>OX392455.1:4826383-6073190 GCA_947623535.1 Coelioxys conoideus | reverse complement strand
ATAGTATCAATACGATACTTTCTATGATCAATTAAGACAACGTAAAGTGTACGATCAAACTTTGATTTGCAATGAATGAAATTTTTTTATTAGGATTGATTAGCATTAAATGAAATTTTTTCATAAACATTGATTAAATCAGGAGTTAAAAGAGAGTCAGTAGACGAATATGAAAAATTTTCAGATGCTTTTTAAGTTCGAATTTAGAAGAGGCCACGTGGATGTTAGTAAAAATAGGGTGTTTCATAACATAACATGTATTAATCCCTTCAATCGGAGAATAAATTTGTGTCCTTCACCCGTTTTATTCGACGATATTATTTAGTACAATTCAACGAATAGCAGTCTGATTTTTAACAAACGTAAACACTAATCGAATGAATGATTTTATTAGGTACACGTGTTATTTGTTTGATCCCCATATGATAGAATTTTGAAACAAAATATTTTCCCTTTTTTACAAAACGTTTGTTCACTCGAATAAAAATATTCCGCATATTTCACGTATTCCGTGTGACCTGAAATTTCATGCACAGATCATTGCGTTTAGTTCGATTTTCGAAATCGTGCAAACATCCCTCGATAACACAGAGACCACAGAAAATACTAAGCGTACGTCTAAGTTTCATTTTTATATTTGTTTCTTGTATATTTGTTTCTCGCATATTTGTTTGTTTAAAAGATCGTCGTACTGTAACCAGTAATTTATCGTATTGAAATACTGTAACCAATAATTTATCTTATCGACATATTATAACCACAATGTGTACCAAAAGTTCGGACTCATCGAATATTATTCACAAAAACATTCCTGTTCCTTAATCTGTGATGGACATTCAATCGTTCAAGTCAATCATACATTCATTTTTTTATCGTTCTCTTTTGTCATTTTTTTTATCATTTTTATGTTTATAATATATATAAAAAAAAGAACACTCGAAAATTTATCCCGGGGGTACATTTTTGTAAAAAAAATACGATACGTCCAAACTTTTGATTCGCAGTACGGTAACTTATCGTATCGAGATACTGTAACCAGTATTGTACGCGAACGTAATCGAATGAAACGATAATTGCGAAGAACGTTTTCCCCGCGCACGCCATCAAATTCAGAGCTACGCTTCCCGGGAACGTTTATACGCTTTTTGTCGGTAAAACGGCTGTCGTTTTGCCGGAACAAGCACGAAGATATCTTCTCCCGAGCATTTTTGGTAAATCTTGGCCACGACAGCGTCGTTAACGCGATGGTATTGGTGGATGTGGTGGGTCGGATGTTTTCGTGTACGACGGGAACGAGAAGCTCGTGGTTGGTCCTCCACAGGGCTCGAATCACGACCTTGTTTCTCCTCGTCTCGTTATCTTTCGTCTCCATTTGTCATGAAACCGCGATTCCGCTGAAACTCGTGTTTCTTCGTCAACCTAGTACA
Organism: Coelioxys conoideus; assembly: GCA_947623535.1. NCBI lineage: Eukaryota > Metazoa > Arthropoda > Insecta > Hymenoptera > Megachilidae > Coelioxys > Coelioxys conoideus. Next base: position 6,071,763 of record OX392455.1, on the reverse strand, counting down.
GTTTCGTACATTTCGACCCTCGGTCCCAGATAATTAATTTCGCCGACGAGAAACGAGCCACGTATCTTCTAATATTTTTATTGTCGGAAATCACAATCACACGCGCGTTTAAACTCAAGTAAAAACCAATACAGTCAAGAACGAGGACAGAACGGGATCAATCGGGAGGACAGAACAATGTTACTTAAAATTGTAACAGTCTTACAATTTTATGGTACTCTTCGTTGTCTCAAACTCCATAAAGTCAATATAAATTCCCCTTTTCATTTCATTTACTATTTCTGTTTGCATCGTACGGACTGTTACTGTGTAGTATTTATACGAATAAATATATTTATTTCTGTTCGCTAAAGAATAAATATACCATCAGCAATGGAATTTGGATTTTAGATAATCGAGTTAGCTTGAATATCTACTGTATCTGAAATACTTTGGATACATACGTACCCCATTGTGTTTAAGGCTATACAGTCATTTAAAATTTTCTATAGTATTGTATTTATACGAATAGATTTATTTTTTCATTAACTCCTTGCAGTATAATCACGAGCTAAATAAAGTTTATATTTTTAATGCGGTTGAATGTTCAATTTGAGTCTAATTGTAACTTACACAGTCGAGGATTGCTAAATGCAAAACAGTCTTGACATTCGACTTTCTTTAGTCACTTTAACGTTGTATTAATGAATCGTCTGTTATGTCTGACGCATTTGTCGAATAAATCATAGTGCAAGGGGTTAAAGAATAAATATTCGAATATTTATTAATTATCGAATTTCGTTTGAAATGGACGACGCTATTCCGTGACCAAACTGAAGGATTTTAAACGTGTTCGTAAGAACACCCGTCAGTGGTTTGTAGGAAAAATTGATTTGGTATCAGGATCGATACACGCGGACCCTTACCGAAGGATAAGAAGGAGCTTTTCGGAAAGATATTAACGTTACATTATCGAAGGTCTATCGGTTGAAACACACGTGCACGTAGCGGAATTAATCTTATCATTAGGTTCGCAGCACGGCTCCACAGTATCCAGCATTATCTTTCGATAACGAATGAAAATTTGCGAACGTTCGCGTGCATGTATTACAGGCGATTGCATGATTAATTAGTACCGTCGGCTTTGAATAACGCACTGTATTCAATTCTACGGTGAATTTTAACGTTTCGATGATACAACAAAAAACGATGAATCAGCGACAACGGAAAAACGTCTACGACGTGTTGATTCTTCGTGATTTTTCTTTGTTCGACAGTTCCTTCGAGCTCGTCGATCATCCTCGTAAAATTAAAAAAGGACTTTCTCTCTTCCACGGACGAGTGTTCGTAATTGACAATGAAGAAGTAGGTACTCTTTCGTGTCCTTTCGGACAAAAAACCGATCAAATGTTGCCCGAAGAAACGTTCAATCTTCTCGTCTAATTCGATTCTTCTTCGTCGTGTTAAGATTGAAACTGTTCCACTTTGAATCCCTTTCACGCCGGTTAAAAGTCTTTTCCGAAAGTCGCGGACCAACCGGCGAACTTTCCCCGAGTGAAAAGTTAAAGATGAGAAAGATTGCTCGAGTAGGAGTTACGGTTTTTGTCGCTGTCGCTGAGCGCCGCGACAACTATCTCTTTTGAATTTCGCAGACGATTTGTACATTGTTGGTGTACAATGTTCTCTTTAAAGTATTTCGAACGCGAGAAGATCGATTACTTGGTCGCGTAACGACCATGGGAAATACGTATGTGAGAATAATGGAATGTCGGGGCAATGTAACGTGAAGGATGTTTAACGCGTTGGTAATACAACGTTTGAGAAATACAACGCGTGCGAAATACAACATGAACAAAATACAAGGCGTTTGAGATATAACGCGAGTTATAATTATTGAGATATAACTACATGTACAAAAGTCAGCGCTGGAGATGCTAGATTTGGGATCTAGATATTTGGTATCTGAATAAGAATTTGGAAGCTGGGGATTTGGAATTTAGGGATCTTGGAATCTAGAGATTTGTGGTTTAGGAATTTGTGATATGGGGAGTTAGGTATGTAGGGATCTAGGAGTTTGGTATCTCGGGATTTGGAATTTAGGTATTCGAAATTTAGTGATTTGAAATGTAGGACTTTGAAATCTAAGGATCTAAAACCTACGAAATTAAATCTAGGGATTTAGGATGCAGGAATCTGCAACAAAGATTAAACAATAGAAGGATCTGTGTATGTGGAGGTTATTATGTGTATCTGTGTACGTACAGGGAATGAAAAATCGAAGAAAAAAAGAAATGATAAATTCGATGCTCGCGAAAGTGAAACCCAAAACGGCGATGAGCCGCCGAAATGTCGGGGTTAAATTGACCCAGGGGAACGACGATCGCATTAGTCGGGGTCAACCAAGTAGCGAAGATTTATTTCGCGGGGACAAGAGGTCACGATGAAAAGCGGTCCACTTATCCGTTGGAAGATCGTTCGAGAAGAAAGATAGAGGCACTCGCGATCGGTTGTTGAATGCATTCGTAATTCGTTCGGGGATAAAGAGAAGAGAAAAAAAATGAAGGCAGAGACCGGCCGATACATTTGATCGAGCTCATAAAAAGGCCACATCCCCCGAATGGCCTGTAATATCCGTTCCTCGTATCTACGCCATTTTATAATGCAACCCACATTCTGTCACGTCCTTTCAGCCTGCTCGATCAACATTTTTCAGCTTGGTATTAAGCATCCTACAGGGCCGTGGAGGGGAGAAAAAAGAACCGTGAAAAGAAAACGCCGCTTTAAACGCTTTCACCTTGACCCTATGGGTTAGGCAAGGGAGAAGCTCCTTTATAATGTACGGCGTTTCATCAACAAGTGTGACAAGCTGGGGTGTCGATGATCCTACGGGAATTTCGAAATCTTCGATTTTTACTTTTTGACGTTCTTTTTTGAAATCGCGAGTCGAGATCTTTATATCGTCGGATCTCTATATTCTCCGGTTACTATATGTATAATATTTCTAGAGCCATCAACCTCCAGATAGCTGTGTTCCCAGATTGTTAAATCTAGGAATTTGGAATCTAAGGAATTGGAGTGTGGAATTTGGAATTTTGAGATTTGGGATCTAGGGATTTGGGATCTGGGGACTTGGAATATAGGAATTTCGGATCTAAGAATTTTGAAGCTGTGTATCAAGGAATTTCGGACCTAACTATTTGGAAATAGGGATCTCGGAATCTAGGAATTTGGAGTTTAGGGATTTGGGATCTAGGAGTTTGGAATTTGGGAATTTGTGATCTAGGGATTTAGGATCCAGGAATTTAGAATCCAAGGACTTCGAATGAGGAATTTGGAAATTGAGGATTTGGAATCTAAGGACTTGGAATGTGGGATTTGGAATTTGGGGATTTGGAATATAGGGATTTGATCTAGGAATTTGGGTATTTTGGTCGAGATCCTTATATTGTCATATTTCTGTATTGTCTGGTTGTTATATTTCCAGAGTCATAAACCTCCAGATGGCTGTGCTCCCAGATTATTATATCTTCAGATACTCCATGTCCGAGATCACTGTATTGCTATATCTCTGTGTGTCCAAATCGCCATGTTACAAGATCACTACGTGTTTGCATTAAAATCGTTGTATGTTCGTCGACTCTACTTCAATAACGAAGTTTGCAACGTGAGAGATAAAAAAAAACCTGTCTGCGCCAACACGACCTGTTTCTTCAGTTTTTCTTTCTGCTTGTCGTAAGGTGGGTACCTTACGAGTTCCTTGTTACTCGGGGAAGGCGACAAAGCGAAAGGTTTCCCCGCGGATTTCCTTTGCGACGGAAGCCGAGAGACCGAGGCCCTCTAAAAAATCAATGTTCCCTCGAACGAGAAGACTTTGAAATTTCTTGTCAAAGGACACCGAAAACAAACATTCCTTACGTGGCACTGTTCGCCGTTATCTTTCACGAGATACCTCTGTACCACGAGTCATCGAAAACGAGCTCGTTTTCAGAATCGAAAGAATCCTAAAACGAAGATTCAAAAGCATTTTTGTTATTGGAAAGTAGTATCTGGAAAATCGAAAAGATCAAACGATCTTATAAAAATTATTATCTTCTATTATTAATTGCCACTAATCATTTCGGTGTATTTAAACATCACATGTATAACATTGTACATTTAGCTAAGAAATATTATAATCATATAAATGGCGAATGTGCATCGCCGTACGAGTGAAAAGTGCTAACGCATGCCAAGTGGAAATATAAATATAGTTAAATATTGAAAACTGACAATTTACTACGTATCTTTTTTGATACAAAGGGATGGCTTTATAGTCGGTTTTTCTGCTCGTTTCGTTCGAGTCGTTACAGAGGCGCGAGGCCGAGTCGATCATGATTAAATCTAGAACGAAAGAAATACGGAGGATTGATCGCGTGGAAGTTATGGCCTCGAGGGATGACGGCGTGGTCCCGTAAAAATTTTTGTCTCCACACAGTTTCTTGCCAACCGACAGGGATAAAACCCGTGTGTACCAGCACGTAGGGCAACACCGATGTTGCACCACGTGCGAAGGGAATCGATAATTCCGAGGGAAACCTGCTGGGCTTACCAGACATTTTGACACGTTACATTTTGTATCGTTGCATGGCTAATGTTCAGAAAGACCGATACTTCTATCGATATTCCTTTCGCGAGACAAAATAACGTATAAACCTTTCATTCGTTTCATCGTGATTTACTAGACATTTTCTTCACGCGGTACAATTGGGAATATTTCGGTAAATTAGGATAATTTATTATGATTGTACAAATACTTCACTTATGTTGCTAAAGAGATGCGGTTGAATCTAAGAGATTGGAATTTGGGGATTTGGAATTTGGGATTTGGAATTTGGGGATTTGGAATTTGGGGATTTGGAATTTGGGATTTGGATTGTGTGGATTGAGAATTTGGGATTTGGAATTTGGGGATTTGGAATTCGGGGATTTGTAATGTATGGATTTGGGATTCAGGAATTTGGAATCTATGGACTTCGAATTTGGGATTTGGAATCTGGGGATTTGGAATCTAGGAATTTGTATTCTTCGGATTTGGGTATAGTGGAACTTTGGATCTAGGAATTTGAGCCCTAAGGATTTGAAATTTAGGGATTTGGGATCTAAGAATTTTGGACGCTGGGGATTTGGGATTTAGGGATCTCGGAATCTAGGAATTTGGGGTTTAGGGATTTGGACTTTATGGACTTGGTATCTGGGATTTGGATTCTGGGGATTTGAAATCTAGAGATTTGGGATCCAGGAATTTGAAATCTACAAATATGGGATCTAGGAATTTGAAATCCAAAGATCTGCAATCTAGGGATTTGGTATCTGGAAAACGTGTGGAAAAGTCAATGGAAAATGTAAAGTGTGAGAATCACAATGCGAGAAAAATTTAAAACGTGAGAAATATTATACCTGAGAATTTCAACGCGTAGAAAAAAATGTAAAAAGCACTCAAAAATGCGGCGATATAACTAATATACTCCAAAATGCATACTACCATTGACCCACCTGTTTCCAACCGAAAAAATCAAAGCTTATCGTGTAATACGAAATGAGTCGAACATGGAACGATTGGTAACGAAAAGGGCAAAATTCCCGATAACATGTGAAAATTCAAAGCACGGTCCAAGCGACACCGATATCCACGCATGAGCGATCGTGACCGACGAAATAAATATGAAAGTTGCAGCTTGATTTATGAACACCGGGGTTTCTTCGTTGATTTATGATCCCGCGGTTCCGTGCTCGCGTCGCAACTCGTGCGAGCTTTATTTTTCTATCTGCCCTGACCGCGTTCTCCTTCGATGAAATTGTCAGTCATTCGGACAGGTTTGCGTTTCTCCCGGATTTATTTTCCTCCGACGATTCAATACCGAACGATCAGATACAATCGTCGCTGATTGTTTAGGCCAAGGGACTCTCGGTTGATTGGCTGAAACGATCAGTCTCGACGCCTCGAGAAATCGACTGCTTTATCGATTTTTATTTATCCACTGACGACGATTGCCTTCGATAAAGAGCTAGAAGCTTTTAGAAGTTTCTCTCGATCGCTCTTCTCGCTTTTTATCGAGTTTCCACCGTTATTATTGCGGGATTAATGCATGATGGTAGATGGAAATCGCGAGTTCGATTAACCCCTTTTGCTATCATTCATTTGTAGATGTTGTAATCATTCACTGTTACTAGGTTAAGATGACTGGAGAAAGTTCGAATGTCAATACTGTTTTGCAATTAGCGATGTTCAATTGTGCAAATTTATAAATATAATTATATAAGAGTATAAGTACAATCATATAAGTTTCATATGATTTTTGGACGTGTATAATTATAGGTTATAATCATGTAAGGTTTATATGATTTTTGTACATATATGATTATAAGTTATAATCATATAAGTTTTATATGATTTTTGTCATATGTGATTATAAGTTATTGTCGCATAAGTTGTACATGATTTTTGTACATATCCAATAAATTCATTTATTCTTATTAAACCGATTTATAGTTGTCCAACATAAACAAACGTGCTAAAAGAATGAAAATTTTATACGTGGAACACTGTAAATATTTGTAATACATAGAAGACGCGAATATCAGGCAGTAGCGATAGCGATGAGTATATGCAAAAGGTAGATCCCGAGATTGATGTAGTCGATAAAAAGGATGTCACAAATTGTCTTGTTAATGGTATCGCAAGTGTCAATATTAGCGAAGGATCCTATATTTCGAGATCCGTTTCTTCCCTCATTTATTCAAATTACCCTACCCTTTGGTTAACGCTTGGTTTACAGAACCCGTCGAAATGGCGGGTCTCAGATTTATTATTTTCGGTGACGAAAATTATTAAAAAACTTCCGTCAAAATACCTTTATTACTTATTCTTATACTTCATTTTCAATTTCGGCGCATGTGGTCATTAATGTCCGTAAATCTAGCGATGAAATGTTAACGCTAGATCAAAAATAACGGGGGTTGAAATAAACGAATAGGTACATGTAACTATGTAATGTGTACATTCGTATGTATTTATAAATTTATTTTTCATAGACTTACAATGTATTTGTACAAAACAGAAAATACAAGGGATAAAAAACAATTACATAAGTGATATATATTCTTTTTAATTTCTTGAAATATTAATAATGTCACGAATATGGCGGCATTCGGCTTAAAATAAAATGGCACGGTAAGCTAAAAGAAATGGAACAATAGAAACAGTGTAACGATACGAGGAATAGTAGCAGGTGCTCCATCGCGAACCGTACTCGACCCAGGGCAAACACTAAAGATCCTCTGTTCCATCGAGCAAGTAATTCGGTGCAAGTAAACACCGGTGATTGCTTCTTCCGTGAGTAAGTAGTAATTCGGTTAATATCTCCGACATTAGGGAGACAAGGATCCACTCGAGTTCTCCCCTTCGTGGGTCTCCGTCAGAGATGCCTGCAAGTTTATTTGCCCTAAGAGCGGCTCTCGACGTTTTGGTCCATGCTGTCTTAGGTATTGCCAACAGAACCGATCGACAATAGCTCAACAACGCTAATCGCTTCACTCGACTATGTCTGAATCGACGCGAATCATCTCTCGATCGGTTCGGACGAAATCGATCGATTCCTCGTGATCAGGCGATTCTCCAACTGATCTTATGTAATTGTTTAACGCGTTTGCTCCTTTGTCGAACATGGCTCGATGTCGCATTTCTCTTGAATTCTATAAATAATCGAGATACATAGGTTGGTTGAATATATATTTTCATTTGTTTACTACTTACGATAAATTAGAAATATATTTGCTACGAACCCTGCAGTGTTGCAATACATTTGATGGAACACCCATTACTTGATCTGTGCTGTAAATTAATTAACCCCTCACGAACAAATGTCGCCATATTTGTGACATTATTATATATTCCGTAAAAATCGAATGACACATTGACGCGATTTTTAATACGTTGACTGTCACGGTGACGCAGTTGAAAATTTTTCTAGATCGTATTTTTATGATTAATAAATCCTATCAAATATGTTGACAATGTGTTCGTAATTAAAGAAATTAATAAATTCTTAACTTCACTAAATGTATGGATAACATATATGTATGGATAACGTAACAGCCAAAGTGTTAATATTAATCAACCGTCCAGATCATGGATCTGAATTTGATTAATTGTATTATATATATTTTAGAATATATTCACAATATTTTGCTTTATGTATTATTCATACGTCCAAGTAATTACAATTAGTGTCTTCAATTAGATAAATGAACAATTTCTTACTAAATAGGTGATTGATTCATAAGGAAGTTTAAGCGTCACCCATATGTGGACGACGTGGCGATCAAAGTGTCAAAGAAATCAAATTTTCTGAAAGCTGGTAAATAAAAGCGTTAATACGTTTACTTGCCTTACATCTATTATTATAATTTAAAATTTCTTAAAATTACGACACTGCAGTGGTACAAACGGTATATTAAAATAGTTAAAATGATCGAATAAGGTAGTTAAATGATCGCGACCGCGTTTCCAATTAAAGCAGGTGAAACCCGCTCACGTCGTAGTTCGATCGATTATTTGAGCTCGCCGACCAAGTAAACAAGAACATTATACCAGAGTGGTCGGCCGGGTTTTAATATTGAAATTGGAGGATTCGTTTGCCGGACACGTAGAAAGCTTTCTGAGACTCTTCACAGAGAACAGAAACTCGTTACCTCGTTTGTTACTGCTTTCATTAAAATTGCAATCGAACCGAACGAATAAAGCGTTGCCATTCGTCGGGACGTTCAACAGGTATTACGGTAGCTGCACCTGTTTCGCAAACAGTTTACGATTGTTTACTAATTCCTGTGCCTACGTTTAAACCTGTTATTACCTACCGTGCAGAGTTTTCAACTTTGTTGCTTTACGATTTCTGTAATTATTCGCGATCGTCAATTTGTGGACTCAACTTTACGACATCGACATCTGTTATTTTGCTTAACACTGAACCTACCAATGTAGTTAAAATGACCATTTAACGAGTCTTCAATTTTAAGTTACAAAGTATGTGAGGTGACTTTTTTGAAATTCGTGTTGATTTTCATCAAAATAATGAATTAACGTGTACATTAATTTGTACTTTATGGTTCGTTTATTTTGTGAAGTGAATTTTTTTGAAATTCGTGTTGATTTTCATCAAAATAAGGAATTAACGTGTACATTAATTTGGACAAGTAACAAACAAGCTATTCGGGTGTTTTGAATGTCCCACCATGTGTATATTTAAATATAATTAATAATATAGGAAATATTGTTTTTATTTCTACATTTCAAATGTATGAATAGTTCTGTCCCTCACTGTAGACTCGATAAAAGCAGTCTAAGCGAATGACTTGTCAGTAAGTTGTGTAACGCAATGGAATTCGCAGAGGTACCCTTTCGACCCTTGTTTCTGTGTCTTTTTCGTGGAAGTACATCAAATGTAAAGCAATGTGCTCCCGAGTTTCTGTTTGTCGTGTATGTTCTTGCGGTCGGTATTTATCGACTGCTTTGACGGGACCTCGTGGCTCGATCACAGGTATCCCAGTGATTCCCGACGATCCATTACACAAATGGACGAAATTACGATCCCGCGTTGCACAAAGTGTCCATCAATCGAAATCGTACGTCGTCAGCTTCTTAAACGCCTACGAATCGACCGACACGAATTCAAAGCGGACAAGTTCCATCGGATTCTCGACGCGGTTCGAATTCCGTTACGCTCAATCGATCACCCATCGGTGATTCTTTTTTTGTCGATTGGTAAAACGCGTGGCGATATCGGGCTGTTGTCGTTCAGAGAACTCGCGTTCGTGTTATACAATGTTTTTAGGTTTATGTCTGTAATTAAAATACTCGCAGTTTTACATACAAGCAAATACTCACAGCTTCACATCTAATAACAATACTCGCAGTTTTATATTGAACATAAATATTTGCAGTTTTATATGCAAGACACGTACTCGCAATTTTATATCCGACAAAAACATTTGCAGTCTTACATACAAGATTTGACATATGATTTTACATTCAAGACAAATAATGACAGTTTTACATCTAATAAATTTAAGTAAAGATTTTAAAATATCCAGAATTAATTCCACTAGTATATCCAATAAAAATCCTTGCAGTTTTATATCCAGACGAAATTCTCGCAGTTTTCGCATCTAATAAGAATACAATCATATCATATGATACAATTTATGTCGTACGTAGTAATACTATTAAATTGTATGTATACTATAATTACAGTGTAATTGTACATCATATATCACATAATACAATCCCATAAGAATACAATTATATCGTATGATACAATTATATGTCGTACATAGTGTAATGCAACTATACCGTACTTTTTATAACAGAATAATGTAATAACAAAAGTCGAGAACGAAATGACTTGATCAAACACGCCATAAAATGTTTTGATCGTTACATCAGAAGTTTGTCAACTATATCTGAGCGTGTCCGGAGGAGAAACGGCGATTAAGGGGGCATTTGATTACTTTGTACGGCGGCGTTGGTAAACGGGCAAGTAGAATGAACTGCGGTTTCGATCGGCGACGGATTTTCCAGGCCATCGATATTTCCTTGGTAGCTGACTGATCGATACACCGCAGAGAGCGGGGCGATGTGCAAAGTTTCGCCAACACCCTAATCCGGGAAGCGTTCCCGCGACGGGATGCTGATAATCCAACTTCGACCAGTTGACAATCGCGCCTCGACCACTCGATGTTTCGCCGCTTTTCGGCGATCCACGATCTATCGAAACAAAATCGACGCCGCTACGAAGCCGACGTACGAAATAATCCCTGAATCGCGTGATCCACTCTTCGGAACTTCGCCGTACTCGCTTCTCTGTTCGATCGTTGTTCTCGTTTGGTTCACCGAGTTTTCCGAAAATATTGTTCCTACCGTGGATTCCAGCTATTCGGTATTGTAATCAGTCAGTGTCGATAAGAGGATTATTTCGAACTCGAAGTTCTATAGACTGGAACGTTTATTGTTTTCGATATTTGTGCGATACGATTTTAATTCGTTCCGGCACAATTCGGTAGTGTAGGAATGTACAGGCTCAGTATTCCGAGATGCTAAATTCTATTAAATGTAACATTCAATTACCTCGTATCCAAATAAAGTTCGTCTTTCGAAGCGACGACTTTCAGTTCTCGAAGTTTCACGGCGGTTGTCTCTGTGCTTCGAATTTAATGCTTCAGAAACTTTCGAAATCGGAAGGAGGTCGAAGATTTGGGCTCGTGAAGCTCGAGAAAAATCCGGTGATCCGCGTTTCACTTTCCGCGGCTCCGGAAATAAAATGCGAGGGTTCCAACTTCGCGGAAAGCTCTTCCGCAATCAGAACGCGCCAATAAAAAGACTCATCCTCCGGAAAAATGTAAATTTCGCGGCTGCACGATTTCGAATATCGAATTCTATTAATTCCACGAGGCGCGATATGAAATAGTCGGCATTCCGATTCGACGGGAGTAAAAAAAAAAAAGTCGGCGAATTATCGCGACTCCGCGGACGAATTTCAATGATAAAGGGAACGTAATACTCGAAGACCCGATTTCGTTGCCATTTAGAGACAAGAATATCGTTTCTTGGCTGTGTCAAAGAATCGAAGATGAGTGTTTGGTGCCCTTTATTACCGTAATTCGGTGAAGTCTGCGGCTTAGATGAAAAGAATTCTGATTCTCGGATCATGGGAGCGAAAATATATCGGGAAGAAAGACGTTCGAAGAACGATGCAACTCTCTAGAATCGAATATATACGGTACAGTGATTTCAAGTCTCCTTTTTATCGTAATAACCTCGTCGACTGTCATTTTGCTGGAAGTTGACATTTTTGTCGAAGCTCGGACATAATTTTGTTTCGTCGTTTCGACGATTCGAAGCTGAAGTAACATAACGCGGAGACCTTAAATATTAAGTTTTGACTTAACGGAGTTGTTTCGAAGCTTCGAAAATTTGATTTTTACAACTGTAAAATTGTCTTGTTAAAAAGTTTGATGAATTTTTTTGAAATTATTATTTTTTTATTATTAATTGCTGATATTGCCTGTTCCACCGTGTTCGAACATCGTCTAAAGCATCGTAAGAGGTTGAATCGGATTATAGAAGAAGTGTACAAGTTTTTCGTACATTAAATATCCATTCTAATAACATAATTGACTTTTAACGAAGTTTATCGCTGGCGTTGCATGCCAATGAGCAGTTTGCGGCGTTCATTAGCCGTATTGTATCCACGCTAGATACAGTAACAAACTTTCGATACGATATCCGTGAGCTTCGACAGTGTGATTGCCCCGTTAAACTCGTTGAAAGTTTCATAAGGAAATAATTTTATCACGAAACTCGGATGATCTATGGTTTCTTCGCTATTTACTTCAGAGATTTTCCTGCACTGATGATCGTTTTGTATTTTATTAAAGTTACCGTACTCACGGTTAACCGATTTCCATCCAAAAACTCCAACTTCGTGCATCACGAAGCACCGTGTTATGAGGTCAGAACTGTCACCAAGTTTTTGTTTGATCATCATTCATGCATCTGGGCAAGTAATAACTCTGATACGAACTCCATTAAAAACTTTCGGACCATGGTAGGAAAGGTCATGCAGTCCGCTATAATCACAAAGCAGAGCCCGATTAAAGGTTTGCAGTACGATATTATAAAAAATTATAGAATAAAAAATTGCTACGAAACATTAATTATGAGCGTATTAAAGAGAAAAGTTTTAATTATTTTATACAAGGTGTTTTAATCGACTTCCCTGATACTTCCTTTTTCCAGTAATGTGAAATGTGGATAGTAGGATACGTGGGTACTAGGATATGTGACTTTTAGGATATGTGGATACTCGGATATGTGACTTCTAAAATATGTGGCAATTAGGATATGTGGCGACTAGAGTATGTGGCTACTAGGATGTGTGATTTCTAAGATATGTGGCTACTAGGATATGTGGCTACTAAGACATGTGGCTACTAGGATATGTGACCACTATGATATGTGGTGATCACCGGCAAAAATATCCGTAAAAATAAAATTTCTAAATATTACGCAAATTCAGTGCCATAAAAAGCAGTCAGGATTTATCGTCGACGCATTCAGTGCATACTTGACGACATTCAAATAATGCATCAAGCTTCATGGCTGTTCGAGTGGCGAGGTCGGGACAAAACAGAGCCATTCCCTACACCTGCATCGTAAACCCCTCGGTACAAGTTTATTTTGACCCATTTGCGGTCCACGGGCCAGGCAATAAGGACTTTCCTGACCTACATACCTGTTGATGATCGATTTTTCCAACGGGACGATGATTCTCCGCGGTGACGCGCGGCCACCAAACGCGACGTTCAACCGTGAAAACAAAAGAACGAAACAACGATACACCGGCTTGACAAAATTCCGCTGGAGCCAGTTTCATTAACTCCGTAAGAAGATGCCGTGGAAACGCGGCTGCAATTTCACCTTTCAGCTCGTCGACACGGCCGCGCGAATTAAAGAAAAGGATCTCGGCGCTGTGATTCAACGGACGCTTTTCCATTATCCGGCCACTTTGGACCCGTGTCTCGCGTGCGTTATTGCATTTCCGTCGCGAAAACTGCGCGTTCACGGATTTCACCGACTACGGAGAATATTTTACTCTCTCGCGTATCGTTCTCCTTGTATCGCGTGCAATCTTCCGTAGAAAGCACTGCTCACTTTATCAGAATAATCTTACGCAGTTGCAAATGATTTTGTGTATGAACTGCATCCTTGTTGCGATCTAATTTTTGCGAAAAAATTTTTGTTTTTTGTTATTTTTTTAGAGACACGAATATTGAATGGCCTTAATGTATTAATTACAAGTCACACTTGCGACTTTATTCGGCTTTCATATTTTAGCGTTAGACATTTTTTTTTGGCCGTGGAAAGGGACTATCATTGTAGGTGTTCAAAAAAGAGCAGTTTCATTTAAAACAATGGAAGTGATCGTATGTCTAAAAAAAAAATGACAAAAAAGCAAAAATTTGTTGCTGAGGCCCCATCGAGACCTTCAACATATGACCCCAAGTGAATTTTATTCTAGTTAGAAAATATTTTTCTTCTCTGTTACGCCGTAACTAGGGATCACGCAATAATTCTAGGAAATCGTCGAATGTGTTCGACGGGCGTCCATCGACTTCTCGACGCGAACTTGTATCCATCATTGTCCGACAGTGCACAAAGTGGGATCAAGTGGTCCACAGGAAATTAGCTCGTGCCCCGATCAACGAACAAAATGGAAAGATCGTGTCGGTTTAGAGAGGCAAAAACGAAAGGGACACGCGAATATGGCGCGTATTTAAAAGGGAAGTGTCGGCGGGAGGCGGGGAGGGGTGTTTGGGGGGTGGGTGGCGCACATCGATCCCCCGGCTGCAGTCTGGTGGAACCAACCCTCGTGGAAGGATGCACACGCCGATGAGATAGCAGGAAATTGAATAGTGCTTTCACTTGATAGCGAACCGAAGTGGCACTGTCATCATGCGCAAACTATCTATTTGCTCGAATCAGTTCGACCGTGAACGATGTCGTGTTTCGTCAACATTCTTCTTTTTTTCACTCTTTTAATTCGCTTTCCTCTTCCTGCTGAGAACCTTTGAGGCACACGCGGCGTCGCTCGTTACGCCGATACCGTTTGAGGCTTACGGGTGCACGAGAGGAAAATGTTTCCAATATTTTATCGTTGTTGCAAATGACTCCGTCGCGGGTCTTACGAGACACCGATGCTCGCACGTGTCGGGATGTTATTTTCTTTAATCGGTGCTCCGATCGCGTAGCTATTTAATATGAACGAGCCCGAGTGCGCGGAACGGAAATGTTCTACACTTTTTGTCGGCATCGATGTGGAGTTCATTAAGAAGTCTCAGGAAGTACCCGCGCCTGTGTGTATACGGATGTGCGCTTTTCTATATCGGGTGATTCGTTGTTGGTGGTTTCGATACCAATAGTAAACAATATTTTTTATTCTACATTTTTAAAATATAGAATCAATTGTAGAAAATATTGTTTATTATACATTTTTTAAATGTGGGATAAATAGTACGAAACATTGTTCATTATACATTTTTAAAATATGGAATACATAGTGAAAATCATTGTTTTTATACATTTCTCAAGTATGAAATAAATAGTATAAAACACTGTTTATTATAAATTTTCAATTTGATTGTTCAAACGGTATCATCAATTGTGAAACACCCTATATAGGACACTTATGTTCACGCGTTTATCTAATCAATTTATTATTCTCATACGTTAGAGAAATTTTCTTTCATTCTCCTCTTTGCGCAAATTATAATTAGCTAATACTAATTTGAAAACGGTGTCTATCAGGTACATCATAAGTAAAATTAATCGATTAACTCATAGATCGAGTCATTTTTAGCAAACTTTGCAAATTCGAATCAAGTTTCTAAACTTTGCAAACTAAGATCAAGCTTTGCAAACTTTGTAAGTTCGGATCAAATTTTTTAAACTCGATATCAAAGTCACAGTTTCGAATTACATTCTAATTACATAGAACAAATGTTCTATGAAATCGTAAAAAAAAAAAGTCGCGCAATTAGTTCACGCGGATGTGTAAAGACATTTTACCGGCTCGTTTTGAAGAGCTGTTCGTGCCGTATTTTTGTTACGATCTCGATAGCAGCAATTACCAACGCGTAATTGTTTTTTATTGACGATGGATTTTTATCGTTGATTGCAGCGCTTAAAATGTCTGGAACGGAGGTTCATGGCGGCGATACCAGCCCCACGGGTCAGCCGAGGTAATTAAAAAATAATCCTTTTAATTCAGTTTGGCCGAGGAACTGTCGGAAAATCGGTTTACTTTACAGTTCTCGTTTACACGCGGTAACTTTTCGGAATTTAATTGTTCTTAATCCGTTTGCCTCTCGCGTTGAATTGTCACCGCGGAAAGGGCTGACATTTCCCTCTCTCCTCTTCTCTTTCCTTTACTTACAAAACGCAGCAGGACATTTAATCGTGTCTCCGAGTTGTTTTTCGAGTTTCGCAACCGTTTCCTAAATTGGAGAAACGATCCTGTCGCGCAATAAAGATTGCGTAGCTTACAGTACAGAGCCAAGAACAATATTGTTCGTCGTTTCGAATCTCTTTTCTTGAACGCCATTTCGTACTTGAGGAATAAAGCCGGCGTATAATTTATGGTGCAACGACTTCAAAAATTCGTTCGCTAACTTAATTCAACAATTGGTCGCTGTAATATGTAACAAGCATACATTTATTTTGTACTAATATTTTCACGACGTACATTGCGAACCAGATTGTCACTCTTGATGATATATTTGAAGGATGAGCAAAATTTAATCATTTGCACTTGAAAGCATTTTTACAGTCAGCAAATGGCAACTGTAAATCTTTCTGGTTAAAAAGCTTGATCAATTTTATTGCAATTATTATATCTTTATTGTTAGTCACTGATATTGTCTGTTTTATTATGTTAAAACATCAACTTGATAATACTATAAATTTAGTTAACAGTTATTTATTTAAGTTTAATGATTTTTTTTTAAGTTATTATTTTCTTATTATCAATTGATGCTGTTGTCGGTTTTACTATGTTCAAGCACAACTGACTAATGCTATAAATTTATTTAAAAGTCATTTATTTAAGTTCGATGAATTTTTTGAAATATTATTTTCTTATTATCAGTCGCCAATATTGTCTGCATAATATCGAAGAATATGATACGCGGGAAAGAAGCGATCGATTATGGCAGGAAGCTTGTCGGAAAGTTACAAACGACTCACGAACAATTGGCGTCGACAGCGAGCGCATTATGCCAAATCGAATTTATTGAACTTTCCGAGCGTCCTCATTAGTCCTCGGACGCGTTCCACGTGTCTCAAATTCACTGAAACGTATGGACAGCGCTGCTCCTCGATATTAATTAGAAGCATTAATTATGCGGTTTCTCGGTATCCGTAATTCCGTCTGCACAGAATGGGCTCCGATTAAACGGGTTTTCCCAAAGGAGGTGCCCGATGCTACGGGGTTCTTCGACGAACCGAGCTTCCTAATTGGCACGCGTTATTTCTCAACTAATTGATAAACGCCACCGGGTTATTTACACGTGGATCGTCGAAACTTCTCCTCCTTGAGCTTTTTCGAACGAACTTTGGCTCGTTCGAGCTTCAGGCAAATGCTTCCGCGCGAAATTTCAGACAGAGCAGAATTCACAGCGTTGGATTACCGGCTCGCGCGTCCCTGCTTCCGGAACCCCCGCCTACCGGAAATGGTGCTCCACCGCCGATTCCACGACGCCATTCGGCCACACCTGCGGTGAGTGCAGTTTAAATTCTTTCGATTAACGGTCCACTCCGTGATAGATATTCCTTTTTCATTTTTTTTTTCGATATTTCATTGTCGAAAATTTGAAACGCTACAAAAATTCATCGCTCAAGTTATAGTTAATATAACTCATTCAATGTGTTTTTTTCTGTGACGATGTCTCGATAGAGGTATCGCTCTAGAAACGAATTAATCACTGCACTTGCTGTTAACCCATTCACTGCCAAGTAACCTCTTCCCTCATGACCAGTTACACACGCGACGCACTCGCATTTCACATGTGGTTGACTTTGTTTGTATATGGCAAACCGTATCTGTAAAATGGTAAATTTGAGTCCAATTTTAATTTGCACAATTTAGAATCGCTAAATGCAAGACGCGTCTGACATTCGAAATTTTTTTAGCCTTAACCCTTTGCCGTGTTATTTAATCGTCTGGTACGGAGGAACTTATTTCCAACCCCATTAATCATTCACCCGTGTACTTACCTCGATGTTAGCTAAAATTTGAGTCCTGTCGTATCCCGGTAATAACAATTCCGAATTTCACGTAACAGGCAATAAACAAGGACGAATTTTCTTTTGCTAATTTGCATTCATTTGCGTGTCGGGAAGGGTCGAGCATGGAGCCCGCGCAAAAGGAGGAACCTATTAGTCTCGGTTTTCCAATTTTTGCCGCGCGAAATTTACGAGAATCGCGTAGTATTTCTCGGCGAAAACTCGCGTAAATCATGCGAATAAAGCCGACGGTTAGCGGCACGCCAGCGTCGGGCGAATTAACAACGGCAAAACGAAAACCGGCGTAATCTTAGTCGGTCGGTGAAGCTCATTCTAGATGGTCGCATTTAATCGAGCAGAAACATTCCCTGCCGGAGCTTTGCGCGACTCGTTCGCCCGTTGCTCGAACTCGCCCACGTAATTAGTGGACAAACGAGGTTTTAATGGATCAGGCTGAAACCATCGACGGAAATCTGGACCCGCTAAGATAATCGTCGTTCACGCTCACGCACTCGACATTGTGACACCACGCTCGCAATTATCTGCCAGCGACACAATTTTCATTCGCTTTTCATTTTTCTTTGTATCGTTCGTTTTTCTTTTTCTCAAAACTTATGTCTATTTTGTACAGGGTTTGGTCATTTGCTTAATTGTAATTTTTGATGGTATCATTTGTTGTATACGTTTCATAAATCATTTGACGATACGAAAACTGAATAGAGTCTTGACATAAATATTATAGGATTGAAACAAATTTATTGTCAGTTTTGATTTATACATTTATCTATAAAGATTATATATACTTTTTACAAATCATTCTATGATACGAAGACTAAATAGACTCCTAACCTAACAGTGGTCGTAGAAAACATTTTGTGACGATACATTACGCGAATGTCATCGAATTTAAACAAATTCATTGCCAGTTTTAATTTGTACATCTATCTACAAAGATAGATCTATCTATAAAAATATGTATATATCTATCGATGCTCCACTTTTATGGAATCGCGAGAAAAAAAGTAGAAGAATACGAAACTCGTACGGAGATTTTAAAAAATCCACAAATATCTCGAGCTTCATCTCCGAGCGGCGAGTGGCGGACTCGATGGAGCGGAACAAACGAATACGCTTACATAACAAAAAAGCCGAAACACAATCTTTTATCCGTTCACCCCCGCCCCTCGGTCGTATTCCCGAGGGACAAGCTGTTCGATCGGGCAGAAGAAACTCAGCAAGAAACTCATTGATCCCACAGGTAGCTCCGCCGCCGATACCGTTGCGATTACCGGCGATTCCGAAGCGTAGCAAAAACGAGAAACCGATACCGATACAATCGTCTACGATACAAGAAACGAACCGATCGACGAACGATCCGACCGCAACGATGCTACCGACTTCCTGGACACACGACGCCACCAACGAGAAGCTGATGATCGATCTGGGCCCATTCAGGTCTCAAGATCGGACGTCTAATCAGGACTACTCGTTGAGCTTCCCGGGCAAGGAGACGCACACGGCGAATCAGGACAACGATTTCGTCGCGGATTTCGACAAAGCGAACTTCGAGGAGGATTGCAAGCTCAGTCAGAAGTCCAGCTTCGAGGAGCTTCAGAAGGCTTCGCGCGATCTCGAGAAGAGGCTGCACGAGAGGATCGTGAAGAGTGCCGAGTCGAAGTTTAAAGATCATCAGACGGTCAGGGACGTGCGTCACAGGCAAACGGGGAACTCGCAGAATGACAGGTGAGCGTACAGTTTCGGGGTAATTCAGTTTTTCGATCGGTAGTGCCGACACTGGTCCAGGTGGTTTTCTTCCGTTTGAGATTCGGGCAATTTAGGGAATCTGGGAATTTTTGGAATTGCGGATTTCACGTATTTGGCGAATTTGGGAATTTGCAGAATTGTGGATCTATTCCTAATCTGGGAATATCGGATTCGGGGTATTTGGGGTATTTGGGAATTGCAGATCTGGGGTATTTGGGGAATTTAGAAATTTGTAGACTTGCGGATCTGGGATATTTGGGGAATTTGAAAATTTCGGAATTCGAGGGTTTGACAATGTAAGATTTTAGTGATTTGAGGACTTGGAAGTGTAAGAATTTGCTACTTTGGAATTCAGAAATTCGACGTTTAGGAAATTGAAGAATTTGGGACTTGACGATTCGAAAATTTGCGAACATAAAAATTCGAGTGTTTGATACTTTAAAAATATCGCTACCAGAGCGTCTGGATATTTAAGAATCTGATGAATTGCAAGTATAAAAATGCACAAATTCGGAAACTTAGGAATCTGAATAATTGAGAATTTGAGAATGAAAGTTTTCAATTAAAGAATTTGAAACCATGGAAGTTCGAAAATTTAGAAGACTAGAAAGTTGTACGTTCGAAAATTTGCGAATTTTTAAAGAAATTATAAAGAATAGGTTCGGAAGACGACGAACGCGGAAGCGAAGCATGTCTCGAAAGCTCTTCCACCAGGTTGATTAGCAGCTATCGTTTTTCAAGCGTTCGAGCGGGTTCGTTGTAAGTTGCGAGCGTGTACCGGGCAGCGCTCAAATTAGAAGCGGGATGCTTAACGGCCGATTACGCTTACGACGAGCTTGCTAAACGAAGCGTGAACTTGGTCGACTCAATCTCGAGAGTAGATGTTCGAGTAGAGTCTACTCAGCAGACGTTTCTTTAAAGTGGTCTGCCGTCCTCGTAACCGGAAGCCAGGCTTAATTCCCGGCTCCCTGTACGCGCATTTCACCGAAAAGGGCTTTAGAAAGATGGAAGTTGCGAGTCTTTCATATTTTGATATCAAGAATTCGTTTCTGGAACTTGAAACGTTCGCACGGAATATACATAAAATGTAAAATTTATTTCCTTATGAAATAAAATTTAATAAAAAGTTTAATAAAGTTAGAATTTATTTCCTAATGAAATTCGTTTCTGGAAATTGAAAAATTTGTAAAAAATATATGTAGAATGTAACATTTATTTCCTTATGAAATGAAATTAATAAATTAAACTTTAATTAAAATAAATTTCTTTCCTTATGCAATAAAATTTGGTAAAAAATTTAATAAAATTAAAACTTGTTTCCTAATGAAATAAATTTACGGAATCAAAAGTTTCAATCCCTTAGGAAATAAATTTACGAACTTAAAAAATGTCGAGATCCAAAAATGTAGATTTTAATTTCGAAAGGTCAAAGCATCTCGACCTTACATTATTGTCAAGTTAGAATGTGTGTTTAGTCCACAGCGTGTATTCGCAACGTGCCTTTCATTCTACCCCGTAACAATGCACCGGAACCATATTTTAGAAGAACAAAGTCCCTCGCAAAGTACTTTAGAAAGATGGCCGAGATGGAAACATCAAAGCCCGAAAGGATTTTAAGAACCATCGTACGTTGTCGTTTTAAAGAATTTCTCTGTCGGCACTTTTTTAATAAGACGAGGGGTAATTTAATCAGCGTTCTTCAAGAACCACGTACGAACTTCTTCGTTCGTCGTGTTCGTTCGACAGGCTTCACTCGTCGAAGATGGAGAAGGAGGACGAAGAAGACGGCTGCGAGGAAACAGCGGGTGGGAAATCTCGGGATAAAATAACCCCATCCCGGAGGGAAGCTCTGCAGGAGGACGAGACGAAGTTCGCGGCGTTGGTGAGGTCGCGTCGTGAGGTGGAAAAACGATGTAAGTTCGAAGAACTCCAGGCTGTCTCGAAAAAGCTCGAGAGACGCTTGCACGAGGAGGACGATCATCTTCGCGCGTGTAAAGAGAGACCCATCGGAAGGTGAGCCATGTTTCAGAAAGTACACAACTTTGTTACATCCTACTACATTAGTTTGCAAGTCTCAAACTAGTGGATTGAAAAATCCACGTATCCAAAAATTTTTTAATTTTCAAGTTACAAATCTGAAATTTTCTAAATAGTCGAGTTACAAATTCCGCGATTCTTAAATTTACGAGTTACATATCATGTAATTCTTAACGAGTTAACTGCGAAATTTCTCTAATTATGAGTATAGGAGACTAACACAGTACAAATGCTCCTATTATAAATTATGCGCAAAAAGTAGTGAAAAATGAGAAAAGGTTGCACTTTTATTCGATAATCAATTAATAATTTATTAATGTTAACACAATCGAAATGAAATTTTGCACTGACGTATATATCAATTAACTGGTTAAATTTACATATCCCGCAATTGTAACATTTGTGTATTTCATGTATTGCAATTCTTCAATTTGCGAATAATATATCCTGCAATTTTTAAATTTACGAATTATATACCCAGCAATTCTCACATTTATGAATTGCACATCCTTAAATTGCGAATTTTTTGAATTTTTGAATTGTCGAATTGTTTTAATTATCATAGTCCGAATCTTGGAATTTCCAATTCATGTGTAATTGCGATCCATCTTCATTTCCTTCGGACATCGAGAATAGATGATCGCTTTAAAAACAAAACATAAGATGACTATAATCAACAACGCGTTTACAGACTCGACTAAACACGCTATATCACGAAGGATCCCATTTCAAGAGATTACAGTTATAACCCAAAAGGAAAGTCGCTTTTTTATTGTCTTAAGGGTAGATACTACTCTTCTTAACCTTTCGGACGATTGAGTCGGGTTGTTCCAACGATTCGTGCCTTAAATTCGATATTAAATTCCGAATCACTCGGGTCGAGGGAACAATACGTCCCCGATAAAATTTCACCTCGAGATAGCCGAAGAATAGTTGGAAATTGTTGTTCGTGGACGAATTAGGTACGAGGAGGTGCAAAGAACGTCGCAGGACACGGAAAGGCGGTTGCATTCCGAGCAGAAATCATCGGAATCGATGGCCCGCGGAAAATACGAGGCGGAGATGGATAGAGCGAGGAATATTCTGCAGCATATACTACGAAAGGACAGGAGCAGCGGCGAGAAACTGGAGAAATTGCCGAAGGCAACTCAAACGAATCTTCCGCCGCCTCTGAGCGCAGTTTCGCAGAGTTCGGTGCCGAAACCCATCAGCGTGCGACAGGATAGCAACGTTTCTTCGGATAGTTTCAGTCAAACTAGCTCGCCTAGCTACACCAGCAAGACGATGGAAGCTCCTCTTCTCCCTCAAAGATATGGCAAGGTTCCAGGTAAATATTCTCCTTTCGGCATATTTACTAAATATTCTTAGTTAGGCTGTCTCCCTGACCCCGTTTAATATTTGCCACGCGATTATTAAAGATTTCTATATTGCCTAATCCATGTACCCGTACATACCTTTCCTGTGATTTATTTATTTTTAGATTTTAATATCATCCGATGATGAGACTTTCATTTGTCTCAGATCTCTACCGTGACTTTGGATCTGTTTATTTCCAGGTCTCTATGTCATCAGATTCCTATTTCCGGTCTCTACAGTCCTAGGTTTCTATATTTTCAGATCTGTGTATCTTCAGATCCCTATATCCCTAGATCTCTATATCTTCCGATTTCTATAGTCTTTGATCTCTCTACCTTCAGATTTCAATATTCCTACATTTCTACATATTTAGATCTCTACATCCCTAGGCATCTATAAGTTCGGATCTCTATATCTTTATAATTGTATAGTTCTACAAATCTACATCCCCAATTTCTACATTCTTAGATTTTCATATCTCCACCTCCGGTATCTTTAAATCTATAATATGAAAATTCCAGAACTATATAATTAAATAGATAGATTAACTTTACCAAATGATATCCAATCATTATCAAATGATATCCTTCTGATATAAAATGAAAGGCTCAGTAGCGTTAATGGGCGTCTCTTTGAGCATTAGGGTATTCATCCACCTAACACAGCACCTGAACGGCACCGAACAGACACCGAGAGCATTATTAATGTACATGAGCATCGATGTTATACATGTAATAACGTATCGATGTTATGTGATAATGCACACAATCACGAGAATGTATTGAAATTGATCAGGTGCTACTAAGGGTTGTCCAATGGCACCTGAACAGCGTCAGATCGACACATTCGTACGTTAGCATCGATGTTATACCGTTATATGTCATATTACATAACAAGATTATACAATAAGTTTTGTTTCATTTATTTACTTAACGTCGCATCAGCTTTTAGCCATCAGCGACTATATTCCTATACATTGTTATATTCTAACATTTTATGTTTTATTACACTACATACATTGGGCACTTAGATTTCATCTGTATAACAATCTTTTACTTTCTGAAACTAACTATATCGTAGACATTTTCAATTATTCTGCTTCTCTTAAGATAAGTTATTATTCCTTTTGTATGCTGTTTGCCGTTTGAACATTGTTCAACATCAACTGGTAGTTCTTCTTTGGTTCTCATATTTGCAAATTGAATATTCCAGCAAAATATGTTTAACAGATAATACCGAATTATAGTTTTCACAGAGCGGTCTGTCAAATTCAGATATTAAGTATTGGTGGGTTAATTTTATGTGGCCCATCTTTAGCCTTGTGAGTACAATTTGTTCTCTTCTTGTTAAGAAGTGAGCTGGATTGTTCAAGTACATGTATATCATTTCTTACTTTATGTTCTTCCACAATAATGTATTCTTACATTAATAACGTTAATGCAATTGATGTACTCTTACAATAATGCAGTTCTCACGCAATTTTCAGACAGAGCACTGGTGTCGGAGCCGGACAGTTCGTCAAACAGGACAATAACAAAATCGACCAGCACCCCAGCCAGCCTACAGGCGATCGTCAGAGTTCACGGTGGTAACAACACCTCGTTACATCACAAGGTGAGATCTCGACGCGACCATTTCAATGCGCAGATCGTGTTACGTAACACGAAAAAGGGGCGATTAATACTTTTGCCCGCGTTATCGATTGCGTTACCGTTTTCCCACGCCAATGTTACGTAACCCTGTCTCTATGATGCACGCGTATATACATAGATTCGTTAAGGGTCAGACGCTCCCCGAAGGGAATTACCGATATGCTCCGACGAGTACGACAGAGTTTGGCCGCTCGCAAAGCCGGCTAGTTCACATGTTCATATGTTACGTGTATCCGGAAACCGGGAATGTACGAAGTCGTTCTCGTTTTGCTCGCTCGTCAGTCGGATCAAATTATTTCTTTGGCAAAGGGAACCTGAAAACCTACATTCGTGACACGAGCATTCGCACGATTATTGAAATTCGTTGTACGATGTTCGTTCTCATTCGACGATATTTTGAGGTTAAATCTTTTGGAAATTGGATATTCACCGTTTAAAGTATCGTGATTCCTGTTGGATTATCGTCCTGTTGGAATATGTACAATGGGGGACAAAAGTATTCGTACACTTGGAATATAGAATTAAAAACAACACTTTCTATATTATTAATTATATTTCAACGTATACAGGCTGTCTCGCAACTTTCGCATTGAATAAAGAAGACTTTAAACCAATACAATAAATGTATTAATTCTTATCTACTTTAAATTTACACAGAAAAATAAATTAAAAAAAGAATCAAATGATTTAACAATTTAGATCAGACTCGCCTACTGTTTAAAAACAATCCTGTTTTGGTGAAACTATGACCTAATACGAACAAAGAAAGTTAAAATGTTATGCGCACTTCATATCCAATGATTCTTGATTATGTAAATTATAATAGTACATTGACGTTGCATATAATGGTATTCAAAATTTTTAGTAAGTTTTACCACGTTTAAGCTGCATGTGCGTCACGAGTGAGACTTTTCAAAGTATGTCAAGGGGTTAAGGACCGCAAAGGGTTAAATATACTCGATAATGTAGAAAATATGATTGTTTTTATTTCTACATGCCAAGTGTACGAATACTTTTGTCCCTCGATGTATCTCGTATCGGTTGAAAGTTCATCGTTATCAAATATCTCGAATTCACGAAAATATCCGATCGTGAAACCATCGATAGATCGACGGGATCATCAGCGTGTATGAATCCTGTTGCGCTGTTCGGTGAAAAAAATAAGGTACAAATATGGCCCATTAGATAATCGCGGCACGAATAAACCTGGAACAGCTCGTACGCGGAATAAACGAACACGAAATCGCGCGTTTCCATGGGGATCGATAACTCGCGTCATTTACTCCTTTTGTTCGCGATCGGGGGAAATGGGGAAGCGCGGGTTCTTGTCGAGTTACTAGCTCGATATCGGCCAATATCGAAGCCCGTATCGAGTAGTAGCCGATATCATTTTACACGAACCGCTCCTGTTATTAGCGTCGAAAATGGACCGCGCGATAATAAACGCAGAAATCCCGGCCAAGATCGAACGAGGATGAAACGTTTATTTCCTCTGGTTATTGTTACATTTTTGTTCGATTTTCGGGTCCCGTTGATTATCCACCGACCAATCGGGATTTAACCGTTTCGCGTAATTTATCTGTTTCCGGTACAGCGTGCAAGAAACGTTTCGGCATTTCTGGTATCGCAGAATAATTGCGTCTGTATGCGATACAACAATGACTTTGTACACAAATATTGCCACGTTAATGTTTATAGTGTTTATAATTGCGGATTCTAGGTCGTATTAATAATTACTTTCAGTCATAATTGTATTACGCGTTTGGTCACAATTTTATACTTTTGGTCATAATTTTATCACTCATTTGGTAGTTTCAGTCTCTAATTCATTTATTCGGAGCTTTCGGTCATAATTGTATAACTTATAAGATACTTTCTGCCGTAAGAGTATAACATATATAAGACAATGAACCTCTTTTATTCAATGTGGCATATTGAATTGAATTTTTACACGAAAGAGTTATTTTGATCACTTTAGCAGGAGCGTTTAACTGAGAGCTCGATGGCTGTGTCTGATCATTCACGATCTATTCTACTTAATCTACACTCACTCCAAAGAAATTCGCAAGAATGTCAACACGATAGTACTTGAAGATCTTCAGTACATACCTCTTGAATTTATATGAATATATACTAACATTAAACTACTTTCGTTTTAGCTTGTAAATATACATATATCACATGTACATGTTCAAAGAAGAAATGTACAAAGAATATATAAACAATACAAAGTACTAGTGGATGTTATAAATTAATATGTACAGTTACAGTTAGACCTTGTACAATGATATTTGAAGTATGGCTGGTTTCTATATTGTGGACTTTTTAATAATAACATCCACTCGTTAATTAACCAAGAAATTGTTCGCGCGTTTAAACCCGCCTTTAAATCCAAAATTCGATCAGGTTCTGATCGAAGGTTTAGATTGGAAAACGCGTTTAACTTGTTGATTATAATTCCACTTTAGAACACTGTTCATCTTCGAAAATACGTCGGGAAACCCGTCGCGAAATAACAGAAATTCCATCGAAAGTTCAAAGCGGCTAATTGTTCGCGTAATTACTCGACGGTTCCCCTCGTCGGCGTGCATTTTCGTCGGATATTCTGCGAAGCCGTGCATGTGCCAGGAATTTTGACTGGCAAACCTGCTCGTTCAACCAAGTGACGTAATTTGTCCTTTGATAGAGCGATACGACCGCGAGAACATTATAATCGATATTATCTGATCGTTGAAGAGTACCACGTAATCGTCGTCGACCTTCTCAAATATTGAGTCTGTTGCGACTCGGTTCGATTGATCGAATATTTGGAAATTAATATTTGTGTCAATTCGCAAACCAGATGTATCGAAGTTATGTAAGCAAACGAGATCGTAACCACCCTTAGTCGCCACAGAAATTCGTTTGTGCGCGGTGTCGATTACGCTTCGTATAAGATATTAACCCTTTGCGCTCGAAAGGTGACTCACAGGCACCATTTTGTTGAATACAGCAATTTAGAATAGATATTTTTTAACAAAATCTATAACGTCGCGTACATGATGTATAGACATAATAACACAATTATGTTTATGAGTGACAATTAATAATAGGGAGATAATAATTTCGAAAGATTTCGTCAAATTTATTAACTAAAAAGTTTTGGAGTTACTATCTCGTGAAAATACATCCGAGTGCAAAGGGTTAAGACGAAAGGCGATGATGGAATTCGCCTGGTTCGAAATATTAAGCATAAAACTGACATTGTTTGGCAATTATTCATTTATTTCGTTTCACAGATTTCTTAATCTTCTTTTGTTCAACTTTTAACTTGCCTTTTGTTCGATGATCAGGTACAAACGTTAAATGTTGCGAACGAATTCAATTGTTCGCTTTTATGCAACAATTCTACTCCGTTGATCCTCCTCTAGTTTTTATTGTACCAGTAATGCAGATTTTAATCGGAAATCAGCGTGCAATCTAACCGACAGAGTTTATTTTGTAATAATATTCTTTATCATGGTTTCAGATCATTAGGGACATGGCAAATAGCCGTTATGTGACCACAGGAAGGCTTCGACTGAGGTTCGTCCAGGTGTTCTTCAACGCTGTCGCATTGTTGATCATCGCTGGGGGTTTGGCTATATACTTCAAATGTGAGTAAATTTGATCGATACTCCTACTCTAACTACAACGTAACTTTTCCAACATCGACAATTATGTTATACTTACTGTTTTCACAGTTTACTTTAGACATATATAAAGCAGTCGTGATAGATTAAATTTAGAACAACTTTATTAATCTACATTTTATGTCGCGACTTATTTGAAATTGTTAAAAATCGTCAAAATACGAGTCCTCTTTAATGGTTAATGATTTATCATTATATTTTGATAAAACATTTCGCTTTATAAATTTGCATACTCAGAAATGGTAGATTTTATTTCTAAAGTCCTCACTAATAGATTATGATATTTATTATAAAAGATAATTGCACAAAAAAAGAAAGAACAAGAAAATCTTCGCCTACGCCATATCACGAAAGAAAAATGCTATACGAACGCACATCGGTTAATTCTAAAAAGAAAAGTTAAACAATCTCATCGTTATCGGAAATAAACTTATGTTCACCTAAATCTTCGCAGCGTATCTCGAGACCGTAATACGACTGGAAAACAAAACGATCTACAGCAACGTGATGGCGTTGATAGAACGAACGCCGGCGACGATCGAGCAGAAAAATCCAGCACCGGGAGTTTGTCTACCCGTGATCGTGACATTTTGCCAACACCACAAGGTACACTTTACGGAAAATCAGTTTACGTAATTCGTCGATTCACGTCGTGCCATACGTGGCTGTCATGTGAAATAATTTCCAATAATCTTGACCGGAATTTGTCCACGAGATTCTCGAGATTCATCGAATCGAATTAAAACGATACTAGCAGCGTTTGTTTGCAGCCACGTGTGACCTGTAATATTTTTAACGGTCATCGGTTATGCGGACTGTTCGAAGAATTTATTCGATCGTTTCACGATCGTTTTCATTATTTATACGATCTTCGTCAAAATTTCATGATCATCTTGATTATATGTACGATCTGTATAATAAGTTCATGATTATCTAGATGACCTGTTCGATGTTTAAAATTATTTTCATGATTATTTAGATTATTTGTACCACCTTTATAATAATTTCATAATGATCTATGCAATTTCTACGATCTTTATAATAAACCCATGATGATCCAGATGATTTCTATGATCTTTAAAATTATTTTTATGATTGTTTAAATTATTTGTACAATCGTTATAATAATTCCATGTTCATCTAGATGATTTGTACCACCTTTATAATAATTTCATAGTTATCTGTGCGATTTCTACGATCTTTATAATAATCCCATGATGATGCAGATGATTTGTATGATCTTTAAAATTATTTTCATGATTATTTAGATTATTTGTACGATCGTTATAATAATTTCAAGTTCATCTAGATTATTTGTACAATCTTTATAATAATGTCATGATTGTCTGGATGATTTGTACAATCTTTAAAATTATTTTCGTCACTATTTAGATTGCTTGTACGATCTTTATAATAATGTCACGATTACCTGGATGATCATAGAAATTTTTTTCATGATCATTTGTTCGATCAGTATGATAATTTCGTGATCAGTCAGGTTATTTGCAGGATCCTAGCAATAATTTCGCAGTCGTTGACATTATTTCTGGGACGTGAGCGACGGTTACAGAGACAGGAAGGAGCGTTAAACATTTTCGTTGAAATTTATGTCACTCATAACCGAGGAGTATTTACGTGGCATCTTGGTCGCGTGTTCCCTCAGGTTCCGTATAATTTCACCGTGTTCCCGAATTACATGGGTAATGTCGCACAGCGCGAGGCTCAGCACGCCCTCGAACATTATGACGCCGTGATCGACGTCAGATGCTACGAATTGGCCGCCCTCTTCCTGTGCAGCGTTTTTGTGCCGAAATGTGGATCACGGGGACACATCGTGCAACCCTGTCGGAGCCTCTGCTTCGGTAAATATTTAAAACATTATTAATTCTGTGCCACCTGGATCATAAAAATCGACCGGTTCGAATCGATGGAAGCCGCTTTCAAATTAACTGTAGACACGAATGTAATTAATTTGTCACCGTCGCGTTTCCAATTATACGCACTCCGCGTTAATAATAACACTGTGCAACCAATTTTGATCTTTTTCCGATTGCGTAACCGTCATAAAACTTTTACAGATTATTGTCTGCCGAAATTAATGTCAAAGACGATTGAAAATTTTCAACTTTGGAGATGTTTTGTGCCTCTATCTGTGAATTTTCGCGAATAGTACGATATAAATTGTTGTTACATTATAAACATTTAAATGTGTTTAAATAATGATCGAAGTAAGAAATACATCAAAAAGGCACTTAATATAACATTAATGTGATGTAACATTTGTGACTATTTTTTTTATAAAATGAAAACGAAAGTGATTTTATAACTGCATATTTTCTGCAGCAAAAAAGTCTACTCTATCACGTACGCTCGTTAAATTTTCACCTAGTCCCATGGTTTTTTAAATAAATTGAAAAGTATCAGTAAAAATTGATGTCTCTCTGATTTCTGGTGTCTTTCTGACTTCGATCATTATTTAAATATATTTAAACGTTTACGATGTAACAACAATTTACATCGTTTTATTCGGGAAAGTTCACAGATAAAAGCACAAAACATCTCCAAAATTGAAAATTTACAGCTGGCAAAAATCTATAAGAATTTGATGAAGACTGTTACAAAATTGGAGAAGAATCAAAATTTGTTGTAAAGCGTAGTCAGCGACATTATTAATTTTACGTTATTAATTTTACGGGGATCCAAATTTGTATGATCGATGAAAATAAGCCAACGAAAGGGTATTTCGGGAGGGATTTCCTACGTGTTTCTGTTCAGAAACCAAGCGACGCTGCGGCTTTTTCCTGAACGTGTTCGGCCTAACTCTTCCGGACGACCTGGAATGCGATTTGTTTCCTGAGAATTCCAATCCCGACGAGTGCGTGGGACATCAGGAAGTGCTGGAAGCGGCCGCAAGAGCGGAGAAACCCGGTGAGTCCCCGTCAAACCTTTTCAAACATTTTCGATCGTGGTGATAAAAACGCGTCGCGCCGCGTTCAGATCATTTTTCACGCTCCCGCGATTATGCGCTCTCCAAGCTGCCCATAACTCACTTTCCGCGAAGAAACGCTTTCATATATCTCGTGCCACCGACAAGATACAAATATCTTCGTGCCCCGAAAGCAAGTAGGGCAGGCACGATTCGTTCAATTTGAATACACAGCGATTGATCGTCGTATTTATAAATTTTTAATACACGCGTGTAAATATTGTAGCGCGTGATCGAACGAATACATTTGATTCTGACAGGGGGCCATACCAAAATGCGTTCATAAATAATTTTTATGGTTATGAATATATAATTTATTTAAATAAATATTTAACTTCTTACACTGCTTCGTTATAAAGAGCGCGATGCTTCAAGTTTTATATCTGTCATTGGTACAAAATTTTTACTTTTTTTTTGTTCAGCTGGCAAATATGAACTACAAAAAAGTGCCAAATATGAACAAATAAAAATTCCAATTTATCTGTATTTCGTATATGGATTCGTAGTTTCTTTGAACATTTAGAAAAGGAAAAAGATTGACATGAAACGAGAATGATAAAAAAAAATGTTCTTTCGTTTAACATATTGTTTATACAAATTGAAATTTTGCAAATGTATTTACACTATTAAATTCGTACTTCAAAAACATAAATTTATTCGATTCACGGTACATCTCTACCTCCAACAGTTTCCGAGATATCCAACGAAATATGTTCTTCACCCCTAGCTTCGAGGGCTGATTTCAACCCCATAAAGTGAACATTAGCAGCTACAATAAATACGCGTCGAATATTTTTGTCCGAGATCCACGTTTCTTCTGAGCTTCATCAAAATATGGGAAAGACACTTCGGTATGGTCCCTCGTATTTCCGAAAACCTGTAGCGAAAGTAGTTTATACACTTTATGCGTATCATGATCGCGAAAGAGTCCAGCAATTTAAAACAATGACTCGTACAAAAAAAAAAAGAAAATACCGCTCGTTTCCCGTATCGCAGTGTATTCGTCCAATATTGAGACTTTTGACCCAGAAAATTCCAATAAGAAAGTATTACCGCCTCATCGGCTTAGCGCGAAGATACGTGGATTGACATTGAAACTGAAGGGGTTGAAATTAAGGGGTTGAATCGATAACGAGCACGGACGATCTGTATAAATCGAAGCACGCTTTTCTCGTCTCGGTCACGGGCGATTCGTCATTTTCGTTCAAGGCCTTCGTAGCCATTTATCCGGCCATTTCGGTGGGGATAAGCCTACTGCCTAAAGTCCGGGCATTTGATAAAGAGGCGGATAATCGCGGGATTAAAATAATCTCGCCGGGGCAGCCGGACTATAGCCGGGAATATATAGGTGAGCCACGATGAAAACTGCTCGAAGACGTCTTTGCTGAAACGCGAACAGATTTTGTCGTATTTTCGTTTGAATGTTTTTTTTAACGTAATCGCTGCCCGGATTCTGTTTGATAAGCACGCGATAGCATTTATTTTACCACTAGATTTACGGAACTTCAATGACCACTTACGTCCAAACTGAAAATGAACTATGGAAATAAGTAAATATTGGATAATATATAAACCAGTTCATAGAAAGATTCTTGAAGATTAACATGGATTTTCACATAGGCTCTTTAATAATTTACGTAATTGAAAGTATGAAATCTAGGATCCGTCATTTTGACGGGTTCCGTAAACCTAGTGTTAAAATTTGCCAATTCTTCGACAGTCAACGTTCTGAACTTCATTAAACGTTCCGATTTTATTAATGTTATTTGAAGTCTTCGAGTAAGCGTTTGCGACGATTAAAATATTGTATGTGCCTGTTTATACATACAGTACTTATACACAATTGCCTATTGATACACACAGTGTGTGTACAAAATTGGTTATTTTTACATACAGTGCGAGCACACAATTATTAAAACGGTATAATAAAAGATTTACTTAATATATCTTAACTAACGTATCTAACCAAATTTGATAATTCGTATACATACTGTATATACAAATAGAAAATTGCATACACATACTGACTGTAAAAATACTCAATTGTGTACAAATACTGTATGTATAAATAGCCACGTTCTAATTTATGAGTTCGAATTTATGTTAGATAGTAGATACAAAAACCGTTTGTATTTTTAATATTTGGTCGAATAGAGGAATGTGAGAAATTAGCACGAACACGTTTGATGCGGAACACATACGGTCGTTCTACTTGTCTGGTTACATATCGTCTGGATTCACTGAACCAGTGACACCGATCGGCGCGTTCATCGCCACAGTAGATATATCGTCGATTAGTGCTCCACAGAGTAGTATCAACACATCACTACAGAGAAAATAGCCACACGATCCGTTGTAAATGCAAATACATATTCAGCATCAAAATCGTGTACATATTCCAATTACCCCTCCTACCTGTTACCTTGAACGATCGATCAACAGCGCATAATTTTCTTTTTATTTCGATTTCTTCAGTTCTTCTATTATATTAACACTGAACCTACCAAAGTGGTCATTTGACCATTCTACAAATTCCCTACTTCAAATGACAAAATTTGTTAAGCTAGACTTGTTGACATTTACGCTGATTGTCACAAAAATAAAGAATCTATAAGTGCATTCGTTTATGTTTCATCCTTCGTTTATTCGTTTCACAACTTCATTTTAAATTTCAAAATAAGCTGGTAGGTTTAGTGTTAAAATTATAAATTATACACCGGTAGGTTTAGTGTTAAATTTATAGCGCAAGTAACTAGTGAACACGATGGTGGTTAGATAGAACTCGCATCATCCATAATCCTTTACGAATAATTCGTGACGGGGTAAGTAAAGTGTCTCGAAATGAAAATAAGATAATTTACTCAACCCTTATACGTTCCAAATTAAGATACCCCGTCTGTCCCGAGAGGAACGTAAAACGATTTTCGATTGTGCGAAATATTGAAAAAAGAAAGAAATATGCGTGTCCGACCGATCAAATACTCGCCGTCGCCGTCGGGTTTCGTTATGATTTCGCGTCCACACGGCACATGTCGCCGCTAATGGAATCTTAATTGCAAAATCTATATCAAACGGTCGCTCGTGTACCGGTCTTCGGCACTGAGACGCTTTATGGAGTTTGCAACGAGAGGATGTGTATCTCGAACACGATGTCACGATGTACTTGCGGTGAAGGGACGTTTATTAGGAACGAACGAGAATCAATTTGCGAAAGAAGAAGTCACGGTGCAGACACTTTTTCACGGATATACCATTTATCGATAGAAATCAATCAAATTGTGAACAGGATTTTCACTGTTCCGTTTGTGAGACTTCACGATCAACAATTTTGAGACGAGGTGTTTCTTTTAATATTGTAGCTATAAATAGTTGCTTTTCACATGACGCATCTGACAAATACAGTGTACGATAAGGGGTTAAAAATCGAAAGAGGTGTTTGTTTTAATATTAAACCTATGAATAATTGGTTTCGACTGATGCACCTGACAAATAAATTATTCGATAAGAGATTAAAAATCGACTGAGTTGTTTGTTTTAATATTGTAGCTATAAATAGTTGCTTTCGGCTGACGCATCTGACAAATAAATTATTCGGTAAGGGGTTGAAAATCGAAAGAGGCGTGAATCGCGTATCATTCGTTACAGGTCGAAGGACTCTCGAAGCATTGTTTATTCTCCTTATTCCATAAACGCGGTAACGTTCATCGTCCAAGTATCCCGAGCACATTTTCCTCATTTTCATAGTTCATTTTCATGTTCCATTTGCCAGTACGTGCGTTCGCGTCGACATCGTCGTGTCGCATCGTTCGAAGGACGGGTAAGCGAACAAGAGAAAAACGTGAATAGGTAGCCGGTGAAAATTATGTTGACAAAATGGGAACACCATTTGGCTGTTTCTTGTACAGTATGCACCAGCGGTTTCCAATGCGATCGGACCAGGTGCATTCCGGCCGACTGGCGATGCGACGGCCACTTGGATTGTGCCGATCACAGCGACGAGATTGGATGCGGCGAGTGCACCCTCTCCTCCTCATCCTCCACATCGGTTTCCACCTTCAATACCAAGATAGTGAAGAAGCCCATTCTGGCGAAAAACACCGAGTCCAAGTCGCCGTTGCACTGCGGCGAAAGAAGGTGCATGTCTGCCAGCCTTATCTGCGACGGGGTGATGGACTGCCCCTGGGGCCAGGATGAACGTTACTGCTGTAAATATTATATTTATGCTCTACTTTATATAATATATGTTCTACGTTGCTCTTCTTACAGTAGATCTACCGGAAAGTTCTGTCCGATAACATCGTTTCGAGTTTGAACACGTGTGAGCGTGTTCTTTTGAGCCATATGTGGCTGTGTCTCTTTATAACTGCATTTATACACGCATGTCCTATGAAATTAACCCTTTGCGCTCCAAGGTATTTTTTACTGCTGGCGGATAGTAACTGTAAAACTTTGGTTGAGAAGTTTAATGAATTATTTCAAAAATATTATTTTTTTGTTGTTATTGGATACCGTTGGCCAATTATACATTTTGTATGTATAAATATCCAATTGTATATACATACTCTATGCGTAAATAGTCAATTGCTTATATATAATATTTATACAAACAGTCATATGTTCTGAGTTTGGAATTGTTATAAGCTCGTCAAAGAAACAGTTTGAGTATTCAGACTCTTATTATATCGCCACTGTCATACTCTGTTGCAGTAAATCTAAGTCAACGGAACGGAGACGTTGGTGAAGGAAGATTAGAGGTTTATCACGCGGAGATGGGCAAGTTTATGCCGGCCTGCATTTCGCATTGGGAGCCAAACTCTGCTAAAACAATCTGCTCCATGCTCGGCTACACGTAAGTGCCATTCGTTTGTGTTTCGATTGTTTACTTATCCGGGACCTTTCATTTGGAACACGGCTTCTAACAGACACATTCAACATTGTCGTCTCGAATTTGAAATCGTTTATGCACGTTGGGTATTCGAAATAATCGCGTGCTCTTCATCGTGCATTTCGAGGTAATTCAATCGTGATGGAGCTTCCAATTGCAATCGCTTAATCACATTCGATATAATAGGAATCTTGTCGAGGAATTACGGGAATTATATGTATTATCGTACGATATTGCGGAATACCAATACGCGGAAATCTGTATAAAAGCGATGGAACCACGATTTGAATTTTCAAAACGTTTCAGGGTTGCGATATCGGCCAGGGTGATAGCTCAAGAGAACTCGAACATCACTCAAGGGGAACCCAAGAACCTTCTCAAAGGATTTCAAGACTGTATCACCGATCTGGAGGTCTATCCCACGGTCGAATTAACCTGTTCGAAATACGGTAATCCAATCTCGATTATCCGGATACAATCGATTCCTCGCCGTGTACTGAATTATTTGTCTGTTCGTAGCGTGCGGACGAAGAAGAACGGTTTACGGGAACGCCAGGATAACAACACGGATCGTGGGTGGTGTGGAATCGTCACCGGGCGATTGGCCATTTTTGGCAGCTCTTCTAGGTGGACCCGAGCAGATTTTCTACTGCGCCGGTGTCCTAATTGCCGATCAATGGGTTCTAACTGCTTCGCATTGCGTGGGAAAGTGAGTCACCTGTTTCTGTTTCCACAATGTGGGACTGGGTTATCAGGGGCCGAGGATAAGAGAATATTGCGATATTTGACCCGAGCCTTGATGTTACAGTTCCTATTTTCCTTTCACGTCGCGGCTGAAGTTATTTTAGCTCTTTTTATTTCACCGTAAGTGATCGAGCTTCACAGTTTCAGCTACACCGATGTATCAGGATGGACGATACAGCTGGGTGTCACCAGAAGACACTCTCACACTTACCTCGGACAGAAACTGAAGGTGAAGACAGTGGTTCCTCATCCTAATTACAACTTGGGCGTTGCTCAGGACAACGACGTGGCTCTGTTTCAGGTACATCATTCTACTTTTTAGCAATAACTGCTAATAATTGCTCAAACATTTGTGATAATTAGCGATTCTCGTTCTTATAATATATTGTAACAATTTTGATTTCATGCAATCCAATGTTTTGTTTGTGCAGTTAGAAAAGCGAGTCCAGTTTCACGAACATCTGAGGCCAGTCTGTTTACCGAGTGTCGACACGGACCTCACACCTGGGACATTGTGCACCGTGATAGGCTGGGGCAAGAAAAACGACACCGATTGTACGTATCGCGTGTTTGGTAATCAATATTCGATCGATTACGGGCAACGTCACTTAATGGAATCGATCGTTGCAGCATCAGAATATGAACCATCGATAAACGAAGTTCAGGTGCCGGTGTTGGACAGAAAGATTTGTAATCTGTGGCTGGCGGTGAATGTCACTGATGGAATGATATGCGCTGGTTATCCGGATGGAGGAAAGGATGCATGCCAGGTGAGTTTGTTTCGAAGAATTCTTGTGTCGCATTACCTCGATAAATGGTATCCCCGTTCTCCAGTATCCTTCAATTCATTAATTACTAATTAATTTTAATAATGGTAGATAACTTGTTTTTTTCGACAGGGTGACTCCGGAGGTCCTTTATTATGTCAAGACAAACACGACAAAGAGAAATGGTTTGTCGGTGGTATAGTAAGCTGGGGCATCAACTGTGCCCAACCAAAATTACCTGGTGTTTATGCGTACGTGCCAAAATACGTGCCCTGGATTCAGAGCGAAATAGCTAAATATTCCGACATGGGTATGGGTTAGTAAAAGAACGAAACTATGACGGAAGGAAGATGAAGAAGAACCTCAAGGATCCGATCAAATCGCTCTATGATTTAATTAAACGTAAAGTTAAGACAATAATTGTTAGCGACAATAAGCTGTGGGTACTTTCTAGTCGACGCTGTAAGAAACTTTGTTACTAAGTATATACACATATAGTTAGATACGGTTATTATAGTTGTTTGCGTTCATCAAACTGGTAAAGATTTCACTTTATTACGATAAATATTGCACTCGATACGTGTTCCCTTTCGAATAATATATTTTGAGATCTTGTACTTTCATCGAACTTTAAAGACAATACAGGAAATACGTAAGAACATTTTAGAACTCAAAATTTTTATATTTTTCCGCTTAATCGAAACTATCGTTTCTTCACAAGACAAGAAATCAAGTTTCTCGATCTCATTTTCATTCCTCTTTGTCAATGACAATAAATACAAATTGATCGGTGTGGTTCAGATGCTACGTGAGTTTGCAATTTTTTACAAGTTATTTCATCGTTTGAGTAGACGACATACTAAAGCTCCGCGGTGCACTTATCGAAAGATCTTTGCCTTTGTTTCTACCGTTTAGCTTGTATTAAGAGCAAAATGCCTTCTATCAGCTTTTATAGTGCGGTTTGCACAGGTAACGAGTTAAATTTCCATTTCCACATGTTTTATAATACTTTACAATCTAACGAAATAATAATGGATAACGCTGTTCTACAACGATCAATTTCTACGAGTATCTACTTCCATTATATAAACATCTCGTTCTACGATAGTAATCTAAATA
Organism: Coelioxys conoideus; assembly: GCA_947623535.1. Taxonomy (NCBI): domain Eukaryota; kingdom Metazoa; phylum Arthropoda; class Insecta; order Hymenoptera; family Megachilidae; genus Coelioxys; species Coelioxys conoideus. The sequence continues at coordinate 6,032,928 of OX392455.1, read as the reverse complement.
AGATTGCGAACAAAGCAACGTTGAAATAAGTGGAAACATATATTACGAGGGAAGAAAGCTTGGAAAACTAAACGAGCTTTCGTCGCCATTTTCTAGAAAGTCAAACCTCATCCCCATCTTAGAAACGTTTATAAATTAACAGAAGCATAGGGGGCAGTATCAGATGAACATGTCGCATCAGATGCGATTGAAAAAAAAACATGTAATACATTTTCTATCGTCGTGTATGTGCCACAAAGTGGCGATGAGTCATAGGGTGTGCGTTTTTTATTCGAGTCGACGACGCACTGGACAAATAAACCGAAGAAGAAACCATTAAAAAATATGTGGATAATTTTGTACGAATTTTATAAACGCACACCCGGTGTATGCTATGTGGTCCTGCACATACTGCATGAGATGCATTTGTGTACTAAAACAATAGATAAGGGTTTAGAATGTTAATTATTATCGATAATTAGTGTAAGGTACGTGTTTCTTAACGTAAGAATAATACTATGATTCATATACGTGCGTGTCTAAAATTACATATGTTAATTGTTTACTAATCTAAAGGCAGAGAAACATATACAAATACGTATGTAAAAAATAGGTGATATATGTACGTGTTAGGATTGGAGCTGAGCGAATATCATCGTTTTATGTTGGGTGAATAAATAATGTTTTTTTTTTCGAATACAATCAATAACAAATGATATTTAACAATAATCCGTAACACGTTATTCGCATTGATAATACATAATTTGTTAACTTTTTAATATTACACATATTTAGGCAATATGTGTACATCAATCGATCGCTAATATATTCTCACGCGACCGTCGTATATATTTAATAAAAATAGTATATTAACTCGGCTCCAATTTGTAAAGCTTCGAATATATGCGTATTGATATAATCGGCCGCTTATGGTTCGAATGTGATCATTAAAAAATGATGTTCGAACCACCAGCCATACTATTATCGATAAACAGAAAAACGAACATAAGAAGGATACTGCTTCTAGTATGATAATAGCGCATTGACGAGAAGGTCAGTTTCTAGGATAGCTAGTTTAGATTCTAAGCTAAAGACATGTTGACTGAATTCTAGGGACAATACTCTGCACCAGCACTTTTTTGATCCGCACCCGCAGATGGAAGAGAATAGTTTTTAATGCGACTAATACTTTGTACTGGATGTATATTGTTTACGATGAAAAAACTAGGAGCCTTACTAATTGTCTTAGACTTTTTCTAAGCGATAAGATTAGCGGTATTGTTGGTCAGGACAATAATCGACCTCGTTTTCGTGATCCACTTTCTATTACCACTCTGCTTTATTCGACGCAAGTTTTTCAGAAAATTTCTTCCTTGATTTTCATGGAGTTCCATTTTATTACACTTGTCTGTTCGAGGAAAATTACGAAAACTTGATTGCACTATCTTTCTTTCTGAATATTTTTTCAGAATTTAAAAGCTATTCTAGCATTTTTGTTCCAAACCATTTTGGTTCACTATTTGTCCGAGTTGACATTTTTTATTTGAATAAGATGCTCAATTTTTTGTGAATTTTCATAAAAATATTATTACAAGGTCGCTAAAGCATTTTCTTCTTTTCTCGTGAACTCGTTTCCAGATGTCTGGCGCTAGCTCTGGCTTCTTTACATTCCAATTCGTTAGATATTTCTGGCACGAACAATGTGCTTGTTTCTGCACAACATTTCATAGAGACAAATTACCACGAAGCTTCAGAAGCATTTTCTTCTTCCTTTTGCGTCTGTTTCTGGAAGTCCAAAGCTTGTTCTTGCTTCCTGATGTTCTACTTTATCGTTTTTGACGACGAACGATCCCTATTCGAACAAAATGCTCACTTTTCTTCCCCAATAAAATGCGCGTTAGAGGTTTAAAGTCTTCCTTAGTATCCAGACAACAGTTAGTTGTAAGCGAGGAGTTAATGTAAATTAATAATAACCGACAATACTGTGTGAGCAGACAATAAATAATATTAGGAAATGTTCCAACATGGACAATAAACTAGCAAGTAAGCACTTTAGGCTAACATAAATTAAAGCGTAACCTTCATGGTCATCGATATTCTGTGGGTATGTGCGTATATGTGTGTGTACGTGCGTGAACATGTGTTGCGTTTGAAGATGTCAAGGCGGAGCTGAATTCGGTTTCATAATGAGGCAGGTAGATATTACAACGCAAGCAGAAACTTTTGTTCTAAAATGAATCGTTAAAATGTTTCAAACATTCATATACAAAATAGAATAATTTTTATTCAGAAAATAATTCTGAGTAATTTGAACAATTTAAATAATGCATATGCAAATAATGTTGAATGATTTAAAGAGGAATAATTGTATTCGATTAATTGTGAAATTAGTTTGTTTAATTAGTGTTCTGCTTGACGATGATTTGGAGAATCCAGTATCCGCCAGTGACTGTATCGGCTATAAATAAAATAGTAATATTCTACTGTAAGCTTCTGCCCGTCATAGTACCGTAACTAATTTAAATATAGCTTAGTTAGTCCGCGTGCAAGTAGAATTATGGTTGAGAGCACTAAACGCATCGAAACGATCAAGTTAAAAGTCAAACGGACAATCAGGAATCTTAGAACGTGTTCGACGGAGATATTTTTCTAAACTGAGAAAACGTGAAATACCTATGCTCCGTATACTTGTTTCCATCTGTTTATTCGTTATTAGGAACAATTATACGAACTATTGTGAAAAGATCATAAATTGCAAAGTAATCGTACATTTATTTGAAAAAGAACAAGCGTGTTTTTCTCATTCTTCAGTCTCAAAATTTAACGCCATAATGTCACATATTTCGTTCACGAACAATTTTTACGTATACTTTTTACGATTTAAGAGGATAGGTATTGAGAAAAGAGAATCGAACTCGAGCGGGTAGTGTTCAGTGTTTAAAAGCGTGAGAACTATAAATAAAGCGTTTCTTGGATAATTTAAAAGGTTTTCTACGCGCGAGTCAATACACGTAGTCAATACTTAGGAGTAGAAACATCGTGTTTTCACGTGTAGGCGACGATTGTAAAGTTTGTACACGTTAAGTGCGTGAAACCTTCGAGTAAATCCTTTCCGCATCACTCATCCCTTCCGATGTAAAAATGTTAATTTTCGTTGCTAATATAAACTTTATATATTGTCTCGTACGGTAATCACGGTGCAGCGCGAACACAAAATAATAAATAAATTTATTTTATCCATATGATGTCGGGTCTGGAACCGTTTGTTGAAGTTTAGTATCTTAGTAAATTTAATAATTGATTTTACTCGAGGGTGACACGAAATGCTGCGCACAAAATACCGGTGTCATTAAGGGCGAATCATCTTCGGATGATTCGGAAGCTAGGTCTTCGGAAGACAATTACGAAACTGCGTAACTACTCCTGTGAAGTCAATGTCGATTAGCGAGCTATTCTAACAATTACGCGTATTCAATTATCTCGTAAGTAACGCTATTCGTAAGCTGTTTGATAGCGTAGTGTACTGTTACAGTTACAGATGTATGTATTTGTATATCTTGAACGATTTACACTCGAGCCGGTGCCCTAAACGCAGAAACAGGCTATATAATATGAAAACTTTATACACCGTAAGTGAGAAGTATGTAAGTGAAGAATCGTGCTTGACGAGCGGATATGTTAATCGATGAATTTATGAGATATTTATAAACGTTTACGCGAACGCGAAGAGACGTTGCCAGTATACAATCGTTACTTGAGCTTGAAGATTGATACACGCACGATAATTCGTATCGAAACCATGATTAATCGAGCCCGAGCCGATCGACATTTTTGTTGAGGAATAAAAAAGAAATTAAAATTGTGAGAAAAACGATGGGATAAATCGGTGCACAAACGATTCGATTCGGGTTCGATGAATCACGCTTGAGAATCTCTGTGATCTTTCCTACAAACGAGCATTATTTAGCGAATAAATAATATATACTACGAAATGCTTACGAAACATTTGTTTTCGATTTTTGACAACGTTAGAAAGCTTTTCGACTCGCAGAACGTTTAATCGAACTTACCCCGACAAATTCCTCTGTTGCTTCGAAAGATCACGAGAGGAATCTTTATAAGGCATTGCGCACGTACAGGGTGTTCCAAAGGGAAACGTTGTTTGTTTTGAAACAGCCTGTAGATGACAGATTACATTAAGACCGTATATACACGTACAATTAGCCGCGTGATGAGAACGCATTTATACGCTAGGTGTCTCGCCCCGTGTTCTGTTCGACGGACATCGTTAACCAAAGCAGTTATTGTAATCTCTCGATAATTAACTGCTCTTAGGGCTCTACACACGCGGGTGGAGTACTATGCGATCTCAATAGATATATGTATCAAGGTTTAGAAGTAGCTACGAAGACTTAAGAATTTTCATAGGTTTCTATGGACGCTTAAAAGTACTTATAGAAATATCTGTAAAGTCTTAGGAGTATCTAGGGATTCCTAAGGAGTACTAGCAATGTTTAAGGATTACTGTAGGTACATAGGAAGGTATAGTGATTGCTATAAGTAGCTGTGGAGGCCTAGTGATCGCTATAGGCACTATTGGAAACCTAGTGATCCCTATAGGTACCTATGGAGGTCTAGTGATTTCTATAGGTACCTGTATAGCAGTAACGAACTCTGTAGGTACTTATGGAGATTTAGTGAGCCCTAGAGGTATTTACGGAGATGTAGAGGTGCTTATATGAACTGCTACTGTGTAAAGAACACGAAAGCACGATCATAGTCGTCGTATATAGTTTATAGATACAAATGGTTCGAACATATAATCAACAAACGATCATAGTCGAATAGAACACGGGGATGTTTCAATGTGATTGCTTCTTGTGCCCGGCACAAATCCTAATCGTACAATCAGTGGTCTATATATACTATATTATATATATACATATTAAAGAAAATTGCTATGTTTGCAGAATTATTGAATAATTATAGGATAAGCGGTTAGGTGGTAAACGAAGGGAAACCCTTGAATTAATATGTAAAACGTGTAAATTGGCCGATAAGCTGATGTTTGTATGTTGTGTATATGTTGCCTAGATGTATATACATGTATACAAACACGCATACCTATATTTGTAACGTGCATACAACGGTACACGTGTAGATAATGCTGAATCTAAACGAGCTTCTCGGAAGTCAAATTGATCGATTTAATTTTGTACAAATTATACGAAAACGAACTGTTTAACGTCAATTCCGAGAGAAGAAGATTTTTTATTGTTTTCATTTGGGAAAGCTTGTTATATTGTCGCGAGTCATGTCATAATCAATGACCATGTAGTTACAATTACATGCGGTTTATTGAAATATTAATAGCACCCTCGTTTTATTTTATAGTATCGTGAACTTGATTAAATTGACTTCCACGATGCTCTATTAAATGTAGGTAAACGTTCCACAAACGTTCTGTGTCGCTGTGATTGGTACCATAGACTTAGATAAGTGTTGTATCTATTATATTAGACGCGTAATTAACGTTAACACGTTGACGGTCCTGGTGGACGCCATTTTAACACAATACGAATAACGAGGAGGGAAACCGATGTTCGAACAGCAGTATTATTATTATACGAAGGGTGTAAAGTAGCAAATTGACAAATTAAATGATCGTATTCTTGTAATAATTGCTGTTACAATTATTAACATTTTTACCGTGGCAGTGAACGTGTTAACGAGAGACAGAGACAGTCATTGTCTGTCGATCGCTCGAACGCGATTTGCTTCGACATTTTCAAAAATACTATTTCTTTTCTTCGACGTTCCAATTAGACAAATTCGTACTTGCAAAAACTTTCAAACTGAGTTCCCGTACAAAGCGAAATCGTTTTATATTGGTTTCATTATCGCGAAACTTGGGGATTCTATTTTCAATTTTTTAGTGGGTCTATTTAAGTAAATTTTTCATCGCCGCTCGATTTCTTGAAAAAATTAGCCTCGCGATTAGCCCCAGATTTCACTTATATTTCGACAAAGTGTAAAAGATGATCTCCGCAGCTTCTGTAGGCTCGAAAAGTTGCCTTCCACGAAATTAGGATCGAGATAATCGAGAAACTTACCGTGAATATTGTTTTGGTAAGACAATGCTGTTAGATTCGATGCTTGCACTGCCTTTCACCGTGAAAAAATGACTGTCTGTCCTCTAGCGTGGTTGCTGAACAATAAACAACGTTGTTACATATGTCGCTGTTAACTATCCGTAAATAACCAGAGGGGAATGAAAGAAATTCCGTACTTTTCTATTACCTTGACTCAATTTATGATTTTTATGACTCGTGTGTCATATAGTCACGCATTAAATAATACTTAATCTATTTTAACACTAGAACTACCAACAAGTCAAAATGACTGGTTTTGGTTTTGACATTTTAAGTCATAAAATTTTGTGGTCGACCTTTCGTCAAAATATCTGTCATGTTTTATGAGCTAATCAATAGTTGTATATGTTAGGTGACGCTGCGATATTCATTTATTTATTTTTCTACTTCATTTTCAATTCTAAAATAAGTATGCATTGAATAACGGTATTTCTAGCGTGAAAAACAAAAGAGTGACAAAGTGGAGGCTGAGCATGAAATTATCGAATAATGATCCATTAGCTTTACTAAATTGCTCGACAGTATTTTATATAATTTCTACTTTATTTTCAATCGATTCTTTATATAATTGTGCTTGGGTCAAGGCAATAAAAGAGTAAGAAAAATGTGAGACGGAGAAAAATTTTATATATAAACATAAATGGTAGCGAATCACGAGAAGAGAATTAATACGAGATAAAGTTGCTCTTGCTGGTCGAGAGTCGTAGCGTGTCGAATTAGTATTATAATCTAAAATACATAATACGAAGATGTATCTATTTACCTACGGGGTATCTTGCATTAAAAGAGACGAGAAGAGGGAAGACAGAACAAAGAGTCGAGCATTTCGCGTCGGCTGAAAAAATTCGGTGAGAGAGTTTATCGTAGCAACGAAATGAACTCTTGAATTTGTAAAATTTTTCTACTTGTGTTCTCAAGGTTTACACGATTTTTTATAGATTCGAAATTGTACGTCTCTGCGTTTTTCCATCAGATTCAGTTCGCTGTACCGTAATTCGGGGGGCACGTTCGCTTTCGTAAATGAATTCGATTTTTCAGGGACGCACGAGTTTGCATTCGAACGCGGTGAACATCTATTTCTGCAGATTTAACGCGAGGGAAAATCGTGTCATTTCAAAGTACAAACGAAGAGCAACGTTCACGAGACATATCCGGACATATCGTAGCAAAACGAGGGGGGGGGTTGGTGAATACGAAACGAAAAACGTTATTCGATTTTTCACGAACAGCGAAAATCTATTTAATTTCGGCTGCAATCTGCAAAAGTAGATTCCAATTTCCGTGGGAAACGCGTGCTGTGAGTTCGTGAACACGACTCGGTCTGGTACAAAGAATTATAATATTAAACAATGAAGCAAACTTGATAGAGATGTATGTGTTGTAAGAAGATATTATTATATGCGAGCAAAAAAGAAGCTATATATATATATATGATGAATATTGATATATATGATATATTTATGGAAAATTCGTGTTGACAAATAAAATATGTATTAACACGTTTATGTTTTCATTGACTTATCCCTAAATCGCCTTTCAATTTAACACTAGATTTACGAAACCCGTCAAAATGACGGACTTTAGATTTCTAATTTTAATTGAGAAAAATTGGTAAGAAGCTTTCGTCAAAATTTATCTTATCTTTCATCGAAATAAAGAATCATTTCATGAATTGGTTCACACATTGTCCATTATTCAATTCCATTTCTACCTCAATTTCGATTCAAGTATAAATGGTTATTTATCGCTCGTATATCTAGTGTTAACACTATTTGATAGTAGAAATTGTAACGAAAATCTAGCCTGTTGCTTCCCTGGTCGAATCGGTGCATTAGATTTAATGAAGTACTGAGAGATAGACAAAAATTGCTCTTTAGTTCAAATGAATATCTCGTAATATTTAATTCGACATCGGCGCTACCTGGTGGTGATTTCTAGAACTACTCCAGGAGTGTGTAATGTGGCGCCATCTACTGTACGTGGCGAAAATGCAGTTTACGACCTCGACACCAGGCGGCGCAAAATTTTGTCCTAAAGTTAATTCCAAATTTCACCGCTAGGCAGCGCGACAGGTCACTTTGCAAAAATTGCGTATATCGATAAAAAAGGTAAATAAATCTCGATGATGAATATTAGACAACAATTATATATTCTAAATTAATTACAACAACTAATTATATGTAACAACTGCCAGTAATGAATAATGTGGAGTTTAAAAAATAAAAGTGTGTTGCGCCTCATTACAGTTCCGGCAAAGCTTCGAAGAGTTTTGACACTTTTGCAGGTCGCTTAAACAAAACACACGCAATTCGCACTTCAAGAAATAAAATATGTCCGTAACAAATTTTCCTTTGCACGTTTTTTCTGCAGTCTCTGGTCTCCTAATTAGATTTCGTTAACTATTAAATTAAAATTAGTACCAGTCTCTTAGTACCCCTGACGGAGTTCTACGTTGCGCTACCTCGCGGAGAAATCTTGAATTAAAGTTGGGAAAATTGTTTGCGCCGCCTGGTGGCCGAATCATGAACTGCATTTTCGTCATTTCCAGTAGATGGCGCCACATTATATATATATATATATGCAATACATAGTTCGTGTTTTCGACACAAAATGGCGCTGGCGCTGAATTCGGTGCGATATAATGTACATGTAAAAATCATAGTAATTCAATGTAAAGAGCAATTTCCATCATTTCCATTTAACAATTCTTTATTATTACAGTTCTGTGCAAATCACATTATCTTTTAACCCATTTGTTTATTATAATATTTCAATATTGACCGACGTGCGATGTGCTGACGGTCGGTAACCACTAGTTATGAAATTTTGTCTCGATTAAATCGTTTTCACAAGCTGCAATATTTAGTACAATCTATTTCGTTAAAGATATGCTTTCGTATGAAAGATGTATATGGTATTATTAATCAGTCATCGCTAGAATTATATTAATGAAAAGTAGTTACCATCCTCAATTGAAATTACACACAGCGCCATCTAGCGGGGAAACTACGAATTAACATTAGGAAAAATATTTGCGCCGCCTGGTGGCAAAATGCTGAACTGCATTTTCGCCACTTCCAGCAGAGGGCGCCACATTACATACTCCCGGAGTAGTTCGCGTTATTGCCACCAGACAGCGCTGCTGTCGAATTCATATAGCATTTATATTATACTAATTTAATTAATTTCTCTATGAAACCCTCATTTATCTACTCCATCAAAGATACCTACCCATGAGAAAAATTAAAATATGAAAAACCAGGCAACACTACCAAGATGAACACGCTTTTGATACCTCATTGCCTTACTATACCTAAACTTCACAAACGGGTGCACGAATCACAAGTTTCACCTCCCATTATCATTTACTAGATCCACTTAGTTCTTTAAGACCCATCTCTGAGCGAGAATTCGATTCTGAGAAAGAAGGAATCAGAACGTATCAATGTCGCTTTAAATTCGTTTAATCCTGTCCTAGTTAGAAAAAAAGATGAGGGAGCAAGGATTCACGAACGGTAGCTGCATATGTCATCCTCGGAAAGAAAGAGTGTCACGGTAATCCGTAGACGGTGATTACGCATGGTTTTGAGCATTCGACGTGACACGAAGCGACCAGTATCCGGGGTCGTTGCATAAAGGACCCCTTTATGCGAGAAGTCCTTCGTGGGCCAGGATAATAGAGCGTGCATCCGTGGCGAACGATGCACGAGATCGGATTTATAACGATTTGAAATCTATCCGCGTGAAATCTTCGTAGATCGCAGGCTAAATGTCGCGTCTCGTTTACGTGGAAACTTTTTAACACGGATGTTTTCGAATAAAATAATCGCGACACAAATTATTACTTAGCATATTATACAACCTATTTCCACAACTCCATCTACCCTTCTATCGAAATTGCTATAAATTGACATGCAAAAAATATTTTTATGGGGTAGTGATATGAAATGGTGAAATTGTAGAGTGGTATAATAGCGGAATGATTGTGTTATTAGAATACAATATGAGTGTTTTATTAGAATATGATTGTTTTATTAGAACGCAAAAAGGGAGTCACTTTTCGTATAAGTAAAATATAATCGCAAGAGAAACCTTTCTGCAATCTTTGTTGAACATCAGCTTTGTTTAACTATCAACCAGTCAGAATGACCTGTTTCGGGTTTGAAATTTTTCGAAACCCTTCGTTCAGGCCCTTCGTAACGCCATATTTTTTTATTTTGACTTCAGATAAGGCGTTCCGAAGATATCATGGTCACCGCAAGTGAAAAAAAAACTGACGATCTAGAAGACGAGTTATATTTCATTTGCTTTTCAATATTTTTTCATACAAAAATTTATATATCCGCCTTAAAAGATGAACTTTTTGATAGTGATTTGGGAATTTTTAAAAAAATTTATTAAGATGGCAAAAAAAATTCTTGAAAATTAAAACGTAATTTTACCGATCCCAAGTAGGTATAACCCCTTATCGCAGTAAAACCGAATGAATCAGCGATAACTTTCAAACACTCCCTCAATTAGCATTCGAAAAAGAAAGCAATCGAGGGTTGACGTCGGTATTAAAAAATCGTCATAAATAAAAAGGAAGAAGCGGTTATAAGTGGAGGGAGGGAAACACGGGAAAAAGAAAACTGGTTAGATTTATTCGCGCAAGAACACGGTCTCTTCCCCGAAACGGGATCCATGGTTGATTTAGTGCGCGCTGCAAGCGCGACGGAAAATGCCATGGAACCGGGAGAAATAAATGTTCTTAAGGAGCGTGCCAATAAATAACGGTTTATTAACGTACTAATGCCCCGTGTGAAATGAACGGAAGTAGACGGTGGGGGACAAGGACGATGCCAGGGGGTATCGCGAAACTCGAAGCCTTAAATGAACGCAACCGCACGCTGCGGTTCTAATTAAAACAAACACCATTAGAAGTTTTCAGCCGAGATTTATAATCACCCCGTTGCTTCTTCTGCTTTGTTTCAGGCTTCGCGCTGACGGATGAACCGCTCTCTTATTAATTCATGACGTCCGAGATAAGGAATTACGTTCGCCATTTTGTTGTAATCGCGTCAACTAGCAGTTAGGTAGCTCCCATGTGGAATGATCGCATTTCGAATAATTCGTCATCCAATTAATGCGTGGTATTATGGCTGATCGAAGATTTAGGTGTCCCATAAATATCCTTTTTTGGCAGAAATGAATGCGCGGTGTTTATTGTACCAGGTAGAAATTAGAAAGCTCAAATATCAAAATGGAATATTCGCATTTCGAATAATTTATCATCTAATTTTTTAGTAGTATAATATTACTGATAGTAGTATAATATCAGTCATGATATTATGACTGATCGAAGTTGCTTAGTTGATTGTTAGGGTGTCTCATAACTATTTTCTTCTTTAATAGAAACGAACATACGATGTTTATTGTACAAGGTTGATTCGTTGAATTAAATATGAATTGTTATACTCTATCACCGTTTTCCGTCTCTCCAGAAACATCATTATTTCATTTTTTTTTAATTATTGATTGTTTGCAAAATATTCCTTGAAGTGCGTTTTCTCGTCACATCAAAAAGGAAGAAACTTGCGGAGCATCCTAATGTTATGATTAATTCGTTGAATTAAATATGAACTATTATGTTCTATCACCGTCTTCCATCCCTCTGAAAACATCATATTTACTCTTTTTAAAATTATTGATTGTTTGCAAAATATTCCTTGAAGTGCGTGTTCTCGTCACATCAAAAAGGAAGAAACTTATGGGTCGCCCTAATATTATGATTATGATAACAAAATAGTTAAGAAGAGTAATATATAGTATTGGGTCTACCTTGAAGTTCTGATAAGAGGAATCTATATAATAATCAGTTTCGAAGAACACGCGTGTATAAATGCAATTGTAAAAGGACTCAACCATATGTGGCTCAAAAGCGAATACGCCTACATGTTCAAACTTGAAACGAAATTATCAGACAGAACTGTCCGATAGGTGTAATAATTGCGTGAACTAATCGCCTTTTCCTCACAAGACTTTTTTATCGATATTTTGTTGAAAACGGAAATTCATTGAACCCGAAGTAGGTACGTTAGACGCAATGAAGTGATAATTATATTTGAGCAGGTGCTCGTTCGTAATTGACCCGTAGCAGTGGTTACCGCGTGCGAATAAATATCCCGCTTTAATTGGTGGACGCTGGGAATTTTCTAATTAAGAAAACGCGCGTCTATGTGCCGCATGCGAGAATAAATTTCAGCTAGAATTTACTTTTCCGAATCACCGATAATTTTTGTCCAAGCAGTCACTCGGATATCGTTATCTGCCCAACTCCCTGGAATCCCATATGACACGAGTTCTGTCCGATAATTCATTACCTTTAAGCGACGCGTGGTGTTTTTTGACGACGTTGAAGTTAATTCATAAGTTACGACCGACTTACTTGTTAATCGAGTCAAGATCTTAATTAAAAGTTAATTTACAGTCCCGTGTACGTATCTCGTCCGAGCTGTCGGGAAGCGTAAAAATCGTAATTTATCCCACTTCCGTGCGAGAAAGGTAATTCTTTTTTTCTCGGTTCGTAAGCCCCATAAATCTTTACCGAACGAAACTTCCCTCGCGATCAACGGAGATTCGGAAGACGTTAGATCCCGTCGCCGATGGTATTAGAATATTTTTCTCGGGTTTAATGAGCAGCGAACGCGATCAACGAAGATTTTAAGGGTAGACGAGGGTGCAGTCGATGCACGGTGCGTATCAACGTTTAGACACCCGCTGGGTGATCCTCCTAATCCGGATTTAAACTCGCGTGTGCACGACTCACAAGGGTATCGTTGCACTTGGCTGCATCCACGTGCGTATCTGCTATTTCGATCGCGTGGCTCCATGAATTTTAGTAGAATATTTCATACAAATAGCCTGTAAATTTCTTACTTCGTCGTTATGCACTTACCCCACTTCGAGAATCTTTCTTCGATCGAGATCCAGGTACTTTGCGCTCCATCTACGATTACGGTTTAGCACAAAATTTATTCGTTTTTACACTGATTTTTATATTCAACCCTTTGCAAATGTGAAACGCTCCTATTGAAAGATTTGATGAATTTTTTTGAAATTGTTATTTTTTATTATCGAGCATTGATATTGTCTGCTTCACTGTGTTCAAATATCTAAAGAGTAATAATATAAATTTAATTAGAAGTTACTCGTTTAACCGTTTGCACATCTTAATTTTTCTTAGATTCCAGTTCCTAAATTAAATTAGAAAATAGATCAAGAAAGAATTTGATACGTTGTTTTATGATATAAGAAGGGTATAAATTGTATTTAGAAAAATAAGTTTACTTTTAACCCCTTACACTCCCCAATTTCTTTTACCTACCAGCACCTTAATTAATTTACAAAATAGATAAAAAAATGGGTTTTTCTATCAGGTGTATTGCAACAGTGTAGGGTGTGTAGCAAATATATTTTTAATTTATTGTAAGCAGTATAATACATATATTCAACCGACATTTATGTGAATTATTTATATGATCTAAAAGAAATGCTACATCTAGCTACATCATAGAAGCGATAAGGGTAAAAATTGTTGCATTAGATCAAATGGCGAGTGCAAAGGGTTAACATGATTTGTTTACTTCGATACATTCGTCATTTAATCGACCCCGACAATAATTATACCTACTATCGTTTCCCATTCTACCATCACGTTCAAATCCTATAAAAATAATCAAAAGCTGCTACAATTAATGAAAAGTCCGACACTGTTTTAATGAAAGGGTTAATCCAATAAGAGAAGGCGAAGCTCTTTTTCTCTCGGAATAAAGGCCGGTACGTTTTAATTATAAACTTATTATCACGGAGCCTGCCCCCGTAGCGAAACAGAAGCAACATCGCTAACAGTTTTATTTATTTATCATCGCTGTAGGAAGAAGTTCCTTTGAATCATTCGTTAATTAGAAATACGGCGTTTCGGTGGACCGACGGTATTCACGGGATTAAGAGTGGCCAGTGTTCACCCTTTTGTAAACGACTCGTCCCTTCGCGAGTACTTTCTAACCTCTTCATTCTCTTCCCACCATATTTCGCACCACGCGAATACTGTTAATCGGTTTAAGAGAATCCTTCGAGGATAAACCGAATTAAGGTGTCGAATACTCGTGCACCTGTCCCCTTAAGTTGTTACGATCCTTCTCGATAACGATCTTACTCGGGTTTCGAAGGGTTGCAGTGTAGCAAAAATGGGAATAAGGATTGTTCGAACGATATTCAATGCTAACCGCGACAAGTATTACAAGGTATTAGAGATTTGCCTCGGTGCTAAACTTGTTCGCTGATCTTTTTCGATCGTGGAATCTTATTTTCTGTTTGCTTTTGTTGCCAGAGGCGGGGTAAACTTATTACACCTTAAAATTAAGCGGTTTTAATGATATTACGACTGTCGAAACACTTATTTAATCTTTGAGTTTCGAACTTTATTTTCACACTTTTAATTTCTGTTTCGTAGAGTTCTACATGTTTAATCCACATTTCTTAATTTTCACATTATAAATTTCGATTCCGTAAATTTTTACATGCTTAATTTCCGTTTTCTAGTTTTTACATTTGTAATTTACATTCTTCAATTTTCACATTTTTAATTTCTACTTCTTGATTTTCACATTTTTCAATTTACACATTTTCAATTTATATTTCTTAATTTTTACATTTTTCAATTTTCACATTTTTGATTTTTACTTCTTAATTTTCACATTTTTCAATTGTCACATTCTCAATTCCTACTTCTAAATTTTTACATTTTGCAATGTTAACATTTTCAATTTCTACTTCTTAATTTTTACATTTTTCAATTGTCACATTCTCAATACCTATTTCTAAATTTTTACATTTTTTAATTTTTACATTTTTAATTTCTGCTTCTCAATTTTTATATTTTCAATTTGTATTTCATAGAATTTCACATGGTTACTTTCAATTTTTCAATTTTTACATTTTTAATTTACATTTTTCAATTCTTACATCTTTATTTTCCGTATCTTGGATCGTTACATTTTCAGGTACCATTTTTTTAAATATCAAAAACGAAACAAAGATTGTTGTGTACTAATCACGTCATTGACTCGGTAATTCTTGGAACGTTACGACGGTCCGGTAATTTATTTTAGCTAGTTAACGTCTCCACCCCATATTTTCAGCGTGGAATCACCGTGATTTCTTTGCCAGGGTAATTTTCTGCTCCGCGTTCCGCTCGAAACGGAGCGATGACGCCGTTTCGCCTCGTTTGCCTTCATTGTTTTTCCATGACGTGGGCACCTGCTGACCCACGCTTCTCACGGTAATCAAGCCGGGGAAAGCTATGAATTCACGGTGAATTTTCAAACGGCAAACAAACTCGTTAACCGTGAGCCACGCAAATTTTCCATAAGACTTTTCGTTGATTCCCGTTTTATTCGCCATCGCGATCTCTCCTCCTCGTCCATTACCGGCAATTTCACAGATAATTAAATTTTTTATCGCGTGGATAACAGTCAATTAAAGTGAATATACACCGTTCGTGCGCGCGGTATCACGTCAGAAATTCAATTACATTTAATTCCGGCATTAAAACTTGGTCGTCAAAGTTATAATACGCAGGGGAATAAAATGGATAAGGAAATAAACTTTGTCGATTCTAACAAGATATTAATTGTCGCGTAAAATGCGCCATCTGCGACGCGCTAAAAAACCCTCGAACCTCTCTACGTTAATAAAAAAGAACGAAACATTGAATAATTCATAACCGGCGTGCACTTTAACGATAATTCTGTTTCCAAAACACGAGTTCGCTCGATAGACTCGTGGACAGATATGCGGGTTGGTTCGAGGGTGAATTCGACCCCACGGGGTCGAATAAAAACGATCCGCTCGCAATTGGCCGACGATCGAGCGAAACTCGAGCTCGAACGAAGCGGATAACTAGCCTTATCTAGATGACGGTAATTAGGCGTATCGTAACGAAACTCGTTACATCGTGTATAGAGGTTGAAACAATTAACCCCGTTGCGTGGGAGGGATACGGTATTAAACGAAATCGAATTGCAACCTCCCTGTGCGATCTAATTGACGCGATCGTGTCTCTCAACCCTTCCTCGTTCGTCTAGAGATGGTTGTTGAGGCAATTGAACGTTCATTGGGGTTGCCAGGAAACGTTCCAGTAAAATTCGTTTATTTGTTTGGTATCTTCGTTCAATAATTAGTCATTCAACAATTAGTCGCTGCAATACAAGCACAAAGGGTCTAGCCGAATAAGGTAGCCGCTTCATTAGATAGCATATCTAAAAAAAACATCTCACACCAAGTTTCAACCCCCTATCTCATCCGTGGGGGTAGTAAAAGGGAAATCGAAATTCCGGTTTTTGGTATATTTTATCTATTTATATTATATTACAGAATTTGATATTGATACTTTCAAAGTGATTATTTACAAATAGGCAGAATATGTTTGACGTAATACACAGTGAACCAGAGTGTCGCTCTTGATAATATATTTGAGGGATGAGATAATTTAACCCTTCGAAAACATTTTTGTGCAAAAGCTGATAAAAACATTTTCGATTGGACTGCTAATAAACAGAGTAATTTGTACCGATCACGATTCGTGATTCACCCTGTATACACATTTGCCAAAACATGCAGGACAAAACTGCGATTTGTTGCTATACAATTATTGTACCGTTTTCAAAAATTCTTTCCGTGGAATTCAAGTTATGACTTTTTTAATAATATGCACATAATTTACGGTCGCAGAAAGGTTGTTCGCGGGTTAGAAGAAGCGTGACCGAGGGCGTGGCAAGGCTTAATTACTGCTTAAACGGGAGTCCTCTCCGCCTACTAAAGTATAACCCATCATAATCCTCGAGGGCTCGTTCTCCGTCGACCCATTGCCCTCCATGGTATTATAGTTACGAAGGTTCGAGCCCGGTAAAGCAGGTTAGCCACTGGTAAATTATACGTTTGTTTTAAAGACTGACCCTTGCCTCTGCACCCGTGTGCCGATACGCTCTTAATTCATCATTTACCTCCGACTGTAGCGAACAATTTGCATTATACCCAAATCTGGAACCGTCGCATTCTTGGGACACGCATTTTGTTCCTACGGAAACATTCTTGTAGATCTTCGTTATGATTTATTTTAGTAGAATGTGATAATAATAATTGGTTGTTTCGTCCACTTGGAATGTAGAAATAAAAACAACAATATTTAAAACAATATTTTTGAACAATTATTTAAAACCATATTTAAATGAACAATAGTTTTAAACAACTATTTAAAATAATATTTAAAACGACAATAATTAAAACAATATTTAAAACAACAATAAGTAAAATAAAAATTAAAACAACAATATTTAAAGCAACAATAAATATGTAGCTATATATTATACATAACACATAGAACAACAAATGAACATGAACGTCGAAAGAACACTTAAAAGAAATATTAAAAAGAGGTGTACGAATACTTTTGTCTGCTGATTGTCGTCCAGATAAAGAATCTATAAGTGTATTCATTTATGTTTCACCGTTTGTTCGTTTATTTTTCAACTTCATTTTTAACATCAAAATAGTTGTGCATTTTACGACGGTAGTTTTAGAGGGTTCATGTATGTTTCATTGTTTGTTAATTTATTTTTTACTTCAAAATAATTGTCCATTATACGTCGTTAGTTTTAGTGTTAATAAATAAACGCTCGTGTTGTATCGCCATGCACGTATAAATAACATCTCGAGTTAGCGATACGGCCGAAAGAATCTTGGTGTCCAACGGTTCCACGAAACTACGGCAGGGATTAGGCGAAGCCCGCGAGTCGCCGATAACAAATTTATAATTCATTCAACGCTCGGACCAACAAATTACTCGCGTCAACGCACGGTGCACGCCATGAGAAGGCAGAAGCTGGAACAGCGACGGGGCACGGGGGTGTCGGACGGTTTCGATCCTATAAATCTCACGTATTCGGCGGCGTGACGGCCTCTAACGATATATTCTGATATAATTAAAACAATAAATAAGATGGCGTCCCACCGCGAGCTACGGGGGTCGAACTCTAGCTACGTTTCTGCCCCCAACCTATATATTTCTATCCTTTCCGCGACGTTCCGCTCCACGATCTCGTTGATGCTTTCCAGAAATTACTTTCGCGTCCGCGCACAACCCCTATCCGACCACCGATAGTTTTCACCTAACCGCACTGTCTTCAATTTCGTCAGATAAATCGAACGTACTGGAACTTGTCGTGTTTTCTGATTCTTCGCGCGAAATCGACATTGCAATCGTAATTACTTTCTTTTGTGGACGTCGCTAAGTAGAATGTACGAAATGTTTATTTTGCAAAATCTACTCAATCTCTGGTAAATGAAAAATTTACAAATGAATAAAAATAAAATTTTATTTTATAAATTTATTCCATGGTAATATGTTAAGAATTTAAAATTCAAGTCGATATTTCAATATCGATAATTCAAAATTTGAGACAGTCGCGTTTCGGTATAGGATATATCGTACCTAATGTGATGACACATGCACTTTTAAGATGGAGACGTATTCAATTTCAGAATGACACTAACGAGCAGATGTTACATAAAATTATGGCAATCTCTTTACACGAGAGACTCGAATTTATTGTCCAGGTATAAAAATAGGGAAGGAAAATAATATCGTTCAAAGAAAACTAAAGCAACCCTAACTAAACCAATAGCGATATCGACAGCAAGTTCGTCGCATTTGTTATTCCACGGGTCATCAACCTTAGTTCACGTGAAGTGCCCTAAAGTCAGAGGCAAAATGAAAGTAAAACAGAAAAAATATAAAGACAGACGTAACGTGAACCCTAATGCAACCCTAACCGGACCAATAACTATTTCGACAATCTCGAAAACCATCCTCCTTTCTTATCTCAGGGTCATCAACCACCTTGGTTCACGCGAACGGCTCTAAAATAAGAGGTAAAATGAAGGTTAAACAGGAAAAAGATAAGGACAGATGCCACGTAAACCCTAATGCAACCCTAACCGGACCAATAGCGACTTCGACAAGCTCGAAAACCATCCTCGTTTCTTATCTTAGGGTCATCAACCTTAGTTCACGCGAATGGCACTAAAATAAGTGGTAAAGTGATGGTTAAACAGAAATAAGATAAAGGCAGACGTAACGTAAACCCTAATAGAACACTAACAGGACCAATACGGATTTCGGCAGCAACCTCGTGCAATCATCTGTGTATCTTATCTCGAGAATCACGTATCTCATCGCAAAGTCATCAACCACCTTGGTTCACGCGAACGGCTCTAAAGTAAGAGGTAAAACGAAGGTAAAACAGAAAAAAGATAAGGGCAGATGTAACACCGCGAGCGTAGGGGCAGTAACAGGCTCCTCCGTGTTCATTGAGTTTCAACCCCTTCTCGAGGTACTCGATCCTTTTCCTTCCCGTTGCCGGGTCCCATTATTTTTCCAGGGAACCAGGCGGCGTCTGGGCGCGCGTCCGCTGGAATGTCTGGTATTCCAGTTGGCTATCTCGAGCCACGGCGAAAAAGTTGTCCTCTCGCGTGTGTCACGCGCGAATCATGCGAATTTCGTGCGTTTTTTATCGTACGAGGCGATAGAGGCTAGTTTCTGGTTCTTTTTCTTTCGTAATCGGTTATCGGCGAAGTACAAAGACGAAGTGCATAGGGACAAAGATTTTTGGGATTCGTCCAGGGAAAACGAACGGACGATACTTTAGCCGTTCGGCACACGCGACCATGAAGATTCCTATCGGGCTGTGATAAATTACTGTCCCTACATGGGACCCTCCTCGCCCCCTCGATCTTCTCCAGATCCAACAGTTCCTGCTCTTCGTGTCCAGCGCCCTCCGGCACCCGGTTTCACCTTAATATTAATTTGCCCCTCCATTCACCATTTTTATTACACGCATATCTTACTGCCAACTTATTCTCTGTTGATCCTTTCGGGATGTTTCTCGGTTCGGGGCGGTTAATAGGATAAGGGATGTACTATTGAAAATTTCAAATTCGATCTTCGGTTTATTTCGGGGTAGATGAGCGTGAAATTCTGTGGTAGAATTCTCTGGGGTTGATGAACATGAATTTCTTTATCGATCTTGAAAGTTCTTAACTTTTCTATTTTGGAACTTTCGAATCTTCGAATAAACTTAGGAGTTTCTTGAGATTTCATTTCTGTGTTCCTACTGTTTGTACACCTAGATTTCAATATATTTGATCCTCCACATCCCCGAATACCCGCATTTCCATATTTTTGAATTTTCAGAGTCCTGAATCCCTAAATACCAGAACCCCTAGATCAATATTACAATATTTCCAGATTTCTAAAACCCTAATTACAGGGATTGATGAAACGAATATGAATAAAAACAACTCCTCTCTTCTTAGATAAATAGATAAGAACAATACAATTTTTCTCTCTTAAAATCTTTTCAGGGAGTAACACAAACGATCGTTCCATCGAAAGAAATCTTTTTTATTACGTTGACTGCCATATTGAGTCAGTCGTAGATTCTATTAGATAGTATTTTTATGGTTAATAAATCTTACCATGTATGCTCACATATCTTGTATTTATTATTCATACCTCCACGTATTTTATACGAATATTTCCAACTAGGTAAATGAACAAATTCTAAACAGTACAAATGATTGCTCCATACGAGAAATTTGAAAGTCACCAATATGTGGATAACGTGGTACTCGTTCATATATCAACTCATCATGTATGTTCACAATATTTCGTGTTTATTATTCATACGTCCACTTATTTAATACAAATATTTCTAACTAGGTAAATGAAAAAATTCTACATAGTATAAATAATCGATTCATACGTGAAATTTAGGAGTCACCAATATATGGACGACGCGGTAGCCAAAGTGTTAAATCTCTAAAAAAGGGCGGTCGTTGTGTATGTCAAAGAAATTCTGTCGCGACGTTATTGAAGATTCTCTCGCCCGCTGTATACGATTCGCTATTCAGTCACCCTTAGGTCTTGCAGAAATTCCGCGAATTCCCAAATCTTGTCCGTCAATGGGCAACGATAATATTACGGAGCATCGGTAGCATCGCGGAATCGGCTATTGTCGTATTTCGCGTGTATCCTCCGCCTTTGGATCACGCCGGTTATATTAAATTCCACGATACGGTTGTCAGGGCGTGGTGTTGGCCCGCGGCGTCGAAAACACTTCGAGGACACCGCTGTCGCACGCCATGGGACACCGTTCTTCTCTCGGTACGTTGCTTATGGGGCGAAAAACAGAGACAGCCACGACGCCTAATAATTGAGTGTTAGCTTTTGTCGACGGTGACGCTTCAAAGAGAATCCCGCGTAACGAATCTCGTCGACTTGCTTTCGCAACTTTCTACGGAATTTCGTGTTTGGATTCGCGGGGTTGATTAAAACCTCCCCCTGTCGATGGTGCGAAGCAAAAATTTTCAATGATGCTGTTTCGGGTTTAACATATTATATTACGAAGTTTTTTTTGCTGCTCTTTTATCATAATTTGAATTTAATGATTGGTTGTACATGTTATTTGATGTTGTAGTATTTATTTATTTATTTTCAAATTTGATGTAAGTAATTTAATTTTAATTAATTTTAATTTCATTTAATGCCGATTCTTTCAGTGTTAAATTTCTCAGTTCAAATTACAAAAATTATTAAACAGCTTCTGTCAAAATAGATGTTAACATTTTTGGAGGTAAGGAATCCTTGATGAATTTTTCGGAAATTATTATTTTTTCTTATTATTAATGACCAATATTGTCTGCCTCACTATGTTCAAGTATCGTGTGTATAATAACATAAATTTAGATAAAATTTATTTAAAATTGTTGCATTAAATCAAATGGCGAACATGTGTCATATACAGATTTTTTCTTTGCACGCGTTAAGATAAATTACTCTATAATAAATATTTGTATTTATATGCATATATATGTATATTTATTTATATGATACATATATTATATAAATCATATAAATGACACATATGATACGTACATATATATATTTAAATGAGTATGTGGATCACTTATAGCACTTTTACGTCGAGAATTCGCACGAGACCTCCAATGTTTGGGAACCAATCATTATTTAAGACTTCGTATTTAAGCACGCTAATGAATAATTATACAGTCATTTTCGTTAATCATTAAGCGTCAAACTATTATACTACAATTAACTCGGTTGTTTGAAAATCCGTCATTTATATGCAATATATCTAACAACGAACTCGGCCCACAATTCCACAGAATTTTGCCCAGAAACGTTTCAAGAATCGTTACGGTGCTTACCTGCAAAAGGGCGTGTCCAACAACTTAAACATCATCATGAGCGAACAATTAATTATTCGAACCTCCGATGACTATTCGAAACTCTCTGCTGCCAATCAATCGTCCTTTCTCTGGTGTCCCAGAGGGCCATTTCGCGCCACCCTCTCGACTTTCCGTATTCGTTTGGTCACTTCGCGGGCGTGGCCATCGTCTAAACTCGGATTGTAAGAAATCGTGTAAAACGTTCGCTGGTTGCAAATTGTATCGATTGTTCGTGCACGGAAAAATTTGTCATCGAGCTTGTTCTCCGGATAGGCGTGGCCGGGTTAGAGTCTTCCTTCCTCGTTGCTTCCCTCGTTTTGCATCCCGATGAAAAATAACGATTCGCCCGGGAATATTCAGCAACAGGTAGCCGAAACCGTCGATGCTTCCTACGCCAGCGCGGTCTTACGCGGACGGTGATTTATGAATCATAACGATGCAGATTTCCCTCCTTCCGGCGAAAAACTTGCTGTTTTCGCCCGTTTCCCGGGAACATCGAGTTTTAACGTTAGGTGATGGATGCGTTTCAACGCGTCGAACGATCCTATCGGTATCGTGAAATCGAATCTCGGACAATCTTTCGAGGAAGCATGGATTCCACGAAATTTGAATATGCTATTCTTCTACTACTTGGTTCGGATGGCGTTACGGTTCGAGATTTACACGAACGATAGTGTGAGCTCGCGTTAGAGTGTTGGCGATGCAAGCGATCAACTTCGCACATTTGCGACCGTTGACAAGAATTCACGCCTTTTCTCGCTATTACATCTTGCAAATATTTTATTGTCTCTTTTTCTAATCCTGATTGTGATGGTATGAACTGACATGAGAGAAGATCGATTCATTTAATGAATTTAATGAATTAGTACATTCAATTAATTCGTCCAACGAAT
This sequence comes from Coelioxys conoideus, assembly GCA_947623535.1. Taxonomy (NCBI): domain Eukaryota; kingdom Metazoa; phylum Arthropoda; class Insecta; order Hymenoptera; family Megachilidae; genus Coelioxys; species Coelioxys conoideus. The sequence goes on along the minus strand of OX392455.1, from coordinate 6,009,554 downwards.
TTAATGAATTAGTTCATTTAATGGATTTAACCAATTGGTTCATTTAATGAATTTAGTGAATTAGTTCATTTAATAAGTTTAGTCGATTAGTTTATTGAATTAATTCATTTAATGAATTTAATGAATTAGTTCATTGAATTAGTTCATTTAATGAATTTAATCAATTAGTTCATTAATTTAGTTCATTTAATAAATTTAGTCAATCAGTTCATCGAATGAATTCACTCAATGAATTTAATGAATTAATTCATTTAATGGCCAGATAGCAGACACGGTTTGTAGATTTGATAACCGAAATCGTGGAAAGAAATGTAAGTGTACAAACATTATGCATCCTCGAACGAAACATACCACACAAGACCTCCCGTAAAAGTGCCACTAAATCGCAGACAGATAATCCCGAATCACTGAAGAATCCTAGTAAACGAACCATCGTCGTTCCCCAAAATAAGAAGCGTGTCGCGTAAGCACGTCGGTGTTTTCGAGGATGTTGGCGCATCGAGGATGTCGGTAACGGGTCGAGCACGTGCGCAGAAGTACGTTGGAGAGGCGAAAACAGTCGTTGAGATTTCCATGGCTGCCGATGGCGCAAGAAATCGGCCTCACCGCGGGTATCGGGGCCGCGATGCTCGCAAAGAAAGCGAACGCAAAGGCTCTTTTCAGTCGGCGAAAGAGGGTTGGTCGCGCGAAGAAGGGGGATGCATCTCATCAATGGTAGTCCACGAGCGATTTCGTCAAAGTCGGCCCCCATTCCGCGACTCTTAAAAGCTCTTTCTACCGATTGTTCACGGTTGGAACAAAACGTAGGCACCTGCTCCCTACGGGCATCGAATTACTCCCCTTTTCAACGGTGGCCCGTCACCTAAAAGTCGAACACCTGAGAGAAATGTTCGCTGGGGGCAGTTGACGGCCCGCTTCGTACCCGGGCATTGTGCTGCCCGACATGAGAACGGAAGTGCAAAATTATAGGCCCCGCGAAGCCAAGATTTTTCTCACGATCAAGTCCGCGCCACGGGACGACTTTGGCGACTTGTTCGCGGGTAATAGAGAACCGATGAATGGGGTACACGTCGCGTTCGCTTCTTCGTGTACGGACGCGATGATGATCAGTTCCGTGGACGACGGTGACGGTTAACGGCGGGACCGTTGGAAATCGTACCGCGATTCAGGGCCTCGCTGTTGGACGCTGAAGAAACGAGGCAGAACTTCCAGCAACGATCTCTCAACGATCATCGGTGACTGCGTCTCTTCGTGGCTGAGATCTTCGTTGAAGCGTGCATTTCGCGATGACTGACTTCTGGCTGCATCGGAAGGTAATTGTTTGTAAATCCATTCTTGAAGACCATCCGAGTAAATTTTGAGAAAACGAGACGTTGAGATCATTCTTTGAGATTTTTGAAGTTCCGACATTTTAAGGCTTTGGGGTTTTATAGTAAACTATTGATTGAAACCATTTTGGCTTTTCGATACAATGAAATGTCTTAAGCACGAAGTTGAATGGTTCAGTAGAGCTCACATGTTACAGAAAAAATTTGTCTTCTTGTTTTATTATTTTTAGAGACATGGTTACAGTTTTTTAAACGGAATGAGCCTTTTTTAAACATCTACAAGTGCAGTGATTATAGTGATTTAAGGTCGTTCAAGGTCACGAAATATCTGTAAAACTTCGTATCTCTAAAAAGAATGACAAAAACAAGAGAAATTTGTCTTGTAACATGTGAGTCCCATTAAACTATTCAACCTTGTTCTTACGACGTTTAACATACCTTTAAAAACAACTTTACTTTGAAAAAGATATTTGAGGTACAGATGTTATGTAACTCACCCTGTATATGTTTATATATATAAATCTGTAAATGTTCATATACATATATAAACCTGTATATGTTTATTTGCTTACATGTTCATGTTTATATACAACTCAGTATTCTATATGTTTAGAATTCTGTACATATCCTATTAGATAAAGCCATAACACTTTGCGAGTGAAATAAGATCCAAAAATCCCATAAAGCGTACACGATTAAAGAAGTGAAGGCGATTGCAGGTACTGAACAGTAGTCACAAACGCAAGGTCTTAACAGTTTTAAGATATTGGTATAGTATTCGATCACGAAGGAGAACAATTATCCGGGGTAAAGTATTTATGCGACGAGGGCTGCTCGAACAAAGAACGCTTCATTTCTTCGAGCCCTATTGTCCTAGATCCTATTTGGCCACTCTATTGAAATTCCCTTAAACAGCTGCTCCTTGCTAACCCTCGAGCATTCTCGTCCCCACATTCTTGTTAATTATACGGTATCAACAAAACACTTGTAACAATAATCATAAATAACGGATTCACCCACACGGAGGTGACAAGTTAATCAAGTTAACACTCGGTGCACATAACTTTCAGACCTTTGGTATCTATATGGAATATACTTCGATAAAATAATTGAAGAAAACGAACAAACAGAAAGAATTCTTTAGTGTAATGCAACTGAAGCTGCTTTTAAATGCCTGATTGCATAAACGGATCGATATTTTTATATTTGGTCGAAAATGCAATATGTTTTTTCGAACATTATTCTGCAAAGTGTTAATCAAAATTCGACGAAAGAAATCTTGATATCTACAATGACATACCTTGATACAATAATTGGAAACTTAAAGTCTGGTAAAACTACTGCTTCAGTCTACTTCTTCGAATATCATTCTGCAAGGAGTTGAACGAATTTCGTCAAAAAGAATCTTTGGTACCAGTAGATATATTGATAGGCTTCGATAAAATAACTGAAGAATATGAACTGTGTAATATGCTTCTTTGGATATCATTCTGGAAGGAATTGATCAAAATTCGACAAAAAAATCCTTGGTAACTAGAATTGATAAACTTCGATAAAATAATTGAAGAACACGAATAAACAGGTAAAACTACTACTTACTTCAGTCTACTTCTTCGAATATCATTCTGCAAGGAGTTGATCGAATCTCGTCGAAAAAAAACCTTGATGCCTAGATATATCGATAGGCTTCGATAAAATAACTGAAGAATATGAGCAAACAGGTAAAACATTTCACTGTAGCACAACCGAAGCTGGTTTTAAATACTTGATAGCATAAAAGGATATTTTTATATTCGGTCGACAATGCGGTATAGTTCGAACATAGTACTGCAAGAAGTCGATCGAAATTCGTCGAAAAAATGGAAGGGAAGAAGGAAGAAATCGAAACGAGTCGATCGGAGGAAAAAGCCGCGGAAGAAAGGGTCCGAAGTTGTCGTTGGTCCGAGCCAAACGTGTTGAAGGATAATCAATGAGAATGGACGATAATGTCCGGCTGGCTAAGATGGCGTTGAGACAAGAAAACTACTCGGTGTAACGACCGTTAAAAAGGAAAAAAGGAAGCGACTGGGAGCAGCTGGGCTTCCGATTGGCTGGCGAACCGCTGGGCGGGAACTCGACAATCGACTTTTACAGTCTCTTGCTCTTTCACCCGTGCCACAAGGAACACAGCAAGGATGAACTAACTGGATCTGCCGATACAAACATTCCACGGACCTATCGAACGCGTTTCGTCTCTTATGTCTTTAGTCGATGAAACCGAAACTATTCTAGTAAAACGTAAGGGGGTGGACAGCGGGCTAAACGCTGTAGCATTTGGAGTTGGAGTGGAGGAAATCTGAATATTGGATCGTCGGTAATCAGTATTCTAACGTTTTGATATTTCGAAGTTTTTTAATACATTCTTGAAGTTCGAAAGTTAAAATATACAAAAGTATCAGTACACTTTAATCTTGGTAGTTCGAGGTTAGTACGTAGTACGGTACCAATAACCAGTGATTTCAATAGTTTAAGGTTTCAATATTTTGAGGTCCCAATACCGCTTCATTCAAATATTTGGAGGTCGAAATATCTCAAGATTTCAATGCTCGAGGTTCTAATATCCCAAGATTCCAATGTTTGTAGGTCCCAATGTCCCTAGATTCCAATATTTGGAGGTCTCAATATCTTAATATTTCAATACCTCGAGTAGCCAATATGCCAAAATTGCAATATTTGGAGGTCCCAATATCCCAAGATTGTAGTATTCGAAGGTCCAAATATCACGACGATTTTACATCTCGAGATTTCAATATACTGAATCTCCAGTATCACAAAATCACACTATCTGCAGATTCCAATACTCCGAGGTTTCAATGTTTCGAGATATTACAAAAAATTACATCTATCTAATTTTTATGTCTTCCGTTTGTGCCAAATTTCAATCCCCCTCATAAACCTCAGAAAGCACTCGAAAACCTTCGACAATCTTGTAAAGTAAATTTCAGAAAACCTTGATAAACCTCAGAAAATTTTCGTAAACCTTCACAAACCTTGGTAAACCCTCAGAGAATCGTGATAAACCTCAGAAAACATTCGTAAACCTTCGAAAACCTTCGTGAATTTCAAAAAACCTTGATAAACCACAGAAAATCTTTGTAAACCACAAAAAATCCTGGTTAACCTCAGAAAATCTTCGTAAACCTCAAAGAATCTTCGTCAGAAACAGATAGCTACGTTCGTCGATTGTCAGATGTACAGACGGAGGTAAAAAATAAAATGATACCGGTTCGGTGGCGCGTTTCATGAAGCTTGCCAACCGCGTATACCGAGTCACCGACCTATTACACAACGTGTATCCGCGTGCTCTTCGGCATCGTGCTCCACGCGTTGTCCCGTTTCGTTCTTTCGTTGGCTGTCGGCAAGTCCTTCTTAAAGAGGCGGCCGCATCCTCAGCGTGCCAAGTCACGCCTCCTGTGGTGCTTGTTGTCATTGTCGGTACCTGCAATCACGCAATGATCACGCACACGCGAGTAACAGATCGCGCAGGTACCGGGAACACCGACGAGATCGATCCTTTTCGGGACCCGGGCAATCAAAGGGGCCGAAAGTGGACCATGATCTTCCGGTGAATCGTCGCGACGAATCGCTCTCCTCGATGACGCGTTGCTTCTTCGGGGTGGTTCTCTTCGGGATCATCGATTCACTGTAAGCAAGAGTTTCAGAGCGTTGGCAGGCAAGGGGGACGATTCTAATTTTGGTACGAGGATGATGCTGACTCGATACGTGTTTTCGGGTTGTCAGCAGCCGAAGGTGACGATGTACTCTTTTATTAACCCCTTGTCGTACAATTTAATTGTTGGATGTGTCGGTCAAAATGATCTATTCATGACTGTAATACTTCGAGGTTCCAATATCACAAGATTGCAATATTTGGAGGTCCCAATTTCTCAAGATTTGAATATTTTTAGGTTCCAATATCCCTAGATTCCAATATTTGGAGGTTAAAATATATCAAGATTTGCATATTTTGAGGTTCCAATATCCCAAGATATTTGGAGGTCCCAATATCCGAAGGTTTCAATATCCCTAGATTCCAATATTTGGAGGTCCAATATCTCAAGATTTGAATATTTTGGGGTCCAAATATCCCTAGATTCCAATATTTGGAGGTCCCAATTTCTCAAAATTTGAATATTTTTAGGTTCCAATATCCCTAGATTCCAATATTTGGAGGTTAAAATATATCAAGATTTGCATATTTTGAGGTTCCAATATCCCAAGATTTCAATATTTGGAGGTCCCAATATCCCTAGATTCCAATATTTGGAGGTCCAATATCTCAAGATTTGAATATTTTGGGGTCCAAATATCCCTAGATTCCAATACTTGGAGATCCCAGTATCTTAAGATTTAAATATTTTGGGGTCCCAATATCCCTAGGTTTCAATATTTGCAAAATCAATGGAGGAAATTGTTGAAATGAAAGATTAAGAATGGAACAATTAAATGAGATCGTAGAACTTTATATGCAGTGTTCGAACATCGTCCATGTCGAAAACAGTTAGAAAGTTTATTGCCTGATGTTGAATGTACCAATTATCGTAAAATTCAGTCACCGCGTTATGCGTGTAATTTTCGGTTTATATCTCATCACGTTAAAAGCGGTAATCAAGGCAATATGAGCGCACGTCCGAGCCTTTCAGAGATTTACAACCCGAGCGTCCTTTTTGCGCAATGTTTGCAAAAAGTAACGAAGAATTTATGGCCAGCTTTATTGCCTCCCGACTGCGTTTTCTCGTTGAAGCTAGACAAACGTGGGAGGTAGAGCAAAACGAAACGGTAAATCGCCATCGAACTTACTGCAACTGCCTCTTCTACAACAATAACGTTGGATGTACGATGCAATAAATAGGAAATGTTGGTTTTTAGTAACACCGGTGCCCCTTCGAGTGTTGCGAACTCGAAAATAAGACATAAAATACATACAGTGGGGGTCAGTTCGTACGCTCGGAATACAGAAATGAAAACTACAATATTTTCTATGTTATTAAGCATATTTAAGCATACACAGGGTGGGACATTTGAAACAGATCACACGAGTAGCTTGCTTGTTTTTGAAGATACAAGAGAATTCACTAGACCAAACTTACTTGGTATGGAAGATCTTATAATATGATATTATTAGCTTCTTTATAGGTGGAGGTGACAGTGGAATATAAAGATCAATTCACTTATTTACCCCTCACTGTAGATAATGTAAAACATATAACCTCAAATAATTCGTTCTTATTTAGTTTATCTATGCATCCAATACCTAGAAATTATCGAAAGATTATTATTCGTAAACAATGAAATATTGTCAATCGTAGTAGAATCTCTTACGCGAAGTTTGGTATTATTCAATAACTCGTTTCGATTAGAAAATGAATTAATAATCGTTTCTCAGTATGGGAGCAATGGTGATGGTCGGGATAAAGATATTTTTACATTTTCTAGATCATTCGGTACAAAACGAGCGGAATCGATGAGCATTGCTCAATTGAGCGGCGCGTTTGTGATCCTCATTAGTCGACGAAGTGGGCCGACACGATGGCTATACACGCGTTTTATACCTTCGACGGAGAACGAATGAAAAAGAAAAAGGAGAACGAGTCGCGGGTGGAAGGAGCGTATCAATTCTATCGACGCATTGTTGGCCGACGAATGAGCAGATGAGTTTCGCTCAAAGATGCTTTTAGTCATTGTGGTCGGATCCATTCGGCGGTTGGCTCGAAATGGACCGGCCACGATCAATTCGACCTTAGATATTAGGAACGTGGGGTTCGTTCTCCCTTCTTTCGATTACTTCGATCGATTTGGTAGAAAAACGCGTCACGATGATTATCGGTGACTGGCTATTAACGTTGTGCGTGGAGGTATCTGAAATTGGATAGAACATTCCTTAAATAAACATCTATAAATAAACTGACAATTTGGTTTCAACGTTCTTTTCCACAGATTCTGAAACATTTACTTCGATATTTATATCGTAACAATTTGCAGCTTTCAACTTGCAGAAAATCTTTTATTAATTGGTACAAAGAAAGTGATGTTCACGATAGAAGCATAATTTTAACATAAACTATCTTTGTTATATTGCAAGCAGTGTGTAATCATTTTGTTATAACTTCATCATATATCGTGATAATTGAATTTGCATAACATCGGTTATCAATAAGTACAGAGAAACTGCTGTTCATAATAGAAGCATAGTTATAACATTAACTTTGTTACATCGTAAGCAGTTTGTAATGATTTCGTTACAATTTCATCACACTTTCTGATGAAGCACTGTTACGGTTAATAAAAGAATTGTTCTCCGTATTTTATGAACCCGCCATTTTATCGAGCTTGAAATGGACGCGTCATAAGTGCGATTCTGAGATATGTACTCTTCGACGTCATCAAACCGTGTCAGGTTTTCGATGTTTCGAAACAGCACATTAATACCCAAGTACGTAACACGAACTGCGAATCAACACGACAGGAAAATCCGCGATAAAAACCCACGCCAGTAAAGAAGGCTCGTAAACCAAGATAATCAAGAAGAGAATAAGTACGCATGGTCAACGGTGTCACCGAGTAATATGCATCGCAAATCAACGTGACCGACGAACGTGTACAGATAATGTGTACTTACTCGTAACTGGGAAAAGGACATCCTAAAGTTTTCTGTCCAGGCGAGAGATTCAAGAAAATCGAGTGTCGGCAAGAAACGCGAACGACTCGATCGTTTCTAAGCAACCCCACTAAGAACCTTGCATCAGTAGTACGAGTATTGTTGAGCAATTGCAACGTATGCAAGAGAAATTGCGAAATAAATGACAATCCGAGGATGTCCTACATCGTGACGACAATGAGGGACCGCGTGCGGCGATAAGTAACCGCGGGCGCAAAAATATCAACGTTAATACCGAATACAACCTGCTAGTTTATTCCTCGTGTATTTGCTAAATATACCATGAATTTCTGAAAATTACGATTCTCTTTAACCTTTGACGCGCTCGAGAATTGTGCAAGACGTGCGATGCTCTGTTGTTTTTATTCGCGACGCGAAGATATTTTGTACCGAGGGTTGATGATTCGTTGAAGGAGTGCTTCGACGATTTGGTGATTCGGAAACTTAAAAAATTTGGAGATCAATGGGTTCGGGTCGTGGAAATTTGAGTGTTTGAGAATTTGGGAGATGTGGAATTTAGGTATTTGAGAATTTCGGAATTTGAGAAGTTGAGGACTTAGGAATTTGAGAAGTTGAGAATTGGAGAGTTTAAGAATTTGACAATTTCGAAACTTGGGAAATTAGGAATTTGGAAATTTGGAAATTTGAGAATACTGAAATTTTGGAATTTGGGATCTAGGGAATTTAGGAGCTAGAGAATTTGGCAGCTTCAGCTTTTGAAAATTTGCGAATTTGGGAATTTGAGAATTTGAGAACTTGAGAACTCGAGATCTTCGGAATGCAACAATAAGGTAAGTTGAGAATTTAAAATATTTGGACTTCAACATGTAAGAATTTGAGGACTCGAAACAAAATTTTAGAAATAAAAAAATGTTGAAATTCGTAAACTTGCCAGCCCGTCTGCATTAGGGAGTAGAACTCTTACGGTAATCTAATCCCCATATTTTAGCAGCAGGAAGCAGCGTGAAGGGCTTGCGACGTGGCACGGGTGGTAAGTGTTGTCGGCAGTTTACCAAGTTTTTCTCGACTTGCACGCGCTATTTCGCGCGTGCTGTACGCGAGCGTGCGCGTGAAGGAGTCCTGAAGCGTTGCGAAACATCTGGCCTCGTACTCGAGGCGGAGTCGAGATTCCTCTCGAGCGAAGTGCCACTCGACGCGAGCGAGCCGTCGAAATATAAAGCTTTTCCGCGCTTTTGAGCTTCGTCGCGCGCGCGAACTTGACGACGCGGAAGATCGTAGTCGGCTGACGGCCTTCCGTTGTTCGACGCTTCTCGAGCGTTCATTTTGTTCCGCCTCGTCCGTCTCAAGATGCCTAATAAACGTTTTCGTGCTCTATTCATCGCCCGTCTCGCGTCTGCAAACATCGTGCTGCACAGATTTAATTAATTCTCGAACGTTGCCGAAAAATCCTGTTACAAAAATTAACGAGTCATTTCAACTATTAAAATATTACATTATCACGGCAAGTAATACGCAAAATTCTGTCTCTAAGCCAAATGCAGTCTCTTATGCTATACAGTTTTATTTATAGTAACCTGCACTGAAAGTTGCACTGAAATATAAATATAAAATACATGAAATAAAAATATTAAGGTATAAATATGTGTATCAATACAAATATATATAAATATAAAGAAGTATTTTAGCCAAGCGAAAAACTCAGTCTAATTACGCTGGACGACGAACGTATTAACCCTTTGCACTCGAAAGTATTTTTACTAGTAACCGATAGCAACTCTACAACTCTTTGTTTGAAAAGTTTGATAAATTATTTTGTATTTATTATATCTCTATTATTAATTTCCAATATTAGACCTTTCATTATGTCCATACATCGTACATTCAACATTATAGATTTATTTAAAAAATACCTATTCCAAATTGCTGTATTAAACAGAACAGTGCGTGTGAGTCATCTTTCAAGTGCAAAGGGTTAATAGATGGTGATCCTAGATCAGTTCCCGTTATAAAGAAACGAGAGAAAATTATTCAACTTTGTCATGTGTCATTCATCGGGTGTCGCATCAGACAGGGATCAAAAACCATCGATCTTTATAATTTGTAAATGATGAAAATCTCATGGGACGTTGACATGTTCGTATCGGCACCGAAATACATATCGATTGAAACGGTCGAACATCCCGGACGCAAGAAAAGAACAGATCCGACGTATTGCTACCATAAACGGTCGGCGGACTTCGATTCTCGTGAGTTTTTTCGTCGATCAGCGGCACGCGATAGCTACTTACTTATATCCGTTGGTACGTTCGAATCGGTCGATTCGACGAAGGCAAAAGTATAGACGGAGACGAGGGTAAGTTACGGAATCGTGCACGTGGGGGGTAGACCGGACGACATACGGAGAACACCGTGTCCCACATACTCTCTGTGCGTCCCATTGCACAGTGGCCGACACCGGGTGCCCCCATTGGTTCTCCATAGTGGATAAAAGCGAGATGGGGGGTCCTTTGGCTCCCTTACTTTATTCCAGCCGCGCTAGGGGGGCCCCAGACTCTGGGCGGGAACACGAGTGCTAAAAGCGTAATGATCGCTAAACGAAACCTCCCTGACTTCTGGGCCACGATTCGGGAGAGTCGAGTTTCTGGCCAATGCTACCGCTCTACGGAGTAACCCCTAATTAATCGGAAGCCGGGCGAGGGTGGAGCTGCGAGGGCGAGCTCGGATACTCGCCATTTTGTCGGTGAATCCGTTCTACCACACTCGTTCGCGTTCGATGCGGTTCGTCTTCCTTTACAATCCTTCTACTACGATTGATTTCAGTTCTGTTTAACTCCTTATGACGTACTCGCAGCTCAAATATGTTAAACATTGTTTATACTTTTTATACGGTCGAGGATCACTAAATGAAAATGGATCTTGATATTCGAACTACTTTTAATCGTCATAAAGTGATAGCAGTGAGTAGTTCACTGTATCTGACGCATTTGTCTGATCAATCGTAGTGCAAGAAGTTAAATAAATATACCCGATGCACTTTTTAACATGTCGATCCGTATTAAAGTTAAAGTGTACGTATCATATCGTTAAGGAAAAAATAAAATTTAACGTAATTTAGCATTGTCCGTCACACATTGTAGTCCTGTATCTTTTACGTGTAATTCGCGTGGCAATCATGAAGAAACCATGTGCAAAGTGTTCAGATATTTTTCTGGGAGATTATTGAAAGCACGAAAATACGACGAACGCAACGGATATAAACACGAGCTAGAGGGTTGAACGTAACGTCTATCGCGTTCTCGATAACGCGAAGCGGTAGAACGGGCAGGAAACGCAAAAATCCAGACTGAAACGAGAGCGTCAATCAAATGACCAGTAGCAGAGAGAGAAGACCCCCCGCGAACGGGGTACACGGTGGCCATGGAGAAGGTGGGGGTCTCGTGGCGGGTGCCATTGTCGCGGTACCTCGCGGGGGTTCCTCGCGATTGAATGGCCCGTCACCCTGGGAGGCATCGCGACGCCCGTTTTCGCTCTATAATTTTAACAGCCGACTCGATGATTTCGTCTCTCCGAGCGCTCTCCTTTTTTTATTTCCCTTCATTTCCCCCCTTTTTCGCTTTGCGATCGTTGCTCGCAAAAAAAAAACAACTGCCGCCCGGGGCCACCTGGTTGTTCTAAGCCGATCGAACAGAAAATCTCCGCGGTGTTTCTCGGCCACCGAAAACCAACCGACTGCTGCTGACCAAATGTCAGCGAACTTTTGACACCATCCACTTCGTACGCCCAAATGAAAATCGGCCATGGTGGTATTTCTAGCGATATTACCTTGTAAACGCGATATTACAGTCAAAGAGGTGTTTGAAACAGTAGATGTGTCGCATGGAAACGATGAAAATTGGGATTTGATAAAATGCTCAGGGCATATGATCAATTCACGGAAGATGTTAAAATAACAATTTTTCAGATACAAATTCGGTTGGAGTTTGATTTCTTTTAAGGGATTTGATCAAATCATGCACTTTCTTCTGGGGATCACTCCACAGAGTCGTTATTTTAACATCATCAGTGAATTGAAGATGTACTTGAAGATTGATCATATACCTTAGAAAATTATTGAGAGTATAAAAGTGGACGAATTCGTAGATAACCAGGGGCTAAGTAATTGTTTCGTGAACATTTTTTCTCGCGAAATTATTGAGAATGTAAAAATTGACGATCTTCGAAGGATGTTGAATTTTCCGTCGAAGAGAGACGCGCGATGGAAGTCGGTCGTAATCGAAATGGAATTCGAAGGCATCGTTTTCCAGATCGCCGACGAAATTACGGAGAACAGAGCAAACTCGAGACGCGGGGTAAAAGCATTCAACAACGCGAACCCTCGTAAGCAACCGCGACAATGAACTCTCGTTCGCGGGGGGTCTTTTCTGTGCACCACCGGGATTCACTTGGCATTGGCACACGCATACGTGCGAAATTCGACTTTGTGCTCACGGTCGACACGCGTGCCACCCCGAAAGACGTCGCACACGATAAAGCTACCGGTCTCATGCAAGCTGGATCGTTTGTTCTCCGTCCTGGCGTGTTCGTCGAGCCGTTTTCAGCTGAATCCAAAGCCTTCCACCGAGTCGTGATTATTTCTTCCGACTGTTCTTCCAAACCGAGATATTCGATCTTGACTTTATTACCTATCTCATCACTGTAACAAATTCTCCCTGTCGACCGAATTTAGATAAAGCTATGCATGCACTACTGCACTTTAAAGGATTTTCGTTATTGGTAAGTGGTATTCTCGAAAAGTTTCTAACTGAAAAGTTCAACTTTTTGGAAATTATTGTTTTCTATTATTATTAATTGCCGCTATTGCTTATGTCACTATTTTAAAAACGCATCTATAATACGACAGATTTAGCTAAAAAGAGAGACGTTCTTCCTTAGAAGAGTGTCTAAGAAACTTGTGTTCAAATTTAATGGAAAAACATCAAAGATTCAGAGGAAATAGACAATATTTTAAAAATATTGAATCAAATTCTTCTATTAGACCAAATGACGAATATGAATAGCCGTTCGATTGGAAAGGGTTAAATAAGATCATCAATCATTCACTATTTTCACCGAATACCAGAAATGAAAGTGATATAACTAATAAACCTCCGAGTGATAGGCAATTTGGAGTTTACCATAATTCACGATGATAATTCACGAGAATTGCATTACATCGAAGTACGTTGTAGCAAAATCCAGAATTTCCACCATTTCCGGAATTTTAAATCCGTATTTGAGGTTCAAGGTTTCGTGAGCAAAATTTTCGAACAAAACCCGTCGCGATTTTGGGGTAGATAGCTTTAAACAAGGAAAGGGTTAGGCGGTCGAGTTTTTTTCGGTAATTGAGAAATCGAGGAAGGACGGGACCAGTCAGATCGGGGTGAAAGATAGCCATTGTTTGACCGCACGCGGCGTACTCGTAATCCCAAACAAATTTGCGGATTACACTCGCAGCATGAATTATTTAATCTCAGCACGGACTCATTGGTTTAGTTAGTGACCCGTGGGGTTTTACAGAAGAGATCGCACACGCCCGCTCACCATGATTTCATCCAGACCCTGTCTCTTTCGGCCCTTTCCACCCGCTCCTCGATTTCCCCTGCTCTTTATTCTAGATCCATCTCGGCAACGACTTCGACCCGATTTACTTCCTTAATTTTACTATTTTTCACGATATAATAGTTGCATAAACTATCAATGTTCATATATTTACTACGTACCCAATGTCGTGTGAAAATATACTTGTAAATTAAGTGCACATAAAATATGAAAAATGTGCGATTTTAAATAATAACTCAAATATAAGTCATATGTGTAAAAGTGTATATTATAGGAAGTACATAAATATATGCATAAAAATTATATGCATTTTCAATTTTGAAGTATATATTTAATGCCACTTTTTGTAGAAGTTCATTGATACGTATAAAACATCGTAAAAATAAGCTTTGTCATATTTTCATAATTTGACAATGAGATAAATGTCATCATTATCGTGTATATAAGGTTCGAAAGTATTATAATTCTATCATCTAACATGTTTCATCGATCTATTTATCGATATTGTTTGAAGGAAGAATTTGCACAAAGTGTTGCAGTTTCAAATGCGATAACAGAGGTTCCCTTGTATGAGTTCGAAGTTCTTGAAAAATCTCGAAACGCGCCGTTCGTTTCAATAATTTCGAAGGAAGCACGTTGTTGGGAGTCGTCGATGTTCCCGGTACAGCACGGGTCGTTCGTTCTGGAAGGGCCAGCCATTACTCGCGAGGGACGTACGCGATGCCTAGCCATTAAATTTTCGCCCCACATAATACGCGGGTCGATCATAAAATTCTGCGAAAAGAAAAAAGGAGAGGCAGGGGTTGTTATTTACAGCGCGAGCAGCCGCGAATCAAGATGTAAGCGTGGGCGATACGAAAAATGTCCCCGGTGCCGAAGCGAGTTCCTGTCTCTTATGTGTCCCCCGGACCCGTGAACATCTTGTCCCCCTATAACGCGGATCATTTCGACCCCAGACGATTCGCGGTCTCTTTCCCTACGCGAATCGACGACACTTTTATCGAAGATTATGGGCGAGCTTCGTGAACGCGATACCGTTCGAGCGACACTCCCAATTTGCGAATTGGGTCGTTCGCGAATTCGGCAATTCACGATCTCGAACGGATTCACAAATATTAGATAAATTGTTCAAGGAAGGAAAGAAGGAAAATAAAATAAAACTAAAATACAAAAGAAAATATTGAATTATCTCCACGCACTACAATTTTGCCTATTACTCGCTCTACCAAGTCGCAATTTTATATCGGACAAGTTTCTTGCAGTTTTATATCGAACAAAAATACTTGCAGTTTTATATGCAAGATAAGTACTCAATTTTATATCCGATAAAAATACTCGCAGTTTTATATCCAAGAGAAATTCTCGCAGTGTTCGCATCTAATAAGAATACAATCATATCATATGATACAATTTATATCGTAGATAGTGTAATACAATTAAATTGTATGTATACCACAATTATAGTGAAATTATACATCATATATCATACAATACAATCGCATTACAATACAATTATGTGTCGTACATCGTGTAATGCAATTACCAAGTGTATGCATTAGTTTTCTCCTTTTGTTTTTGGTACTTCTACCCGGTCTTATACTCGGTATGATATCGCGCCGATTTCCGGCAGCTCGCACTTCTATTCCCTTTACTCGTTCTTTCTCTCACTCTCTTAGATTCCCTCGCACACGTCACTCATTCGTCACTTCATTCGTTCTAACCGTTCGCGCGTAGTTTGAAAACCTATAACACGAAAGAAATCGACGCGGGCGCCGTTCGATCTCGTCCACTCCTGTTGATGCTCGAAAGAAAAATGCAAAAGGACGAACACGGGCGAGCGAAACGGCTCGTCGTTTCTCTGCACGCCACACCTCCGATCTTCTCCGCTGTCCACCGTGGCGAGGAAATAAAAAAAAAAACACGCCGGTCCACGGGACGAGTTATCAATGAACGAGATAAGGATCGTCGATGAAGCATCAGGAGACACATAGCGAGTCCCGGAGTGTCCCGAGCCGAGAGAAACTTCCCCTCCCGCCTGATCGCCGCCGTCTAGACATTCTAAATTTGAATAATATTTTTATGAATGAGTGGACGCGCCATAAATCCCCGCGTGAATACTGTGGGACCGGCATAAGGTTGCCCATACACGCAGTCACGGAACGAACAGGATCGAGAGATGGCCGTAAGAGGGACAGAGAGGGGCGCAGGGGGATGAACGGCGTTTATTAATGCCTCGGGATTAAATCCTCGTGGATCGAGCGTGTAACGGAATGACAAACAATGCCACGATAATCGAATAGATGGAATTCGTGAAATGGAATCGATGAACACCTTTCGACCGATTATTAATCGGCCGACCGCCTCGTGGTGGGGGAGATCGAATCGTTTAATTGCTTTTTGATTTGGTATCGCTGTTCGAATTTTTGATCGGTGAGGTATCTTCGTGGGTAATAATTTTTATTCATATCTTGCTGCATCGTTTTACTATTTTATTATTTTACTACATCACTGTTTTATTAACCTGTTAATACACCAATTAACAAATAAAAAACGATCGGTTTTGCACCAATTTATTTAAACTGCAAAACAAATCTTGAAAAAGAAAACACACAAAAATGTGAATTAAAAAAAAGGACCATGGTAATTGCACCTGATTTTTTTTCGGGTAACATAATACAACACCGTCTAAGGAGTATATTCGGTTGTATTGACATAGAAAACCAAAACTGCAGGTCTGACCTGTTAACTCCGACTGGTTCGAAGTACCATTTTTATAAACTCAAGTTAACACGGGTAAGTGCGTTTAGAGGTTAATTCATTTACCATTTCTTCATAACTGCTTAAATATGATATTTATATGTACATGTTTAAATGTTTAAATATGGCATGTGATATAATATTTTATTATTTCGTTCCATTTATTTTATTACTAATCTTATAGTTACCACGTTACCATTTCATCATTTTAGAAAAATTCGTCGAGTGCATGGTAGCACGATCGAGAAAGGAATATTTAGGAACACACGTCATAATGATAGATTCAAACACGTGCTCTATGTTCACCCTACAAAGGTGGATCCCCGTGACCCCGTGACTAATAGGCTTATTATTTTATATCGCCTCGCATTTGTTAGCGATATGCGGTGTGCCAGTCTCGCGGCTACGACGTGTTCCTCTCCCTAATGCGATGTTTACTTAATCTCGCGGAGAATGGGATTAGATATCTCCCGGTGATCGTTGCACCCCCTATCCTCGAGTAGCTACGTCTTTTCCTTCGTTACGTGCCACACCCTACCGTCGAGAATTATCGTCTCGTCATAGAAACTCCGGCCAGAAAATTGATTACAATTCGTATCGGATTATCAATCTTCCTCTTCGTCGGCTTGACCGAATTCTGTAACGATATCCGGGGCCCAAAATGTTCCGTTTCGAGATTAATTAATGCGCGGCATCGTAGCTATGATTTCGAACGGGAAACTTATTTTTTTATTTCGATCCGTTTCGATAGATAGAAACGGGTCTCGAAAGTTGGTGGCGTAGGAAGATGAATCGACAAGGGGTGATTCGTTTTGAGGTGCACCGAACACGGCACGAAATGGACTAATTTTTAGCAAAAGCGGAGCGCAACCCGAGACAAACGCGTCGAATTGGATTTCCCTTTTCCCATGTGTTCGCCATTGTCCCCGATTGTTCGCCGACAACCGGAACGGAACGGGGAGCGTCGGCACGAAACTCGTGCCAACCAAATGTTTCGCGCAGGTTTCCAAACTTTACAGTTCCATGTTTCACGTTAGAATACTTCCCCATGCGACTCTTGCCTTCTTTTGTAAATCGGAAAGTATAAATTAAATTGTACGTATAATTAAGTGTTAAATTAAAATCGTTCCTCGTACGACCATCGTATAATTCTCCCTTACTGTACACAGAGTCGTAAACAACCATTTGAGGAATTTAGTTTAAAAAATGAACTTGTTAAAATTTTTAAAATCTAGCAATGTCGAGTACACGCAACGAACACAGGATAGATTCTCCTATCATAAATTGTACTAAATAGTACAAAAAATATGATCAAATTTTATATTTTCATTTGATAGATAATAGTGCCGAAGTGTAGTTTCGGATTGACTATACTCGAGAAACGAAGTTCAGTGGTCAAACTAATCATCAGATGTTCAACCGCTTTAGTGTGGAAAGTATTAATCAAATGATGTGCTTTAATAAATTTTGTAATGAAACTACAAGTTTTAATAAATCCCATAAGAAGGTTATAAGTTTTAACACATAACAAACTTATACATTTATTATACAAATAATAAACTCCTCGTGTATTATGGAAAATTATTAAACATATCCAATGATTCGAAAAGCACGAGACTTAGCATTATTGACAAAAAGTTTGTTCTATTTTCAAAGGATGGGTAAAAGTAAAGTAGATCTACATATACACTCAAGATGTGTATATGCACTCAAGAAAACATTATTTATTGAATATATTTATTGAACGTATTGCGCACAACAAAATATACATATAATTATGGACGAACTACTTCAAGTGTCGGTCCAGTGTTAACACTTTAACCCTTTAACCCAAGAAACACTTTGTACGGTAGAAATTCACATCATTCCTCAACAATAACAAACAATAGTTACCTCCACTATTACCACACCTCTCCTTGTATAATGAAACCAACAAAAATTTTGTTCTTCTTCCTTTTAAACCGCGTAAGTCGAGGATTGTGCCGCGAAACCGAACCAAGCGCTACCAGACGCCGTCCCAAATACTTTGACACACTCTATCCGCGAGATTTGAAAAATGCTGGTCGAACGAAAACAGAAATAGCGCAAAAACGTCGAGAACGACGAAACGAACGGAAAGAAGAAGGTCAAGAAGAAGAAGAAGGAGGAGGTCGAAAAAGTAGAGGACGGAAGAGAGAGAGCGAGAGGAGGAGGAACACATGTCGTTCGGTGTACCCCGCGGTGCCACGGGGCTTCGATGCGTGGGATTCATATATTAAACGCGAGGCACCGGCCGAAACCTGGCGATCCCGAGAAAAGGATAAGAGAACGTATCCGAGGAGAAGGCCAGAGGGAGACAGGTTGCTGGCTCGATCGGCGAAGAGGACGGCTGCGAAGCGAACCAGAGACAGATGAACTAATGCTCGAAACCGCGGGGGGCGCGTGCTTTCGAGCGTCTAATGATTTAGCCGGTGCAACGACGTGCCGTTGGTGGACTGGCACCGGTGCGTTGATACGTTGGTGTCGGTGCTGATGCTGATGCCGATCGCGAACTCGATTTCGAGCCTGACCGCCATTCGTTTCGCCTAGAACGACCGGATAACACCGAGCGCCGCGATTTGCGCAAAAACTCATTCCAACCTCGACTTCGTTGCAGCTAGTCGCGATACCGCTTTCGAATCGGGTTTATCGCTTAATTCGTTATATCGCCGCCGGTTGTACGATCTCGTAGCCCGCGTTGTACCGACGCGTCTAAACAAAATTGATACTCCTCCCGTTTTTACTCGATTATCATTATACCTACCAGTGCGCTATGCGAGCTTATTTTTAAATTGCGAAATAATTACGAAATCTCATGGAACTTTATGTTCGTATCGGCACCGAATTACCGATCGAAACGACAGAACATCTCCGACGCCAGAAAAGAAGAGGTTATGGTAGGTTACGGTAGGTTTAGTATTAAGTGGGAAGATATTTATTTAGTTAGTGATATTATAGGTTAATAAAATATATGTATACTTTATATCACCAATATATACATTTATATGTATTTAAATATACATTATATATCACACATTTCACGAACATGGTAGGTGTCCACATGCATTACAGCGGCAGTGTACGTGTAGCAACGCGTTGTACAGATACTTTGTTCCGAGTTGCTCTAGAGCAGGTTGCATTACGGTGAATTATATCGCCGCGCGTTGCATTCGATGCGCGATGTTTTTGCTACACGTTGCATTTACAGCAAGTTGCATTATCTCGCGTTGCATCTACCATGCACTGCATTTGCTACACGTTGCGTTCATCGTGCATCTAATATGCATTGCGTTTATCTCACGTGGTATTCTCATACGTTGCATCTACCACGTGTTCCATTTACCACGCAGTGAATTGACTACACGGAATTTACTAGTTGCATCTATCACACACAACCAGTAGCTCCAGTTGGATTTTTCACTAGTTGCATCTACCACTTGCAGAATTTATCACGAGTTGCATGGATCACTTATTACAGTTACCATGTGTTGTATCTACCACGGGATGCACTGTTACACCTCGCATCACTGAATCAATCATTCAATCTTTTCACGTATTTAATCCGTTCATGTTGCATCACTCGACATCATATTCTCATAAAGAAATCACCAGGATGTCAAAGAAGAGACCTTATTGTTCAAGTCGATATAAGTATCCTCGATTTCGACGACCTTAAAAAAATCCCCGTAGACGACGATATATCGCGGCTCCACTGTACATAAGCACTTTAATAGGATTTTAACGAAGTATCTCGAGTCTGACCACCATTCGTCTCGCATAGAACGGCCGACTAACTCCGTAATTCAGCATTTGCAGAAAAACCGGCTCGAGTATGGAGTTCTTCGCGGCTGTTCTCGGCCGTGGACGATATCAAGATGAAATTAGGCTTGTCCGCGGTTGGATACGAGAAACGTGGAATTCCAGAGATTTATAACGGTGAGACACGAGGAGCATTTTCGTTTCGTGGCTCGCTTGGAAAGGTTCGTTCACGAGCCACGTGATCGATTAACGATCCGACACGCCTCGATCCGTGGATCATCGGATCCGTGCACACGACGCGACACGGGCATACTCCGGGCGTAACAAGCTCGCCAATCATCAACCCCATGGAAGGTCGGTGCTTTATGATCGCATTCGACGCGACGAAGGACGCTGCACGCGGTTAGGTGCACGTAAAACCGTTTCAATCTCGTGAGAGAATGTCATATCGGCGTTTCGGCCGATGCGTAAATCCACGCTGCTATTTCTGTCCTCGAAGATTGCTGGGTTTCGAGCTCGTCAGTGGAATTTGACGAGCACGGAGACGCATCCGAACGAGTTCCGAATCGAACGAGTTCGATCTCGTATTGTTTCATCGGAAACGGATTTCAGGTTTGTGCGATCGCGTCTTGTGGATAAATATTAGGTCTACCGAAAAGTTCTGTCCATTTTTGAAGAAAACAGGATGATGCAGTTTTTAATACATTTTATGAATTAATGTACGATTGATATACAATCAATGCTTAATAAAAACATATACAATCTATGAATTGATATATGACTGATCTACATGTGTACATGCATGCGTATATGTGCAGACTTAAAACGAAATTATCGGACAGAACTTTGCGGTAGATCTAATGTATCTTCATCGGGGATGCAGAGGCTTTATTTGCTTGAAGAGATTCGCGAGATCCTGGTCGATTAAATTTTCTAAATTTATAGTTATCGATATTTACATGTCGCATATTTTATTGTATTGTATGAGAAATATCGGCAATTTTCGTTGTCCTCGCGTGATTTCATCCAATACCGAGATTTCCGCGTGTGCAAACGTTTTATCTTGATCTCGATCGAGCAAACGGTGGGGTCAAAGGGGTTGATAAAGGGTTCGTGACCCCGTGTGCCGAGAATCCTGCGCATAATCGGACGTTCTACAAGGGTGTGATTGTAGAAAACGCGTTGGTCTGCAACGCGCAGAGACATTCAAGAACTAAAAATCTTTAAATCTTTTGAATTTTTAAATTTAGGCTTATCCTTTATCGATTGTCGGGTGAACAGAATTTTTGTACTTACTGCTGTATAAAATATACATGCATGTGTATTATGAAGCAGCGTATTTACCTATATGTAACTACCTACTTAAATGTTAGACGATATTCGCTTTCTGTAAGCCATCTCATGTATTTATACGTCCGAGAGATTTAAAAAAGGGCGGGAAAAACGATAATAGCGCAAAATCGCGTAAAAGAAGGAGAACATTGGCGAGTGTCCGTTCGACTGTACGTGACTCGCGTCAATGCATCACCAGGGAAAATAATTGTACATGTTGGACGCAGGCACGCACGTTCGACGTAAATTCTTCACGTGCGCAACACTCGCCGTAAATCGTCAGCAACACGCGGCGAGAGCTCCCTTTTTTTCCTTCCGAGAACGTAAATTTCTTCCTTATCGGGGGTAATTTACGTCCTCGCGACCGAAAAAAATAACGCTATTTTGCAGCTTGCGCTTTCATCCCTTTTTTTTGCACTTTTCGTAGAGGATACATTTTTCCCCGCTGACAAAGTTGCCGTAACACCGTCACTTCCAACCCTCTGCTCCTTTCGATATTAGCATAATAATCGATAGACTGCAGATGATCATGCATTTATGGTATATCGTAGTCTTCAAGGTGTGCATTCCGAGATCCGCAGCCTGTGCATTAAATGACTACTGCGTTTTTTGCAGACATTCGTATATTATAAATGCGCTAATGTAGACAGTTTATTGATCACTAATTGGCGTAAGCAATTATAGAGATGTAAGTTTATATTGTAACTAACAATTGTGGTATAGCAATAATATATAAATATATATAATAATATATAATATATAAATATATAAATAAATAAATATGTAAATATATAAATATATAAATATATAAATGTATAGATATACAAATATATAAATACATAAATACATAAATATATAACATATAAATATATAAATGATAAAATGTATAAAGAATAGTTAGTAAATTAATACTTGTGCAAAATAGTATTCTTTATCAATGCAAATTCACCACCGAGAAATTTGGAAGGGTGAATAAATTCGAGATCGAGGTTGATTATAGATGTGTGCAACAGGGGTTGCATGTAGAATCGCGAGTTGAAGTTAGTAAGGGATTAACTCGCGACTCTTTATTACGATATGAATTATCGCTCGATCGATGCTCGTCGATGTAACGATCGCAAGGAAGATCGAAGCAGAGGCATTCACCGGAATAGTGCCATTAAATCGCAGCATGGATTTCTGCGTAATCACGAGCGAACAAGTCTCCGGACGGCGATTACATTCGAACACGTAATAGAGTTACTATCTGCAGAAAATCCATCAGAACGATTCAAGAAAACCCCATTGCATTCCGGCTTGTTTCGCCGACACGATGGCGCTGCTGTACAACAAATACGCCAACGAAGGCGGCAATATAACGGGAATCAACTGTATCCCGAATTTCCGTGAACGGCAAAAACAGTTTCGACCCGATGGCAATCGGCGTCCGGTTAAACGTTAAAAGTCAAAGGCTTCCACGGTGAAACTGGAACCTATTCCCGGGTGAAACTATTAGGATAAAGGAGATGGAAAAAAAAGGGAAAAAATGCGGAGTCGAAGGAAGGACAGTTTCGTGGCGAGAATTTTCATCCGGTCCGAAATGAAGTTGGCGCGAGACCATAAATCATAGGGAAGGGAAATCCAACGAAACCACTACTGGCTATAAAATTTTATGGTGTTTAGCCCCGACGGCTAGCACCGTATATCCTCGACGGAAGTGAAACTCGTCGTGCCGTGGCCTTTTGCCGACCGGGGAACAGGGGAGAGGTCAACGAGGAGCGGTTCGACTTCGTGCAGGAGGTAAAACTCGCTGCCCTTCGATCAGTGTTTCAACAATATTGGTCGTCCACATTGTTCGATCCTAGCTGACCCGATGGAAAATGGCTGGAAAAGGAAAATCATGATATACGACTTATTACGAGGCCGTGATTTACGAGCGACTTCCATGGGAGAAGATCTGTGTCGCGTGATGGTGGTCCTTCGAAGGCATCCTCAGTTTCTTTCTAACTCTCTTTTTGTATCTGACTGTGACCTTCCACAAAATTGTCAAACGCACGAACTTTAAGGGGGGTTCAAATTGTTCTGGCCTCCATATTTTATCTTCCTCCGCCTGTTCAATCCTTTTCACGTTCACATGTGTTTCCTCGAGATGTCCTTGATGTTTTGTGACCAACGTGCGATGCACAGGAATGGTAATGGTCACTTGACCATTTTACCCGCCGTCATACGATTTATTTGCCTGGCCAGTCAGAACTAACTATTCACAGCAAAATTGTTCGTACGGATCGTGTATTCAAAATTATAGTAAGATTTATCATATTTAAATTGTGGATGCGTTATGAGACAGACTCGTCAAAATATGACAAGGGGTTAACTGCGTTCGATGTGTACTCACGTAAGTCCAAAAATTTATTTCGATGCTATTAACGTTGATAAATTATTAAATGTGTATGGAATAAACATGTAACTTTTCTTCATTTTCCTTCACTTTTTTTGTATAATTTATTTTAATAATTTTAATAACTCCATTTTTGAAACAAGACTCCGCTGTTGGTTAATAAGAAAGACATAATAATTTCGAAAAGATTCATCACACTATTCAACCAAAAAATTTTTCAGACGCTATTTGCCAACAGTAAAAATGCTATTTTGTTAAAAGTTTATATCCGAAACTAAATTCCGTAGTTAACTGATTAACCAGCTGTCGTAATAAAACGGTAATAATCTCGATAAAAAACAAATTGTTTGCAAAATGAAGGAATTGAAAAGCTCGAAGGTACCGAGTAACCTTCTCGATCCTATTAACTCACAAACCTATATTCCCCCAAGTAGCATTCCAATATTAATCCCATTCTATCAACAATTTATCAAGATTCAAATTGCTTTAAAAATTCAGCAATTCATCATTTACATAAGTGACCAAACTTCCCCTAACTCTTAACCTAACCATTCATCCACAGATCCGAGCTTCGCGAACAAACATCCGACCACATTCGAATCAACCTAAGCAACCTAAATCACCCCAAACACAGACATCAACCCCAAAGGTGGCCATTTGGCGAACGTAGTTCACCTGGAGAATTTCTCGCAAATAGCTGCATAAGAAGAAGAAGAAGAAGAAGAAGAAGAGCGAGCAGGTCACACGCGTGTCTCCAGGGAGTGAGGTGTCACGGGGTGCAACTCGCAATAAACCAACAAAAGATGATCCTGCGTTGCACGGGCCATTAACGACGATTCCACGCCGGTGTCGGATGACTTCGTGGAGATCATTGTTGGCCAGCATCCTGGGTGGTTTCGTTTCATTCGATCGCGGAGGGCTGGACCAAGTTCTCGCCCAGGACAATGATCCTTTTCTCGCCGATTGGCCCCGATTCCTTACCTGACTTCTCTGCACCTCTTTTCACGGACGACACATGACGTCGTGTTTTGGTACTGCGTTTCCTCCGCGTTTTCACCTTTTTCCTTGCTCTTCCTCGTCGCGGACCCATCCCGAAGGACATCGAACGGCCCATGCTACGCCGCAGTCGCAATCTTTTGCCCCGTGTTTGGGACCACACCGGGGTTCCAGAAAATGCTGCTCAATTTCTCGTTCTAACAGCCGCATAATGGTTCCCGTGATTCCGACCAATGCCGGCACGGCTTCTCCTTTCTTCCGTGATTTAGATGTTCCGAGGAAAGAGCAAGATGATCGTCGATGTCGTTGTCGGGGGTGTTGCTGTTTTGGATCGCGCGGTTTCCGAACCTCGAGTTTGTTGAAGTTGTAGGTGGAGCTCCTTTTCTGCTACTTTCGGACACGGTCCCGTGTTCAATAGGGTTTGGGATTCGATTTGACGATATTACACTCGATACGATTCGTTCCACTTCACGAGCAAAATGTTAAAGAAGTAAATATTTCGGAACTTCTGCTTCTTTCAAATTCTGAAAGTTCCAAGTTTCCTGAATTAAAAAATTTGATATACCTAATCTCGTGCCGACCCCTGCAATAAATAAATCCATAGTGAATCCAGCTCGCCAAATTCTTACATCGGTTTCCTATGCACTCTCATCCCACTTATTCACTCAATTAAAATTAGCTGACACTTCAGTAAGTAATTCCATAAATCTCTAATATATAAATATGTATAATAATGTATATATGACTAATGTATAAATATGTATAATAATGTATATATGACTAATGTATAAATATGTATAATAACGTATAAATAAATGACTAATTTATAAATTGCATAAGTGACTAATTATGAGACTTATGAGCAGCCGATTCGCGTGCGTCTCAGGAAGCTCTCCCTATTTATTATAAAAAATGTAAAAGTGGCGAACAAAATATTGTGACGTATGCTCGGTTATTTTCGCCGCGGGCAAACTAGGAAGCCTGATTTCAGAATCGGAATACGAGAGGCGAAAGAGAATCGTTGCACAGGTAGAGGGAAAGAGGAAACCGAAAGAAACTGACGCAATGGGTGGCTTGATTATAATAGAGGTATCATTCCAGTGAACGATACGCTTCCTCTTCCATCGGATAATTGCAAATGGCGTCCTTTTATGCCAGAGGGGCGGCTGATCAAAGCCGCGGATAAATAAAAGATAATCATCTAATTATTCCATTCAAACGGTCGGCTGCTGATGCTTTGCCTCTCCATCGTGCATCGGACCTCTACGATCGCGTTGTCGATCATTAAGATCTTGCTGATCGTATTTCTTCATCGTTCTTCTTCGTTCCCCCTCGTTCCTAACGAATCATTGTATAGTAGGGGGTGCGTTCCGATATATCGCCCCTTGTTTCGACATGTTTTTCTGATCGAATTCTCGTGCTTCGCGAGCTAATTATTGTTTCGTTCGTTAAATTCCACTTTGCAAATCGAGACACGTTGAAGTGCGAGGAATGTACATGTCGAAGTACAAGTTGAGGTACAAGGATTATGGAAGGTGAAGTACACGCTGAACAACGAGGAATATAGAAGTTTGGGAATTCGACGGTTTCGAAATTCGGATCTTCGGAAATTTAGGAAATTAGAAATGCGAGATTTGGGAACATCGGAAATTCGAGGAATTTGAAAATCGAAAGATTTGGGAATTCGTTGACATAAGAGTCTGAAAATGGAAATTTGGACAATTTAAGAAACTAAAGATTCGGGGCTTTGGAAGCTTGAAAAATTTGGAAATTTAAAGATCTAAAGAATCGAGAGTTCGGAAATGTAGAATTTTAGAACTTTGGGAAATTTTGAGAATCGCAGGATTTGAAGATTACGAAACTCGAAAATTTTAGCTTTCGGAAGTACAGGCGTGTCGAAATGTAGGAAATTGGAACTATCGAAAATTAGAATCGCGCAAACTTGGAGACCAATAAATTCGTACATGCAGAAGTTTAGGAACGTAAAAATCGAAGATGTAGAAATTGAAAGATGCAGCTAACGCGTCCCGTTTCCAAACACGTATTTTGAAAGCTCACCTTCGATAATCGTTAATTGGCATCTAATCGAAACACACTACCGTTCAGTGGCAGTAAATCTGACAAACCGTTCAGGCGTGTATAACAAGGATCGGTACGAGTTAGGCTACCGAAGAAAAGGGGACTAAAAATCGAGAAGGGATCGAGGGATAACGCGATCCGTGGATCGTCGACTAGGTGTGACCGGGAACGAGCACGGGTGAGACGGCGTGTCTCCTCGAATCCGAGATAAGAATCTGTCACAGGCTGACTGGCTGGTATACTAATGCCAAACGACAAGATACTTACTACCAGATAAAATGCCGGGAACGTTCGACCAGTCATTCTTGATGCTGCGACAACGTTCAGCCTCCGACACCTGCGAGCGCGTTCTGCGAATCCGCGCGGTGGTCCTCTGAAACGCGTCACAAAAACGGAATTATTTACCTGCGACAACTTCTAAAACGATTCGAAGCATGTTTCACAATTTATATCGCAGATATTGATGATTACACATTATATCGTCAATTGATATTAGAAATATTGGTCACTGTACAACCGATTTTGTAGATATTGGTCATTATACAATTGATGTTATACATATTTGTTATTATACAATTTGTGTTATTCGTATTGGTTGTTATATAATTGATGTCGTAAATATTGGCTATTATACGATTACTATTATAGACATCTGTCATTGCACGATTGATGTTATAGATATTGGTCAATGTTGTAATTATTGGTCACCGTGCAATTGATATTATAGATATTTGTCATTATACGACTGACATTATAATGGAAATTATGTGGTTAATATTCACAGACATTGTGTATTATGCATTTGATATTATAGATATTAGGTTTTATACAACTGATATTGCAGATAATCGTTCATTTTGTGTATACCTCTTTTTCGTTGCTGTGTACTTTGTATTGTGGGCTGGAGAGTACTAATTTCATATCAATTTGAGATGCAGTAAAGTGACGAATAAAGAGACTTTCCGGGAGTAACAAGTATAATTACAGAAAAATCGCTTACAATGATACAATATATGGTATTCAGATATTCAAACCAAAATCATGTTCTCCGTTGAATGTTAGCTAAAAACTTGTCTACTTTAGATAGAACGTTCAAAAAATAATTACGTATAAAACGAAAGTATAAAAGATAACTTCATACGAATTTATTAGTTCGATGCGAACGTCCAAAACACGAAACAAACTCGAACTTCCATTGCAAAATCGAGCAAAATATGAGAAAATCGAAAGTGTACCAAAGAACGTACTCGGACGGTGCCGGACAATTCACAGGCAATTGTCCGAAAAAGTCCGAGTCCATGATTCACAAAAGCGGTGGAAGGAATCCCGAGGCGCTATAAATTCCTGTAGGTCCCGAAGTTATGCGAGCCGAGGAGGTGTAAGTTCCCGAAATTGATCGCGAAGGCATCCGAGGAAGCGGCCCGGTCGTCCCTGACCGAGTGCCTTCCACGCAGAATCCCAAAAACGAGCGCTTCCGAACGGACGAGCAAGATCTTTTGGGTCAGGTAGGCATATAACGATCTCGGGATCTCATCCTCCGCTCCACCCGGAATATAAACTGTTTCTGGGAACAGACAGTCGTATATCTTGCCGAACGACAATGCCGGAGAGTCACTCACCCACTCACCCGCCCGGGACCCGCCTCGATATAGACGCGTCCGTCGAGATCTCGCTTGCGGGAACGGAGGCAGAACCGACGTTCACTATCGACCCTCTTCGATTTCTTATTCGCGAACACGGATGATCGCTACGGAATCCCTTTCGAGATCTTCGCCTCACGATTTGCCGATTCTCGATCGCTCGAACGTGCTCCGCTTCGTCCGATAGATCATTTTACGACGCGTCAAAATGGGAATTATTTTCTAACGATGCTCACGTTGAGGTGTTGATTTATACAGAGGGGAATTATTTTCTAATCATGCTCCTGCGAGGGTTACAATTGCGAATATTCGACGAGGCGATCACTTTAACCCCTTGTGCTATAATGAATACGCTCGTGACGCACCCGCGGTTCACATGTGGTAAACTTTGTTCATATTTTCAATACGGTCGAATGTTCAAATTTCTGTCGAATTGTAATTTGCACAATTGTGGGTCGCTAAATGCGAAACAGTCTAGATATTCAAACTTTCTTTAGTCGCATTAATGTTGCAGCAATTTATTGATATACGTATATTCTGCATGTGGATGTACATAATATACACATATACAGAATATACGTATGCATATACATATGTCTAAACGTACACAGAATATACATACACGTACACGTATGTCTAAACCTATATAGAATATAAATTTTGAAATGTAAATACGATATTGAAAATATTTCGACGATCACGCGATAGTTCCGAAAATCTGCTCGTTAGAGGGCCGGCCGGAAAAAAGAAAAGGAACGACGTTTCCCGTGTTTCACGGCAAGAGTCGAGCGGCCATTCATCATATTCACCGTTGGCGATAAGTATCGCTTATCCGTCGAACGATCGGCTTTCAATGAGAGTCTCGCAACACGCCAGCGTAATTCACTCGGTCGATCCTCGCGGCGGACCGCTTAACGCTGATTCAATATCTCGAGGGGCGTCGAATGCAAATCGCGAGCGAGAAATCTGCGAACGCATCGCGCGAGCGTCGTGCACGCGCGCGCGCGTCTCTCGGCGTTCGTCGCGATCGGAATTTATGATTGGCCGAACCGATCGAACCCGATCGATCCGCGTAATTGCTGGCACAATTACGCCGGCGATATGTTCCGCGATCCGCTTCGGAAAAGAAAAGGACGTCGCGCGTTTTATCGGATCCGATCTGGACAACGTGGCGGCGGATGACACTGTGACGCCGCCACCCGCGGCGCGTTTTCTCGCGCGTAGGCGCGAACAATGTTAACGAGAGAAACGGTGGTGAAAAAATTTACGCGATCCTCGACGGTGATCATTCACGATCGCGCCACGGCAAATTCATTTCGAGGGACTTGTTCCTTTCCCGCGGCTACTTCTCGCCTTCTTCTACCGAACGTACACTGCCGGTAACCCCTTGCCATACTTTGACGAGTCTCACTCGTGACGCACATGCAGCTTAAACGTGATAAAACTTACTCAATATTTTAATACCTTTATATGTAACGACAATGTACAATCATAATTTACATAATCAAGGATCATTGGATATGAAGTACGTATAACATTTAAACTTTCTTTGGTCGTATTAATATTGTTGCTGCAAATAATTGGTTCTGACTGACGCACCAGAAAAATAAATTTTATTGCAAGGGGTTAATACAACCAGGCTAGAGACTTGTATTCATGAACTATTTTGTTGAAAATAAGCAAGCGTTCAGTGACATGTCATAGTTCACGAAGATAAGGTAATCAATACCGGTGTTTCCAATTAGGTACAGGAATAAAATTCTTGCTAAATATATGATTGATTCATATAGAAATTTAAGTGTCATCCGTATGTAGCTGATGTGGTAGTCAAAGTGTTAAAGTTCAAAAAAGAATGAATAAATTCAGTTTTTCCTTGACCAATTTTCCTAGACCAACGTGACACCGATTCATAAATTCAATACGACCGCAAAAGGTTAATTCGTAAAAAGGTCCTTCCGTTAACCTAGGACTCCATAAGCTCCGGTACGAGTTATCGAATATCAGCAAGGACCAATAACGCGACAAAGATCGAGCCAGGTGGATAAAAAGCAGAAAGGTAAATTTCCCGGAAAATCCTATGGAATCAAGTTGATCTACGATCTGTTTATATTTCTCATGATCGAGAAAAGGTAGAAGGTGGGGGTCAGGTGTCCCGAGAGCTTATTTTCCATCGAGGTTAACAGATTATGAAGACGTCCGCGAGACTAAAATACACTCGTATAATCGCACCTGTGTGCCGGACCCGTTTTCCCATACACCCTCGGTTCCGCACCTCTTTCCAGGGCGTGACTTTGAAAACCGCCAGGACCCAAACAGGCCTTTTGCCATCCGAGAGGAAGAACGAGCACCAAGAAAACCGATGGAAGACGAACTGCTCTCCCTCTTTCTCTGTACCCGGTATAGTCTTCGTGCGGGGACCGAGTCTACCTGACTTATGGGCGCCCAGCATTCGGCATTATTTATGACCGAGAGGGCCCGAATGCTCCCAAAAGAACTCTCTCCTCCGCTGCTGTCTCTTCGTTCTTCCTCCATTCATCTCGTGTCTCTGTTCGGCGGATCGCGAAGCCTTCGATTGCCACGCCGTTTTGCTGAAACACGGACTCGAGAACAAGCCGAGCCGTGACGAATCCGTCAATGGACATTTCCGTCGTTTCGGACGGCGATATTCGACTTAGAAGCGAGTTTCGGATGTCGAGGAGATGCTCGCTTTTTGGATAAAACTAGATCTTTTGTACGATTTCATGTTGTGAAAACGAGTATAACAGAACTGGATTCCCGACATTCCAGGGTTTCAAAATTAGAAAGTCTAAAGCGTCGCGAGGCTTGGAATCTCGAAATTCTGGAGTTCCGAATCTTCAGAAATTCGATGTTTGGACACCTAGTGTCCCCGAGTTTCGAGGAAGAGTTTCTCAGGGCCGAAAATCACAGAGTCCCAAAATCCGAGGGTTCGGAAATCCCATAATGTGAAAGTTCAGAAGTTTCAAATTCTAAGAGTTTCACAGTTGACGAGAGTTCGAAGTCTCAGGGTGTCGAAATTCCAGAGTCTCAAAATCTCAAACTTTCAAAGCCTCAAACCTTCAAAGTCTCGAAACCTGAAAATTTCAATGTCTCCAAATGTCAAAGCCTTAAAGTCTCAAAGTCTCAAAATGTTGAAGTTCAAAATTTCTAAAGTCTCAAAGTTCTCTGAGACACTTTCCCAAAGTCTCAGAGTTTCAACCATCCCAAGTTGATCAATACCAGGGTCTGAAGGCCCCAGAGTATCAAAATCTCAGGATTGTGAATTTTCATCGCCCCGAAATCCTAAAGGTCCAAAGCTCCAAGGTCTCCCAGAATTGTTCGCGAATAAACGATCGAAGGAAATCAATCTTATATCGGTCCTTGATTACAGCTTTCCGTTAAAACGATCGGAACAAACATCGACGCGAATAAGTGCATCAATATACCCTCTCGAGCGTAATAATAACCCCTATAAAGATCGGTATCAACTTGGGGGGGCAAACAAGCGAACAGCATTAGCGACGTGTTATCGATACGGCGCCCCATAGAAAATCGCTTTAGCATCGTCGCGAGATCTCGATGCCATGGGCCCCCACTGCGGCGACACGGAAAATATTTTAGAAGCTCGTACACGATCGTTTATTTCACCTGTATCGCGAACGATTAACGAAGTTCGCCCGAAAATGAAGGCTTTTATTCGGAAAATATTATTGGTTAATGCCGAAACTCCGAATTTTATGATGGCCGGACACTGAACCCTCAAATCGATCCGGATGAAAAGTAACATATGCTTAAATATGATAATCTAGGTTCGCATAAAGAACTTTTACTCATATTTCATATGATATATGATGAAATATAATAATCATATAACATATAATTAAAAGTTAACATATAATTTAAATGATAAATTGTCGTTTGTACTCGGTTGTTCGATGTACAAATAAATTAAGAGCATTAATTAGACAGACGACACTGTCACCCCGTGGTGTTCTCCCGGCGATGCGGTACAAAAGGGACTGCTTAAAAGTCGTCAGGCTCATCAGGTCGGGACATTATTGCCCGTCAGGCACATTTGTTTCTGCACCAGTAATCATAATAAAAGTATACGTATAATGTTTTAGGAAATCCTGCGGACAACCGTGCTGCGCGTTTCGACGGCGTTCAATGATTAACCCTTTTCCGCATGGAAGGCTCGTTGAAATTTTAGAATTTTCATATTTTTGGGATTTTTAGATCAAGAAGCACCCTGGATAGAAAATGTGCATCTCGACCAATCCCAAAGGAAGAAACCTAAAATACGAACTGTTAACACGTTGACTGTCACGTGGTAGCAATCGAAAATTGCATTAGATAGTATTTTCATTTTTAACAAATCTTATCAAATATTTTCGGAATTCTTCGTTACGTTTACTTTCCATAGTTTCAAGTAACTAATACGAATATTTTGAGTTAGAAAAGTGAACATATATTCAATAATTGAACTATTAAATCTGTATAGGAATTTGAATGTCCTCCATATATGGGTGACGTGACAGTCAAAGTGTTAATTAATTTAACGATAAGAGTAAACATGAAATCTTTTCATAGTATGATTCATCACGGTTAAATTATAACTTGCCCCTCCCTTTGTGACTGTCTCCACCGTGAACATATATAGAAGTATAGAAAATCTGTTTACGCATTTTCCGCAAAAAGAGAACGAGCATTCTAAGGTTGTTCGAGTGCCATAAAATGCGCATGAACCATGAAACAGACGATAATTACTGTTGCCGTGTGCACAAGTACAAAACGTTTTTCTCCGCCATAAACTGGCTGCGAGACAATCATCTTTCAGCAGAATCCTCGAAGAGCGTCCTATCCTCGCGCAGTTTGTTAACCAGTTAAGGGTAACAGGAAACGCTGAGACTAGTCAGGATAAACGAGATTGTCCCGACTCGATATTCCTCCTACGGCACTCCATATGACTCGATCGCCGGAAGATCATCGACGATTCGATCGATTCGTTATAGCTCCTAAGTACTTACGCGAGTTCTCGCTCTCCCCGTGATCTTTACCATCTGCTCGAGTTCGAGAGT
Organism: Coelioxys conoideus; assembly: GCA_947623535.1. NCBI lineage: Eukaryota > Metazoa > Arthropoda > Insecta > Hymenoptera > Megachilidae > Coelioxys > Coelioxys conoideus. The sequence goes on along the minus strand of OX392455.1, from coordinate 5,975,937 downwards.
TCCCTTTTAACGAAGCTGACGTTTTTACAAATTCCACTTTTCTTCGTGCTCTCTACGTGCCTCACATTTGCGACGCGACTACCAGGTGCGTACCGTGACGTACACAATTACGCGTCCCCGCACCCCCTCTCCCTCTACCCGACCATAATTAATCACGATTAATAGCCAGAGAACCGGAGAAGAAGCCGGGATTTATTAATCGGCCACGATCGGCCGTGTTCGTAAATCAAAGACGGTCGCTGCTCGTCTTTTTCTGCTCCTCGGGAAACTTATGCACCGGTATATCTCTTCATTTATCCGCTTATTTATCGGACGATCCTGTTTTTTTGCGACCGAAAGAACATCCGGAGAAATGTAAAGTGGCCATTGTGTTCCCGAGTCTGTTGCCTCTCTGAATCGCGTTACCGGTATACACGTAAACGGTGCCCGGTTATCGTGATCTGTCTGCTTTCGTGCTGTTTGAGTAATTTGTAATCGAACGTTCTGTCGTCGAACGTTTTAATCGATCATGACGGACGATCGGGTATATCCGTATTAAATCGGGACTATCGCGTCGTGATTCAAGATTGTATAATGTTCGAATTCAATCGGACTTATCATAGCAATATGCGTTTGAGAATAAAGATTATCGAGTGGGGGGTGAAGCAAGAAAATCTGACATAAAATTTCTAAATATTCAAGATTCCGAAATGTTCGAACCTAACTCACTTGAACTTACTGTAACGATATACGTTTGAGAATAAAATTTATCGAGTGGGTGCAAGACAAGAAGAGATAAATCGCAGCTGATATTCACAAAATTCGAGTTCCAGCGACATCCTGCTCAACGATTTAAGTCCGCAAACAGTGTCACGCGATCCGAAGAAAAAAAAGACGACGCATTAAACTCGAAGAATGAAAGGAGGAAATAATCTGTGCCGCGGGGCTCAACTCGAGGGGCAGAGAGTGGCAAACTCGAAGGTTCGGGGGGCAGCTCACGGACAAGGCTCGCCATTAATTTCTCGATCAACGACGTAGGTAAACGCGCGTACGTCGAAGGAGATATTTACGCGAGCTCTGTAGACAGGCTTTCTTGTCGGTCGGCGTCTTTTTCCGGCGGTATCGTGATCCTCGAACGGTGATGACGTAGCGGAGGAGGCTGAGGTGCGCCGGTTTCGGACATAAGTCAGCCGGTATTCAATGAGTTCGAGGAAGTTGATCGCCGGTTCTTCGCACGCGAGCGAAGCGTATCGATGCTAAACGACGATCGTGCGCCCCACCGGTAGCCCCCGGGGCCCGAAAAACTGGACCCGCGGGGCGAACGGGCCCAGCCATGGAACACCGGTTTTCTGGTAAAAACTGATATCGCCGCTCGCCAAAATTGTTGAACGCGACGCGAGCCGGTTCCTTTTTTCCTCACCGACTCGGATACCTGTTTGCGCCGAAGGAAATGCTGCCGCGAATAGTAAACGAACGCGCTCGTGCAAATTAATCGCTATTGTTACCCTCTGACACTGTTGCGAAAGAACCGCGGTTTTAATTAACCATATGCACAATTCGACTTGTATGTTAAAACATCTACACTTTCAATGCTGAAACACATGTACATGTGTACGTATGTACATAATACTAAACCATCGAATATGTATGTTAAAACATCTGTAAAATATCGAAACGGAAACGTATATTCATGTATATATCATTATCATATATGTATGCATATATAATACATATATGTGATATGATTGTACATACATATGATACGACTATACATAAGTACATATGATATGATAAAACATACATATGCCATGATACTACATACAGATATTATAATATATATACAGATACACATCGTCTTCAAAGTATTTAGTAATAATTTCAATGACCTCAGACAATTTAAGTATGACATACTGTTCATATGCATAAAAGTGAAATGTTCGTACTTCATGGATTACAGGATGAATTTTATCTGTCAGGGTCGGTACAGTAAAACAGTCAATTTGTTATAGTAAGAAAATTTTTGAAGGCCTATATACTCCACTTTTAGACCCAAAGGGTTAAGAACATAAATAATAAAAAACGAAATGCTCGAACATCGATAACTTGTATATTCTAAAATTCCATGAGAATATATAACAAGTGGAATAATTAATATGTAGTAAGAATACATAATAAAGAGAATAATGAATAATAATCCAATGACCATAGATTGTTATTAAGCAATAGAGACAGCATCTAATCCCCATAGAATTCACTCGAAGTCCGCCCAAAAACCGGAACCATAAAAGATTCACAGGTTCCAAAGAGCGACATCGTTGCGAGCAACCCTTGCCACCGCAGGAAGAAAAATCGAAATCGGCGGAAGAAAAGAATATCGCGGAAGGTTAAAGCAAGAAACCGTAGGTCTCGAAGGTACTCATAGTTGACGTCTCAACTTTCATCGAAGCGGAACCCACGGTGGTATTTGTTTGCCATTTATGCCCATTTAGAGCGGAACCCTGGGCGCGCGCCGTTTGGGCCCCCCTCGTTCTCGACCTCGATTACCACGAAAAGCGTCGTTTCTTCTTTATAAAAAGGCCGTGCTCGCGTCCTCGGTCCCGTGGCTGGTCGTTCAAATTCCTCCCTGGTTGCCTTCCAGGTCCTGTTACCGGCCAGTTTCCCGAATTTCCACGACCAGCGGACAGAAAAGCGCATTGATTCGCAGCTATGTGTCGCAGAGAGAGAGAGGACCCCCCTGTAGCTTTGTGACGGATTCGTTTAGGTCGACAGAAATTCGCTACGCTTTTTCGACACGGCCTCTTGTTCATCCGTGCCCACGTCTCGAGAACAACGGGACCCGTTCTCTCCTTCTCTCTCTCTCTCTTGGCTAAGTTTCTTTTTCACGAAAGCTGCAAGACCGATTTGCTTTCGTCCCGTGTTCCCCGTCGGTCGAGGAGCAACGTAGTTTTCCCGGACAGATGCTACGGATCGGTACCGAAGGATCGGCTTGATGGAAGAGTTATAAATTAGAGGACCGCCATTGTCAACGGGGGAAGAAAACGTCTCGGTTTCTGGGCCTGCAAATATTTTCATCCCTCGAGACTACGACACCTTTCAACGAACGGATACTTTTTAATTCTGTCTCCTCATCGATGGACAGTTTATTACGATCTTTAGCCTCGGTTTGGTTACTTTCATTATGCGCGTGTTTTTCACGGTCCGTCGTGAAACGCCACATTATACGGATACCGCTAAATTTGTTTAACGCGATTTACGGACAGCAGATGTTTATACATTTATCATATCGGAGCACGCAAAGTAAACATACATGATGAAATATATGCAATATGGATATATATAAGATCCGTCATCAGCGGGGTATACAACGTATATACAATTTTTATAAATAAAAAAAATAATTTTAGATCATATAGTTTGTCGACTCTGACCATGTACAAACATTCGAAGATCGAATATCTTGTTGGTGCATACTTGCATTCTAAAACTAGGACACTGTCTGTCGATAAGATACGGTTAAACCATGAAAGACGATGCAATTAGACATTTATAAATTTGAATTTACATATTTACATAAATATAAATATATAAAAATATGATTATTGTAAAGATACAAATTTAATTATTAGACATAATTATTACACATTTATAAATGTATATTTCGGAATATGTATAATGATGTTATAACATAAATATAATTATAAAAATGAAAATTAAATATAAATTTATACATTTATATTCGTGTTACGTTATATTATAATTATAAATCTATTCATGTAAATGTCTAATAATATATACATTTATAAATGTAATGTCTAATAATATATATTTTAATATACATAGGGAAACACGTAGGAAATGTAGGACATAGGGAAAGGTTAAAAAATGAGACGATACGTCGGTGTTCACCCTCGGGAAGCACCGGCGGATCGAAACGCGAAGCACGCAGGATCGGGAGACAGAGAAGGGTTGCAAACGGGTCGGGAATCCGAGGAAGGAAGGCCTGGACTCACGCCGAGTGGGAGTGGCGTGGGTGTGTCCAACACACTAGCTCGCACGATCTCCTATAAACTTTACAAACACGATGTAACGACTGCCGTTCGCGCGTTTTATAGGGATCGGAGGGGTGATCACCGAGGCAAAGTTTGGCAGACCGCGAATAATGTCCTTGTTTCCCCCTGCGGAGACACAGACCATCGACACCCCTTAAAATCGACACGGACTAGAATTCATGACACCGACGACTGAAACCCCGTGAGTCGTGTGAATTTATTCTCCTACGCCCCCTTCTGTTAATTTTGCGAAAACTTCTCTATTTATTGCCTGACCGACACCGATCCGTATTTAACCCCTTTGCGGTCCAGTTTCTGACACTCGTGTAACACTTTGGTTCACATTCTGGATTAGAAATGTTGCCGTTCGAGAGACAATTTCGATTTCGAAAACTCTTTTCTCTAAGTACAAAGAGTTCATAACTTCTTTCTATAATCTAATAACATTTAAGCACACTTTAAGTGCTAGAACAAAATCTACAAGTATAAAGAATTGATAACTTGTATCTATTATTCAATAATATTTAAGTATACTTTAAGTGCTGGAAAAAATCTCCAAGTGCAAACAGTTCATATATTGTTTCTATAATTCAATAACATTTAAGCATATTTTAAGTGCTAGAACAAAATCTCCAAGTTCAAAGAGTTCATAACTTGTTTCTATAATTCAATAACGTGTACATTATAACCCAAAAATACAAAATAAAATGGGTGCTATGTGCATTGCGCTGTTACAACTGGAAAAAAAAGCATATTCAAATTCTAAACATCGCTACAAAGCACTCCGTCAAAAAAGTTGCCACTTCGAAAATTTTCTCAACGCGTATCGAATCGAAAAACACGAAGTAATCTATTCGAAACTTTGAGCAATCTATTCGATCGAAGAATTAAATCTCGTACCAAATGGCATATTTTTTGCACATGCTCCCGCGTGTCAAACGATCGCGAAAAAAAGGGAAAGTTCAAACACGGAGTCGGTAATGGCGAACGTATTCGACAACTTCAAGGTCCATCCCCGAAACGCGGACATAAATCTTGTCGTTCGCAATGACCAGAACGGTCAAATAGGTTCCCGAAAGTGCCGTTTGCGGAATCGAAAGCGTCAGCCATGGATTTCACGACGTCTGTTTACGTTTCTCGTGAAAAATCGCTTGCCTATTTACACAGCGCGTGTGGCGGGCACATGGCGGAAACGGAGCACAATGACAGGACCCACTGCCATGTTCGAGCGTTTCTCGTGAGATCCTGTTAAGAACACGTTGACTCCTTTTTCACGGTCGCCGAGTGAAAAAACAGGGACCGAGCGTTTACGTCGCGATTCGATCTTCGGGATCCGTTGAAACATTTGTGAGCGGAGGAAGCTGCCGAGGATGAAACCGGAGACACGTGTTTTCGTACGTAATAGCCACGACATATTTTGTCGCTTCTGAATAGTTGGCGAACGGAACCGTTTCTGACACGGGTGAAACGGCTAAACAATCGACGAGTACTCGATTTGCTTCAACAACCACGGTAAAGAACGTATAAAGTATCGATCACTACCAATTAACTTTCAGGCAGAAGTCAAGACCTTCAACGAGGCAGAGACACTTAAGGCATTCTGACTTTCCTTTGTCCGTGTCATAAACTTTCGGAAAGTATACACCTGGAATTCACTTTCGGCCATTTAGCTTACGATCCCCTCGTAAACGCTGTCGAAACTGATGTTCGGAAGATCCTGTGCCTCGCTGTTCGAGACGTCGCGTTATTTACGACCCACCTCCTGTCTGGTATTTTTATGATTGCCTCGAAAATATTATCATCGGTAATAAATTGCTGGTGAGATAATAATGCGACACGATCAACAGATATGTAATCCTTTCGCTCGATCAGGGCCGAGGGGATGAACGATCGTGTGCTCGTTGTCAACGGGTATTGCAACTTTACAGCGGATATATTGCGATCCGTCAGAAATTCAATTCGACCACTTCATACTGGAGCACTCTACGTCGGAATAACGAACTAAAGTAGCCATCTTTTGAGTCGGAACGTGCTTATTACACCACCCCGCTCTCTTATTTCATCAATTTTACAATGGCTAATTTTCAAGCTCCCAAATTCCGAAATACGAACGGTTAACTGAAAATTAGGGTTTCGATGTAAAATACCGAAGTACTTAAACTTCTTGCGTGTATCCAATATAAGGATCAATACGCGATCAAACGTACTAAATAGTTAACAGACAGCACATAATGACGACGTGCTGTAACCTTTCATTTAATGCAACAATATTTAATAAACAACCTTTAACTACATTTGTAGTATTACACACGCGATGTTTGAACACATCTAAACAAACACTATTAGCAATTCATACTAAAAAAAATAAAGATTTCAAAAAAATTGATCAAACTTTTTAACCAGAAAGTTTCAAGGTTGACATTTGCTAACAGTAAAGTTTCTTTCGAGCGCAAAGGATTAAAGGTATTGTGTACAGCGAGAGTCACGCGTTCGATAATAGCCATAAAGGAGTGAGGCTAATATCGTGAGGCGATGGATTAACAAACTATAAAAAGATGAGAATGATCCTTAAAAGTCAATTCACACCGTGAACTACAGAATAATCCGGTAAGCTACCTGACCAACGAAACAGTCAACTATCGGCTGGTAACTATCCGAAGATGTCCGGGAAGTGGTACCTGTGCACCCGACAACATAGCCGGCCACCGAATTTACGATCAAACAAAAAGCTCGCGGCAATAAAGGTGACAAAATATTTCCATCGAAAAATATTTACGACGAGCCGTATTTCAAAGCGACCACGCCACGCCACGGCGATACGACGAGGCGAAGATTTCTGCGAGGAAAGTGAGCTGGACCATTGTTCACCTCGGTCGAATCGACTATTTATCGATATTCGCGAGCTCGAAGTACGTAAATCTTGCGGACGAGCTGCCGGGAACGATACGGGGGCACCAACGAACCTCGTAATTCTCTTCCACAACGTCCTCATTACTGAAATTTCGAGTAACTGACACTTGACAGAACTTATTAGTTCGCGGATTCGATATTATTCTGCCGATTCTGCTATAAATAGTATAGCTGCGAAGCAAAACAATAAATAATTTTGTATTAGTTCGGAAAGTTTTTACCGATTTTTGATAGGGGCAATTCTGAACATATCACGACGATTGAAAACAAATGACACGAGTGATTGCGTCAAGAGCGCGATGTTGCAGGGTCAGGGGTTAACCCATTGACTGCCATGCAAATTTAGCACGCCTTGCCCTGGGTGCCACAGTTTTATTTTAAACAAAACATGAAGTTTTACAAAATATAATGATATATGTCGCCTAAGTTATAATTTTAATAATAATTTTAAATAAAAATTGATAATCAATATGTTCTCTACACTATATACATTTTTCATTCATCTTTTTAATACTTCCTAACTCAAATAGCGACTCGTAGCAAATCTAAACTTGCAGCACCCGCTACGAGATAGCTCGTAGCTTGCAGTTTTGATACAAAACGGTTACTACGAGACATCTCGTAGTTGGCAGTCAATGGGACACGCCTCGTTCGAAACATCTCGTTAATCGAGCGAGCATAGGGAGCGGGTGAGCGTAAAATTCCGTGGTTCGGAAATAGTGTCGGTGCCGCTGAAGTGTACTCCTCAATTAGTAGATTCGTCCCGTCTGCCAGAATAATAAATTACACGTAGTTAGCCACGGACGGTGGTTGCTCGTCACACGCGCCCGCAGACGCAAGAAAGAGGCCCGGTCGATTAAGGGAACGATAAAAATGCCGTGGCAATTTACGGGCGGACCCGCGGAATAATTGTCGTCGTCGATGTCCCGTGGCACCGTGGCGCCACCACGGGCCAATTAGCCGATGCAATTAAAGAATTACGCGTCGAACGATCCCGTGCTCCTCTAATCCCGCGAACGGTTCAAGGCAGGACGTCCCCCGAAAGGGCCAGGCAACCGCACGATCATCCTGGAACGAAGGGGACACTCGCGGTGCCACTAAAATCGACCATTTACGATTCCGTGCCGTGCATAATGTGCTAGACGTCTCCATAGTTTGTCGTCGCTGCGACGACTGTGTTCGACTCCTCGGCGGATGCGAGGATGTTGCCGGGCGACAGCCTGTTCCGAGACTGAAATTTGTTGGACGCCTCTCGTTCAATGGATTTTACTGCCGCATGAAACGTTATACACATTCGGCTACATGATAAATATCCTTCGAGGTGGCAGAAGCGATGCGTGCATTAGGATCCTTCTGGGCTACCCCGGCTAGTTGCTGGTCTCCTCTGAAGTCCTCTACTTACAAGGGAACATATCCAACCTGAACACTCAGATTTCAATGAAACTTATGTGGGAGATAATTCTCAAGAAAATATTTAACAGCCCTCAAAGTTGGGGGCTGAAAGTATATTTTTGGGAATATCTCTGAAACTAAAGGAGATTAGGGAAAGCTGTGACCGAATAGTTGTTCAGGAATCAACTAACAGAATATAAAGAGGTTCATAATTATATTTGGAACGGACTGTCGACAATGTTACATCATCGCAAAAATACGTAAATATGCAATGTATATAACTGCATATTTACAAAGAGTCGGAGAATAGTATATCTTAAGCGATCGATAGTATAACGAGGCATCGAAATCATCAATATCTTCAAAAATTCCCGGTAGATAGTCTTCTGTGCGTTCAAGGATGGGTCGACTGGTTCAGAAACGATTCGATCGATTCGGCCGAACAACTTTCCCCGTCGTCTGACAGAAGATCGAGCAAAGGGAACATCCATAATGACAAACCGTCCCGATCTCTCGCGAACGATCGGTTCAGGGCCGTGGCCAATGTTATAAATGCATCCGGGGAGGAAAACGTAGCGGGGCAGAGGGGCGGGGGAGGTGGGGAGCGGACTCGAAGGAAGGATCTATCGATAGCCGATATCCTGGCTGCGTTTGGTAGACGCGACCGGCTCTCGGCAAAGATCGATTTGTGTCGAGGCAGTTCGAGAACGCGAGATGGATGGGCCAGAGCACGAAATCTATTAGTCATCACCCACACGATCGCGGGTGTCCCGTTCACGAACCCTCTCGTTCTTCTTGCTCGATGGTGCAGACAGGTACGTCCGATCGGCGTTTATTGTGGCCGACCAATCGCGACGAACAGTTTCTATGCATCCTGGAATATGTTAATGCGTTCATGAAACAAACTAGCTTCAAAGGACACCGAATACTATGATGGTTGGTCCGAGTCAAATAGTTGGGTCTACCGATAAGCTCTGTCCGTTTATGGAGAGAAACACGCTGTCTTTAATATATTTAACGATCTATGGATTCGAACGAGAGATTGGTTCATCCTCGAAAATTTTATTTATTTTAATTCTAGTCTAAATGCATTTCTACTGTTGGAAAATAGCAACTGTAAGACTTTCTAGTTGAAGACTTTGATCAATTCTTCTGAAATTATTATTTTTTATTATTCATCGCCAGTCTGTTTCACTATGTTCAAACCGTGTATAATGCTACAAATTTATTAAAAATTGTTCATTAAAATAAAATGTAAAATTTTTACATTGCTACGAACGAGACTGTAGCGACTAACAATATAAAAAGAGATTTTCTATGAAACGCTTGAAAATTCAGAAACTGGAAAACCGATCAAAAATTGGTTGTAATAAACAAAAATACCTTAACCCTAAACCTAACATTTACTTTAATACATTAACCTTTTCATATTTCTCGATTAAAGAATGCCAGCCAACATTCTTACGTGCACGTTGCACAACGCATTGCACGAGCAGCACCGCTTTAATCGATCGTAAATAGTTTTCGAGACCTGTCTAACAGGCTCGTGTTCTGTCTGATTCGTTTCAAGAAACCTTGCACCTTGCACTCGGACGCATACATCCTGAACCATTAGCTGCATTATGATCGTTCGGACGAGTCTATGATTGATTGTCTAGGGAGGTCAGGTTCCACGTGGAATGTCACGAAACACTCGTTTCGTTTACCGTTCGCTGATCGTTCCGTCTAACGATCATTGCACGAAGGCGAGTAGAAAAATCGAGAAACACGAGGGTACATCGTGTTTCTACGCTTTCCTATCCTCGCTTCGTTCAACGATCCGTTTTAAACTTCGGGGAATCTAATTTCTTCGTTCCATTCCAGTTTCTTTCGGTTACGAATAATTCTCACGATTTCGCCGTTACATAAGGTATACGTAATAAATTCTTCAGAATATCCCGAATCGATATGGTTTAGATTGCTATTATGCAGGAAATATCTTCGAATTTAGAAGGTGCGGGTCATATTAATGTTTGAGTTGTGGCTGAGATTAGATTTCAACGTGGTCTGTTTTACAGGTTATGTAAAAATTTCGATCGAACCTTACGCAATTCGATATTGATTATTTTGTACGACTTTGTTAACCCACGATGCATACGGTGATACGGTTTATTACGTTATTAACTATTTTGTGTTTATTGACGGATGATGAGTACAGTTTGTAACCTTATTAGACAATTTTTATGTACATATACAGCCTCTTCAGGAGTTGGAAGGTGGTAGAAATAGCGAATGTTGGAATTATGGAACGTGCGGATATCGAGATTCAAGGATTTCGGGGTATAGGGATTTTGGAGTGTAAAGAATTTCTAATATCGGAATTTGGGGGTACGGGGAATTTCGGATATGGAGATTGGGCGATGTAAAAATTCGGGGATGTAGCGAATTTGGAGGTACAGGGAATTTCTGATATAGGGATTTGGAGATGTGCACATTTGGAGATATAGCGATTTGGAGATCCTAGGATTTCGAGATGTAGGAACTTTTGAACGTAGGGATTTGGCGATTACGAGATTCGGGGATATAAGGATTTGAGAGTGTAGCAATAGCATTATACATTAAAGAGTGATAAATCTTCTGCAAAAGCTATCATAACTCAATTTTTATATACCTTCTCATTATGGTAGACACCTTTCGAATGTTATGCCACGAGAGTGTATACACAGAAAAATTCTCACAATCGCCAATAAGTTGGATTCGAAAGTTTTACTTTCCGACGTTGAAACGGTCTTCTGGTGGCGTAACAACGCGCAGTGAAAAATCACGGGACACGAAATCGAGCGATTTGCATAATTAAGTTAATTACGAGGGAGGCGGTGATCCGAGGATGTTCGGCGCCGGCACGAGAAGAAACGAAAGCGAAGGACCTATCTTGCATCTTCGAGCGTAATGAGCGTTCGGTTACAAGATCAGTCTCCTTGTCTTCGCGAGAGATCTCGGCTCTCGGAAACCTGCCGACGACAGGGGCGTGCACGAGGTGGTTCTACGTGACCAAGATGTCGAAAATGAGGATAGGGCGTGGCGGCCGTCCGATGAGTTACGATCTGCCCTTTGTCTTAGCCTGCCCCTCTTCCAGTAATTATGATCATTTCCATTTTTCTCCGGCGACGTGTTTCGGTGTCACGGTTCCGGGTAAACCTCGAGCTAGGTACTTTTCTCGGTCTCTGCGACGCTGGAGAGATCATCAAGGATCGACCGGATAATATTTAATAAAACATTCGGTCGTTCTACCGTGGCCCCGTATCGTTGTTCACCCATTGTGTCTGGCGAATCAAGAACACCAGATATTGAGTCGATTGGTACAACAAAGAAGAGTGCACTCAATCAGCTAGCTGGCATTAAGCTTGCGTCCTACCGCGGAGAGGACACGTCGTCACACTGCGTACAATGATCTGAATATCAATCGCTATATCTCCGTTACGAATTTCCGTCGTTGGTTCAATTTCCTCGACATTGCGAAAAGAAAACCGCGAGCAAAGCCACGGAGAGTCGATCAACAGCTTACGTTACTGTTTATTCGGCATCATAAATGTATGTGGACACCTACCGTGATCGTGGAATCCATGTATATTGTTATTAAGAAATAATGTCGCTAACTGAACCCTTCTCTTACGATTTCTTTGTTAGGTGCGTCAGTCGGGACTAATTTATCGTAACTGCATTGATAAAACGGATAAAGAAACTTGAAATGTTATGTCAATTTTGTATTCAGCAATTCTTGACTCCATTAATTATGATTGCACTTGAACTTCAAATTGAAACGTGTTCAAAATTTGAGTAGGATTTATCTCGGTTGAAACGCGAGTGCGTCACGTATCAGACTCGTCAAAGTATAGCAAGGGTTAATCGAATAACTTCACATTTATGCACTACAACGGCCCGAAACACGCATCCCCAATATACAGGAATTATTTACAGCGATTAGGAGAGAGTTCTGCATTGAAAACAATGACATGAAGCCCAATCATCTGATTTGAATCCCACAATATAACTCTGGGATTAAGTTTGAAAACAAAGGCCCAAATCCGAAGAACGTTTCTGGGAGATCTTGGAATCTGCGTTGAACCTTATTGATGAAAAAAGTAGACGAAAAAAAGATAGAATTATTTTTGATCATCGTTGGTAACATATTTCAATGAATTGTTATTAAAATATGTTCACCAACCATGCACGAACTGAAATGCATACAAGGTAATCGAATTTGCCAAAGACATCGTAACTTTTCTAGGTAGTTACAAGAGTTAAGAAAATGTCGACATATTTTTGAGCGGCAGTGTATGTGTTTCTACACATGCTTCTGCATCTTTCGTATCGTTGATATTTTTCCAGTGAGCGTCTCTGAAATTTCGAGTCCTTCGAAGTAACGTAACCCTTTGAGAGAATAACGAAACGGGTAGCAACGTGATATTGAAAGATACCTTCGTTATGCAAGCCGTCGTTGCAGCACGGATCGTTGTTAGAGAAGAAATCGGTCGAAATGAGCCAGTTAGCCGGCTAGATTGCGTCGGATGTTCCGGAACGAGAGAGGGAGCATGGCTCCTCTCGTCGGAGTTGCTCACTTCCCGCCACTCGGGAGCACTTCAAGTCCATTCGCTCAATTCATTTTCATCTCCGATTCGCTTCTCCCCTTACCTCCACCTCTGTTCTCTCATTAGCGGCCTTTCCGGTGGCCCCGAGACACTCACGTCGCGATGAGATTCATCCTAAGAAAATTAGCCCTCGTTTCCGTCCGTTCCGACGCGAAGGGAATCGAAAAGATTCGATTTGTCCCTTAATGGATCCGCAAACGCGATATCGCGGTCGCCTCGATGCCTCGCTTATTGGAAAACGAACCGGATTAACCCCTTGCGGTACGATTCGAGATACACTCGTGACGCACTCTCGATTCGAGCATAGTAATCCTTGTTTATATCTTTAATAAGGTTGAATGTTCGATTGGAGTATAATTGAGCTCATAATTATGAAAGTGGTATGAGACAAAATTAAAAAAAAATGAGTTCATCAGTTATCTTACACCACAGTATTTTAAACTGAATTAATAGTGAAATTTTTACGATATTGTCAAAAACGAATCATCAGTTGTTGTTATTTCAACATTGTATGGAATTCATTTAGTGTTAATTATGAAAGTGATCCAAGTCAAAATGTTCATGTATTATTTCATTAAAATTATTGTTTCTAATAAAACTCGAGGTTTTTTATTGGTTCAAGTTATTTATAGATAGTTCAGTTAATTTTGCAATTGGTCCAAATCAATTCAATTGATTTGCATTTAGAAGTTAATATCAGTGCAAAATTACAGAAGGAACCATTCAAATAATTTAGAAACCTTTCTTACGTAAAGAACTCTCGAAAGCAGCACAACTTCTTATGAATGATATATTTTGTAAGCAGAACGACGCCATTGGCGAATGAAAATTGTATTCTTTTGCGACGTAGGCGTTAACGAATCACGCTGTGTCAACACACTATCGTTTCAAAGAATCACCGTAATTGTATAATTGATACAAAGGAAATCGACTAATCCGAAGATCTTCGAAGAAAGTCGAATAAAAGCCCGGCATTCTGGGAAAAAGAAAAAAAAAGAGCAAAACACGACAAGCGAGAAGGTGTATAGGTATACATCTACACGGCACGGGCCATGGGATAGACCGAGGGAAGTTGCATCTGCTGCTCACTAGGGGGTGTACGATCATTTTTTAGGGGTGAGACTCGCTATCGTAGGGGTAAGTCGCCTAACGAATCGTTTTTGTTCGTGGGCCGGACAAACATCGACACAAATAAAACCGAAACGAACAACGTGCGTAGAGACGTATCGTCGTCTCGCTCGCCCACCCCTGCGTTTCGCAGTTCGCTCACAATAATTTTCCATTGGTCGTAAAACGTGACAATTATAGATGTATCTTATTAATTGGTACGTCGTAACGCTTGATAAAAATTTATTGTCTTCGTACAATGATCGATTCGTTCTTTGTTCCTTCGTTAATTCACTCGCTTCGTGCCATTCTGCGGGTGCATTTATTGTCATTTCGCTTTTAACCCCTTTATGCGGCAGACATAACGAACTATTAATTGCTGGAACATTAACACTAAAACTACCGTCGTAGAATACACAATTATTTTGAAGATAGAAATGAAGTTGACAAATAAATTAACAAACCATGAAACATAAATTAGTGCGCATGTTAATTCTTCGTTTTGATAAGAATCAGCACAGATTTCAAGAAAATCATTTTTATAAATTTTGTCCTTTGAAATAGGACATTTGTAAAACGTTCATTTGACCCCTTTGGTAGATCTAGTGTTGATTAAAGAACGTATGATTACTTCAACCTTCTAACCCCTTGCACTACGATTTATTTGGCAAACGCGTCAGACAACGAACTATTCTGCTACAACGTTAAGGTGGTTCAAGAAAGTTCGAATATCGAGACTGTCTTGTATTTAGCGATTCTCGATCGTGCAAATTACAATTAACCCCTACCCGTGCATTGACGAGTCTGACTCGTGACGCACTCACAGCTCAAATGTAACAAACTTTACTCTTTGAAATACTCCTCAACTTCAAGTTTAGATCCGATTATAATTCGTGTAGTCAAAGATCGCTGAATATAAAATACTCACGCCATTTAAATTTCCTTTGTTCGTTTTAATATTATAGCTAGGAATAGTTAGTTCTGTCTGACGCATCTGACAAATAAATGGCACGGGAAGGGGTAAAAACTTGAACATTCGATGGTATTAAAAATATGTAAAGGGTTTATCGCGTTTGAACCATATCGAGATCTGGAGGCACGGGCATATAGTGGACGATTATGATTTTCGACATACGTCATAAAACGTGAAGCAACAACGTGCAAGAAAAAGGAACGTATAGAAGATCGTGTAGTTGTAAATTCTCTCGTAAAATTATGCCGCGGCCAACTATAAATATTAATGCTTCCCAAAAACGGTTTTCCTCTTCGCCTACGTTTCTCTTTTTCTTCTCTTTTTCTTCTTTCACCTCTCGGACGTGAGCCGTAAATCAAGTCGCTAGAAGGAGGTTGTCAGCGAAAAATACGGCGGATAAAGGCGGCTGGGGGTAAGAGTTTGTTTTAGATGCCAGAACCCCTTTCGCCCGAAGAGAAACATCGCTTTCGTCGGCGACAACTTCCTTCGATTTTTACGGAGACGCACAGGGCTTTCTTCGAGTTGCTACAGATTCCATCTTATGGCTCGCAATTACGTTTACAACTCCTTGCGACGATTCGCAAAAGGATTGAACCTCGAAATTTCAAATCGTTCTCCAGAAGAGATAGGTTCATATCGAAGTAACCTCGAGGAGACATTAATACTTAATAGTATAAGAAAATCATATTAATTATACTTAATAATATATGTGTACTTTATAGTAAAGAAAATATTGTTGTTTCTATTTGTACATCCCATGTGCACTCGCTGTAGATAATTTAAATCGCCTAACTTCAAATCTTTCAAATATTTAGTTTATCTGGGCATCAAATACTTAGAAATCATCGACACATTGCTATTTCTAGAGCAGTCGTATAGTCTTTTGTTATAAGTTTCGATAATTTTATCAAATAAACAAAAATAATTGTGACTACACTTTTTTGAACAATTTTTCAATTATTAACCCCTCCGGACCCTATGCACATTGTAATGTACATAATACTTTTCCTGCTGTATTTTATTTTATTTCTTAAATTTTACATAAGGACCTTATGTCCATTAAAATGTACATTTACAAATTATGAATAAATAAATATTTTTGTAAAAAGTATATTGTTGCTTTCATTCACACGAATTAAGTTACAGTTAGTATAAAATAATTTGATCTTAAACGAAAAAAAATTCGGGTCTAAAGGGGTTAATGCAATATATATATATATTGTATGAAGTCTGTCCACATTGAAAAAATTGCGATGTCACATTTAAATCTCTGTATTGTGTAACACGCGGATGGCATCGATACCGTTGTTCGATTTACCAAATGGAAAAATCGGAGAATGAGGGTATAACGAGGAAAAATCGTTTTCCGAGTGGGGGGGAAAACGACGATCGAACAACGACAAATCTTTCCGGCGGAATATCACCGATTCTTCCTCCGTGTTCCAGGAAAATGAGAGAAGATATTTCATTGTTCCCGGCGCGGTTCGCTCCACGGTTATTCGAGCCGAAAATGACCGGGGTCGGCAGCGGAGAGAAGAAGAAAAAAGTAAATAAATTTTATTATCATATTCCGGGGATTTTTCATTTTCCACGGGGACCCAAACAGTTCGTGAACTGTTTGAAGGGCCACGGACGTTCCCTAATATTTTTGTCGGCGATCCTTCTCGTAGATACCTATCTAGCTGTTATCTCGGCTTGCATCGCTCGTAGAAATCTTATCTCGCAGTCACCTAGAGCCGCCTACCACTCTGTCATCTCTCTGTCGGATTCTGCTTTGATCCTTCGAAGGATACTTTCGACCAGCAACTGACTTCGAGTTACGTATTTATCATAGTCGCGTCTGTCTGCGATTTTGCTACGGCTAATTTTCTATACGCGAGCCATATTATTTATTATATTCACTGCAACGGGTTTCGACAAGATTATACTAACAACGCGAAAGTTTATACTAAAACTAACAAAGGGGTCAAACGACCCTTCTACAAATTTGCTTCTTTCAACGACAAAATTTGTTAAGCTGGTCTTCTTGACATTTATGTCGATTGTCATCTAGATAAAGAATCTACAAGTGTTTTCATTTATCTTTCATCGTTTGTTCATTTATTTTTCAACTTCATTTTTAACTGCAAAATAGTTGTGCGTCGGTAGTTTCTGCATGTTCATGTATGTTTCACCGTTTGTTAATTTATTTTTTAACCATCAAAATAATCGTGCATTATACGTCGGTAGTTTTGGTGTTAAAGTGTCCCGAAAACGAAGGTGGAGTCATGTACATTTCATACGACTAGAAACATAATTTCCGGATAACTATAAGACGAAGAGTGTAAGAAGTCAACGCAAAGGATGTCGAAGATCACCTTATTTTATAAATACATATTTTTAGTTAATTATTATGCAACGATCTTTCTCTTGCGTCAATCAGAACTAACTATTACAGCTACAATATTAATACGAACAAGGAAAGTTAAAACGTTATACGTACCTTATATTCAACGATCCATAATCATACAAATTATGAGTGTATATCAACTAATACATAGAAGTGTATCAAAATTTCAATAAGTTTTATTACGTTCAAGCTAGCGCGTCACGAGTCAAGCTCGTCAAAGTATGACAAGGGGTTAAATACCTGTTCAAAGTGCACTTACAAAAGAAACGCAATTTTCCGATATTCAGTCGCGGAAAGTGAAAAGTTTTACGGTGATGATCTGAGCGCAAGTTTAGCTGGCATCGGCAGGTAAGAAAAGCGAAGAAGTGGCTAGGTACACGGAGAAATCGAAAAGAGTCTCGAGAGGAGACTATTGAGACTGACCGACAGAGATCGTCATGTTCCTAATGACTTCGAGACAAGATCTAACTATTCGGATCGGTTCTTCGTTCCCTTGTCGTTCCATCTGACCACGGGATCGACAAACTTTTGCGTGTCGGTTCCCTTTGCTCTATCCTTCATCGAGTGGAAACTCGTTGTTCCGAGCGGTTTGTAACAGGACTTTAGTGGGCCGTAAATTCCGTCAACATTTCCAATTATGTGGGTTTTCGCACAGAGACACCGGTGGCCACCGGTTACTCGTGTTTTTCGTGCGTTCACACGCCCCGGCAAACAGAGAAGTCTTCTGGTCCCGTTTTACAATCTCGAACAGGATCATCCGTACTAAACATTCTTCACAACTTTTTAATTGATTAAATACAATAAATATAATGATTCATTGATAGTCTAGTCGTATTAAAGTATGATGTAATATTGTTTTGCACGAAAAGAGTGAACTTATTTGAAGACAATTAAAACTTGAAGACAGTGTTCCATTATTGTCCACTGTATTCGTTGTTCAACATTTATGTGCACATTTTTTTAGCACTCTAGAAGCATATATAGCAGGTGATACGATATATGCACATTTTTAATTCGCGTTTAAAATAAAGTATCCATATGAAGTAGTTTTATAAAGTATTCTTATCAAAGCAGTCGACAACTGCAATCAGTGTAGCAAGGACCGCTTCACACGTTTGCTACTGCGATTTTCAAATTTTGTTTTTGGATATATATTTTTACATATGCTCCCTATTTATCGCTTGCAATAGGGTTGTATAATATGTATACTCGATAGGCGCTTATATTCTGGTTCTCAAAATTATTTCGTGTCTCAGTGTTGTTTAACTTTCCGGTTAAACAATCCGGTTTTTGGACTATTTTGCCTATTTAATTTCGTACAAAAATGCTAGAACATTGAGGTCCATATAGCGCATATTATAGAATTTTTCCAGATTTTTTGATCGCAAATTGTGGTTGTGAAAAATCAAAAATCGGAAAAAATGCAATTTTTTATTGAAGATGTCGGACCACTACTTTTATATTAATGTGGTAGTTAGGTATTGGTAAATCTATTATCCCCAAATTTTTTCAGATTTTTCGATGAGGTGCGCCGTAGTTAAAAAAATCAAAAACTGATGTAAAATAACAAAAACGAGGCTCCCGTGTTTAATTTCTCGCGGAATTATCGACGATCCCAAGCAGAAACAATGCATCGGCGGGTATATTTCGCTCAGCCATTAATCTAAAAGTCCGTGATAGAAGTTTCATCGCGGGTGAGCTTGGTTGCAAGCTCGCAAAATACCGTATGCACCTACGCGCTCGTTGCCGGAGCCATCAACAAGCCCAGACATTGTTTCGTTCGTTCATCAGTCACGCTCTCCGTGGTCATTACGTTTAATTAATCGTTAATTGTAAGATCGAGGGGCAACAGAATCGCGCGATTCGTTGCATTGTCACGGTCAATGCCAACTTCGATTCTCTTCAGCGTATTTTTCTTACCTTCCGTTTCTTGTTTTTGCTCGACGCTTCGCTGCGATACGACTTCGTGTCACTTTCTATTCAACGGCGCTTGCGGCTTTTTTTTTTTATTTTTATAAGCTAACTATTCGATCTTTTGGAGCGTACAAAGTGTGTTGGTCTCTTCAGGTACTGGTTTACGAGTTAACAATGTTCATTTCAGCGAATTGTTCTTTGAATTGCCCCTTTCATCGGCCGGTCTATTGTTCGGTCCACAATTGAAGCGAGAAGTGGAGGGCTGTTAATTCGTTGGAAATATTCTTCGATGCTTGATGAATTTAAGAAGGTCGATGAGTAGAAATTTACGGGCTCCTTTGTCGGATCGGATCTAGTTTATGCTCTACGTGTTTGCGTCTTATTACGGTTATTCTGATTTCGAGATATACGATACGTTTTTATATCGTTCGTAGCTAACGATTGTATTTTAATCCTTTCACTACAAAAATTACTTTTTTTTGCGAATTTCTATGATTGTCCCAATGTACGGTAAAAATGGATAAATAAAGGCAACACGATCCTGATGTCTGTGAAAAATTTTGATGGTTTCACCAAATAAAATATAAATACCGAAAATGCTCTTGAGAAATAAATTACTGAATATGTGTTTCAATTTACAAGTTTCAAAAATCATTTATATTTTCCATCCTTTACGATATAAGCCTTAATTCTAGCAAACTAGTCAAATGACTCGTAGAAGTAAAAAGGATGAAAGTCGAAGTGTATCGTCGTTTGACGAATCTGTTAGATGCGTGTAAAATCTCCAATTCAAGAGTCGATAAGCCATAAGTTATGAAAGAAAAATTCGTCTATTCGCAGAAATAATTGTGTCTAATCTCTCTTGGTCGACTGCGAGGGTCGAAAAAAAATGACGCATCAGAATCGAACAAAGGTTTCTGCCCGTGAAAAACGGAACTCGCGAGGACAGCGTGCGTCACGGGATATAAAAAGTGCAGGGTAAATTCGTTCGGAAATACCTGCAGCAACGTTTCGGAGGAAGAAACGATTGGCGCGAGTGCAGCGGGACGAGAGACGAACAGCAACGTCTCGTGCTGTTAGTATGCGACAGAAGGTGGATGGAAAGCATCATTCAGACGTTGGCCTCGTAAGTGCACGGAGGAGCCACGAGTCCGGCTTTATGATAGTTATTAATATGAAATAGTCAGCCACCGTGCCCATTACGGACATAATGGGACGCCATTTTTTCCCGTGACAATGAGGCACCCCCGTTAAACACTCGATGCGTTCGCATTACTCAACCGGAAGATTAAGCTCCGTTAATATATCGACTGGCAGCCTTTGAAAGACCAACACGGAACGTTGTATGTAAAACACTGTCTTGCCTTCGCTCGACCGCTGGAACGTTCTAGAAAAATGGTCAAATTATCCCGAAAAACGGTTAAGACGAATGAATCATGCTGTCGCTACTAGGTTGCACTTCAGCCTCTTCAGGAGTTGGAAGGTGGCAGAAATAGCGGAATGTTGGAATTAGGGAACGTGCGGATATCGAGATTCGAGGATTTCGGGGTATAGGGATTTTGGAATGTAAAGAATTTCTGATATCGGGATTTGGGGGTACGGGGAGTTGAGGATGTAGCGATTTGAGGATATTAGGATTTCGAGATATAGGAATTTTTGGATGTAGGGATTCGGCGATATATAGACTTGGGAATGTAGCGATTTAGGGATATAGAGAATTTCTGATATGGGGATTTGGCGATGTAAAGATTCGGGGATGTAGCGGTTTGGGGATATATGCATTTGGGGGTATAGGGAATTTGTAATATAGGGATTTGGAGATATAGCGATTTGGAGATCCGAGGATTTCGAAATATAGGAATTTTTCAACGTAGGGATTTGGCGATTTCGAGATTCGGGAATATAGTGATTTCGAGATATAGGAATTTTGGATGTAGGGATTCGACGATATAGAGACTCGGGGATGTAGCAATTTGGGGATATACGGATTTGGAGAAAACGGGGACCATTTATCGGTCGTTTATAAATTAAGTCAGGAATTTAAACATGAACAATTTGACCGATTTATGGAACGAACCGTAATGAACAAAAGGGATGGTTATTGAACAAGAGTACATCCCCGCAAACGGCATTCACTTTGACCACATTCATTTTCATCGGACGCGTTGGGTTTTCATTTGCTTGTCAACAGATTATTGGAACTCACGTAAAGTAACCTGTCGAGTCAGGTAAAGGCGAAAACCGATGCACGAAAGCAGGTAGCGAACTCAATGGCCCAGTAATCCTATCTTTATTGACGAAAAGACAATGCTGTAAAACAGCGTTATGGTGGCAACGGTAATTCAATAGAATAACGAATTGCGGTCATAGTTATTCCTGCTTGAAACTGTGAATCGGTTATAGGTAACAGCACTAGAAAATTTGCTATTAAACCATTTTCAAAATGAGCTACACATTCTTTATCCTCTTTTTCGATACTCGATATTCTAAGTTAAACAATGATCAATATATACAATATGCACAATACATATTATGTATATAATGTGTGTAATATATACACTATCTACAATATTTGTACAATATTATAATGATAATATATAATAGTATATGAAATTATGCAATTCACTGTTATAAAGTACTGACTTTTGTAACGTAGACCAGGGCCATGGAAATCAACGAGATAGAAAAGTGAACGTAAAAAAAAGAAGAACAAATTGTAAATGTTTCTACAAGACACGAATTTATCTTCATACGCGCTATTGTCCTCGGGGACGAGCACGAGGTCATGGTGCCCCGCTGTGCAATTCATTTGTTCAATTGATTCGGTGAAACCAAGCCGCTGGAAAAACCGGCTTTTCCGAAAGGGTTTGGGTTACCTCTACCAATATTAGCAGGTTTTAAGGTCATTTGCTTATTGGTCTAGGCGCACTTACACGACCTCCGGGTCCCCGACACTAAAGTCATTAATTTTCGCTGTTCGCAGGGTTCTAAGTGGCCCTTTAAAACGACGTCCACAATGCGGTACAATATTATTATTATTAATAATATTACCACAATACGGGATAAGGCACGAAAGCGAAAGTACGGGTTCGTAAAGAAGCTATTTGTATCGGTAATAATTAAAAGTTCGATGCGTTTGGTCGTACACGCCCATTTTCACCGTTAAGGGGTGAATTACAATCGCGGTTATAAAACCCGACGTGTCAATGCATTTACGATCCACATCGAATAAAAAACCTGGAACTTGCACCGTCAGGTAAACTTTGTGTCCCAACCCCCATTTTTCCGAGGTGCAATTAACCCTTATCGGTCACGAGCTTTTTATTACGCGATTCTCGCTAGGTTGTAGCTGGTTTCTGTAAATGTGCGACAATTTTCAGTATTACAAGAAAAACATGTTTGTTAGAAATTATGTATTTTTTGAAAGAGTAATATATATATATCAGTTCCAATGAAATATTTATAAGTTTTTAATGTATGATATTTTTTTAAACAATCTACTAAAGAGGCCATCATCATTCTCAATTTCAATCCAATCATGGTACGAGTTATTAATATTTTCTATTTCCACGTAATTTTTTTCCACTCGAAGAAGATTTTTTTTCTTCTTAGAATGTTATAAGATCAGTTATATTATTATTAATTTTTTTTACTCTTTCTTATGAAATAATAAGATATACCTATAATGCAGGACAAAAATGAAATATATGCAGACATTTTATCCGACTGTGAGAAACAAAAATAAAAATTTATATATAAAGATAAATTCGTTTTATATCATTTTCCAGGATTTCACTGAAAAATATATGATTTCTAACAAGTTATGTTGGTTTTATCCAGATCATTTCTACAGATAGTGTCAAAAAATGCCGGCATTTGGTGAATGGCGGTGCAAAAAGTTACCGGACGATTATGTGTTAAGTGTTAACACTCAACCTACCGGCTTTTGAAACTACAACTGCAGTTAAAAAACAAATAAACGAACGACGAAACACAAATTAATGTCCACATTAAATCTTTATCTCGATAAAAATCAACAGGAACTTCCAAAAAGCCACGTTAACATACCTTGTAACTTAAAATTAGAATCTTGTTAAATGGTCATTTTGACCGCTTTCGTAGGTTCAGTGTTAATACCGATTTGTTCGTTCTCACGGCGTCGAGTATCGAAAAACGTCCGAGAAAGGTGAACGCGTGTTCGCTCAGCCTCGAATCATTTCGACGCTGAAATATCGGAGCGTTTAATTCCCTCGAGATAAGTTTTAAGCTCGCTTCCGCGTCCGATCCGCGAGCGTTCTCGCACGCGGAAGCGCGAACTCGCGGCAGTGTGTCTCCGGTAATTAATCGAGTAAACTCGGTTAATTGGATAAGCGAACGTACGGTCGCGTGATTACGCGTACGAATATGTACACTTTTAGATTCCGGCGCAAGGGGTTAAACGTCAAACGAGAAATTTCCACCTCGTTCAATCGCGGTAATTTATAAACGAGCTGCTCGCGTGACTCGCCGCGTTTCCGACCGGCTTAATATTTTTCCGCTAATCGCGTACATTAAACCACGCGTCGCACGAACCGGCTACGTTCGAGTTTTGCAAATGTCTTCGTTGTCATCGTTCGCCAATTTCGACGCGCGAAAAGCGCGATAAATTATCATAAACGGGTATTATTTGCATCTCGCGAAATGTTGTGATCGTCGGTAACTAATGGCTCGGGGTGTAAAGACTGTTTTCGATTGGTGTGTGTTACATACTTAAATCTAGTGATAGGATCGGTAATAATATCGGAACATGTCGAGTATCGAACATCGTGTTATGATATGAAGCTGAAATCGAGGGAGGGTGTCGTTGGTATCGGCGAAATACTGTTGACGTTTCAACACTTTCAGTGTCATGTCACCCACATATAGGTGACGAATCAATTCGTACTGTAAATCTATCGCTAATTTTAATTAAAACATTTAACATAAGAAAGGATAACAAATTTTGGTAAATATATTAAAGTTTATCGAATAAACCAGAGTAGAATTTTATGGAAATTGTTTATAGAATTGATGCAAAATAAAATTACTTCCTAAAAGAAATTGAAACTGGTTTAGGGTGACACTCAAGGTGTTAATACGGGAATACGATAGTTTGCAATGCTATACTTTTTATGATACAGGACTTGAAATTGGTTTTTGAACATTAAATCTTTGCACTCGTACTTATTTTTGTTATTGGCAAATGGTATCGCAAAAACTAACTAGTTAGATATTGTAAGGTTTAATCAATTTTTTTAAATATATGTTTTTCTTTTAAAATGGCCACTGTTACCTATTTCGCTGTGTTTGAACATCGCATGTATACCACTATAGGTTCAGTTAAAAAATGGTTATTTAAATAGTTCTACTCGACCAAACATAGCCAACTGTTTTTGTCCCTAGGCCGGATTGAAAAAAAAAATGTTTGAACAGGCAGGACAAAATATTAAAATTAAAAAAATGTTATGCAAGACAGTTATTTCTTTAAGTAAAAAAAAAAAGAAAAAAAATGTATTCATGTAACTTCTTCATGAATAATTGTATGTAAATTAATACAACAAATTAACATGATAAAAGATTTTATTCTTCACAATGGAATCATTTAAAAAAAAAATAGAAGTATCGAGAATTCAATAGTTACAAGAAGTTAAATGTTAATTTTGATTACATAAATTCATTATACAAGCCGTATGTTTGATCATGCTTGTACTAGAGCAAAGGATTAAACACCCTTCTGAAGCCATCGGTTCTTTGTCGTCTCTCAAAATCGATTTAAACTATGTTTAAACATCACACGTATAATACAATACATTTTCCAAAAAAAATTATTCAAATTTTTCTACTAAATCAAATGGCGAGTATGTTCATTGACAATTTTCATAACGGAATTAAAAGAAACGGTGTAGATGTACATAGATAGCTTTATTGGGGCCCACTTTAATATCGGGAAACCTCATAAACGGTACTATACTAACTACCTATAAAATTTTATACTTTAAGAGTTGTAAAACTTGATGTCCAAGTCCGAGTTACCGGTCAGTGGCGTATCAATTACAATAGATCGGAATGTACTTATGTACACCCTATTTCGCGACTGACCCTTGTTCGTACAAACCACAATTAGAACGAACCTCGAGAGTCAGGTACGTTGCATCGGAGTCGTAAACCCGTCGCGATACTACAAGGCAAGAATCCGATACCATAAAGCAAAAATCGAAATTGTGACGCTAAATGAGTCAAAATTGCGAGACAGGTACGAAAGCGATCATGTTCGAAAAGCACCCTTCAGAAGCGAATCGAAACTACAGCCGTGGTCAAAACTATCTGCCAGTCCTCTCAATTCTAACAAATCTAACTTCATTTGACTCTAATCAACTATGTTCTACATGTACATACATTATACATGTTGTTATCTTTCAGTACAACCTCCTTACCGGTCAAGTTGAGGGTTGCCGGCAGTATATTATGTATCGATACTCTAAGCTAAATAATGAGACCAAAGCATCGCATGACAAACACGCCAGAATAAGACGAGATATGTTTACAGTGATACAATTCGAATGTAAAATAATTAACCAGTTAACAGTGGTGCTCCCTTTTGTAAGTATACTCGTCAATCACAGAATAAGTGTCGGTGTTAAAATATTGGGCCAAAAAGATGGGTCTATTTTATAAAATAGACAATTTTATTACTAATATTGACTTATTTGGTGAACCAGTTAGCTGTGATTAAGGAGTATACTCGTCGTGACAGAAAATTCTGCCACATCTCCGTGACGGATATAGACGTCAAACACACTTAACTGGTTAAAGGTTACCGAAGTCTCAGATAAATGTCAAATAAAACGTTGACCATGGCTGTAGCTCGAAATGGACCCAAAATCGGTGAGAGCGCACGCGACAACTGTTTGCGAGTGCGGGCAACGGGGTGCTAGCACGTCAGGCATCGACGTCGCGACGCTTCTGTGGCCATCCTCTGTCGATAGGCGTGCGTGTAAAGGCGGAGTCGCGACATGCGCCGTGTCGCTTAACCCGCCCATGGAAAGTGGTCAGATTGGTGAGAGGCTCGGGCAACCGGTGGGTCTCCAATTGGCGGTGGTGCCATCGTCGCCAATGGAACGCTGGTATCCGCCAGGGAACGTCCGCCAGTGGTGGAGCGTTCGGTTGCATCGAGGTTGCAGCGCGCGACCTTGAGTGGGGGTAGAGGGTGTTTCCAGCGAACGAGCGGGCCGAGGACGCACGAGGTTGCCCGAGCGGTCGTTCCACATGCCTCGGAGCGAGAGAGAGGGCGTAGAAGGTCGCGGCTAACCCAGAAGGGGAGGGACGAAGACGGAAGAAGGGACGGACGGGACAAAGAGAGAGGGCAGGTTCGTAAACGCCGAAATCGGCCGAGTTGCTCCTCGGCGGGAGCCCAGTGCCGACTCTCAGTCCCGCTGTGAACGCAGCAAGGAACACCACGGATGTTTCACCCTCCCTGTTCGCCGCGTTGGAGACGTTGACGCGAATCGTGCCCGTCATCGTCAGCGCGAAACCTGACCGTCGAAAAGTTAGGTGCTCCCCGAGCGATACGCAGAGTCGCCAGGGTGATATCGGGGGCAAAGTAGCGTGGTCTTTAGTGGACTCTCACAGGTCGTCGTTTAGGACGCGAACAGACTTACCGTGTTCGTCGAGTGCTCGTGTCTAGGTTCCGGAGCTAGTTCGTTGGACCCAAAAGTGAATAATAGATGGACGGTGCAAGGATCGGAGAAGTGAGCTAGTACAGTGTATTCGCGTGGACAGTGTACATTCGCCAGTGATACCCGTGTGAGAAACACCCCCGGAGGTGATCGGTGGCGAAACGCCCGTGTAGCTCGGTTCGCGAGACATGAACTGTCAGATTCTTAACTGATAAACGCTCGATCGGTCGTACACGATGATGAACGCTTTTCTGGACGGCATGCCCTCGCACCCTCACCACCTCGCCAATTTGGGCATCAAACTGTCGCCGGGCGGCGGCGGTGCCACCGGAGGATCCACGGACCCCGGGACGGGGGTGCAGCCCGCGCCGGGCGAAGCGCCGTCCCAACAGCATCACCACTTCCATCCCCAGGGCTACCCACCTCACCACCCTCATCCAGCGTCGCACATGGCGCCGCACATGGGCCACCACATGAGCCATCATCCCGGTTACGCGGCTCGCGACTTTCTGCTACGCAGGGAGCACGAGTTCAACGCGACCGCGAACCCTACCACCCCCGAGAGCGGTCTGGGTTTGTTTACCCCGTTGCACCACGACGGCACAGCCGCGACGATGCAACAGTTTCCTCATCATCCGAGCCAGCATCCCCTCGCGGCCAGCCACTATCCGGGACATTATCCGCAGGACTCGAGGCTACCTCCTCATCATCAGTACTTGGGCGCGCCGCATTTGACGCCCGCGTCGATTCATCATCAACAACACCCGGCCGTCAGTCATCCGAGCCATCACCCCCATGGAGCTTTCTTGAGGTACATGAGAAGCAACGGGAGCAGCGGCGGTGCCGCGGGTGTTCCCGGCGGCCAACGTCAGGAGATGTCCTGCATGTGGGTCGATCAGGACGCGCCGGGACCCGGAAGGAAGCTGTGCGGCAAACTCTTCAACTCCCTCCACGATATCGTGACGCACCTCACGGTCGAACACGTGGGCGGGCCCGAGTGCACGACGCACGCGTGCTTCTGGCAAGGATGTGCGCGTAACGGCAGGGCCTTCAAGGCCAAGTACAAGCTCGTCAATCACATAAGGGTGCACACGGGAGAGAAACCCTTCCCTTGCCCGTTTCCCGGCTGCGGCAAAGTTTTCGCCAGGTCCGAGAATCTTAAGATCCACAAGAGGACTCATACCGGTGAGTTGTGACTTCATGTTGTACTTTATGGGGACGGGAAAGAGGTTGCCGAAACGGCACGATAAGTATTCCACCCGTTTTGTTGACCTTGACAAATTACGAAAGCCGGTGGTTCATATTTCGATAGTCGTGTTAGGATAGGTTTATGTTGGTCGAGCGGACGATCGAACCGTTAGGTCGCATTAATATTCAGGACAAAAATATCCTGATTTCTCGTGCTGGGGGATTTGACCAACTTCTCGTCCAACTATTCGCGAGAGGTTAACTTGCGACCGTGAAGATACGGTGCGTCGATAAGATAATATAGTAATTGTTTGGTAAACTGGAAATTGTATTACATTGAAACAATATAATCTCGCCGAGCTTCACTCTCGTCGAATTTGAACGATGTCAAGTTCAGATCGCCTTGGATTTGGATCGAGTAGTATTTCGATGGTATCGAGTTTGGATCGGGTCTTTCTTCAATGACGATGAATTTGGCTCGCGTCGAATTTGAACGATGTCAAGTTCGGACCAAGTCGTATTTCAATGGTGTCAAATTTGGGTTCGGTCGTATTTAAAAGGCGTCGAATTTGAATCGTGTCAAACTTTGATTGGGTCTAAATTGTATCGTCTCGAATATGTATCGCGATGAGTTTGGATCGAATCGAGTAGGAGACGGTGAAATTTGGACTAGTTCGAGTCGGAGCGCGCCAAATTTGGATCGTATTGGAAATCGACCGTGCAGAGTTTGAGCCGTGTCGAGTCCGAGAGCGTCAAACTCGAATCATGCCAAATTTGTACCGCATTGAAATCGAATCGCGTAGAGTTTGAATCGTATCGAGTCTGAAAGCGTCAAACTCGAATCATGCCAAAGGATGATATTGAAATTGAATCTTGAAAAGTTTGAATCGTATCGTATTCCAACGCGTAAAATTCGAATCGTGCCAAATTCGTACCGCATTGAAATCGAATCGTATCCAGTCTGAAAGCGTCAAACTCGAATCGTGCCAAATTCGGTCCGTATTGAAATCGAATCGTGATCGAGTTTGAATCGTATTTGGGTCGAGCTTGGATCCCGTCTCGAACGAAATCGAGATCGAATCGCGCCATATCTAGTCCGAAGCGGAATTCGCTATCACCGTCTCTTTCATCCTCCTCATCATCGTGGTCTTTCTGCCCCACGATGCGATCTCCGAGCAATTGATCTGCCTACAACCGAGCTAATACGACAGTAAATCAGAACAGAGAAGCGGTAATCTTGAATAAAATCGTCCGAGTTCCAGCAAAGCGAGCTTCACCGTGGATCGATATAAATAAAGGCACGGTGGGCAGTTACCATCGCCTTATATTTTTTTTCCTTTCGTTTCCCCGCTCCTTCCCCGTGTCCTTTCTGGTTTTGGTCCAGCTCGTTTCATCCACGAAACGCCCCCGGCGCCTCGAGTCGTTTCAATATAATCAACCGGCTGTTTACGATGACAAGAATTTTTCGGGGCGCAATTAAGAAATTACCGAGCCATATATCGTGTCGTTTTATGCCCGCGTCCTCGTGGACAATGTATTTACATGCTTCCACATGAACGAACGGGCCATCTCATTGGCTGGTCCCCGACGGATAGACGCCAGTCGTCCAACCAGCCAGATCTCTCTCGACCCGGTTGCTGTTATACACCGAGATTCCTTTCCAGACAGTCACTACTAATTTCACCTTGTAGTTTTATTGTCAGCCCCGGGGGGAAACGTGCCGCGTTCCTTCTTCAATTTCTCTCGTCGTTTTGAGTCCTGTTTCCGTTTCGCGTCCTCTCTTCAAATGGCAGGAACGCGTAAATTCGTTAGCGGCGTGCATCTGTCGTTGCTGCACCTCGGCACCACGAATTTTCGCGAAGGGTTTTAATCCCTTTCCGATGTTACTACCACCGTTCGACGTTTTCGATGATTCTTAGTACCCGAAATAGGGGAAGTTCGCAGTTTAATACCACTTGACGATGGGGGTGCAATTAACTATAATGAAATCGGGGTTACATTCGAGTTTGGGTAACTTTTGACACAGGTTCTGTCGAAAGCTTATATTCATGATTTTCGGTCATTGAATTTCGGCACTCAGAAATTTCCGGATTTTGATTTGAGAAAATTGAGGAATTTCGACTTCTGGAAATTCGAAGACTCGGAAATTGCTGCTTCAGAAATTTATGTACTTGGAACACGGTCACAAAATTAAGAATGCCGAGATTCGATATCTTTTAGAAATGCATCTTTCTTTAATTTAAAAAACACAAATTTTATAATTAGAAGTACCGGCATTAAATGCATGCTTACTTCAAAACTCAAAATAAAGTAGAAAAATACATAAATAAATACCGCAGCATCACCTAACATACACAACCATTCTTTAGCTCAATAAAACATGACAGACATTTTGACAAAAGATGGCAATAAAATTTTAAAACCAGTCATGTTGATTGGTTGGTAGTTCTAGTGTTAATATTGTCGACGTGTTACACGATCGTGTAAAATTTTTAGCAAATCAACGCCCCAGAACAAGCGATCTCCTTGTTAACAGTAAATTGGTCGTAGTTTCGTTCATCCTTCATTTGAACAATAAAGATCAGATGCCGCTTCTCGATAGCGAGATAATCGTAATTATGTCAGTGTCCGTATCAATAAATTCCCGCGTGGTACCCGTTAAAAATTCATGTAAGATACCGATCGGTTCTTAACTACTTGATTATTTTATAGCGAGCATCGCGGCAAACATAAAAAAATCCGTGTTTCACGGATTATAATGATGTACGCGATCTCGGCGAGGTGAGAATTCAATTACGAAACCCGGAAACGCGGTATCATATCCCTGTTGATCGCTGCAGTCGGATTCCACGGGGTTTCCGGTCCCACGGATTCAACGCGCGCATCATCAAACAACCCTCGTATCGGAGACAACGGATCGCGCGATCAAACACCATTTTTTCTTTGGAAATAACAAAAACTCTTTCCACGTGCTGTCTAGTCATCGATTCATCGAAATTCGGTTTCTTCGGGGCAAAACCTCGTTGGCCTTTTCATTAAATTATTCTTCGATGTTGGTCCACGGGATGTATTAATACTTCCATATCTCTTTCGGACGTTCAAAACTCGTTGCAGTAAATAAAATTAGTATATAACGGATACAACGCGGTTATTATGAAATGCGTTTATTATCGCTTACGGCCTTCGCGAAATTTGTGTAACGCGAGATGTCGCGAATGAATTTTAAAGTTAAATTTCCTCATTTTTCTTAACTGCGTCTTAAAACTTACTTTCCACGGGTATTGCAAATCGAGGTTGTCTTTCGTCGTACATTCTATATTATTTGCACATTTTACTGTTCTTTGTTTAATGTTTGAGCAATAACGACGTCGTCAGCGACATAAACAACGTTGTATATGGTCCCATTCCTGTATTATTTATTATTCCTTTCGTGTTAAGTAAATGCGCATTCGTGCATCTCGTGCACTTACGTGTTTATTAGTATGTTGTGAATCGTGAAAAGTTTACGTCGAGATTCAGTACGTGGCCATATAACGCGTGGCAATTCCGTGGGTGGTGATACAACGCGTGAAAAATTTTATACGCAATTACTCAACGCGTCAGTTCCACGAGTGACAATTCAACGCGTAACAATTCCACGCGTGACTATTGTGTGCGTAGTAGTTCCACGCATGACAATTCCATACAAGGAGATACAATGCACAGCAACGAAATACCTGGAAATTACATATGTGAGAATTTAATGTGTGGTATCATAGCGCGTGGTAATGTAACGCGTAGAAATATTACGTGCAAGAATTCTACACGTGGTAATGTAACGCGTAGAAATACTACTCACGAGAATTCCACGCGTTAAAATATAGAGCGTAGTAATCTAACGTGTGGTAATCTAACGTGTAGTAATTTAACGTATAGTAACGTAACGCGTGGTAATCTAACGTGTAGTAATGTAACGCGTGGTAATCTATCATGTAGTAGTCCAGTGTGTGGTAATCTAACGTGTAGTAATGTAACGCGTGATAATCTACCATGCAGTAATCCAGTGTGTGGTAATTTAACGCGTAGTAATCTAACGCGTAGTAATCTAACGCGTAGTAATCTAACGCGTGGTAATCTAACGTGAAGTAATGTAACGCGTGGTAATCTAATGTGTAGTAATCTAACGCGTGAACCTTCTACAACACAAATCTACATAACCCATGGTAATAAACGCGAGCGTCATTATCGTGTATGCAACTCTGCATAAAAATTGCAATATAACGAAAGTCTGCGGTACACAAAGCTCGAGTCCTACTTTAGTTTTCGACGTTGAACGAATCGGAGAGATCGGTGAAACGTAACGTTTGTCCAGCAAGTTTGTTACGTAACACCGGTGAATTCGCGCGAGGCAAAATATTTGTGCGGGCTTTCGCGATAAAAACAAAGAATTCCGGTCGAATCGCTATTGTCCGTCGCGGTGCAAGGATGAAAGAGTTGTAGGGGAGAGGCAATAAAGGGGCATCGTGAGCGTACACGCGCGTGAACGGGGAACGAACGGAGACAAAGCGTGAAACGGTGCGTGGAGCGTTTTTTGAAAATGCCAATTTATTTCGAAAGGGGTTGCAAGAGGGCCTAGCTCGTTCACCGACACGCAGTTAAATGAATTTTAATTGATTTCTCTCCCTCGAGAAGCCTACCTCGTCGCCTTTATCACCCGACATTTTTTCGCACAGTTCGTAACTCGAATCTTAATTACGATCGTCGACAAAAATTAGTTCCTGGTCCATTTTCCGCGAGACTCGATTAAAGAGCAAATTCTGATCTTTCTTCGGACGCGATCGTACCAGAAAATTGTATTTTTCGTCCGAAGCAGCGCTCGATACTTACAAAAAGCATCATTCGATTGCGGAAGGGTGCAGAACAATGCCAAGCATCGCATCCCCATAAAGGTATCCGAAAACTTTATCGCGAACGCAGCAGCGAACACCGTATCAAACAGCACTAAATCAACGACATTGAACCGCTCGAAACATCCTCGATTTCCCCGTCATAAACTGTAGACACAATGATCGTACGGGGGTGCGTTAAAAACCATGAGGGATAAGAAACGTTCCCGTTAATCCGCAGATGCGACCCGGTAGAACGGTGTTAGCCATTAGGCATAAATTGATATGCATTATAAAGAGACGTCCCCTTCCTCTCCGCGTTGTGTCGGAGGAAAGAGATCCGAACAGACAAGAGAGAAAAAATAAAAGGTGGGAGAGAGAAAGAGAAAGACAGTGCGGGAATAGCGTTGTAACACATCGGAGACGATCTCGCATGTGCATGCTACGAGACGCGACGATTGGTCGGATCGACAATGGTTTCCCCCTGGCTTGTGTGCCATTGGTCAGGATTTACGGAGGGTTAGATAGACGCGTGGAATAAGGGGATGATACGGGATGAGTCGACGACGGACGGGGGTTGTCGCGGAATAAGCGTTAAGTAGGGGCGAGCGTGTCGAGAACCGGCGAGAAAAAGGGGTCGGCGCGGGCAAATGGCTTCTACGATGACGAAACAGAACGATTGAAAATTTTCCATCCTATCCTCTCGTAGACCATCGTTAAACACGTCGACGAGTTTATTCGTTGAATTGCTTTTTCGATTTTTACAACAATTTCAACTCTCGTTAATTTTTTAATTGTCCCAATTAATTCTTTGCACTCGGCTATCCTCTCTGAGGAGACATTAAAATTTATTAATGATTATTGGGAATCAATTTATTCCAGCGCAAAATTTTCAGAAATGCATGTTTCCTTAAAGTTTTCTGTGGAAATGACAATTACTTCATAGTAATTGAATTACTTAATTGACAATTACTTCACATATCATATATGAGTGAGTCTCTTTATACATATATGTAGCGACGAAGACGTGATGTAGATAGATGTTTATACAGACACGTTAGAAAAAAAAATCCAGAGAAAAACAGTAGTAGTAGCCGTGATAGATAGTGATAGCAACATAAATAGTGTAGAACAAAGCATATTGATAAATGATGAAATATTGTCAAGTGAAGAATGAGCAAACGTCACCGAATCAGATATTCCTCAGCAAAAATAAATTTTGATTTTTTCACAAATATATGTTCTTCGATTTCTACAGATTCATATAAATATAATTATAATACTTTGTCACAAAAAATATACTACATAACACAATCCAGTTATTGCTATGGAATATCAACATAAAAAACAAACATAAATCATACGATCTATCATAAGTCCGACACCTATCAGCGAATTAAAAGAGCTCCGTGAATCGACGCGTTCCTCATCGATCAATTTGCGGATCGATTAACGAATATTATTTGAAACCGAATGCAGGATCTTTGAAATCGATATCGCGATAGTAATAAAACCGTGGAAATAATCTACGAATTTCTTTGGTTAATTTATACGACTTATGACAATTTGACATGGAGCGGAATGCTTCGACAGAAGAGTTTCCGGTGGAAACAATTTTCGTGCGTTGAAAGAGGGAACAAGCGGAGAAAAGAGATAATGGCAACGACAACTCGTCGAAATCTTTCAGATCGAAAGATCGATCGGACGTACCGTTTCGATACGATCGCGAGGTTCGATTCGGAGATGAAACGCGGCCGAATCGACGCGACGGCCAACGAGGGAAGCGATTCTTGCTCTTTCGAGCGTCGACGGTGATCGATAATCGAACGCTTTAACGTCGTACAGCGTTAAGTGGTATGATTTCGAAACGATTCGACGTGTACCGGTGGCTGCCACGATCTTTTCGATCATCGATTTCGTGAATCGAGTACGTGAAATGCGGCTATATGTCGAACTGTATCGCGCCATGCTGCTTTCCGCCCCGGAACGATCTCGATCTTACGATAATTTCGATTTGAACGTTTGCGGAACATTTGACGGTGTATTAATTCATCCGGACGATCGAAAGAATAATGTAGTTCCAGTTTGAATGATTACAATGTGTTTTTGTTTTATTCGTGTTGCGCTGAAATTTCGAAAGTTAGCAACGAATTTATGAAATTGGCAAATTTGGAAGATTGAGAGCTTAAACATTTGGGGATTTTGTATTCAGGGAGTCGAGATCTACATATCTGGGTATTTAGGTAACTGAGTATTTAGAAATTCGGGAATGTAGGAACTTGGTGTTTGGAAATTTCGGATTTTGGAATTGAACATTTTGAAAACTGATATTTAGGAATGCGGTGTTTAGAAATCTGGAGATTTAAGAATTAGGGATTTAAAAATGTAGAGTTTCAGAAATTTAGAAAGACCCTAGAAACTTAGAAAGTTGGAAATTAGAAGAATTTGCGAGCTTGAAGAATTAAAAAATGTATGGATGTAGTAACATAGAAATCTGAAAATCCAACAATTCTAAAACTTTAACAAAAATATCTACAAAGTAACTTGCAACAACGAGAAACCTTACCCTAAAATATAAAAATGAAACATATAATTAATCGCGTTCCCTTCGCGCCGAGCTTACGCCTTAAACGAGTACAACGTTAATCAACTGCGCGAGAAACAATGTATTATTTCGTACAAAAGCAGACCGTTTTTTTCCGGCATCCGAAGAAAAGACCGTTCGAAGAAAGCGCGGAGAGAAACTCGATATGAATTGTCACCGCTGGAAACGCCATGGAAAAAGCTCGAGGATAAGCCCATGGGTCGATAAGCTCGGAGACAGTCGTTCGCGCGCCTGCACCGCGAAAAGCAACCACCAATAAAAAACCACCCTTCAGGTTTCTGTTTATACCGGGTCCTTTGTTATTCGACCGCCTACACCTTCATCGTTCGCCGAGACACCGGTCGCTCTCTCATCTTTGACAGCGAGCAACCAGACACGCCGGACGAGAGATACAACGTGCCGGAAATGTACTAACGTCGAGCTGTTGTTGCTTGCGAAAATACGCTATCTTTAAAATTGATCGTATCGGACCGACATCAATCTATTCCGCTGTCCCGTCACACTATTATTCTACCGTTTCATTATTTCTACGACAGAATTACGCTACTACTCCATTGCTCTACTACTATACAGCACTATAACATTGTTGCATTCTCCTAATAATTCTACTATAGAATTACGCTACTATTCGATTGCGCTATTACTACACAGCACTATAGCATTACTGTATTCTGCCAATAATTCTACGGTAAAATTACATTACTATTCGATCGCTCTATTACTATACAGCACTATAACATTGTTGCCTTGCCCCAATAATTTTACGATAAAATCACGCCACTACTCCATTGCTCTACTACTATACAGCACTATAACATTGTTGCATTCTCCTAATAATTCTACTATAGAATTACGCTACTATTCGATTGCGCTATTACTACACAGCACTATAGCATTACTGTATTCTGCCAATAATTCTACGGTAAAATTACATTACTATTCGATCGCTCTATTACTATACAGCACTATAACATTGTTGCCTTGCCCCAATAATTTTACGATAAAATCACGCCACTACTCCATTGCTCTACTACTATACAGCACTATGACATTGTTGCATTCTCCTAAGAATTCTACGATAGAATTATGCTACTATGTATTCGATTGCTCTACTAGTACACGGTATCCTAACATTGTTGCATTATCCCGATAATTCTACGATAAAATCACGCTACTACTCACTTGCTCTACTACTGTGCAGCGCTATAACATTGTTGCATTGACTTCGTAATTCAACGATTAAAAGTTGCTATTTCACTACTCTATGATCTCCCTGCACTACTATTTTAATAGTACCACACCGCCGTACTGTTAGTCTATTAATATTAATTTATTTCGACTGTTATCGGTCGGAACCGAGATAATTGGGACAAGAGAATCGCAAGCCAAACATTGCTATAAATTGTCCATTTTTAAATTGCAAATTGTAAATTGTCCAATCTCTAACACTCTTCCAACCAGTAATACCAAATACAGAAATATTGTCGCTGTTACTTGAAGTATGATGTATACATAACAAAACATTCCCATCA
Source organism: Coelioxys conoideus (assembly GCA_947623535.1). Taxonomy (NCBI): domain Eukaryota; kingdom Metazoa; phylum Arthropoda; class Insecta; order Hymenoptera; family Megachilidae; genus Coelioxys; species Coelioxys conoideus. The sequence continues at coordinate 5,938,712 of OX392455.1, read as the reverse complement.
TCGAAGAAAAATTTTGATATAACAAAATGCATTTAGTAAAACATTATCATCAATGAGGACTATACGTTCTGTACAGTACACAGTAACATAGTTACATAGTAACAACCAAATGTGATGTTAGATTTATTCAAGCGTGTTTGATACATTATAATAACTGACGCTTTACTGTATTGAAATTATGCATCTCCTTTTTTGTTGTACGGCCAAACGCGATGCAACGATAATAGTTCGATCACGTAAATCGTAAAGAGAACCGATCCTTACGGTAGTCGGCCATTGGTAGTTCGAAGGGTCATTAAATGAGAATTCATGCTCGGTGCGAGGCCTGAAGGGCCGGCTCGTGTATGTTATTTGAAAGTGATTAGGAGAAAAAGATTTGTTGGAAAGCCGCAACAAGAGTGGGCAGTGCCGAGATCGTAGCCTCTGGCACTCTTTCGGAACGTCGTAACCGTCCCAACTGTTTGCCACTCTCGAGTTTGCTCGGCGAGTTGTACACCTTCGACCTGTCGATGATCTCGTTCGTATTCGCCATTGAAACGACTCTATTTCTGTCTGAGCCCCTTTCAACGAGCCGAACAACATGCTACTTCTCCGAACTCAGGAAATCGAAGTCTAAAAAATCGAAAACTGCAACGATTTCACGCGAATGATTTATAGACTCTAGTGAAAACCAACACGGTCAGAAATACCAATTAGAAAAGGAACCCACACTTTTATGGCACTCTTCTTCGAAGGACCAGGGAAATCGGGAGTCAAAGAAACCCTAGTAAAGTCCAATTCTGCCCCATTGTGTCAAAGTCCATAAAGTCAATTAAAATTCCCCTTTTCATTTCATTTACTGTTTCCGTTTGTATTTTATGGACTACTACTCGGTTGTATTTGTACGAACAAATGTGGCCATTGAATTTATCAAATAAAATTTTACTTTTACGACAATAATTTTCTACGAGGAAAATTGTCTTGCGTCATTCAAATTGTTACTAAATCCTTTGCTAACAATGTGTGAATAGCAAACAACTTATTATGTTATAATGAAATTGTGTGTTCATTATGAACGTGGTTACGAGCACGCTATTATCTGAGTGGAAAAGAATTCCACCTATTTGATAAAATATTGAGGATATGAAGCATACAATCGAACAATGAATACTGTGCACGTCAGAAAAGAAACAAGCTGTCATTGAAGCAAAGTGTGAAACTAAAAAATATTAACAATCTTCATAATAATCTTATGCAAAGTATCATATTACGTAATAAAGCTAATAAATTATATCGTTACAATTTGAACAGGCTTTTCAAGTTTTCCGAAAAAAAATCGGTATATAATTTTCAGCATTTCTCGAAAAACTGAAAATTTGCAGCGACCCTATATCGATGACGAGGGACTATATTTATATTATGATGGCTAAATAATTCATATTGTAACACGTTTTCGTAGCCGATAGAAATTCATTATGATCGAACAGCCGTTCTTCCTCCCGGACAATAATCACGACGCCTCGTGTAAGTAGGTATATGCATTTCGAAACACGGTACCACGATGACGACTTGATTACTCCTCGAACGATCGTGTTAGTCGATAGTTGGATCAGCTGATATCCATCAGGAAGATGCAACTCGTTCCACTTTAATCATCCCGCGAGAGATGGAGCAAAAGAATCAAGATCACGATCCACTTGGCGTTAATGAACTCGGTTCTCCGTGTCGATCGAACGCGGAAGTGGCTATTGATACATTTAACTCTTTCGAAGGTAGTTCAGCCATCGAGCCCTCAGTGCTTTCGAGCATTTCCTTTGATACTAATTTTCTATCGTCGATCACGATCCTCGTCGATGTTCTCTGTCTCCCACCCGCTATCGTTTATAACATTACGGATTCGATTTGCGAATTATAACCGAATCCGATGTTCTACGAAATTATGATCACAAGAGATGTTTATGACATGGCTAGATTTACGGCGTTGCTGATTTGCAGTATGCTACGTTTGTAGCGTACTGGAGTGTGTTGAAAGCACGTAAATTATACAGCAGATACAAACAATTAATATACAGAACATAATGCGAAATTTTATCTGAGAACTTTATAACAAATTTTTTGAAGTACATAATTTGTATACACACCCACGATTATATATTTATTACATTCTCACTTCATTTTTAGTTTTTCACCATTTTTTAATTTCACCAAGAAGTACCTTTCTTCGTTTAGGTAAGGATTATCTACAGTTAATAATTATCTATCGAATAACAGTGTAACTTTTCCTCATTTTCCATTACTTTCTTCGTATAATTTATAATTGGAGCATTTGTGCTGTGTTCGTAGTGTTTACTCTTAAGTGGTTGGTTTGAATAATTTTTATATGTTTATTTTTGATACTAAATTCCGCGGTTGACTGGTTAATAAAGAATCTGTCTTCGGAGAACGACGTATCAGCAATGGACGACCGTCGCGACGCTCGCGGAATTTGTACATCGACGATAAAACATATATGTACATATGTATATCGTTGCCACCCGAGCGATTGGCTTCCACGAAAACACGAAACCAGTTAATTATCCGCACCCTTTCTGTTGTTCAGCCAGCTGAAAAAATAACGAGGCCACGCGCACATTTCCGTTACTTCCCCCACACTTATCGATTGATCGACCTACGCGGTTTTCGATATTTCACGATACACGCGCATCTTCCACGTATCGGCCGTATAGCAGAGAGAAACGCAGAAGAGACGTTGTACCTGTATTTTTATCTCGCCTCTGCAACATTAGCTACTTTCGATTGTTTCGAGATATCGTGTCAGGGGAGTAGGTAACTATCGATTCTCGTTTTGACGTTTTTCATATTTCCCTCTTATTCCTATCGCGTGTTTTATTCTCTTTATTTTAACGGGTTACTTTTCTCAGTTTATTTATATGTTGATATAATTTATAATAATCATAATCAATTTATGATTCAGTTACTTTATAATGATTATAATTAATTTCTGTTTCAATTAATTCATAATAATTATAATTCATTTATGGTTCAGTTAATTTCTAGTAAGTTATACAATATAATAATTTATTATTTTTGGTTATTGATAGAAAACCAGTTAATAAATCCTTGTCATTATTGATTCATAACTGTCATCCACAATTCTGTTAAACCAATAAGAGTTAGTCATGCTGCAATACTCGATGCGTCATAATACTAACTCCTGTCTTAAAAAAAAGATTTCCTGAGAGCCATTCTCGAAGACTGTTCGAAGAAAATTTTAAATCATGCAATTTCGTTGGAAACATTCATTAAAGAATAATTGATTCGAATAATTGATCGACACTAAGAAGAGTAATAACCCTTAAACGTTTCCGGTCACGACAGAACTCCAAAGCCGGTAGCCTCGTGTCGTCGCGTTAGTTTACAATTAGCGACCCGCGGTTTCGTGTCAAGCTGTAGCCTTAATGAGAAACCTGTTTGTCATGTCCATCGTGCTACGGGACATTCGTCCCCGTGTCTTTGTTCTTTAACAGTTCACATTTTTACTGCTGCTACCAGTCATGAATATTGCGCAACAAATAATAATTCCGAAAGAGCTCATTAAAATTTGATCGACGACGCTCAATATTTGTGTTCGCTCGCGAAGTTTCGCATACACGAAACCACCCCTTGCGGCACGAACGGCGGCAAATTCGAATAATTCTGGCACCCCTCGTGTTTCGTGGCACAAAACCCCCGTGAAAGTACGACTGTCGTAACAGTAAACGTTGACAATCAATCTTTCGCGAGAGCGAGAGTCAGCAAACCCCTTTGAGACCCGTCTAAACTCACCCGAAACGACATCGACGGATTTTAGACCGGTGATTCGTCTAGGAAAATATTTGTAGCCGATCGCTCGTCCGGATCGTTAATTTTAATGACCCGAGTGGATCTGGTTGCGATATACCCGCTCGTTTTTCTCGGCACGCGCGAAAAGCAAATTCCAGGTCGTAGAAAAATACATATCGGAAACGGCCGATCGGAAATAGAATAACACACGGTCACTTAACATCGTTCCGTTTTCACCAGTCGGCCGATCGTAATCCGGCACGAAACGACGGGGAAAAAGTTCATTCTCGAAACAGAAGGAACGGACGAGTTATTTTCTTGTCGAATAGCTCATCGAGCGGAGGATAACCAGAAATGTTTGATTTCTTTTTCCCACTTCGCCTCCTGGTGCCTTCGTTCTCGTTGTTTCCACGCCGAAATCGTTGCACCTACGCATTTGCGTCAGCCGACAGAGAAAACTTGGCCGATAACGGATTACGTTTTGCCGCCGTGGCCAGATTTAATCCACTTTCCGAGGAAATTGTAACCGATCCTGGCCGTGTGGCCGACCGATAAAATAATACCCCGTTTCCGGTGCGAGGAACGAACAGATACGCGATTGTTACGCGGTTACGTTACAGAAGAATAGACTTTAGTACTAGGCTTCTTCGTTTTTTCTCTATTTCGCTATTCCACCCTCGATTTACTACTTTATGTTGCTACTTTATTATTTCTGTAAATCGATCAATAAAACCTAAATGGGTAGACAATTGTACAAATCAAATCAGATATTCTCGACTGAAACGGTTGAGCAGATTGCGTTTTAGGTATCAGGTTAGATCGAGATATTTTAACCCTTTGCACTCCTTAATTTCTTTTACCTACCAGCATCTTAATTAAATTACAAAATAGATCAATAAATGGGATTTTGATAAAATGTATTGCAATAGTACAGAGTGAATAGCAAAAATACTTATAATTTGTTATAAGTATTAAATAAATGAAAATGTATATTCAAGTATTTGTATATTCATCTATTTATCTGAATTATTTATGCGATGCGAAGTGGAGCCACGGCATATGAGTGATAACGGTTAAGTTCGACGTGCGAACACAAATAACGATATTAATAATACGTTCGAAAATATCAATAAGGTATCTACATAGTATAGATAATACATAGTGACATCCTCGTGGTACCTAATGTCATTTCGCACAGTAACGTCGATAAACACGTTGCACAAGTATTAATTACGTTAAACTGAAATACTTGAAGGGATTAAAACGCGATTGCGTCGAAGGAAAATGTTTTCCAACGACCACAGAATAACCGGATAGTTTGTATCGGTGGAAAGACTTTCTCAGGAGAGGTTGACTGGCCTTTCTGGTGGTGGAAGCAACAATGAGAGGAGCGGGTAACCGAAGACGGGGTAAATCATTCGTTCGTAGGATGGTTGCCACCGCTGGCACGGTAGCCCGTTGGAATAATGCGTTTGGCCGGGCGCTAAAGACGGCCGCGGCACAATGACGATCATCGAGAAAATATCGAGTGTCCGTAACACTATACTTTTCTGCCGTTTAAATGGCCAAGGAGCACCGGGAGTCGAAGCTGCGGGGACAACTCCCGTAACCCGTGGTCTTCCACTTGCCACCGCGAACCGAACCAGCTGTTGGATGACCAGCCACGTAATCTTCTGCCAAATTAAACTTTTCCATCATCGAATCATCCTCGCACTTGCCACACATACCAAAAACACATTGCCGCGCGTTACTTCCTCATAAGGACTAAGGTCATCCTCCCTCACTAGATCAAGGATATATGTATATATTTATCCTCTGGATAGGTATATTCTAAGGTTATACATTATACATATGTATATTATACATATTCTTACATATACATATACATATACTTATACATATACATATGCATATATGTACATAAGGATATACATATATGCAGGTCGTCTGTAAATGTTTACCCTGATGACAAAACAAAGTAATCCTTAACTGGATACAGTAAAAGAAAAATGTGTTATACCACATATGCCTCTGTTCATTAAATTTTGAACTTGACATAAACACTAAATACATTTAAATCGCTTCAGCGTGTGCACACCAGATAACACGTAAAATATCAATCAGTCAAATCAAAGAAGCACGTAAAATATCTCTTGCCACACGTTCAAGTATACTATTTAAATCTTGAAACTAGGGTAATCGTTTATGGACACGGTGTGTATTATTCTTCCTCGAAAGAAGTCCCTTGCTGACAAGTCGATGTTGTACATCGTTGCATTGATTTGTTGTCCGAAATTGTAATTAGTTAAGCTTCGATGTGAACTAGGATCGTAGCTAATAAACCTTTCGTACACGAGAAAGGTCAATCGCTTCAGTCTGATCGCAACGCAAGCCGGATCATCCTACCTCCCGGAGGAACCTTGCGAAACATGGCGCTTCTTTCACGCGTTCCTCGATGCCCCGAGGACATCGGATACATATCCGGATGATCGTCGCGTTCCACTCTTCAACTATCGCGACCCTACACCCGAGAAAGAATAGGCGTATCGTTTACGACACCCGGAGGGGAACGCCACGAACCCCGTCCGTGGTTTCTTCAGGTTTTTTCGAACTCTCAGTTACTCTGTGCTTCTCCAAACCCTGAAATAGGAGTCTCGTTTTGGGCCTCCAGTTCGCAACGGGACTTGAACCGACGTTCTATCCCGCGTTTCGTTATACTCCGCTGGTTTTATTTGAAATTAGAATACGTAACAGATACATGGAACGATATTTCTGGCTGACATACCGTTATTCGAGGATACGGAAAACGTCAGATTGTTTGGGGAATCTAGCAGAGACGCTGCTACCGATTATCGATGTATTATCGGCATCGATAAGACGAGATCTTTTAGTCTAACGGGAGTGTCCGTGTGTTTGTACCTAATCTGCTGTGACTGGATAATCATCTAATGACTCCATAACCATCTAATGATTCCATAATAACATGAGATTGTTTGAGGACTCCGGTAGGGATGTTATCGATTATCAAGGTATTATCAACATCGGTAAAACAGAATCTTTTAGTCTAACGAGAATGTCTGTGCGTTTGCACCAAAACTATTATACTAACTGGATGATTGATTTTATAATTCTATTGCAGATCCCATAATCCAATTCTCTAATCCATAATGTAATTCTCTAATCCACGATTATCTAATGATTCCATAATCATCTAATTCTAATTCTGCAATAGTTTAGCGATAATTGCGACCGATTAAATCTTTGCGTGCAAAACGGTGGAGAACTAGGTAAACGGATGTTACTAGATGAATCGAATACGAACGGCAAAGTCGTGTGTGGCAACGATCGTTGCAGTGGCAAAATTAATACGGTTCCGAGCGCATAATGGGAAGTGGGTTATAAATGAAAGATCTCGCACGGTCGATTAGTTACCCGGTTAATTACACGAACCCCGATGCTCGCATGTATTTTCAGCCCTATTTTCGTGCGCCTATCGTTCCGCCATATAACAAGTGTTCCAACAACGTCGATGATATCGTGGCCCTTAATTCTATTCGAACGTATCACGATGAATCTGATATTCTGTTACATCGTCGGGTAATATCCATCGATTAAAAGTGTCTATTCATCAAGATCGCCGCCCACGCGTTATCATCCGGAGTCAAAGGTGAACGCGAATTGTGTCAGACCGTTTTCCCACAGTCCCCCTGCGTCAAAGTACGTCGTAGACGCGAAGGAGCAAAAGAAAACGACGGAGACGACGACGACGACGAAGAAGAAGAAGAGGGAGAGGAAAGAAGGGTCGGTTGTCTCCGTGGTCTGGTAGGAAAGGTCGAAAAAGGGGGAGAAATAAATGAAGAAAAAGGAGAAAGAGAAAGAAAAATACGAAATAGAGGGAGAGAAAAGGGAGAAGGAACGAGGAGAAGAGCGGAGAAAACAAAACGGAATTGCGGCCTAGATGCGGTGGATGATTTAGGGGGCGAGGGTCGCGGGTCGAGACCGGGCTCTGGAATGCTGGACCCTCTCTCCTCTCCGCCTCTCCTTTTCTCTCCTCCGGCTCCCTTCGATTTCTCCTCTCGCTCCCTCATTTCCCTCTTTCCCTCCGCGGCTCAATCGGACGAGGATAAAATGATAAGGGACAAGGATAACGGTGTAGAACATTTACATAGGTCGTTAGTGCAGGCACACGCAGGGACCATCTCGCGTGTACCAACCTCTGCACCATCTTCCTATTTCGATATTTGGCAACGGTACTCTTTGCGATCGTGGGATCTTGTTTTTAATAAAAATATCGTCACTACGATTTAGACTTTTCGTTATCGTGTTTCATCGATACACGTGTCCATTCGCGACAGGACAAATCATAAGGATTTGATTCCGACGTGAACACACACACTGGTACAGTTATTTTCGATGAAAGACATCACAGATTTTACAATTTAAGGACTTTGTTAATCCATTCGAGACGACGACATTTTTTTTGAAGATCCAGGAGCGAATATTTTTGTTCTTTATATCCAAAAGAAGGATCCGCGTAATTTATCTCGTAATTTCTTCGACGACAAATTATTCCCCGACGTTGACTACTTAAATAATTGAACCAGCTGAATAATTCGTGGCCGTTGCGCGATCTAGATAAGCGTGTTCTTTACGAACTAGATACATGGCATTCTCTGCGTGCCAACGTTCGGTATTCTCGCTATCCTAATCGCTCGAGCCCTTAACGAACTATTTCTGTTCTCGTGGATAAGTACATGTCTGGATATCGATTGGAACAACGCGTAGGCGTTCGATACGGTTTGTCGAAGTTGCTGACGAAACTTTGAAACCGATTACTTGAAAGTAAGTAATCACAGTTTATCGAAGTTGCCGATGCAATTTCGAATCTGATTACTAGATAATTGTCTAATTAAAATTTTGCTAGCTATTATATCGTGTTCAAGACACGTGTTCTCCAGGCGATAATAAACCAATTGTATCAATTGATACAAATAAAGATATTATATCAATTACTGATACAAATAAATTAATTGTCAAATACTGATACAAATATACAATTGTATCAGTGAAACAAGATATCAAAGAACATGTTAGTGGTACGATCGGAGATAACTGTTTCTAAAATTTGAAATTCATTAACTCCTTGCTCTAGGAACCATTTTGTTGCCGATAAATGAAAACCGTGAAACTTTCTTGTTGAAAAATTTGATCGATTTTGATTGATGAAATTTCATGAATCACGTGTATACTTCCATAGATATAGTTATGTGTTATTTTTTTTAAATTGTTGCTTTAAACAAAAAAGAAAAGACAACATTTATTAAGATGCTCTTTTTCAAATCGGCATCAATTCTCAACAAGATGAAGAATTAATATGCGAATTAATTTATGTTTCACTGTTTGTGAATTTATTTGTCAACTTCATTGTAAACTAAAAGTGAGAAACTTGTTAAGTGATCATTTTCACAAAAAGTCAGTTTCATCAGAACGAGCTCTCGGGCGAAAAACGGTGAACCTCCGAGAGGAGATCGCGTACGCGGAAATCCACTAACGATCGATCTCGGAAAAATGTTGATCAGATCCCGGGGTGGAAACGGTTTCCACGGTGGAAACCGCGTGCGATAACGATCGAGCGAGTTCGTACACGTGTTAAAATCGCGGCCCGCGTTAGCGCTGCGGCCGATTACGTGAATTTATTGCTTGTTGCGGCGCAACCGGTAGAATGGGTTGTTAGGAAAGCGCAAGGATCACCCGGTGCCGCGTATAGATCCCGTAGATTGCGTATTGTTCGCGGCTAATTAGGATGCGCTGCGCGGCGAGAGAACGCGCGCAGGTGAAACGCGCGAAACACACGTTGAAGACGTGATCCACGATTTAGCTTGCATCGTCCGTGAAATTCACGGGGGAACCGTGAAACAAACTAGAAATCTTCAACGACGGTGATTTCGTGCTGCGAGAACGAGACGAGCCTACGATTGCCTCGCGAACTGCGAATAAAACGGTACCATTGTTTCAATTAGACTTTTCAACTACTGACTTTCTTCCGTTTCTTGGAAATAGCGATCTAGAAAAATATTCAAGCATCGTGCGGGTTGAGAATAAATTCGCTTGCAATTACGAGCGTTAAAAGCGGCAATTTTCTAATTGTTAACACTAAAATTACGGACGTAAAATGTACAAGAACTTTATATCTTGATGAGAATCAGCATAAATTTCAAGAAAATCGTCTCAAAAAATTTTGTCGTTTAAAATAGGAAACTTGTAAAATGGTCATTTGACCCCTTTGGTAGTTTTTGTGGTAAATTCATGTGCCATATGTTGGGTAGCATGGTGTCAACACGTCGACTGCCACGCTGAGGCAAATGAAACATTTTATTAGACACTATTTTTATGCCTAATAATTCTTAATGCCTAAGTCTCCGACGTGTTCACAATATTTTGGTTTATTTATTATTCGTAGGTTAAGTAATTAATACGTACATTTCCAATTATGTAAATGAACAAATTCTTGCTAAATAGATGATTGATCCCTTTGCACTTAAAAGCATTTTTATTCTTGGCAGATAGAAATTGTAACAGTTTCTAGTTGAAAAATTTGATAAATCTTTTTGAAATTATTTTTTTGATTATTAATCGCCAATATTACGTCAAGCGTGTATATATGTATAATTGATATGAACAGGTTGGTTGAATATATATATATATATAATTTCATTCGTTTACTCCTTATAATAAATTAAAAATATACTTGTTAAAAACCCTGCACTATTACAATACATTTTACAATACATTTTATTGAAAACCGATTTATTGATCTATTTTATAAACTAATTAGTAGGTAAAAGAAATTGTGGAAAGGGTTATATCAAATGGCTAGTGAAAGTCGATGCTCGAGTACAAAGGGTTAATCATCGAGATGGTTGGATCAATGTGAAGCCACAGAGACTGTTTAAATCGTCTACTTTGTCGCCACGAAAAATTATTTACACTATTACTTGTCACTTAAATAGATGTCAAGTAACATTTGTAAATAAAAATGAAATTAATTAAAGACCTTTAACCGAGCAGGATGGTATTCAAGGTTAACACCGACGTTATTTAATGTTCTGTTTGCATTTCGTACATTTGAGCGTGTACAGATTTTATTGCGACACAGTGCAGCAGAGTCACGATCGTATCGGGCAATAAATTCAACTAAGAACGGGAGCAGTGCAACAACGGGGAGCACAGTCCAGGGACAACTTGTCGCTAAAATTGTTAGCGAGCGTACAATTAATTAAGTTAATGTCCGCGGATGCGTGTTCGCGCTCGCGAATTAACTATCCACGTGTGTGTGCGAGTATTCGCGTGTGTGTCGTCGGTGTCGGTGCAGTCGAACGACCTGACACGGAACATCGAAACGCGAGGCATTAATCTCCAGGAGGGAGACGCAAAAACCTTCCGAGAGAACGTCCGGCGTCGGATAACGAAAATTCTCGATAAATAAAATTCCAGCGTGAAACGACGCCCGAGCACGCCAACGGAGTATCAAGGATAAAAAGCGAATGGAAAGTCCGCTGCCGCGTGATTGAAGTCGAGCTTCCGCGTGTCGAAGCTTTATTCGATCGTACGAAACAGTTGTAACGGATTAGTGTTAATAATAATAGAATTATTTGGCGGATCGGTCAACCTGCAATATCGATTTCTTGCTGCGTCGAATCAACGACCGTGACGAATGCTCTGTGAGGTTTTTATCGTCGTTCGTCGATCTTTGTGTAGATTTAGGACAACGATGAGCGACTTCTTTTTTTACGCCATTAGCCAGGATCGAATAATTGTATAGGTTAGGATTCGAAGATAGAATGGATTTGATGACAACGAAAATCGACTTGGAGAAAGAAATGGTACGAATTTACAGGGTGATGCAAAATTATGTGGACAACCTTAATTTCGTTTCATTTTTTCAAAGTACTCGTGGACAGAATAAGATTGTATTAAATTGTGCCATCGAACGTTGGTCCAAGTGCATTGATACTAAAACTACCGACGAATGATGCACAATTACTTTGTAGTTAGAAATGAAGTTGAAAAATAAACGAATAAACGATGGATCATAAATCAATACACGTATTAATTCGTTAACTTGATGAGAATCAATGCAGATTTCAAGAAAAACATCTCAATAAATTTTGTAACTTAAAATAGGAACTTTGTAATCGGTTCGTTGACAGGTTTATAGTTTTTTTTATACAAGCTTTAATGTTAACAGTGCTGGTGGAAAGTTTGAGACCGTACATGACGAAAACTCTGAGCATATGCGTTCTCTCGAATAGCGTCCGCATAATTGTCGCTCACTCTCCATTTTCGAATTCGATTTACGTGAAACGTAACCGAGAAAATCACTGAACGAAGAATCGATTTAACCGTCCGAAATCGAATCACCGAACGAGCTGCCCCGAATTCCAGTCTCGCGTTTATTACCGAAAAACTCTGCCTCCGATAGCATCGGGTAAAAAAAAAAGAAGGAGAGAAGGGATAAAGAATCCGGTGAACGAGCCAGATCGAAATATACAAACGGATTCCCATTTACGAGCATCGTACGGGATTCCTCGAGTCCATCGTCGTCGAATAATTAACAATCAATTAAAGCCCGGCTCGGAAGACAAGGCCGAACGAGCCGTGGAGAAATCGAACACGCCTCCTTCTGTGATCGAACAGCCGGAACGTGTCCCGTTCCCGTGAAAAAGATGAAAAGTGGGCGAAAAGGGACCCCGGCAAGAAACCGGGCCCGACTCGCCTCGAATCGAAACGCGTCCGCGTTATATTTACTGCCGGTCACCCAGGAATTGGCGCGCGAGGAGGTTGAACCGAAACATAAGAAGTGTTCGCGAAGTACTAAGAAGTGCGTCGGTAGTAAGAAGTACTGTCACGGGATTAAAGACATGAAATAGTTATGTCTTTTTCTTGTCGAGACATGTATTTATTTGTCAAGATAACAGCACTTACATGCGATACTGCAAGAAAAAGAATATCATAAATTGAATATATTTCTTCACACATATACATTCTGTATATTGAATATACACAGAACAAGAATATCATAAATTTAATATATTTGTTCAAACATACACATTCTGTATATCGAATGTACTCAGAACATGAGTATCCCAAATTGAATATATTTCTTCACACATACACATTCTGTATATTGAATGTACTCAGAACAAGAATGTCCTAAATTCGATGTATTTCTTCAGATCTCTGCATTCTATATATTGAATATATACATATCTGTAATATACGCAGAACAAGATTATCTTAAATTGAATATATTTCTTCAGACCCATATATTCTACATATTGAATACATTCAGCTCTCGATTGTACTCAAAACAAAGATCTTCTAAATTGAATATATTTTTTACGATTTATATATTCTACATATTGAATATATGCACTAATGTACTCAGAACAAGAGTGTCCTACATTGAATATGTGATATAGTTGAGTAACCTCGTCACTCGCCAATTCCTGAGTAACCGGCGTATATCCTACCGCCGGAAACACGCGTGGCCCGTCCATATTTTTATTCTGACCAATTAGTGCATGCGCATTCGAATCTCCAAACCTCATCAGGCGCCAATTCCTGAGTAACCGGCTGTACGTACGGGTTGTAACGCTTTCGACGCGGTCGGACGCGCGTGCACGCGTGCACACACGCGGCGGCTCATCCCTCACGCGGGTGTCGGCGTGTTCCTCGCGACGGTACGCGCGTTGGCGACGCTCGGCCTGGGCCTATCAGAAGCGGACTCGGGAGGGTGGCGAGGGCCCGCGCACGGCCGTGAATTATGCCTCGCGCGAGATGTCAAATTGCTCGCCATATCGTAAAATATACAACTCCTCGCGCTGTGGGAAACATTATGTTCGCTCCCACTCCGCGGGCCGCTTCGTTCACCGATTGGACCCCTCGTCCTCGCGAACGACGACCCTTCCGTGTCTCTCGCCCCTGTCGAGGGACCGGCTACGCGATTCGTCGGACATACTCGTCCGAGATTGCGCTCGAACCGTCCGCCGATTATCGGTTCGGGGGTTGAATCTCGAGTTCGATGTTCAAGGTGTGGTACAAAAGTGTTCGTTCACTTGGAATGTAGAAATAAATACATTATTTTCCATATTATTAATTTGCACATATTTGAATATACATATATGTACATTGTTCATAAAATTTACAATAATAACGATCCAAAAGTAAAGAAAATCAGTTTCTCTTTTTGAAAAATAAAGAATATGGCTGTTCATGCAGTATGCATTCCTAACTGGCTATTTACACATACAGTATGTATACACAACTGGCTAATTATATATACAATATATGCACATAAATATTACAATAAATATTTTGTTAATATTCATTATAGTTTATTGACAACGTTCTTCATTGAAGTATTCAATGAACACAACTGAACACTTATCAAAATGTTAACAGTTTTTGACGGATTTCTCACGAAGATACGTGTAAATAGAAGCGCGTACGTAGTGCAGTGACATGCAGAAATGGTTAACAGTTACACTAACCAGGCGAAACATATGTGCAACTTATATGGAGACGCGTACTCTTACATTCCTATATGCAGGTACGTTCGTCTCGAGACACGAACTTGTTTTCGTACAATGATGAAACGTTCGACCTACAAAATCAATCTTTTACAACTTTACATCCGTAGTTTCGATTATCGAGTATCGATAAGCAATAAGCTAATAGTCGATCGAGCACCAATTTCAAGGTGCGACACATCGAACGATTAGTTACGATAGCTGCTGAACAAGGGAGATCGAAATCTCGCGATCCTAGTGAGTCGTTTCTATCCCGTGTAATTGACACTTCAATCAGTATTAGTCAATTTAATTACTTCTCCGTTACATATTTCTTATGTAACGAAATCGAGCGGGATCGAGCAATTCCACATTGACTATCGAATTCTCACCGTCTTGTGCGCGGGTATACGTCTTAATTAAAAAACGAATAACTCGAAACAATCGATCAACGGCCGCGAGAGTGTCGAACAATAGACTCTTAATGACTGTACGATAATACAGCTGCAGGCTGCAACGCTTTGGAACGCGATCTGATTTAGCAATCTTACCACCACGCCCTATGTCTAATCGCTAGAGCAGCCCGGGTTCTCTGTTCATTAATAAGCCTAAAACTGGCCCACACAACTCGTTCCAGTCGTCGGAGTGCCACGTCAACGTTTCGTTTCTCCCCGTATCGTCCCGCAAACGGAACAGACATAGTTTGAGACAAACGGAGAGGGCCACGAGGGGTACACGAACGCAGAGACGAAAGTTTCGTCGATCGATGTGTCGGCGCGAAAAAACGTCGAATCATCGACCGTCAATAAATACCGATCGATCTTGCGCCAGCATCTATTAATGACTAAACGTCGGCTAACCAAATTAACCGTGACTAAAGTGCGTTTAATTCGGCGTTCCACGATCGAGACCGACATTGTTTATGATAACGATAGATCGCTACGGGTGTATTTGTATTGCTCAGTTCGTGTTTAACAAGCAGCGAACACGGAGAGACGATCGGTATGCTTAGAGCGGTTAAATTTTGAAGTTTCACGGCTTTGGAAGTTTTGTAGTTTTTGTTTCAAATTTTTTAGTTTTACGGCCGATCTTCGGGTGAGGGGTCAAGTTTTGAAACTTTACAGCTATCTGTTAGCTGTTTTTCAACTTTTGGGACTTCAGAATTTGCGACACTAGGTATTCAGAATTTGTAACTCTGAGGCTGCAGAGTTTGCGATTCTAAGATTTTAGGGTTTGAGACTTTGGGACTTCAAATTTTACAATTCTAGAATTTCGGAATTTGCGATTATAGAATTTCAGAATTTTCGATTCCAGAATTTTGGAATTTGCAAATTTTTGCATTTTGGAACGACATTCCCGAGTCTATGAATGTTCGAAGTTTGCACACCGCGGGATTTCGTAAGTTTGTACGGCGTTGCAACGAACATGTTTAAACGTTTATCGCTTTACCCGATAAGCGTTTTACCTCCTAACTCCTGATTCCACCCTGTTCATCCTCTTCCTTATAATATACTCCCTCGAGTGTTCGCCGCGCGATGTTTTCTCTCTTAATCCTTACCACGCGTAAATCACGAATTCTTCCTTCTTGACGCTTCCAAAGGTACTTACCGCAAAAGGGGAGAAGCGAATTGAAAGTTTCCCGAAGAGATTCAACCTTGAGAGAGTGTTGGTGCTTCATGGTCACAGGGAGAAAGATCTTCCTCGAGGTCGATGGAAAAACGACTCTTTTATTCGTTCGTTTTCAACCTCTCTTCTCATTTATTCGAAAATAGAATTTTCTTACTGGATAATAATTCGGACTTCCAATAATGTATAACCGTTTTGTATTACGTCCACATACATATTTAGATGAAGTTGCATATCATTTACACACATATTTATACAACATACAGTGCAGCAAATGAACTTTATCAGTACATTCTTTTATCTAACAGCTTCTTAATTAATTTTGGAAATAAATCAAGAAATGTGTTTCCAATCAAATGAACTGCAATAGTTCAGGATGCGTAACAAATGCATTTACAATTTATCGTAAGTAATAATCAAATGAATATATATAAACCAACCAATTTATATAAATTATTTATAGTATTCAACTCTTCAGTAGTAAATGAATGAAAAAAAAAGATATGTATATATTCAACCAGCCACTTTATCTCAATTATTTATGCAATTCAACTCTTAAGTAGTAAACAAATGAAAATATATATATTCAGCAGCCATAAATTAAAATATACATTCAACCAGCTAATTTGTCTCAATTATTTCTACAATTAAAAATAAATGCGAGCCCCGCTGGACATACTTGAGTGATAAGAGTTAAACCGCGTATCACGATGCACCCCGAAGTTTGAAAATCGAACGTTCCCGTATGTTAATCCGGTGTCGTCCCGTGTCGAATGGATTCATCTGACCGTAGATCCGATGGTGAACGGTTTGCTGTCGGCCCGAACGGCAATATCGGAGAAGCGTGTAGCCCTCGACACGCAGGTACGCAAACAACGAGCAACACGCTCGAGGGCCCTCGACGGTGCTTATTCAAGGGCAAAGTAGGTGCGCGCCCTTATCCCCCTATTCAACGAGAGAGCTACTGAAAGTCTCGTCAACTTTTGCACGGGCCACGAAGAAAACAGCAAACAGATTTGCTTCTCCTTCCTCTTTAAAGGGAAACGAAAGAGCTCTGCCCGCTTTGTTGCATCTTTGTGCACCGGTGCTAAACGGCAGAGCAGAGAACCAGCAGAGAAATAAGCGACTGACGGAGACGGGACGCTTGTTAGAGCCTCCATTGTCGAGGATCGAGAAACTTTTCCGAAAAAAGAATTATTCCCGGTATCGATTCGAGTCGGCGAAAAGCTTGCGCGCCGATTTTTCACCGAAGCCGACGCGCAGGAGAAGAGAGAGGGAAGAATCCGTGAAAAGAAAACGTCGGCAGATTAGCATTTCGGGTTTTGAGAACCGGAACGAATTGTGTTTCGAGTGCTGCTGTACATCGCACACGGCTACTTAGGTCCGATTCTGTCGCTCTTAACCCTCGACAGCCATCGCTTTAGCCAACCCTCGGTGTCGCTTTGTACTTGCCACTTTTCTATCACCGATTTCTCTCTGCATCCTTCTGCTCGTTTTGCTATACTAGTATATACAGCACAGAGCTGTTCGAACTGTCAGACTGGAGAATTATTTCAATATTTTTTTTTTTAGTCAAAATTAATGAGGAAGAAATTAATCAAAGAAGAAAGAAGATATAATACATCTTTAATGTATCTCTATTCTTCATGTGATACATACATGTGTGTATAATATATCTAGAGGTGTACTTTGAAAATCCTTTCCAACTTACACAAAGGAATACTGGAAGAATTTATATAATACACAAATAATACTAATATTCATATATGCGACTTATGGTCGACGACTTTAGAATTTATAATACAATGTATTTATATAATACACAAATAATACTAGTGTTTATGTATGTGAGTTATGGTATATGGATATAGAAACAATGATGAATATGCACGCGTTTGTGAATATCTCAAAGGGAAAAAAAATGATAGGATGCACCTATTGTGATAGAGCCTGTAGAAGCAGCTCCGATCGAAAATCGGTAAAAACGAGGTGAAATCGACGAGCGGGCAATCGTGAAGTTGTTTCCCGGTGTCCGTTTCAGAGTATCGTTCTACCATGAAGAGGAGAACGTCCGAAAGTCGTAGCGTCCCTACCCTTCCAGCGAAGATATTCAATTATGGTAGATCGGTGCAAAGATACGCGACGCCGTGACAACTATATACGCGCGGGTCAGTGTCCAAAAAAAAATGCCACCTTCCACGAATAAATAACGCGCGGTTTGCATACCAGGGGGAGGACCCTCCCTAACCCAGGGCCGTACGGTAGCGGGCGAAAGAATTCGTCCAGGAACCGTTCTCCGTTCGCGTCCTGATCCGCCATTTCGAGTTCGTTCGCCACGAAATTCCTTGCACCGGGTATCAATTTCCGCGCGATCGAGTTTCCGTGCGAGGGTGGACGAACCTCGGAAATCCGAAAATTCGTGCGTTTTGCGAGCGTGTGGTCCCCGCGTTGCAACCACCGACCCTGCTGTAACTCGAGATGGGCAGCGGCATACCGTGGCCCATGGCGCCCCTATCTTTTATGCCGGCAGTTTCTGAAAATCTCCCAGTTTGATCTGACTCCCAGCTAGAGAGACGAAACACGGTGCCACGCAGGGAGAAACTGGGAGAGAAGGAGACGGCCAGGTCGGGAAGGGAAGATTAGTTGCCAGCGACAGCGGCGACCGCAGCGGCAGCAGCAACACGTGTGCTACGTGGACAGAGTTTACATAAACACGTATAAACGTCGTGTAAACCGGCGCGGAGGAGAGGGAGAAAGGGACACACTGTGAGAGAGAGAGAAAGAGAGGGTGCACGAGAGCAACGGTAGCATCCCGACTCAGATAACGGGCAAGGATATACGACTCTAAACTGCACCTACGTGCAGGACACCGGGCTACCGAATTTTTCAGAAATCAAGATTCCTTCGCGATTTTTAGGAACGCGACCAACGACTCCCTGGGAACCGAGTTCGTTCCCCGTGAAGGAAAAACTGATCCTTCGTCGTTTGAACATATGGAATTTTACCGATTTCGATGCTTTCGACATGATTTTTTTTATTCACGGATTCAGTGTCTATGAAATAACAAATAAAATTTAGGTAGACATTTAGGTAGCCGTCAAGTCTTTCGAGATAAAAGTATTTGAATTTCTAAGGCATAAATATATATGTACTGTGCACGCGCCACAAAATGAGCTCTTAGAATTCATGCATGAAGCATACCATATGCTTTATGATTCGATCAATCGTTGCTATTTACATTTCTTTCAGCGTTCTGTCAGTCTAACCCTGTAGTAAGCAAATACTATTTTTACCTACAATGAATGGAGTAATTTCAAACTGCCAAACGTCGTTTCTAAATTTCGAGTGTATATCTGGAGTTAGAAATATTTTGAAGTTATGAAAACGGCCGTAAACAACATCCTCGCCAGAAGAATGGCTTCAGAACAACGACGATAATGATAAAATAATCAGATCCCGCTCCAAAGCGATCGTAAACGTGCCATCTTCGACTCGATTTCCCAACGCGATTCAAAACGTATCTGACAAAAGAGAAACCTGGCATCGACACCGTTTCCTTCGAATCATCGTCGCCCTTATCTCGACAAGATCGGAAGATGGTGTTTTGGCTGTCTGGCGGAGGATGCTGGCGCGATGTATCATGGCGAGGTGTTCCGTTTCTTGAAAATACGATACGGTGGAATTGGCGTGCGCGGTGCGAAGAGAATAGGAGAGAACGGACAAACACTCGAATTACCACGGAAAAGAAACATCTGCCGATGGCGCTCTCCCTTTCAGAGCCAACATGGCGGAATGATCGGCGCATCAACCGGTAGTTACGTTTACCCACGGATTTGCGGTTCTTTTTTTTTCCTCCGCCTCGTGCTTTTCTCCCCCTGGCCCTCGACTTTCCTTCCTCGTTCGCTGATTCACTACGGCGGAAGCGTTTCCGAGCCAACGACGGAATATCCTTGATTCCTCGCCCTTTAACGGGCGGGTTTCACGCTGGATCGCGCAAAATTATCGCTCGGGATTTTTGGACCTTCGAATTTCAAGATTCTGGGATTTCGGGATTCTGGGACTTCGGGGTTGCAGAATTTTGGGATTTTGCAATTTTGAGGCTTCAGGGTTGCAGAATTTTAGGATTTCGAGATTAAAAAATTTCATGGTTGCAGAATTTTAGAATTCGGGATTTCAAGACTGCGAAATTTTGGAACTCTGCGATATCGACATCTCAAGTTTTTATAACTTTGGAACTTATTGTTAGACATATTTTATTTTGACACTGATATTGAATCGGGCACTGATATAGAAAGTGGGTAAATTTAATAATGTGATCATTTCTGAATTTAATGAATTTGTCTACTTAGCAATTTTGGAACTTGAAAATTTAAAAATGTAGAAAATTCAAAATTCTCAATATACAAATTTCATCCCCAAAGTTGAAGACTAACGCTCCTCCCCCCAACTCTCGTCTAAAGGAAGTCTAAATCGCAGAAGAGTGTAATGGAGAATCCCCGAAGAGGAATATTTATTGCCGATACACTTCCGTCCCGTAGCAATGTCGAGCACGGTGTGTTTCGTCGGCACGTTTCGCACCTTGAAGGCGGCCGGTGTATAAAGGCAATCTAGAATTCCATCTTCCGTTGAATGCTTCTTAGTGGGAGCCTCGTTGAACTGCAGTTTTCGGAAAAATCTCCGGAGTGATATATGGGCGTAGCCCCATTGTTCCGTTGCTGAGGCTTTCCTCTCTTCTTCCATCGAAGGATAATGGATGATTTTTCGCGACCATTATGTCGGCCGAGGACACCAGGTCCCGGGCCATCGGACATTGTTGCGAAGCGTAGCAGAAAACCAACCCCTCGTCGCTCTTTGGAAACGCGTTTCTGACCGAGGCATCTCCTCGTCCCGTCCCCGACCCCTCTATTATCGAGAGGTTCTCGTGTGGATAATTTTCTTGTTATACGTTCGACATTAGTGAAAACCGAGAAATCATCCTCGTGCCGGATACACGTCCCCAATTCTGGCGTTCGATAAGATCCGAGAAGTTGACGAGAGATCGATCTTGCCACGGATTAGGACCGGGTGAGATATTGGATCTAGATAACGGGGAGGTAGTACGCGTTTCGTAAATTGATTGCAGCGACCTCCGCGTCCATCTTTCTCCTTTCTTCGTCTGTTCTTCTTGCTTTCTTTTACCTTCCGGCCGCAACCACGCCGATTTTTGTCCTCGTGGCAAAAGTCGAGATCGAGGCGCAGATAGAGAGAGGGAAAGAGAGTGTAGATCGGACGATCGCGCGAGCACCGGCGCGCTTATGATCGATGAGCTTTCCGTGGCGGGATAAAAGCGGGATCGAAACGTGAACGTCGCGATTTAATGAAAGCTGCACGAGAACCCACCGACTGGAATTAGAATCGGCCGTTCGGCCGGCCAGATCGTGAACGGATAATCATCCCCGGGGCCGAAAATGGAAGTGTCTGGTACGCGCGATTCATTGCATCACGACTCTTTAATGTTTCGAGAGACCGGCTTTACCCACGAGTTTGCATCCGGCGAATCGTCGCGTTGTTCTTGCAACGCTCGATGCCTGCCACGCTCGCTAATTTCCTCGTTCGATCAAACGCAATTACAGAAACCGCGTTTCGGAGCTGCGTTTTGTCTCTTTGTTCGAGCACATATTAATTTCGTTCGCAAGTATGCTACGACTACCAGGTACATAATCATTATAAATGATTTGTTTGTAACTTGAACTTCCCAAATTTATTTACAACTTGAACTCCGCAAATGTTTTCACAATATGAAGCCCGTAAATGCTTTTACAATATGAAGCCCGTAAATGTTTTTATAATATGAAGTTAAATTAATTTATAACTTGAAGATCGCAAGTTTATTTATAATTTGAAGTCCACAAATTATATTAAATCATTTAATCCAAGATTACGGTCTATAGAATTCATAATTATTTATGGAACATCTATATGTTCTATTATATCTATTTATCTGTCTACATACATACGTAGTCATATACCATATGATTATTCATAGTATTCGACAATTTTTAAATAAAACTAATTATTCCATGCTATCCCGATCTTGAAATATTTCTGGTTTAAGAGATAATCAGAAATACGATTGATCTACTGAATCGATACAAAATTACCGATGGCACACAGAGTTTCGCGAAAGAGTTGGAAGCTCGTCGTAGTGGAAGTAAGAGACTCGAACGCACACAGAGAAAGGGACGCAAACTCGAGATTCATGGTGCAGCGGGTTATAGAGTGGTGGTGCAGGCAGAAAGGGAGCCTCCCGAAAGAGCAGTTCCCGAAGGGCAGTGTAGGCACGGTGTTATGACTTTCAGAATGGGGAGGCACAATGGCCCAGATCCGCGTCGGATAAAATAGTTATTATAATCGTTTTGGCTACGGCCTGGGATCGAACACACAGAGACGCGTGTGCATTTCCTGCGTGTATAGAGATTCACGATTCACCGTAATCTAGATATACCTCCTCGATAATTAATACGATGATCGAATACGCTAAAACGGCCGAATACTATACTGTTCTTGGCTCGCACCACCATACTATTGCTTCGAAAATTATGCTGTTGCAGATTATACCTGTTTAATCGCGTTTACTAGACTTCGTATACTCATGATATAAATGCATGCTTTCTTCAAAACTGAAAGTAAAGTAGAAAAATAAATAAGTATTGCAGCATCACCTAACATATACAACCATTCATTAGCTCACTAAAATATGACAGACATTTTGACAAAAGGACGGCACTAAAATTTTGTAATCAAAAATGCCAAACCCAAAACCAGTCATTTTGACTGGTTGGTAGTTCTAGTGTTAAAAATGAAGTTGAAAAATAAATGAACAAACGACGAAACATAAATGAATACACTTATAGACTCGTTATCTCTTTGGCAACGAGTATGAACATCAAGAAGACCAACTTAAAAAATTTTCTCATTCGACGTACCAAATTCGTAGAAGGTTCATTTGACCCCTTTTAGTAGTTTTAGCGTTAACGCATCCGGCGCGAGGTATCGGTTGAATTCGATTCACGAAAGCGTCGTTCCCGTTTACTTATATACGATGGTGCGATGTCCGGCGCGCAAAGTGTGAGAAGAGGAGTCTTTACCGCGTCTCAGCCGTCACACAAGGAGGATTTACGTAGAAACGTTGGAGCATGCCCGTACGGTTTCCTGCGAGCAGCAGCCACTCCTCTCCCTTCGAAGAAGAATCCTGTCGCTTGCACAGGTAAAGGGAGAGAGACAAGCATCCCGGTGTATATCGCGCGTGTATCCCGTAGACTCGTTCCATTGGACGAGGCACGCACACGCGTGCACAGCTCAGCACACGACCAACGGGGGCAATATTTCACGGCATATTGTTGCCATCTGCACACGCAACCCCGCGCTCACGACAGAATGCACGACGTAGGAGAGACGCGAGCTTTTATTTATCTGCTATTTATTTGCCAACGTGCTCGCTACCGAAGCGGCCCCGACGGGCTCACGACCCTGCCGGGGACAGATTTGAAATGTTATTAATCGTCCCGTTTTTGGAAGGACCGCGAGAGAGACCGACGAGGTTAGACGTTCGACTCTCTCTCTTTTCTTTTGTACACCATGACCGGATAACCGGGCGTCGTTTCGTTACCACCTCGATGGAACCCTCGTTTCGATTGGTTACAGAGGGGTTCCTCGAGGAGGTGCGAATCGGTAGGTGGAGACCGAGGCGATTCAACGAGAATCGAATGAAACCCAGAAGATCGGTCCTCGCGGCACGTGGAACATCCGAGTCGAAGATGGCTCGGTTAAGGACGTTTGAATCTCTCGCTTTCGTTTTGCAAATAATCCGTGATTTGTTGTATATTGTGCCTGTGGTAAATAACTTTGAAATTCACGGCTCGATTACGGAAGGTGCGATTTTTCATCGAAGTGTTTCTATGTATCAATTAGTGCCAGATAGTAACGCGCGATTGAATGATTCGACGATTAACCTCGCAACGTAATCACGCGAGTTAAGTCGGGGTTAAGAAAATGGTCTCTTTCCGAGTATCCGAATTAACTCGTGAGACCTGCAATTTTGGGTTTGTACATAAATACAATAGACGATGTTGTGCTTATTTCTACTCGTTAGACGATGTTGTGCTTATTTCTACTCGTTAGACAATGTTGTGCTTATTTCCTCTCTCATATGAAAAGTAGAAAAGTTTAGTTTTTTTGTATGAACAATTTTTGTGTTATTTTTTTAAACGTAAAATTTGATTCAATAATTAACACGAAGTGGACGTAGACAATTTAGCATTGTTTCTTGCCAATTTTAATAAATAAACCTCTTTTTAAGTTTCAAACAACATAAACGAATGCTTTTACTTATAATGATTAAATAATATAAACTAGCAGTACTTACATTTTAACCAAATCCTTAGCGATTTATATAAGAAAACGCTGAAAAATTGTAAGAGCCGTGAACAAGTTTGATCAATCGCTTGCTATGACAATTTTGAATGGCGCATATGCGCAAAGTTTGCAATTAAGCCGCCGAAGTGCTACAGTACACAGATTAACGTTTGATGTATTCCAACTTATGGTTTCCTTATTTATTTACTTTTTTTGAAAAAGTACCGGTACAGTGTCAATTACCTTTTACTTTAGGAATTTTCTAAACGTTGTCAACGGAATCGAGAGGCCGTAAACCGGAAAAGTGGCGCAGCGATCAGGAAAAAAATCGAATCGTATGGAGAAACGGCGTCCAAGCGGAGAAAAGTGTCGATAGAACCCGTCGAGCCTAATCGCTCGAAGGTGTTATAAACGAGACGAAAGTTTCTCGATACGGTTCGCGATTGCGTTGCGCGCGTGTCCGTGGCAAATCGCAAACAGCGAAATCGCGAGTGCTATGCCGAGAGGAGGGGGTTGAAGCATAGTCATGTGAAACGTCAGATAAGAACGGCGACACCGGCCCCGCTATCTTTCCAGCTTCATAAATATTTAAGACGGCTCCTTATGACGGCGCTGCCATAAGTACCCGCACTCCACGTCCGAGCGATTTAAATATAATCTGTGTCGCGGTGATACGTCACCGGTACATGGCAATGTTATCGCGCTTTTCACACGTGAGATGAATAACGACCACGAGCGAAAACTTACCACGCTTCTTTGCCGTTCTCCAACGGCTGTCGACTTTCCACGCGATACCACCTATCGCGTTTTATTGCCCGAACCGACCCTCCTGCGCGTACAAAAATACGCTCCGCTAACGAGCTTCTAAATTGCAAATTATTTAGAAAAAGAGGAGAAACGCGGGGTCATCGTGTAACGCACGGTCATCGCGTTTCTTTCGTGTAACGTGATTTGTACTTCGCGATAGTATCTTGGTGATCGCGCTTAGGAATTGTATATGTATCGAATATGGAACATTTTACAACGAAATCTGTCATTCTGACGCGGATTAATCGCTGTTAACTAACGCGATTTACCGCGGTGATTATCATCATTCACACATGGGTGATGTTCTTTTTCTTGAAGTTAAATATTGGGAATCTTGAAGAAATTTAACGGACTACGTACTGAAATATAAATATAAAATATATAAAATAAAAATATCGAAATATGGATATAAATATAAAATACATAAAATAAAAATATTGAAATATAAATGAAAATATAATTATATAAGTACATAAATACAAATATAGATTTAGGTCCAGCCAGAATCATTTTGAACGACGAACATATTAACCATAGCATTCCGCATATGTATCTTGAAATAAAATCTTCTAAAATCGAAGTATTTAATTAGAATCTGGAAGCAACCGCAGCTCGGTTTGTCGCATTAACCACTGTTCGAAACTTCCGGCTGCGAACTGCGTCCAGACGAAAGTTCTCGAAGTTTCGCCACCTCTCTCGGGAGTCGAAACTTTACGTATAATTATAACGATGGACACCAATTTCGGTGCAGTCTTGAATTCTTAAAGAAGTTACCTTCAGTTCTGGGAAGAGTGTGGGAAGACGATATTGGCACTACATATGATTATTCGATAAAACGAGTCTTTAAAAACGCGTATAAACAGTACATATGTGGCCAATGGACGTTTAATTTGAGAGGAAACTACGTGCTTGGAAAGGTCAAATGTATGTATCGATCTTTCCATCTTTCTGTAATTGGGAGAAATTAGAATTGACGAGATTGCGATTGAGAAAAATTGGGAATCGTGAAATGTGAAAAATTAGGAAAATTAAAATTGGTGAGATTATGATTAGGTAACTTGAGAATGGTGGAAATTGGGAAGTTGAGGATATAGAATCGGGACCATTGGGAATTACGAAAATTACCATTGGGAATATTGTGATCAGGAAAATTGAAAATTGTGAAATTGAGAAAGTGGGACCGCGAAAACTGGGAATCGGTCGTAGCGAAAGCATCGATCGTCGATGTTCCACTGACAAAAAGATAAACAAAGGTAAACGAAAAGGATGGAACCTCGATGGACGATAAAAGGAGCCAAACACGGTCGCTGATTCTTCCGTTTCGCCAAAGCGAATCTCGCATTGAAACAGCCTCACTTTTCCCCTCGTCCCAGAGCCTTTGAAGGATACGACAAGGGAGGACGAAGTTGGCCACCATTTTCCCCATAAAAAATCCGCCAAGTTTGCGCTTCCTGTTCGCGCGTCTCCACGCTTCTCGGATAGAACGGCAGAAGGAAGTCCCGGAAAAAGGGAGTCCACGGCCAAGGGGTAGGAGAAGCGGTGTGAGCCGACGGTAAAATATATTCCAGTCAACTTCCGGTGGAAATAAATAAGAGAGTCACGCCACACGGTCTTCGTTGCGCCCCGACGACGTCGGCCATTCGTGTGCAGGGGAGCTTATCTCTCGATATCGCTCTGCTTCTCGCCCCAGGCCGAAGAGGAGCCGTAGAATGTTCCACCGTTGCTCATCAAGATATCCGCGAAATCATGATGAAACGCTTCGCGATACGATGTAATCGGCCAAGATCAGCTACCAGACACCGCCATTGCCCGTGAGCTTTTCCTCTTTGCCCTCGGCTACAGACTTTTCCGCTTTCGACCCTGAATCTTGCGTCGCGACACCGATAACCTTTCACGATTTCGATGACTCTCCCATTACCGAATCTCCACGATTTCCAAATTTACGATTTTTAATATATCGAGAACTGTAGAAATCGGTTTCTACGTTCTTTGCACGCCTAAATCATACAGCTATATATTTGGTTCTTTTGTTATTGTATGCTTTTCAAAATCTCGACTTTCCCTGACCACTAGCTTTTAAGTTGTTCGAATTCTCAAGTTTTTAAAATTCGAAATTGTCAAATTCTTAATTTGTCCATTTTAGTGGTTCTCAATTTTCTAAATTTTCAATTTCCCCAATTCCAATCTGCACAGTTCTGATTTTTCGAATTCCTATTTTCCTCAATTTTAATTTGTCAAATTCCTGAATTCTCAAACATCTCGATTCCCCAATTTCTCCAACACGCAAAATCCGACACCACCGAACACTCCCAAGTTTCCCGATTCCCCAATTAAAACTTGGCGAACGGTAATTAAACGTGGCCGCACGCGCCGATATCCAATAGGTTAATAAAATCATCGCGGTGAAATCTTTGTATGTACAATGCATTTCCAGGAACAAAAAGTAGACGTACACAGCTCGCGATCACGATCGATTATATCGAATCGTAGCTACGAGCCGGCTTTCAATTATCCGAGGTCGACACGCGCGAACAGAGTTCACAAGCTCAATTACAAAGTCATTAATTCTCGTCTTCTTTTTCCAGGAGAGAAACCGTTCAAGTGCGAATACTCCGGCTGCGAGAGGCGGTTCGCGAACAGCAGCGATCGCAAGAAGCACAGTCACGTCCACACGTCCGACAAGCCTTACAATTGTCGGGTTTCCGGCTGCGACAAGTCCTACACCCATCCTAGCTCGTTGCGCAAGCATATGAAGGTACGTCCACAATCTCCGATATTCGTCGATTTATTATCTCGAACCCGCGATCGAAATCGCGTCGACGTTCGTATTCATCTTCGCGACCTCGAGATGCAAATATTCCACAATTTCTAGCATTCAAAATACTGGCACAGTTTGCGTAGATTCACGAAATTACCGAGATCAACTTGTTACCATAGACGGGTTAACATCGAATTAGATTTCGAACGTGGATATAATGACACTCTGATTGAAATTCGACATCTGAATATACAGAATGTCACGTTTAAGTTGACACTGTAAAAAATCTTGAAGACTTGTGATTTTAGAAAAGCAACCTGACATGTGTCCTGTAGTATTTCGAGTGAAGAATCAAATGGTATTACATGGTTTTCTTGTCTTTTTTTAACCTGTATTTTTTATTTCGGAATCATATTCTACCTACAGAAATGCATCCTGTATACACGAAAGTGTTTGGTACGTTGGAATAAAAAATTTCCAGTATTATATGCATACATAGCAAGTAACCGGCGCGAGTTTCATTGATATCGTGGAACGTTTTCCAATATCCTATTGCTCAATATTCCGCGATATTAACGCGAAAGATACAGGATACCGAGTTAAATTTATAAAGTTTTATGGTTCCACTGTTACGTCGGTCCGCGTACGCCCGTAATCTCGATTCCGTTTCTATCGAATTTGCATAACGAACCTGTCAATTGGCTCGTTCGCGCGTTCCCGGTGTTTTTCTGGGATCGATCGGGGATAGTTGGCACGGGATTCTACTGCATAAAGCGTGGAACGTATCGCGGTGTATCGTTTCACGCTAGGTAAACGTTAGTGGACACGAGGAGAGGCAAAAAACGCTCTCGGGAAGAGAGGTTGCCGTCTATCCGTGCGCAAAGTTCATGCACGAACGATCACGGAATCTTAATAGGAAATTATCCGTGGCACAGAAAAATGGAGAGAGAGGGAGAGAGAGAGATGGGAAAGGGGGACAAGGGGGAAGCTTCCAAAAGGCAACTCCCGAGATACGTGCGCGATAGGTTAGTCGGATAGGAACGAGAACCTTTCGTTTCTCCACGCTTTTCGCCAGCCGTGATTCGCGGAAGGCAGTCGTCGAGATTTGCTCACTGAATTATGAACGAAGGACCGCGTGCCCGACAGAGAATCGCGCACCGAAAGAGAAAGAAAAGGGAAACTTTTCGAGCCTTCGCCTCTCGTCTCTCTGATCCCGGCTTTCTTCGGTTCACCTAACTCCTTTTTGCTCGCGATTCTCGCCGATCCTCCGAACGATAAGATTAGCTTAGGTTCTATCGCTCGAATTTATTCGGATAGGTCCTTTCGTTCGAATTTATTCGGGTAGGTTCTATCGCTCGAATTTATTCGGTTCAGTTAGGTTAGGTTTGGCATTCGAGTATCATAGATCGAGGATATTTCTATCGTTCGAATTTATTCGGTTAGGTTAGGTTAGGTTTTGCCATTCGACCATTCTAGATCGAGGTTATTTCCATCATTCGAAGTTATTCGGTTAGGTTAGGTTTTGCCATTCGAGTGTTCTAGATCGAGGTTATTTCTATTGTTCCAATCTGTTGGGTTAGAGTAGATTTTATTACACAAATGTGTTAGGTCTGATTAGATGTTTTCGTGTGGATCTATTAGCCTAAATTAGGTTATGCCGCTCAGATCCATTGGATGAGGGTAGGTTCTACTCGAATCTATTGGGAGGTAGATTTCGTCACTCATGACGAAATTATTGACATATTCGCGACCGCTGAATTGACGTCAGCGACAATCAAGAATAGAATTTAAAACAACGCGAATTCGCGTCAACGGACACCAGGAATAGAATTCAAAAACACGTGAATTCGCGTCAGCGGTCGCAAATGTGTCAATTATTAACACCATGCCTTATGTATTATTCGGATGCGTCAATCTAAGGTAACAGTCATAATATTGAAACAGAAAAAAGTTGAAACATCATGTCAATCCTGTGGTCACAAATATCCTCAACTATGCAATTATAGAAACAGATCGGAACTCAAGTTGAAGTTGGGTGGAAATAATAAAATTGTGGAATATTTGTATACTTGTACTGCATCGTGGACCAAAAAATCAAAATTTCGAATGAAGCGTGTTGCAACCTTGCAAAATTCTTGTACTCGATGTCCGGTGCAATTACCTAGACTTAGTTCCGAAGTTAATTCCGATGGTGTAGCACGCAACCCTCGCGAGTCGATCCGTTCGTACCCCTCTGAGAAACGTTAAGAATGTTAGTATCGGACCAACCGAATTTCCCGCAAGCGTGTAACGTTAGGCTCCGCCTCTTGTTCCAGGTGCACGGCATGACCCTGGGCGAGGGCAAGATAGGAGGGGGCTACGAGAGCGAGGGTGAAGAGAGCAGCAGCAGCGGGGGTAGCTTGTCCGTGACCGGGCACACGGAGTCTCCACAGCCGCCTCCGGTTGTCCCGACAACGACCACGACCAATCCACCGTCGAGTCATCCTTCGACCAGAGGACCAGAATTGACGGAATGGTACGTCTGTCAGCCTCCGACCGTTGGTCCTCAGCATAGTCCGTTGCCAGGACCTCCGCCACCCCATCATCTTGGCCCGCACCATTTCAACCCGCTGATGCATCATCAGGCGACTGCCTACTAAGTCGGACCAGACTCGTTCGAGAGATCGATCTCGCGTGCAACTTCGATTCGGAGCCACGGCACCCGGGGGATGAACCCGGACGATCGTGTACCGTTTTTGTGATCTCGCGGGATCAACGAAGAATCGAGGGGACGTTTCAAGAAATCACGGGTATCGCGGATAGTGACAGTGCCTCGTTTGATCGGACAATAACGGGGTGATATGTGGAGACATTTGTCCCATCCGGACCTTACCCTGGACGACTCTCGGGCTATCAGTCAAACGAATTTTCTAGTTTATCGGCGACAAAATTATCGTAGACGAAGGTACAGTATCGTGGTACTCCGTTCTGGGCACCCGGTTCAAACGAACGTATTTGTCAACCCCTTGCGCTACTCTTTATTCGGTAAAAGCGTCAATATTAGGAACTAAGGTGGCATAATGAATTATTGCTACAAGATAACACTTTGACTGCCATGTCGCTTATATACGGATGACACTCGAATTGCTCTACAGATTTAACAGCTATATTATTCAGAATGTGTTCACTTCCCTAACTGAATACACTCGAGTCAGCTAATCAGAAAGAAAATAACTGTAACAAAGCATCGTGAAAATGTTTGGTAAAATTTGTTAAAAATGAAAATACTATCTAACGCAATTATTTCGGTGTCGCAGTCAGTGTGTTAATTCATACACTGCCTAATTTTTATTTCAATTTTACCGCATGGGTTGTCAATTCATGTACGAAATACTTTTATAAGACAATATAGAAAAAAAAGATAAGTTTGAAAACCAGAATGTAAGCATTTGCCGAATACACATTTTATTAATGAGTATATGAATATACATTTAATTGACAACTCGTTTCTTGATCTAGTTTGTAAATTGATTAAGGAGGTACAGGTAAAAGAAATTGAGGAGCACAAAGGGTTAATAAGATTCCAAATGGAAGGCTCGTATAGTCTTAGAAACGCATGTTTAACAGTATTTTATTGAGAAGACAAACGCTCGAGACGGAGGGTGCCCATAACCGAGTGACAAAGTACTGTAAACTCGTGACCAAAGTTTCCAACGAACTCGACTGTCGTTAGTATTTATTTTCTCCGGATTCACGATGGTGATTGTCATTAAATCGATCATGTGACGATTTTCGTCCTGTATCTACGTTCAACGGGCGATCTCTACGATAAGTGTACAATAAATTACGATAGTTCGGTGTATCACGAACCAAAAAGAAAGTTACCTCTATCCGAGCGGCGAGGTGCGAGGACTGTAAATACGATTAACGTAAATCAACGTGGACGCTGAAGAATAGGCAAAGACGAGAGAAAGAGATGTCACGAGTAGTCGGACACGTAGCAGTCGGTACACTCGCGAGCAGCGTACGCTTCTTTCTGCAAAACGATGATGCGGGTGACGGGGACTTATCGCTGGTTCATTTCTGGTTGCTAAATTTTTAGTTAGAAACTCGGAAGGGTTAAAGATTCGAAATTTTATGAATTCGGGCTTTTGGGTATTTTCAAAATTTCAAGTTTGGGTATTTGTAAAATTTCAAATTTGAGTATTTGTAAAATTTCAAGTTTGGGTAGTTGCAAAACTTGAAGTTTGAGTATTTGTAGAATTTCAAGTTTGGATAGTTGCAAAATTTGAAATGAATTTGTACAATGCAAAATTTGTACAATGAGGAATTTGAAATTTGAAGATATAGAAAATTTGGAAAATTCGGAATTTGAGAAATGTCGAAATTCGAGAAACTAGGATTTTGGGAAATTGAGAATTTGAGTATTTCAGTGTTTGAAAATTTGGGAATTACGGCATTTAGAAACATGGAAATTCAAGAATTCGGGAAATGTAGATATTTAGGGATCTGGCAATTGGGAAATTGAATATTTGAAAATTTGGGAATTTCGACATTTAGGAATATGGGAATCCAAGATTTGGGAAATGTGACGATTCGAAAATTTCGCAATTGGAAAATTTAAAAATGTGAAAATTTGTGAATTAAAAAAATTGGGAATTTCCTCATTTTGGAATATGTGAATCCAAGAATTCGGGAAATGGGTCGATCAGAAGATCTCCCAATTAAGAAGTTGAAAACTCGAAAATTCAAGGTTCTCCAAGTTCGAAAATTCCATAAAATCTAGGAATCCGGAAACTTGGAAGCTTGGAAGTTCGGGAATTTGAGAATGGCGAAATAGCCTCATCTAGCAGAAAGTAGTCTACGCCGCTCCCGAGTATACCGTTCATAGCGTTTCGAATCGAAGCGAATCGTAGCCGGATTCGCGTAACTCTGGCCGAGTTCGTGCCTCTCGATTTATCAATTCTCCGAGCGAAACAATTCTCTGTGCTCCGCGAGACGTGGCTTTTAATTGTTCCATCGGTGCACGACCAATCGCTGATGTTTCTTCTGGACCCGAGTCTAATTGAGTCGTTGATAGCGTAATGCAACAACGTAGCACGATCGTGCTTGTCGAATGTAAATAATGTCGTTATTAAGTTAGTCGTCGAACGTGAAGTCAAGACAGAGGTGTGTTACGAAATGTAAAATATGTACTAGGATTTTTATTATGTGTGATATCCTGTAAATACAAAGAGCATAGGCCGCGGCTAAAGCGATTCTAACATTATTTGTAATAATTATTATTTTTCGTTGTGTATATGCTTAGGTTGGCGGAAGAGAGAGCGCTCTCGATCATCGACCATACCTGTATCATATTATAATATTTGTTTTGCAAAGATCTAAAATATATTGATGATGCGATATATTAGAAGATTGTTGGTACATTAATTTCTGTTCACCCTATATTCATGCATCACTGCGAACGTATCCCCCTACGATACTACGATTTCCCTATATTTTATCGAAAACCAAATGCAAGTTTTAGTTGCGAATTTTGATGTAGCATACCCGACTCCAGTTGCATTACAATATTTATGATTTATAATATTTGATTCGATGATAACATTTGATTATACAAAATTTTAAAGTGTATTGATTGCACGATGTATTGCAAATTATTTTTATTTCGATATTCAATAAAAAGAAGGAAATGTTTCAAACGCTATAGTAAATTCGCTGAAAGTTCTTGTGGACGGTATCTAGGAAAAGATTGCCCATTAATTACATCGTTAACAAGTCCGATATATTTATACGGATATATAGTTTATTTCCAATGAACGTGCATCCAAATATCTGCCAAAATTATTAGCATGAAATATATGGTAGACTCGGGTAGATATTCATGAGCGTTAAAAACATTAATTATGAAAGATGGAAGTTTAAAAGAGTAGGTATTGAATTTTATGGAAGACGTTAAAATCCCCGCGGCTCTTTCTCTTCTTCCTTTTTCATCGCAAAGAAATTCATAAATATACGATTGTGGAGTCGTATAATTGATTATTGAAAAGTCGCCCGAACGATGACAATGCTACAGGAGTAGGACCCACCTGGACCCAGGACGACCTTTTTCGTATCGCGGAGGCGGTGGATACTTTATACTTGTATTGTAACGAAATTTATGAACGATCGAGATAATAAAATGCCCGAAGGAATCCGCTTCGCTCGCAAGTTTCGGGTGAATATCGACCAACTAAGCATCCACCTTGATCTCGGTTCAGAGATTACGTCGTATCAATAAATAATAACTTTAACGCGAAGAAATTAACGTTCCTTTTACTGCGTCGTCTATATCTACCTGCTTTTACGAGAGAATTTTTAGTGCTCGAACCTCGCCGGGGTCATTCTCGAATTCGCGAATTTCTTTCACTGCAAGGAACGGAAAATCTCTTTCGACGAAAAACCTCGAGTTTTCAGCAAAAGTTTCTAAAAGGGAAATCAGTAGGTCTACCGGAAAGCCCTGTCCGATAATTTCGTTTCAAGTTCGAACATGTATGCATGTGCTCTTCGAAATGAACTCCAGTTAACATGTAATTTTTAACACACTGCCACGATGAAGAAGTTGACAATTTTACTTAGAGTATTATTATGTACATGAACAAGTTCACAATATTTAGATTTATTTGTTATTCATAGTTCCAAGTAATTGATACGAGCATTTCCAATTAGGTAAATGATCAAATTATTAATAATATACATAATTGATTCACATGGAAATTTGAGTATGTGGATCACTCGTATGGTCACTCGTATGTGGATGACGTAGCAGACAAAGATGCCTGTTAATATTTTTCGTTTAATTGTTATCTATTTAACACTCTGCACTCGAGAGGCGACTCTTACTCATTATTTGATTTAATGCAACAATTTTAAATAAAGATCCTCCAACTAAGTTTATATTATTACACACACACAACGTTCGAACACAGTGACACATGAAACATCGCAGACGAAAAATCATTACATAGCGAAACATTAAAAGACAAACATTTCAAAAAAATGCGTCAAATTCTTCAACTAGAAAGTTTTACAATTGCTACGTGTCAACAGTAAAAATGCTATCAGACCAGGGTAAAAACAAGAAACATTTTAGAGATTGGCTCAATCAGCTGGTAGGATAGGTAGATCGTTGAATGCATTATAAACAGCATCATTTTTTCCTCTTCGTAAACGGACAGAACTTCGCGGTAGAGCAAATAGTTGGTCTACACGGTTAGGTTGATTGAACGCGGACGAGGATCGGTTTCCGGCACGGTTGCCGGTGGCGATAGGGTGAATCGTCCACCGTGGAAGCAATCGTCGCGAATACAAGAATCCGGACGACGCGAGGAACACACGCACGCTCGCGGAGGCTCCGAGATTCCTAGGCGAGATTATAAAAACAGTTTCCCCGCGGGATTATAAATATCGCTGGGAGGGTCCTTATTAAGAACTGGCCCCCGACGTTCGAACGCGGAACGCACCGTTGCGGCGCGACGTCTACTCCGTAGGACGAAGCGTATTGACCGGGCCGAAAAATAAAAAAACGTAAAAAATCGGGCAAGAAAGGGAACGGAGGTATACACGCGTGTGTGTATCCGTACAGGGAGACCGTGTTCGACTTGGCATGGCGCCACGATGTGTCTAGGCACCTACACCGGACGAGGAGGCAACAGAGGAGGCAAAGGTGGAGGAGATAGCATCGGGATATCGTGGAGGATGCCTGGGCCATTTTATTGCTCGATAAGCAGATGAATTCGTCAGATAATTTCTGGCCCGGATGCAGATGATTTTATTAGCTGAACACGCGCAGACGTAGGGAATTTTTCAGCCAGCAGAACGATTGAGATGACACGACCCATGGACGAGATCTCGACGGATAAACCGACGCGTAGATATCTCTCGGGTGTCTTTGCATCCTCTCGCTTGATCGATGGATTTTCCTGTATATCTTTTTTTTTCGGGTCGAGTCTACGGTCTCGATTCACCTATTCGCTTCGCAACAATTCTGAACGGTTCGCGACTTTGTAGACTTCGGAATATTTCGGGATTTTGAGGTTCGAGGATTTACGTGTTTTGGGAGTTGGGGATTTGGGGATTTAGCGATTGAAGCATTTGGGGATTAAGGACCTGAGGCATTGGAGATGTGGGGGTATAGGGACTTGAGGATCCAGGAACTTGCAAATTCAAGTACTTAAAGGTATTTAGGGATTTTTGGTATTTCAGGATTTACCGATTGGGGAATTCGAGGATTAAGGATTTGGGGCGCCAGGGACTTGCGAGTCTAGGAATTAGGGGGTCCAGGAATTTGGGGGTGTAGGAATTTGAGGGTGTAGGAATTTGGGGGTCTAGGAATTCTTTGGGTTAGCGATTTGGAAGTTTGTAGATTCTGGAATAAAAGATATTGTGGAATGTAGAGATTTGGGAAGTTAGGTATTGAGGGATTTAGAGATTTCGGAATCTTGAAACTAGGCAAATGACAATTTGGTGATTAAAAAATTTTAATTTTGAGGAATTTTGAGATTCGAGAACTTAAAAATACGGAAGCTCGAAAATTCAGAAACCGATTCAAAAATCTGAAGATACGTGAAAATACTGATTGTGAAAATACGGGTGTTCAAGAATCGACGAATGTAGCCGTTCGGAAACCGGAAATTATCGGCGTAAAATCCAGATCCCTAAATCGCATTCATCTCCTCGAAGCCTTGCGTCCGAGCCGTCGTAATCGACGAGTAGGGCATTTGTCTAAAATATTCGCGAAGCGTTCAGAGCTGCGTAGCGGAATTGGAGGCAACCGGCAATATAGGTGGATCCCATCACTACTAATCGTTACGCTATCCGGGGCGAATCGACGGGGTCCAGGTTATCCCGGCGAACATTTTTCGCAAGCGTGACTCGACGTCCGAGACCTGGACCGTCCAATCAGTCAAGCCGAACGGAGAGGAGAGGAGCTGGCCGCAATCAAACTCTCGTCGTTTCACAGAAATCACGGACGGACGAGAAACAGCTGGACCCTCGTCAGAGAACGCCGAATAAATATCGCTCCCAGGCGAAACGGAAGACAAGCAGAGAAATAGTGACAGAGGAGGAGGAGGAAGAGGTGGAGGTGGGTAAAAGAGAGGAAGAAGGTGGTGGTTAGATTCCATGGTCCCGGTGGCCGGACGCGAAAAGATAATTCCGTCGACACCGGCGCGATCCTTTTGTCTTTGCCTTCCAGTTTCTTATTTTTTTTTTTTTTTTTTTTTTTTTTTTTTTTTGTTCTTCCACCGACTCGCAAGCCCCGAGATTTCGTATTAAACGGCACGACACATAATTAATGCCGGACGGTCACGAAACGCGGCTGATGCGTTCGCGGTTCGTGACTTTATAAAGAAAACGTGCACGCCACGGACCGCACATGCGTCCACGGGTTTACACGCTCGCACGATTGCGCGCGTGTCGCGTGCCGTTCTATCTACCCTCCTACTGCACGTGCAAACCTCCGATGCGCGTGGACGCGAAAAACACCGCAATTACGGACGATAATTAGTTACGAGCCGTTAAGTCCGCAGTTTTTCCCGATTATCGCCCTGCCGCCTCTTCGCGCTTTTTTTCTCTACCGTTTCTCCTATATCTTCTACATTCTTTGCTTTTCGTTCCTACGGCCGTTATAATTGACACGTTACTTTGTCCTTAACACTAGATTTACGGACGTTTAATGATCACTTATGCCTAAATTGAACACGAAGTATAAAAATAAGTTCATTATGGCTAATACTATATACCAGTTTATAAAAAGAGTCTATATCTTGATGAAGAATTAAATTCATTTTGACAGAAGTTTTATAATAATCTTCGTCAATGGAAATAGAGGATCTAAGATCCGTTATCTTGACGGATTCCGTAAACCTAGTGTTAGCGATCACGGTCTACGTTCTACACTCGTGCACAACGTGAACTTGTTTTGGGCAGTCCCTTGACAGACAATCGTAAATAATTATTCAATTATAAATTTATAGAATGAATTTAATTTTTTGGTGCATCAGTCAGAGGTAACTATTTACAGCTACAATATTAACCCCGTGTGCTACGATTTATTCGTCATAAGCGATTTATATTAATATATATTTAAAAGTGATTAAACAGAGTCCGAATGTCAAGACTGTTTCGTATTTAGCGATCCTCGATTATGCAAATTACAATTAGACTGAAATTGCCTGTATGTTATATATGTGACTTGCGATGTTTGAACATAGTGAGACAGGCAATATTGGCTGTTAATAAAAAATAATTTCAATAAAACTTATCAGACTTTTCGATAAAGAACTTTCACACTTGGTATTTGCCAATGAGGAAAAATCTTCCAAGTGCAAAGGGTTAAATCATTTTCCACGTGACCGTCAATGGGTTAAGGATACTTTCAAAATATACCCGCAGAGAAAAGAGAGAGAGAGGGCTTACAGAAAAAGGTAAAAATAGAAATAGAAGCACGATACGAGTCGTTAGCTGTTGAACACGATCAACGGCGTTACTTCCGCAGAAAACGACGCGAAACGATGTAAGAGGATTAAAAGGCTCGGCCGATTGGCTTCCATTACCGGTCCTGTCCAGGCTGTAAATCCTCCATAAAGCTATTGATAAATCACGGGCGACTCGCTTTAACGACCAGCTCCGTTTCGCTTTGCTCACGAAAACGCCAACAAAAGATGCCGTAAACTTTTTTCGTTCGCCTCGGGTTTCTAATGGAAACCGGCCGATCGAAAGTTCGAAAAAATCCTGACGGAAAATCAACGTCGATATTTACGAGGCTAAGTGGATTGATCGTTTACGGACGTTGCACGAACAAACGACGATTTTAATCGATTCACCGAGGGATCCATTAATTTATCGATCCGGCTAAGATCGTTGCCTATACCGTGCCCGGTGTCTTTTCTTCTTTTTCGATATCGATCGATCGGCTATTACCGGTTCCGCGGCGACTGTTAATCCTTCGCGAGCCGATTGATAAATCACGGTGAACATTGTAAGTTCGCGCGAGTCGACCGTGCCGGATTAAAAAGCGCGGGATTTTTCGGGCGTGCGGCGATAAATCGTCGCCGGGACCGCCGTTGAAGAATCGTGCCTCGACCCCGGGAATAAATTACCCCATTGATGGTTTCATAAATAATACACGATTGTGAAGAAGTACGCTGGAACTCCATTTATATACGAACAAGTTAATGTTCGCGGAGTGCAGAAACGTCCACTCACCGATTTCGATTTTCACCCATTCAACGGTACGTTGCGTACACTCTCGCTATATGGCGCTATTTTATGCTCTTAATCCCTTGCACTATAATAACGAGTTACACTCGTGACACAATTGAAGTTCAAATACGGTAAACTTCGTTTATATTTTTAACACGGTTCAATGTTCAATGTCAGTCTAATTTTGATTTGCACAGTTGAGGACCGCTGAATGCAACTTGACATTCGAACTTTCTACAGCCGTCTTATAGTTGTAGCACCGAATACTTCGTTATGTCTGACGAATTTGCCAAATGAAAACATAGTGCAAGGGGTTAAGCGAACGATACGATTTTAGAGACGGATATCGTTTTATGCGTTACGTCGGATTATCATTGTAGATTTTTCGATGGAGAGTCCGGCGGGCATGAGATATATCGCCAGACGGTATATTACCACGTGTTGGATTAATACGCGCTCAATTATCACGCGTTGAATTATTGTGCGTCGAATTATGATTCATTGAGTTGCGTCGCGTTGAATTACCGCATATTGAGTCGTCGTGTACTGAATTACCGCACATCGAATTGCAATGCGTTTCATCATCGCGTATTGGATTAACATGCGTTCAATTAGTATATATTGAAGTACAACGCGCCGAATTACAACGCGTTGAATTATCACGTGTTAGATTTCAATGCGTTGTATTACCACGCGTTGAGTTACCAAGCGCTGAATGACCACGAGTTGAGTTATCACGCGTCGAAATACCATGCGTTGAGTTACTACGTATCAAGTTACCACGCACTGAGTTACCACGAGTTGTATCACCACACATTGATTTACCACGAGTTGTATCACCACACATTGATTTATCACGCGTTGGATTTTAATGCGTTGAATCATCACGCGTTGAATTACCACGTATAAAGTTACCACGCATTGAGTTACCACACATTGAGTTACCACGCATTGAGTTACCACGCATTGAGTTACCACGCATTGAGTTACCACGCATTGAGTTACCACGCATTGAGTTACCACGCATTGAGTTACCACGCATTGAGTTACCACGCATTGAGTTACCACGCATTGTGTTACCACGCATTGAGTTACCACACATTGAGTTATCACACGTCAAATTACCATGCGTTGAGGTACCACGTGTTGAGTTATTATGCGTTGAATTATCACATATTGTGTTATCACGCATAGAATTTCGACGCGTTGTATCATCACCCCATTACCATTCATTTATACACGACTCGTGATATATCAACCCGTTACCTCGCATAACATTTTCTTGTATATAACATTTTTCTTAAATGTAACTTAAAGTATTTGTTCCAACCTACCCACTTGGTCCGACTCAACCCCTATCGATCAATACAAGTAAAAGTCATTGACAGTAGTACAAAATCGTACGGAAATGAAGATACAAAGAAACGAATAGCTCTTCGTCGTCAAACACGTATCAATCGGTGAACAAGATCGCGAGTGTTCGGTTAGGCGGCAAAAACCGAGGGTAGCACACGGAAAAAACGATCGAAGAAGCGAAGAACAAAAAAGGAGCACTGGCAAAAGTTTGCTCGGAACGGTTGTAGCCCGTATAACTCGTACTTCGGGCAGATTTATAAGGGACTCGCTCGAACACGACGCTCGGTGAGAACTGTCTCGAGAGTTCGATCCTGACCAAAGACATCGTGTGTTTTTTTTTTTTTATTCATATACCCGACTGACAGAAATCTGTCCACTGTTTCATATTCATACAGCGATGTCCTCTTCATTAACGTACAATTCTCTTCATAAATTATTAGACACTCCATAGGTATTCTATACTGAACATTTTCACTTTGCATACACGCGTTCTTGGAATTCTATCATTCACTGCACTGCTTCCTTCGTGTTGTTTAACCCTTTCACTTCGAACGTCGCTTAGAGCCCACATTATTAATTATATTAAACATTTTATTGTAAAGTTTTGTAAATATACTTGTATGTAAATGTGTATACACGTGTGTGGACGTATAAATGCTTATATAATTTTGTAAGTCTTTCCATATTAAAAATGTATACTATACCTTGTTATAGTGGAGCAACGATTATTTTATTTGGCACTATTGTTGTTTAACACTCCGGGAAACGTATAAACGTATTCTGTGACGGTACTTCCGTGGTCCGGACTGGCGAAGCGGAAGGGTTAAACTTGAGCTAAACCTCTAGCGTTTAATATCATTTATGTACCACATAAACTATATGGATGCCGGAGACAGCTCCATACTCGTTACCTATTAGCTATCTTAGCTAGCTGTAATATTAGTACAGTATTACTATTAGCTACCCTTAGTACGCACAATAATTATAGATTGATCTTATGGACCAGGTGTGTGAAGTTCTCGTTTATACCGTCAATGTGTTCGACAAATTGAAAATCAGGAACTGATAATACACATAATAGATCGCAAAAGAAGATGCAAGATCTCGATATTTACACGCAGTAATATTAGTATAGTGTTAGTATTACCTACCTGTAGTACGCACAATAATTATAGATTGCTCTTATGGACCAGATGTTTGATCATTTCTGCTATACCATCAATATGTTCAACAAATTGAAAATCAGGAACAGATAATACCCATAATAAAACGCAAAAGAAGATGCAAGATCTCGACGTTTACACGCAGTAATGTTAGTATAGTGTTAGTATTACAGTACCCGTTGTACGCACAATAATTATAGATTGCTCTTATGGACCATATGTGTGATCTTTTCTGCTATACCGTCAGTGTGTTCGACAAATTGAAACGCGGGAACGGATAATACGCGTAATAAAAATGTATCGCATCTCGGACGCGAAAGAAGATAAAAGATCATGTTTACACGGCGTAAAGGAGTATTCGAAAGCAGAGTACAGGCTGTACAATTATCGAAAGTTAACGAGGCCAGCCACCGCCCTAGAACGGAGCAAATTCCTGTGTAGGATCGATCGTCGAGGGCATCGATAATACCGTGGCGTTCCCGGTCGTTCAATAAAGCATTCGAAGACGATCGAAACGAGCGGTGTTAAGGGGTTAAGGGCTGCTCCCGCCAAGTGAAACTGTGTCGTGTGCTTCGTAGCCGGATCGCGGTCGCTCCATTCAATGAATAATACCGGTGCGGTGTGCTCCGTTGCCTCGAACGAGACCGGGACAAGATGGTGTGCGTACGTGTGCCCGTGCATGATCTACGGGGGTTATTACAACGGCAGCAAACCACGACGCCGAGTGCTCACCGGCAATACCGAGCCTCCTCTACTCTTTGGCCCCTGCCACGATATAAC
Source organism: Coelioxys conoideus (assembly GCA_947623535.1). Lineage (NCBI taxonomy): Eukaryota > Metazoa > Arthropoda > Insecta > Hymenoptera > Megachilidae > Coelioxys > Coelioxys conoideus. Next base: position 5,896,233 of record OX392455.1, on the reverse strand, counting down.
ATCCTCGCTCCGTCGCCATACTACCAGAAATCGTCCCGGTAAATACGACTTGGACGATCGCTGCACTCGCGAGCATCATCTCCCCGTTTCTTACCAAGGAATTAGGCTACGTATTTCCACATACGACGCGTGACTACTTAGGATCGCGTGTACGTGAAATCGGCAATTTATTTTTTCACCAATTTTTCAATAATTTTCGAGTTTCGACGATTTTGAACTTTTTGCATACTCAATTTTTATCTTCTCAAATCTTAAATTTGTCGAGCTATCAATTCCTCGAATTTAAAATTTTTCGAATTTTCATCTCCTCAAGTTCCAAGTTTGTCGAGCTTTTAAACTTCTTATTCGTCATCCACATTCCCGCATTTCGTAGCTTCTGAATTTCCCGATCTTCGAGTATAAATATTTTAATTTCTCAAACTGCAAAATCCACGAGTTCCATCGAGTATCTAAAAGTATCTAAAAGTATCTAAAAGTATCTAAAAGTATCTAAAAGTATCTAAAAGTATCTAAAAGTTCAAAAAGTACACACGACCGAGAACAAAATATTATAGATATTATGAAAACGTTGACAAAAAAATTATGAATAATCACAACTTGTATAATAACCGTATCGTCCGAGTTCAGAAATTCGCAAGAACCTAAAACTATTCTATTATCTAACTTTATCTGTTTAGATAGTAACGCGTTCATAACGCAGCTGTGACGTCTGTATTCGCATTCGATTAGTTTTTTACCAAATACTTTAAAGAAAACAATCAGTATCTGTATCGTCCGGTGTCACGATATCGACAAAATTGTCGACGCAGTCGGTTTTAATTTGGCAGAAACGCGTAGCAAAAGCAGAATAACGCGAAACGAGCAAAGGGTCTCGTAGCATAAGCTGAAAGTTCCGCGGCAGCGAAGAGCTCTTAGGTCGAATATTGCGACGGTCCTTACCAATAAGCGGAATTGCACCGACCCGCTGTGAGTAGTTTTCGTTATTCGAGCGTGAAGTATTATCACGAAGGAGGATAAATGGAGGTAGGCCGCGGAGGAAGGAGGAATAAAAGAGAAGGGCCAGACGAACATTTACTCCGTCCGTAGCGATCCGACGAATGGGAGTAACAGAGGCAGAACACGGGAGAGAGAAACGAGAGTCGAATGAGAATGAGAGCCGGAAAGTGCAATTTGTAGTCGCTCTCATTTGTCACTGTATCTCCCTCCGCCCCTTTTCACCCTCGCTGCCCCCACTTTTCATCGTTCCTCCCTTCTTCTTCTTCTTCTTCCTCTTCCTCTTCTTCTTCTTCTTCTTCCTCTCGTCCGACTATTTTACTTTGACTCTGTTTTTTCTTCTTTTTATTCCGTTTCTTGCCCCTTCTGCACGGATCCCTTCTTTCTGCCTTCCACTTGTACGCATTCGGTGTACTCTGCTGGTCGTTTTTGGCCGCTGCCACGTTTCTCGTATCCGTTCCTCCTCGCCTCGACCTCGTCTCGCATCCACGCGGGGGAATCTTGCGAGATAATAAGCTGATAAGGGATTTATAAATCCGCTCTATGCAAAACACACGAGCATCTGTCAGACCGTTGGAACGATCTCCGTGATTAGCTCGCCGGAGCTGTACGTGTACCCGTGTTGCGATCCTTCCTTTTTTTCCGCCATTTATTTTTTACCCCCTTTTCGTCCCTTTCAGAACGACGCTCCGTAACAAGAAATAAAGAAAGAAACTCTCACGACGTTCAGCGTCTCGTTGGACGATCCCCGATCTTCGAGACGTTTTTCGTGGATTCGAATACCGTGCTCGGGTTCTTGAATACCGAGGTCACGTTCATTTTCGACCAGGAACGACGCTCCGGGTCTTTGGTTTAATGTTTAAACACATTCGGAACTCTCGCGTTGAGTATCGTGCGTTGAATATCGATTTTGTCGCGTGGGGATATCACGCGTTGTGTTATAATGTGTCGAGTTACCACGCGTCGAGATACCACGTGCTGAGTTGCCACGAGTCGAGTTACCACGCGTTGAATTACCACTCGTTGAATTACCACGTGTTGAATTGCCACGCGTTAAATTACCACGTGTTCAATTGCTACACGTCGAGTTACCACGCGTGAAATTACCACGCATGAAATCACCACGCGTCGAGTTACTATGCGCTGAATTACCAAGCGTTGAGATATCACGTGGCGAATTATCACGCGTTGAATTATCACACGCTGTATCAACGCGTGTTGAGTTCTCGTGCGTTGAATTTCGACGCGTTGGATTTCAATGAGTTGTGTCACCACGCGTTGCAACATGATATTTCAACAGAAGTTTTCTAATTTTTATCCTTGCTATAACGATACAAATTTGCAGTACCCACCTTCAGAATTTCTTTATTTTCGCCAGTACTCGGTATTGGAAACGAAAAGAATTTGCCGGTTTCTAATATATTAAAATTCAATCCCTATATATTATCTTAAATTGACGATTCGCGTCAAATAATTATTAATCAGTTAATGTATGTGTTTCCATTCGATATCTGAAATCGTGTTCTATATTTATCCAATGTCCATACCGCGTTCTTGCGAAAATGATAAAAAAGAAGTGTCGAAAAACTGCAGCACGATTTTATAAGAAAATCTGCAGGTTCGCAATGACCATAAAGTATTCATAAAAGGCGAGGGAGACGTTTCCGAGAAGGAGTTGAAAATTTTTTGAGAATATAGCAGCATCGTCCGGGGCTATTAGGGGACTAGGACCAAGAACGGACTAGGTGGAACAGTCAACGCGCATATTCCGGTATATTAACACGTAACACATCAAAAGCGCGTCACACGGGCACACCTGCGCCACCCTCTCGAGCCCATCGCACACGCTTATATGTTATATTTATGCCTCCGTAAAGGCCTGTGTTTTCGAGTGACCCGGGTCCCGCTGGAAACCGAAACGCGCGTCTCATTCACGTGGCCCGGTTGTAAACGTCCGCGTAAATTCGAGGCTGGTTAGAGATCGTAAAGTAGCCGGATACGGCCCGATATGGCCACTGGCTTGCCACAGAAAATCATAAAGTCCGCTCGCGAGACACGCTCGTCCCTCGGTGAAAACGAGGCAACGGGTTCGGCCTGTTACGTGGATCGTTATACTTATTGTTAGCCGAGATACTCGCTAAAATCGTGGTGGCGCGCGAGATCATCGACGATATGCTACTTTGTCGCGAACGACCGTGGCGAAATTATTTTCGCCCGGCTTAAACGCAACCCCGATAAACATCTTTACGAGGCACATCCCAGGGTGAGAGACTCTTACGATCGCAGAAAAATTGTAGCAGCTTGGCAAATGAATTTATGAGCTTCGGATTCGAAAATTTGGACAGCTCGCGATTTCGAGGGATTCGAGAATTTGCAAATTTTCGAGCTCGGTGATTCGAGAATGCAGAATTTTCGGGGTTTGGAGATTTGAGAGTTTGCAAATTTAGGGATCTGGAAATTTGGGGGTCGAAGATTTGAGAATCTGCAAATTTGGTTGTTCAGGAATTCGAGAATTTGAAATTTTCGAGGTTTGGAGATTGGAAATTTTGCAAATTTAGGGATTTGGAGATTAAAGAGTTTGCAAATTTGGGAATTCCGAGATTCGAAAATTTGCAAATTTGGGGGTAGAAGATTTGAGAATTTGCAAATTTTGGGGTTTGGAGATTCGAGAATTTGGAATATTCGGGGTTTGGAGATTGAAGATTTTGCAAATTTAGGAATTTGGAGATTTGAGAATTTGCAAATTTGGGGGTTCGTAAGATTCGGGAATTTCCAAATTTGGGGGTAGAAGATTTGAGAATTTGCAAATTTCTCTTGGACCCGGTGCGAAGTATACTTGAAATTCTTCCGGATCGTCAAGTGTTAATACGGAATACGCGTGCTATATCAATTTATAATAACAGTTGCGTCGCGTATCGGAATAATAAAGACAGCGGCGATATATCGCGAACGATCGTCGGGGCAAAGGTTCGAGCGTGGTTCGGAGACGGCCAGTGCGAAAGCGGTAGCAGCGGGGCAGAAAATAGGGCAATCGGTGGACACCGTGGCGGTTTTTTGTCGTGACAAGAAAAGGAGCAACGAACCGCAGATATCTCGATTAGATTTACCGTCGCGGGTTACGGGCGAAGGTGGTCCCCGTGGCTGACGTGGCAATGCGTGGCTGCCACAACAGCCCGTCTGCTCTTATTATTATAAATTATTTATTTGCATTTCTAAATGATCCTTGAAGAATCACGGTATTATGCTAATGCGGAGATTAACATATAGGGAGGCCCGGCGCGATATTTCAACTCGCCTCACCATTTAGAACGGTGGGAGTCTAGGCAACGGTGTATGATCTCCACACGAGTCAGAATGAAAGAAAGAAAGGCGCTCGGTCCCGGGAGGAGATGATATTTTATCATTTCTCCTCGCTACAAAAAGATTCGTACGGCCAGCCGGAGAATTCCAGCAGGTCGAATCCGACAGAACAATGCTTTCCATCCCTGGGAATCGTTCGATCCGAATCGATCGGGACTCTATGGAACGCACGCTCCGGGCTATCTCCTAATTACACTTCCGTCCTCGTCATTCGATTCCGTTGATCGTTTCCCGGCCATTTAATCGAGTTACTATCCGGCCTCTCGTCGAATTCCGGCTACACCAAATGACTCTACCGATTTTGTCTTTTTTTTTTCACCCGCGAGTTAAGGTCAGATCGATAATCGGGATAAAACGAATGATTGACGCGTTGAACCGAAACATTCGATGCATACATTAATTCGGTACCTCTTTTTTTAATCGATGACTTTTAAAGAGTGGTTTCGTCATTCGGGAATCGTCGGGTTTGTCGAGTTCCGACAATTGATTTGGTACCTCTTTTTTTAACCCTTTCGCTCTCGACGGCTTCACGGAGAATAGCATATTCAATAATAATTTATTTCTCGGTGTTTACATTTGTGAAATTTTCAAAGACAAGGCATTTTCCATAAGAAATCAGATTTGTGTTATCAGTATGTATTCATTTTTAGCTCACATTAGATTGCCACAGGAATTTGCAAAACAATGAAATTTTAGTTGTCGAAAGGTTAATCGATGATTTTTAAAAAATAGTTTCGTCATTCGGAAATCGTCGAGTTTATCGAGTTTAGACAGCTGGGCGGGCATAGAAAAAATATCATGTACTAGTTTAAACACAATTTTATCTATACAATCTACATAGTGTTAGTACAGCTGTAATCTTATCAAGCAACTGAAAACCATCAAAATATTTCTTCGCTCCTTACCCTTCAAAATATTTATTGAAAATTGGCTAATGACGCTTCATGATGCTTCTAGCACAACAGGCTGCACCTCCACCATTTTGTATTTTATTTCAACAAAGAAATTACAAAATGTAGTCGAAGTATTAATTAAATAGTCCTCGAAAGCATCAAAATATTCATTCGCTCCTTATTCTTCAAAATAATTATTAAAAATCGGCTTAATTTCGGTTTTCTACATAGAGGTGCCCCGTTCAAACGCAGCGAAGGAGTTAATAGAATCGCCCTGGTGATCGGCTAACGACACGGGACGTGTACAAATTCGAGAGGACGATCGAGCATAGAGCACGTTAATCCTCGAACACGCACGTCAAGTCGGCAAACATTGTAATCCTTGGCTAATATATTACGGCATAGCTGGCGGGCAGTAATTTTCGCGTAGCAGTCCCGCGGACTGTCGGCCGGCACCGTCGAGCTCAGCTCTCTTAAACGACTTAACCAAACGTAATTAACGTTGGCCTATCATTATGTGGTAGCGGGACCACACCCTCGTCACATTATATGTTTATAAATCAGGCTGGAACGGGCAAGTAAAAAACACGACGACGAAAATCGAGTGTCGGGGAGGCGCCTGTTCGCCGCTCGGACCAGCGTACGGGTCCCGATCGTCCCGTCCACGGGTTCCCGGTCCGTGCCCGTAGCAGGTAGAGGAATTCTTATGCTAATGATTTTATGATCGTGGAAATGAATGCTCGTCATATTTTTTTAATCGCCTGGGTTTCCACGTAGCCGCGAGTCAAGCAGCCAGCCAACAAACCGTTCCTGTCTCCCACTGCCTATTTTATGCCCCGTCCCTTTTACCCCCTCCCGATCTTTTTATTCCCTTTTTATTCCCGTTGTTACAGTCTCACGAGCCGGAGCGTGCCCCGTCTTCTCCGTACTCTCATAACCGTAAAGTAACAACGAGGCGAACAACTTTCAGCGTATCGTTGCGCTTCACGACAACGTCCCGTCGATCGACACGGCGTTTAAACTTCCTAATTGAATATCGGACGCATTTTAAATTACCGTCGTAATTAATATAGACGTTTCGGTACGGGCTGCTTTCTTTTAACTCTCGCGATCAGATACACCGCCGGCTGCAACGCGCAACGAGCTGCCCACCGATGCAATTACGTGCACGAGGTTTTACGGCAATATCGAATTTTTCGAATTCGGAAATTTACGACGGTATCGAATGTTTGAGATTCAGAATTCCTCGGATACGATTTGGACGTTCGCTGGTTTTCCGATTTGAAGATTTGGGAATTTAAGGGTTGAGAAATTCGAAAATTGATATTTGACTAATTAGAAATTTGGCAAATTCAGGAGTTGCAGATTTGGAAACTTGAGAGTTTGAGAACTTGGAAATTTTGAGATTTGCAAATTCGGAACGTATGAATTTGATATACCATAACTGTGAAATTCAGGAGATGTGGAAATGCAGAAATTCGGAAATAACAACGAGCCATCGATTTGTTCCCAGTTTTTCCTGAAAGATGATAATTCATCCGTTCGCGGTAACAGAAAATCTTGCGTATAATGGTGTTAGCGTTGGAGAATTACGTTACGGTGGCTCGTTAAGAGAAGGAAAACACGGAGGCGCACCTTGCGTAATGCAACGCGAAACAGGGACACGGTAGTATCCATCAAGGTGTCGGACTTTGCTCTAGGTGTGTGTGTGTGTGGGTGGGTGGTTGGACTCAGCTGTTGGTACACCTGCTCGAGCACTCTGTAGTGTGAGAGTCGGTGGTTGCGCGAGTACCTTTATATGCACTGTCCTCGTCCGAGCCGTGCATTTACATACGTGGTTCGCGCGAACACAATGTAATTGTTACCTCATAATGCGTGTTTCATGGCGGTTCGTGTATCGTGTTCCCCTGACGTCTCACTCGGCTCTGCAATTCCTTCGAGCCGGAGGAAAAAGTGGGTCCACTTTTAGGGATTTCTGTTCGACGTAATTCGTCGGAAATCGCATTTTTCCGCTTCCGTGACGTTGCAGCGTGCGCCGGTGCAATTGATATGAAAATGAATTGGAACTCTCGTACGTGCTCGTTACGAGCCACATCCACTGCACACCGGATCTAGATTACTATTAATTACACGTCACCCGAGGTGCGTTTACTATGCCGTAGGCGTCTAACGTGTACGAGTTATGTACTTACATATGTACTCGACTCTTTGCGTAAGGATTCCTTGTTTTGTTCAGTGTTTCGAGAATTTGGAATTTTCGGGGTTTGGAGATTTTGCAAAAATAGAGATTTGGAGATTTGAGAGTTTGTAAATTTGGGGGGTTGAAGATTTGAGAATTTGCAAATCTGCGGGTTCAGAAATTCGATATTTTAGAATTTTTGGGGTTTGGAGATTGGAGATTTTGCAAATTTAGGGATTCGGAGATTTGAGAGTTTTTAAATTTGAGGGGTCCAAGATTTGAGAATTTGCAAATCTGGGGGTCCGAAAGATTCGGGAATTTCCAAATTTGGAGGTAGGAGATTTGAAAATTTGGAAATTTCGGGTTTTGGAGATTGAAGACTTTGCAAATTTAGGGATTTGGAGATTTGAGTGTGCAAATTTGGGAATTCGGAGATTCGAGAAATTGCAAATTTGGGGGATCAGTGATTCGAGAATTTGGAATTTTCGGGGTTTGGAGATTAGAGATTTTGCATATTCAAAAATTTGGAGATTTGTGACTCACATTCATAATTTTAAATAAATAATTTTTTAACTAAATTTATAGTATTATACACGTGATGTTCGTACGCAGTGAAACTGACAATATTGACGATGAATTAAGGAGTTAACTCTATGCGCTCCTATGTATCAGTTAAATTAAAGTTGTTTAATTTTATTAATTCAAAGGCAATTAAAATTATGCATCTCGAATTAAAATTGTCAGTTATTATTACTATTAACTTTGTCGGTATAAAATGTTCCCATGAAATTCTACTCTCAAGATTCGAACCAGACCGTAGTTCAATTTCCCACTAAGAAATCTCGACAGAATTTGAACAGCGAATAGTATAAAACTTTCACCAACGCTTCATGTCCCGACTCGAACAATAAACTTGTATAAACTCGTACAAAATTCTATCATAAATACTTTGTCCGGGCAAACACGTTCGAACCGTTTCAGCGTCGTATACGACGGAAAACAGTGTAAGTATAGTTGGCAAAAGCAAGATAATGAAATTACCGGGAAACAGGAGCTGCTGATAACGGTGTTACTCGTTAACCGACTGAAATACGACTTCCTGTCCGGAAAGTGGCACTCCTACGTTGCGCGATCCTTTTTTCGCTGTTTTACGTATCACTGGAAACGCGTATTACTCTTCCGGATTTCGTTTGTACGTCCATCGGGTGTACGGACGTAACGGATATAGCACGGCGATAAGAGAACGAAATCCGTGAGCAGGTGGCCGACAGGTCAGCGAGGTAAACGCTTCTCGAGACGATTGTATTGCACATGCCCGTTCAACATTTTTACGCGGTTATATGGGTCAAAATTAGCATCCCACGCCGTTAATTGCGCACGAAACACCCGCCTGCTCTTCCGACGACTACGTGGTACCGTAACACGCACCTTACTCGCCATTGCCAGGGAATCAGAAGGTGTTACCTGTCGAAAAATACGGGTCAAGGGTCCGCCACGGTGTGCTTTGACCCTTTGCCCTCCGAATTGTATTTCGATTCTGTTTCCAGCTGCTTCGAATGCCTCTAAGTGTTGTATTCGAAAGGACCTTGTCTGACTATAATAAGGGCCTTATATCGTATAAACTCAAACGTGTTCACTCGAAAACTTTGATAAAAAATTCGACAATTGAAATTATGTTCGAATTTTTTGAACATCAAATTTGCATCCCAAAATTCTGGAAAAATTCATGGACATGTATATCCGTTGGTAGAATAACGATGACTTTATCGCGTAGACGTATCGTCTCTCGTCCACGATCCTCTTCATCGATACAAATCCACGTCCGCGACTCAGAGTCGAAGAATCGAGATTCTAGAGAAATCGAGAGATCGCGAATGTCGAAACGAACGATGGCGAACGTCTTGGCGGGGATTGGCCGGCACGTTCGAGCAGACCACGTTTCGTGGTATTCGGGAAAAAGGAAGCAGAGAAGTATCGGTCCGAGGATGAAACAACAATCTAATCGCGTCCGCCATTTTGTTTCTGCCTACCGGAGCAGTAGTTGATATATGATCCCATTGGCTACCAAGCTGTTTGGTTCCCAGCTCTGTACTGGACAGCAGGCTCGACCTCAACTTTATGGTGGTTGCTATATAGCCATAAGCCGGACGCTCTTCGGTTGCTCCGGCAATTAAAATTCTTTTCCTCCCGCCATGGTTGCTCCTGCGTCTTCTTCTTCCTCCGTATCTTCGTGATCCTCTTTCACGATGGTCGGTCTGCCTGCCGACTTCTTACCTCATCTTCTCCTCGCCGTTTTTCCCCCCATCGGTTCGCCTGCCCGATTCCCTCGTACGCGGTGTGTCGTATTCTTCTTCTTCTTTCTCGCGGTGATCTCTCGGTGCGCGGAAGATACGCGTAGCAATTAAAACCGCTCGCTCGCCACGGACGTTTACACGATCCTTAACCGCTGGTAGCGTAAGGGGTTAAGGGAACTGACGCGGCCGGCTTAAGTAGCCGGTCAAGGGAAACGGGTAATTATACGAAATGTCGGTGGTTTTCGAGCCGCCCGAGGCTCCCTATCATCGGCGAACGTGGAAGCACCTCGACGATTGCCGCTTCGTTAACGATACGCCGCGCCGCGCCACGCCGCGGAAAAACACGCACGATAAATCGGATTAAGATAACGACGGCATTACGCCGTATTAAAATCCTCTCGTTTTCTACCACGATCAAATTTTATCGCCTCGCTCCTTTATTTTTTTCTCGTCGAACAATCGCGCGTCGTCTTACCATCCATCGTTTACCCCCCTTTAATTGACGCGAATCACGAACTTTCCGCCAAATACGAACGTTTACGATCGCGGATCAGCTCGAGCTATCGGGTGGACAAACAATTGCGCTTTGTTGGGATATGGGCTGGTTGTGTGGTAAATTTAATAGAATTAAATATCTTAGAATGTTGGATTTGTTGGAGACAATTCGGAAGGACGTGCGTGCGTTTCAACGATTGAACGGAGAGTAATGAACTTTCTAAAAATGCATAGAAAGTGTACTGGCCAATTTACGACGATATAACGGTCTTGGTTCGCGACATGTTGGCTCTAGTGACTAGAACTACCAACCAGCCAAAATAACCAAAATCACTATGATGACAGACCTAAGGTTTTATTTATTAGAAATAAGAGTCACTGGGACTCTCTACGCAAAAATGTGTATTTGCACGTTATTGGAATAATAATTCAACACGCTTCGTTTAATCGCGGAACCAATTAACGGATGGGGATCTATCGATCGAAACAATTCCGGACCGATAAACGCGTCGTTGGCGAAAACGAGAGTCGGATACGTTACGATGACTGTGTATTCTACGCTCGCGTACACCTTGCTGTCTATCACCTGTCCGCGGTTTTGTTCTCTCGAATCTTTGTCGAGATTCACGGCGGACGATATTGAACGCGGTTAGAAGCCCTTTCACTCTCGAGCGGACGGTGAAAAATTATCCGGCGAGTCAAAAGTTACCGCGAACATCGCCGCTGCTCGTTACGCGGCCGCGTGAAATCGAGTAAGAAACGAATTTATGGAACGCAACGAATCGAACACGTAGAAAGTCAACGTTCGAGGGTACGTGGGGATCTCGAATTTTCTGATTTGGAAATTGAAGTATTTAGAAATTTGGCTGTACGAGAATTTGGAAAAACGAATCACGGTATCTGAATGTCGATGAAGTTAAAAATTTTGAAAGTTGCAAATCTGAAACAACAGCAACCATTCAAAGTTTGAAACCATCAATTTCCCACATTGTAAAATTAATTACTCGTAAATAGCCGATAGTACTGACGAGTAATTTTTTGATTAAGTAATTTAGGTATTTAGAAATTTGGAAAATCGAATCAGGTAACCCGAACATCGAAGAAGTTAAAAATTTGAAAAGTTGGAAATCTGAAACAAATCGTAAAAGTTTGAAACCTTCAACTTACCACATTGTAAAACTAATTACTTGTAAGTATCCGATAGCACCGAGCACGCGCAGACTTATACCAATTGCCCATTACAGGTTTACAGCAATTACCGGTGCTATTGGCACACCAACAAATGCAATTTGCTTCATGCACGCTGCTAATTGACAATAAACGAAAGCAGTCCCATTCGCATGCACGGTGTCCGCGGATAAACGAACGAGTTTCTCCCGGCTGTAATTATCGGCGCCTATCTACTACAAGATAGATAGAAGATAAAAGTCGTAAATTCGTGGGACATTCGAGAAATCGGTAATATCGCGACTCGTACGAGATCGAGGTTTATCGCTCGACCGTTCAATTGTCACGAGCAACATTTGTACGACGCGGCAGCAGGTGAACCCTCGTTATAAGACCGCAACACAGCCTTCTTTTCCTTATGCGGTTGGTTTATGTCCCCGTCCGTATTTCTCCAATCGTCGCTTACGACGGGGAACGATACGCGATTGATCAATATTTACACCCGTGTCTCCGGTTATGCGACCGAGAGCTTTAACGAGCGAATTACTATGACAACTTGTGTCCGTACTTTTTAATTTATCGGGTACGGCCAAGTTGTGTGCAGCCGGGAGCAGGTGGGCGCTTTCGACGAAACGAAACGACGTTTATATCGGGCAACTTTTGCTCCGTACGCTATCAACTTATCGGATTTCGATCGAGCGGATACGATTTCCGATCGATCGACGAAATTTCATCTTCATAGCGTCAACTGCGATTCACTTCGTGAACGCTGATTGTCTTCGAACAGATGAGCGATCACGAACGCTCATTGATTATTCGCGTTTCGTACTAATAAATCATGATCGATCGTTCGAGATCGTAATCAATTTTATGATCTATAGCCGATATCTGCGAATCGCAACTTTTGATCATGTTTTCGCGCACCGTGGCTCGAATAACAAATTACATTCTTGCGAAACATACGTCATAACAAGGAAGCTGACGCAAAACTCGCAAGGTGAAACCATAACGTAGATGTGTTCGTGGATCAAGCCCGAAACTGCCAATTATACTTGAACACGTAAAAATTATATAACCGATGGCTAAACGAAATAGCAGGTGTATCGCTTAAGGGGATTTTAATGGAATGATTTTAATGACTTAAGGTCATGGAAATAAACATTTTTTTTATTGCCAAAAAGAACTACAATTTTTCTATGAAATGTTCAAATTTTTGGTCCGAGGTCTGTCATTCTTTCAATAGTTCATATTTTTTCGGTATCTTAGGTTCATCCATTTACTACCACTACGAACTAATAAAATTTCTACGTTTTGGCTATTTCGGATAATAAGAACCGCCACGAGAGTGTACCCCGTTTTAGAAGTTGCTACATGTTGCTTCCAGCACAGGCTGTACCCCTGTCCTTTTGTATTTTATTTCAACAAAGAAATTCCAAAATGAAGTCGAAGTATTGCTTAAATAATCCTCAAAACCAACAAAATATTTATTCGCTCCTCATCCTTCAAAAAAATTATTGAAAATCGCCTTAATTTCGGGTTTCTACGTGGAGGTCCCCCCTTTTTTTAGCGAGGTCGATCGATTCGGCGGCTCGACCGAAAGTTGTCCAATGTAAACTCCGCTTAACACGACCGCCAGCAACTAATTGCCGATACCCATCGCCTCCACGTGGACACTGCATTCTCGGAATGCTTCGGCGTGCTGATACGCGGCCGATTACGAACGAATAAAATACCACGACAATCCGTTCCTCGCATTCTCCGGTCATAGCATCGGACAGATGACTACCTACGCTGACAAATTGTCCTCCCTGCATTTTATCCTCTTCTTTTTCTCACCCTCGACGCTTTCGATCACGTCTTTTACGACCCTGCCTCTAAGGTGTGTCGAATATAGAATCGAAGTTACAGTCAGAAATTTTAAGTACTAATCTTTTTTAGCAAAGTTGGTGATATAGCGGAAGGAGGACTTAAAACTTGCTAATGATAGTACGAAGCTACAGCCGACCTACCGTCGACACACGTTTACCTACATTACTTTAACCCTTTACACTCGATAGCTTTTTCACTGTTAGCAAATAGCCACTGTAAAACTTTCTGGTTAAAAAAGTTGGATGAATTTTTTGAAATTATTATTTATTTGTTATGTTGTCCCAAATTTCCTTTATATTCGGTTTTGTCATACAAAAACACAATTTAAACAAAATTTATTGTGCTACTTCTGGTTGCTAAGATATTCAAAAAAACATACTTTCAATCCAACACTTCATTATCATTCCCTTAAATTGCACGATTACCGATAAAAAAGAATGTGATACCGAATATTTTTCTGTAAACTATACCTCAATAAAATTCATCGAAATCGATATGTTGGATATGTTCCCTCGTAATTAAGGATAATCTAGGATCGCTTACTTAGAATTACTTAGCTCCGGAGCGTTCGAAATCGAAATCGAAATTGCTCCAACGCAACAGTTCTCTCGTTCGATTAGATAGTAATCGGTCCGATTAGCATAAGCCAGATACTGGTTGTGAGAGCACAGGGCAGGACACGCGAGTAACCGGACAAAGAGAAGTTACTAATTTCGAGCCGGAGTCTATATTTGGGGTCTCGCGTGTGCGCTTCACCTCTGGCTCTGCTCCTTTTTACTCGTTCTTTTAATATCGTCGCCGGGGCCCGCAGACTCCATAATATGCGAGGTCCGTATATGCGAGACTGTGGGCCCCGGTGCTTGTCGGCCGGCCATAGGATATAGGTATCGGCCTTAACCGTCGCTACGGTCGCTAAAGCTAAGCGTGTATGCATGTTCGGTGCATAAATAAGGAGCACAGCTCGGGAGGCATTAAATCACGCGCGAGGATCGCGTGTGCGCGCTGGAAAGAGAGGACACCGAGGGAAAAGAGGGACTCCGCTCCTTCGAACGAGGAAAGGCCGGACGAGGAGCGAAAAATCGTGAGACGAGGATCGAGCGTGCAGCGAGAGGACTACACGGAGGAGGATGGACGACGAATCGAGGAACGAAATGGAGGAGAGGACGAAGAGGAAAGCAGAGAGACATGGTTGAAACGGCGCATCCGTGGGCCACTTCACGGCGTTACGTTCGCGGTTGCGTTCGAGTTTGCATCGAGCGTGCACCCCCGTCGAGCCAATATGCCCCTCGCATCAACGGTTGCCCACCTTCTTGAGTAGTCCAGCGATTATGCTCCGTACACGAGTAAACATATATCGGGGAACGAACTGGCGGCCTCTCGGTTAGCTTGCTTTACAGCCGCCTGTCTATGGCGACCGTTGCAATTAAGTCGTTCTCCTCTAAAACACCCTTATCTCCTTGCGACATCGTCCGCATTTTTTCGATCGCCGTTTATCCTATCTTCCGATTTTCTTTCTCACGTTCGGTATCTTTGTGCTGGAACAATAATATAGTGGCACACCTACGAGCTAACGAACTCGTTACTTCGAAGATACTTACTTCGAAGCGCGCATGTGGATGTTCGGTTTGCGTTCAATTCATATAAGCACGGATCATATACATGGATATTACCGTCGTTTTCGTAGATTATAAATTCTTGCAGGATTTACTTGTGGTCTCGTTAACAAATCTTGATTAAAAACTGCAAACTATGTGTATAACATATTATACCTCTTAGAAAAATTGTTGTGCATATGATGTAATGCGAAATGATCTCAAGAGAGATTAAAATTGCTTGATATAAAAAAAATAACTATTGTCCACTCGTCACAAAACGAGTGAGATAAAGAATCGTTCTATAAACTGATATATGTATTATCCATTATTTCCTTATTTTTATAGTTCATCTTCAATTTAGACATAAGTGGTCATTAAACGTCCGTAAATCTAGCGTTAAATATCCATAGATATCCTATTGATATCTTATCCTCAGGAAGAATCTCGATAAAAAAAATCGCGGGACGACTAAATAAAGAATGAAGGTGGCACGACAAGAAATGCGTGGAATAAGCGTCTCGTTTCGATCGCGATGAACAAAAGCGAGAGACTAGAATTTCGATTCGATAACGAGGCAGCGAGCAAAGCGGAAGAAAAAAAGAATTATCCGACGAGGCAGTAAGGCGGTCGTATCCAAAAACGCCTCGCACAATCTATCACGCGCAAAGAGCGCAGCAAGAAGTGAGGTTAGGAATGTTAATGTGGGCAGCGGGAGCAGGCAGCCAGTGCGCATGCGCCACCCCCCGCGGAGCCAATCACCGCCCGAGAAATGGTAGCTGCGCCCGGAGTCAGCTCGTCGGGCACCATAACCTCGGGAAGATGGAAGAAGAATCTTAGGGTGGAACTCGATGTTCTCCCTTTTCCTTCTGTTTCATCCTCCTCCTCGCTCCTTTCCGGTGCTCCGTTCATCTTTTTACTCCCTTGGATCCTCTTTTTACCTTCGTACAGCGTACACGGTAGAGAAAACTGGCTTCGCGAAGTCCGACAAATATCGGAACGGTGAGCGTATCGCCTTCAGCATCGAACGGTTCGAGTTAAAAAGGATTGAAAAATGATGTCAAACGGGAGGACAGTTTGTAGCGCTCCTTTTTCTTTGCAGTCGGTTCTCCTGCCTTTCAGCAAAGACTTTAATTGCTGTTAAGGCTGTCGGGATATTTGTTACGGTTCCTCGCGTACGGAAGTTCGTAGAACGTTGTGATTCGAATTGTTTATGGGATAATGAGGGATTACGTTGACACAGGTTAGATTATCGCCCGTTAGACAACTATGTTGGGTACTACTTGATACTAGTGTAACTTGTAATGAGTAGTAGTCTACTCGTTGGATTACTACCCGTTAGATTGCCACGCGTTAGATAGCGACACATGGCGGATCGGAGCAGGTCACATTACCACGCATTAGACTACTACACGTCCGATCACCACGCGTTAAATTACCACGCATGAAACAGCCACGCGCCAATATTCTTAGAACAGTGTACGTTCCGTAAATGTGGGTCACGACCCCGTTCATACCATTCTAATATTAAACTTAAAGTTTCAAAGTCCCAAAGTCTAAAATTGAATGAAACTTGACGTTACGACGTAGCGAGCGTGAGCCTGATGTGTTAGGTGTATTAAAGAATCATATGAGATAAAGAACAATATAAAAGACCTTCAGTCGACAGCGAGTCACTCGATTCACTCGATCTTCAGATTCGTTCGTTTAACCGATGCACTCAACATTCATTCTTAAATGAGATTCAATCTGGATTGATTCACTCGTTTAACCGATTTACTCAAGATTCATCCTTAATTGAGATTCAGACAATATAGATCATCCCATTATTAGAATCATTGTAATTCGTAGTGTTAAGTTAACGATAAAATTGAAAAAAAAAACAAAATTCTTCGGCATTCGCTCGTGACAACATACAGTGTCACCAAACAATCAGAGGACCCTTGGTTTTTAGGTCCTATCCCGAGCCCACGAAGAAAGTTTCAGCGGAAAAATGAAAAAATTGAAAATACGTTCTAATCTCGATACTAGCATCGCGAGAAGGAGTTACGGGCTGATTGCGTCCGAGGTGTGTAAATCTTGTTGATGGAAATTGTCCGCGGACCTTCAGTTTGTTCGGCGATTACATCCTGCGGAGAACGCGTTCACCGGTAGCCACGGCTCTTTCTTCCTCCTCCTCATCGTCCGTCGTCTCTCTTCATCTTTCTCCACGTCGCGCTATCTCCGTCCGAGAATCTTCTTTCTTCGCGGACGTTCAGATTAATGAGCGCACCGCTCGGTACTTTTAATTCCAAAGACCGAGTGCAAATAAGTACCGCCATCCGTCTTGCCCGCCAATTACCACTAAGCAGTTCTTTCTCCGTTCCGCGGGGCATCTTCCTCTCGCCGTCTCTCGTCTTCTGGGTAGTTTCGCGTAGACGTTACAACCTGGTAAGTGCGTCGAAGCAATCGACCGTAGGATGTTCAGGCCGCGATTGAACTTTGAGGATGTTGATGGATTCCCTCGATGTTTGCCGAGCTGTAGTAGCCGGCGTAATGAAGACGCTGCCGTTCGATCGACTGCTATACTGTTATTCCGTTGCCGCGCTATCGTGTAACAATGTTCCGCTAACTTAATTATATCCGATTCGATACGGTTAACCCTTTGCACCCGAGCGGCGACTCGCGTTCGCCGTTTGATTCGATGCAACAATTTTCACCCCTCGCCACGCGATTTATTTGGCAAGCGCGTCACTCTGTTAGCAGTGACAGAGTTTGAACTGCGACCGATTAACAGACGATATATTTATATGAACTTTGTTATGTATTTAATATAAAATAATATACGTATATGATACATTGCAGGAGCGCATGCTTAACACTCGTGCTAAGATTCGATCGCGATACGGAAAAACAAAGGAACAATCGAAAAATGCGCAATCTTGCAGTCGATTTCAAGAACACATATTAGATTCTTTTTTTACAAGTAGCTTCACTGTTAAAACGAACAAAGAATATCAAAATGTCTTGTCCATTTTCTAATCAGCGATCCCTGACTCTGCAAATATTTGGACTGGAGCTTCAAATTGTCAAATAAATAACTTTTAACACAATTTATATTATTATACACATGATGATTGAACGTAGTAAAATAGACTATATTGATAATTAACCCCCTTCCCTTTCCCCAGCAATCCTTGGCTCCGTAAATTATAATTGTACTTGAACTCCAAATTGAAGCATATTAAAAAGTCGTGTAAGATTTATCACGGTCGAGGCACGTGTGCGTTATGTGTCAGACTAGTGAAAATATGGTAAAGAGTTAATAACAAGAGAATAATAATTGAAAAAAACTCATCACACTTTTCCACTAGAAAGTTTTACAGTTACTATTTTTCGATGAGAAAAATGCTTTCGAATGCGAAGTGGTTTTCCGAAATTTTCCTGTCCGCCTCTTACGTTAGATCTCTCAAAATGAATGCACTTCGAATTTCTTATTCCCGATTACGGAACCATCCAGTGGGTACCCATTATGGTACCTATATCGAAGCGTACACCGATCCTGGTCGAGATAAAGAATAAACGTACGTTCCATTTCATATTTCATCCGGTATTAATTTGTCGATGTTGTTCTTAATTTAAGAATAAGCCCGTGGACTGGTAGTTGTTGTATCAAATTCAAAAGAAATACCGTAATAAAGCGTGTTTGTGAACCACCTGAAATTCCAATTATGTTCCAGCGTCGAAGCTTTGTCTTTGGGACGTCGCTTTAAAGTGTGTAACGTCCGGGAAACTTTGACAATAATCTTCGAATGTCTACGACCGCGAGCCTTCTCCCGGGCGATCGAGACACTCGAACGTTTCGGTGTATAAATGTACCTGTACACGGTTTCCAGTGAACCGGTGAATGGTCAATGATACACGCCAATCATCTCGAAGCTCGCTCGACGAACAAATAACACGTTCCACCCACGTACCACGGGGCCTGGAACTGTCTAAAACCGAACGAGCCCGAGTCGTTCGTACGAACGGGTATCCCAAATTAGAGGAATGTCTGATTTACATCTCGAGATATCTCGGATGAAGCTATAAATAATTTCGGTGGTGGAATGTTAATGTGACCCTAGGCTTCGAACCAGCCGATGGCCCACCGGACCCCCCGCCAAAACGCAGACGTCCAGTCGACCTTTAAACGCGCACTACCTATTGGTTGTTCGTCTTTCCTCGCGGGGTGAACGTTTCAAATGACCCGCGTTTCCTGTACCATCTCGTTCACCACGATGTTATTGACGAGCTCCTGATTTATTACGCCCGGACGCCCGACTCTTCGAATTGTAATAAATTCTCGTTTTCGAATCTTAATAGCTACTTGTCAGCGCTTTAAACATTAATAACGTTAAATGTAACATAAATCTTTTGTATGTATTAATGCCTGAGACGTTTTAATATCTAATGCTCAGGATCGGTGTTTAGGGGGAGGGTTTCGAGTAATTTTTGTATGTTTACGAATTCCTGGATTTACGACTTAACTAATAAGGTTAATTCCTGAATTAATTATTTGCACTCGAGAGGCGACTCACGTTCGCCATTTACATTTTACAGTAACTAATGATTAAATAACTTGTAACGACATTTATAATATCATACACTTGGTGTCTGAACCTAGTGAAGCAGACAATATCGATGATTAATAATAAAAAAATAATAACTATTGGCGATTGACACCTTGCCTTATAATCCATTTGTCAGGTCAACATATCATCGACTAATCGTAGCTTCAATATTAAAAAACAGATAAAGAAAGCTCAAATATTATGTCAATTTTGTGTCGAGCAATCCTAGAACCCTGAATCACTGAACCTAGAAACCTTAATTTTACAAAAGCTTTTGCCCTTATTCGGGCACATACGATTTCAATAGCAACACGCAAGAAGAAATTAGGCGAATTTCGAACAGTTTGCCTAGATACCAGCGAACGGAATCCGTTTTTCCTCGATATATCGGTAGAAAGGTGCTAACGATACGGTAGCTCGATTTGCGTATCGATGAGTAACGAGCCGCTATCTTACCACTAAATTTAACGAGGCTGATGGATGAAACGTAACCGGAGTACCGGTGTATTTAGAGGCAAGGTTAATCGAGCGAGGCTATTACTAGCCGGTAGGACACGGGCCATTTCTCTGACTGTCCACCGCATGGTGGATTTATTATTTATCTCGTGTCCCGGATCGAGTTACTTTCGACGATATTTCCAACGTCAGGATCGATAGGCCTCGTATTCTGTTTCGCTCGGTGTAATTACACCATAGATATGTATCATAGACTAGGTAGAAAGCTGCTACTAGAAACTCAGCCGGGGGATCGCGATTAATTGAGCATCGGGTTAATCGATCCTCGTGCTATCCAGCTCGGAGCCTCGTATATATAAACGCCACTTGTTTCGTTCCTTGTTTAGAGCTTGAAAGATTTCAATTTCGAATACCTTATCCGCGAACGTTGCAGCCTCAAATAATTCGCGGCATTAATCAAGATCTACTTCATCGCGATCCACTACTCTTTAGTCGAGAAAGCGGGATAACGGAAAATAGCATCATCCTTGCTATTGCTTGTACGACACTCTTGTAGACAAATTTTTTGTTGGGCGTGCTAAAATGTATTTTTGTAAGGACGTACAAAAAAGCAAAACTTTTGGAACGTATGGACTGGAACACACGTTTATCAAAGTTAAAAGAATCGATTTAAAAAATCGGCTCAACCCTTTGCACCGCACAGTTTCCTTTACCTGTCAGCTTTTTTATCAATTTATTAAATGGATGAAGAAATAATATGGGGTTTCGATGAAATGAACTGAGAAGGGTGCGTAACAAATATATGTTTAATACTTTGCTTGCCGTGTCACCCATATATGGATGACACTGAAATTTTTACAAACATTTATCAGTTACATTATTCAAAAGATCACTTGTCTAACTGAAAATAATCGCATTTGTTACTTCAAACTATGGAAAATAAATATAAGAATGTATTCTGAAAATATGTGGTAAGATTTGTTAAAAACGAAAATACTAACTAGTAAGTAGCAAATAAATGCAAATGAAAATATATATATGAAAATACAGGGTGTCCCAAAAATGGGAAAGAAGCCGAAAAGCTAGGCGGGGTCAATCCAAACAGCTTTTTTCTTCGCAAAAATGTCGGCCCGAAAATATATGATTATATGGAAATATGTGTATTCAACCTATTTATCTCAATTATTTATACAATTCAAGAGAAGTGCAACGTCGAGCAAAAGTAGACAAGGGTTAGGAATGATCGAGACTGGACTCGTTTCCCTTTCGCATAACGCGAAACGCATTTTCTAGAGCAGCCATCTGTCCACGTTTTGTCGCAGCGAGGAGTTGGTCCGAGACAGCCGTGCCTTGAAGTCTCTCGGGCAAAGAGCATCAGAAGGTAACGCGTTATACAATGGGACAATCTCTGACTTGATTTTGCGTTAGGCGAACGAGATTGGCAGTCCGCGTAGCTCGGCTGGCAGCCAGGATAGGATAGGATAGGGCAGAGTATAGGGCCAGGGTAGAGACGTACATTGTTGCACGTACGTGTAGGTACAGTAGCAGTTCGGTGGCGATGTGATCCTGTCGGAGACAGGACTACGTTGCCGCCCCCACGATTACAGACGACGAGAATGAGGACGAGGATGGGGGCCATCCCCGAACGTCTCTGCCTCTGACAGCTCGACCCTCCCTCTGACCCCTAACCCCCGTCTCGATTTCTCTGCTCGTGTCTCAGTCGATCGGTTTATATCTCCTACTAGCTACTGTCTTCACCTATTTCACCGGCACGATCCGAAGGCGATGAGATCCTTTTGATACTAGATTTATTTTGAATCTATAATTTATCTTCGCAACATTCACCTCTTAACGTGAACTCGGGTCAGGTCATAAGCGCCGTATGTCCGCTGACCGTGCGGCGACACTATACGTGGGAGTATAATCACGAAAATGGTCTAAGTCAAAATTAAAAAAAAAAAATGGTTTATCAGTTACTTCACGCTATATTATTTTAAATTAAATTAATTCAATTTTTACGATATATCAAAAATGAACCATCAGATAGTGAACGTTATTTCAACATTATATGACATTCGTTTACTGTTAATTATGAAAGTGGTCTAAGACAGGAACAACAACTTCAGTTTCTTGAGCTTTTACTTGAGGTAAAAGAAATTATATAGTGCAATGGGTTAACCCCTTGCCGTACCATTTATTTTGTTAAATGCATCAGAGAAAACTAACTATTCATAGCTATAATATTAAAACGAGCAGAAGGATTTGAAATGTCGTGAGTACTTTATATTCAGCGTACCTTGACCACACGAATTACAATTGTATCTAAACTTAAAAAATTTTAATAAAATTTGTTACATTTTTTATTGCGTTACGAGTCAAACTCGTAAAAGTACGGCAAGGGGTTAATCTTCAGGTTCGACAGCGGGAGAGTAAAATCGTTGGACCACTTCCCCCACCGTGTATCATAATTATAGCAGTCGGAAATGAGTATGCTTGTACCTCCGTGATCCTCGAGCTAATTATTCGACGAAAGAGCATCGGGTTTCGTTGTCCCGGTGATGTTCAAGAAGAATCCCAAGGCGCAAGCCGGTGGAGGCGGTCGAAAAAGACGACAAGCGGAGGGAAACACGTACAAATCGAAGTCGAGGGACCGTCTGGACGGTCTCTAGCGTAATTTCGACATCGATCATTGGCGAAACGGCCAGTGCAAAATCGTCGGCGCTGTTTAAAACGTCCACGCGCTGCTCGACGGGCAAAAACGGTGGTCGCCGACCAGCGGCACACCAACAGCCACGGAATACTTTATTTATTCATTTGTCGAGGGGGGTTTCGGACGTAGCAATGTTTTAGCGGTAGTGTATAGAGATGCCAATAAATATGTCGTCGGCGGCATGCAATATGTATGCCAGCGTCTGCCAATCCGCGGATAACTCGCGACGGTCCACGATCATTCTCCTCGATCAGGCTGCCCGTCAGTTACCTGTACGAGCTTCTCTGTTCGTTCTTCCAGGTCTTCTTCGGACCCGTTGTTCTTCCTTCTGGTCTCGGCCGGAACCGGGCAAAAACCGAGACGAGGAGCTACGCGCGAACTGGCCCCGTCGAAGTATTGCGTTTTGGTACGTCAAAATTTGGAAACCTTAGGATTTTTAATTTTTCTTTAATTCGAGAGTTTTGGGGTTTGAGAATTTGGGGTTTCGACAAGTTGGGGATGTGAGAATTTGGGAATTTGAGAATTTCGGGAGTTGAGAATTCGGGGATTTGAGATTTCGGGAATTTGTGAACTCGGGAATTTGAGAATTCGGAGATTTGAGAATTTGGGGATTCGAGAACTCCGGGATTTGAAATTTCGGTGATTTGAGATTTCGGGAATTTGAAAATTCGGAGATTTGAGAATTTGGGGATTTGAGAATTGGGAGATTTGAGAATTCGGGGATTTAAGAACTCGGGGATTTGTAATTTCGGGGATTTGAAATTTCGGGGTTTTGAGATTTTGGGGAGTCGAGAATTCGGGGCTTTGAGAATTGGGGGATTTGAGAATTCGGGTATTTGAGAATTGCGGAAGTTGAGAATTGGGGGATTAGAGTATTCGGGTATTTGAGAATTGAGGGATTTGAGAATTCGGGTATTTGAGATTTCGGTGATTTGAGATTTCGGGAATTTGAAAATTCGGAAATTCAAGTATTCAGCAATCTAAAAAATAAAAAATTGGACTATTCAGTGACTGAGAAACTCGAGAATTTAAAATTTAGGGAACTTGAAAAGTGAAATATTCGGGAATCCGCGAATGAATAGATTTGATCTTAGAAATGTTCCTTAGAAATGTTCTTCCGTCTGGTCTCGGTGGGTAGGGCAAAAACGGAATCAAGAAGCTGCGAGCCACCGGCCCGTCGACGTATTGAGACGAAATGCGTCTCGCCAAGACGATGATCGATACCGTGACTCCCCCGGCGGATCCGGTGGTCAATCGATCGACGGATCCACCCGTTATCTCGTGTTCTTTCGCGTGTTTCGATCGATTTCTGCGATGTCCTTACACACGTTGTCGAACGAGACAGAAATCGGACCGATGAATTCGAGAACGACTCGAATAAAAAATTGTCGAAATTAACAATATGTACAACAATGCCTAAATGTTGGGAGTGTGAAGAACATGTGATGAACATTTAATGGTTGAATGAAATTTATAGTGAATCAGCATTCTATCGAAAATGGATCTGGGCAGATAAAAGCAAGATATTGGCATATTATATATTGTTTCTGAGAAGTTTGTACTCATTTGATAAAAGAAAACGCTCAATGTATGATATATCCACATACATATGTCTGTATACACACATTCTATAAGTTAGTGAACTATCTGTATAAAAAAACTCGAATACTTTTGTGTTAGAATTTATCTAACATATTATATTATAATTATATAATTATCTCTTACGATTTTTGTTTCGACCTGTAACGAACTACGGGTGGTAACGCGGAGGAGGAAGAGGTTAGGTTAGGCACCTCCAGATCATTCGATGACTATAGGTCACCGAAGGAATTCGTCGGCCGACGCAAAAGTTTCCAGCGTTCAAGGAGAAATTGCACCGTTTCAACGAATCGGTGGACAAGAAAGGGGAAAGTAACGTTTAAATAATCGAGGAGACAGCGATCGCGCACAACGAAGGGACTTAAGTCCTTTTTGCAGCGTGTTGAGGAGACGAGGCGCATCGGGTGGTCGCCGATCGCGACGGATAGACGTCCGAACGGTCGGCAAAACATCCTCCGATCGAACGTATTAACGATCTCATCAATAAAGCTTTCCCCCGTGCGCTGCCAGAGCGAAGGAGGAGTCGATGAGCGGAGGACCTGTAGCGGCGATCGGTGGAGCCAAGGATGCAAGAAAAATCGCCAATTTGTTGAATCCATCGGCCATAATTCCGATAGAAAAACATTTGCTGCTTTTTTGCATTTTCTCTCCGCCATCCTGGAGCACGGAGAACGTACGTTCGGGGCAAATGTCGAGTCGAATACCCTTTTCGGCGAACACGCGTCGTCTGCACGGTGTATATACGTTTAGGAGCAACGTATGTTCGTGTTCAGGGATTTGAGAATTGGGGGATTTGAGAACTCGGGGATTTGAGAATTCGGGTATTTGAGATTTCGGGGATTTGAAAATTCGGGGGTTTGAGAATTGGGGCAGTTGAGAATTAGGGGATTTTAGAATTCGGGTATTTGAGATTTGGGAGATTTGAGAATTCGGGTAGTTAAGATTTCGGGGAGTTTAGATTTCGGGGGTTTGAGAATTGGCAGAGTTGAGAATTGGGGAAGTTGAGAATTGGGGGATTTGAGAATTCGGGTATTCGAGATTTCGGGGTTTTGAGATTTCGGGGAGTTGAGAATTCGGGGGTTTGAGAATTGAAGGAGTTGAGAATTGGGGGATTTGAGAATTCGGGTAGTTAAGATTTCGGGGAGTTGAGATTTCGGGGATTTGAGAAGTCGGAGGTTTAAGAATTGGCGGAGTTGAGAATTGGGGATTTGAGTATTGGGGAAGTTGAGATTTGGGATATTTGAGAATTCCGGTATTTGAGATTTCGAGGTTTTGAGATTTCGGGGAGTTGAGAATTGGGGAAGTTGAGAATTGGGGGATTTGAGAATTCGGGTATTCGAGATTTCGGGGTTTTGAGATTTCGGGGAGCTGAGAATTCGGGGGTTTGAGAATTGAAGGAGTTGAGAATTGGGGGATTTGAGAATTCGGGTAGTTAAGTTTTCGGGGAGTTGAGATTTCGGGGATTTGAGAAGTCGGAGGTTTGAGAATTGGCAGAGTTGAGAATTGGGGAAGTTCAGATTTGGGATATTTGAGAATTCCGGTATTTGAGATTTCGGGGTTTTGAGATTTCAGGGAGTTGAGAATTGGGAAAAATGTAAATAATGAACAGTGCGAAAACTAGCTTAAGCAACGATTCTTTACTTCCACGAAGAATAACTTACACTTTGACAGAAACACCTCACTAATTTTCGTAATTTAAAGAAATGTACGATCCGTCATTTTTACGGGTTTCGTAAATCTAGTGTCAAGTAGGAAAATCGCGGACGAACGAGCGTTCGCTGGATGGTTAACGTTGATCATGAACCAGCCGTTACATTCGCGAAGCTCGTAATTAATTTAGTCGATAGTGAAACGTCGAAGCGACGCGTAGGTAAACGATGGAACCGGGAAAACACGGACTAGAACTATTTAAGTCCGAGCGAGCTCGAACGAACGGCTCTCCTCGTGCCGGTTGCTTAATTGACGCTAGGCAGATGCATACTTGCTTTTACCGTGTTTGTAACCATATCAATTCGAGTCGGTCGGTTACACAAACAAACCACACGTATTTCGGGATGTTGACTCAGCCCGAAAAAATACTCGCCGCAGAAACGCTCGATCGGTCGAAGCACACCTACGTGATCCGTGATCGAGGAACATCGCCACCGTTCTGTCGATCCTCGAACAATATGCCCTTTTTTTTGCCATGCGATCGATCAACTAGCAAACTGCCGAATAATAAACTCCTCCGAATTCGACTTTCAATTAGCTGCGCCCCTCTGTTCGACGCGTTTCATCGTATCGAAGACACGCTCTGTAAGACAACTGCAAACGAGTATATATTTATAACAAAATAATAAGTATCTGAGTGAAAACGAAAATATATAAAGTGTGATACGTAAACTGGCTTATACGACGATCCTTTATCTTGGCACGGGTTAATATAAATTTTGATAAAAGCTTCTTGATAATTTTTGAAATTTTAAACAAGAAACGTGTCATGAGACATTTTGACTCGTACCGTTAATCTGGTGTTAACAATACACCTATTTGAATGGACAATGAATTAGTTAAAAATCCCTATTCATTTCCTGCGGTGATTCAGTCTATCTTTCACATTATATACATTGTACTTCATGTATGTATGTATTTGTACTTCACATATAATTCGGTGCAGAACGCAATGAATAAACGTAAACCGATCGCCATCGAATTAAGTCGAAATTACATGGAATGTAAAATTAAATATGAAATCGCCGTTTTACCAGCTCGATAACAGAAATCGTAATATTGTAAAACGTTTCCGTTCGCCACGTTTGCGACACGGAATGCTGAATATTAACCGTAACTATAAACTAACTGACAAACTAACAACCGTACTCGTTTGTTCGTCGCTTAACGATCATAAGCGACCCGTTCGATAACGACCCGATATCCGTACATAATAATATACGATATTATTGCGAGGTTGGGGAGAATCGAGCGGGCGTTTTCGCCTCGATTCGCATCCCGCACGTGCGCTCGATTCGAGCGCAGATTTCCGGTAGACTGTTATAACACAGCACGATCGAACGAGAGAAAAAAGGGACTGAATAAAGAAACGGTGCTCCGCCGTGACCGTATATCACCAACGGGCTCGTAATAATATCTAGTCGCTTCCGATTGTGCGTTCACCGCGATCGTAAACGTTGCAACGCGACACTTCTCTCGCGAATATGCGATCGTGAAACTCTCTGCTTTACTAGTTTTCAAGAAAGGGGCCGATTTTTGGAATATGAGAATTCGGAGATTTAGGGATTAAAAGTTTGGGAACTTGGGAAGTGGAGAGACTTTAGAATCGGAAAATTGCAGAATTTGGGGATTTGAAATTTCGGGAATTTGAAAATTCGGGTATTTGAGATTTCGTGGGTTTGAGAATTCGGGGAGTTGAGAATTGGGGAATTTGAGAATTCGGGGATTTGAGAATTCGGGGAGTTGAGAATTCGGGGTTTGAGAATTGGGGGAATTGAGAATTGGGGGACTTGAGAATTCGGGGATTTGAGAATTCGGGGAGCTGAGAATTTGGGGAGTTGAGAATTGGGGGTTTGAGAATTCGGGGATTAGAGTTTGGGGATTTGGGATTTCGGGAGTTTGAGAACGTGGAGAGTTGAGAATTTGGGGATTTGAGAATTCGGAGAGTTGAGAAATCGGGGAGTTGAGAATTGGGGGAGTTGAGAATTGGGAGATTTGAGAATTCGGGAATTAGAGAATTCGGGGAGTTGAGAATTGGGGGAGTTGAGAATTGGGAGATTTGAGAATTCGGGGATTAGAGTTTGGGGATTTGACATTTCGAGTATTTGAGAATTCGGGGAAAAAATCAAATACATATTCAGCAATCCGAGAATTAATAAATTTGCGATACCGTGTAACAAGTACCGTTTTCCCACAAATCCACAATATCTTACCGGCAACAGTTTCGAAGAACTCGCAGCTTGTCTCAAAGGATGCTACAAGACACTGAAAGAAGATCTAGAATCGTGCAGGCACGAGTTGTTCCCGCATCAGAACATTCAGCGAACTATAACTACACGGGACAGAAGAGCAGAGGGTGAGAAAGGGAGAAACACGATACAGGGAGAGTACGAAGACTATGATTTACACTGTTACCGCGTTGGTTCCTGCGATACCCTTTGTCCTTGGACGATGAATTCGCGCCTCGACGTGGCCGTACGCACCGTGGAAAACGGGGGACGAACGAACGAGGAATCGCGTGATTGTTTGCATTATTTATGACGATCTCGTCTCACCGTTGTACATCCGATATTAATCTCGTCCGTGTCTCTTTTTCAATTATTTGGTCGCGTTAATAAAACGGGGAAGTTTATGGAAGGAAAACGTATAGGAAATCAGAAGTTCGACCCCATTTTGTTCTTTAACCCTTTGCCTTACAATATCGCGACGCACTAGTGACGCACGCTACAGTTACAGCCTGAATTATTATTGGTAAATAACATATTATATATATATATTATTAGAGATTGGGGATTTGAAAATTGGGGGATTTCAGATTTTGGGGATTTGTGAATTGGGGGATTTGAGAATTGGAGGATTTGAGATTTCGGGGATTTGAGAATTGGGGGATTTGAGGATTGGGGGATTGAGAACTCGGGGATTTGAAAATTGGGGGATTTGAGTAATCGAGGATTTGAGGATTCAGGGAGTAGAAAATTCGGGGAACTGAAAATTCAGGACGCTGAGAATTCGGGGTGCTGAGAATTCGGGGTGTTGAGAATTTGGGGTGCTGGGAATTCGGGGTGCTGAGAATTGGGCGATTTGAGAATTGCAGTATTTGAGAATTCGGGGAGTTGAAAATTCGGGGAACTGAAAATTCGGAGTGCTGAGAATTCGGGAATTTGAGAATTGGGGGATTTGAGATTCCCTGTAACGCGCTATACGTCATACTCTCAACCACGAAATCACCGAATATGTTCGGTGCACGGGTCGTATTCGGTCCGTGAACGGGAATCGTAAATGTCCGTGGTGCGCGTAAATGGTGGAATTGTAAAAAGAATAGTCGCAGTAAAGACGGCGAACTAGGAACAAATTGTTCATTATTTTATACGATCCCGGATATTATTTATCGCGGACGGGGTTGATAGGGTTGGCGGGATACTCGACACCGGGGAGTATTCCGTGACGGGAGCGGTCGGGAACAAACGAGTTACGAGTAACAGGTATTATATTCGTATCGTTGTACGCGCTACCTGGATATTTTGATACCGTGTCGTGCACCGATGAAAAGTGGTAAGCTAATGCTCGTTATCGGGCCGCGCCGTTCCTAAAGCGAAATGTTTATCGACTAGAACCCCGCCACGGTGAGAACTGTGCAATTACGGGAACCTTCGTTCAACGAGATCCGCGGCCGCGCTAAAATACGACGAATCGTAAACTCTCGCCGTTTATATTACTTGCCGAAGCCTCGCGGCGATATACGGCGAAAGGACAATCCACTTTCGAATTAATCCGCGGCCGATACCTTCCGTAAAGGGCCCGATATAAACGTTCTTGTCCGCGTCGACTATGGAAAAATTGCGAAACGCGATGGACGATCAAAGCTGGAATTCGAATGGGGGGGCATTCGGTTATTCCGCGTGGATCGGGAGGGAAAAGTATCCCGTACGAGATTCTTCGGGATACCATTCGTGACAGGGATCCTAGATTTGTGTACATTGTGCGGTAGATGGTTTATCGCAAAATGTGTCTTTTTCGTCGAGCTATGAAAAATAACACGTTTATCGCTCGTGCGACGTGTTCTCTCATTTTCAAGAATAGGACCGATTTTTGGTGTATGGGAATTCGGAGATTTAGGGGTATAGGGATTATTCGTTTGGAAATTTTGGAGTTGGCATGATTTTGGAATCGGAAAATTTGAGATTTCGGGAGTTTGGGAATTCGGGGAGTTGAGAATTGGGGGATTTGAGATTTCGGGGAGTTGAGAATTGGGGGATTTGAGAATTTTAGGAGTTGAATATTCGGTGATTTGAGAATTCGGGAATTAGAAATTTCGGAGAGTTGAGAATTCGGGATGTTGAGAATTTGGGGAGCTGAAAATTCGGGGCGCTGAGAATTCGGGGATTT
The DNA here is from genome assembly GCA_947623535.1 of Coelioxys conoideus. Classification (NCBI taxonomy): domain Eukaryota; kingdom Metazoa; phylum Arthropoda; class Insecta; order Hymenoptera; family Megachilidae; genus Coelioxys; species Coelioxys conoideus. The sequence goes on along the minus strand of OX392455.1, from coordinate 5,865,938 downwards.
GAGAATTCGGGGAGCTGAAAATTCGGGGTGCTGAGAATTCGGGGTGCTGAGAATTCGGGAAGTTGAGAATTCGGGGAGCTGAAAATTCGGGGCGTTCAGAAATCGGGAAGCTGAGAATTCGGAGCGCTGAGAATTCGGGGAGCTGAAAATTCGGAGTGCTGAGCATTCGGGGATTTCAGAATTCGGTGATATGAGAGGAGCTGAGAATTCAGGCAAAGCTGGAATTCGAATGGGGGGGTTTCGGTTATTCCGCGTAGATCGGGAGGGAAAAGTATCCCGTACGAGATTCTTCAGGATACCATTCGCGATGGAGATCCGAGATTTGTGTACATTGTACGGTAGATGGTTTATCGCGAAATGTGTCTTTTTCGTCGAGCCATGAAAAATAACACGTTTATCGCTCGTGCGACGAGACGAGCCTCTATTAGCTGCATATATTAATATTAAAATGACTGTAAAAATGATCGTGGCTTTTAACTAGCGATTTTAAGGCAACGCGTTTTAACTCGGAATTACGTTTATCGTCGGTGCAAAAATCGTCGAGAGAACGACGCCGTGAACAGTTTCTGCCGCTTTGCGTCCCGTTCGGACTCGCGCGATAAAATCGTTCCAACTATTTGCACTTTCTAATTTTACGACAGGAAATTAAATTAACGACGCTAACGAGTAGAGCAAATTTACTTCGTAACGACATATACGCGTTATAATTAACAATTTGATTACAGGTTTTTTATTCGGTTACTTTCAAGCTTCGCTCTTTATTTCTTCATTTTGTTTCATTCATACGTACATCGTATATTTAGTATTTTGTATAATTCATACGTATATCGTATGTTTAGTATTTTGTGCGTTAGTATGTACTGACGTTATTAGTAGTTCTTTTTATTGATAATTTTGTTATGGTGTTATCGATATGCAGCCCAAGTGTATTTGTCTAGTTGTGGTACAATTTCACTCAACCTGAATAAATTACTAATTTGTGTGTTCCCAATGTAAATGTAGAAGCAGTCGAAACGAATAGATACGGAAGAATGATAGAATATCGTACGACAGTTCGGTAGGTGGACACGAAGAGTGCATAATCGATTGTACTTCCTCACGAGTAATCGAGAAGGTAGTCGTGCACGAAACAGGCGAGCGACCCACCGCGTCCGATGATCGTATATATATATATAGGGTGGAGAAATGGGGAATGAACGTGTCAGAAGCAGCCCCCAGGGTCTAATTATGAGTTTGCACAGAGGGTTGGTTAGTCGACTTTGCCGCGTTACGAAGAACCCCATTGACTCATTGACCGAAATATCTTCATTGACTGCCACATGTGAATTAATTATTTCATCGAATCACGCCGGTACACGTTATCGGGCAATCATCGCGGAAAAATACTTTCATTCGTTTTTTCTAAATCGCTACGATAAATTAGAATCGATCGCGGAATTCACAATTATGAATTATTTATCGAAACTTTCACGGAACAATCACCGCTCGAAAATCACGGGAGTTGGAGACATTTTGGAATCGGAAAATTTGAGAAATCGGGGATTAGAGATTTGGGATTTCAGAAATGGGCGAGTTGAGAATTGGGGGATTTGAGATTTCGGGGATTTGAGAATTGAGGGATTTGAGAATTCGGGGATTTGAGATTTCGGGAATTTGAGAATTGGGGGATTTGAGAATTGGGAGAGTTGAGAATTCGGGGACTTGAGATTTCGGGGATTTGAGAATTGGGGGATTTGAGATTTCGGGGATTTGAGATGTTTGGAATTTGAGATTTGGAGATTTGAGAATTTGGGGATATGAGAATTGGGGATGTTGAGAATTCGGGGATTTGAGATTTGGAGGACTTGAGAAATGGAAGAGTTGAGAATTCGGGGATTTGAGAATTGGGGGAGTTGGGAATTCGGGGATTTGAAAAATCGGGGAATAGAGAATTGGGGGATTGTAGAATGAATCCATAATCTAAACAAAATCCACTACCAACCTAAATCCATAATAGGAGTTTTGGTATCTCAGGATTTTGGTAGGTTAAAATTTGGGAAATTTAGGATTTTGGAACTTTTTATATTTGCAATAACAAGATCTTCCAATTCTCTCCCTAAAATATCCATAGTTCTCCTTTCTCTTTATTGTTCATTCACATTCATAGTTCTAATCTCTCCCTAAATTTATAATATAACAAGAATTTTGGGATATTAGGATTTCATTACGCGGCGTTTATTTATCGAATAATTTTATTAAAACGAATTCAGAGACGGTAGAGATCATCGAACGGGACGGTTCCATGGGAATTCGAACATCGTTAAGGTCTCGTTGTAGCGGGCAAATAAAAGATGCACACGGCGTGGCCGAACGGAAAAAGAGAAAAAGGAAGGACGGTGGGGTCACGAGTCGACGGAAAGTTCGGCCGAGCAATATCTCGCGGCGTGGACGGACAAAAAGGGACACAATGCCGAGGGCAGGATCGATTCTCCTCGGTCGAGAGGATCACGAAACGAAAGAGGACGAGACGGCGAGGTTGGCGTTGCGCGGAAAGGAACGGGTCCCACATTGTTGCTGAAACGATGCTCGGCGACGGGCCACGGGAAACAACGAGCCACTGGTCGCCTAAGAAGCGTAATTAATCACTTTTTCTTGCGTAAGGAACGCGGTGCCGTGGAGAAAACGGACGGGGATCCTCCGCGAAACGAGATTCCCAGATCCCGTCGCGAGATCTTTATGTAAATCGGTGAAGATCGAGGAACGCGTTAACGCGGAAAAACCGAAACGATTGTTTATCTGGAAGATGGATATGCACGGTGTGCCCGACGTGTGTGCGTGTGCACGACGTTGTTTCGCTAACTGCTGGAAAACGTGAAAGGATTTTTTGTCGATCTTTGTTTCGTTCTGTAGAAAAAGAGACTAATGAACGCGATGTTTGTTTTAATTATAATTTATCACAATTATTATCACATTTATTGAGGCATGGATTTTTTTGTGGCGTTTGGTCTAGTTTTTCTAAATTCACAAATTTTCGAACTTCCAAATTTCCTGTCACCCAATTTTGCAATTTCCCGAATCTCGGTCTAACCAAATTTTATAATTTCCCAAATACTCAACCCCCCAATTTTGTCATTTTCCAAATCCCGATTTCCCCAAATTTTGTCATTTCCCAAATACCCAACCCCCCAATTTCGCCATTTTCCAAATCTCGAATCCCCAAATTTTGTAATTTTCCCAATCCCCAAGCCCCCAATTTTGTCATTTTCCGAATCATGGTTTCCCCAAATTTTGTAATTTCCCAAATACCCAACCCCCCAATTTTGCCATTTTCCAAATCTCGAATCCCCAAATTTTGTAATTTTCCCAATCCCCAAGCCCCCAATTTTGTCATTTTCCGAATCATGGTTTCCCCAAATTTTGTAATTTCCCAAATACCCAAGCCCCCAATTTTGTCATTTTCCAAATCTCGATTTTCCTAAATTTTGTCATTTACCGAATCTCGGTTTCCCCAAATTTTGTAATTTTTTCGCTTTACTTAAACAATCAGTATAAATGTAAAGAAGACCAACTTAACAAATTTCGTCATTCGAAGTAGGAAATTTGTCGAAGGTTCGTTCGACCCCTTTGGTAGTTTTAGCGTCAAAAAAGCTTTGCAGTCGCTGTTTGCCGATGGTAAGAACATTTTCGAGCACAAAGGGTTAAATTCATCGGTGGTGCGACGTATCCGGTATCGGTTATGTTCACGGTCCAGTTAGAGCCACCTGTGCCGTTGGTAGCAAAGGGAGGATAGCGTAGGTAGACGAGACGGAGAATATCGAGGTAACCAAGCAACCAAGGAACCAGGCAGGCAGCCGGTTTGGAAGGCAAGCGCGGACATGTGGGCCGCGAGAGTGACGGATGGCCACATCGCATTTCGCGGCTCCATATCTCCCCGATTTCGCGGGTGTAATTCCCGTAAAGTCGTTTCGGAGGCCTGTTTCGTAGCCGGTGTATAGTCGCCGCGCATAACCGCGTGGCCTTCCTTCATCGTTCACTCGCTCGAATCTTTTCTCCTCTCCTCTCCTCGTCACTCTCTCTCTCTCTCTATCTCTCTCTATCACCTCCTCTCGCCTCGTCGCTGTTTCAACCTCTTCGCGGTCCGTCTATTTTCTTTTCCCTTGATTTCTGTCCGTGGTCGCCGGCTTTTTATTTGCCCGGCGTGCATACCATTAGCCGCCGAACGTTAACAGCCCCGACGACCTCTAGCTTCGTCGGTAATTACCGGATCATAGCCGAAAAGCTCGGAGAACGGGCCTCGTTCGCGATCGGCCTCTCCAGTTCGTCGTGGGAACGCGGGACACGCTAATGCGCAACGTTCCCTCGGGATCTCCTTCGTTTTGCGAACCTTACTCCACTCGAACTGTGTTCACGATCATACGACGAGCTGGCGATTCTCGAATTCGTTCGATCACGCATTCACTCTACACTGAACTGGTCACGTCCGATTGGAACTCCAAATAACGAGTCTCGACCTCGGTTTCTATATTCACTCGTATATGTATACTTAAGTACGCTACACATATATGAATGTATACTATTGAGGTATATAAATATTCACTTAGCATAAACAATATGTATATTCATATGAGTATACTGTATGAATTTGAATATCCGTCGTATGTATATTCACCCGAATATTTATCTACGGACAATATGTGTGCATAAATATACATGTATGAATTTACGAAGAATATGTATGTACTTACAGGTATGTATGCATACATATGTATATTCATATGAATATACTTCATATGCATATTCGAGTGAATATTTATATATGGACAACATGTGTGCATATACATGTATGAATATAATAATGAATATAATATAATACTCATATATAATAAATGAATATAAGTCTCATACGAATATACTGTATGAATATGAATATACCTCATATGTATATTCGTATGAACATTTGTATACGAACAATGTGTATATATGTACATGTGAATATTCTTATGTGTACTCATACGTATATATACATATTGTTCGTTGTATCGAATGTCTTTAAACGCGGCGCTAATTACTGGCAAAATCGTGTTCGATGATGTTTGTAATTACGAGATGAACACGACACGACGCAGCTCGATTTCTCCTTCATCGAGTCGTAAAGGCGATGAATGTTCGAGTAACTTGTCGGCACGATGCGATCAAGCGGAGAATGCAAAGTAGCTGAAAGATAGCGGAGGCTTTTCGACATTGTACTCGATCAAGAAGCACGAGGACACCGATCGCGGCCGCTTAATTCGATCGAGCGTGTACCGACCGGTCGATGAACGATACGGTAAATCAATAAGAATCGTCGCGACGAACAAGAAGAAGAAGGAGGAGGACGGAGGAGGAGGAGGAGGAGGACACGTTCGAGGCCGCGATCGCACTTAGCGAGCTTTTGATTTATGAAGCGACGACGTTTTAAACGAATGTCCCGCGTACGGATCGTAACGCGATCTGGCCACACAGCACGCGTGTTCCCGCGCGGTATCGCGCTCGTAATATCTCTTTTACGTCGTGTAAGGCCCGAAATGAATATAAAGTCTTTGTCGCTCCAAATTTATACGGTGATAATAAAATTAGCGAAGCTCGACCGTCGCGGTCGCGACTACGGCCATGCATGTTTCATGCGCCACGAAACTGACCACTCTTTCTCTCTCTCTCTGTCTCGCGCCGCCGATAATAAACGTCCGTGCACGCGGCACGCTTTTGCGTTTGCGAAGAAGATCATAGATACGATTCAACGGGGTCCTGTTTACCCGTAGCGGGACGCGAACAACCCCGCGGCGCGATCCCGTGAATTCCACGGGACCAGGTCGCGAGACCACTGTTTCAGCAAAAACTCATTAAGACGACCCCCGCAGAGCGTTCCTAGACAAAACTGTGACGATCCGTTGGATGATGATCCTGATCCCGGCAGACAGGCCGGAGCCTTCCTTGCCACAAATTCCTGGAAGACCGCTTCACGGGCTCCGCCTACCTGGACAGGTGCGCGGTTTCTGGCCTAGGGCAACAGAACAACCAACGCTGGCTTCGGGTGTCAGGAGCGTATCCCTTGAGTTATTGCATTTCTCGAGTTCCAGCGCGCTGGACGCCTAATGATTTCTTTTTTTATTTCGTTCTCTACGAGCATAGAGAGCGAGAGAGAGAGAAGATCGTCAACGCTCGTTTCTGGGGCTAACCCGCGTAAAAACCGTTTCCAGCTGGATCTCACCGTGCGAACCGCTTCACCTTTGCACCGTCTGTCCTTTGTCAAGTGCCCCCGCTACCCCCGCCTTTTTCGTACCGAACCGATCCTATCGTATGTACGAAAATATCTTCGAGTCGATCTAACGGGCTTACCAGATAGCTTTCTATTATCGTGATCACCGGTTAAGCTACGCTCGGCCATGAATCACGAGCTCGCGTTCACTCCGGCTCGCTACCTGTGCCCTGTACTTTGCGTTCGGACGAGATCGCGAGAAAGTGAAACTTTGGAAATCGGTGATTACGTCGACTCGAAAACGCGAAACGTTCGCGATCGAAAACGTTGTTGTCGTCGGCAGCTGGTGTCTCGAAAACTTTCTGACCGAAACGTTCGATCGATTTGTGTGGAAATTATTATTTCCTAGTATTAGTTGCTACTCTTACTTCACTGTGTTTACGCGTGATTTTTTTGCCCAAAATGCTTAATTTTGTTATATATATTTATTAAGGAAATATTATTTATTGCACATATCTATAGGACATATTGCACATAACAACATATGTATGTACGCACATGTATAATCATGGATGAACAACTTCAAGTATCGGTCCAGTGTTAATTGTCTTTTAGTTTTTTCTTTTTTTCATAAATTAAAATGTAGCATGCAATGTCATTATTCACTGCTCCTGTAACCTTCGAGACACAGTTTGTATAATAGAATTTCATATCCCTTTTCAACAGTAATAAACACTGGTTGTCCCCAGTATGACATCATCGCAACTAAAATTTTTGTTCTCTTTTTAAATCGCGTAAGTCGAGGACTGACTGTATAGATATAGTTAAAAAATATTTATTCAAATTATTCTATTAGACCAAATGGCGATTGTGAGTCGCCATTGGAGTGCAAGTTTTGGATTTATACAGAAACTTCGAATTATACAAATTAGAATATTACGATTATACGAATTAGAATATTACGATTGTACAAATTAAAATATTACGATCAGACAAATTCGAGTTGTTTCTGTATTCGAATACGTTCATATTTGTTTCCGATGGGCCGATACCTAATGACGATAGCAAAGAAACGATTTCTCGAAAGGAATCATCCTGAGCCTCTCGAAATCGTCATCCGTTCTGGCCGAGCCGATGAAAAATGTCTGTTGGTCTAATGATAAACGAGCGCGAACTCATAAACGACCGAATGATACACTCGAGAGCTCATTGTCCGAGTAAGTTTTCAGGTGGTTCCCGGCCATTGTAGGAGCCGGTTCGCATTGTTGTTACGACGCCGCTAGATGAAACGCTCGAAAATCTTTCGTGGTCCGAGCAAAAAAAGAAAAGAAAGGGAGGCTACGCGTTGGACAATGCGATTTCGTTACAGAATCGTGGAAACGGTGGCCGGATACCGAGTTTCTCGATCCTCCGAATGACAATGGACCGAAATGGATACAGACACCGTCCGATTTTTGTCTTTACCGGCCAATTTGTTGGCTTTACTTACGCTTCACGCTTCTTAAACTCGGTGTTCGACTGGTTTCTTGCTCGTTTCTCACGATCGAAAGAGTAGGAAGGAAGATTATAGACATAAGAAACATTTCGCGAACATAAGATACGATTGATCGTGTTCTAAATTAACGAATAAGCTGCGAATGAAGTCACGATATCGTAACTGAGATATATATTAACCCTTTGCGCCCGAAAGGTGACTCACACTCACCACTATGTTTAATACAGCAATTTGGAATAGGTATTTATTTAAATAAATCTGTAGCAGGTATGAGGTATAAATCTCATGAGACAGCCAATAGTGGCAATTAATATTAGAGACATAATACCTTCATCAGAATTCATCAGAGTTTTCAGGCAAGAATTTTTAGAGTTACTGGTATCGGTAAAAATACCTTCGAGTGCAAAGGGTTAATATTGTCATGAGCGAAATCGAAAGGTTTGAATTTTAAACAATTTTTATTTTGTCACGGGCGAAGTCGAACGGGTTGAATTTTTTTTAATTTTTATTTTATCACACGCTATAATACATTTGACACAGATTGTTGGATGAAAAAACCACTCTCTGATTGACCGACTTGATCAATGACTAATGAGTGAATGGTACCACTAATTCTCTTGTGAAACTTTTATATTTTCTCTTAAACGTTCATGCTACGCTTTGTCTTATCTCTTCATGCTAAGCTTTGTTATGTCCGGGTTCTCTCGTAGTCTTATCTTGTTTAGGTCCGACCTGTGAGAATATAAATACAATTATTTGACACACCTGGTGTGTCATACAATTCCTAGATGAAACGACCAACGACCAGGTGCGTTTTGGGAATAAATTTGACTGAAGACATCGGTGTATCTTCGATTTGATCCTAACTCCGCGCCGTATCAATTTCTAAGTTAATAAATAACGAAGAATGAAGAAGAAGACAAGGTTGTTGGACGCATAGATCACTGGAGAGCGGATACGCGTGAAAAACGAGCCGAAATAAATACTTTCGTCGATGATCGGGCAACCGTGTCGTAAACCGGCAGCAGGGTGGAATATATCTATGTATATTCGGAAGTAGAAGGCGCGATGGCACCCCAAGCCTCCCTTCCAAGCCCTTAACGTCCTTCCCTTCCTGCGGTGGTCGTCATTGTTTCATTGTGTTATAAACGCATTGCGTGTGCTTAGTGCGTGAGCGAGGGTGTATCGATTGCCCCGCCCCCTGCTGCGTAGCCATGACGACACACCCTATCCTATCTAACCCCTAGCCTAACCTCCAACTTCTGCGTTTCACCCCTGCGCTCACCCGCCGCCTAGCGTCGTCGAGCTTTTCTCTTTTGCGCTGCTTCATCCACCCCGTGTCATCCCCGAAATACCCTGAGCACGTCCTCGAGGTGACGCTGCCCAAGGAAACCCCTGTCATCGGGCAAGGAACGACCGACCCGTCGTGACCTTCTTACGTAACCTGTCATCTTTCTTGGCCACGAGGGAAACTCCGCTGCCTCCGTTACAGAACCGCCATTATCGATTAATTATCGATTCAGATTTTCCGATATTCGAGTACTAGTATTTCTAAATCCTCAAATTTTCGAACTTCCAAATGTCCTGTCAGAATTTTTGTTATTTTTTGATTCTTGAATCACCAAATTTTGTAATTTTCCCAATCCCCAACCCCCAATTTTGTCATTTTCCGAATATCGGTTTCCCCAAATTTTGTCATTTTCCGAATCTCGGTTTTCCCAAATTTTGTAATTTTCCGAATACCCCACCCGCCCCAATTTGTTATTTTCCGAATCTTGGTTTCCCCAAATTTTGTAATTATCCGAATCCTCAACCCCCCAATTTTGTCATTTTCCGAATTTCGGTTTCCCCAAATTTTGTCATTTTCCGAATCTCGATTTTCCCAAATTTTATCATTTTTGGAATCTCGATGCCCCTAAATTTTGTCATTTTCCGAATCCCCAATCCCCCAATTTTGTCATTTTTCGAATCTCCAATCCCCGACCCTCAAATTTTGCAATTTTCCAAATCATCAATAACAAAACTTCATAATTTGTTGAATCTCAAATTCCCAAAAGTCCCCATCATGAAATTCACAGATTCGCAACTCTCGCAGTTTCCCAAAGATTTCCCCCGATCTCCCAAGATTCCCAGATTTCCAAATTATCGAATTCTTATCGTCCCGATACGACGAAAGGTAAAGTTCCCGACGTCTTCCGTCGAATCCCCGTGCTTTTTACGAAGACGATCGTATTACGATCGCGAAGTGGTTAGGTTCAATAAATAATGTTGCGTAGCCGGTGAGGAATTGCCAGCAATTCTGATGCCATCAGGAGGCTAACATTCAGAAACGATCACCGAGAAGCTTGATGTCGCGCGTCTAAAGATGACAAACTACGCGGAACATCCTACCGACCGAAGACAATAGGTCAAGCCTGCAAGAAGACTCGTGTTGCCGGAGTGACGGAGTAACCGATCTGTCCCAGCGGGTATGTCTCGCCGTAATCGACTCTATACAATCCAACCACGATATTAATTACCGGAAACCCCGTATTCGCGCGTGACTACCACAATTTCTCCCAATCACTTTACCTAATCTACTACCTGAAGACGATCTTGTTAGATACGGATCGAGATACTCGCTTTCGATAAAACTTCCAATTTGTACACGAACTTGTTATCGTCGTTAACGCTAGATTTACGGACGTTTAATGGCCACTTATGTCTAAATTGAAAATGAATTATAAAAATAAGTCAATAACGGTTGATACATACACACAATGGTTTATAGAAAGATTCGTTATCTCGATGAAGGGTAAGATACACTTTGACAAAAGCTTCTTGTTATGCATGACATACAGGTTGTCCTACAAGTGCTGTAGGTGTCGAAAAGGGGTGGTGAGTGGTGCTATTCCAAACAGCTTTTACCTTTCCCGAAATATTGACTGAGACTTCATTTTTGAATTATTAAGGAAAATAAATAAATGTATAAGTATTGTAAATAGTATAAGTCCTATTTTTCCCTAAACAGTGTTACGGTTTTCACTCAACGTTTTGTCTCCATGCCCTTTGTGTTTCGCTTATGTTAATAAACATTTCTTTTCCTCAGGCGATATTCAATCGTTATTCGTCGATATTTATGACCAAGCAGCGACTCGTCGAGCGTTCATCGCGTTACCAGGCTCGTCGAGTCGCGCCGAATTATATAGCATTATTCTCGTACGAACACCTGATCGCGGAGGAAGAAAAAAAAATTTTCATGGACCACCCACGAAGACGCGCTCCAAATGTTTCCCGATTCGTCGGGTTGGCAAGGGCCCGAGCGCAATCGCGGCGAATCGATTGGTCGAGAGGCAACAGGAGAATTTGCATACGTCGATCCGCAGAAAGGATCGTTATTTCGGGGCCACGCGAAGGACTCGCGATCCAATATTCATAAGCGATCCTGTATCGTTCGCACGATCGCTGGTCCCCGATTGTTTTCCACGCGCACGCCTTCCTTTCGACGGGTGGATGCAGCCTGTGGCCGCGTAGACAAAGGGAGAGAAGGCGAGGGGCCCGAAAGGACGGGATGCGTCGGTATGGGACCCGGCCCGGAGCTTTACACGCGTAAGGAAAGGATCGATATATCGGTATACGGGCGGAGGAATGATAAATGGCCGTGTCGAGAGATGCGCGGATAACATAATGAGACGTATTGTGCCGGTGAGGGACCCACGGGGACCCGGACTCGCCTCTCCAGAGACCTTCTTCTCGGGCCCCGTCCAAATTTCGCCCGGCCACAGAGCGTTTTAACCTCGGACTTTCCCGGAATTCCACTTTTCGGGGATTCTTCTTGCGCAACAACATCATTTCCGCGAAACCGCCCACGCGTTCTTCGTCCTCCGCTTTCACGCGCCATGCTGCTCCAGAATTTTCCAAGATCGAGGGTGAAAGAGGTTTGTGGGGATGTTTTTACTCGAACTTGTTTTTTTTTTATAAATAAACATTTTTTGACAAAAATGTTTCTGATAAAAAAGTCAAGAAAAGTGTGGAAAAGTTACATTTTTATTCCATGAACAATTAATAATTTGTTCATGTTTATAACATCGAAATAAAATTTTCGACTGACACAGTTAACTGGTTAACTCCTTGGGCTATAATAATCTTCACTCGAGACGCACCTGCATTTCAGATATGGTGAACCTTGTTTATATTTTTAATATAGTTGAATGTTTAATTTGAGTCAAATTATAATTTGCACCGTAGAGGATTGTTAAATGCAAAACAGTCTTGACAGTGAAACTTTTTTTTAGCCACCTCTAAGGTTAATTAGTCAAAATATGGTCATGTTCAATCTCAGATGCATACAAGCTCAACCTTCACATATATGTTGAAACGAGAAGTGCATACATGTGTGCATACAACTCGTGTTCATACATGTTCAATCTCAGGTACGTACATGTTCAATCTCAGGTGCATATATGTTCAATCTGGGACGCATACAGGTTCAGCGTTCGCATACACGTTGAAAGGAGAAATAATCGGGCAGAATTTTCCGGTGGAGCCAATAATTCTCCGATAGAAGTCTGAACGACCCTCACGGGACGTCGAGCGCGTTAATGGATGGAAAACGAAGGGAAAGATCTCGTTCGCGGGTAACCGGTACAAGGATCAAAACACATGGTTCGCACCACTTATTATTCATGAATCGCTCGCTAATGTGTCTGGGCTTGCAATGCCTACGAAAACTCGTGCGCTCACGCACGCACACACACACGCGGGGCCGCGGGTTTACACGCACGTGGGTGGCGCGTACGTAGATACGAGCGCAAATGAGATAGCCGGTAGAGAACGATACGTCCGACAGGCTATCTACCGATGTGTATATGGGAACGAAAAATCATCCATCACGTTCGAGGCTATCCAGAACTGGCAGTGCCGGACGGACGATGTTTTAGGCATCGGTTCTCTATGGACTCCCGTCATAAAATTGATGAGCGTCTTTGACTAATTTATTACGACGAAAAAACCGCACGAAATTCATAATGATCGCGGGCCCCGTTGCCGAGACGCGATATTTTGCTTTTATACCGTCGCTTTCGAAATCTCTGATGCCCTTTTGTACTACTAACAATCCACGCCCAGTCTTCTCCTTTCTTACCTCCAGCCACCCCTTAGAGTTTCGGGGATGGAGTCAGAAATTTCGGCTTAGGTTCAACCCTTCGCGCTCGATAGCATTTTTAGTGTTGTCAAATAGTAACTGTAAAACTTTCTAGCTGAAAAGTTTGATGAATTTTTTTGAAATTACTATATCTGTTTCTATTTTTAATCGCCAATGTTGCCTGTTCTGAACAGCACATTAACTGTTCAGACACTGTTAAGACACAGCTGATTATTAAGCTTAAAATGTAAAAATAACTACTTATACTTTGTTAATTATTCCGGGATTATTTTTTTAAATTATTCGATTTTTTTAGTATTTTGAAGCAACATTTTATATAAATGATTTTTTTTATGACTGGATTTTAGGGTCTTCATATAATTATTGGAATCATTTTCCTATCTTCGTGTTTAATTCATTTTTCTTCAATTTACCATTTTAACTTTGAAAGAAGATCATGATTTTGACATTTTGTTGATGTTATGTGATTATTTCTTTATGTATCAGCTTAGTGATGAAATTATTGAAAATAACATATATATTAGCTATGTTTAAACATCACGTGTATAATACTGTAAATTAAGTTTGAAATAATTTTTCAATAATAATTCTAACGCAGAGAATGAAGACTTTCATAAACTGCAATTTGTAATCGAACACGAGTATCTCTTCTGAACGCATCGAATAAAAATACGATTCGTCCTGAAACACAGTAAATATTTATCCCGAATCCTGGCGAGGATCATCGAATTAGAGTGGTGCCCGTACAGCCACGCGTAATATCCGACAAGTCGTAGTGGTGGCCCGATGCGTGTTTACAACGGAATTCAAAAGGCTCGTCCGACGGCAGAGCTTAATTAATAAACTCGCGATCTTATCGAGCTCAGCAAGACACACATCCTCCCTACCGTACCATCTACGTGTCACGGTGTGTGTTTGTACTTGTTCGCGTCCGCCTCTCTTTCTCTCGCTACTTGGCCGAAGGTGGCGCGCGAATTTTTGAATCGGCCCAACGCTACGCTCGCGAGCGTGAAAAATGACGCAATTTTCGCGGCACGCCTCCCATTGCGAACTCGAATCTCTCGTATAAAGCCGCCTATTAGGCATATCCACCCTGTCTCCGACGGTACGAGACGCTGTACCGAACTTACGCGGATATAACGGGTGATACGACACTAAACTTTTGGAATCTCTACTCGATGCGATTCGACTAGAATTTTAATACGAATTATTTTATCCTGAAAGATTAAACTGTCTTGTAGGACATGCCAGAGTGTCCCTTAGAGAAAATGGTAAAACTTTTAGAACCATTTGGAACCACGTTGAACATGGCCTAACTCGACTAGAACGAACGATTATCGACGTTAAAAAGATTGTATAAAAGAAACGGTTAAAAAAATCGGTTCAACCCTTTGCACTCCTCAATGTCTTTTACCTGACAGGGTTTTCAATCAACTGACCTATAATAATACAGAGTGCATAACAAAAATATAGTAAACAAATGAAAATATACATATTCAACCAACATTTATCTGAATGATTTACATGATCCTAAATAAACGCGACGTCGGGCCACGCTCGACTATGGCGCGACGAGGGTTAATTATATCGATAATCGATAACAACTCGAAGATTTTGTAACGACCGTGCAGAAGTCACGCTTCGACGCGGTTATTTTAAGAGTAGGAGACACGGTAATACGAATTATTTTATCCTGGAAGATCGAACTCCACCTTCGGACGGTCAATCCAGCGATTCTTTCCGGGGCGAGCGCAATTTTTCATCCTGTCAACGTTTCCTTCTCCGGTACGAAATTCAATTACGGTATCAGTCGTGAATGGGACCGGACAATCACCCCGTATACCGGTACAGGTATGTAGGTGCGAGTAACGCGAGCCCTGCGCCGCACAACAGAACTTTATGAAAGAGACAGATGGAGGTGAGGGTGCGCGTCCGAACATCTGCCCGTGATGTACCCCCTTGATGTCGATCAATTACACCAAACTCGTATGGAAACCGTGTACATACGCATTGCGGACACCGGACAATTCCGCGTTATCTAATTTTATCATCGAATCTAGCCTCGGCGTACGTAACTAATATACAACGCGGTGTCCGCCGACAATTCAGCGTTATTCGTTCGATTTAATCGCGCGATTAATTAGACGATAACCGTCAAAGCAAATTTTGACAGTGAGTTACATGCATAGTAAAATTGGAGCGTTAGATCTACGAGTTAATTTTTTAGATGTTAATTGTCAATTGCTAGTTGAGTCTTGGTTGATTGTACAGGGTGACTCAAAATTGAGTTTCACGGATGGTGAATTCAAATTATGTGAACAATCTTAATTTTAATAAATAATTATATTCTTTTGTTATTAATTGGTAATATTTTCTGTCTCGCTATATTGAAACATCATATGTATGATACTATGGATTTTGTTAAAAGTTGTTTCTTTAAAATTGTTGCATTAAATCAAATGGTAAATGCGAGTAGCCTCTCGAGTGCAAGGGTTAAGATGAATATTAGACAACACATCTCATGTACCTGCACGTTATTTGAAATAATTACCTGCCACTTTATTTGAACAAATAAATGATTTTCCTTTCGATCAACTGAATGAGTTGTCTTAAGATCGTCTCGATGTTTTTATGAACGAATTAATTTTACATTCCATTTCTTAACCCTTTGCACTCGTTAATTTCTCTTTCCTACCAGCTCCTTAATTAATGTGCAAAATAGATCAAGTATTGCCATAATATTCAGTAAGATTCGTTAAAAATGAAAATACCCAATGCAATTTTCAAATGCTGTCGTGTGCCAATATCTTTTAATATCCCATATCATCATACGTCATACTAGTCACTATTTCTAACGCGTTAACGCACGACGTACACGAAGACGTCTCCGCAACGACAATCAATAACACGAACAATTAACGACAGGAAACGGTAACAAATTCCGAATCACGTTACAATTACACCGCCACTAAAAAGATAGCGATCTAAAGTCTTACTTTCAACCGTAATCCATTTGTCCCCTCGCTAATTAAAGTATCAGGATGCCTGGCTGTTTCCGTTTTCTCGGCAACGCGTAATGGAGCTTAACTAGATCCCGATTACTCGTCGGAGCGGTTCTAAAAATACTATTCCAGAGTCGTAGAGAAACATCGCAAAAACGGGCCGCGAGACAACGCGAAACAACGGGTATTCTAACGACGAAGCTATTCACGACGAGACGTACCGACAGTATTTCCTCGGGTTCGTTAAATGGACGTAAAAGAAAAAAGTTGTCGCGTCCGAGCGGAATCAAGGTTCCATAAAAAGACCCCAGGTTCCTCTCTGGGGGCCCACGGACGATCTAACCAGCCGATGGATCGAGGAATCGCGCGGATCTACCGCGAGAGGCTCCACCTAACAGCGGATCATCTACCCAGGGTAGGATTGTTGCCTCTCATCCGATTGGTCGACACGTGGCCCGCCATTGTTTCATTCACGCCTGTTGCACGTTTCTCGTTTATCTCGTTCAGGGGCTACCTCTGGCCGGCACCAAACGAAACGCTCGATGCTCCGTTTGCTCTCTTCGTCGATCGTTTTCTTCGGCCGGCTATATAAATGGCAACGGGATCGACGTTGACGGTAATGCCGGTTGTGAATCATTGCCGGTTAACCTGACTGCTCACGTCGTCGTAAAAAAACACACATGACCCACCGAATTTAAATACCGCGGCCGGTTTTATGAGCTCCTCGTTAAACGAACCCCCGGTAACCACCGTCGATATATAGCTTTTCGTTCCTTTACGGACAAATATCGATTATGATTCGTCGCGACGTCGTCTAGCGGATTATACGCTCACGCTGATCGGGACTAAGTGAATTGTGAACGCATAGGTGATTACGACTAGAGATTCTCTTGTTCACGATATTAACGACACGACGTCTCGAGGTTACAACATTCTAAATTACCGAAATTCCGGCATTCTTACGTTTTGAAGTTCCAAGTTCTACATTTTCGAGGTTACGAAGTTTCATGGTTTCAACATCTTATGGTTCAGAAAGTTTGAAGGTTCCAACGTTCCAAAGTTTCGACGTAACGAGGTTTCAAGCTCAATGAAGATAAAAGATTCCAAATATTCGAAGCCCCAGAATCTCAATATTAGGAATTTCGAAGTTGCAAAAATTCAAAAATTTTCGAAGTCTCAAAATCATAAAATCACAACATTGAGGAACACCAAAGATTCAACGCAACGAAGAGTCGATGTTGCGAAACGCTCAGAGTTGCAAAGCTTCGAAGACCCAAAATCCTGAAATCACAAAATCGCACCTTCTAAAAATTCCAATGTTTCAACTCAAAGATGTTTCGATGTTGCAAAGTCATGAAATTTAAAAATTCTCAATTTACGAACTCCCAAAATCACATCATCCCAATCACATCATGTTCAACGTGCACACGCGTGAGTCCAAAGTTTCATTTCGATGGTGTTAACATTAACAAACAATGAACTATTTATCGAATATAAGTGTAACCTTTTCTCACTTCTCTTAACTTTTTTTCGTATAATTTATAATAGAACCATTTATACATGGTCCATTTATACATTATACTCATCCTCGTTATTAGTTGATAATAATAATTTCAATAAGTTCATTTTTAAACTTGCATCCCCTAGACCACACATCTCCTGACGCACGAAACCTGAACCCAAATACAAAACCCTAACTGCTGCTGCAATAATTATCAACACTGAATATATTCGCAGTATCGCAGAGTGTATTATCAAGTTAGTTCAACGTACGAGATAGTTCGTGTCCTCTATACGAATCAGAAAAGCAAAAAGAGAGAAGATGCGCGTCGGACGCTATAGTTTGCGTGACGCTAACGAGGGTCAGCCAGACGTCGATCATCCGTAAAGAGAATTCCATAAAGAGGGCAGGCAGCGAGAAACAGATAGAGGCGGCGAGAAAATAAAGAAATCCTTGTAATCCTGGAAAGCTAAGCCGACATGGAGCAGGATGATCCTGACGGTGTACACGAGGAAGGTTCCTCACGAACAAACGGCGCGAAGTCAAGCCGAACCACTCGAACGAACTGAGCACGCGGTACATAAAGGACCAACAATGCAGGACGATACACAGCTGGCTTGTAAAACACAGAGATCCTGTGAAGATACAAGAATAGCCTGGCTACCGCATACCTTGCGGTGGTCCTGTCCGGACACCGTGTTTTTCACCAAACAACGATTTCTATGGGCAACCGAGGACCAGCTTCGAGTTGCGGCTCGATTCCCACGCAATTTTAATTGCGAACAAAGAGGAAAATAGATATCGTGTATACTGTTGCGACGACGAGAAGGATCCTTCGGTATCGAACTAAAGACTGAAGGCGGTTCACGTATCGTACGTTACGAATATTGGTTGGAATAAAATTATAGAATCAAACTGAAGGTATAGTGAATCGGGTGGAAAGGGGTAAATAACCCTTTCACAATTTTTCTACATCAAATGACAAAATTTGTTAAGATTGCTTTCTCGGCATCTGTGGTGATTGTCAAGATGAAGAATCAACTGAATCACTGTGCAACTGAAAATCAGGCTTAAATTAAACATTGATCCGTGTTAAAAATATAAACGAAGTCTACCGTATTTGAACTTCGAGTGCGTCACGAGTGTAACTCGTTATTATAGTGCAAAGGGTTAAGGGTTAATTTTCAAAGGCGTAACAGTAAAGATGTTAATACGCCAGTATCCAGGAACACGGTGAAAGAAAATTTGGGACGTCGCTCCGTCAGCGTGGTTATTCCAGTGGAAAACTAGAAAGGATCGTTCCTTTCGTCGGGCGACAAAGTCGTCGTCTCCGTCGCGTATGCCGGGAACCCTGTAGGGTTGCGCTTAATCCGCAGAAGCAACAAACAACGATCTCGAGGATGGACCCGGGAAGAAGAAAACTCGGATGATCGGTTACTTGGCTCGAAAGGGCTTTTCACGGCTGCCGGGCTCGAGCTAATCCAAAAGCGAATAATATGAAATCGCTTGCAAGCCGTCGAATCAAGATGGAACGAGTCGCGGTAATACCGATGGCACTAATCTTCTTAGAAAGGTTTGCCAAAACTCGGTGTTGCTTAACAGGTTCCTGCTTACCGATCCCTTTTCACGATCCCACGTTCAGGCCCACTTCCATTATTCGTGCTACTTCGATGAAGAGGAATTGTCGACTCTCAATGTAAATAATTAAGAAATACTCTGCACGCTCTTTGAAATGGCGTTTGCGAGTATTTTAAGCCGCGAACAATTCGATCGGGATATTTAACGCGTTCGGTCGATCGGCGGTGAAAAGTGTCGGCTTTTCTTTCGACAGCCGGCCTCGATGAATGATGGACACGTTATTGAGTCGACGGCAACAAGGTTAACTAGTTTTTACGATGCTGTCTACCTTTGGTATCGGTGATTCGTTGCGGAGGTGTGCTTTATTAATAAATTATCGATAACGTTTCCTTCGTACCAATATAAGACTACGTTGAGGCGTGTTTGCTTGAAAGCTTCACAATTTACATATTCAAGTTCTGACGTTTCCTTTTAATAACACTTTGGACTACTTTATGATAATTTTTTACATAAATAGAAATATAAAATACGTATTCTATTTTAAAAAGTGCAACATGTACAACACGTATTTTGTAAAATATAAATATGTATAAAAGTATAACTTGTACTTTTTAAACTATAAATATATACATATAACAGTACAACACTTACTTTTAAGAATATAATATACATCGCCTTCCTATTTTGATAATAAACAATTAAACAATGTGAAGTTAATCCTATCCCATCTCGTCCTAATAAAATAGTTAAAATTTTATGTAAGTATACATACTTACTTACCAACCTGTTATAATATCGAAATTAAAAGAAGAATTCGAGAGATTTTCCGAGGAATTTCTGAATTTCCAAAACCGAACGGACAGTCAGGAGAAAAACTGAACCCTTTTTGAGATACCTGTCATCGAGAAAGAAATGCGTGGAAAGAGGTTCAAAGGATCGAAGGGAACGAAGAGAGAAAACGGAGACAGAGGTCCCGATCCTAACATTCTAGCGTCCATCGCAGGACTATAATTTGGTCGTCGGGGGAACCACGCCCACGCGTATATGTTACCCTGCTATCGAGATCTCCTGGTCCCGATAAAACTTGTCACTTTGTCGGTGTACGTACAGTACGAGCGTCAGGAAGCACGGAATAGCGAAGATGAGTGCCGGGATAAGGAAAGTAGGAGGACCTATAGACGAAACGGCACCCGGATTCGACCCCTATGGACCAAGGCACGATTTACGCTCTAAATCGTACGACGCCCCCTCGTATACCTGATTCTACGGCTAATTTTTCAAACAATCCGGAAACCTAGATCCTAATTCATCTATTTATATAGATACGCTGCGATTAGCATTCGATCTACAACGCCAGACCTTACTAAATTTGAGTTGTCATTCGACCTCAAATTAAGAAAATGAATTAAAATTCGGTCTCAAGAATAAATCAAAATTAAAATTAAAATTTCATTAAAATTGAAGAATAATTAGAATTCGAGCTGAAGGATAAATCAAAATTAAAATTTCATTAAAATTGAACAATAAGTTGAAATTAAAGTTTCATTAAAATTGAAAAATAAATTAAAATTTGGTCTAAAGAATAAATTAAAATTCGGTCCCAAAAACAAATTAAAATTAAAATTTCGTTAAAATTGAACAATAAATTGAAATTACAATTTCATTAAAATTCAAGACTAAATTGAAATTAAAATTTCATTAAAATTCAAGACTAAATTGAAATTAAAATTTCATTAAAATTGAAGAACAAATAAAAATTTTGTCTGAACAATAAATTAAAATTAAAATTAAATAAAAATCAAGGAATAAATTCGACCTAAAAATTAGTAAAAATATTTGGTCAAGTTAGGTTGCAAGGACAGGTTCGAGGAAATAAATTTTCCTTTGAGATGCGAGTTTTCCGCAACAAAGATAAAGCGAAAGCATTTTGAGAACCATTTTTTCCCTCGTACTTCGTATTTCATTTCCTATATGGATCTCGCTGACGACTTCGGCAGGAAGATACAATCAAAAGACTAATGATCGCGTGAAAAGCTAATCAGCGTTTCAGCTGTAACAGTACGGGGCCCTAAGTTTCTTACGTATGGTCGTGACAGAAAGAGCCGTGGCGCTCTTGACACGCGTTACGTTCGTGTAACCGGGATACCAACCTGTCAAAGGATGTTGCTGCGAGACAGACTATACACACACGCATACACACACGTTCGTATCGCATAATATACCAGGTGACCCTCTTCAGAGCGAACCACGCCTAGTTAGCCACTATTGTAAGGTAAGGGACTTTATGAACTGGAAACGAACGATCGCGTCCGTGACAACTTGATCGTTATAGGAGCTCGGTAAATTCCAGTTTTTCGGGGAAAAACGCGTCGTCGTGTCCACACGCGTCGCGGCCACTTATTTATAAGCGTGAAAGGAGACACGGGATATATATGGGAACGCGCGCCCCTTCCAGAAAAATCCTGGTAAACACGCGTAATCCACCGGGACCCGTGCTTCCAAAGCACGGCTTTCTTAATCCCGATTTCACGGAATCGTATATATCCGGACCCCATAAATTTCAATGACCCCCTTAGAATGCAGTTAACCGGTGAATATACGAGATTTTTACTGTTTCGTACGGGTGTATCGGTAACCGGTTGAAAAACTCCACTTATCATCGCGATGATACTGCCACTGAAATTAAATTATCCTGTGCCATGCTATTTTTTCTATTAACACGAAAATTATAACAACGCGCCAATCTCGAACAATCGATCGAATCTCGATCATCAAGAATGATTTCATCGAGAAAAATGTTCGAAATTTAACTCGGTGCCGCAAATGAGGTGTTCAAAGAGCACATTATAACATAGCAAACGTAACAAGAATGCTACAAAATGTACGTTTATGTACGAAGTTTCTAACCTTCTTGAGAGATATTGAACCTTATTATCAAATACCTATAGGTTTAAGACACAGTTCAAGAAGGTGCATGTGACCTTACATCCCACATGTGCGTATGAATTTTGACATAAATTTATCACGAATTTTAGTGGAAACTTTTTATATAACATAATATATAATAATTAATTTTGGTAAATCCCTTAAAGATTGTCGAATAATAAGGGTTGAATATTACGAAACTTTCCTATAAAGTTTATCGAAAATAAAATTACTTTCCGTAAGAAATAGAAATCGTGGTACACAAAGTGTTGATACCGAAAACGATCGAAATGGCAACGCCGAAGGAAAGGATTTTTAAGAACCAAGCGAAAGAGAATGTGTATCGATCGAGTGGTGGTTCGTGTTTAAATAATACTCGAAAGTTGCATCGACCAGCTAGGAGCGAAGTCGCAATAATCGTTAGTCGAGGATAGTTTCAATCGGCACGAAATCTAATATACGACATTCTATCCGATTATATGCACGATGTAATCCCGCGTGTCAAGCGGCGTGATTAAGTACGGAATATTCGGCGATGACCCGGCGCGATTTTAATTCATTCTCCTCTGCCACGTGCTACCGAAATCCCTTCTCCCTTCATACCGGCAGAAAATCGTCGAATTATACCGCGTCAAGGATGACGATTCTGCGTTTCCGATTTTTAACCGGGACGCGACCATTGTCAGCGAAATCCTAAACAAATAAAATCGATAAACCGCGGGTAAATAGACGTAGAAACCCGCAACGATCGTTTAACGACGGAAACCATTTAGCAGCACGTGCACGTGTTTGGCCGATCATATTGGATTAACCAGATCGTAACGGGGTCAAATATTTGCTCGGAATCCCCTTTTCCGCGCGTCGACTCCCGAATTTCGGAGTTTACCCTCGAACCCGGGTAAACGGGGTAAGGAAAGAAAGAGGAAAACTCCCTTCGCCCGTTAAAATTTAATCAAACGTTAAATCATTATTTCATGACGTTACGATTCGAGTGGTTACCTAAACGGCACGTGTTGCCTAACCCTGACGTCATTGCGGTCGCGTTAATATCGAAAGTATGAACAGGGATTGAACGATAAATGAACAGGGTGAGAAGGGTGAACATCCATAACCCGGCCTTCGTTTTTAATTAAATTGCGAATGATCGAACGCCTAGATGTACTTCGCTGTAGTCTCCTTTGGCAAGTTTAACCTAATTTCCGCCCAGTTGTTACAGCAAATGGGCAACCAACTGTTTATGTCGCATTGAAAACAACAAGTGATAACGCGACGAACAAAACCTCGATACATCGATGTTAACACTTTTGACTGCTATGTCGCCCATATATGGATGACACTCAAATTTGTACAAAGATATAACAACTATACTATTCAAATTTGTTCACTTTCCTGACTGAAGATACCCGCATTAGTTGCTTGGAACTGTGGAAAATTAATGTAACAAAGTATTGTGAGAATATTTTGTAAGATTTGTTGAAAACGTAAGTATCTAATGCAATTTTCATTTGCTTCCTTGTGGCAGTCAACGTGTTAAGGACATTTCATTAAATATTTCAGAGATTGTACTCTTATTGAGGTGGGTATTTATTAACAAGAATAATTTTAATTTCATTTATTCCGCAGACTGCAGATTTTTTTGTACTCATCATGTATCGCAGTTTTTATAATACACTCTTACTATCTAACTTGCAAAATAGTAGAAAATGAGGTGACCACTAAAATTCATTTTCTATATTCGATTGCAAAGACTTAAGATCTACACTGCGTTCGCCTTAAGTGACTTATCTTTGGCTCGCAAAGTGTAAATCACAGATGTATGTGCGAACGTACACAGTCTAGTAATCGAGCAAGAGCGTTCCCGTTATAACAGGTGACAGATCCACGTGGTAGTCCGTAAGTCACCCACATATGGGCACTCGAAGCGTTAAAAGCTTCCGTATATAAGAAAGCACGACGGGCCGGTAACGATAAACAACGACTCGAATCGCTTAATTGCCCCCAGCCCGAGGTTTCTTTAGCGCTCGATCCCGAAGAAACTGCTAAACAACGTCGTTAATCGTCGAGAAGCAGCGAAACGTTATCTCGCGTAATTGCCAGTTCCTCACTGCGTCCCGGAGGCGCGGAAAAAGTGCCGAGGAAAATGTTGAAAACACGGCCGTATCTTGTGGTCCTTTTAAACCGAGGAAAACGGGAGGAAAAAAAAGGGGAACGATAAGTTTTCGTGTCCGGGCAATAACACGATAGCGTTTGTAGGCGGGGCAGCGTGAAAGTATCCCTGAGGGCACCCCGCCCATTTAAACACGAACCTGCCGTGGAAAAGAGGTAACGAGTCCCGCAGGATCGTCGTCGAGTCTTTCCACGTAAATCTTCCACGGGAATAGAGGAATCCGATACACGACCATAAATCGACGCTCGGTTTACTTTTCTCTAATTATTCCCTCGTAATTCAACGCCGAACGAGCTCGAGCTGTTCCTTTAAACGGTCCCGGATCGACGCTGCGTTTCATTTCGCCTCGCGCGATATAAATGGGTCCGTTCGATGCCTCGAGATTTATCGAATAGCCACGAGATTTTCTCCGTTCGGCGTCCGGCGCCGTTTCCCGGACAAATTCGTACAAAACGGTGCCGTTTGTAAACCGTCAAATAACCTCGAGGAACATCGAAATCGTTGACCCGTCGTTTCGAAGTCCTACGTGGCACCGGTTATTCGTAAACGATGACAAAGGGACTCCGTGATGAACTAAATTCGTTCGCTATCTCGTCGAGCAACACGGGTAAAGGTGTCGTTCGTCAAACGAACGGGCAAGCGTTGTTCGTGGCGCAAAATGAGAGCGAGTCCGTAACAGATATCGCGTAATTAATCACGGGACCGTACGACGCACGCCGGCGTCCTTAAATAATCCATTGGCGGGTCGATCGGGGGAGGATCGAAGATCGGTCGGGATCAGATGCAAATCAGATTCATTAGCGTTAAGCCGGCGACGAAGAGGGTGGCGGAGGGCGGAGT
This sequence comes from Coelioxys conoideus, assembly GCA_947623535.1. NCBI lineage: Eukaryota > Metazoa > Arthropoda > Insecta > Hymenoptera > Megachilidae > Coelioxys > Coelioxys conoideus. Next base: position 5,841,073 of record OX392455.1, on the reverse strand, counting down.
CGAGCCCGGGTCCCTTCGACGTAAACACTGGCGACGCTGCGTCAACCTTTGCCCCCACGGTTTCCCGAGGGTTGTTATTGCGCGCGGTTACGACGCACCCCCGTCGACGTTCGTCTCTTTCGTTGATACCCCTCTACTCGCGCTTTCCTTTCATCCCCCTTTTCCGATCGGTCCCGTCCTACGGAAAGAATTAATATCCGCGAGCTACTTCCACTTAATCGATATGTTACGCGTTGCCAAGGTTGCGGCTGATAATTAGGCCCCATAGAAATCAAACTCTGCATTTCACCATTTTTCGATACTTGTATAAGAATATCAATTATATATATACGAAATTTGAATATCCAAATTTGTAATATACAGGGAGAGTCACCTAACTTTTGCACCTCAAATATCATCGTTGTTTTCAAAGATATGACAAATGTCTTAAGGACAAGGTTGAATATTTTTTGTCATTTTTTTAGGGATTAACAAGTTGGTAAGTAAGGTGGTAAATAAGTAAATACATAAAGTAAATACATAAGTAAGTAAAGTAAGTAAAGTAAGCAAAGTAAGTGAAGTAGGCAAAGTAAGTAAAGTAAGTAAGTAGGTACTTAAGTAAGTAATGAATTGAATCACTATAGTTATTCTATTCTCAATGAAAGAGACTACCATTGTAGGTATTTATAAAAGGGTAGTTCCATTGCAAAAGTGGAAGTGACCTTCATTTCTCTAAAAAACATAATGATAAAAAAAACATTTTGTGTAACATACGAGTTCCACTGAGGCATTCAACTTTGCTCTTGAAGATATTTGAGGTGCAAATGTTAAATGCCTAACCCTGTATATTGTATAAATATATAAATGTATACTGTATAAGTACAATATCTATGATAGTCTTCGAGTGTAAACGTATGATACTTGCAGCGTAATGAAAATAATATGAGTGTACGTAACAAAAGTTGCCACAAGAGGGTCATTGCACCCCAGAAACGAGCGAAATCGATTATTACACCAAGGAGAATACGCGGGTCGGCAAACATTCTCTGAGGGTAAGTTTGCGAATACTCCGGGGATTACGGGGATTACCAGGAAACTGGAATCACTTTCGACCATCCGGCGTAGATAGATACTTAAACGTGTTTCATGTCGAGTTAACCCATAATCGCTCGGTCTTCAAGCAACCGTTATCGCGTTTACTCTAACCAGCCTAGCGAGTCTTAAAAATTAATCCACTTTCCGTGTACCAATACGGTCATTAATACGCGCCGACGAGTCTTTCGACGTCGCGTCAAATTTTTACGACGTATCGAAAGTCGCGCACCACGAGTGTCCCACGATCTCGAACAATTTGCGACGCGCCATTAAAAACAAAAATGAGAACGCGCTCGAACGATCAAACGGGAGGATTAAAACGAATAATCCGTAATTTCCGGGCTTCCAGAGACGCGTATTAACATCGTATACACAGTGGGCAGATTTTTGTCGCTCCCCGTACGACCGCGTCAATTACGCGAGAAACAGGCAGGTAATGAAAGCGGCTGCGCGGAAAACCAGTCGAAAACAAACTCTGAAAGGATCCCGGCAACCCCTAATCAAGTCCCGTTTAATAAAACGCCGGGGTCCCCTTCCCCCCGTCGTCGACCCGGCTAATCTGACTTTGATTAAACTTTTAGCGACACCTAAAAGCGTGCCGCCCGATGGAAAGCGGCTGGTTACACGCTTACGTGGCAAAAGGACAAGCTTCCTACCTCCGTGTAAGTCGATTTTTATTACGTTACGGTGCATACATTAGCCAGGCATCGGTTGAGACACGCGGTAATGGGCTTATCGACGCCATGGGATTACCGTAATAAAGCTACGGGGACGCGAAACCGCGTTTAAATGACGCAACAACGTGTCGCGAATTTCGCGCGAAATACAAACCGCTTCGCGAAATGTCGATTAACGGTTTCGATACGACGAATTATTGCGCGAATATTGGGTCACCGAATGCCAAAAATTAAGTACTATGTATCTTATATACTATGTGATATTCAAACAACATTGTCACAACGAATGCTATATAGCTATTAAAATATATCACTGTATTCATATATAGGTTATAGTAACGTACACTGTTGTTATTATTGTCACACATATAATCGATATTATACGGTGACGCAAAGCGATACCCTGTGCACCGTATTACCAAGCATTGCACTCGTTAAAAGATCAAAATACGATCGATAATATCTACTGTAATTAATTTGTTCACAAACCTTTGCGAAGATCGATGACGCTCGAATTCCGCCATTAATCCAAATGGAACTGAGTTTGAGCGTCCTATTCGCGTGATCGTAATATAAGATCGTTGATTCGCGATCTTCATCTAGTTTCAACGCAAACAATTTCCGTGATCGTACGATTTAAGGACTAACGTTTGCACTAATTATTTCGCGATAACGCAGATTATTACCCGACAAATTGCTTTTATAATTGCACTGACAATTTGCAAACGTAACGAGTACTTTACGCGCTCTTTTCGCACTGCAACGTTCGCAGCGCCACGAAGTTCTTCGTTTGTACACGCTGTACCCTCTAACGACGAATTCTGAAACTAGTTTCTTTCGTCCGCACAGTAAATTGAATCGACCCTAAGTTAGAAAATCACCTGCATTATCTTTCAACGATACAATAATTGTTGTACACTGACTTAAATTATTACTATACTTTAACCGAGTATGATTATGGTTGAGTAATATATCGAAGACTACAAGCTATCGATCAGTGATATTGTTTGACCTATGTATTCTGAAAAGTTTCGGTAATGTCTCTCGTAGTCGCCAGATGGAAACAGCTATAATCTGCCCAAAGCGCGCGTTCATATAAAACATGCAATGTTTTCAACTCCCAGGAAATCAGTATGTTAATCGAAAATTACTCGCATAATTGCTAAAAGTGATTTTTAAATCGGTAGGGAAAATTGAAAGAGTTCGGTCGCGATTTGAAAAATCGTTCGATTAGCTTTGAATAAGGTAGCTTTATTTTGTTAAAAATATTACTGACATTATCAATTAACAGCGGAGTAACGAGTAATCGGAAAACGATGAGATACTTTCTTTTATACATCGTGATCGTTGAATATTTCCGTCGGTGTTGACTCTCCTCGTAATTTACAAAAAAAACCATTCTCGTTTTTTTTTTCTTTTCTTCGCGTTAAAATATACATGTCTATATGCACGTGTGTCTCTCGTGTGTGTGTAGAGATGTGTCATAGAAGTGTGTGCCTGTGTGAATCGTGAAAGGTGGCTGCGATTGAAATGCGACGAGATCATTGAATCACTTTATTGTCACACGCCATGTCTGGCATCGGGGGTATCTTTTATCAGATATATTATACTGGATACAGTCACTAACGCTTTATATTAATCGTTCCGCGTAGATCCCGCCATGAACTCCTCGAATCGTTAGCAGTGCTCCCCTCGTAACTTCTTACCGACTGGTTCGTTCCAGCGGATATATACAGAACTACTTTTAAAAACGGTTTCGTGTCAGGGATCCGCATCGATCCCGGACAATATATTTCCAGAAGGAAAAAAAGAAATTAAGAAAAAATCGGAGGAGTTCTCGGTCGAGTTCTGTTTATTTTTTTTTTCTTTTCACGGAACGTCGTCTAATCGTACTGTTTAAATTCTTTTCGCCATTGTATTTCTTCATTTGTTCTTCATTTTGTTAACGAAAAAGACGCAATTTTTTTTCTCGTGTCAACCCATCACTCTCTCGCCCGCACTCCTTCCCCTTCCGTATTTGCAAAATAAATCCGGACGTTTGTCGCGTGGCGTAAATTAGAAAACGTGTGTAATGTATCGTCGAGCGCACAGAACGGATCGATGCCTACCCGACGGTCAGTGTCCATGTGATCTTACGATCGATGCGCGCGCCAATGTCTCCGGGGCCAATCCGCGCGGGAACCGCGTGAACCAATCGCGTCACGGTCACGTGACCGAGGGCTTGTCCAATCGGAATAGACTACGAGGATTCCTGAGTTTCGTTCAAACGATCGTACGTTCGATTCGGGTAGTTTTGTGCGCGGCTCTTCGTAATTTCGTAAACAAAAATGCGAAAGAATGGTGACGAATTGAAGACAGGCAATCGATCGTGGCCGTTCGACGCAAGATTACAGGAACACTCAACGCTACACGTCGTTTGGAATCGCGACTACGAAGTTTCGAGTTAGTAATGAATTTTCATTGTAAAGAAATCGTTGACAGTTCCCTCAGTTTGTGTACACACACTCTCTCTCTCTCGTACTCGCTAAATTCTCGCACTCGTTCTATCTCGCACACCCTATATCGTAATCGTAAACCTAAATTGGCTCTCTAAATTTGACAAAAGTGGTACCCCTTGGCTCTCGAAGTTTGTTTTTTTCTTTGCATCCCGTGCATATTTGTATTATCTGTTACTTTTTCTATGTTCTTTTTCATACTCGGTTCTTGTTCGACGTTAGTTTTTCCCCATCCCCATCCCCCTGCCCCTCTTTTCCCCTCCTTTCACCGGTGTATTAATACGACTCGATATTATATTATTTGTTCGAAAGTTTCTTGTTTCCCTCCAACCGTTTCTTCGTCTTCGTTTAAGTTAATTAATAAGTATATAGGTACAAAGTCCGATATTAATTTGTTGGTTTTCGTAGTTAATACTATTCGTATGTATATGTATATATATACGTGATTCACGATGCGTGTTCGATCCTAAGATTGAGCATGCCTATGTACAAATGGGCATGGCAAGAGTGCGAAAATTAAACGAACATCACCTTGGTTTTCTTCGCCATATTGTTTCTAACGAGATTCGATACTTTTTGTATTAATTGTATATTCGGAAACTTATGTATTTTAATTCGTCAAAGAACAGAGCTAATTCGTGTAATACATTTACTGTGTACTTAGGATTATGTATTACATGCAACAAACTCGTTAAGACACTATTGAATTCAATACATTTCAATTAAAAGTATAATTTGGAAAATTCAATTTGTTTGCAATATGGCGCTCTACAATTAAGATTATTCAAATTATGATAATTCTATATTGTGATCTAAATTCTCCACTCGTTATACTACGAAATTAATACAATACATGTAAAATTGGATTTAAAAAAAAAAATCGAAATTGCGAAGAAAATCAAGGCAGAAATTAGATCAAGATCACTAAAGTATGTAAAAAGGAATTTAGTCCTGTCTATCACTCGTTTGCATCCTGTTTGCCGGTTTTTCAATTTTCCTCCCATTCGTGTGTTTTCGGTTTCCCAAGAAACTTCTAAGCGAGAATTCATTATTCCCCAGGTTACATCGTCCATATAAATATAAAAAACAAACCCGTATCTCCCATTATTTTCTCATTTTTCTTTCCGTTTGGAATGTCATAGAACCGGCTACTAATTACGAAAGTCTTACATTTTGTATAGGGTATGCAGTATTTGATATCGTAAGCGTTAGTAGTTCGCCAACCATAAGACCTTTGTCAAATTTTTTCGCTAAATTTCGTAATAGTTAATATTATTCTATTTAATTTTTAATTCAAACAACGAATACTTCAAGACATTCGATTCTGACTGAAAATTTAATTTCACATAAGGTTTCGTAATACGTATCATAAAACGGATTAAAGTGAAAATTTTATGAAGCGATAAAACTTCACGAAGGGTCTCACAGCCGCGTGTAACCGGCATATTACAAACTGAACGTGTTACATAATTCGTAGTCTTTTCGTATATTTTCGTCGGAATTTATCGAGAGCGTTGGTACAGAGTTGACACTTTCTCGTGTGGTTTCTTAAGTAGTCATTGTCACGAGTGTCTATTAATATGAGATCATGCACTTGCAAAATGTTTACTTAGAAATCGCGTTTAACGCGATGCTGATCCTTCGTTTGCTCGCTCGTAAGTTCACACATTCTCCGTCTTATTTTCGGCTCGTGTTTGTTCCTGAATAAAAAAGAATTATACTTCCCTTTCGATCCTTTGTTTACACACCTAAACCCAACGGGACATCCATTCCATTTTCAAAATTCATGACAAAATGATCGAATTACATCGCGAAGATTTATTTTCGTTCACATTTTTGTATCTCGGTAATAGTTTTAAATTTTCACTTGGACTATACACGTATCGCAGATCGAGTTTGTCGAAGAAATTTAACGGGGTTGTAAAATCTGAGATCTCCAAGAGCGTTCGAGTTTAAAGGAAAATCGTGGAGTGAAAAGTCCATGGTTAAAACTCCGTTGAAAACGAAGTGCAAAGACCATGAAAGAATGGAGAGAAATTTGTATTTAATCGACGCGGATCCGTATCCAAGGAGTACCTTACAGAGAGCAGCAAACGAGGAGCGAAATCAATTTTCCCGATGAAACACGGCAGCAAATTCGAACGATACGAAGTATTGTTTGTGTCCCCGAGTCTGTCGTTCCGTTTTCGAAAATTCAATTTTTAGCACGTAGGTACCAAGCTAATTGGAAACCGATGCCGATAAAACGAGTATCGATAGAAAGGTTGTCGGTGAAACGATCGCCGATGATCCGTGAATAATCTATACGCATACGACGATTATCACATACGAAGTTTAAATTCGATTCATCCTTTAATGTATGTACATGTTGCAAGCACAATCATCTAAAAAGAAATAAAGAAGATAGTCACGTTCGTCGATCAGGTATTTAATGCTAGACAATCTGTGTACACGTGCATGCTCATCGGAATTGCGTACGCAAGTGACCCCAGACAAATGCACGGACAAAGATCGAACACATAACATGAGAATTAAGAGAGATATATAAAATCGATTGTGAGGTACGCTGCTTTTCTCGCCTCACGAGAACAAGCGTCGTTATTCGCTTCGTTATATTTATTATTTATTTATTTATTTATTTTATTTTTTTTTTCATTTTTATTTTCGTAATATATTCATCGGCGGCGTACGCGGGTACGATTTATCCGCGGCACGCCGCCACGTACGCGATTTATTGTGGGCGGTTCGTTCTTCAGTAAATATTCACGTTAAAAAAACGAGCTTCCTTTAAAGTATCGAGTGCAAGTCGACAAAGAGAATAAAGTCCTAAATGGTACGACATGGCTTTGTGTCCCCCGTACGCGTAAACACCTGAATCGTGAGGTCTCGACGATCAAATAAAACTAACAGAATCACAATATTATGACAGTCGATATAGTTTTTTTTACCATTCGCTTTTTTCCTCGCTCTCCGTTACTTACACACGCGCACACACACGCACTAGCGCGCACTCCCATGCAAAATAGTTGAAGATGGCTACTATTTTTAACGTTCAACAACAATTCGCTAATTCACGATATTCCCGTCTCGTTGCCAACTTGCCGACCGACCTTCGATCTATGCACAACCGATCGTTCGCCTAACTTGCTTCGGGACCGGGACGACCACCGCAAAATTCATGCTCTCCGACACGCGTGGGATATCTGTTGTTACCAATTTACAGATTTATTCGATTTCAATTTCTGAGATTTATCGAGCGCGACAAATTTCGGATTTTCGAGATTCGCGGAGATTTTCGAATTTTCGGATTTTCACACTGGAGTTCCCGAATCGTCCGAATTTTCAGGTTATAACAGATTATCGAATTTTCGGGTTATACCAAATTTTTTAAATTTCGAGTTCCTGAATCATCCGAATTTTCGAGTTATACCAAATTTTCGAAATTTCGAGTTATCGAACCCCCCGAATTTCTAAGCACTCTAATCCCCAAATCGACTGAATTTTCGGGTTATACCAAATTTTCGAAATTTCGAGTTCTCGAATTCCTAAGCACGCGAGTCCCCGAATGATCCGAATTTTTAGATACCTCTTCGAAAAAATGTCCAAATTTCCAAATCCACAGATGCCCTAATTTTCGAATTGACAAAAGCTACTTGGTCGTGTCTGATACGGGTCGTCGACGGTATCGGTGAACCTAGGGGATTTACCCTAGAATCTCCCGATCACGCCGATAGCTACCCGTTTCCGTCGGTCGTTAAAAATCGATGGAAGACCGGAATCGTCGGGCAATCAAGCAACGAAGACCGGACGTTCAAGGCAATTGTTCGTCATTTAAACAGCTGCGCGCATACGTATCGCGAATTCATATATATATATATATATATATATATATATATCATTGTTATAGTATTTACAATAAATAATAATATATATATATCGCTCTGACGATGATATTTCTTGGCTAAAAACTTTGACAACGAGTTCGTAGTTTTTGTTCTTTGTTCCTGTATTGTTTGGTTGGTTTTGGTGCGACCGTAATTTTTAATAATTTTCATTGTAAATCGTCACTGGGCGACTGTTAACACTTGGAGCGTCCTAAATTATGTACAAACGTTTTGCAAATGTTCGTCGCGTAATACGCGTGGCTATATTATATGTATACGTATTTAAATTGCAATTGTTTTTTATTCTTTTCTCCTTTTTTTTTTTAAGTCGTTCGCGCGACGCGATCACAGTGTTCGTCACCGTACGAACAAAATCGTCACTTCACTGGTTTTTTCTTCTTCACTGTTTCTCCTCTTCGCTGATTTTCCTTTTCACCGTGTCACTTCCTTTCTTGCTGAACACCACGTTGCAATTCCTGTCGAACTCTAAGCGAGTGCCACGGCATTGGTTTCACTGTAAGCGAGATTCAGAGAGAAGTCGTGGATCAGTTTTCATGATCACGTTACGTTTGCTGGTAATATACATAGAAGCGTTATAAGTGAGAGGAACAATGAGAAGTAGATCAATCTGGAATTACGGTTCTTTATGTACACGGTAGAAACTAGAATTCAAACGGGAAAATCCGGGAGAATTTTTGGACTTTTGGTTCGATGGTGTGGGATCCTCATTTCGTTTAGTGATATTTAGAAGAAAGGTTAGGCGAGCTGTACACCGGTTTAGATATCTTCTTAGTATGATGTAGGACTGTACAAAATAATTAATAAGTACATTTCTTCTTTTTATTCGCAGCAATCTACTCGGAAGGGCTGTTGAAGTTAGGATCGAGAATTCTAATGCGATTTACGATCCTAATTTCGAAGCTGTCGCCCTTTCAGAGTCAATGGGTGCTAATAGAAAAGAGAAACGCGATATACCTTTGCACTCGAATATATTTGTCTCATTGGCAAGTAGTATCCCGAAAAATTTTTAACTGAAACGTTTCATTATAAATAATTATTGTCTGTTATTAATCATTATCATAGCTGGATAATATAGCACCGCATTTATCTTGAATCGTATAAATTCAGATAAATAGATTGGCTGAATATATCTTCATTTGTTCGCTACTTGTAATAAATTAAAAATATATTTGTTACGTGACCTCCGCTATTGCAGTGCATTTTATTGAAAACCGATTTTTTGATTTCTTTTGTAAAATAATTAAGAAGCCCTATGTTTAAACATCACGCGTATAACACTGTAGATTTATCTAAAAAATATTTACTCAAATTGTTGTATTAGATCAAATGGTGAAGTTGAGTCGCCATTCGAATGCAAAGGGTTAAATATTTGTTCTGGTACTACATTATGCTAAAACGGTAAGAAAACTGGCGTGTACCATTTTTGTAACATTCCTTGTTGGACATTAGAAACATCGAAGAGAACTTGAACAGAGGACTCCGAATACGGCAGAAACTTACCTTCGTTTTTTTTTTTTTTTTACTTAAACTAAAATAACGGAAACAAGAGAAAGATCGACATACATCATTAAATTGATATGATCGGAATGAAATGGTTGAAAGAGGTAGCGAAAGGGTGCAGTGCGGTGCAAAGTTCGAGATTAACAAGGTAACACGTATCCAAGCGGTATTAGAAGAGTGTCTATGGAAACCTGTGTTTAAATTTAATGAAAAAAAACATCAAAGGTTACGAGGTGACATTGTCAGGAGAACAGACAGAGAATCGTCGTTTTAAATTCACAGGAATAGGTGTAAAGGTTGTAATACAATTAACCCTTTTGCTTCAGTGAATTCGGAGCAAAATTACGATATTATTTTTATTCGATAGAAAGAGCGAGTTTTACTTCCTTAGAAAAATATTGTTCGTACGTTCTTTAATACGTTCAGAATGTATTTAACACTTGGTCTATTTCTCGTCCACGTGTATGTACGTTCTTGAGAGCAAAAGGGTTTATCTTGAAAAGACGAGCATTTCTGTAATTCTCGATTCTTCGTCGATACTTATGTTCGTAGAAGTTACGAGAAAGGAAAACAGAGCTCGTCACCATTATCGTGTCGGTCATCTTTTCAAGATTAATAAACGGATAATACAGCGACAACGAAGTTTCGATTCGCGATGAATCGTCGCTTCGTAAGCAAAGAGGATGATAGATTTTACCAGCAAAAATGAAAATTTGCAGAGGAAGCACACGACCGATTTGGTTCGAAATTTGGAAAAGAGATTGAACACTTTGACTGCCACATCATCTATATATGGGTGGGGCTTAAATTTTCGTATGAATTAATCATCTATTTAGTAAGAATTTGTTCATTTCTCTAATTGAAAACACATGTATCAATTGCTTGAACTCATGAATAAATAAAATATTGCGAACATATTTGGTAAGATTCATTAATGGAAAAAGTTCTATCTAGTAAAATTTTTAAGTGCATCAATGGAGCAATCAACGTGTTAAATTATAACATTTGACTCAAACTAGACTACCATCAAACTACAATCTTTAGACTCGAATATTTCCCTTATCTCGCAGAGTTGCACGCTATAATTTCATAGAATTATTTTTATTTCGAAGAATCATTGTTTTCAATTTTCCGTAAAATCGTATAGAATCTTTATGTAATCCAAGGGTCGTATGCTCCTCCAGATAAAAGGCGAGAGGATAAGTTGAATGTAAAAGACATAATGGGAGCTTGTAACAACACACCTTCGTAGATTTCACGTGGACACCTCCGAATAACTCGAGTATAAATTAGTTAACTGTTATTAACATTTTCGTACAAAATGATCGAATGAGAGAATCGAATTTGCGAGGTATCCGCGTGAAATCGTTCGAATCAATTATTTAGGAACGATGCGTTGATCTCAGTGCGTACCTAAAACTATCTGGCGCTCCGGATACATGGCTGCTATCTCTACATCTAGTCTACATACAGACTAGCGGTTCGTCTGATATGCCGTACATGATATGTGATACGTGGTGTTTCTAGAAAATACATGTCCTCTCGTACGACCTTTCACACTATCCCATTCACCTTGCAAATAAAACACACTTTTCCCGTTCGGTTCATCGACAACACGAACGCACTTGCCCAAATATAGCCACGCAAACTCTCCTCTACGTTCGTTCGGTCAGTTTACGACCGACATTACCGTATTCAGAGCCGATCGATCGTTCGCCGATCGATCATTCTCGAGCATCGAGTGTGATCATACTAGAGCGTCGAACAGTGTCATCATAGAAGGATAATGGAACGGGCATGAACCACGAGAAACTTTCACGGATAATTTGTGTCTCTAACGATCAAACTTACGATTAACTGTTTCTTAACGATTCTAGAGTGTCTTCACTCGTGTGTTGAACGTTCGCGAATAATTACACGAGACTCTGATCGGAGAAAACTATAATGTAGATACTCGTAGACGCGCTCAAATATATATATTTATATTCTTTGTTTTGATCCATCCGGGGAATTAAAGCTAGAACGTTTCGTTAAGCGTAAAGAGGATGCTGGAAGGATCGGTGTTTAGATCTTGAAGGATTCCAAGGACGTGGCCGAGGATCGACGGGACAAAGCTAAGGATGGAGGTCCACTGACCAGGGATATGTTGCCGAACAGCTTGTACCACCCGAACACCATCTCATTGAGGTTCAGTTCGTCCAACACGATCTGCGCGATGCCCATGAACACTTTTTTCCCCTCTAATCGGCCGTAATCACCCCATACTGTCACCTGAAATCATCACACGAGATAATTAGCGATAATTGTATCGAGAAAGTCGAGAATTTTTCAAATTACGTACCTGCAGTATACAACCCCGACAGTTCTCCCTGAAGGATAACGATTGCTGGTAAAATGGGTCCAACGTTTTCCTTGCGGCGTCCGTTTTCGCTTTCGCGATACATTTCTTCCCGTTCACCAGGTAAACTTTCACGTAGGAAGCTGGAGAACAGTCCCATAAACCATGCGAGTTTAGTGCACCGTAATTATATTACTCTTATTAAAAAATAAGTTCATAAACGACTTAGAAATTCAGCGTGCTCGTCACTGTTTTTAAACATTGAGATTTCTGGACTTCGACAATTTTGGATTTTTGGAAACTTTGGGATGTTACCACTGAAACTACCAGAATGGCCGAATGAACTTTTTACAAGATTCCTATGTTAACGCTAAATTTACTGAACGAGTCAAAATAATTCATCTCTTATTTTAAATTACAAGAACTATCAAGAAACTTTTATCGAGACGCATGTTTTCTTTTATCAAATTGACAAACATATTAATAAAAACGTATTAGTAAAGGATTCTTGTACAAACCAGTATACGTATCATACTTTATGTACTTTCTTTATATTTTAGTTTTTATTTAAGAATAACTGGTCATTACACATCCGTAAATCTATTTGTCAAGATGCTTTCCTTGAAATCTATGCTAATTCTCATCAAGATAAAAAATTAATATCGGTAGAGACCGATCTACGCTACTTTCTTCAAAATAACAACGTATCATAAAACGAACCTGGAATCGCTTTACTGCCCTGTTTTGGCTTAAGGTCTTTGGCACGTATGACCTCCACTTCAAGGTATCCCTTCTTCTGAGTCAACGACAACTGAATCCCTCCCAAACAACGTGCACCCAGTGCCTGTCTTCCCACGACTTGTCCAGGACCCAGATCTTCGATGAAGTCTCTCAACTGGCCAGTTTCGCCTGTCATTCGTAGACTGGGAGACCAACTGCGGTTTTCAAAATCGACCGTTTAGCGTACCAGGAAAAATCCGTGGCTCGTATCGGGGCAGAGGATGAGGCAGGGCGGGATAGATAAAACGAAAATAAAAAAACAACGGATAAATCAAGAGCAACTTGAAGCTCGAATCGTCAGTATTTTCTTCGATTCGTCACTCTGGTCGTTACAGAACAGCGCTGTAACGGGAATTGAAAGAAACGATGGTCGGGATTAAATAAATAATTGACAAGAGATCTCGTAAGACTCTCGTAAGCCTTCGACGGAAGTGCGGAAGGAGAGAGCACACCCAATTCAATTTTAGACAAGAAGAACTCACGCTGCGAGTGTAGTGTCGGTGTGGCGAGTAAATATAATATATATATATATAATGTAGAGAGAAAATTTTATAATAATAAGATTGGAAACGTAGCAGGCTGTTTGGTGCATGCTGACCATTCTATGCTCAAGTTTCATGTCCAAATACTTTCAACAATAATCATTTCTTTCTGTTGATCGTTGCTACATGTGCTTCGTTAACGTCTTGATTATTGTTGAATCGATCAACGCATCTATCACTACTCATGCTTTATTCGTTAGTAATCGAGAATACGATTAGAAAATATCGCTTTTGAAACTTACACTGATTACCTTCTGCGGCATACCTTCGTCAATTTGTTACATTACGCTGATTAATGTCCTCGAAAGGTAGCTATAATTGTGCGGGATGAAATAGTTTAGAGTGGGATAACAATGTTAGTTTACGATCAACGTATAGACCCTCGATTTCCTTCGGAACCTTGACAATGTTTTCGGGGAAATTTCGTTCTTTCGTGGAAGAAATTTACGTTGAACGGTTCGAGGATCGTTGGACCATCGGAACTGGACAATCATTAAATAAAATCGACGAAATTTCACTTAACGCGTTGACTTCACATCATTTTTTATGTCAAAAACATCATTTATCGCAATCCTCGTTCTAGTAATTTGTGTGCTTATGATACAAACGTCAACTGGATAATTATACAAAGAACCGACGATATTTGAAACTGGTGGGTTCCAAAAAAGTTAGGTTAATTCGAGTTACACCGGAGAACACGCTATCCTTAGAGAAAATGACGATACACCTCGAAAAGGTTTTGAAAATTTAGAAATTTTGGGATAGAGGAATTTTCTACTTTTTATAGTACAAAATTTTCTACCTTTTTATATCGCCATTTTCCGTAAAAGCCTATCGTACTCGATACTGTACACTGCGATGCAACATAGACTACGTTCGGCTAAAAGCAAATGTGAACGAAGTATCCCTCGTTATTTTCTTGTTATATCAAGACATCCTACCTAGAATTTCCTATCCCGCTAAAAAGGTTAAAGACTCAAAGAATTGGGTTCTTCCTTCGTGTTTCCCTTTAATCGAGAAAAGGCTATATTGCACGCGATCGTACGTCGAACACGCGTTTAACTATAATGTTATATACATTGTTAGACGTTTCTCCAGACACAAATGTGGATCTATAAACAAACGGAATCGCCCGTTCAAAAGTGTGGTGGATTACCGCATATAAAATGAATGCCCTTGGTCACCGTGGATTTAGGAAGTTCGGAATGACAGAAACATATATACATAAAGTGTGTGTGCGTGGTTAGACATACAAGGGTGTACCGACTTAATGATCATTTAGCCAAGCAACAAGCCAAGACGACGATAACACCGACAACATCATATCACATCGAGATACAAAAGTCATGGTATAAAAATGAAACAAACGAAACTGGAAAATCAATCAAACTTCGACACGAAACATTTATTATCGAACGTGTGTTTGCACTCCTGACAAATATTATTATTATCTTGTTGCTCCTTCCTCGTTCGCGATCGGATCGAAGAATCCTTCTGGCGAAACCATCGGAAAAATCGAAAGTAACGGCAATGAATATATCTCCGATAGAAAAGAGGAAAATGACGTAACGTGAACGGAAAGTACAAAAAGGGAGGAATAAAGCATGAATGAGCAAAACAATGTACATCGATGCTGGGCATACACATCAGCTCAATCACACGTTGAAAGACAAAACGATCCACGTTTCACGTTCGCGGGTATCCTGTGCGTTAAACAATACAAAATTTGTCCCAAATGATACAGTGGAGGAGAAACAGAAATATAAAGATAGAGGGCAGAGAGAGAGTGAGAGAAAGAGAGAGTATGGAAACGAAGTTAGCAGGGTTAATCCAGTTTGTTTGAATTTTCACAACTTTTCGATATGATCTTTGGACCAGTCTCGAGTAATCCTGCTGTACAGAGAGAAAATAGCTTTCAAGATTATGTAGTGTCGCCCCGATATATGGCCCGTTGAACCAGTGTTATGTGGACTTTTATTGCGTTAGAAATATTCCATAGTGGTTGCAGTACACTGTAAGATCGAGAAATTTCGGAATCGTCTGGTTCCTACAATTTTTACTTTCAAGATTGAGAAATGTCAGATTCCCAAATTTTTGAAGTGTGTGGTTCCTACGTTCCTGACTTTCGGGATCGAGAAATTTCAAATTCCCAAATTTCGGAATTGTCTGGTTCTTACATTTCCAACTTTCGAAATCGAGAAATTTTAATTTTCCAAATTTGGGAATCGCCTGGTTGCTACGTTTCGAGGTCGAAAAATTTCAAATTTCCAAACTTCGAAATCGTCTGACACCTACGTTCACGAGTTTCGAGATCACTAAATTTCTAAATCCCCAAATATCAAGGATTCCAGAACGTTCAAAATCCCAAGTTCTCCACTTCTCAAAATCCTATATCTACCAGCTAAATTCAAAGCATTCCAAGCTCTCGGTTGTTCCCTAACCCAAACTCTACAATTTTCAAATACGAAAATTCTCAGATGTCCAAATGCGCAAATTCCAAATGTTCAAACTTAGCTTAGTCAATAGCACGAACGCGATTCCGTTTACCATTCCAGGGCTCATTTCCACGCAGTTTTCCAGCACAGGGCCATATAGCGAGACTCCACTGTACACAGATCGCGAGAGAAAGAAGAGAAAGGCAGAGAAACAGAGACAGAGAGAGAAACAGAGGTAGAGAGAGAGAGAGAGAGAGAGAGAGAGAGACAGTAGGAAGAGTTGAAAGAGACAGCAAAGGAGTCTCGGCAGTTCCGGTTGCAGAATCGGTCGGTGGAGGCCACTACTTACGAGCTTCCTTCGGAACTAGAGATCGAGTTGAGACTTCCGGCTGTGTCACTGGCCACCGATCCCGACTGTTTTCCGTATTCAAAGCGTTGATATGGTACTATCTCCTCGGAACGTTGTATGCTGCTCGGGGTGCTGTTGCGTTTCCGGCTCGATAAACCGACACGTGCCTCCGAGCTACCACTTCCGACGAAGATCCCGCCGATACCGCACTCTGCGTTGTAAACCAAACAAGAAACAACCAGCTAAAGCTTTATAGAGTCTTTTCAATTTAGGTTCCCGAAACGCGTTCCGCCGCAGCCATTTCTCTCGTCCCAGCTCCAGGTGGTTGGACGCACGGCATTTTTTTTTTTCTCTTTCGATTATTCTACTTCGATCTCTATCTCGGATTTAACTCTTTCTCTCCCTCTCTCTCTTCGATCTCGAACTACTCACGCTTCCTTTTCCTTTCTCTCTTTCATTCTCACATACTCCCGCGCCCTGTACCGGGCACACACTAAGGTACACACTAAACTCGATGAATGATCGTTGGTGAATGTGGACAGACAAAAGTAAGAAGGTATAGTTGGAATCGAGGACCGTCATAGTGTTTCGATAACTTGCACGACGATCGGATCGGGTTTTGACGAGAATCGTAATAGGACGTAAACTTTACGGGTAACCCACATGTCGCTACTGTATGTGAACTAGCGTTTAACGCTGTCGCGGATTATCACTAGGCAATGAGTATTATAGGACGGTTCGACTCCGAGGATTATACGGGTGGGTCGAAGTATTACGAAGTCAGGTACTGGATCATAAGGACATCGAAGGATAGACACTACTGTGTTACCTAGTAGTCCTGTAATGCTATTCGATCAGGACTATGTAATATAGGAACGGTGAAGGTCGGGTGTGCACTAAAAGTAGCCTAAAATACAAGCAAGAGTGGAAACCTCCCATCAGTTGTCCTCCATTTTAGAAAAATCTAAAGGACATCTAAGGATAATGCTGGAAGAACTCAAATTTACAAAGAAACCATTAAATGAAAATCCCAACCTGAAACACCCTCCCTTAAAACAACAGGGTCAGTTAAGACGAGAGGTAGGACATTTCCCTCAACCAAGGGAAGCCTAAACACCAATGACTCCGAGAAGTTGAAAAGTAGAGAGACTCTTCAACCTTCGCGGAGTTCTTGTCCAGCGTTGTGTCCACAAACCGTGGACTCTGCCCGTACCTAAATAAAAGGAAGCCTGCGAAGGATTTCGCTGTTTATCTCATCGGATCCTTACTTGTCTGAAATACTACCACAGAACAAATATTTAATTAACAATCGACGGAAACTCGGATAGTTTCCATAAATTTTCCGAACGATCGTGGCCCGCAGTTGCACCTGTAATCAGAGAAGCGGGCAGAAAGGCTGAAAAACACATCTATGGTTCTGTTATCGCAAATTCGCTGCAGCTAGGTGGTTATCGTCGAGTATCGATCAGTGTCGTGGTGTACATGTGACCGTGTTGTTCGTGTACACAAAAGTGTAACTCTAAGAAAATTCGATCGTTTCGTACATCTACGAACGAAGCGAGTTTTTCGTACAGGTCCTGCTGGATTTCGCATAAACGACGATGCGATAAACGTAAACTTGCGTGCGAACGGTACGTCGAACGTAAGCTTACACGTTAATAGACGCACATTTGCGACCACAGGAAATACGTACGAGACTATGCGCTACATCGAACGAGCCTGTTTGCTTTTGTTACTGTATCTGTGACGGACATATTGATACTTATGTATGTATATACGCTATCATCCAAAAATATTTGGACACTGCGAAATCCGATTTTCTGAAAGGTTTGTGAATAGATTCGTCATTCTCGAATTTGAAAGTTTAGAACCTTGGAAGTTCGGGAATATGACAATTTTGAAATTCAGAAATTGACTACTCATCTGTCTAATAGATTTGAATTGATTACCGATATTGGCAGACGAAAGCACTTATTTGTATGTTAAAATTCTTTCTAAGTAGCGAATGCTGCTATATTTTATACAAGTATGTATCTGCGTTCTTATACAATAACTGCATGAAATATTAGAGATCGAAATTTCAGGAATTTAGAATTTTGGGAACTTTGGGACTTTGAGATATAGTAATTTCTATATCGCAAGACCTTAGGAACTTTATAACATAAGGTAACTTTCGAGTCTTTGAGACTTTGAGACCCGGACGTGTACGAAGCAAAAATGTTCTTAATTTAAAATTTTCTTAATTCATAGTTGAATATTGAATACTAAATATATTAAACATTGAATATTCAATATTGAAAATATTTGATTTTTAACTAAACATTTTTAATTTTTAATTTTTAATTTTTAATTTTTAATTTACAATTAAAAATTTGTTATTTTTAATTTATGATTAAAAATATTCTTTTATGTAATGGTATTTTCGATCTTTGCGAGAGTTTAATTTCGTAACCTCAAAATTCTGGTCTACCAAAACTTGCAAAACTGCCGAAAATGAAGCAGACAATAAAAATTTGATCTCTAAGTAGATTTAACGTTTTTCCACGGATGCGTGTCCAAATACTTACAGAGAATAGAATATACGAAGATGCGCATAAGAACACTGGCAACGCTCGAAGACATCGATAAACGAAAAGCCGTAAATGGGCGCGAAATGAAATCTCGCCCAAAGCACGTATCAACAGCGGCTTCTAAGTATAAATAATAAATAATAATAACGAACGACTCGCGGTCAACTTACCTACCGTCAATGGAGTCACAACAAGTTGACCGCGTGTTTTCATCTAAAAAAATTTCAAAAGCTGTACAAAACAGACAGACACCGCGACGTGTCGGCAGCATCGATCCGGGAATCGATACTTATTTTACGATCACGTGTAAGACAGTCGGCAAACTTGAGCAGCAAACGCGCAAGATTCTTGAGCCCGGTCAGATGCATTATCGTACTAATTTCATCGAACACTATACTCTTTCTGCTTTGCAATATTCTCTACGTGAAACAGAAAATTAGGTAGAAGATCTGATCGTTCGCTTCAGCTCAGGAAACTCGTGCAAACGTTCCTCTAAGAGTCACGTATCGCTACTATTTACGTAGAAACAGTCTCTAATCTAGCATAAGGGGTCAACGGAGATCAATTGGCGACTATTTTAATGATGTCCAACCTTACGGACACTTCGATAATTAGAATTACGCTCTTGGATCACTGTTTCCGACGATACAAGAAACGTTTCATAGTCACAATCGTCTGTCGTATTCCCCTTTCTAAAGCGGCAACTGCTTTCTAAAGAGTAACAATGTGCTGCGTGTTTCGTTGTTCTGATTTGTTAACTGTCGCAGACCGTTCGCGTTAGCTGTCGTTCTTCTTGCCGTGTCTCTCCGCAACTTGTACTCACATATGTCGCCGAAGGCTCGAATCACTGCGTGAAAATTCGCTCGACATCCTCTGTCGATCGAACAAACATTGGTAATTATAGCGTTATCGAAGGGGACGCTGAGCGAAGCCTAGCCTCGAAGAAAATCCTTCTCAAACGATCCGAACGCGAGTTTCGTTTGAACCAAGGGGTCAAGGAGAGACATAAACTTTGGCGCAACGTAGGAACTCTTCGGAGTTAGGGTAAAGAGACTTTCTCATTTGCTTTCGATTTTGTCCTTTACGTACCAAGATAAAAAGATCAACTATTTGGATGTAGTTTTAGGTAAATTTCAATTTTCTGTCAGTCGAAGTATTTTTTCTGCAAGTTCTCTCGGGATTCGAGTTTTTTCCATGTCGATAGCACATAAGGTCGTCTAACTTTGCTCTTAAGATATCTATGTTGCACCCGAGTGTATATCTTGTACAACACTGTCCAACAATTCGATTCCGATATACGCCATTGCATTGTTACAGAATTGCATGCGGGGGCGTTCAAACTAAATTAGAATTAATAAACATCGATGATTTTACCCGAAATTTGACACGTTATCTCTAACGCTAGACGTGACGAATGAACTATATTATCATTAGATCAAATGAGATCAATTTATCACATCGATTCACTAAATCGAACTAGATCAATTTATCAGATCGAGTATAACATCGAACTAGATCATTTATTAGACCGATTATAAGATCGAACTAGATTGATTATAATATCTTACTAGATCGATTATATGATCGAATTAGATCGAACTAAATCTATTATAAGATCAAACTAGATCGGTTTATTACATCGATTATAAGATCAAACTAGATCGATTAATTAGACCAGTTATAAGATCAAACTATTATCACCACGGAACAAATATCTACGATCCTCGATTGACACACGAACGCGTTTAAACGTCCGAAAAACAAATGTGATGTAAAAAAAAATAGCAGTGTGGTAATCAGCGCAGATAATCTCGTAACGAACGCATACGGGGAAAGGCAAAATCAGAATCGAGATTCGTTGAACAGCGATAATCTCGTCGACGCCACGATCGGTCCCGCGCACCGAACAGAAAGCGGAGGGATGAAAAAACTGAAAGGGGGTGTCGGAGAAAAGAACGAAAGGGTGTTATTATTTTGCAGGGTGTTCGGACCTGTCCCCGTCGCCGCTACCCTCGCCGTCGCTGCTCGCGGAACTCGGTTGTCGTCCGCTCCTTCCGCTGGCTGTGTCCTCGGGCAACACCTCCTCGCTCCTATGAACTGTAAACGAGGACTTGCCCTTCTTCCCGAATCCTAGCCTCCGTTTTCGTCCTTCGTCGCCCACGCATGTACCACCAACAGACGCACGTGGTATGTTATGGTTTTTTGCGTGACGTGACATTGTATTTTTGTTTTGGTTGTACCGTTGGTAGTAGTAGTAGTATTGTTGTTGTAGTTGTTCGTTGTTGTGGTGGTGGTAGATCGTTGATTGTAGAGTCACGTGTCTCGCACGCGTGGTTTTTTTTAAATATATGCGCGTGTATGTTAGTGTACGAAGATATAGTACGAAGTGTAGGTTGTTTTATTTATTTTTTTTTTTGTTTGAGTATAAATAGTAGAGCGATCGTTCCAGCGATCGATCGGGATGATCCGCGTCGAGTGTTGTCCCGTGACACGATCGCGCGAGCGACGATCGCCCGCCAAGATGAGATATCGTGCAGGTGGGTGCAGATCGATGACGTGAATGGTCCCCAGGCCAGTCGAGAGATAGTTGGTCGGTAGAAGTAAAGTGTGAATGTGTTCATGTCGAAGAGAGGCGGATAGAGATGAGGAGGGATGGCGGAGAAAACAAGAATACGATTAGAATGTACATATTGTCCCGTTTAGTGGGATTTTTCTGGTCTTCTACAACAGTGATGGGTAGATCAAGTGACCACAGGAGAGATCACGGGCAATGGCGTTAGACATGGATCCAGATTCGAAATTCTCGAATTTAAAAATTTAAAACATTGGAAGCATAGGAATTTGAAAATTCGGAAAATCTATCCATCGATGCCCGAGATTGCACTTGCACTATGCCTGTCCCTTGCAGGTACAGGTGCCCATCACTGTTCTACGCTGTACCCTCGATATTTCAGTTATAGTACTTTTCTCCTCGTTTTTCAAAGTAATACAAGTCTATATTACGTGCTAAATGTGGCACGTCCCAGTGAAAATAAACACACGTAAGACATACTGAAATTCCAATTACTGCAAAGTCTTCAATTTTAACCCTTTGCACTCAACTTTGTAGAAAATAGCAACTGTAAAACTTTTTAGTTAAAGACTTTAATGAATTCTTTCGAAGTTATTATCTCTCTATTATTAATTACCACTATTAACTGTTTTATCATATTTGTACATCATATGGTGCAACAGTATCTAGCTAAAAAATACTCGTTCCAAATTACTATATTAAACAAAATGGTAATTGTGAGTCAGCATTCTAGCGCAAAGGGTTAACTTGAATCTATCTCGTATCGATACAATATCGATCTTATTTCATTCCTGATATCAGTCTTTCGATCAACACTCAGCCATCGGTGAATCACTGAACTTACTCGTTGCTTTCAAAATTCCAATCGAGCTGAATTCGGTACATAACGAGAGCACATCGTAGGTCTACCGACTAATGACGCTAAGCTAGTGCTACGCTAGAACTCGAAGGACTATCGATATTTTACAGAGAGACTGACTAGATGATTCGGACAGAAAGAAGAAACAGAGAAGGTTGTCTAATTAGTCGCGCAAGAAGAATGTGTCACTGAACTATCGATAGAATCGAATGATCGAATTACTGAATTTTTGCGAAAAATGTACCGCACGAGAACGATTGGTCATGAAATTAGCAGAAACGGCTAGTGTAACGATGTGTTACCTGTGGCGGACAGTTGACTAGTGCTGTTACTCTTCTTCCCCAGACTCGTTTGATACTGCACCGCGCTTCCGCCGCCGCTACTACTTCCGCTTCCGCTTTTACTCCCGGGGGAACTCTTACGACCCCTCCTCGAGGAGTCTTCGACGTTCAGACTGATCGCCGTATCGCTCAAACTACCGTCTGAACAACGAGAATCGGGTGAATGCGAAACATACATAAATTGTAATCGATTAACACTAAAACTAGATCCAATGATCGTTTTACAAATTTCCTGTTTTAAATTGCAAAATTTGTTTATATGGTTTTCTTGAAATCTATACCAATTGTCATCAAGTTATATTAATATGTGTATCGATTTATGTTTCATCGTTCACTCATTTATTTTTCGACTTCATTTTTAACTTCAAAGCAATTGCGCATTGTACGTCGATAGTTTTAGTGTTAAAATACGGTCTGACACGGGAACATACCCAACACGGACACATCGATTAAGATGAAACTTATGTGATATATAGTTTTCAAACAAATATTTCACACGTATTTTTTGTTATCGGCAATCCTGTGATTTAAAGGGGCGATAATGGGCCGTAAAGTTTGGGGTTGAAAGTATGTTTTCCTGAATATCTTGGCAATTATAGGGTGTGGCACCATAATTATTTTTGAACCAGTTAACTGCGGATAAATTTTTAATAAATTTATTAAAATCAACCAATGACGTGTATACGCAACGAACACAGGACAAATGCTCCTATTATATATTCCTCTTCTTGAAGTTTTGGAATATATTAAATAATATTGAACTTACAACAAAATGTATTGAATAAGAAACGTCCATTTTTTCACGATTTTTTTCCCACATAAGAAATATGATCAAAAAAGACAAGATTAACTTCGAATAATTGTGAAGACACCCATACATTAAAAAATTAGTCATTTTTGAAGAATGAAAGAACTATTACAGGTAGTAAATATAGGTAAAACTGTGATTTTAAAGACATCCGCGAAGTTCGTAGCGGCTTCATGAGTTTATTGCTGCTATAGAGGGTTCGTAGCTCGCATGGGCGATGGTTGAGATGGTTTATGGTATCTGGCCACATAATACCGTGTAACTTACCAACTTTCTCGTCCTGCGGCGCATCGGTGTTGCTGAGACTCCTAGTGAACTGTCCCCGTTTGGCGTGTTCGTCGTGCTCGTTGTCGGCCACCTGACTCCTGGACGTCTTTTCGTACGAGCTCGATTGTCCGCTGTACTCGCTGCTTTCGGGCATGGAGGAGGATCGGCGATCACGGTGTTGTTCGTCGTCGCATCGTTCGGCGGCGGTGTCGTGGGCGGATTTTTTCCGCGATCGGCGTCGAATGGACGACGTCAGGGGGGTGGTGGACGACGGGGCCACGGTGTCGGATTCGTCGCGGGTCGACGTTTTCGTGTTTCGTGAGGTATCGTGGTGATCGACGGCCCGTGGGTGGTAGTTTTTAGCAGTGTCGGAGGTAGCGGTTTGGGAATCAAAGAGACTTGAATTAGCGTTACCGGGGTGGGGTGCTCGGTTACGGGGCCTACGCGGATCGCACGGGCCAAATCCGCAGTTCTCGCTGCACTGGCTCTCGCTCTCCATCGAGTACTCGTAGTACTCGAGGGTGTCGCTGATCGCTACGTTCCTCTTACTACCCTGCTGCTGTTGTTGACTCGCCGGCTGTTGGGCCGGTTGCTGGCCACGCTGCTGCTGCTGCCTCTTCTCGAGCAGCTCGAGGTCCCTAGCCTCCGGGCAACTGCTGTTGCGTCTACGGTACCTAGTGTGTCTCGAGTCTATCGACGGCCGCCTATCCTCGGTCTTACGCGCGAACGACCCGGACCTACCTAACTCCGAGGACATCGCCAACTCCCGACACTCTGGACAACTACTCTTGCGCCTACCGCGATACTGCGACCGTAACGATCCCGACCTAGCCAGCTCGCAAGTTTCCGGATAGTCGCGAGTTCGAGTGTCCTCGTAGTCGTATCTCGATTCTACGTAACGAACGTCCCGTCCCTCCTCGTAGTAACCGGCCCTAACGCCCTCGCTAACCATATCGCCCTTCTGACGGAAACAGTCCGCGCACACGACCGTCTCCATCGAACCGAACTCCTCGTCCGACTCCAGAACGAAGTTCGCGGCTCTCTCGTCGTCTTTCCTTCGCGGCGTATCGTAGTAACGGATCTCTCTGGCCTCGGGACAGCTGCTGTTCCTTCTGCGTCTGTACAACCGCTTGGCTCTCTCCGCCCTCTCCGCGGAGCTCAACTCCTCGTCGGAACGGAGTACGGGCGACGATTCCGCTCGCTGCAGCATCATTCGTTTGCTCTCCGTGAAGCTCGGGACGGACAGGCTATCCTTGCGGGACGCTATCGTGTCGCGATACGGTTGCAGGTTCTCGTACACGCCGATGCTCGTCTCTCTACGGCTTCTTCGACGCCTTCTTCGAGGCACCGTGTTGTCTTGGTAGTCCCTGTACACCGGACCACTGTGCGCTTGGTAATCGTACTCCTCGGCCGAACGATAGTCCCTGTAGTCGTCGAGATAGTCGTCAGCGTATCGCGAGGTCCTCCTCTTTCGACCTCGAGCGTCCTCTCGACGCTCGTAATACTCGTCCTCGTACATCGGCGCGTCCGTTCTCGACGCCTGAAGGTTCTCGTCCTCGTAATCGTACAGTCTCTGATCGTAGTCGTCCATTTTGCCTCTGTCGACGAAACCTTCGTCGTAATCCACGTCCCAGTCGTAGCCGTCGTAGCCGTTCTCCAGGTAGGACTCGTTGCTTTTCGTTCTTCTTCGTGACCGATTGACGGCACTCTGATCGTCGTAATTATCCGTCGAGGCCAGAGCTTCGTCGATGCTGCAGTAAATGTGATCGTTGGCGGTGTCGCGTATGTCGCCGTCGAGATTCTTGGTTCGTTTCTCCGATACGTCTCTGCCGAAGGCGGAATCGTGCTCGTGGAACGAGGAGTCCATGTACTTGCGTTTAGCGGGATCCTCCCTGCCAAGGACGGTTCTCGGACCGATCTGATCGTCGCTGCTGAAAGAGTACTCTCCGGCGAAATCGCGCGATCGGTATGTCTTTCGAGCGAGGTTCGGATCGATGTTCTGTCGCGGCATATAGATCTCGGTCTCCCCGCAGCTAAACTCCGAATCGTAACCGTAGAAGGGCTTGTGATCCTGCTTCAGCAGGTAGTCGTAATTTTTGTCGCGATTCAGCACGCTCTTCGGTACCTTGTCGTCGCCGTTCGAGTCGAAGTACGACTTGCTCTGATCGCCGAGCGCGGGTATCTTGTCGCCGTATCCCGCGTCGTTGATCGCCAGGTTTCTCTTCAGCTTCCGCCTGGCGGTTCTCAGGCTATCGTCGCTGAATATGTTGCTCGATATGTTGTCGTACTCGAAGCTCTTTGCGCGACGAGACAGCAGGCCAGCGCCCAGTCCAAAACTGTAACGATCAGCGTATGTGTCGTGCAGAACGTCGTAGTCGAAGCTCCTCGCTTTCGAGAAAAGAAACGACCTTCGAGGTCGTATGCTAACGTCGAGGTTCCTGATGCCGAGATCGTCCGTCAGATCGTGCAAGCCTCTCGAGAACAGATGGTGATGGTGGTGCCTGGGCTTGGTCGATCTGGCCGTGGCCCGTTCCTGCCAGCTACGGGATCGTCTACGCATACCCGTGTCCAGGAGGTACGGCGACGAGTACCTGTCGCGAAACTTCTCGATGAGACGATCGTTGAAGTCGACCTGAAGGCAATCCTCCACGTATATCTCCGGTATACGATTCTTGGAGCTACCGGTTAGCTCCTCTGGCTTGAGCATGTAACCCTCGGAGACGCTGTACTCGCTGGTCTCCGGGCTGTAATATCTCAGCATGTTCTCGTCGACGGTCTGCGACCTCGTGAACGGCGTACGCATCTTTCTGTACAACGAGCGCACCACTGCGGACTTGCTCCGTACGAGGGGATGCGGGGTGGGATTGTGCTTGCTGGGGTTGTTGCTCCTGGGCTTGGTGGGATTGTTGTTCGGACAGTGACATTCGCTGCAGGGTACCCTAAGTCTGTGCCTGCGCCTATTGCGCCTAGGGGGCAGGGGCATAGGGGATATGACACCGGGTATTAAAACGTTTTTAACTGTCGGTCTGCAAACAATGTTTTTCATATAGAGTTTTAGCGGATCTGCGATTTCACACTTTACGATTCTTTTAGCCCATTCTTCATTCTTTATTTTTTTTCTTTCTCTTTCATTTCATTTTTCATTCTCTTTATAATTTACATTCATTGCGATTTTAACTCAACAAACGACTCTACTCGCGCGTTCGCGATCGATCGAACGCGTTCCCTCTCTTTTTTTTTTGTTTGGTTTGTCTGGTTTTTTGTTTTGAGAATTTGACCGGTCGGATTGTCACTCGCCGAACAAATAAATGCAGGTTGTCTGTAGGACGTGCGACGATTGATTCTGTTCAGTGATCAACACTCAATACATACATATGCAACAAATTGTGACGTGTTTAAACGTAGGTACACCTAGCCGTTCGACCAACGCCACGCACCAATCCCTGCTTTATTAGAATGGGACAATATTAAATGGACATTGACACGGTGCATAGGAGGTGCAATCTAGCCGACTAACGAGTAGAACGTTTAAAAAGACAGAGAGAAAGACAGAGTAGCGGAGTAGGATCGGGAGTCTATTAAGCAGGCGGGGGAAGAAAATTAGACGGTGCAACTACGGGGTGTCATTTCATTCGGCAATGTCCATTTAATTCAGGGATTATCGTCGATGAGAAGGTAAGCCATCAAATGTTCCATTCTGTGCGCGATCTACATGACCCATGGACGGATTAAGGGGATCGACGCTGTAACAACCTCGAAAATACACTATTTTTGTCAATTTATTGTCACCTACGCGTTATACGTAAATCGTTCTTTCTAAAGGTAATTAATTTCGGAGATGTAACATAAAGAGACGTACAAACTGCGATGTTCTCTTTATTAAAAAGTGAAGATTGCTCGAAGACGAGGTTTTAAATTAACCCTTTGCACTTCAGAGGTGACTGACACTCACCGTTTCGTTTAATACGGCAATTTGGAATTGATATTTTTTAACTGAATCTTTGCACGTATAATGTATAAACATAATGAAACAGTTAATAGTGGCAAATAATAACGAAAAAATAATATTTCTGAAATAATTCATTAAACTTCCCGACGAAAGTTTTACAGTTTACTATTCGCCGGCAGTAAAAAATATCTTAGAGCGCAAAGGGTTAAAAAATTTTCGGCTATCGGTATTGAACTAGTCTATTGGACAAACAATAGTCGTCAGAAGGCTTGTATAGAAACGTAGCTTGCGTAGAAACGAATAGAACGCGTAACGCGTGCGTCATAAATTTACAAAGACGAGTGACACTTTCTTAACGATCGCTGCAACGTTGCTCCTCCTTAAAGCATAATCAACTTGGAACGCTATTTCGAATGTGCAATCTATAAAACGGAACGGAGGACAAAGAAAATTATATAGAGAACGAAAAGGTAGCCCGAACGTAACGAGTAAGAAACAAAAATATAAAACACAGAGAGAGAGAGAAAATGGTACAATGGATGGCTGTCTCCTCTAGAGGGAATACTTTCTTCTCTATGGAACTTGTATCGCTTTGTACACTGATTTCGAAATGCAAGGTCATCGACTCGAAATTATAATACAATTGACATCGAACTATACTCACATTAGTCCCCTAGATCCACGTGGTCGTTCCGATTGCGTACTGAAGGCACTACTCGTCACGGAGGCTATACTCTCAATATCAGAGTCACCGAGATCACCGAGTACGTCTTTGTCGGGACTTAAATGTCCCCTTCGCGGTCTGTGCATTCGATAAGCGTGACTGTGCGGCAAAGATAACGGATCGTGATCTATCGAGGGCAGATCCGAGTCCGACAATCCGCTATAGTGTCTTTCCCAACCTGAAAAATACGTATCGAACTCTCATCGGTGATTCGTTCCGAACGGCGGGAGATATAGTTGGTGTTCACGAATCGGGTCGAACAATTGGATCAGGGCAAGTGGACTTTGGAAATTTGGAGATTTGATCATTTTTGAATTCGGGAAATTTGCCAATTCGAGGATTTGGAGATGTAGGAATTTTAGGGGGGTGAACATTTTCGAATTTGCAAAAATTTGCTAATTCGAAGATTTGAAGATGTATGAATTTTGGGGGGTGACCATTTTTGAATTTGGAAAATGTGCAAATTCGAGGATTTCGGGATGTAGGAATTTGGAGATTGCACAATTTTTGAATTCGGCAAATTTGCAAATTCTGAAATTTGGAGATTTAGAAATTTAAAGAAGCGCAAATTTTTGAATTTTGGAAACTTGGATGTGCGCAGAATTGAGAATATTGGGAAATTTGAAAGTGCGTAGATGCGAGATCGCACCTGAGGATTTGGAAAACTTGCAGGTGCGAACATTTAGGAATTTGGGAAACTACGAGGTACAAAGATTTCACAATTTAAAAAACTCGAAGGTGCGAAGAATCGACAATGTGAAAAATTCGGAGGTGCAAAAATAAGCGAATACCGAAATTCGGTAACACGGAAATTCGGCAATCGATCTCCGAATTACAAACGTGAAAGTTCTAAATTTCAACGAAACATTCTCCGAATAGCAAAAATTTCTACGAGACCCATCGCAACATCGTGCATCCGCATACTCGAACGAAGTAGCTCGCATAAATATATTTTAGCCAGTTTTGCGTAGCACCGAGCGCTCGTCGGACTATATTTTAATCACGTTCCATTACAGAGTTCCCCGACGTCTATTCGTTTACGGAACACAAAATTCCCTGGGTAGTTCGAAAACAAGGTCAAATTAAGGCGCGCGTTTATACGAACTCTCGTCGTTATTTTCCGTGGTCCCTACGTATTGAAATTCCATCGTATCAAACGGCCGAGTGTGCTCGAGAAGAAAAACAGGCTCACCTATGCCTGTACTCCCGAACGTCGTGTGCACCTGCTTGCTACGGTGTCTCATAAATCTGGCCCTGTCCTCGAGGTCCTGTGCAGCCCTTTCTTTCAAAGCTGCCGGGATCAGAGGTAATTGTCTTTTCTTGGGACTTCCCGTGGGTGTGGCAGTTGCCGACCTCGAGCCAAATCTGTAACGTATCAATCAAAGTTTATCCGTTTTTATTCACCGGTTACGTGTCAAATATATATCTTGAACAATCTATTATAATGTTGTGAGATTACATATTTTCGAATAGATAGTCTAGCGTGACTACAATATGAACGTTTAATACATGAAACTGCCACAAAATAGCATTTTGGATTCTAGCATTTTATTATGATAACTGCATCTATAGCTGACAGCGTGTAACGATGATTTTATTTTTGGTATTACTTATGTTGTAATATAACAATCTTCAAAATTTGTTAAACAGTAAAAGTTAATTGTGGCAATAATTATAACATACACAGAGTTTTGTTGAGACAGCAATTAGCTTTTATTTGTCGGTAACCTATGAGACTAGCCGTTCACCTAGTGACCCTCTGGGACAATTTTAGTGATTCAATGAACAATTGTGAATTACCATGCTGTGTAGGTATTCTTGCCAACGATCATTTTTTTAGATGGTTTTTACTTTTCTGCTGACATTTCATGATTTCTTTCAAGTTTAGAATGTGTGGTCTATTATAATGCCGATTGTAAATAATTCGTCTAAATAGATCGGTTGAATATATGCACTTTCATTCGTTTGTTACTTACGAGAAATTAAAAATATATTTGTAACCCACAAAAATATATCCACCTTTTGATCTATTTTGTTAGTAAGAAGTTGTAGGTACAAGAAACTAAGAAGTACAAAGAGTTAAGATATATTGGATAACCCCATCTGTATAATATCATTATTTTCTGTATTCTAAGATAATTCATGTAAACTAGAAATAAAGTGACCAGCAAAAATTCTTGTAAAGAAAATTGTAAAATGACCCACTCAAAAAGAATGTTGCCTAGCACTGGTCAATATCGTATGCATATGAAGTATCAAGTTCGACAACATATAGACTTATATTTGTACCTGTACATTTTATCACCGTTCTATGGAATATTCTTATTGAATACGATCGCGAGAAACGGTTCAGATAGTCGAGTGGATTATTAGCGAAATTTCCATAGACAATTGATATACCTTGGTGGTACGTAGCCGTGCGAGTAGGGCATGGATCTGTGTTCTGGCGGAGACAGAGAGCGATGACCTGTGGGACTTTGAGACCTTCCTCGGTACCGAAGGCTCGGTGAGTCCATAGGAGCTGCACTGTGCGACCTGTGCGCTATCATTCCTCGATGTATATCCTCCTGAGCATCACACAAATTTAACACCGTCAATTTCTGTAGTTAACATGCAAATGCAACGTCGATCGTATCGGAAAAGTACCGAACGATGGTAGACAACGCTTTGAAGAAACGTTGCTGCCTGGTCGATGATTGTCGAAGTATCTCGAGCTTTCAATCTACGGATTCTACGAACCGATCGTTAAATTCTGTGGAAAAACTCCTGTGCAGGTACAATCGAGTTCATAAGTCACGGGACGTCATTCTTTCGAGGTGTTGAATTATGTAAAATGAGAGTGTGGGATTTTGGAAATTTTTCATTTCGCGTTAATTCTTTTCAAGAATTGAAAAATTTTTTTAATTTGGAAGTTTGTGATTTCGGATACTTCGGATTTTGGGACTTTGGAATTTCGGGAGATAGGAGCTTTTAAATTTCAAATGCATTGCGTGGAAATTGCACGGTGATACTACGCGGGATAATCTAATATTTGATAGTACAGCGTGTGGTCATTCGACATGTGGTAATTCGGCACGGAGTAAATTCGATGCGTAATAATTCTGCGCGTGGTAATTTAGGAAATGGTAATTCTGCGCGTAGTAACTTGGGAAATCGTAACTCGGCGCGTGGTAATTTGGCAAATGGTAATTCGGCGCGTGGTAATTTCGTAAATAGTAATTCGACGCGTCGTAATTTGGCAAATGGTAATTCGACGCGTAGTAATTCTGTTCGAGCTAATTCAACGCTTAATAATTAGGCATGTTGGAATTCTACGCGTGGTAATTCGACGCAAGGTAAATTGACTGCGTGGTAGTTCGATGCGTAGTAATTTGGTGCGTGGTATTTCGTCAAATGGTAATTCGACATATGATAATTCGGCACATGGTAATTCGGTGCTTTGTGATTCGTATTGCAATATAACGCGCGTCACTGCGTTATGGTGTAGATATATACCGCATGGTGCATATCCATCGTGGTACATGGTAATGCAACATATAGATTTATAAGATGTAAAAATACGACACACAGCTGTACCACATATGGTACACCTACCACTAAGTCACATTTTCCACAAGTCATAATAGAAACGTAAAACGAAATTGAACGTCCCACGACTTATGAACGCGAGTGTAAACGTTTCGACGAAAATTAGTGAAATTCGAGAAAAGAATTAGCGAAAACTCACCTTGCGATAAGTCTGGTAACCAGAGATAGATGCCGGTTGGTCTCGTATCATAAGGGCGGCCCGTTTACGGCCCTGCGGCGACATGTCCCTTCGACTTCGATGCTCCCCGTCGAGGCACAGTTCCCTTTCTGGCGGGGGGCTAGAATAGTGGCTGCTCCGGCATGCGTTCATTTTTTTCGCCAATTAGTGATCGTCGTGTACCGTTCGAACGTTAAGTAGGTATTCGGGGTTACGGGATAATCGGGTGCTGTGATCTTTCGCGCTAAGATTTACAGAGTGCATGCGGCCAGGCTGGTTCTCATTTGGCGATGCTTCATCAAATATGCATTCTACGCTGCGTTGCGCTCGCGTCTTTCCGACCGACGTGTATGTACGTTATACCAAATCGGAAAAGCGACAAAATCAAGACACAGGGATGCGAGTTCTACTACTTTGCAAGATACAGTCACGGGACTGGGTTTCGGTGCTCCCCGGGGCACACGAAATTGATCCCGTGATCGATAGTCAAAGTCTCCGGAGCGGGCAAACGCTATCGTTCCTTTCGAATATTTACATCGTAACTTATGCCGCGAGAAACTGAACGTTAACTCTGTTCACGAACGATTTATTCCGCCATTTTCGTAGCGGATTACTTGGACGTTAGCCTGTTAACTGGGTAAGACGAAATATTTTAACACTAGAACTACCAACCAGTCAAAATGACTGATTTCGGGTTTGGCATTTTTTATTACTAAATTTTATTGCCATCCTTTTGTCAGAATGTCTGTCATGTTTTACTGAGCTAATGAATGGTTGTATATGTTAGGTGATGCAATATTTATTTATTTATTTTTCTACTTTATTTTCGGTTTTCAAGTAAGCATGCATTTAATGTCGGTACTTTTAGTGCTAATGAGTATAGCGACATTTTTCGTCGTGAAAATTAATCGCAATACGTTCAACGCATTATGATTTATGCAGTTCTTGTCTATTAGATTCTAGCTTGGTTTTATGACATCATATCATTCTCGAATCATGTACATATCCAGAAAGAAAGTTATTCCCCGGTTAACAGGTTAAGTGGACAGTTTGTTCAAATTCTGATACGACTGCTCCAACCATAAGTAACAATAGACTTTTTCCCTTCATTTTATACAATATTAACTATTTTGAAGATACCGTTTTCTTTTAAATTTTCTGTTACAATGCTCCTAATATCGTAACATAAAGACCAATTTTGTTTTTGTTAGATTTTTACAGCTTCTTGACGATGCTACTCTATTAGGTCAAATAGGGTAAACTGTACAGTAACAGTAGCGTGTCTGTAGACGACAACGTGTTTCAATTTTTCGAGTGTCATCTTTTGACACAGTTATCGACGGAAACTGAAATTTTTATCAAACGTTACCGACATATCGGTTTTCATGAATAACATATGCAACGTCGAAAAAACATTCGCGCATATATCACAAAATAAAAAACGCCGGTCGCATCGGAACTTGAATAAACTATACGAAGTAAGTGCTTCCATTATGGTCTAGATTTCAATACGGTACTTTTACATGGAAATTGCCGAAAAACGCCATAAATCGAGCCCTTCTTTTCGCTTATGTGTCCATTCGCTTAACCATAATGGACACATCTACTTGACGGAATATTATTTCTATGAGATACAGAGCTTTACGATAAGCAGCATTAATTTCAAATGTCAAAATATGTTCTTCTCAATTACGCGCACGTGAGCGAATTAATTCCAACGGCAATTAAAGGTCCATTTGTACATATAACCATCCACTTGGCTTCTACCCTTTCTGCGTGTCCATTCTACCCGTTTAGATGATGGTCCACGAGTACGTGTACGTCATTCGCTTCTTTTTCGCAAAATGGACACGTTGAAAGGGATGTTACGTTGACGACAGTTACGTGTAGTCGCGTGCAACCTAGGCTTCCTTTGATCACGGGAAAATGTAATGGAAGGACCTAACGACTAGCCTATAGATATCGTTGTTCGTTGCTCGCAAAGACAGAGAAATCAGAAATTTGCAAATTGGGTAACTGGAAGACTAACGATTGAGAATCCGAAGAGTTCGCGACTCGAAAATTGGAAAATTTGGGAGCGTTGAACTTGCAAAAATTTGAAATCGGAAAAAGTTGAAGGATATGAAAAGTTCAAAGTCCAGAAACTCGAAAATACAATAATTTCAAGATTGAAAATTTTGGAGTCCAAC
This sequence comes from Coelioxys conoideus, assembly GCA_947623535.1. NCBI lineage: Eukaryota > Metazoa > Arthropoda > Insecta > Hymenoptera > Megachilidae > Coelioxys > Coelioxys conoideus. The sequence goes on along the minus strand of OX392455.1, from coordinate 5,806,954 downwards.
CCTTTGCACACGAAAGCACTTTTACTGTTTTGGCAAATGGCGACCGTAAAACTTTCTAGTTGTAAAGTTTGATAAATTGTTTTCAAACTATTAATCTTTTATTATTGTTCGCCAATATTGTCCGTTTTACGACGTTCAAACATCGCGTGTACAATACTATAAATTTGGTTAGAAGTTATTAACACTGTAATGGCCGATCACACAATATGTGTATGATAGCCGGAACAACTGTTAGTATTCGCTCACACATGTGTGTGATGTTGACGTCGAAGGTTAAAACATCGATCAGTTAAAATATGACTAATAAAAAAGTGCGTACGAATTGTTGTGTTTTTAAAACATGTTTTAAAATTGGAAAAACTACACGTTCTATATGTGTACCGTTACATGTAGATGATTGCTTTAATAATTATCACAAAAAGGTAAAATATTGAATTCGTTGTTAACATGTTGTTATTGTTCTTGTGATTCTTATTTTTGTTTTATGTGTGTGTTCACACATGTTGAATTACTTCGTGAATTTACATATAGTTTCTTTAACACTATAATGTACAATGTACAATCACTTTGATACAAAAAATGAGGTTGAAAAACAAATGAATAATCGACGAATCATAAATTAATACACATGTTAATTCTTTATCTTGATGAGAACTGGCACAGATCTGAAAAACCTCTTAAAAAATTAAATAATTTAAAATAGAAAATTTGCAAAGAGTTTAGTGTTAAATTAATTCTTCAAAAATATAGTCGTCCCCCGGCAACGTTTAACTGCGTGGCCATTAAAGCGTTAATTAAAAATTGTTGTATTAGATCGAATGACGAATGTGAGTCACCTTTCGGGTGCAAAGGGTTAAGAATTGTAAATCGTCGACGCGAAAAGGTCTAAAAATAGTCATCTTCGCGTATTCTTGAAACGAAAAGCAAATGTTGCGAGTGCCCCTTTATTTTCCTGGTCAAGGAAGCCATCGTCGCGTCCAAATGTACAAATGGACCTCAATTGATTACCTCATTCCGCAGACTGAGAACTGGTCGGTCGATCTGCAAAGTGCAAATGCATATCCTTGCGATCCGCGCTCGCTCAGCTATGTATGTATCTCTTACAAAGTGTTACTTGCCAATGAAGCCGGACATAGAGTAGTTGTTGGACCATTTTCCCCGCGTTGTCCTTCGCGCTGGAAGGACATCGTTGTTTCCGTTGCCAAGAAGCTACTCTGCCGGCGGAAAAGCTGCTGGCTGCCGTAAACAATAGACTCGCGGCTCCGCTCGCGATTAGCGTGGCCAAATGCGTGCAAAAACCGTCGCGGATCGATCGCGGGCGAATCGTTCGGAACAAAAACCCGTCGGTGTTCCGTGATTCCTGGCAACGGGCACAACGGCCAAATAGTATACCGCGACGGTTCTCAATCGATGCCGCCACTCGTTTCGTTTCATGGCCGACGAATTTTCAAATTCACCCACTTCTGCAGAGACTTACGAATTTCGAAATACGGTGTTTCCCGAATACACGTGTTTCACCCTCGATTTAAGGAAACACGTGGAGACATTTAAGCAGACATCATGTGTGTAATATACGTTCTCACTGTTCAGAACTTCAGTTTCGATATCGAACGTATGTGGAACAAAATTTGGACCGAAACAATATTTTCGAAATTAAGTAAAATGGAATGAAATACATAGAAACTGATTTCCATGGCCAAATAGTATATGGCAACGGTTCTCAATCGATGCCGCCACTCTTTTTGTTTCATGACCGACGAATTTCGAATTTACCCACTTTTCGATTCTCGATGCAGAAACTTACGTATTTCGAAACCCGATAATTCTCGAGTTCACGTGTTTGACACTCGATTGAAGGAAACACGTGGAAACACTTAAGTATACATTAATAATTCGTATAACATACGGCCTCTCTGTTCGGTACTTGATTTTCGATATCGAACATGTGTGGTACAAAATTTGGACCGAAACGGAATTTATGTTTGACATTGAGCACAATTGAATGAAATACGTAGAAACTGATTTCCATGGAGCCATCGCGAACGGAATATCGAATTAAATCTTTTTACCCGCTGAAAGCGTATTGTTTGTTTTCCATGCTGTATTAACCCTTTGCACAAGAAGATATTTTTATTGGTAGCAGATAGTAACTCTAACACCTTTTGGTTGAGAAGTTTGATGAACTTTTTCGAAGTTGTTATCTCTCTAATATTAATTATCACTGTTAGCTGTTTTATTACGTTTATACGTCATATGTGAAAAATTATACATTTAGTGAAAAAATGTCTGTTCCACATTGCTGTATTGAACAAAGTGACGAGTGTGTCACCTTTCGAGTGCAAAGGGTTAAGTTAGACACAATTTATGGAGCAATAGCGGAATTTTCTGATTTTGCTACAAATTTGTTATTCGTTTAATTATTATTTACGCGATGGTGCGCGTATGTGGAAAGATTGAGAACCACCGTTAGAGCCGGTAACGGGTCCTGTATGTGTGCGTGCGCGCGCGTGTGTGTGTCCGTGTGTGTTGTAAAACTGGACGTTGCCCAAATCGCGAAGAAGGGTAAAGCTTCGAAACGAAAGAAACAGGAGCCACCCCGGCCGATGCGTCGCGTTGCACTAAGCGTACTAAAAGCCATGTCCTCTCGCAATCTAATGTCTCGTTAACGTGGGAGATGCAAGAAGCGATGACACGATGACGCCTACGTGTGCCTACGTGATCGGTGACCTACTGAATCTCTGCGCCCAGAACTACGTTCTTCTTTCGCGATTTTCGAATCTCTTCAGCCTCGGGGGCGACAGTCGGGTCGTCTGGCACGTCGACGAGAAACGATTACGTTCTTCCTTTCGATTGATCCACGTACTTCCATTTTGTTTTCCAGGTTCCGTGATCGCAAGACACGATGGAACCTTATTAGGGTATCGTGTTGCAAATTCGAGGTGTATCTCTTTTTAGATGGACGTGACGGTGGGCGGTAATTCGATACGTGATAACTCGGTGCGTGGTAATTGGACGTGTGGGCATTCGATGATTGGTACATTGACGCGTGGTAATGTGACACGTGGAAATTCGACGCATGAAAATCCTGCGCGTGATAATTCGACACGTGGTAGGACAAGCGGTAGTAACTCGATGTGTGGAATTTCGGTGCCTGGTAATTCAGTGCGTGGAAATTTAGCACGTGGTAATCCGGTGCGTGGAAATTTGACACGTGGTCATCTGGTGCGTGGAAATTTGACACGTGGTAATTGGACGCGTGGTAGTACATCCCGTAATAACTTGACGCGTGGTGGTACAACGCGTAGAAACTCGACACGTTGAAATTCAGCACGTGGTAATTCAGTGATACGCGTGATATTAAACGTGCAGCGATGCAAACCCACGGCTGTACAACGCGATGTTAAATACCCAGTGACAAAACAGATTATGACCAGTTCGTCCCCGGTAATTGAGGTTCTGCTGTATCCAAACATTCCATTATCAGATATCTATTGTTGCCGAGTCTACATGACCCTGTCCTAAAATACTTGGACGCGACGGAAGAACGAGACGCGTGTAATCGAAGAGGGTGAAATACTCCGGTGACGAGCACGGAAAACGGAGCTGCGTGGAAGCTTATATGAAAGCTCGGCACGCGAGGGAGCAACTGAAATACGTCCGAGAGACATATCAGTTATGGTCGTTTTAACGAGCACCGCGTTCAATCCCCACGTGAATTTACCCCGGATAGTTAGAGCGACGAATATTATTTTAGTACAAGGTTAGTCGCGGTAACGGGACACCGTTCGCGACGCGGGGATAAAGAATCGCGTTATTCGAGAGACTCTTCTATTTCTAGAGTATAAGTTATAGCGAATTATCGGAAATTTTAATAACCGACGCTGTTTTCGTCGACTCTGCCTTTTTAACGATTTTGCAGTTTAATAGCGACCACCGTTATATAAATGAAAATTAACCGTGTTATTATCTTTGAAAGGTTTCGACCAACATATGAAGGTCCTCATCGAGCTTTATTAACAACGCGGATTTTTGTCGCAGCACGCGCGAAAATATTGTTAATTGGCAGCAGTAAATGTACACGCACGTGCGTGAAAATATACGTTCGAATTATAACGCACGCGATCAATTTCTTCTGCACCGTCAATTTTATAAGAAAATTGATTAGCTCCTTTTTTCGAGGGTGTTAATAAATTTTGTTTCATCGTTTCTCGTCGACGCCAGAATCGCGCTCTAATCGTCCCTGTTTAGGAACGCGGTCTCTATCGAGTGTACGCTATAATCACTTTGGTCTTTCATGCTGTGTTTCCTTCTCAACGATTTTCACCGATCTAACAACGAGAAGGTCGCGACGCTCCTCTAAAAGCGACATCGCGTCACCGACACGAGCTTATCTAAACGCGCGACACTAATTTACACGAGTTCGTCCTAACGTTGTCTGGTGAACGATGCAAGAGAAACGTGTGTGATTGCGTGATTATGTGAGAGAGGAGAGAATATAAGTTGTAATAGCCGTACCGCTTATAATTTGACGGCATATTATGAAACCTAAAAAATAAACAACAGAACAGATAAATAACAAAGGAAATCGATCGAAGGTGGCGGCTGACCGGTGCCAGCTCGCTATTTTTTAACAACTATCTACAGTCGTGCCTCGACTTACGTCCTCGCTTTATATTGCATCTTGCCATATAAAATTTTTCGAGTCCGGACATGTACAGGCATATGTATATCTATATATGTCTATAGAGCTATCTATATGTATATGTGTATCTATATATGTATATGGAGATGCATACATATATATCTATACAATATAGAGGTACATATACATATACCTATACAACATTGAGGTACATACGGCTCTATATTTTAATTATGAATATATCGCCCTTTATATAATAAAATACACCGAACCTTGAATATTAACACCAGATTAACGGAATCCTTAAAATTACGGATCTCAGATTTCTTATTTTAAATTGAAATTAAGAATAAAAAAAATTAGTGAGAAGCTTCTGACAACATGTAAACTATCCACCGTCGAAATAAAGAATCATTGTGTGAGTTAGTTTATTGTCCATCATTTACTTATCTTTATAGTTAGTGTCAATTAGTTTCATAAATATAAATGACCATTAATCGTGAATCTAGTGTTAAGAATTTGTACAGGTATACTGTCAAAAACCGTAGTCTTCCCTAAGGAATATAATAGCGTAGAAGAAAGAGTCTCAATTACTCTTTGATCCTTAATTCGAGAGTTTTAAGTTACAAAGTACCAAATTTGAGAATTTTCAAAGTACCAATTTATCAAATTCCCAAACTATGACATTTTCAATTACGAGTCCGGGAATTTCAATATTTGGATTTGGGTAATTAGGTTATCGGGTCTACAACATTTGATCATCCAGATTGAAAACCAGGCGGCAGGCTTTCCCCTACGCTTATTCGAAGTAAGCCTAAACCGAGTATACCGCACATTTGGATCGACGTATTTTTCGATTTTTGCCGATCAACGGAACCAATCGGTACGCAAGTGCCCGGCACGACCGTGTCCGCTAAATAAACGATCGGCAGAGAAAAAGCCCACGGATTCCCGCGAAACAAGAGAGAAAGCAAAAGGGAGTGATCGGACCGTATTCGAGCGACGATGAATTTATTAATGTAACCAGTGAAACCCTTCCGGATAATCCAGTTAGGCGTTGTATCGAAGGTTATTAAATATCCGCGCGCGTGGCTACCGGCTCCCCCGTGCCGCAACGTTTCAATTACTCTCCCACGGCGCGTTTTCGACGCGATTCGAAAACGGACGAGCAGCCAGCGCGAGGAAGGAAGAAGGTAAAAAAAAAAAATTGGTCAGCTAGTCGCAGATTGAGGCCAGCGTGGATTAATGAAGCACGCGCTGTTCCAAATCGTTTCTACAGATTCTCGACGTCGTACGACGAGCCGACCTCGCGCGAAAACGATCCGCCCGTCGAGACGTTTGCTCGACGGAAACGTCGAAAGCTGACGAAACGAGAAAAAAAGAGAGAAATAGAGAAAGAGAGAGATAGTGAGAGATAGAGAGAGAGAAATAGTCGAGGGCGGAGGGAAAGTTTCGACGAAGATCCGGCGAGTTCGCCTCGGATTTTCGAGGCTGTGTCGTGCAATTTTCAACGAGCCGAGCCCCGGCGAATGGAACTTTCAGATATTATTATTCGAGCACCCTCGAATCGAAGAGGGTCGGCAGATAAGGCGATTGATTACAAACGAAAGCGAAGCGGGACAGAGTTACCCGCCTCGGCTCGGCAATCGGATTACTCTCTCTGTCTCTAGGAGGAAGCGGCTAGAGAACGCTCTCGAGGGACGCAGCTTGTATTCGGAGCATCATCCGCGGAATAAATTTGCAAAAGGTTCGGCCAATTAGAGCTGGAAATGGTAACCGAGAGACAGACGAACGGGACAAAGCGGCGAGGAGATTCCTTCGTTCTTGAACGTTCGTTCCTTCCATCCTCGTGCACGTCGACCGGTATCCACCCGTGTCCTCGATCATCCTTCCCTCCTCCTCGAATCGGCTAATCCAAACTGCACCAGAGATTCACCGATTAGATCGCACTCGATCGCGACACGCCGCTTTCAACGGCATCGCGACGAATTACACTTTCCGATTTCCGATCGCACGGTTAAAAACACTTATCCACCGAGTTCCGAACATTTAAAATTTAAGTAAATCCGATTTTCGTACACTGGGATACGATTTACTAGGGGTACACTAGGATTTATCCCTTCGTTGTACGATTTAACCCTTCGTTGCACGATAAACCATTACAGATATTTTTACAGGGTTCTGTGATAATCAGTGACTATACCGACAAAATCAGTACCAACGATCCCCCTATCCCACGGATATTCTTTTTCAACATCGAAATAGCAAAGATATAATTGAAAATGGCATAATGATAGCACGTCGATGCTTCGACCACGAAGAACTTGCGAGGTTATCTTGATACTTGCAACAATCAAAATATGCACATTAACGATGCACATATCTGTTCAGAAACATCGTAAAATTGTCTCTTGCGCTTTTACGAGAGTACTCGGAGTCGAACTGTCTACATATGTGACAAACTCGACGCAAGGAAGGGTTAAATCCACGGTTTTCCCTCGTTTTTCACTGTAACTTATGGTTTCCCGGTTTCTTCTCGGATCGGTTCGCAGACGGTATGTTCTCGTGCGCGAGGAAAAATAGAGAAGATCAGGCGAGCTCGGTGGAAAGCACTTTGCACTCACAAATAACGATCGGACGTCATCGTTGGAATATTAATATGGATACGGGCTCAGAGGCTGGCTTCCGCAGCCAGCGGTGGTTGCAGGCCAACTGGCATGTCAATTGGCTTGTTGCCCAGTTTTATAACTTGGCTCTCGGCCTCTCCTCTCCTTTTCTCTCTTTATCTAATTCTCTTTCTCTTGCCCCGCCGTTCCTACACCACCCCGATGCTCCCTTATTCTCAACCCCCTCGGTTGCCATTGTCTCCGTCTCTCTTTAGCGAGCGTTGTGGTTGTCTTTACGTCACGGTGACGCCGCGCCGTCTTCCGCGTGAAACACAAAAACCTCGTGCTATATTTCCCTCTCTCTCTCTCTCTCTCCGTCCTCTCGTTTCTTTGCCATCCTCGGAGCTTCACCTTTGAGATGTCGACCTCGATGGACTTCCAGTAATTAAGACCGTATTCCGGGACGATACGGAACGTTTCGAACGGAAGGAAATCTCCTCGAAACTTTGTCACTCGGTTGAAACGTGGTCGGGGATGATTTTGGTCGCCTTCAGGATGTTACAAGCGGAGGATTCTGCTTACGGGATTTGTAAATGGAACCTTGAGTCGAGAGTAGTTGCTTTTAAGTACCAGTGTCGTACTAGTTTATACCGGTAATACCAAGGGGATGTTTCTCGTATCTTGCACGACACAGCTTCGTATGCCTCGTCGAATTCTTTGTTGGATCCTCACGTTTTGATTCTACGATCACGTGTAGTTTTAGGATTTTCCACGCTACCGGTCAGGAGTTCGAGAGCATTCCTCGTTAAACGCGTTTCACGCCATATGTGCCACACATGAATCTTATATTCGACTATATAGATCTCTGTGTTTCAGTTTAAAGATTTAGGAAGATTGTTATATATAGATACTCAATATTTTGATGTATAACATAGGTTATATTTGGTATCTTATTATTCGATGAATTACCAGCAGACGTTTAATGTCTGGATTTATGACATACACATGTATCAGGAATAAATGCACGAATGTTGTTAAGATTATACGAATCAGATTGTGTTACAAGACACTTATGCACCCTCTGCTTTTAATCGTGTAAAGCTAAATAAAATCGAATACAATGTGTCTTTCTTTATACCAATATTGAAATATCTTCGCCATATAAAGAGCATTTATATGCAACATTTAAATAATGACTAGATGTAGTACCGAGATTTTGTTACTAAACTGTAGAATGGCGCGAAACGCGTTGAATTAAAATACGGACTAGAGAAACATTCTGTTCACTGAAACATTCATTCGCTTCAGACGAATCTAACTCATTCACATAGTTGCTAAATCGCATTATTCTATAAGCCACTAACGAATGTATACTCGTGGATGCAACTGAATGAACCTTTAAAAACATTAAGACGAATGCGTAAGATCGAAAATGTTAAAAAGAATCAGTTGGTCATAGTCAAACAATTATCCCAAAATGAACTAAAAAAATGTACATCCCCACTTTCTGAAATGTTATCCCGATCAAAGTATCCTTTGTAGAATTTATTTATTTTATTTATTTTTGCAAACAAAATTTTTCATGTACAGACTGATTTTCGTAAGAACTCGTGAACTTGTCAGTTCGAGTTTGAAGTTTTCAATCGAATTTAAAGATCATTTCCGCTTATGCTTAAATCAAAAATGAAGTACAAAAATAAGTAAATAATGAATAATACATAAACCAGTTCACAGAAAGATTTCTTATCCCGGTGAATGATACCATTCATTTTCACAGAAGTGATACAATCATTTTCGACAGTGAAAACAACAAATCTAAAACCCATCACTTCAACGGGGTTCCGTAAACCTAGTATAATAATAAGAAAGTAGTCTGAACCTCGTGACCTATAGCGTGGACAGTTCCATCTGCGATCTTATTGTCAGCCTGTTCAGGATGAATCTGCGTATTCTCGAAGAAGAAGAAGAAGAAGAGAAAGAAGAAGAAGAAGAAGAAGAAGAAGAAGAGTACGAAATCGATGCTCGAATCTCGGATCTCGTTAAACGTTCTGAACGACGGTGTTCTCTGGTGGCCGTGGACATTCGTGCCGCGTCGTCCGTAGAAAATAGCACGCTCTTCTCCGGGGTATGTACATATACCGTATATCTGGGGTCGGTCGGGGGTGGGTGGGGGGTGGTGGTGGTGGTGGTCGGAGTTGGAAGACGCGCGGTAGAGAGATTTCGAAGGATGCTCTTACCTGGAGGAACTGCCGATACTGCTTATACTGGCACCGTCAGCTGTTCTCCTTTGCTCCCTGGAGACGTCGCAGTCCGTGATATCGCATTCGGAAGTGTCAGAGTCGCTCAGCCGCGACGTCGTCGACGGTGGACTGAGATGGCAGTCCACCGGAGTAATCACCATGTCGTCGGGCTCCTGATAGAATCTGTGCAACGCGAAATTTAGATCTGACTCTACGCCGTTCACGCTAAACAGCTAGGTGAAAAAGAATCAGCCGAACGGAATCTGCCTGAACACCGTGGCACACACGCTCGCTCGCGCGCGCGCACACACACACAGCCATAACACGCGGACTACCGACACGTTTTTACCGGAATTAGCATCGTCGACGGATTCCTTCTCTCCCTATGGTGGTCCGTTAAGTTTAAAAAAAAAAATGACACGCGACGCGAGACCGGTTTTGGCTAACTGCCGCCTAACGATCTAGCCCTCGATCAGAGATCTAGGAAGGGTACGGATACTTCTGCATTCAGCGGCTAAACGCAAGCGCAATGAGTATTCGTCAGTCACCAATCCTCTAAGTCTCTCCTAGTCTCTCGTTGCAACAAAGCGTACGAATGCGTTGGTAGCGATTGCGTCTCATCCCAGAGGCATGAAGAAACGAAAACGTTCTAATCTACCGAACAGTGGTTGGTCACGTACCCAATGTGCCGATGTTCACCGTGGCCGATCAGAGGTAGCCATTCAGGTTCCTCGTCCAGACGGGCGGTCGCCAGCTCCAGAACGGCTTCCCCCAGGAAGTCGTTCGTCTCGTATTTCCCGTAATCCCATACAGTGATCTCCAGCGCCCTTTTCCTCAGCTCTGGACCTCTGATACCCTCGTACACGAACGTCTGGTTCCATCGGGGATCGTTCGTGTTCGCCAACGTCTTGGTGCGTCTCTTCGACTTCTCGCTGCGGTCGACAAATTTTAGTTATCTTTAACCCATTCGTTGCCACAATCCACAACATTTTTGCATCAATGTCGTCCAACTTGTAAAAGTATTCGATGCATAAATTGACAACCACCGCAGTGGAGTTGAAATACAAATTTTGCAGTTAATGGGTTAATGATCATGGACTGGTCGCACCCAGTCTACGAACTGAAAATTTGAACGTGTATGATATCTAAAACGTGGGGTCTAACTCTTTGTCCTCGAAAGAATTTTCAATGTTTCCAAATAGCAACTGCGAAAGTAGTTGAAGAGTGAATAGAAAGCGTTTCTGATACTCCTAAAACATCGCACAATAGTGCCGTTTTAGCTCGAAGGGCCACCCAATCTAGATTGGGAACAGAGCAACTCATGAATGATTCCTTTGTTAAAACATCTTTATTTACGACAACGGGCAAGTGTGAATTACTCTTTGGAAAGCCCGAATTCGAAGAAAACTTTATTTATATTCTTAAACCAAATACGCATTGCAGTGAAACAGACAATATTGTCGATTCATGAAAAAATCAGCGATTTCGAAAGAATTCATCAAACATTTCAATTAGAAAGGTGCTACTTATCAACAGTAACAATGCTTTAATGTGCAAAGGGTTATCTCTTAAGCGTGAATTCCTCTTTGAAGAGCTCGAGTATCCCCGATTGACAATTATTCGAATCATCGAGTCCCAAAATTCCCAACTTCGCAGCAAAATTTTTAACGCGTAACCCATTGAATCATAGTCCACGACCGTGAACGGAACTTGGGATACGTCTCAGCCCGTGCAAAAATTCTAGTTAGCCGAACGATCACGCGGGCGAAATTGATGCGTAAATGGAACGACAGCGCGATCAATGTCGAGCATTAACGAGAGGGTAGCTCGAGCGAGAACCAGCATGGGAAATAAAACGGCGGAATAGTTGGCAACCTGGCCAAATACGATGGCTATCTCTTGGCTCGCGACCGTTTCTTCGAGAAATGATTTATCCCGAGGAACGACAGCTTTCAGCATCGACATCGCGACTGTGGTGTGTCTCGCGATCGTAAGCGGTCGCGAGACACGCGAGACTCGAAATTTCCGCGTCGTTGAGTTTCTTGCGCTCGATCCTTTTTGTATCAACGCTACCATCCCACCATGTAAGGAATTACCCGTCGATTTGGAACGAGTCTCTGCTACATAAAATCGATGCACCAAATGTTTGCCGACTTCCTATTCGCTGGTTAAGGAATAACTCCTTGAAAATTAATTTTGGCAACGGTCTAACACTGAGATCGCAGGATTTTCGGGTTAAGCCTTTGCACTCGAAGGTATTTTTAGTGATTGGAGATGACTCTAAACCTTTTTGGATGAAAAGTTTGATGAACTCTTCCGAAGTCTCTATTATTAATTGGCAGTATTAGCTGTTTCACTGTGTTTATGCATCATATGTGCAACATTACAGATTTAGTTAAAAAATAGCTATTCTAAATTGCTGTATTAAACAAAATGGTGAAACAGTCATTGTAAATAAATTAAAGATATCTGTTTTACACTTATTCGATGCACATTTTTAAGTTATTTTAATTTTCTTGACACAACCTGCACATTTCTGCAATGACAATGGATAATTCAATATAATTGAAAAATTCGAAATTGATAATGAGGAACAAATTTGTCTTAACAAACAATTTTAACATAATCAACTTAAAAAATAGTAGAAACAATTTAATAATTCATTTCTGTGCGACATATACTAAAACATTGATCACAAACCTAAAAGAATATGGCAGATCTGACATTTGACTGAAGAATACTTCGAAACAATAGTTGATACATTCTTTGACACATTATACATTATACATTCTATAGGACGATAAATTCTTGTGAGAGAGTATATATGCGCCTGTTGTAGTGAAAGGGTTAACAAGCAGAAAAACCATTTTCTTCTTGGATCGGTTTTAAACAATTGTCGTACTTCCTTCGATCTTGTCGAGTAGATTACTGAATGTTTTATTTCTTTCAACGAGTCCGTAAAATGGACATAGGGACAACAGACTTTGGTACATTTGATACAATATGGGTCAAACTCGTCGTTGACCCACTTGAGGGGTTGTGTGTCAAATTTGAACACTTATTTGTACGTGTGTAATAGATGATGCTCGCAATAATCGAGTATGTGAAATAAGATACCGTTTCAAAGTGTTAGATATACGAAATTTCACTCGAAATAACGTTTTATGCAAAATTGTTTTGTAGAACGTGACGTTCGGTGTTCACGCGCATTGTCGTTCGTATTCTGTTGATTCGGCGTGATTTTTATCAGGTTAGTCGAGTTCACTCACCTCTTATCCGGAAGCAGGAAGATCTTGGCGTAGGGATTTCTAGGTTGTCCGTTGCTCTTGGGCGTGAGCCCGGCCGCGCAGATCAACGTGACGATCAATCGAAGCGCCATAGGATCGAAACTCAGCTTCAGCTGAAGATTACCACCCACGTTCGCGTTGCCAGAAGGGTGGCGTAGATGTCTGGCGCGTCCCTGAGCGTGTAGATCCGGCGAGCCGGGCGAGGTCACTAAAACCGAAGGTTTCTCGCGCCTCGCGTCGTATAATTCTGCAAGTGATCGTTCAGTCACGACTAGACTTTAGATTCTTCTCGTGAGCTGCTGTGTTTTTTTCGAGCTATGGGTCAAAATGTGTCGTACAATGGTGCACGAAACTCCGGTGTAAACGGGGACACGCAGAAAAATAGCGGGAGGAGGCATAACCGTCGCTAGAGTTTCAATTTACTAATTCTTGCATTTGTAAAGTTCTAAATCTCCGGATTTTCGGTTATTCCGATTTTGCAATTTTTACGTTTACGGCGTTTGAAATCTCTAAGTTCAGGGATTTTCTGATTTTTATATTTATAAATTTTGTAAAGCTTCGAATTCACGAATTTTCGAATTTTTCAAATTTCTAAATCTCCGATTTTCTCAATTTTCTAAATTTTCCCAATTTCTAAATATTCGAACTTTCAAATTGTCCAAATCTTTCAAAAGTTTCTAAATTCCCGAATTTCTAATTTGTCCAAATTTCTAAATATCTAAATTTCCGAGAATGCAAATTTTCCCAATTTCTAAATCTACAAATTTCCAAATTTCCATATTTTCCAAATGTCTAAATCTCCGAATTACCCAATTTTCCAAATCTTTCAAAAACTTCTAAATCTTGCACTCCTCGGTACCCGAATTTCCAGATTTCAATATTTCTAAATCCCTACATTTTTAAATGCACAATTTTTACAATTCCTAATTTTCCGAATCTCCAGCACCCGAAATTTTCAATATCGGTGTTGGTTGTTTATCCTTGCATCATTCAACCAGACCCTCTGAAATTTTAATCCCTGGGTCCTGCGCAAATGCCCAGTTTGACCGGAACTAGCGACGGCATCGGGAATCTCGTCGGGACAGAAAGTCTTCGAATACGACGCGGGGTTGCAAATCCAGTGACGATCAAGTTAGGACGGTGCAAGAAGTTCCAGGAATTTGCGGTAAAATTTCCGATGAATCGCTAGTCCAGAACCGATTTACAACCGCTGTTCTGGTAACGTTGGTAAATGCTGGATTATGAGGGGATTTACAACGATTCGGTGAATTTCAGAGGAAAGTTGTAAGTTTACATCGAACCACTGCAATTTTCTCCTCTGGCTCGTGCGATCAAATTCGAGGGTAGATGCAGGTTATGTTCATTTCCTGGGCAATATCGTACCACGTGCAGGGCTCTCTCGAACTGCTCAAAGTAACACATTTTTGTAGATATACAGAGTACAAATTGCAAAATAATCCCTTCATCATTATCAAGTAATATACTTAATTATTGACACTCCACTATTTAAATGGATTCTTATATTTACAGGAGAGTCTCATTTATTTAACACGTTGACTGAATTTTAAGTGATTAGCTCCACCATGAATTTCTTACATCACAATGTCCATTATATAGAAATATTATTTAGAGCAAATAAATTGAGTTGTATTGTTCAATGCACTTTTAGTACCGTTGCAATACTAAAAATTTATAAGTATCGATACATATTGTAATTATAGTCAGTCGCAGTATATTATAATTATAACAGTCAACTTGTTAAATGCGACTTGTACCAAAAGAAAATGTCGCATATGACTTTGACCTCGATACACGTTTTCAAAGTCACCGTGTCGAATGATCCTGAGCATGTAAAAGATTGAAAAATTCGATTTTTTGAGCGTGTAATGCGGCGTACGAAGTATCTATAAGAAAGGATAATTCGTATTACGTACAGAGGATTTCAGATACAAAACGACACAGGTGCGCGATAAACGTTTAACACGAGCGTATTCGCTTGTTCTCAAGTTGTTGCTCCCATAAAACTATGCTCGTAAAACGGTGGTATAGCGAGGGGGGTGCATTGGCACTACTTCTCTACGTTCTACGGTAAAACATCGACAATATAGTATACACAAAGCGAGATAAACAATGGTGGTGAGAGGTCGTTGATTCAGAACGTCGATTTCTGTGCACGCTATACGATAGGGGATATAATAATCCGCGATCCCGTTTTACAACAGAACGACGAACATGTTCGTTCGACGATTTTCTTGCGAACGTAACATTGGATCATGGGTGTACAAGAAACGAATCGACAGATCAAGGGGAACACCGATTAAGGATCGAGATTAAAGAAAATATTAGGCCTACCCCATAGGATACATTTCTTAAGACCTGGAATACGAAAAATCATATAATCTGTGACAATATAGCGTCGCTTTCAATGCGCTTCATTTTACTTATGGCTATAAATAGATAGCTAGGGACTCGACGTTTTCCGATGCAAATTAGGGTAATTATGTGGAACGGGATCCACCTTGCTAATTTCGTACGTAGAACGGTGGTTTGTAGCTTGCAAAATATACACGACACGCGTTCTACGGCAGAAACTGGAGCAAAGGTTCCACGTTATGTGCCGATTATGATATTAATTTTATTATTATAATATTACGATGTTGTAAGGTTTTAATTAATATTATATATAATGATATTACAATATGTAATATTACATTGTATACAATAGATACAATGCTATAATATTACAATTAATATTATACATTAATTACATAGAACATATTATACAATATATTATATATTAATTATAATAACATAATGATATCATAATTTTATTAATATTACAATATTAATGACTAATATTATAAAATAATTTTATAAAACATTTTTATAATATTGATAAGTAATATTATAATATTATGTGTCGGTTGTATCCACAACAGAACTTTTGTTTCGATAAACAGCTGTGATACTCGATATTATTCTTCATTTATCAAAAATGTACTGTAACAGTACCGTGACGAATCTTCACAAACGTGATGTAATACACAATTATATTTTTGTGACTCTTTTTGAAAAACAATCTAAACTTGTATATAGACTGCCATGAATTATAACTATGCATCGTTAAAATCGACGGGATAGACTCGATCCCACATAATTACCCAAATTAATTTCTCCTCGAGACAATCTTGATCCAGAGAGTACCTCAAATCGTATCCGACTAAACGAGCTCTAGAACTCTCTACTCTACGTGGTTCTATATAAGCACAAGTTGATTTCTCGAACGATGTTCCGTTCACCGTTCAATAATCACCCTGCGTAACAAGCGTATCTTCTCTGTGGTTCAAAGTTCTACGAGCGTTCGCAACGAATCCGAGTTTGATCTATCAGAAACCGAGCGATCGTCTAAACAGACGCTGTCTACCTTCTCTAGCGTGTTCTCTAGATAAGCTTTACGCTTCAGGATGCCGCGAGCATCGTCTTTCGTGTTCGCGCGAACAAACTGTGAAACAAGGTACGGATTCGAAGCGGATGGGGAGACGGGAAAGAAATGAGAACGGCCTTTAAAATAGTGGGTCGTCTCTCGAGCAACGTGGTCTTTTTGTGATTGGTACAGCTAGGTAAAAAATTCATTAATTTTTTGTATAGCGAGTTCGAAAATTTATCTCCGAAATTTCTATACCTGCAGAGAGATGATTAACTTAAAGTGAATCTGAAAGAATTTAAAATGTACTATTTATCAAATGTTTATATTGTGAAAATATATTCAGGTATACGTACAAAAATATTTATACTATAACAACATATTAAAATATACTTAAAGAACATTCATGTTATAAAAACAAATTAAAATATATTTAAAAAAATGGTTTTACTATGAATATATATTAAGATGTGTTTAAACAAATGTTTTTACTATGAAATTATATTAAGATGTATTAAAAAAAATGATTTTGCTATGAAAATATACTAAGATGTATTGAAAAAATGATTTTTAATATGAAAATATATTAAGATATATTTGAAAAAGTATTTACATTATGACAATACTATATTAAAATATATTTAAAAAAATATTTATGTTATAACAACATATTAAAATATATTTAAACAGATATGTTTATAATAAAAATATATTAAAATATATTTTAAAAAATATTTACATTATAAAACTATAAAGAAAAACTAAACTACATACTCGAAACAATAAATAGTCACTTTTTACAGATTATTGTTCAAAATAAAACAACTGTTATAAGATCGCGCGTAAGAAATAAATTCGACTTGCACGATTCGCCGTAACCCGTGCACAATAAAAAGATTTCCCCTAGTGCAAGCAGCGAAAATAAAACCACGATACTCGTAAGACGATCCACCAGTTCCTGTGAGCGTGTTTCGAGGGTGGAAAAGAAGAAGTTGAGAAGTAGAAAAGCGGAAGGACGAGGAACGGGGGAAGATGGAAGAGTATAGTCACCTTTGTGATGCGGTTGTTGCGGACCGGACATCGACTCCGGGTGTTTTTGTCTCCATTGGGTCTGCGCGACTGTTCTCCTGGTGCTCATCGGCGTCGTGGGCGTCGATCCTGCGGGCATCGTCACCGGACCGCTCGCCGACGACAGATTTCGCGAAACTATCAGCTCCACTTGGGGCTCCTGCCTCGACTCGACGATGATGTCGTAAACTTCGCGGAAACTCTTGCCCTGAAGGGACCTGCCATTCCACTTGATCACCTCGTCACCTGAAATCGTTCGAATGCCCGATCGGTTCCTGTTCGATCGCTCGCGGCGCCCCACGCAAACGTTTATTAGGTCATTAACACTAGATTTACGGAACGGGCCAGAACGACTCATGACACGTTTCTTATTTTAAATGACAAAAACCAAGAAGCTTTCATCTAAATGTATGACTTTTGAAATGTATGACTTCATTTAAAAATGAAGCCTTACTCGACATTTTTGCAAAGGAAAAAATTGTTCCCAATGACCCCGCCTACCTCCTATTTTCGATTCCTTCACTATTTGTGGCACACCCTGTGTAAGCCAGCTTACGTATCATACTTTATTTCTTTTCTTTTCTACTATAGTTTTAATGAAGAAGTAAATGATCATTACACGTTCGTGAATCGAGTGTTAACATTAAAACTACCAGAGGGGTCAAGTGACCCTTCTACAAATTTTCTGCTTCAAACGACAAAATTTGTTGAGATGGTTTTCTTGATATTTGTGATGATCGTCATCAAGGCGAAGTATCATTAAGTGTATTCATTTCTGTTTCATCGTTTGTTCATACATTTTTCTAATTCATTTTTAACTTAAAAATAATTGAAGTAATACGAAGAATATTGAAGTATATTGCATTGTACGTGGGTAGTTTTAGTGTTAAGTATGAACGATTTGAACGTTTACGAGTACCCTCCGTCAATGCAACTTTAATAATTGATAGATGAAATCGGACAAGAAGGAAAAAAAATAGGAAATGAGAAACCTATAAAAAATTAATGTACTGCATTTGGTGATCTATCACACAACCCGCATATATTACATATGCAGTATCCGTTCGCGAACGCGTTAGCGGGAGTAGCATTTCCTCGTAACGTATCGATTAGAAAATAATGATCGGTAACGCAGTGAAATCGAAAAAAAGAAAGTAGGAAGACCATGTGACCGGAGCTGATCGTGTAACGAACGGACGATAGATGGCAGGTCAGAGGGGTTGGATTTATCGTCTTACCGGGTCTCAGTTGACCTTCGATGTCGGCCGTGCTACCCTCCTTGACCTTCTCGATGACGGCGCCCATGGATCCATCCTCCAACAGTTTCCCACCGACGACCTTCAGCCCGAGTATGCTACTACTGCTCCCGGAACCGTGTTGCTTCCGCAACACCATGTGGCCAATGATCTTCTGGCCGTCTCTGCTCATTTGCCAGGATAACGGATGCTACGAAGCGCGGAGAACGGGTTTTTGGTTTTTCCTTTCAACGTCAGACTATATCGGTCGCGTTCTTGTGAGATGAGAACAGGGGGTGGTTGTGGTTGTGGACGAAGGGGGGGCAAAAAGGGGGGGAGAACGCGTGTGCGCGCACGAAAATTGGAAAACTCTCGCTGTCCAAATTTCGAACGCGATCGAATGCGATCGCTGTACATGGCGGTAGTTCGTGAACGAGCTGCGAACGTTGATGATATCAAGCTGACGCGTTCCTGGATGACTATCCTGCGCTGCGTCCACGCGCAAATCGTACGATAATCGATCGCACCGCGAACAAAAACTTGCGGCTTATTGATTATTTGCTTATCAGTCGCAAGATATTCGGCTCGCAGGAAATTCTGATGAAAGAGAAGCTGAAGAGAGTGGTCTTTCTGGCGACGTGATGCACATACGAGAGGATACTTGAAACGGAGATAAGCTGTGCCTGCTGGCCGTTGAAGAAAGCTGCGATCGAATTTTAGGGACGTCCATTTATCAAAACGTTTGAAAAGATCGACGAACGCGGGTACAACGGACGATTTCAACCCTTTGCACTCGACAGGCGATTCACGTTCGCCATTTCATTTAATTCAACAATTTTATATAAATTACTTCTAACCGAATTTACACTTGTGTACATATAATACTATATTTATATTTGTATATTTATACTTATATAATATTATATTTATATTAATACTTTCATGTCTATATATACTTATATTTATATATTTATATTTATATAATATTATATTTATATATTTATAATAGTATATTTATAGTATTATAGTTTGAACACACGATGTTTAAACATGGTGCAACAGATGAAAAAACACATGATTTCGTATATTTTATATGATAAAAAAAGGACATGATTTCAAAAGAATTCATAAAAGTTTTCAACTAAAAATCATTACAGTTGCTACTTTTCGACAATATAAATGCTTACGAGTGCAAAGGGTTAAAATTACCAGACGTAACTTCTGAATACGATCTGTTAATAATAAAAAATAATCGAACCGATAATTGACCGGCGAAATAAAAAATTAATATTTCGTTCTACCGCTGAAAATGACTATAATGAACATAATATTGTATTTCATTGTTAAATCGCTGTGCAATATTCGCGTTAATCGAAATATAGCTTATTTCGACGGTCGTTACGCGTTCTCAAAATGCGGTCGCAACTTTGTTCACCGCAAAAATTCAAACCTAACAGAATCGATACGTTGGTTCAGATATCCTCCCGTCGAGAGTGTTCATGGTGTGGATCTACATGTTCCAAGGCGCATGTATGGTAAAACGATCAAGCTTGACACCAGGAAAAAAGCACGCTATCTTACATACGTCTACACTATATGTATATATACATATATGCGTGTCTAAACGTTATGAACAGAACACTAGATACACATGCTTCACACATGCTTTATCGACGAGCATACGAGCATAAAAGCGGCAATCGGTCCCTTCGAACGTCCTATGTTCGAGGTCCTCAAGGTATCCAGGCATGCAACAGCGACGTGATCGCGATCGAATCGCGTCAAAGAAAAAAACCATGAAAGTGAAGCTTCTCTGTCGAAGAGCGACTCGATTCATCTGGTGGATCTACTTTAGGGAGAGGGGTCGCCTCCTTCCGGTTTTGTACCAGTCGATCGTGTCGATCTGATCGAGTCTTTCGATGCCGCTATGTTCGAGATTATTATCATCGCGCAACCATTTCTGCGATCCTACGATAAGAAGGTACTTCCGCCTGATCTCGATGTAATTGGCTGCTTTGCGCAATTAACAAATTTTCTCTCGGCCGTGATTTCTCTTCTTCGATTTTATTCAGCGGAGATTGCGCGGCGGGGCATAGTCGCGATTAAATGTTTCGCTAACGAAGTTAAACGAACGATCGAAAGTTCCGTAGTGAACGCTCGTTAAATCTGGAATAGATTGCGGCGATTCTCTATTATGCGCTCGAATACGATCTTTTTCTACTTCTATTGATAAGGGATTCGAGATCTTTGAAACACTGATTTGGTTCCTGGCGCAATTAGAGTATGGGGTAATCATTTCGCAGAATAGGCAACTTCTGGGTTTGGAGATTGGAAAGTACAAAATTGGGAGATCGGAAAATTGAACGATCGAACAAAAGGGGTAGTTAGACCGATGAAAAATTTCAAAGTTTGAAAATATTGAAATCGCGTCATTCGAAATATGGCGCGTGGATTAATGCTAGGCTATAAAACTTCTCCCTTATTCAAGAAAGGACTTTGCCCGTTGATTTAGCTAAGTTGCTTCTCGAATGAGAATATGTAATAAAAATATTACACACAAGTCTGGAATTGCATATATTTGGAACAACATATAGTGGTTATTAGAAAATATGAATTTATAATTTTTTAAGTGTGAGGCACTTTTTAAAAAAATTTGAAGAAATTACACACTAATGACCGCAATATTGTGGTGCAACTGTAACAATATAAATATGGTCACGTACGTAAATAAGGGAATGAATAGAAATGTTTCTTTATATTTTTTTTTACTATGCTCCACCACTTCAAAAAATTTGAGAAAATCAGAAATTACTAATTATAATAAGGGCTTTATACTGTATAAACATTTTGTTTTCGATCCAACGCAGTGTCAAAAACAGTCGACCATGCCCGGGCTAGACCCTCCTGAGGAAATACGTGTTCCATAGGTCATGAATTCCAGTTGTAACGGAGAATCTTGTAAGTTGGGATCCCTTTCGAGAGGTTCCCCGGCGGTTTCTTCCCGGGCGCAGCCAATTACATCCGTTTTCGGTTTCCGGGACGCCCAAAGTCGCGCGCGGATTTATCAAAAGCCGTCGTGAAACCGATCGACGGAGAGCTAACGAGGTCGTCGAGACTCGCCACCGCTTCGGATATCCTTTGGCCGTGCTCCAATTCGATTAATTATGAAACAGGTACGCCTGTCTCTCAACAACCTGGCTGGCATTCTTTTGGTCCCTTTTAATTGGACGTTTCGGATCGGTCGCGATTCGCGAAATCGTCTCGGCTTCTTCGCGGATTGGCAGTCGTCACGCGTCGCCGTTAAATCGACTCGCGATTACTTTTAACACTAAAACCACCAAAGCGGTCTAAATGACCATTTAACAAGTTTATAATGTTAAGTTACAAAAAATTTTAAGGTGGCTTTTTTGAGATTCTTGTTGATTTTCGTCAAGATAAATAGTTAATGTGTATACCAATTTGCATTTTGTTCATATATTTATTTTCTAACTTTATTTTTAATTTCAAAATAAACGTGCATTATACGGCGGTAGGTTCAGTATTAAAACATTCTTCCTCGTGACACGATGCACTAAAGTAATCGACTTTGCAATTAAATACCGGAGAAAAGTACCTTTATTTGTTCATACGTGCGGTGAGGGACAATCGTGTTCGTACATTTGGAATATATTGAATTGTCCGGAAAGTTTGTGTATTAAATTATATGTATGTGCCATTCTGTTCTACAACCTTCTTTCATCTTTCAAGCAACTTGAAACTTCTCTCCTCTCAGAATCACGCGTGTCATTTGTTTTCAATCGTTTTGATACATTCAAAATTGTTCATACATCACCTACCAAAAATCGGCGCAATCTCTCCGGACAACCCAATAGAAATAAAAACAACAATATTTAAGTGATTTAATTTTGACTTCACATAACACGATACTAATTTGCTTGTTCACGATCATGATCAGCCGTCGCGTTCGAAGCCATCGCTCCCGCGTCGGTGTTTTCAAGCATAATATGCATGTTCAATCATCAAGTATGTTCAAGTATAATTAATAATACAGAAAATATTGTTGTGTTTATGTCTATGTATATTCCTAGTATAAGAATACTTTTATACCTCGATGTATATCAAAAGGAGGGTAGAAACGTAACTCCATCGCATCAGGGTACACCTACATTATCGACCTTTTACCCTTTTTACCCTTACACATGAATTTTCCTTTCGCGCCAAGTTTCAAAAATGTTCTCGTTGCAATTATAGATAGAAACTAATTTCCGTTATAATGTATAAGGAACTAATGATATACTAGTACCGTGCATCGCTCGAAAATATTCAGTTTGCAAACGTTTGTTCCCCGACGTTCGTACAAAGCTTACACAAAGAGACGTAATAAACGTTCAGTCGATAAGTAGCAGCTTAATCCCGGAAGAGGGTCGATCTTGATTTAACCGATGAAGAAGAAAAAGGAGAAGAAGAAGAAGAATATAAGACGAACCGACAGCAGATAAATTGCTCGATTGCCGTCCGTTTACTCGGGCCGAATTTAATCTTGCTTATTTTCCTTGCATAATTGGAACACGGCCACCCACCGCTTCCCTGTCTATTTTCCATTTATCGAACGATGATCCGCATGATCGACCCGCCTATCGTCGACGTTCGATGCACGCGATTGACCCGTTAAAGAATCGCTCGTTCCCGTTGCTAGAAATCATTCGTCGCGGGCTCAAAAAAACCCGGGAATTATCGTGGTAACTGAAAAGGGGACGATCGAACGATATTTTCGTCTTCTAGAACTCGGCCAACGATACTGAGATCCCGCTACAATCGAACTTGTGTCTCTCTCGTTGTCGGAGGATGAAATTTTGTTCGTTTCTATTTTATTTATTTTTTTTAGAACGTTCGTTCCGAATTTGCGGGTGAATCTTGATCGCACGAAATGTCTCGGAAGATTCAAGAAATAATAATCTTGCGCTAAACGTTGCACGGAATTTCGATTAAAATTCTTGAACGCACGGAATCGTGTTGTTTGCGTCTCTAAGATATTATTCTTCCTTTGCCTCTGTTCTTTTGAAACGGAAAGAAATCTTGCGGAAACGCCGCCGCGAGACGTTTTGTCGATAAAACCAAAATATTCCGCGTTCTACTTCTTTCCTCGGACCCGATTCAGAACCGGGACGCGGGAGGAGGAGACTCTGATTAATGCAAATTTTCGAATTTCCGAACTTTCCGCTCTGCGCGTCTTCCCGAGTTGAAAATCGTCCGCTTTTCTAACTTACGAATCGCGACATCTCCGTATTCCCTGCTACTAAATTTCCAAATTTCTAGATTTCAGAATTTACGAACTTTCCGCTCTCCGAATCTTCTCAGTTGAGAATCTCTACTTTTCTAACTTGCAAATGACGACATCTCCATATTCTGTACTACTAAATTTTAAAACTTCCAAATTTCCAAATTTTCGAACTTTCCGCTCTTCGCATCTCCCGAATTGAAAATCTCTACTTTTCTAATTTGCAAATCATATCTGCATATTTCGTGCTTCCAAATTTCCAGATTTCCGAATTTCTGATCCGCACTTCGCATTTCCCGAGTTGAAAATCGTCTACTTTTCTATCTGACAAATCATATCTCCATATTCCGCGCCTCTAAATTTCTAAATTTCCGAATTTGCAATTCTTCTAATCTTCGGACTAGTAAACGATCAAGATTCCGATTTATTCTCTCGAGCAAATACTTCGAAAATTCCATCGTTCAGTATGTCAGAGTTCTTCCGTGACCTTTGAACGAGATAGAAAAAGCAACCAGTGACCCATGTAGGAATTAATCCCTTGCACTCGAAAGCATTTTGCTTATTTACCTGCAGTATCTCGAAAATTTTCTAACTGAAAAGTTTAATCAACTTTTAAAAATCATTATTTTGTATCATTAATTTCCACTGATGTCTATTTCACTAGGTTCAATCAATTTTTGTGGAAGTTATTATTCTCTGTCATTAATTTCTGCCATTGTCCATGATTCTGCAAATGTATCTCGTTTCACTGGGTTTTCCTTTTCAACAACATGCTCTACACGTTCGACTTTTCTTTCTATCACAATTCTTACATAACAAGAAAAGTAGTTTCTTCATAATATAGGAGCCGATTAAATAGAACGAACAAAATTTTCAAAATATTCTACTATGCACTAGGTCTCATAAATTGAAACAGAAAACGAAAGAAATGCAACACGAATTAACTCGTGACCGATCAACGCCGTTTGGGCACGAAAACACGTGTTAACCCGTGACCGGTGAACAATGCATTAATTCCCGAGTCCTCGAAGAACGTTCGTCGGGGAAAGGAACGATTAATCGGGATCCAGGTGACGGCCAGGACGAATGTGTTCCACGTTTACGCGGATAACTGGTCGTGTTCCGTTCGAACGGTTTCACCATCGGCCTCCGTCCACACATCCATACACACGCTCGGCTGGAACGGGAAGGATTCGAAAGAATGGCTTTGCAACGGACGAATCGAAATTCGAAGCCGATTTACGGGGTCGTATAATAACAATAACGGATAATCGAACCGTGGTTGGCCATCGGCCGTCCCGACGCCGGCAAATTGACAAATACGCTCGGCAAGGAGAGGCTATCGGAAAACCAGCATCCGAACAGTGAAACTGGGCGCCCGGAAGAACAATGACGGACGATGATGACCCGCCTATTTACTGCCTACCTCGATTTTCACGCGATCATTCGCTACGAAACAGTCGCGGATATCCGCTTCGCTAAACCGCCTCGGTTCCATCATCCACCGGAATGGAATCAGATGTTTTAAAAATTCATACGGAATTCTAAACAATCTATCCAAATTAACAAAACGTTCTTACAATTTCATTTTCATTATAAAATGTACGAGCGGAAATTAATTCATATTATATGATGATAATTATCGTTGTCTTTGGACATTTATTGTTAGAATCATTGGAATACAGCGAAGGTCGAAAGTATCTGCACATTTGAGAGATAGTAATAAGAACAACAATTATTTAAAGTATATTTATATTATTAAGTATATGTATGTATTTATAGCTGTATATGGATGACTTGTGACACGTGACACAGTTACACATTTTCAAGTCACTTATCACCCAGTCATAAGGACATAGTTTCACAGAAACAGGTTTATTTTTAAACAATATGAGTCTGATTTAAATTATTACATCGTTTTTGTAACTTTAAAGTAGTCAGGTGTTAATACATTTATTGTATTGGTTTAAAGTTTTTTATTTAATAGGATTTATCCGTTGAAGTAGATGAATTTATTATTTTGCATTTCTGTAACAAATTACATGAATAATATATGATATTTTACTCCTTATTCTTTTCCAATAGCGAGTATTAAAAACATTCGATTTATTCGGTTTACAAAAGTGACAAATAATTGTCTCATCCCTTGTTCACTAAAAATATAATTAATAATATAGAAAATATTGTCGTTATTATATCTACATACGTTTCAAATGTACCAATACTTTTGTCTCTCGCTGTACATAAATGTTTTCACAAAAGACCTGTTCGAGAACAGTCTTAAAATTCCATAAAATCGTAATTCAACAATTTTATAAAGCACAAAGAGAAAATGTAACGAAGATGGACAAAAATAATGAATAAGAGCTTGTATGATTTTGGTGATAGTTCAAGCGAACCACCCTGTACGAGAGGAAGATCGTTGAAAATAATATTGATTCCACCCTGGCGGACGAAGGAAATGGAACAAGTACATACTCTCTTTTTAAAGCTCCATTTTCGTGTCTCCCCTTAATCAAGCATTCTATAAAGAACGTTCGAAGGGGGGGCCGATGCAAAGAGAGTAGAACGCCGTTTATATTAGCTCGAGAAATTATCGTCGGCGCAAAGGAACATGTTCTCAATTAACACAGCGTCAAAGGCTTCGTTTCGAAATTCGACGAACGAAACGTCTCGTCGAAACTCGATTGAACTCTGCCACCCTCTCTGGCATCTAGCTCCTATCGTTTAACCCTTTCGCTTAGAAAAGCGTGTACGTACGCTCTCCTTTTGCAAACAGCGTACATACTCGCTCTAGATAACGCGCTGTTCGTTCCGACGAGCGAACGCGTGCTGTCTTTGACGAGAACTCGAACATGATACGCGTTTCACAACGAAATTACAATTTTATCGACTTTATGACGGATGTATCGTGTGGTGAATGTCGACGGCGAGAGAAAGGATGCGAATCGTGTACGAATTTTCTAACCTCGCGCAGAAACAAAATGGATACGCTCGACGAATGTTCGTGCGAGATTTTGATGAACGATTCGTTGGATGGGGAGAAAATCCGCGGGAGAAACGAAGTATGAAGAATATTCACATGTGAACACCTTTGTATATTTGTTCGATCACAAGTTGTAACGCAAGTTTCAACCCTTGTTAAAATTTTAGAGTCACGGTGGATGATCAATTTAATATGACAACCACATATATTAACACAGAAACTACCGGGGGATGATGCACAATTATTTTGATGTTGACAATGAAGTTGAAAAATGAACAAACTAAGAAACATATATATAAATACACTTATAGATTCTTTGTCTTGACGACAATCAGCCTAAAGGTCGAGAACATCGGCTCAACAAATTTTGTCATGAGAAGTAGGAAATTTGTAGATTGAATATTTGACTCCTTTGGTAGTTTCAGTGTTAAGGATGCTCCAATCGAAATAATTAATTTTCACTCTCACCCTCGTGCAACAATTCTATAAGTTACCAACTATATGCGATATACAGTCGTGGACAAAATTAAGTGCACAGGTATCACAAATAACAAAAGGTTAATTTGATTTAACTAATAATACCTATAAATCAAAACTTTATTGCACAATTATATACATTAAATATATAAATTGTATATTAAATAAATGTTTTTTCAAGTCTGCAAAAACATTTCACGTTCTAAATTTAAAATTTATTTAAAACATTGTAGTAAAACAAAAAATTTTTTTACATTTCTGCAATGTCCATTTAATTTTTTCCGTGACTGTAGAATGGTCGCTTTATTATACCGGTCGCTGTATGTATGTAATCATAAAACAAGCGATATAAACGGTGTCTTATCTTGCATCACAAATTGTGGTCGCACAAACAGAACGATTGGAAACTGAGAGTCTTCGAATTCATAGCGATTACCGGGTCCAGCGAGCTCCCTATTTTCTATTTCGTTCAGTATCGAAAACGAACGTCCCGATCCCACATGGGCGACGAGAAACCGACGAGAGCTACCCGAAGAAGGATCGTACGTTTCGTGTGGATGATACAGCGAGAGAGAAACGAGTTTCGCGAAGAAAGCGACATGGCGTCCTATTCTAGGCGACTAAATCACGGGTCGAGTCCCGAGGGTTTGTTCGTGGCGTGAGATCAACTCAAGACTCATGCGATGGTGCGATTATCTACACGTTGCCAGGAACGTCGCATTCGTCGAGTCTTGTTCGTCAAATATTGTCGCTACGTGACGCGTTTTTCGTCTCGGCTGAAAGAGCCGGGGATTTGCGCGCGACGACAACGGTGCGCGTATGTGGAACGTGTCGTAACGAATGGTAATGGAGAGTAATCCAAGCGCGGAAGCTTTGAAGCTCGAGACTTTCGGGTGTATCGAGCAAAAGAGGTTTCTTCGTCGCAACGTAAAGAAGGAATGGACAGAAATGAAATGACAGAGAATCGATGAGAGTTTGTACACTTCTTGCGATCTTCGATATTTTTTACTTGCCCGATATACGACGTGCGTTTCTACAGTACCGCTCAGAGTTGCTCGAACGAAGTGATTCTTTAGATTAATTAATGGATATGTTGTTTAAAAAACAGGTATAGTTTCTATTAACTGTATGGTAATATAGAAACTCGATATTCGTATTACAGAAATCTCTCGCGCCTTTACAACCCCTGACTCCTGGGAAAATTTGAGAAAATTTGAAAGTTTGAATGATTCTGATTGTATCTGCGTGTCTTAAGATTGAATGCAAATATAATAGCAATAGCAGTGATTTCAAATCGTCCTTAATGTTCAATTTCATTGTAAGAAGATAAGCAGATCTTCGACGTCAAGTATCAAAAATGTTGAAAAATGACGAAGTTCTTCACTAATTTCGAAACCTCTTCTGCTAGAACATCGATTACAGGTTGCTACCTATGATAGTGTCAGGAACATCTGAATTAAAAAATTTGTTTCCACTTATGAATCCGTGTGAATGTTATTGTTAAATTCGTTAACGCGATTGTTCGAATACTTTTGAGCGATACTGTATGTGCACACACGTTCACCTACGTATTAACCCCTTCGTTGAGTGTGTCGAAATCAACTTGGAAGAAAGCCTCTAAAGAAGGATGCATCTACTTGTGTCCGGTGCTATGTCTACTTGGAGTAACTATACGCAGAACGGAAATCGAACGAACATAAATTGCTGCGCGCGATGAACGAAAGGGTTAAATCGACTCGCGGCTAAACACTACACTAATCACACGAATCAATCGGAACAGGCACTAACGGACCATGGTGTTTTGACCGTCATTCTATGGTGTCGCTAATGAGAACTAAAGCTAATGGAAAAAAAAAAGAAGCAAGGAACGAAGAAGAATTGAACCGTATTCCACTTTGGACGACAGAGACCCGCCATGATTTGAGCGGCTGCGAGAAAAATCTGGCCGCGACGCGATATACGAAAAGCGTTCTAATTATGCATAAGTATTTGCTTGTTGATAAGGAGAGCGACAGAGACCCCTTTTACTCGATCATACACCGGCTAATTTCGTTTCCTAGTTTTCTATACCAGGCATGACCAAGTGTATCCCCAAGCTGGTACAGTAGACGCTCGTTATATTGCCGTCGCTTATGTTTTGGGATTTGGAAATTTGAAAATTTCGAGATTTGGGGTTTGGAGATTTGGGATTTGGGGATTTGAGATTTGGGATTTGGGATTTGGGATTTGGGATTTGGAATTTGGAATTTGGGATTTGGGATTTGGGATTTGGGGATTTGGGGATTTGGGGATTTGGAAATTCCGAGATTTGGGGTTCGGGGATTTTGAGTTTGGGATTTGGGATTTGGTGATGTCGGGATTTTGGGGTTTGGATATTTGGGGATTTGGGGTTTGGGTTTGGGGACTTGTAAACATGTAGATTTGAGGATTTGGAAATATGTAGATTTGAGGATTTGGAGTTTGGGGATTTGGGGATTCGTGGATTTAGGAATTTGGGAATTTAGGGATATGGGGATTTGGAGACTTGCAGGTTTGGAAATTTGGGGATGTGGGAATGTGGAGATTTGGAGTTTTTGGATTTGAAAATTTGGAGATTTAGGGACATGAAGACTTGGGGCCTTGACTCGAGGACTGGACAACTCACAAATTTACGAATTCAGGACTTTCGAGATGAGAGGTTTGGGAAATTTGTTTATGCAGAAAGTTGGAAATTTGGAACTGAACAATTTCAAGGATGGAAACTTACGGAAACTTGAAAATTCAGAATCCGAAAAATCGAAGGGATGGTAATTCAAACATTGACATTCGGGTAACTTGAGACCTAAAATACTTGCAAATGCCAGAACTCGTAAATTTCAGAATCAGAAAATGTATTATGAAATCACACCGTGGAGCCCAAAAACCCGTTGAACGTCAAGAAACAGCAAACTACCAACGTGGATTATCCGAGTACAGCTTCGAAAGTGAAAAGGTGAAGATGGCAGTCGATAATAGAATGGCCCACGAGCCAGCACTTGGTCATGCCTGTTCTAACGAAGCGACCGGCCGCCTGCATCACTCGAAGGCACCTCGAATCGATCGAATTCTATCCTATTCGCTCGATCGACCAGCAGATCCGAATGTTTAATCGAATTTGAGAGGAGTATCGGGCCCGTACCTTGGGCAGGTCGCCCCTGTTGCTGTCCTCACTGCTCGTGAACGTGCTAGAGGTGTCTATTCCGGAGTCTTTGGTCGCGCTGTCTTGGCTACCCTGCCGATCGGCCTCCCAAGACCAATCCTCCTGAGGGCCGCCGACATTGGTCCCACCGTCAAATCGCACTGTCTTTTTCCCCCTTCTCTCCGTGAACCTGATGGACACGCCACATACACAGAGATACGAGAGAGAGACACGTTTCTGTACCGTGTGTTTCGCGATGCTATGTGAACGTGTTTCGTGGTGTTGTACTTTCTCGAAAGTGTTCCTTTCGTTATGCTTCTCTCTGCGCTACCGGGCTTCGTAATTTCACCTTACCGACACCGAGTTTACCAAAAATTACCAACACGAGAAATCGGACATGTGGGTGCCATTTGGCACGATTGACAAAGATTTCTTTGACAATGTTTGTAACCATGTACAATTTTTTCCATCGAGAAATACTTATCTCGCTCGAAGGTTAAGGTGATCATAAATGATCATAAATTTTCGCGATTGCATCACGGACTACTCGATCGATATTCAATTAATACGATTGTTGCTACGGGGAGTTTATTCTTTTGTGATCGAAAATGAACCTGTCAGCTTTTTGCATATATCATAAAACTTGATCACATTACATTCGTTATTACAAAATCAATCATTTAATATAAAGTGAATATAGTCGATGCAGATGTATGTATCCATCCACAGTCTATAAGAATATATATGTGTATACATCGATAGCCTATAAGAATATATACATACATGTATACATTCATAGCCTATAAGAATATATACATACATGTGTACATCCATAGCCTATGAGAATATATCAGTGTATACATCCATAGTCAGTATGTTCAAAAACACGGTGTCATAACGTGTCATAAGGCACACGTGGATGAGCGTAAGCGACGTTACAAACATTATCGAGGAAAGCATTGTCAGTCGTATTGAACTTCATCGAAGACCATCCGACTGTTCAAAAAATGGCGCCGATGTCCGTAATAATAAAAAAAAAGGAACCGCCCGGCGTGACGTTTGAAATTTCGTATCGCGATTATCGTGAGAAACCGCGGTTTGTCCGGCGCGAACAGAAACGAGAAAGAGAAAAAAAAACGATACAGAAAGATGATAAATATTGAACGAATCGCACGATCGCCAATTTTCACACGCACCTCCGACTGTCGGCGCGCCATTCGTCGCCGCTCCTTCGGAAGCTCCGTCTGACGAGAGTGCTTTCTTCTTTTCGCGGCTCTCGCGGTGGATGATGACCATTATACTCGATGGTCATCGCGCTCGTGTTGTGATGCCCGTTGTGGGGTCCGTTGTGCCTACGTCCACTGCCGGACATTGACATCGGACCTCCCGTATGGTGGTAGTACCCCTTCCCTACAGTAGATCCAAAACGTTTCGTTTGCTCTCTCTCTCTCTCTCCTTTTCTCTCCCTCTCTCTCTCTCCCTCTCTCCCTCTCTCTCTCTCTCTCTCTCTCTCTCTCTCATCTGTCTAGCTGCCGATCCTTATCTTTATCGTGACGAACCAACGATGGCGGATGCTCGAACGGCGTACGCGGACAGCGTCCATGGGTAGCTGAATCCTCAATTTGAAAATTTCGGATTCAGAGATTTGGGGATTTTGGGACTCCGAGTTTTACGGATTTGAGAGTTTGAGGATGTGAGCATTTGAGTATTTGAAGATCTGAGCATTTGTGGTTGTGAAAATTTGTGGATTGGAGCATTTACAGATTTGTGGATTTGAGAATCTGAGCATTTGAGGATTTGAGAACTTGAGGATTTGCGGATTTGCGGATTTGAGGATTTGCAGATTTGCGGATTTGGACATTTGAAGAGCTGAGTATTTGTGGATTTGATCTCTTCGTTTGAAGAGTTGAGAGTTTCGGGATTCCGAAAGACATGAAAATTCGAGTATTTGGAAGCATCTCTGGAGGTAATTTGGTAATTCGAAGTATATTTGGAGGTAAATTCGAAACTTGAAATTTGGTATTTGAAAAATTAGATCATAAATTTAAGAATTCTAAATTAGCAACTTAGAAATGGCTCGTAATTTGAAGAACTCTTAAACATCCAACTTAACAACTTCCCAAATCTCCGGATCTGAAATCTTCGTGGATCGAATCTTCCCATCACTGTGCGCAACCTGTGCACCGATGCATCGGTCCACCATTGGTCCAAACCATAATTCGCCTGCCTGTACTTTCTCGTAAAGTCGCGTTTCTATTACACCTGTAACCTTCGAACGCACATGACACTCCTATTTCTCCCTACTTTATCTGCTCTAGTCCCCGAAGAAATACCGCTCGTGAAAAAAGCTCGCTTCCTACAACGTCTTATCGCGGTCTCCTGCAACCTATCGATCGCCAACTCTCTCCCATCTACACCGGAAGTAGTGTGCGTCGAGTGTACTGCGGGTAATACCTGTTCTCGAACGGGCTAAGACAGCGGTGCAGGCTTTTGCCCCGTGGGGAGGGAGTGCGAGGTACGGTGCTCGAGCGAACCGGAAGTCGCTCCAGACTCTCTCTTTCTCTCTGTCGCACCATCTACGCGCCATTGTAATGTGCAAAAGGGGGTGTGTCTCTGTGTGTTGTATGTGTGTGTACGTAAGTGTGCGTGCACAATAGGCGATGCCACTTCACCGGATACGTTTTGACAGTCTTTCAAGGTCACATCGAAAGAAACATCGTCAACGGAAGTGCGTGAATTCGTGAACACAGGGGGGTGAAACGTGGTAGAGATCGTCGATCGTTTCTAAAGGTGTTCGACGGATAAACCTGCGGATTCGCGCGACGCCGTGACGGGTCGTCGGACATCGAAGCGACCGACATGTCGTGGATATGTCGTTCGGTAAAATCTCTCGGTGAACGATATAACGTGTACGTGGCGTGAGTGAGGTGTTGACGATATACTTGTATACCTGTGCACGATTCGTAGCCGTCCAAAGTAGAACAAATAAAATCTGTTACAGATCCGCCGACCGATCGCGCCTCGTCTTTCATCATTCGTTCTCGATACGTCGAATATCAGAAATTTTATATAATATCAGAAATTTCGTCCGTCGCGAAATTGTCGGTGATCGGGACGACACGTGGTCGGCACGCGCGTCCCACGGCCAATCGTTCGCTCGTTTTCCGAACGTCGTTAGGCCAAATGAAAAAGTCCGATGACGAATCGCATTCGGAAAAAGACGCGAAACGCGGCGGAAAAACGCGATTTGGCGTCCGCGACCGGTCGGCAGATGACGTACACACACATGCACACGCATACGCAGAGATATACATATAATATATATATGCTGTTTATATATATATATATATTATTTAGGTAGATATATATATGTGTATGCGTTCGGTTCATATATATGTATATATATATATATATTTTTGTGTGTACATATATATATGTATATATAGCAGAAAACGAACTGTCGTATTTGCATTTGAGAAAATTAGTAGGTACCGCGAGAAACTGACGATTCATTCTGTCCACGGGCTTCTCCCTCGAGCTCCTGGAAGTCACCACCATGGGCGGCGGTTTATCCCCTAAAATGCGATCTCTCTTTAAGTCACACACGTTGCGTCCGATGCACGATGATTCGCTTATCGCTAAAGTTAGAAACAGAATAAAATGGCCGTCGAATGTCACCCCCACCCTCGTCGCACGATTTCGTTCGCGTTATCCTCACAGTGACACGCGATCGTTCGATATACGATCACCGTGGAATTTCTGGGTGTGTTTCAGCGGGAACGATGACGCGCATTTCGCAAGAGAAATTTCGCTACTTCTGGTTCGTTAAGGGTTGCTCTTTTAACGGGTTCTTGTCGTAACACACTGGCTATCTATATCAGTGATGGGCATGTGCAATCGCGAACTCCACGGTCACGGGTAGACTGACTTTACAAAATTTTGAATTTTTATATCTCTAAATTCATACGTTTATTATATTACAATTTTGTGAAATTATGTACATTGGTCTATAAGTTTCTACATTAGTGTAAGTCTATAAGTTTATACATTAGTGTAAATTCATAAGTTCATACACGAGTATAAGTCTACAAGTTTATACGTTAGTGCAAAACTGTAAGTTTATACACGAGTATAAGTCTACAAGTTGATATGTTAGTGTAAATCTATAACTTTATACACGAGTATAATTCTATAAGTTTATACGCTAGTGTAAATCTATAAGTTTATACACCAGTATAAGTCTATAAGAGTGCAAATTTTTAAGCGCTTAAGTTAGTAATTTTCGGATTTGAAGTGCTGTGAACTTCAAAATTTCTGTGTCTGCATCTTGCGTGATTTCCGAATCCGTTAAAAAATTTCCAAATTCCGTGTTCGTGAATTTCCGAATGATCGAGTACCAAAGTTCGAAACCTTGGACAGTTAACGACGACAATCCGCTACCCGTGACCTCTTATCCGTGCACCGATCTGTCCACCACTGATCTATACGCTATATCGATCCGATGCATAACAAAGATATTAGGGGTGGAAATAAAGAAAAAAAAAAAAGAATGGAAAGTAAAACAGATTGGTCACTGCTATAAAAACTGCGCTATGTAACAATCGAACACTGTGTTGTTGCTAATGGTAATCGTAATACATTTGCAGGCAGTGTCTGGTGTTCTCGCTACACGCAAGAAGTAAGTCGTCGTTTCGTAACGATACGCCCCGGGCTCGAGAATTCGATCTGGGTCGATTCTGTAAGGAGGTGGCTCATGGTGGATGGGGAGAGAAAAAGGCGGAGAGATCGTCTCGTTCGTCGTCGCGTATCAGGTAAGAGATCACGCATCGTAAAACCGACAAATTGGCCATACGATCGCCACGCGAGACGCCCAGCGTCCCTTCATACATGGCCGAACGATTCCGTCCGCGTTGCTCGTTCGCTACGATACAACGTCTCTGGATTTACGCACGATATTTACGACGTTCTCGATATCACCGTCCGACTCCCACGCAGTAAAAACGGACCACCTTTTTCCTTTCCGTCATTTTTCTAATCTCGAATTGGACTTTTTGTCTCGTCTACCGTATCGTTTATGGATACGGCTAATATAGGTGAACGACACGCTGTATCGAGTGGATGTAGTCGATGATCGGTCAGACTCGAGTCGCAAAGGTGACAGTATTTATACGTATGGAGTCTTCCTTGAACGACGAACGAGACTTTCGAGGAACGGGGTTCGAGGCACAGAAATTTCGAGCTCGATTCGCGACAACCGGCGATATATGTAAACGTTGACGAATCTCTTATAAGATGCTCGCGATGCAGTTGAACATTTTACTAGATAGTATTTTTATGATTAATAGATCTTATCAAATATGTTTTCAGTATTTTGTTTTATTTATTATTCACGGGTCCAAGTAATTAATAAGAGAGTTTCCAATTGGGTAAACGAACTAATCTTACTAAATAGATGATCGATTCATATGGGAACTTAACACTAAAACTCCCAAAAAGGGTCAAATGATCCGTCTACAAATTTCCTACATCAAATAAAATTTGTTAAGCTTCTTGACATTTATACCGATTGTCATCAAGATAAAGGATTTATAAGTGTATTCATTTATGTTTCATTGTGTGTTCATTTTTCAACTTCGTTTTTAACATCCAAGCAATTGTGCATTATACCTCGGTAGTTTTAGTGTTAAGCGTCACCCATATGTGGATAATGTGTTAGACGTATTTTGAACGAGTCTCGAAAGTTTCTGTGTCGTCGATGCGTAGTGACGCGAAGAAACACAGGAGGGTGGGGAAGGTATTAATCTACGGAGAAGCGTCTCCGGGAACACGCGTCGCTCCTGAAAACGAATTAAAATCTGTTTAATAGAATTTTAACGTGAACTGGAACGGGATGGGACCGGGACCGGACGCGGGACCGTCAAAGGATCGGTAATCAAAGGCGGAACAGGCTCGATGAGAGGCCAAAGCGTGTGGCCGTGACAATTTATCCTTCGGGATCTCCCTTATCCTCGTCCGCCTTGGTATCCAGTGGACGTAGCTGCACGGCCGTTTCTCTGCAAATCCTCGTTAAAGGGAAGTTGCGACCTGCGAGCTCGCGTAACGGACTTACCTCTCGAACTTCTACTAACTAATTCTCTAGTCTCTAATTGTATTGTGTGCATCTACGAATGGGAGCAACAACGCCGTCCGACCTAGCCGGTCACTTTTCTCTCTTTCTCCCTCTCTCTATATTTATCTGTCTCTCACACACACACGCACTCTCTCTCCCACTCTCTCTCTCTCCCTCTTTCCCGAATGAACGAACAAACGAACGAACGAGATCGTGTATCCGTACACGCTCGCGCGCTCGGCTCGTTGCTGAACTCGCGTACACCGCGAGCCCTGTCTCGCTAATTGCCACGCTGATCCTCTTAACAGTATAAATTCGTCCGGACGCGATTTGCATTCGATTATCTTGCTACTCGCGTTTATCTCGTGTCGGGATCGAGCCTGGACCGTGCGATCGACCTACCGATGCTCTGCTCGTTTAGATCCTCGCTTTATTAACATTTACGAGGAAGGAGATGAAACCCTTTTTTTTTCGAAAAAGAAGGGTATCGAACCGATTCAGTTGATTTACTTACGGTTATCTTCGGCTATTTAGGCCTCACAAAATTTTTAAACCATATACTATTCTTGGACCTCGGTGTTCTTAGGTCCTGAAATTCTCCTAGAATTCATGGAAATCTTCTGTTCTAAAATTTCCCTGGAATACCTAGTATTCTTAGATCCAAAGATTTCCTTAGAATTACAATTCATCTAGACCTACTAAAATTCGGAATTCCTAGATTTTAGCACCCATCTCAGCACCTAGGATCCTTAGATCGTATGAAGGTGCCTAATTCCTGAGATCCATATGCTCTAGAATTGTTGAGCTGGATAACATTCTTAAACCCCAGGATCCCTCGGTCATAATGTTGTTAAATTTAAACATAGATAAATTCTAGAAGCTCTGACGTTAGGTATCCGAATTTTAGAATCTCTAGGTACCGGGTTGAATAAATGAATACTACATCCTTCTCGAATTGCAAGTTAACCATTCCAATTCCGACTTTAACGATTGTTATCGGCGGTACTTGAACTCTCTGTTGGCCAGTTCTTGTTCAAACTTTTGCTTCCTTGAATATTTGAAGAGGTTGCTGATTACGCGAGTTACATTGCCTGCGAGGATATTCTTATTAATCGAAGTTGTTAAAATACGTAGGAAATTGCCGCGATGCCTTGTGAATTTCTTATGAATTCGGTTTAACAGAATCAAAGACGAAGCAGAGAAATTCGCTGTTCGTATTCTCGAAGACGAGCATTATAGATACATCCGACCATACTCGCGAATTCTCACTGTGGTGAAACACGATTTAGGTTAGTTGCGTCGGATTCGCAAGTTGCGTCGCGGAACAACCAATGAGACACTTCCATCGTGATCGAGCAACCAATGTTTTGCGTTATCACGTGCAACTTGTGTGTCTACGAATACGGAGAGCAAGCGCAACGAGGAAGTGGTAACGCGTACGATTATACCGTCTTGCTATACAGAGTATAGCTGTTCGTAACACCGGGCTCGTGTTTTGTAAGCTTTTAATCTGGCTTCGTTAGGACCAGACCGGAGACAGTCGCAAGAAATATTATAACCAGCGTTAATTAGCGACCGTGCACGAAACACGTAAGCTTCTCGCAAATGGAGCGCATTAAATGCATTAAATCACGAAAAGAAGTGCGAATCTTTGAAAACACTTCTGCAAGACATTCACAATTTATGTAATTTCGTTGTTGACACTCGCTGTTGACTCTTGGGCGCTCATTAAACCCAGCAATTTAACTCCCTATCGAAGATGTTTCAATTATGCCATTCACGAAGCGAGACTCGAAGAGTTTCGACTTCGTCGAAGTTGTCGGTAAACGAGGTTGTAAAGGGAAGTCGAAACCGGGTCCCAGCGGTTCAACGGAATCAGTATGTCGGGATTAAATTTCGATGAAACAGCCAGGTCGAGTAGAAAAGTCCGTTTGCCCATAGGCACGTCCCGAAGGTCGATGCACAAAGAGTACGTTCGATATGGTATATCGGAAAAGGAATACCGGGCAATTCGAACGTTTCGTTTCCCCCGGAATGTTTCGCTGCAAATGGACTTCTCTTTAAAAATTGATCGGAAAAGATCTCCGCTAGGCTCGACGCTACGAGAGAACAAATAACGAGAAAGGAACGTCGATGACTCTCCTGTTCCCTTCGGTTCGATAATCACTTATCCTCGAAAGCTTCTAGCATCAATCTTAACCGATCGATCCATAATTCCGTACGTATTTACTTTCCACTGATACTTTCTCTGCGGATCGTCCATTTCGACGGACTCGATGCAACATTTCGGAGCACTACGATCTTCGAATCCGGACAAACTCGTCGTTTCGAGCAATTCCCATGATGCATCGAACGATAATCAATCGGTATCGCTCTCGTTACATTGAAACTTTTATACGAATGTCCATTGGTTATTTAGGGACAGATGATACCAAATTAACTTCGATTTTCGCAAGGTTGTTTTGGCCAATTCAGTTCGTACGTTCCCATAATAGTATTATTACTGTAATATTTCTCTAGTTCTTATGTTCCCCTGCATAATATTATCACACAATGTACGATAAATCGTTTAATTCTTGGACCTAAACTCTGTCAACAACCTCGTGTTAAAAGAAAATACGTCGATTTTCGCAAGTTAAATTTTGACGAATTCAGTTCTTACATCTCCCTAATAGTATCACCCTAATGTTCCTCCAGTTCTTACGTTCCCCTGCACAGTATTACCACGTGATGTACGACAAATTGTTCGATTGTTGGGCCTAAAGCCCACCAACGACCTGGCGAGCGCGAAACCTTGTACTTCCGACCCGGCTGACATCTTTCGAAACAAATGAAGCGTCAAAATATTCCTCGTCGGAGGGTTAACAGACTCGAGACTCCTCTTGAAAGTTGTTCTCGCTGGTACGCGAAGGCAAACACAATCCCGCTGGCTGTTACATTCTTGATTCCATTGTTCCGAAGATGCGAGACAACAATCCGTTTCCGGGGGCTAACAAATTCACCGACCCCAAAGAAATTGCGAGTTCATATTCATCCAGAATCCGCTCGTAGTCGAGGTTCTTCTTTCGGCGCAAAATTCCGTGCCCGCGTCAGGCAGGAGACGAGAGGAGAGAAAGAAAGAGAAAGAGGGAAGCTCGAGAGGAAAATCGATGCCAAGAAGCAAACGACGAGCAGCGTAAACACGAGCACCGTGAAGGATCTATTGAAGCAAGGATCACCTACGTGCGCTACGTGCAAGCCGGCTGCATTTATGCAAAGCCGTGTGTCGACGTCGTCGTCCGTCGAACATCCTTGTCGACGTGGAAAACCGATCCCCGAAAAGGGTTCGCCGAATGAATGGACGCCTCAAAGAAGCACGCTGTTTTCGAGCGTTCGCTACTTTCCGCCTCTGTTTGCCAGCGGAGACCAGCCCGGAAATAGTAAACGGGTAGATGTTTGAATTCGCCCACGTGTTGGCCGCATGACGTCACCGCGAACGTGTGGGCGTCGCGAACGAGCTGGATGGATTGGAAACGCTGCCGCTGGAACGAGAGGTGGGGAGAAAATGGGGATGGAAAATCATTTCTGAAAGATCCGGGAAACGGAGAATGAAAGGAGACGGCTAAAGATAGAAAAAAATAGCGCCGGATTGGAGGCCGAAGAATATCTGCGGTGTATTTTTCATTTACACCCGAGATTATCGATGATCGCGAATTAACCCCTTGCGATTAGATTCAGAGAGTGCGTCAGACACAACTATTGATTGCCACGCCATGGACCCATTAATTATCAAATTTTGATTGCAACTTTAACGCGTAGGTTGTGAATTCGCGTATCAGATACTTTATTTAGACAACACCGAGGCAAGGAATTATTTTGAAAACCAGAATATAAGTGTATTTTTGAAGGTACGTTTTATTTGATACGATCCTGTTGCAAGTGATAAAAGAACATTATTCGAAATACATATTTAACGCTAAAACTACTAAAGGGGTCAAGTGACCCTTTCACAAATTTCCTACTTCAAACGACAAAAGTCAACAACAATAAACGTATTCATTTATGTTTCATCGTTTGTTCATTTATTTTTCAACTTCATTTTTAATTTCAAAATAATTGTGCATTATGCGTCGGTTAAAAAACTGCCGGTTTTGGTGCTAAATCATTCATTTGGAAATTGCGGTAATAAATGGATCGAGGTGAAAAAAGTTCGAATGCCGAGACTCTATTGTATTTAGTGATCTTAGACCGTGAAAATTACAATTGGACTGAACATTCCATCGTATTAAAAATATATATAAACAAAGATTACCATGTTTGAACTGCCACTGCGTCACGAGCGTATCCGGTCATTGTAGCACAAGAAGTTAACAGGCACTCGATCGACATTACCAAAAATGAAAAAACTCTTCAACTAATACGCGAACAGTGAAGTTACGCTACGACAGCAGAAACGGAATTTGGTTAAGCGTTAATCTTCGCGAACTCTGGAGATTCGTTAACCGCGTTAAAAGACAAAAATTTGCACGGATAACTGTGTCGAAAGATGAAAGTTTGCGAGGATAAACTTCGTAGAATGAACGCGAGAAAAAGGGGGAATAGAAAGGTACGTAAATGGCGAGGAAGGAGATATACAGGTGGAGCGGGGTGGGGAAGGCAAGAGGATAGCAAGAATCAATGCAACGACGAGACCGAGAGAGGGCAGAACCCGAGAATTCCCGCAGGATACCATACGATACGCCTCGATACACGATCATGAAGATCCGATCAAGGACTTAACGGCTGCTAGGATAGCTAGGATGCCGATCAGGAGTCCACGCGTGTCTGGCCGAGTCGATACTCGACAAGAGGATTGGAAAAATTGGAAGGAAATTCACCGGTAAAGATTCTCTATCAAATAAAAAACATGATCTAAACTGTGGCTCTCGTGTTTCCTCGGAATCTCTTTACGGGAAACGATACATGGATCAAAAACATGCTGCTTCCTCGACAACGATGGAAACTTCTACCCTGTTTGTCGATGAACGCGACATCTTCATTCGCGTTTCGCAGTGAAACTGTTGTTTTTACTCTTTTAACCAGTTAACTACGATAATAATTTAAAATGTACTTTATTTTCATATTAATTATGATATATAATGATATATAAAATTTGAAAACAGAATTGACATTCATAATTGACATACTCTTTAACTTGAATGATTTACATTTAATTATAAATTCTTATATTTTAATTAATAGTTAATGATTTACGTTTAACTTTTTAATTTTTATATTTTAATCACTAATAACAGGGTATCTGATCCTAGTTTATGTAACAATTTTTTGTACATATAATGCTTATATTATCAAAATATTAAATAATACTATATTTCACTAAACATTGCTTCAACGTACATACATGTCAGTCTAAAATTTCATTTCGATACTGTCAACGTTAATGCATCATCAACTGTTTGTCGAATGAAAGTGTGACTTTCCTTTTTTTTAGATGTCCATAAAAACATACGTTTAGTATATACAAGTTTATGTTTGAAACTAAGTCCTGAAGTTAGCTGGTTAACAAAATTATGATATTACTCCCTCTAATTGCCAAGATATTAAAAAAAACATACTTTTAGCGTGTACAAGTCTATGATTTAAACTAAATTCCGCAGTTAACTGGTTACAAGAAAAGGTATGGTGCTACACCCTCTAATTGCCAGGATATACAAAGAAACACACTTTTAGTATGTGCGAGTTTACTTTCGAAACTAAATCCAGCAGTGAATCGGTTAACGGTCCCGAAATTCGACGACGAAGAAAAAATGGAGTAGGTATCCGTGTCGATGCGCACAGAAATTTCAAGAAAGCCATTTTGTCGGAAGCGAAGAGTGCAGGTCGAACGAAGAAAGAAGAACGTTAACCGGGAAAAGAGCGAAGAACGGGAACACACGGATGCGGTACGAGGGTTGGTTGTATCTCGTACGAGCATCTCCCTCTCTCGTCGACGATGACGATGACGATGATGCGCACCTCGATGAATCGGTTCACGGTTCGCCGATCCCGTTGCTAATCAAGCATGAGCCACGTACGCGTATTCTCTCGACGTCGGCCGTTGCTCGAAACCGAAAGCTCGAATGCGTCGCATAAAAAGCATCGGGTTGTGTGTCGAGTGATACTCTGGAGCACAGGGGAACGCGTGCGCCGGTTGAAACGAGGCGGATCCAGCTAACGTCGGTAACCTAAATTTACTCATTAGCCAAGGAGGAACCCGGTTACGCTTCCACTCGCGCCGGCGCCTTCGCGATAACGCGTTATCGCTTTTCATCCACCACCCCATTCGGGCCGATCTGCCCGCGCGGACCAGACCTACTTTCCCATTTCCATTCACGCGGATATTCTTTCCGTTCCAGCTTCGAACGGGCCAACAGAGAGACGACGTACTAATCTCGCCGAAATTTCGATTCTAATTCCGAACCGTCGATCGTCCACCGGCGATTTTGCTGCCGGAACGCGCAGCTTCCGCACGGTCAATCGAGCGGAGATTATAGACAGCCGATTCGGTTGCAAATTTTCAGTAAGCAGCTACTGGTTTAGAAAAGCGTAGAAAACTCGAAACTACGTTATTTTCGTGATAAAGAAGAAAAATATGAAACAATATCAAATAAAAATTGTAGAAAAATTGAAATTTTCTCGAAGGAGCTCCTGTTTTCCTCCCGTCATGTGGAAGATTCAAAACA
Source organism: Coelioxys conoideus (assembly GCA_947623535.1). Lineage (NCBI taxonomy): Eukaryota > Metazoa > Arthropoda > Insecta > Hymenoptera > Megachilidae > Coelioxys > Coelioxys conoideus. The sequence continues at coordinate 5,763,744 of OX392455.1, read as the reverse complement.
ACGCTTCTTTCATGATAGAGAAGAAAAACATAAAAAGTTCAGAAAAATTGAAATTTTCTCGAAGGAGCTCCTGGTTTCCTTCCGTCGCGTGGAAATAGAGAAAAAAATATCAAGAAATATCAAATAAATATTTTAGAAAAATTGCAATTTTTTGAGATCAAAGATTCTTGTTCCGATTTGTGTTTCAATGGGATACCCAACCCGATCGTTTGTTCCTGTACAACCGGTTCTCGTCGACCGGCGAAAATTATAATTGCCGTTGAAACAGCTTCTGGCCTCGTGATTTACTAGAACGAGCTCCTCTAGCCGAGGGTGGGTGGAGCTTTGTTAATCGCTTTGTAAACACGCGCGTACGTAGGGTTTAGCGAGGAACTTTTTAGACTGCATGAGCATCGAATCGGTCGATTACACTTTCCTTCGTCGGCTCGCCTGTAAATATCGCGATACAGGTGCACACGTTCTCCGTAAACCAATTGTCCGGTGACACGGAAAGCTCGTGGCTCTCTCTTCACGTGCAACGAGTTTCAAGGGCAAAGCTGACCCTATCGGTCAGCCAGCACCCTTAACGTCTTCGTCCAGGTCGATCCTTAGCGGCGGCTCGATCGTTTGTAATTTCGACGCAGAATTTAATGCCGAAAACGCGTCGCTGTTGAATTTCACCGATTACGCGGGGATGCGACATTTTGAGGAAGTAACTGTACCGTTGTTAATGACAATTTATTCTTGGTCTTCAAAGAATTTGATGAACTTGATCTTCAAAGAATTTCATGAACTTGGTCTTCAATGAATTTCATGAACTTGGTCTTCAAAGAATTTGATGAATATAGACTTCAAAGAATTTGAAGAACATAGACTTCAAAGAATTTGAAGAATTTGAAGTTCAAAGAATTTGATGAATATAGACTTCCAAGAATTTGAAGAACATGGACTTCAAAGAATTTGACGAACTCGAACGTCAAAGAATTTGAAGAATGTATACTTCAAAGAATTTGAAGAACATGGACTTCAAAGAATTTGAAGAACTTGAACTTCAAAGAATTTGAAGAATGTATACTACAAAGAATTTGAAGAACTTGAACTTGAAATCCAAGAATTTGCCTCCGTTCCAAGTCCGACGCGTAACGAATTTCTACGGAGTGTCAATTAATCGTGAAAAATCGCGATTCACAGGATGTCACTTCCTCCCAATCGATCACGGCACTCGATCTCGAGATCGCGACGCGGACATAACTCGATTCGAACGATATCTTCCGGCGAATGCAATTTTACGTGAATAAAAAATCATACTTACAGAAAGAAAGATCGGTATAGCTTCGAAAAGAAAAACTTTGTAGTACGATCGAGAAGAACGATCGTCCGCGACCTTTTACGCGAACGAGTCTATATCGATTCTCTAGACGGTCCACGAACTCGACCGTCGACGTTCGATTTTCAACGAGTCGGAGAACACGGTAGCAAAAATGGAACATGGACTCACCCTTCTCGGACTCGTCAGGCTCGTCGCTGGCACACTCGGGTGTGCTTCGTTCCTCCTCGCTGCTGCTGAAGCTTCTTTGAGGCTGAAGACCACCCTGTCCTCCCACCGGTTGCGGGGGATGCGCGCTCTGCGTTTGATGGACCGAATGTTGCTGAGGAGGATGCACCGCGCTACGTGGTGGACCGGCTTCTACCGTTGGCTGACCATATGTCATCGCGAGATCCGTATTCTGATCCTGAAAGCCATAACGGAGCATCCATGTTTCATGAACGGTAAAAGCGTCGGCCTGCTGGGACCGATGACTTAGTCGTTGAAAGAGCAATCCCGAATTGCTTATGGGATTAGGTGCACGTCTCCTCTCTGGTTACCTCGAAATCGTCCAAGGTGGTCTTCAAGCTTTTATAACTCGTTTTATCGCGTTTAATATCGAAAATATGGTACGACGACCTGAGATGCTCGGAATGTCGTAACTAATGCTTTAAGAAGCAAGTTTCCTGCTATCCACTTGCTAGCATTGAAAACACTAATATTACATATACAGGATATTTATATACATATATAAAACACGTATAAACCTTTTCATTTTTAATATCATAGAAAATATCGTACAAGATATTGTTGCATGTTGATATAAACGCGATTTTCTTTGATCAGTGAGAGCAATGAGCAGATCCATAAATAGCAACATCTGGATTATATATCTGCACAGCTACATCTGTATGTTTCTGTCGATAGCGAAGCTTTTGTTTAATTTCAAAGAGCATGTAAACTTGCATGTAAACGTTATTTCCGATCGCGCGATTTGCGTCGGTTTAATACAATAATCTCAACGAATAAATTGCAAGGAAGGACTAGGTGTCGTTCAAAGGGAACGCAAAAACTCTCTCTCAGCCCGTTTTCGCTAACTTCGTTTCACGTATCCTTCGTGAAGCTACTGGAGGATCCCTCGAGCACCGCCTACGTGAGAATATCGTTAGCGGTTCGCTCCTACGCGTTCGCGGCTCGTATACTTGTTGAATGTTTAATTTCCAAGTCACTCACGAATCGCTAACGACATTGGACACGCTTCGATCCGATGCCGTAAGCGCGTTCCGACTCACCGGATAGATCGGTCGTTGTCTCTGGTAGTTGAGCTGTTTCATGAGACCGTCGATCTCGCCTCGATACAAACTCGGGTCATCCTCGGCGTACGCGTCCGGATGTCTCGGTGCTTGTTGAATTTGATGAGAAGGAGCTACGTGCGGCGTTGGCAGACTTCTCGAGTGTGGCGACACTGACATATCCACACCGCTATCGCTGGTGGACAATCGACGCCCTGGACCCTGAAATCGACACGAAAATCGTCCATTTCTTGCGCGCACCACAAATCCTCGGACGCGGCGGTTCTCAAACTGTGAAATTTCCCAATATTTTCACCGAAATGCTAAAGATCGGATGCCAATTCAATTTAATGAACTTCGAGTCTGATTGTGATCACTAGCTTTTGTTTTTGACCACTGACTTTTGATTTTGACCAAATACTCCAAAATGGTATCGGGAAAGACTTGAGAACCGCTGCTGCAAGATTCGGGTTGTGGGGTGTGGTGATTGCAGTGATAGATGCAGACAAAGTGCGATCGTTGCGTCGTTTCATCAGCATGTGGTGATATGATGCAATTGGGGGTGTGTATGTACCTTTGGACAAGCCGCTGAGCGCAGTCGATGCGTACAAAAGCACCAGGCAACATCGACTCTATTAAATATTCGAACTTTGTTCCGAATATACCGATAAAATTGTGGAAGGAAAATCGGAAAGTAGAATTCTATTCGGGTACCCGCTGGTATACTGCTAACTAAAATCTTGGTTGTGTACTACGATTTAACGTTATTGGACGTCCAATCTAGTGCATAAGTGTCCATATTAATATCTACATTACGTGGACACATTAGTGGACACACGAGTATACTACCGCTAGTACATCGATGTGATAAAAAATTGCTAATTCTATAGTATACCAGCAAATACTAGGATACACATTCTGATACATCTTAGGCTAGTCCACGTAATCATTATACTCGTTCAGATTAACGGATATTGCGCGTGAATCGATGAATCAAGAACGAATACAAGAACGAGGTTCCGAAAACCTACATTCTTGCTGATCTTTGTGCGAAATGTTGAATCTAGAGTCCAATCGTTGTACGATTATGATGTACGAGTATGATAGGAAGCGAATGATGGAATAAAAACGGGGAAGTGTTAAACCCTCTGGCGGAGAATAAAAAAAAATGGCCGCCAGAATGCGCGACGCGGATTGTCCAAAGCCACGACAGCGAGGATCCATGACAAATGGTATAAAATGGTGTTGATGCACAGTGAGGATTATACCAAAAACATCGACTTGCCTCGACCGAATTCGTTAGCGTAGCAGTATTGCAGCTTGTATTGTCATTTATTTGCACATCCAGAGCAACAGTGCGTGCACGAGCGCTATTAAACGACCACAGGGACCCGGGCTAGGTCCCCGCGGTCCGTACAGTAAGTGAATGAAGTAAATCGTACTTGCTCTTGCTGAGAGTACTGTCTTCTGAGCAGACTTCCGCTCCTTAGTAACAATGGCAAATTCTCCTTTTCGGCCGCGCTGTGCGCTCTCTCGAGTTTCGGTCTTTTATCCTGAGTTTGGTCCACGAGTCCCGGAGGACCACCCACCTGCATGTCCTGCATCCGTCGCAGCATCGCGTTGTCCCCGGCTGCCAGGCCCGTCTTCGTCATCCATTGTCCGGTCTTCGACAGCAGTTCTTGTTTCTTGCGACAAAGGATGCACACCCATATTACCTGAAATCACGATCGATCGAGCCACCTTGATCATCGGCATTGTATCGCGTTTATTTGCCTCGATTGTTAGCGAAGTTCGTAAACCTGACTGGTCTCGACAATGTTTAACCTTTTCGCTTCGAGCGTCGCTTATGGGCGACATTATCAATTGTGTCCATAATTAGGAAAGTGATCTAAGTCATTTCTTGTTTCTAGATATTCAATGGATCACATTTGAATGGATTAAAAAATATTTTTGTATTATGCAACATTTTTAATTGGAATTTTATTAGTCGTCGTTAATGAACATTTATAGTAAATGGGAAATGTAGTGTGATTCTCGTACGAGAATATTGCTTTTAAAATTTAAATGGATTTAGATCATTTTCAAAATTATCTGAATGACCTATGAATGATTTTAAGCTATAAAAAATTGACAATTTTATTAGAAACAATAATTTTAATGAAATATATTCATGAACATGAGCACGGATTGTGCTACAAATATATGTATATTACACTTGTCATATTCGAGCATCGATTGTTACATTTAGCACAGTTGTTGTTTAAGACTTTGGAAAATTTCGGTGAACAATTTTATCTTTTTATTTCTATATACAATTTTTAATAATTATATTTTTATATACAATTATTAAGAATTATATTTTTAATTCAATCGAATGTTCAATTTCAATGTAATTGAAATTTTCACGGTTGAGGATCGCTAAATGTAAAACAGTCCTGTCACACGAACTTTCTTTGGTCACTAATGTTATAGCAGTGAATAACTCGTTATGTCTGATGCACTTGCCGAATAAATCGTAGCACAAGGAGTTAATACGTCGTTCGTCCGTTTTATGGTACCTTCGTGCGATCGAATCGTTCGAGACTGTAATGTATGCGTCAAAATCGATCGGTCGACGTGCGCAGAACTCGAGAGCGAATCCCGAGATTCGATAAGGCGTTAAAAAAGATTTGGTTACGCGTTAAATCGTTGCAGTAACTAAAATAATCTATAGCAACGCAGAAGAGAGAAAGCGCGAGAAGGGCGAGGGGAGGGAAAGAGTCCTGGAACTGATCGATCCAGGTCACCGCTTGTAGCGAGGATATTAATAGGAAATTATCTATAGGAAGTCGACCAGTTACCACGCTAATTGAAACGTGTAAGCATAGGTACAAGCTTCAATTTGCAGTTCTTAAAAACGCGCGTACTCGCGCCGGCGTGTAAATCGCGAGTCTCGTTCCGGACGACACCGTTTCACGCTCGGCGTATTCGTCGAACGGGATTGCTGAAACGAGGTAGGAACGCGTTAAAAATACACGTCAGCCAGAAGGGACAACGAGTCACACGAGCCGAGAAGCTGATTCGTCGATTTTCCCGACAAACCTGGAAAACTCGTCTACCTTCGTTCGACGAACATCGCGAAAAACTCTGCTATAACGTTGCTTTCATTCGGCATAGTGGCACGTTATTATCAATTTCGGTAAATCGTAGTAAAATAATATACTAATCAGTGAACGGATAAAATCGTTCGAGAGGTCCGAGTGTTCGTTTTGCAGACAAAATCCGTGCGGGACAAAGAAATATCGCTTTTGTTATTGAATATAGAAAGGAAATTTTCCTAGAATCGATACCGAATCACAGTTTGGGAAACATCGAAACAAATAGACACCGGCGTGTTCGAAACCCTCGAAGTCCCACGAAGGGGACGAACCATTTCGATGAAAGAGAAATTTATCAGAGACAATGAAAAGCGTGTCCATGGTCGAGCTGGTGGCTCGAAGTGCAAAAAAATATCTGTCGTCGACAGATTTTAAGCCCGTTGACTTTGCGACGCAGAAAGCTCCCTCGCGTAATTCGACGGCGTACGGGATCGTCACTGTGTCCTTGCTCGCGACCATTGTAGCACGTACAATAATACGCACGAATGGGCATGGAAAGTGTTATCGATGGGAACTGGCATGGGCATTGTTTTATGGTTTGTTACTAAATGGTCCATCCATCACGCTTTATCTTGATGGAGTATTCCGTCCGCCTATTCATCCTTCAAAACGTTCCACGGCTCGCTAATTATTAGCCATAGCGTTCATTGTACGGGTCGTCCGATGAATAATCACCCCCAAGAATACGCTTTTCCCTTAACTTTGACTTGTTTCTCGAAGTTTGTTCGATTCGAGCACTCGCGAGAGGAACAATGCCGGTATCGTTCGATATCGGTGTAACCAACAATTTCCCGATTCAGAGTTTGGATATTCTTGTTCGTTACAGCGTCGCCGCATCGACTAGCGCAACTACTCGCTGCTCGGGTCTGACGGCTCGTTATTTTACTACTTGACTACGGGCTATTCAACGTTCCACTATTTAACGTTTCTCTATTCGATCTTTGACTACTTTATTTTTACCTATTTGATGATTTAGTGTCCAATATTTGACTATTCGATAATTGAGTGCTCTATATTTCACTCGATATTTAACCGTTTGATATTTGACTGTTCGATATTTGACTGTTCGGTATTTGACTGCTCGATATTTGACTGTTCGATATTTGTCTGTTCGTATTTGACTGCTCGATATTGGACTAGTTTCAGGACTATTGGAGGCTCGATTATGCGAATCGCTACTCAACAAAAAAAAGTGCAGCTTTGGACTTTGAATTGTTTTATCCACAATGGGTTTCCGCTATTCTTTAATCGAATTTTTATTGTTGTTGTATTTTTACGCGGAGGTGAACCGCGTAAAAATGTTACAGAAGGTAGCGGCGGACGTCACGAAAAGTTTGTGGAAAACGGTGGTCCATTTGATCGATAAACGGAACTCGGTCAAAATCACTGAACCCAGTTAACGCGGGACAAGTGGAACGTGGCAAATTTTTTTCTCCATTCTCTCGAGCAAGGGGGGAGTAAGTTTCGAGTAACGTCGGGCAATTACGGAAAAACGAAAAAGGAGGTCCAGGGACGGCTCGTTCGCGGGCGAATATCGCGATGAATCGATAGGTTCGGTCACGCCGGCGTTTGCACAATTATCGTTGCACATTATCGTTACTCGATGAAAGCAATCCCGACCCACGAGCCCGTATTTCGCTAATCCGCGAACCGAGGACACCGTTGCAAATGAATACGTGTGTGCTCGCGTTAGGCAACGCGAGTCGGCTGCGATTTAACGCACACCGTGAAGCTGCTTTGCACTCGGTCGAGGAGCAATCGAGCGGATAAGGGTTGCTTCGGTGGCGAATTAAGGAGGAATAACCTTTGACAAGTTGGAAAAATCGATCGTTTTTTGTCTACGTGATTTGGAAGTGTCGGAGACGCGTCGGACCAGCGATATATGAGTCTTTCACTGCACACATCGACTAAGTCCACAAAACAAAAAATTGTGAAAAACAATGAAACAACGTAAATTATTCACTAAAATTCCCTTTATAATATACGTTTAAATAAATTTTCTAAAGTGCATAAATACTAAATGTATCTTTCGTCTAATGATATATCAAATTAATAAGAAAGAATAGCCAAAGAAATAATCGTTCATAATGTTACAATTTTTATATGACCGGAGTTGATCAATGAACGGTGAACGACTCGTATGTTGATACGATATCGCGATATCTTAATACAGTTAATAAAAACAGACTACAAATTTCCAAATATCAACAGCCTAGAGAAACAATGATCACCAGAATAATGTACCGACTCGTGATTCTTTTATCGAATTTTTACGATTTTATTCGTGAGATTTTATCTAGAAGTAATGTAAAAACGTAGAAATACCTGCAGAATATGTACGCGAATGTAGCACAACTCATACGCGAGACGGATCACCAGCACTGTTTCGTATTTGCACTCATTTCCGACACCGTTACGATCACATTTCGACTTTCCGTGGTCGAGAGCGAATTTTTCTTCTCCGCGCGTTGCCAGAAACGGCCATTTGGATGCGTCCAACGACCGCCATCGTCGATCCAACGGTGGCTCGTTCCTCGGTCGTCCCAGTTTTTCAGACGCGAATTTATTTTTACCTCCTCGGCAGCGCCGCGCTTAATAAGTGAACAGTTTCCGATGAAAGGAGGGTTTCCTTTGTCGAAAACGCTTTTCCACGGCCGAGCGTAATTATTTCATGGCCGTAACGCGATTCGTGGACGCGAGTCCGCGCGGAAACGTTAAAAATATCCATCGTCGGCCGCGCCGTTTCCTTCGCGAGCTTCCATCGTGATCGTGTGGTTCGATCGCGGGATCAGGTGGTCGAAACGAACCCCCGAAGTGTACCAACCGGTCCTTTCGCAAGCTGCCTAACTCGCGAGATGACGATTCTCGATCGACGGAACGAACGCGTGCACGTTTTTTTCCCTGTTCCGTCGAGGGACTTGCAACGTCGACCGAACCTCGCTGCAGACTGCCGGTGGCCCGGCCGTGGAACAGAGAATGCACCGAACAAGAAAGGGTGAAAAAAAAATGGTAGGAAGAAAGAACGAACGAGTAGAGCCGGGAGGGGCAAGGAAGGGCACGCGAGAAACGAAGCAGGAAAGACAGGAGGAGGCAGAGGGAGGCTGAAGAGCACTTCGTCGAGTTGCCTAGGTAGCAATATGTCAAGAGCTCAACCCCTTTCCACCCAGCCTCGTTCATCCCCCTTGCTAGGCGGCACCCTTTTCGCCCACCCACCGAACATTTCGTACGTACCTACGTACGTGTGTACACTCGCGTCCAGAAGTCATGCGATACCTCATTATTTTCGGGTGTATCTGGGTTACGCCGAACGCTCGCGCGCTCTGGATTTATTTGGCGCGCCCTGTTGCCAAGAATTTACCGTTTATGGAGCGGTAATGATCGTAACGGCCGCCTATCGAGCAGCCCCGATACTCGATGCCTCATGATTCGACGCTTAACTACTCGATGATCGAATACTCGAACGCCCGACTGCTCTACGTTCGAGAACTCGATGCCCGACCATTCGAGACGTTTACTGCTCGACGTTTCGCTGGTCGACGCCTGAATAATCAACACGTGACCACGTGACTCTTGTCTACTGACACTTGGCCACTACACGTGTCACCAAATCGATCCGTGACTAGTCGACGGACCGATACTCGACTCGTGACCGTTCGTCGTCCGAGCATTCGTTACGCGATGAGTATTCGACTCGTCGTGCACTCCATACGTGCGTATTTAACGGGCAGTTACTCGTCACGACTTAATTATCTGATGTATACTCACGTCTTAACTACGCGATGTACGAAATATTCTACGGCTATTTGAGATTTGGTTAGTAAATGTATCGAAGTATGGAACGCTGCAATGTTAGCGTAAATGTACGGCTAAAAATAGTGAGTGTCCCATAATTTATGAACTGGCGTGTACGAACGTACGTAGGCACGTATGTACGTGTGCGCTATTTTGCTCAGCCTAAAAAGAGAAAAACGTTGGTTACTGGTGTCGCTGGTGGTGAGGGTGGTGGTGGAAGAGTGGAGAGAAGGGGTTGGCCCTCGAGTCATCTCACCCCTCCATCGCAAAGCCGGCCAAGGGTGGTGAACCAAGGGAACGAGAATACGGCGCTGCGTGTTCGGCCGTAACGTAAATGATCATTAGTTTGGCGGCTCGAAGCGAGTTGGCTCGGTGATTTACATTAATTAATTAGAGGCCAATTAATTCAGATTACTTTATCACGGGCCTATGTGTACACAGTCAGTGTCAACGGCGACGACGACGCCGCTGTCCGAGACCAGACAATGACGGCGGCATAGACATACACACGGAATATCGGCATGGACGTTGACGTCCCGTTGCCTCGAGTACAGAAACGAAGGGATCGATAGGCTCGTTCAAGCCAATCCGATAACTCGCCACGACGCCAGTAAATGTACTCTATAGCCGGCAGAAAAGCCAGCGACGAATTATCGCTTCAGTCGATTGAACGGTTCGTCTTTTAATATATTCGATACTTCGCGCGTCGAATATTCATGCAACGAGTACTCGCTCGCGTCGAGTACTTGCACACGGAGTACTCCAGTGGCAAATCTTCACGCGTGAAGTACTCGTTTGAAAAGTTTTCATGCGTTGGAGTTCCACGTGTGGAGTTCTCACATATTGGATACGCACGCGTCAAGAACACATTTGTCAAGTATTCACACATCGAATTTCCACGCGTGGGTCCTCACATACTTTATTCTCACGCCTCGAGTACTCATTTCCCAAGTATTCACGCACCGCATTTTCACACGCGAAGTCCTCACATGTTGCGTACTCACGCGTCGAGTACTCGTTTACCAAGTATTCACGCGTCGGATTTTCACACGTGGAGTTCTCACATATTGGATACTCGCGCGTCCAGTGCTCGCGTGTCAAGTAACCTCATATCAAATACTGGACGAACAACAAACTGTAAAAGCAATTGCCTTGTAAACGGTAAAAGCAGAACTGCTACCTGTCTCCCGCTTGTAACACTCGATCGAATCCAAAATTACCTCCGCACTTAACTTATAATTAAACCGAAGTTGGTAAAAGTTATAATTCTGTTAGAACAGGTAGAAAATCTGCCGTGAGTTTCTGTTTGATGAGTTGCGGCGAAACGAGGAGGTAGTAAACCAAAGTTTCGGTTTGAAGATAGTGAAATCTGTGCACCGAGTAGCATCAACACTAAGACAATCCATGGAACCTAACTAACGCCTACACCGGCCTACGCTCGCGTGGCATTGAGACGATCTTTTGAAGCCTGACCTGAAATTATACTTGAACATAATACCGACGAATAGACAAGCAAAAGAAATGCCCCCAACGTGAGCTCTTTCAGATAATTTACACGGATTACGAAAGTTCATTCGCGTCCGAACGAAACGGAATAATTGAGGACAACGTCGACACGCTTCGCGAACTTCGAGTTAATTAAAAAATTTATACAAAGATATTTTATTCCGGGCTTTCTGTTTACGTCCGAGTTAAACAGAATTACGACTTATTCTAAAATTTCTCTACAATTCTCCTGGAACCGTATACACAGAGATACGCAGACAGTATGATACAGTGTATCAATTAGAGTATACGCGATTACGTGAACAATTTGCAATTTATATCCGCAATACATTGCAACGATTTATCAAAAAAAATAATCATCCCGAAGTTTCGTCTGCATCTATACACATGAATTAAATAGAATATTTTCGAAACTCTCCTCGTTGCGTAGGCACATAATTTACAATTTCATTCAACGAGATTCTGATCTACTGTGAAGAAATATAACTATCTGAAAATTCTATTTAATTCTCCTGGAAGAGTATACACAGAGATCACTGTATCGTGTACAGAGTATCAATTAGAGTATGCGCGATTCCGTGAACAATTAGCAATTTATATCATTACGATACATTGGGACGATTTATCAAAAAAGTAGTCGTCCCGAAGTTTCGTCCGCGGCTATATATGACAGAAGTTTAGCGAACGCGCGCGCCCACGTAAACAGCTAATTACTATGCAAAGGCTTCGTGATCGGGCCGCTATTCACGATGGTTTATGTCCCCGAGCAACTTCGACCTTTTCGTTTCTCGATTTTTCGGTCGACGAGGGCCACGCCACGCCACGGATCCGCGTACATTAGCGTCACGAGCTTCGAACAACTTTGCCAACCAAAACTTTTCTCGACTTGTCCTACATACATGCACACCGCAGGACTCTCTTTCTCTCTCTCTCTCGTTCTCGTCGATCGTAGCCTCTCCTCCTGGAAGAAGAAGCTAGTCGAGGGACGACAGATGCCTCCACGAAGAAGCCTGAGAAACTTGGGCAACTTTCAATTACCCCGCGGCTTATTTATGTGAAACGCAGCCGCGGCTCGTTGCCCGGGGCACCACGCGAGCGCTCGTTTAATCATCCTCGAGCACCGATCTTTTCGCCAGCCTGTCACGAAAAGCTGCTCCGGTCTGTCACGAAAAAGTGTGTGCCACGGATACGATCACGGTCGTTCGAGTCGCGATTTTACTCGATTTTTCGTTGCACCGTGTTGCAAATAAGGTACGTGGAATATGAAATCAAACTCGTTTTATTTAACACTGGATATAGCAATATTAAATGCATACTTACTTTAGAATTGAAAATGTAGTAGAAAAATAAATAAATATGGCAGCATCATCTAACATATACAACCATTCATTAGCTCAATAAAACATGACAGATATTTTGACAAAAGGTCGGCAACAAAATTTTATGACATAAATTGTCAAACCTGAAATCAGTCATTTTGACTGGTTGGTAGTTCTAGTGTTTTTTTTTTTTCGAAAAGAAAACCGTGCCTCTGATTCGAAAATTCTTCGACCGGTCGCGAATGTTTCTTATTTTAAAAAATCATAGTCGAGTAGGTTTATAAAATTACAGGATCGTGTTAATCCGTTGCACTCATTAATTGATTTTTTCATTTACGACCATCCGTTAATGAAAAAAATGTTTGGCCATCAACCCCCTCGAAAAAAAGATGTTATTGTTTGCAAGCATTCGCAGCCCCCATTTTTAATTCAATTTGTTTAAGCTCTTTTGTACCTGGCCTTGTACCTTGCATGATTTTTACTTTAAAAATTCCCGAAAATCACCTTTTTTCTGACTTCTAGAGTGGCGTTACCCCTTAATTAATTTACGAAATAGATAAAGAAATGAATTTTCAATAAAATGTATTGCAATGATGCAGGATGCGTAACAGATATATTTTTAACCCCTTCGTACCATCTATTTTTCGGATGCGTCAGTCAAAACTAGCTATTCATAGCTATAATATTAAAACGATCAAAGAAAGTTAAAATGTTGTATCTTATATTTATATAATTTTATCGCAATAATAAATGTCATCAATTTACAATTCTATCGAACCTTCTTGCTATGGATTATTACGTTCAGTTTATAATTATCGTTAACTCGTCTGTTTCTTTGATAACGAAATGCACTTTGCATTGAACGATGCACTGAAAATGCACTGAATGACCTCGTATAACACTATTGAATACGAAAAGCGTATACAGAGCGTTCTAATTAACCCCTTTCCGTATCATTTGTCAGATGCTTCAGACGAAACTGACTATTCACAACTATAATATTAAAACAATCGAAGAAATTAATATATTGTATCTTATATTCAACTATCCCTAGCAACAAAAAATATAATTAAATCTAAACTTCAAGTTGACGAGTGTTAAAAATTTGAGTAAAGTTTGTCACGTTCGAGCTGTAAGTGCGTGACAAGTAAAACTCGTCAAAGTATGATAAGAGTTTAATTTATTGTTCCAAGGAAATGAAAATATATTCAACCTACCTATTTATCTAAATTATTTATACGACGCAAGAGAAATGCAACATCGATCTCTATATAGGAACAATAAGGATTAAAACAATAAGCATTTAAACGAAATTCGCAATAGAATGTTTAGGACACCACAATTTAGGATCGTGGAATGATTGTATACCGTCAAAGTATGACAAGGGGATATTTATTGCTCCAAGGAAATGCAAATATATTCAACCTACCTATTTATCTAAATTATTTATACGACGCAAGAGAAACAGAACGTTGAACTCTACATAGGAGCGATGAGGGTTAAAACAATCAGTGTTTAAACGAAATCCTGCATAGAATGTTTAGGACACCACGATTTAGGATCGTGGGATGATTGTATCCTGTTTCGAGTCTCGGTTCGATGAAAAATGTGTAGAACGACGATAATCGTCGTTTTCGCTCGCGTGACCAACCACAACATTCCCAATCCTTTCAAGATCGTGACCGTCATCGATGCAACGTTGGCATAGTTCGCGTAGCCCATCGAATTACAACGACTTTCGATTAATGACCGATCGTGCCGAAATTACTGAAGCTCCAGAAGGCAGTTAGGCACGCGGGGGTGAATAGCAGCAAAAGCTGCCTCGTTCCAAGGTTGTGTGTCGATCCATTGTGTCCCGGCGAATGCACGCGTGTATCCCCGGTATTTATGTCAGAGACGAGCAGGGACTGACGGTAATTCTACTCGAACCCTGTCCGAGGAAGTATCCTTCGTTTCGATACACCGACATTCCTGTTCTCTTCGTTCTCTATCGATCGTTTCTACCTCCATCTTCGTCAATGAACGCGACGATGGCTACTGTCACGTATTCCTCGTCCCGATGTTTAATCCATTTACTACCCCTTTTCGTTTCTACTTGTACAACTTTTAAATTGCACCCTGTTCCTGGATTCCCAAATCTCATGGAACTAAATTCCACAGATGTACGTCGTATCTCTGTATCCACAAATTCTAATAAATTATTACGAGTCAACGAATAAAAAGCTTCTACCCCGATCGTCATATTTTCACTGGAGGTGCACATTTACTCTTGACAAGTCCAGTACTGTTTCAACTTTAACGCTAGAATTACCAACCGGTCAAAATAACTAGTTTTGGGTTGGATATTTTGTGTTACAAAATTTTGTCGTCGCCTTTTTGTTAAAATGTCTGGCATATTGTATTGGGCTCGTGGATGGTTAGGTAATGCTGTAGTATCTATGTATTTTTCTACTTTATTTTCAATTTTGAAGTAAGTATGCATTTAATACCGGAACCTACTTCCAATGTTACAGCTATAAATCATAGCCCCTGTATTGGTCGCGTTAATTGTACTTCCTCTTAACAAAAGGTTAAAGTATCCATCTTCCACGAAAGTAGCTTTGCGAAAAAGTGTAATTAACTCTAGTAACCGGGAGGAGTGTAAGATCAAAGGAACGGGAGCGCAAAAGTTGACGTTGATCAAATGCACCGGTGAGCAAAAAATACGACGAACCAAGTAGCAATTGAGAGAGAGCCCGAGGAAGAGGAAATTATGAACGCAGGAATTTTGTGAATTTCGTGGACGGGGTCGCGATGTCACAACAGGATACATCATTAAGAGAAATGCAGAGACACCGATGACCCGCAGTTTCCAGCTCGTAGCAACCCTTCTGCCCACGCTTGTGCCGCTCGAAAGCCACTCCTTCCCCTCGATCGGCGTGCCGAGAACACCAAACACTCGGAACAACCGCGCCGAAACGAAGAACAACGTAAATTTACCGGCCACCTTGTACCCCGTTTTCCTGCTACCTCTCCCGCCCACCCGCCCCACAGAACCGCCGACCCTCCCTACGAAACTTAGATCAATATGTTGCGTCACGTTTCCTCCCCTGTACGCCACCCGACATCCATCCACAGTCCACCCACACCTTCGTCCACCCAGCGCTTCATTCCTGACCCCAGCCCCCTACCCGTTACACGCTCGGTGACGTCACGCAGGGACGCGCCCCATTCATAGGCTCCCACGCAGACAGCGAGACAGACTGGAAACCGTACGCCGAGCAACGAGAGCAAAAAAAAAAAAGAAAACCGGACGAAAATGACGGGATTGGTTGGTGTTCTGATGACCGGAAACGAAAAGGGTGAAAAGTCATGCGGTGCGAGGGGTCACTTTGCACCCCGGAATTTTAATCCGTTCAGAGGGCACACGTCGAGAATGGCCAAGAATTATCAGGGATTTAGGCGATTTAACGGGTGGCGATATAAGAAATAGTGACGTATTGCAGCGGGTGATAATATAACGCGTTTGAATTCGACGGTTTTGAAACTAGGGATGACGATTTAAGGACCTTTGTAGCTTGGCAATACAACAAGAGGCGATGCAGCGCGTTGGGATTCAACTCATAGCTGCACAACTTGTGTCTATACAGCCTGAGGTGACACAACGCGTGTAAATTCAACTAGTTTGTAATTCAACGCTTGATTATATTAGGCGTGATTTAATGTTTGGCGATACAATGCGAGGCGATTGAACGCGTGGCGATTCGACGCTCAATAATATTAAGCGTGACGATTTAACGAGTGGCGATGTAATGGGTAGCGATGGAAGGCGTGACATACAAGGCTTAGCGGCACAATCATATTTCTATATAGAGCGTGGCGATACAACATGCCATGATTTAACACATAGCGATACGAATCGCGGCGATGGAACGCGTGGCTGAATGGATGGCGTCCTTCTGAGTCGTTCACAATAAAATTAGTTTCATTAAAAGAACGTTCTAGATTTATTTTATTTTTAAATAAAAAACCACACCATATATATCCCAATAATCCATTTTGCAATCGTTTCTTCGTACGTAACCCTTCGATATCTAACGAATCGAAGAACACCCGTGGCGCGGACACGGCAGCTAGAGTAATTGAACGAGCGTTTGTGTACCGTACCAGCGAGCGGGCGAGCGAGCTGACGGCCGTTCTGCTCCGGCGGATCGATGATGTCGTAACGCCGCCCGGTGACGTTTATCATCGTGCTTTTGCGTGTGGCCCTGGGGCTCGTGCGACGAGCTATGCGCGTGTTTCGCCCCGTCAACGGTGTATTTTCGGGCATATTAAATGAGACGCTCGAACGTTCGCTCTCTGCTTCGCTCGACCGGCGAACGCGTTGTACCGCTGGTTTGTTGGAGTTGCTGAAGTTTCGCTTGTTGGGGCGGATATATTAGGGGGTTAATATCGCCGGCAGAAAAAGCAGGGGTAGTTCGTAAATGGAAACCATCCCGCAACCTTTCTAACAGTTTTTCGTTTAAATAGGAAGCCTGGAATTGAAGATTAAATACTTCCGGCAGTATCCGAGAAAATATTACTCCAGAACTTTCCAACGTTTCTGTGCCAGCTCTCTTCGCGTGCATCTCGCGATCGCTATACTTATTGCTTTTTATCGGACGATATCTTGCATTCATATTTAACAACGCCAGTCGTTAAGTTTAACAACCACGGTTGCGGTTAGTGGATCGGTAACGCGACAATTCATCACAATTCATAATTGTGCATCGATGCGGAGTATGAATTTGTTGCTCATAGCGTTTTCGTAAAAATTTCGTTTACCCCGTCGTACAACAATCTCGCGTCCCGTAAATGAATAAATAAATAAATAAATGGATATATCGGTTGTTGCGCTGTTCGCGAAGTTACGTGGTTGTATGAAACAACTTCCGGCTCGCTTTAACCGACTGCACGACCAACCTCCATTTCTTGAGCCAGACGAAAGTACGAGGAAAACCAATAAACTTACAGGAAGTTGTAAGCCGAAGTTCCGGGCCTCTGCCTCTATTATTATACCCGCTGCTTGCTGGCTGAAATACGCGGATGCATTCTCTGTACGTGTACCATCCCGACGCTCTTATTTCTCCGTTACCGGATGCGACGCTTTCAAAAACGAAGTTAAATTGCCCGTTCCACGTTGGCCATATACGAGAACAGGCGATTCTTGCTGCCGACGAAACCTTCCCGGAAAAAGGAACGTCGATCGATCCGGTTACCGAATTATCGTAAAAATCCTAACCTCATCAACCCCTTTACGGTTATCGGCTTTTACAGATACTCAAACTTTTGAAGTTAGAGCGATTGCGAGTGAAAGGTGAAGTTGTTCAAAAAAGGGGAAAAATCACTTATTAAGAAAACAAACTTTAATGATAAATGTGACAAAGGCTTATCCAGGTTTGATCCAGCTTATACCGACTTTCTTATCGAACTGCATACAGACTTGCAGTCGTTGAGGATCATAGGCCAAAATGGTCAACATTTTTAACGGTGTAGATATAATGTGAACTTATTCAAAAAACGGAGAAAATCGCTGTCCAATAAAACAAACTTTAACCATAAATGTGAGAAAAATACATCCAGGTTTGTTCTGACTGATATCCAAGTTTGATCCAGCCTGTACTGAATCTCTTGTCGGACTGCATACAAACTTGTAGTCTTCGAGGGTCACAGATCAACATATTTAACGATGTAGATGTCATAAACATACGTTTGACCATGCATTTCTTTAAATGACCATATTACCAAATATTGTTTAATTGTACATATAAAAATGCTTTATTACCGAAATAACGACGACGACCTATCATTTTTGAACACGAGTTTCCTGTACATTTAATTCAGCACAAACTTTCGTAACTGGCGCGTTAGCTGTTCGCAAGCATTAATAATTGCATTATCTATCGAGGTCCGATAATAATCCGACGACTCGGTAACGGTCAATCGTTCCTGAAATAAGCGGGGCATTACGAGGCGTGTTCGAATGCGAGTTCCAGAAGCGGAGAATGGGAAATGAAGTGCAACGAGAAAAACTGCAACTGAAACGGTAGGTCCTATTTCATTCCCATTGATGAAAATCCCATCGAAATTGCACGACCCGGCGAGGAAAACATCGGCGTATAAATGGAGAACGTATTCATTGGCTGGCTATTTAACGATAGCATTACGCCCACGTACTCCACGCACGTACACGTACATACGTGGCCGCGATAAGGGTTGCTCGAGTATGGTTGAGCGAGGTAGGGAGGGAGGCCCAGTTAGCTGGTAGATCAATTATTCCCACGTATTTCAGGTGCGCGCCACCGATACGAGCCCGTTATCATCTTTCACGATACGCGGAACGTTCTTAATCGTTTCCAGGAAGTCGACATTTCCAGCGTGCTCGATTGCCGGACACTTTTAACCGTCGTGACCGTCACGCCGAAATTTTCCTCGCCGCGGGAATAAATGGACTGGCTCGAATCGCGATAAATCACTGCCTCGTGGATCCGATTTTCTGCGAAACCTCGGTACGCGGAACCGCGTGAAATCGCTGGAATCTTCGACGACGCGCTGCCGTCGCGATTAATTCGAACAAATGAAACGACGTTTCGAGGAACACCGCGTTATTTTGCTTTATTCCGGGAATGCAGGGGCGCGGAGATCCGGTGATACAGGGATTCGGGGATAAAGGTATCTGGAAATATAAGGATTCGGAAATGTGAGCTTCTGGAAATGTAAGAATGTAGAGATTCGGAAATCGAAGCACATAGCGATTTGGAGGTATATAGAAATATAAGAATTTAGGAACCTGACAATTTGTCAGTCTTGGAATCTGCGAATCTTGAAATACAAAATATTCAGAAACCTAAGAATGTAGGAATGCGGTAGTTTAGGAATCTAGAGATCTAGATATCTAGAGATGTAGAAATCTAGGAATGTAGGGCTACAGAGTTACATGGATCTAGTGATCAACAGATGCGTAAGAACCTAGGAACATCGGATAATAAGGATCTAGAGATATGTAGGAACCTAGGAACATATCCATATAGGGTTATAAGGATCTAGGGCTCAACGGATGTGTAAGAACCTATGAACACAGGGTTATGAGGATCTAGTGTCCTACATATGTTGGGATCTAGGAACATGACTACAGTGATTTAGAAATCTTCGAATACAGGAAATCTAGTGATCTATGAATCCACAGATCTATGAATCTACAGATCTATGAAACCACAGATCTATGAATTTGTCGCCCACAAAACAACATAGAGTATAGCAATACGATGCATTGTGATATAACGCGCAACGATATATCATATTGAACTAAATCCCACCTCGAATCGCAAAAATGGCGAGAAACGTCAGAGGAGAATCGATAAACGAGATGGTCGATGATACACGCGAAGGTCCTCGCCACGCAAATCGATCCTCTCGCGTCGTGAAAACTGGCTCGAAACTGGAAGTTACCGGGTTCGATTAGGCTGACAAGTTCGATCGATGAAACAACTTTGATCAATGTCGGGCGCGAATCTCGAAGAAACGGAAACGACAGGTACGATTGTTCGACTCGTCGCAAACAATTACCTCGCACCTGTCGCTATAGGCTGTCGGCTGACTATACCTGGGTTACACAATCGCACACCTCTAAATAGAATGGCAACGCGAACGGGTTGGCTCGTTTAATAGGATTGTGTCTTTCGGGATGATGCGGATAAACGACGGACGAAATCGACACTTTTTCTCGCAGTTCTATTTTTAGCTGGAAAATTGCCACGTTCGCCGGTTAAGTATAGCGGGCTGTTGATTGAATAAAGTAAATTGATTAAGATGTATTGAATGTTACGGACGATTCCACGGTGTTATCGTGCGAGCAGAATTTTGTTAAATCTGTCGTCTTTCTGTGATGTACGCATTCTTTAACCTTCGTTTGTTTGTTTAACTCCTTGCCTTATGATTTATTCGTCAGTCAAAAATGACTGATCACATGTATTAAAGCGTATAAAGAAAAATAAAATGTTAAGTCAATTTTGTACTCAGCGAGTTGTAATTGAATTTGAACTCCAAAATGAAACGTATTGAAAATTCGAGTAGAATTTATAGCGATTTAAGTGCGAGTCTGTTAGACTCCTCAAAGTATGACAAGGAATTAAGATCTTTACAATTGCAACAAACTCAAAGATTATTTCGCAGGCACATTTCAAATACTTTGCAAGTATATCGACTTCTCTAGGAAAAATTGGCAAGTTAGGAAAATGATGTTCCACCACGAACTGCATAGGAAAAAATTCAGAAACTCGAACATTTGTACGAACATACAGCTGTATGTGTACATGATCGAGTCGTAGCGATAAAACTGCAACGGTTCCCTCGAAATTCGACGAATCGAGTCCCGATCAAACCAGAGCCTTCTTCGCGTTCAACGATTCGAGTGGAAACTTAAACGCAGCGTATGGCAGAATCGATTTTTTGATAAAGCTAACCGGCTCATCAGCGACGATTACGTACGGCCCGTCGATGAGAATTCAAACGTTCCAACACATCGGGGAATTTATTTGGATTTTCCAGAGCCCCTACCGCTATCGGAAAAGAACGAGCCTTGAAATGTCACCAGAAACAGGCGTTTTCGCCGTTGCTCGCGTACCGCAATGCACCGTCACAGAGGATTTCCTTTGATCCCTTCATTTAGGTAATGAATCTTTTTCGGTCGGCAGCCTGACCGGCGTGACGACAAATAAAACTCGTGATCCCTCAAAGTGTGGATGTTCACTAAATTTAAGTGGTTTCCGTAATTAAAAGGAAAATAGAGGATTATCGAGCGCCCGTACGCGGACACCGTCTCTCTTAGTGACACGCTCTATTCCTTACAGACTCGTTTCGGACTTTTCAAGTGTAAACGAGACAGGAGAAATGTCTTAGAAACGTTCGAGATTAATCCGAGCGATAATAACGGGGTACCCGTCTCCACTTTCAAAGAATTCACCGTGTTTCTACATTTTTAGGACACTTTACTATCGTTTCGCGATCGCGTTAACGTGCTTAACCCCTTACACTACTGTTCATTCGACAAATGCGTCAGATATTACTAACTATTCACTGCTGAAACATTAAGGTGACCATAGAAAGTTCGTTTTGCATTTATCGATCCTCAACTGTGCAAATTACTAGCATTTTTCTAGGACAATGATCAGTGGATCAAAAGTGCACAACTAATACCGCTCTTATTGTAATAATAGGTATTATATGAACCAGATATGTCCATACAAAAAGATACTGAAGTGAAAATCAAAGAATAATAATGGGGGTTGAAATGAACGAATAGATATATGGAAGTATCTAATTTAATAAAAAAGAATTTATTTTTTTTATAGATTTACAATGTATTTATGCAAAATGGAAAATGTAAGAAAGAAACTAAACAATTACTTATATATATTTTGTTTATTTCTTGAAATATCACGTCATGTGCTCAATTTTTTTGAAATATTTATGTCACAAATATGACGGCATTCATTCGTTAAAGGTTAAAAATATCAGCAAGATTTATTGAGTCTGTAACTCGTTACTATAGTGCAAGGGGTAGTGCTCGTCATTATAGTTGAAATACTCGATTATACCAAAATTGTATTTCGGTGAAAACGAGAATCAACGCACAAATACGCGCTAATCAGCGGTTTCAAAAGTAGACGAAAGTATCGGTAAACGTTTCGCGCGAATCGACGTTTACCTATCTGCGAGTTACCCCGACAGTTTCGCTGGTATATTTGTGGTTACTTTTCAACCCCTATGGTATACATAGAGCTCCACCCGTTACGAAACAACGTTTAATTGCCAACCTAATAGGTCTCGCTCGGGGCGATATCAGGTTGTCCGTGAGTCACCGTTAACGGGACTCGCAGCGAAAAACAAAGAGGATTAGATATTGCAGTGTAGGAAGACTCGATTCTCAGCTTCGGACAATATATCTTGCCGCTTCTTTTCCGATCTAGCCCCTACCTTGTTCGACCGTAGAGTGACCTTTCCGCCGCAGCGTGCGCAGCACCGGATGCTGCAGTAGTTGCAGATGTGGCCGACGCCGTCGGCGAACTTGGTTTTCAGGCATATGTGACACGTGGCGTGCAACTCCACTCCCGCTTTCTTGTGTTTCTCCGAACAGGCCCGTATCCTTTCCTCGAGGATCTTCACCTCGTCCTGCTTTCGTCTGTGGACAAACGTATTACACAAAATCAATTCGTAGAAAGAAATATTTCACGACACTTGCGAGTATCGTTTCGTTGATATTTCTAGCGCGAACACCGTAAAATCGTGATATTTCCCTGCGCTAGGGGCTGCGGGGGCGAGTAGGGAAATTAGAAAGGAAATTTGATACTTTTCACTCGAAAGATTTTTCATTGTTGACAAATAACTGTAAGAGTGTCTAGTTGAAAAGTCTGAGGAATTTTTTTGAAACTATTATTTTTTTTATTATTGATTTTTATTATTTTTTGTGGGCTCTATTAATATTGTCTGTCTCATTATATTCAAGCATCATGTGTATAATACTATAAATTTAGTGAACAATTATTTAAAATTGTTGCATTAAATCAAATAGGAAGTGGAAAAATATATAAAAAAATTGAAAATACTACGCCTAATTTATTGTGCTTTATTTTCGATCTGGAATTGATCATCGAACTTGTTCCAGTGAAAGTGACCATAATGAGACTTATATGTATTATGTATGTACGTAATTATGTTGGGTAGAGTAGCGGAAGTTTCCAATCGGAAATTTGCCAAGCAGTGAAATAACAATCTCGGTATCCAGAATATCGAATTACAGTAGTTAACACGGACGAAGAAAAAGTGAAACCCTCGCAACTGTTGCCGAAGTTCGGTAACATTTTCTGCCAGGACATTTTACAAACAAATATATCATCGCCACGATCAATTTGCTAGGTAACGACGTGAACACGCATTCGGAATATGTGACGCTCCCTTTCGAACGAGATAAAAATACCGTCGTACGATCGACCTACAAAAAGAGATTCAATTTCCGTGCATTTCCCGGGACTAATGTGCAGCATCGCGAGCCTAGATAAAGCTCAACGGCAGAAACGATCGTGCTAGAAGTAGTCAATGCCATATGTAAATTCGAGGTCGAGGCATCAAACGAATGAAATTCCGTGGACGAAATCGAGTCCCGTAAGAAAGGAACACAGCCGCGGGAAACGGTTTAACAGCATCGATAAATATGTATACGTGGTGCCGCGAAAATATTCGAACCGCGTTACGAGCAAAATTGGACTGCTAGAACGGTCATTGATGTCTATTATCATCGATACACTCACACGTTCGAGAAAAAGAACTATTATATCTTCTATTTTACAGTAGACATTTGTATTAGGGTGTCCCATAAGTTTCTTCCTCTTGATACAATATAAAAACATATGTACTCCGAGCAATATTTTCCTAGTAAGCCTCGATGATTTTAGAAAAAGTAAATAATGATGTTTCCTAAGGAGTGAAAGAGTTCATGTTTGATACATCGAATCAACCTTAAACAAGATTGCAAGGGAACTCCCTTAAACAAGGGAGTAAATAATGATGTTTCCTAAGGAGTGAAAGAGTTCATGTTTGATACATCGAATCAATCTTAAACAATAATTATTGCGTATTCGTTTCGGTCAAAAAAGGAAGAAACTTATGGGACACCCTGATATAACCATCAATCGTTAGCGCAACAACCCGCTCCGTTCTCGCGTAAAACGAAACGGCAACGTAATCGTTTTGTATAGTACACCGTGATAGCTTTCGAACGATATCTGAAGATTTTCAGGCCGAGAATTTAGATGGCCGATAGTCGTGGTACCCTCGTATGACCCTGCCACAACGTCGGAGGGTTAAAGAGCACGACGGAGGGGTAGAATATCAGAAGTAAGGGAAATCGAGTGAACCGAGATGGTCATGTTCCATCCACGACAATCGTACATCTTCAATTTCGAGAGCTCCGTTCGGTAATTCGAGCCCCCGAGGGTAAAACAAAACCGGGCGAAAGAATGCCGGAGAATTCGCTGTGGTATTTCGATTTCTGCGGCGAGCGATTAAAATTCAGCCTGTCGTCCTTGCCCGGGCCGGGATTTTTCCGCAAATTGCACCGGAGGCAACGCGTTCTACCGCGTTCCACTTTGACCCGTCCTCGGTATGATTTCGTTTAGGCGCAGCTACTTAATTCCGGCCGCGTAACTAATTCGTCGTTTCTAACCGTTGCTCGCCACTCGACTTCCCACTACGCGGTTTGCGAGATTTCCAAGACCGAGGACGACCATCGCCGGTTCAACAGTCAAGCACCAGCGATTTCGGAAAATGTTCGCCTTCCGTCTCGTTATCGCGCTACGGAAGATTTAAGATTTGCGCTTTGTACGCGGTTTGGGACGAGAACGTCCCCTCCGTACGGAAACCCCCGTGAAAACGCGGTTTATCGATCGTTCGAGGTCCCCGTAACGATTGTATCGTCGCGTTAGAAAGATCCTAAAGTTTGACGAACGAAGAAACGACGGAACAGCGTCGAAAAATTAAGGGACAATTAACGATGAAGTACGGGGACATTCAATGGAAATACAGCGTGTGATACAATTGATGAAACTAAGCCTGGCGATATAACGCGTGGCGATGTAACACGTAGGGATTCAACTCGTAGCGGTGCAACGCATGGCTATATAACGCGTGAGGATACAACGCATTGAAATTCAGCGCATAGCGACCCAATAAATGGCTATACAACGCGTGAAAACTCAAATTGTTGCAATCATCGTTTGATGATATTAGGTGTGACGATTTAACACTTGACGATATAATGCGTGGGGATGAAACGCGGAATTCAACGCATAGTACAATATATTGTTATACAGTGCGTGGCGATACAACGCGAGGTGACGAAACGCGTAGAGATTAGCCTCGTAGCGACACAATGTGTGCCTATACAATTATTAACATACAATGCGTAGAAATTCAGCGCTTGATGATACTAGGCACGACTAAGTGCTTTCCGATATATCGCGCTTCAAAAGATAGAAAATATGCGCTTTGTAGGCGGTCTGAGACATTTTCTACCCCTCAGTTCGAAGACCCCCGTGAAAACACGGTTTATCGATCGTTCGAGGTCCCCGTAACAATTACGGGATCGTCGTCCGC
Organism: Coelioxys conoideus; assembly: GCA_947623535.1. Taxonomy (NCBI): domain Eukaryota; kingdom Metazoa; phylum Arthropoda; class Insecta; order Hymenoptera; family Megachilidae; genus Coelioxys; species Coelioxys conoideus. Next base: position 5,738,246 of record OX392455.1, on the reverse strand, counting down.
GTTAAAAAGAACCGAAAATCCGTCTAACAGAAAAACGACGAAACAAACGCTTCGAAGAAGGAACGCGAAAGAACACGGTACGTTAATTAGCCGGAGAAAGATGAAACCGTGAATGGTCGCAGTTCTTCGAACCGGGCGAAGCTTTGATACCGAGAGCGCAGTCAATTTATCGCCAAGGTAATTGAACTGGAATGGAATGTGATTGATGTCATCGATTTATTCCAACTCGCCACTAGCTTACGACACTTCTACGTCTTTCCTTCATACGCTGAAAATTCGCTACAAAGTCTTTGGGAAATTAGAGAAAAATATGGCCAATCCACGGAATAATTCTGAACCGGTTTTCCAATCGGTTGCAAACGCTCACCCTGCTATCTTCTCAACGCCAAATTATATTCTCCCCTCTAATTCGTCGTGGAATAATTTGATCGCGCGGCAATCTCTCCCGACGTCGTTTTAAATCATCGCTGAAAGGTTCGAAGATTAAAGAAAACTCGTGCACGTTCGTACACAACGTTAAGCAGCCTAATCACAGGGAATGCCTGGCCGCCGGGTTAAGACGTAGTCTCTAGCCAAGTAGGTTAGCCACGATGATGCACGAGAGAGCGGCAGCACTTGGCACACGAGGCTACAGTTTCTTTTCGACCGGAAGTCTCGGTCTCTAGGTCGCGTGTACGAGCCACGACGGAACTGTAAGGGTTGTTGCCACCGGCTGGTTCAAACTCGGATCATCGAAATGGCGCAAATCATACCGGATTCATTTTTATTCTGATTTACTTTAACGCGTTCGAATCGCTAAGATTTCATGGTTTCAAATTTCATATAAATTGTACTCGTTGTATGAATCATAAATCATTTTTTGATACATACCGCGAATGGTAGAATTTCATAATGGAAAGATAAAATGAAAGGTAATCGCAGTTCATTTAAACAAAGTACAAAGAAATATCGATATGATTGTATTAATCAGTGAGGAGATATATGTGCCCATATGTATGAATACTCGAAACATCGAAATGATTGTATTATGCAATGAATACATACATGTACTCATATATATGAATACTCGAAACATCAAAATGATTGTATTATACAATGAGTACATACATGTGCTAATATACATGAATACGCAAAACATCAAAATCATTGTATTATACAATGATTACATATATGTACTCATATATGTACTCATATGTACGTATTCATATATGCATTCATATATGTATGCATTCATATGTGCATTCACATATGTATTCATACGTGTACTCATATGTATGAATACTTTGTTTAAATGAATTACGATTATTCTTCATTTTATACATCCATTACGAAATTCCATTATTCGTGGCATATAAATGTGGAGGAGTAAAAAAAATGAAAGAACAAGCGAATCGAAAAAGTTGCAACATTTCGTCCAAATAGGTACCGCATAAAATCACAGTTCCCACGCGAGACCAAAAATGCGAATATATTAACATCCTCCGTTAACACGAAAGCAGCGGGGCTGTAACCTAAATCTTGGGTCGGCCGACGGAGTCAAAGGTCGCGGCTGCATGTCGCAAAGTACGCAACATCGTATGTCCACCCACGCTTCTCTAATTGTTTTACCAATAATCGCGAGCACGCAACGGCGATCGTGTCCGCGGCTGAAACTCAACGTTGCGCGACGTTCTGTCCGCGTTTCGAGACAACGTCACGCGAGACAGAGAGACGGAAGGAGAGAGAGAGAAGGAGAGAGAGAAAAAAAATATTCTTCCGTGACAAAGAGGCGGATCAAAAGCGGAGAAATGTAGGTTATTTAACGAACACTTCCTGCGATCTCACGCGCGACTTTTTCTTCTCTGTCCCACAAAATCCCCGCTACATCGCGGCGGTGTCCGCGAGCACCAGCCTCGAGCCTCGTGGCTACGTGTTCTCCACGAACAAAGAATTTTCTTCGTTCACGCGACGCGTCGAAACTTCCAACGGCCAGTTCGAACCCTCTTTCCTCTCTCTCTCTCTCTCTCTTTCTTTTTATATGCCATCGCGTGGAACTTCGTCCCTCGTTGCGCGACCGAGCTTTATATAGTTTCCGTCGAGAATAGTCGAGGCGCATGATAAGGGGAGAGGGTGACATTTGTGTGGACGGAATGGCAGAAAACGATTTATAAGTTGCCCGTTGAAGGGACACGGTTTGTTTTATAACGTACCTTCGTTCGTGGTGTTTAACCTGCTGAGGTGTCGCGGGAAACGGTATCGTTTTCCACGAATTTTAAATACGATTTTCGCACGTATCGTGTATAGACTCCGGTAAAATTCGACACGACGGAATTAGAACGACGGAAAACGGACCCACGCTTTTATGCCACCCTCCCTCAAACACTAAGGACCAGGGAAATTGGAAAGGGACCAGTCGTCAGGAAACCGCAGCATAGTCATTCTATTTACCATTGTATTAACGCTAGTTTCACGGAACGAGCCAAAATGACTCGTAACGCATTTTTTATTGTAAATTATAAACACTATGAAGAAGCTTTTATCAAAGTTTGTGTTAACTGTTGTCAAGATAAAGGATCATTGTATAAGCCAGTTTACGTATCATACTTTATTTTCTTCTCTAGTTTTGTTTTAATTTAAAAATGGTCATTACACTTCCGTAAATCTAGCGTTAAAGACCATAAGGTCAACTTAAATTTTCCTTGTCATTTCATTTAACTTATTACTTCTATTTGCATTGTACATACTACTACTGTATTGTACGAACTAATACTATGCAGAATTTATACGAATAAATACATTTATATTTTGTTGGTTAACCCCTTGCCTTATAATATCGTCTCCGTGACGCACATAAATGTTGACGCGCGACAAACTTGTCTGATATTTTCACCGCAATTGTATTTCGAGCTCAATCTTAATTACACTTCGTCCATCAATTATCGTGGTGTTCAAAATATTCCTAATATTTGAACATTCTTTGTCTGTCTTATCGTTACAACGATAATTAAATCGCTCTGTCTGACGCACTCTCCGATAAAAGCATAAGTTAAGGGGTTACAGAATAAATATTCCAACAAACGTTTTCTCATAATTTAAAATTTTAGAATATCGTTAAGAAAATGCCAAAAATTTCTGAAGCGTGCTCTTATTGTTTACGATAAATAAGAGTATATTCTAAATCGGACCAAATTTTCTTTCATCGAGAACAATGTAGACAAAGACAAACGATTTTAACCACGCTGTTGTGGGATCGCGTGTGATTAATGTAGTTCAATATTCGTCCATTGACGGAACTATTTGCTAATTAGAGCTAGATTAGAACATTGGCAAAACATAATTGATGCAATTTAGTAAATGGCACAATATCAGAAGCTTTCTCCCGTGTAAAATTTGGGGTAATGGTTATCAATGACCCTCAACCTCCACGCTGAGCCGCCACAAGATACTGTTTCGATACGTAACTAGAATACAGTTTCAACGGCCCGCAGCAATTATCGCAAGAAAATTTAATGCTCCGATACTCGTTCGATTCTCTATACATCAGAAAAATACATGAGTTACCGAGATACACGCAAAATAGCCTCGTTCGAGGCAGGGAAGCGAAAGGTTACATCTATTTTTGCTTGGTTCGAAGCGAGCCACTTTCGAATACACCGAGACTCGTCCATGCAAGGATTAAAATTATCGCGCGATAATTAACTCGCTGGTTGTGCCTCGCATCCTGACAAGAGAGAGCAAACGTGTTCGAACACGGTCCAGGGAATTTGGGAATTTCAGTTTCTCGAAATCAGGAAATTGAGGAATTAGGGAAACTGAGGATTTGGAAATTCGAGGGTTTGCAGATGCAAGAATTTCGAACGTTTGGAAACTTGTGCATTTGAAAATACGAAAATTTGTGTATTCGGAGAATTTCAAATGCTCAAATATCCATTTGGATATTCGAGAATTCGGAGACGAGACAATTTATAATATAGATCATTTAGAACCTGGGGATTTGAAAATTTCGAAGTTTTGAACCTTGAGCGTTTGAAAATGCGAAATTCTGAGAATCCGGAAAATTTCAAATGCTCAAACATCCAAATTTCAGAAACCCAGAATCCTCAAATTCCTGTAGTCCCACGTCGCCGAATTCTGAAATTGTCTAATTTCAAAATTTCTCAAAGCTGAAATTCCCAAATTCGTTGCATTCGATTACACCTACTTCTCCCTGTCGGTATTTAAGAACTTGAAAATGCAGAAATTCAGGAATTGAAAAACTTGGGCTTCTCGAAATCTGAATACTTCGTGATTCGAAAATGCGAGAATCGGAGGGAAGCGCGTGTTGCAGCGTTTATATTTCTTGCGAGCCGAGGAGAATGTATGTTGCATTCGAGTGTAGATCTAACCCGTTAAAACGCGCCACCTTTCCTCGGGGCTAGCCTCCATATTTCAGGATCCGGGCTCGAATTTACCGTTCCAATCCAACCTCTTTCGCACACCATCCGCCGGCTGCAGTTGTGCATACCCTATGCACACCCCGTGTGCAACTACAGCGACTCGTTACCGAGCCACGTCAAGGCTTGCTGCCTTGCATTTTACATGCGTCCCTACACATACTTGTCGTTCACATTACATGATCTCGCATCGGTATGGCGGAGCACGCTTTCCTCATTACTCTCTCACCAGCTTCCTCTCTCTTTCTCTCTTTTTCACCTTCTTCGCGTTCATCCCCATTTTCTCGTCGCCTTTCTCGATTCACCCCTGCTCTTTGTCTCTCCTTTACTCTCGCTCGACTGCTTTCTCACGTTCCCGTTTTCCATCAGCGACAACCTATCAATAAAACGCCTTCCTCGAGGAACATCGTCCATTTTCCTTGGCGTCGTATCTCGCTGCGACTATGGACGGTAACTGAGAGCGAGACCCGCTGGCGCATCCGTCACTGGCTGCTTTCGCCACGAACGGCCGCCAACTTACGCAAATAAAAGAGGAAAATGATCGCGAGAAGTTTTGCGGACTCTCGGTGAATAGTCGACGCTCTGATTCGAACGACAAACCTATCGAAAGAATTGCCAACGAATCTTCGACGTTTCGGATATTTCGTCGCGAACGATTTGGATTCGGTTCCGCTAGTCGAAAGAATTCGAGAATTTATCGCGACGCGAACGATGTGCAACATTTAGACCAATCTCGTGAAGAAGATTATCATATATGATATATGTGAAGATTATAATAATAAAAATAATAATATATGTATCATTTATTTGAATAATAATTCAAGAACAATTCTTATATGTACATGCATAATTCAAGCATGATTCATATACGTATCATATGTACATACATATGGATAATAATTTAAGAACAGTTCATGTACATATCATATATGTATATGCATAACTCAAGAATAATGCATATACGTATCATACATATGGGTAATAATTCCAGAACAGTTCATATATATATCATATATGTATATGTATGCACATAACTCAAGAACAATTCGTATACACATCATATATGCGCATAACAATTCAAGAATAATTCATATGCATATCACACATATGAATAATAATAACAATATTGAAATAAAAGATGGGCGAAGAGGTAACAAACGGATAAATATAGGCACAACGAGGCGATAATTGTAAAAAGAATTAAAATAAATGCGCGTTGATCTGTGAAGACTTTGTTAGGACGAGCATTTATTTATGAACGCAACTCCGTAGACACAAGGGTAAACATTGCGCGATAAATAATTTCTCTGTCGAGTTACGAAACTTGAAAAGACGCTTTTAGCATCGTCGATCGAAAAATCGACCGATCGATTATTATTAACCGACCGGAATGCAGAGAGGATGCCGGTCTATAAAAGGGTGGAAGAGAAGAGAACAGTTAAGTGCACCTGTACTCGATGGTCTTTCGAAAAAATAATTACTTTCCGATTCGAAGACGAGAGAGCATCGATTATTATCAACAATCTCGCGATACGACGTATTCATAATTCGAACAAAATTTCGTTGCAATCGTAACGATAAATTTTATCGAATTACGCAACAAATTATACATTTCCAGCAAATACGCAAATCTTGATATCTCTCGACGATTCTGGGATTCAGGAAGAAACGCAGATTGCCATTTCCGAAAGAGAGAATCGAGCGGAGAAACCGGCAGGGGATTATCATCCGCGAGCGTGTACGCGACGCTGAATACCTAAATAGAAGATGTCATAGATATAAAACGGTCAAGGACTAACGAGCAGGTGAGTCGAGAAAATAGGTGGAACGCGTCAGAGAGGACAATTTGCTGGTCAAGAAATACATGTACCCGATCGATCGGTTATCGTCTCGTTCGTTCAGTAATTCTGATCAACGACGCGCGACCATAAGCACATTTTCGAGCTGTCCGCCTATCCCGTCTGACCATTCAAACATCGCACTACTTGCCGACACACGCTGTCTCTTGGCTTTGTCGCTCCGCTTGCTTATTTATTTAAGGAGACACGCAAGAGTCCCTGATGGAAATCAGAGAACATCGCGTAAATCTTCTTGAAACGCTAATCTGTTCAACAAGTATGAAAACGAAACTGTAGCGTATACTGGGTGCTTCGGGAATGTTTAATTTGTTGAATCGGAGAATTCTTGTGCATCGGGGATGTTGATTCGTTTAAATCGCCCGTTTAATCAGACCACTCCGGAATTTTGTTTTAAAAATGAACTTACTGAAATTTTTAAGCCTTCACGGACGTTGCATGTGTACTTATGTTTGAACTTAAACTAAATTATGAAAATAAATAAATAATGTATAGTACGCAAAGTGGCTCGTACAGTGATTCTTTATCTCGGTGAAGGTTCACATGCTTTTTGATTAAAGCTTCTCAATAAATTTTATAATTGAAAATAAGAAACGTAAGATCCGTCATTTTTACGGGTTCCGTAAATCTAGTGTTAAAGTGATTAAAGTTCGAATGTCAAGACTTCCCATTTAGTGATCCTCGGATACCGCAAATATAAGTAGGTTAAAGTCGAACGTTCGAGCCGTATTAAAAACATTAACAACGTCTACCATTTTCGAACAGCGAGTGCATCACGAGTGTAGCTCGTAGTTGTAGGGTAAAGGGTTAAAGTCGAATCGCTTATCAAAAAAAAAAAAAGGAAAAAAAGCGGATCGTAGAGCCGGTAGAACGAAGAAGACGAAGACAGGCCAGAGGCAGAACGTACCTCATAATCTCATTTTCCTTCTCCTCCTCCTGTTTCTGCCTGATCATAACCTCCTCGATGGTGCTCCTCTCCTCGGGGGTGAGGTGCGACATATCAGGTATAGCCGCCATCACGGACGTAAGATAGGAACGTGCACGGGAAGGTCTAATCGCGAGGAGTTTAGCGCGAGGCGCGGGCCGGCGCACCACCGACGACGCCGCCGATGAGATACCGCGACCGCGACGACGAGGTTTCTCGCTCGCCGCGCGACAACGTTCGTTCCTACGGGGTATCGCGTCCTTTCTACGACTACGGGAAGGCTGTGTCGTACGGGGGGAGTCATCCGACACCGGGTAACCGGACCGGTTGGCCGCGACAACACGGATACGCGTTCGACTGGCGACGCGGCGGTTGTCGCGCTTTCGTACGTTCCACTGGTTGCTGCTGCTGGTGCTCGACACAGCTGACGGGTAAATTGATGAACGGCGTGCAGCCAGGAAGCCCGTAGACGGCCACTGGACAAGGGGAAGCCACTCGACACCAGCGGGCACCCTCGTTCGTCCGCGCCTTCTCACCGGACAACAACAGGCCGCCACTCATGCGATCGTGATCGACGCGGCGCGGCCTGGCTCCGTGCTCCTCGTCTCCGTCGGCGTCCTCGTCGTCGGTGTCTCTGCTCGTACGATTACCAGCGACCGCATCCGTATGACAAATCATGTTCACAGCCTGTGAGGAGGTTCTCGCATTCTCTCGTCACCGGTACCCGGTCCACCTTCTCCGCTCGAACCCACCATGGAACACGAGTGTGCTCGACCGGGTTTTGTTCCTCGAAACCGACCTTCGACCGGGTTCGCTTCGTTATGGCGGCTGGCGAGAGGTTAGAATGCGCGCACTGATCGGCCCCCGCTCCTAACCTCCTCGATCGCCTCTAGCCCTCTCTCGGAGGCTCTCTAGCCAGACGCGTCCAACGCTGATCGCCCTTCGATTTGTTTACCCCGTTTCCGCTCCCTCTGTTTTGGCGTGGTCGAGCACCCCGAGGTATCGCGAGCTTCCGAACGGCCCAGTTCACGAGTACATCGATTGAAAAGGAAAACGGGTCACGGGTGCCGTTGCTGCACTCGTTTCTGCCGTACACACGGGGCGCAGGTTCTTGAACCTCGCCGAGGAATACGCGATCCCGTACACACGCGCCGACCGAGCACCAGGTGGACGCTCGAAACCGACGACCAGGAATCGTTAGGGACAGGATTAATGGCTACGTCGGTCGTGTTCCCGACCTCCGGGCCGAACGTCGATTCCAAGTGGTTTCACAATGTACACTGTTCTCGTAACGGAAACCGATTCGAAGCACAGCGGACTTGACGGCAACGTCTTCTCCGGTCGATCGAAGTTCGCGGGCGCGATCGAACCGAGACGTCGAAACACGGTTCTGACGTGCGTCGATCTCCCTGCCACGTACGCGTGTCTCGGTTACGCGCGACGATATATTCGACGCTACAAGTATTCGTTGGTTCGCGATTCACGTGGCGGCCGAGACGACGATGGCGCTCTTCGACGTCTCTGCAGCGACCGCGACACCCACACAATCAATCGCCCTAGGCCGGATCGTTCCACACCCACGAGAGCCGTTTCCTCGGCTGACCGGTCGTCCACGACGTTCTCCTAGCGTTATCGGCCGGCCATGGTCGCCCGCTGTCCCGAAAATGGATTCTCCTTCTTCGTTGGTCAGGTTACGAGCGACCACTCGCGATAATATCGCGGCTGACTCGATCGCGCTCGCTCGCTAGCACTTGATCACACTCGCGCGTAAAAACGTTGGGCGAATTCGGTCGAATCGGTCGAACGGCGAAGCGAACTTCCGTGTTACGACGTTTCCTTTCTAGCTACGCTCGACGCTAGAACAACACACGAATGGGCTTATTCCACACCCCTAGCGCGCTTATGTCCGCCAACGCTCCGCGATTGGTACTACTCTCACTGACGGCTCGGTCTCTCCTTCTCGCTCTCTTCCTCCGGCCGTTCTCTCCCTCTCTTTTCCACCGTTTCGTTCCTCCCCTCTCGTCCACCGATCGCCTACATCTTTCTCCCTCCAGCGGGTCCGTTTCCCTTATCCTCTCTCCCCCACGACCGTCTACCTTCCACTATCTCCCTGCCACCGCCTGCTGCACCTCTCCGCAACGGGCTGAAACGGGAATACCGGTCTCCGCGAAGGGGGCTAATTTCCGGCCGCGAATCGACTTCCTGTTACGATTCTGCCGTCGAAATCGCGCTACCCTCCGACGTGCCGACCCTGCGTCCCTCTTCCAGCTGTCGTCCATGTAAAAAAGAACGCAGACGACCCGTACGAATGACTCGCCACCGCGGAGGACACCCTGTTCTGCGAGTGCCCGCGGACGACCGCAGTTGCGCGTATCGTTCGCAACCCCTTCCCCGACCGTGTTTGTTCGTTCGAGAACCACCACCCGGTGCTGCACGAATTTTCTTGCCGTGCATGTGCAGCCGCCGAGACGGAAACCGGACCACGACTCTCGGATCTCCGCGTACGGCTGGTTTGAACCTTCGGGAACCCCGCTAAGGGATGCGCGATCGAGTCCGGGACGATTTTTGATGGTCGGTTAGAACATTTGCCTGTGGGACGCGTTCGATGAACGAGATCCGTGGAAAGCGTCCATTCATGCGGTCTTAATAAATAATGGGATGCGGCGTACGTCCGAACCAATAAGGACCACAGGCCGCACTTACGTCATGGAAAACCGGGTATTGATCGCACCCTAGGCCAATGGGGTTCATCGCCGCAACGGTGCCACTTTCAACGTTCTGGCGGTGAATTCAAACGCCATCGAAACAGCGTCACGACCACCATCGACGCCCGGGAAACTACGAATCGTTCCTGAATCAACTTTGTCGCCGAGTCGCTGCCTTATTGGTCGGCGATCGAATTTCTCGGATGCCATGAACTTTTAACACTAGAAGTACCGGCATTAAATGCATGCTTACTTCAAAACTGAAAATACAGTAGAAAAATAAATAAATAAATATTGCGGCAGCACCTAACATATACAACCATTTATTAGCTCAATAAAGCATGGCAGACATTTTGACAAAAAGACGGCAATAAAATTTTGTAATAAACAATGCCAAACCCGAAACCAGTCATTTTGACTGGTTGATAGTTCTACTGTTAATCTAACGATAAATTTGTTATGAATTTTTACACGTGTTTATGCGAGGCTCGCTATTATGTCGATTTTTTATAAAAATTTTCGGTTTCTGCTCCGAGCTTCGCGCGTTTTCGTTGCTCCAAATAATGATCAAACTTTTCTAATTAGGACCGATTGGGTTGTAAGTAAGGAACCGACGAGTAAAGCAACAAATTTTTTATTTTGTCGAATAACTTAAGGATTTAGGAATTTAAAAGTACGGAAATTTGTCGATTAATGTTGAAGAGGACGTAACCGCAGGTAGATTTTATTTTTGACGCGTAATTTGTTACGTCGCACTCAGCTGATCAGTAGAATCAGACGCTCGTCAGACAGCGTGTCTGATACGCAACGCACTGATACCACTGACACGGCTGATTACCGAATGTAACATCTACTTTGTCGATTTGTCGGTGACCAACGCTATGAATTTAGTGAAATTAATCGTCCGATGCAATAGAAAGAAACGTTTTAGTACCGTTAAGACACAAAGGTAACCACCGCGACAATCGATCTATTAAACGAACGAACTTTAAAGTTTTTATGCAAACAGGAAAGTAGATGATAAAGGGTGACATTACCCATTTTAACCCTTGAACAGTGGACTTTAAATCAATCGTGACCCAGATTTCCGAAAGTTACATTGGTATTTGTAATAAAGTTAGTCGCAAATCAGGTAATTAAGTTCCTAACAATGTGTGTTTCTATGAAGTTTTAAGTGCGATTTGCATACGGGTGTCGTAATAGTTGGCATATCGAAGGAATAGTCTAAAAATTAGGAAACGAAAGCTATGTAAGGTGTACAATTTAAATTTATATCGTTATTATCTCGACGATCCGGTGTCTAAAGGTTAGCTTTCGCGAATCACTGATGAAATGTCGATCAATCAAAACAGATATTAAAATGACCTGTCAACCACCATAGCACCAAACTAGTAGTCCTTGCCAACCTGTTTCGTGTACTTGTTTTTATGATGCACTGTGTACGAACACGCATGATTAATGATACGGGATCAAAGCCAGAGATACCCGACAATCCCCTTTAATGATATTATATGGGAAAATCGTACAATAATGAAACTGTAAATTGACGTCACGATAACATAGTACTCGATTAATAATTACAATTCTCTTTACAATCATAAATAATGTATATTTATTTTCTTGCAGATATACCTGAATTCAACTCAGGCCGTGTAAGATACGATATAAAACTTAATTTACAAAATGATTTTTACATTTAGCGATACTCGTCCGAGTTACAGTTATACCATTTAAATAATTGCACGCATTTGCATTAAATAACACAGGTTTGAACGATGTGCGATACGTGTATTTACAAACAGCATGTTAAGAGTATTATGTGGTGGGAAACTAATGCTTGATGCAGTTAAATTATGTTAAATTAGAGTGTTTATAATCATTGAAAGTTTGGCACATTATGGTGGCGCAACACAATGATGAGCAAACTAAATGTTCGTCATGGATAATACACCGAGATTTTTAATTTTCATCATTTTCAACTACCCGTAAAACCTCGCAAGTACCCGTCATTTGTTCTCGCAAACGTAATTGTCCATCATTGTTGTAGCACACGATAATTAATAAACAATTAAGGTACAATAAAAATAAAGATAAGTAATAAGCAAGATTCACGTTGCGGTAAACAATTTTCACTGACTTTCCAATGTTAAATGAACGTTTATTTTAATTTCGATTTGTATACGCCGTACCCATTCACCAGCAATGCACTAACACGTATTAAAATTTAATTAGCTTCGCTTAACTAGTATATTTACATTATTCTGATGAACAATATATTTACAATTGAGATTATCGTGTAAATCATGTGCAATTATAATCGTTGGGAAGCCATTTTGGTCAAATTATAAATAAATTGAAACATTTTCATCCACTTTTTCAAGATTCTTAATATGTACATATGGCGTATCGTATACATCATCGATATTTTATATTTTTGCTATTCTCTTATTTTACATAAATTATACACGTTCGTAACAATCATTATGTAAATAAATTTATTATGCTTCCACTATAAATTGGTAAAATCGATATGATATAAGTTATGCGTACATTGACATAAAGAGACATTTGCACTGTGTCCGTATTCGTTATGATATAATATGTATACAGTCATCAATTTATCTTTTTTTTTGTTATTAAATTTCTTCAAATGTGCACTTCGTATAAGCAACATGTACATCGATAGAAAAAGAAAGTATAATAAAAAAAGAGAGGATAATAAAAATTCTATAATGTTTATTTCTCGTGATGATATACTTTATAGGAAACGTTTATCGATTCAGTCAAAATCTTATCAAAACCGTGTAAATTCTATCAAGTGATGTTTACTGGATGTATGTATACCTACTATCTTTTTCGTTTCATATAAATTTAAAACATTTCTGCTTATCGTGTGGAATCCTTGTTTTAAACAATATCGAATCAGCTCGATATTGTGTATTTAAGAGAGGCATATATCCAAAAACCTGCAACCAATAGATATATCGTGCATTACACGTGCTTTGGTTTTCAAAGTACATTTAATATATTCGTCGCCATGTGTAGTAAGAATCATGAAAATTAAAAAAATTTACCTGAGCAAAGAAATTAATACATTTGTGCCTTTCTTGGAAATGAGTATCATCTTCTGAAAGGGAAATTGGACAACCAGGACATCTGAAAGTCCATCGTGATGTCACCTAAATAATATAAACATAGATTCTAAAGTGATGATTGTAGCATTAAAACACCATAATAGAGATACAATGTTTGATACCTTGACAGGTGGTTTTCTCGTTAGATGAGATATCAAGAAATTCATAGCAATATCTTCGCAATTCATATATTCATCAACCTTGTCCCGTATAGCTTGCGGCAACCAATGTGTATAGAGATATGTGTAGTGTTTATGAATGAACGCAGCACCAGTCAAAACCATCGACAACTCGCAGGAATAATTAGAATTATAATTCCAGGCATTGTGATAATTCTGGTCCCATGCGTGAAAACGACCCGGAAATCCAACTACACGATCTCGATGTTCTCTCCATACTCTGCAGACATTATTGAGAAATATAGTCATCTCCATAATTTGACGTTCTTAACAAACAATAAAAATACCTAAATCCGAACATAATTTCGTCGTGTCTCAAATGAGCATCATCATCAACCGAAAGAACTGCTTCCGTTTCGATAGCATCAAATGGTAGAAACCTATTGTTCAAACTATTTCTTGGTGCTTTGATTACCTGAACAAAAACAATTATTTTCATCGTTAATAATTTGAAAAACGATACCCGTTTCCATTAAAAAAAAAAAAATCGAGAATCAAATTACATGAATTGGAACTCCAATATCTGGCCATTTCAAATCTTCCATCGGTGGCTTTGGGCTGTTCCAAACTACCAGAACTTTGTTCAAATATGGTAGTCCATAAAGTCGGGCCAAAGAGTTTATAAGAACCTGTTCCCGTTCGTATGTCAACATTACAATTGTAAACTGTTCTCTGGGATAGTTTCCTCCTAAAGCTTCGCTAAACTCTTTACCCGCACCTCCAGCACCTTTACCGATGGGTCTAAATCCAACCTCGGATCCTAAAATGTATAACGCTTCGATAAAATGTTCATATGCAATATGGTGTAGAATACAAATTTAGTTTACCAAGAAATTTTGCGTCACTAGGCAACACCGTATCAAAAGGTAATTGTGGGTACAGATAAAATGGATCCACCCAATCGTTCCAAATTTCATGTCTCTGAAGTAGCATAGTAGTATAATTTCTTTTAAAAGCAGGAGACGGATAAGGAGGTTCCAGAGGCCCCAAACTTTCTTCGGCTTCTGGCTCGGCAATAATTGTATCAGATTTTAAAGGCTACAGAGAAATAAAATTATCATATACAGTTAAAAACAAACAACATGATTGTGCCTTTAATATTTACCACAAAGCTTTCATTAAAGATACTTGGACTAGCAGTTTGAGGTGCCGGTAGAGGTGGTATACCAAGTCGATCTCTAATTACGGCTACAATAGTATCTACTGCACCCTGGGCAGTGCTTAAATAACGTTCCCACATTAATCTGCCCTGTCTTCGCATACTCAATAGATCGGTGTCAGGAACAGCACGCAATAAAAAGTGCATTTCAGTTACTCTGGCCTAAAATTAAAAACGCATAACTAATCAGGAATAGGATTGCATTAAAAATAATTTACCTTTGGTAGAAAGATCGCTGCTCTGCGCCAACTAATAACTTCGCTGTAGCTCAACAGAATTTGATCGCCTCCTAAGAAAACTGGAATAGATCCCGATCGTAAAGCTTCGTATAGTCTCGCTTGCATAGATGATGTAGTTACGAACGAAGCATTGCTAGGTGCCAAAATTAAAGCAAATGTAGATTCCTTTAATATAGCTTTCCTTGAAGAATCAGTTCCACACAAAGACCAATCAAGAATTCCTACTGTGTTCTTTTCCTCGGAAGCCGGAATACATTCAAACTGAATAAAAAATTTGTCCAAAATTAATCCGGTGCTCATATCTTTAAGGTGCTGAATGATAAAAGTATCCAAATTATTTTCATCGACTGCTATTCTTTCTAACTCCATATCTGTGTCATCAATTTGATGCGTCATGGTCGTCACTTTCGGAGATGTCATTTCTCCTTGAAAAGACAATAAATATTTTCTTCTTGCAGGCAACATTTGCGCACATTCTTGCCACACATCTCCACCAGGAGGTCCCAAAATTGGAGGAACAACCAGATCAAAACCTTCACGGAATTGATTTCTGTAAAATGTTGATTGTACTATTATAGCTCTTCCTGTATCTATTTCATTGAAAATATTTCCAGATTCTACAGATAGATCTCTACGTGCTAGGTTTAGTAAAATATGATTTCTGCCGTCTCCGCCCCAATAAGGAAGTGCATGTAATTTCTTTACATCTATAGCTTTTCTATACTTTCTATCAACTTTTTGTTCAGTGGAAAGAACTTCCCCTATTAGTACTATGTATATACAAGCTTCAGCAGCATTAGAAGTTAGATGGGGATTGTATCCTGTCAAAATACAAGTACGTATTAATTTGAAAAATGCATGTATATAAATACAAGCATACCTAGTGTCTGTTTAATAGTAGTTTTCAAAAATCCATCCACATCCCAACCAGGATTTACTACAGAATACTGATCTGGATCATATAAATATACTGGAAAACCACTTGTTAATGCACAACGGCTGTGATCAAAACAATTATACATTCTACACGAATGTGGTACAGTACTTGGTAATGCTACAGGAACAGAATTTATTAATATGCGCTTGGGTGGTGCCAATTCTGGTGTATTTCTTTCTACTGCTTCTCTTTGAGCCACTTGCGCTTGCTCAACACTAATTTTTAATCTATCAAGATCTGTTTGCTGATGTAATAGCTCCTGCTTTAATTCATCAATTTTTTGAGTTAGGCTGCTGACTTCAATTTGAAGTCTTTGCCTTTTTGCGCTCAAATCTCTAAGCTCGTTATTTACAGAAACTTTAATACGTAACATTTCCTCTATTCTCATTTTCAGCTGAGAAGCTTTCATGGGAGTAAAATCTTCAAAAGCTTCCAATGTGGAAAATGTACGATAAATATCTTTATCTGGAGACTCAGACTCCACCTGTAATTAATCACTTGTTGTTTTAAGCTGGACAGTTGCACACTATATTTCTATGTAATCATAAAAAAAGTTACCTTTGATAAATAATAATGTGTAAATAATGGCACAATGAATAGAAGGGCAGATGTTAACATTATGATTCTAGATAACTTTATATGCGTTATCCAGTGACAAACTTCTCTTGTACTTCCATTTTGATGATACAGTGGAAGTATCTCAAATATGCTTAGCCCCATTGTGATTATTATAGAGTATCATTCATGCTTAAATTTCAAACCAAACATTTTTTTTGGTTGTGTAACAAATGCCTGTAAAACACAATTAATAACTTTACTTTAAACAAAACATTAACATTCTTTAACATTAAAGATGCTGACATACGCATTTCTTACCCAAAACATAATCGTCGAGCTTTTATTATCATTATTGATCAATAACCTAACAGTGACATATCTTTTTTTCAAAACTTTGACAATCACGCTTAATGATCATTAGATCACATCAACACAAGGTTTAATAAATATATGCTAATTTAGATGCATTCTTTAAAAAACTATCCGGTTACATAAAGTACGTAACAAGAACTAATAAAATCACACCAACGCCATTTCCATTTAAAGGATCACGTTAAAGAAACAAACGTGAAATAACGCAAATGTCAACATTGCTGTTTTCCTATTAATACTTCTCCGTTCGTTCTTTAATATAGGCCCCCGTGACTTCATACATGCTCATTTTTTTGTGTGGGCAAGTATTTATTATTTCGTTTACCGAGAGATCATTCCTAATTCGCGCAACGCGACTAACTTCAGTAAGTTTTCCGCAAGTTAATCTCGTTTCATAACACTGCACTCTTCAACCTGTCGATCATATACATGGTAAACAAAAATATGTCAGTAAGGTAAATAGACAATAATGTAAGACAGAGATACTTAAAATATAGATCCCAATATACTGTAGCAGAAGTAGAGTATCAGGACTTTGAAATTTGTTCATTTTTTATTTGTAAAACCTTGAAAGTGTGGAAGTTTTTGTTTAAAGGAAATACATAATATTCCTATCCACTGTATACATTTTCTCAGCGTCCCAAATATTATAACAGCGCATGCACGTTACTCTTAGTTACAAGATATGTTGGAACCAATCAGAACTAAAATGCGCAGAATGAACAAGAATTTGTCTGCTGATAGGTATGATCTTCCGTTGAACACACAATACGATAGTATTTTGTTGTTATTTTAAGGAAACCTTGCCGATAACATCTTCACATATGAAAGATCTATGAAAAAGAGATCTTGCATCGATGCCACCATATATAAAATTGAATTACGTGATGTTCTTAATGATTTTCTTTATTACCATAACATAAAATGTGGTGTTCAAAAAATTAAATGTAAATGTTTGAAATAACCCGCGATACTGTTTTCGTTTAACAACGTCTGGTGGCATTACTTATAGTCTTGTTGGTGTATTTGCATTTCTCTGGACCTTCACAGAACATGCGCATGTTCATGTCAAGTTTAGTGCAAAGGAAATAATATTTTGGCTTTCGGTGGCCTAAAATTAGCTAAAATGGTGAGCTGTTAACAAATTTATGAATTAACCTAATACAATATTTTTTTGTGGTTTCTTTTTATCAATGAAATTGTGTTCTAATTCGAACGTTTGTGACAACGCAATAAAAATGTTAAAATAACCTATTGTGATTCTAAGTTAATGTTTCCTTTTGTTTAAAATTCAAAATCAATTTCGTGGGATATTAAGTGTGTAATGATGTTATAAGATAATCCATTGATTTTTATACGTGCTTTGTAATAAAATACATTAATGTTTACGAATTCTTAAAATTCATAATAGCCATTCAAACAGATCATATACACAGTTTCTTAGCTATTTTGGATGTTGAAAGTTTAATTAGGTTTATTATTAGTGTCATAATTAATTGAAAGTTTGTGATTTTGTAATGTATATGTACATATTTATATTGTAAAACATTCTAAGTGGAGTGTAACTAATGTAATGATATATTTAATTGTTATTATAGCATAAGTTAAAGTGTTCACAAAGGGACAAAGTAAAGAAGTTCATTACATTCACTCATACTGAAGAGCAAACAGCAATATACTGTTTAGCACAAAATGATTGGAAATTAGACCTAGCGAGTGATAATTATTTTCAAAATCCTGAAGCATATTATAAAGAGCCACAAAGAGTGATAGACAAGAAAAAGTTAGAAATAATGTTTAGTCGATATCAAGGTAATCATATAAAAGATGTTTAATCTGAAATGATTTGCAGTGGGGTATTTTTGGTTTGTTATAGGATACGCATTTCAAAATATATACAATGTTAATAATGCTTTGACACATATGTAGGTCATGATATTTTGAACTCATACATTCTCTTATCCATATATGGCTCACGATATGTATATGCCATGTGTGTATGATAGGCAAATCAAAATTTGTTGCAGTGCATTTATTTGATATAAGGACTACACTTTAATGGAAAATATTGTGTGCTACAGCATTTACTTGTTGTAAGGTTGTATATAAGATACCCCACTGTATCATTTAAGAAAGTTTCAGTAAAATTTATTATATATGATTGTACGATTTAAATAGATCCAAATGAGCCAGACAAGATTACAGCAGATGGAATAATGAAATTTTTGGATGATTTAGATTTGAGTCCTGAAAGTAAATTAGTATTAATTATTGCTTGGAAATTTCGTGCAGAAACACAATGTGAATTTACTAAAGATGAATTTATGAATGGCATGATGGATTTAGGGTAATATAGTACTACACATTTGTTTTATGTTTGTTGTTGTTTCTAAATATTATTACAATGCAATTTATTAAATTTGTCTTTCAGTGTGGACACTATAGATAAATTAAAAGTTCGCTTAAGTAGTTTAGAAAATGAATTAAGAGACCCTCAAAAATTTAAAGATTTTTATCATTTTACGTTCAATTATGCAAAAAATCCAGGACAGAAGGGTTTAGATTTGGATATGGCTATTGCATACTGGAACATCGTATTAGATGATAAATTTAAATTTCTGCCCTTATGGTGTCAATTTTTACAGGTAAGAGATACGCATGTACATATTTTTATATAATATCAGAAAAGGAATGTAATTTTATGAAAGGGAACTATAAAGGAACAAAATTTGTAACAATTATGATATAAATTAGTTATACTCCTTTTCAGGAACACCATAAAAGGTCAATTCCAAAAGATACATGGAATTTACTGTTAGATTTTGCACTTATGATCAATCCTGATATGAGCAATTATGATGAAGAGGGAGCTTGGCCTGTATTAATAGATGATTTTGTAGAATGGGCACAGCCTAGAGTTCGTCAGTCCCTCTAACATCTTTTTATCACATCTTTATACAAAAAAAGAAGCTTTATTTATTCAATTATAAAATCGTATATTCTTCAAGTGATACTTGATTATATTTTTCTGACAAAGTAACATCATTTTACTTTGTGTACAGAACACGATAAAGAGGCAGATACTATAATTATTAAAATTGATTGTGGTGTATAATAACTCTGTAATGTAAAGAAATGATATAAAATAATACTTGTAAACAAAGAGGTTACTTTCGCGTAATACTAACATATTTGTACGAACTTAATTGAAAATTATATTATGTTTACATGGCAATTTCACAGATAAATCATATTCGTTTATCTGTACAAAGTAATATGATGTATAATTAGTTTGTTCTAAAAATGAAAACATAACAGTGAACAATGTTGCTCAATTACCGATGGTATTTGCAAACTGAGGAAGTCATTCACTGTGTTCCTTTGCACGAATTTGGCTTGAAAAAAAGGAAATCATACGAGAACTTCGTTTATACCTTTTTGTAGATAGTAATTTCTAGAAATTGCGTTGTTGAAAAATTGTTATTAAATAAATTTTACACTATATGTAACACTTGTAATATACACACAGAAAACACAGAGAGAAAAATCTGTATTTTAAACTTAATGCTATTTCGGCACTGGTATGCTTACCTCTCTCATAATCACTCGTGTGAACGAGCGATAGAAGATTTATTTCTGTTTTGTTAGTAAAGAGTAATATTTATATTGTATTTCTGAGGTACTATAGATGATAGGGAAAATAAATTAAGAATTTTTTACAAGTTCAAATTATGAGTTTTATTCGTGATTATTACAAATTTAATTTTTTTTTTTTTATTTGAATATTTACTGATTTCAAACTTGTATAAAGTGAATGCGCGTGTGAACATTAAAATGAGTGAACAACTATTGAGATAGAGATGAAGATAAATTAAATTCTCATGAAATTTTTGGTATCTGCTACATAATGTTAAAGCTACCAATTGTATTTTATATTTAACGTTTTCTTCCTACTTCACAATGAAATTTGTGATTAATGCTTTTGTAGTTTAGTATAGAATATGTGAATTTTTCAAGATAATTAATCACTTTAATTTATACATGATACAAAGAGATTGCAGAAACATAACATGTAAAGAGATATGTCTCTATAACTTTATAGTTAACAGATAAGGAATCAAAACATTATATCCGATTAGGTATATCAACATTGAAAGGTGCAAAGTAGACAATTAGCAATATGAAAATATATCGTCCATAAATTTTGGATTATATTTTATAAAAATGTTAAAATAGGTAAAATAATGTTTCTGACGTACGTATTCATTACCGAAAAAAAGTCCAGTTAAATATTGTCAGGAATACGTTCACACAATGCAGAAAGAAATGTTCACAAAAAAAATGTACATTACATTTCATTTAAGTGATACTAAAGTACATAGAATTTACAGATTTAAGCTATGTTATTTTTTTCGAATAGTTTAAGCATTGCGTGAACAATAAAGAATTGTAATAGTTTTAGAGTGAAATTGTAAATAATGTAAATAAACCTGTCAGTCTTACTCTGTATAGCATGTCTAATTAAATAAAAAATTCCGTAATCATTATATAACAACAGTTTTAAGGAATATGTTTAAACTTATAGCAATAAAATAAGTTACTCGATTATATTTAATGTTTTGCCATTTTTTGCTTGTTTAATATATTTATATAATTTTTAGGATATTTACATATGCTTTAATATATGTTATAATATAAAACATTTGATTATTCAATTAATCTGTTATTATGTTTCTTGTAACAGTTGCCACAGTTGCATAAAGAATTACAGCCACAGCACGATTCATTGTATGGGTACAAAAATGCTAGTTCATATTGATCTGCTTCTGCATTGTAACATTTATTTAATATATCTTCAATGTACCAATTGCACAAAAGTTCCAACTGGTCTATACTTGTCTACATTATTTTTTCTACTGTTAATCTAATATGCATTTCTATTACTATCAATTAAAGATGCAAAATTTTGCAGTATTTATTAAATATCCATTCTAGTACATATAATTATACATTCTTACCTGTGCAATAACTAAGCCACGTTTTGGATTTTCAATTGCATTATGACTATGGGAGTCAAAGAAAGTTACCTAAGAATAATATATATATATTTGTTTGAAATATCTTTTACAAGCTTTAGTGAGTTTCTTCACGGCTTACCATATAGGTTTCTTCTTGAAATATAAATAATACTGTACGTCCGCAGGTAATAAGAAGCATGAATAAATTTTTGGATTTTGCAGCTTTGTACCATTTATGTAAAAACCTACTTATATGAACAAATAAACGCTCTTCAATTCTTTCGTAAAACACTCGAAATGTCTATAACAAAATTATAACGTTTCAAATACTGAATGTTTAAATATAATGAACTTAAATTTATACCCATTCTCTTAATAAATATAAGTTTCTGCCTCCAATTTTCAATGCTTCTTCAGTACTAAGATATGGATGGGAAATTAATCCTTCCTCAACACTCCACGTATGGATGGCATTACCCTTTATCATAGCTTCGGCTATAATATTAATAATTTTGTGGCATCTTTCTATATCATCTATTAATAACTCTGTCTGAGATATCAACTGAGCAACCAGAAGACAAATAAGGGTACATGCTTTGCTAACTGAAAGATTAAATATAAAACAATCATATATTCGGTCAAATAATTCACGTGAATAGATATCTTATTACCCTTTTGTCCCGGTGGATATCGACTTTGCGAAAATTCTTGATTGCACCAAAGTACTTTTACACTACTCTCAAAATAATCTTTCGTATAAGAAGGAAAATTTGCGCTGAACAATGGTAATAAGGACATAATTCTTTATGCAACTATTGATGAATGTGCTATGTATTACTTGCAAATTTTATATACGAAAACATGATTTCTTTGTAAATTTAATTTATTATGTTCTTAGAAAAATTTTATGTTTCGGATATTGAAAGCCATGAAGCTGGTTAAATGGTGAATTTTGTTTCAAATTCGTTCATGTTAATTGTATAATTTATAGTAATATACATGTTATGCTTATTACTTTTTAACTAGGTACTTTAATTTTACTTTGTAAATAAATGTATTTTAAATTCGAAAATTTTCGTTAGGATATTTATTATTCGCATAGTCAGTTATTTCATAAAAACATTTCACAATTTTTCGTCAAAAAAAAAGCTTTACATAATGAATTTTTATCAAGTTGTATTTTAACTAGATAATTTATACTTGTATTTTCTTAACCAAGACTTGTTTTATAAAACAACTTATACGATCTGCATAGGGATAGTTTGCGTGAAAAAATAAGAATCTATGTTCAGCATACATTACAAAATTCAACGAATTTTCTAATCATTCAATTTTTCTGTTGTGTTCATCAATGTGTATGGTATTTATTGTGTAAAGCAAAAGACATGTAATATGCAGCATATTGACAACAAAAAATTATTACATTGTGTACAATGTACAAATGTCAATCACACAATCATAAATAACGAAATTTAATAAAATGAAATATATTTTGTTAGATATAAAGAAGATGGCTGTATGTGTACATATTTATTTACATTTAATATATTGTAAAAATTGAAAAACATAAATGATTTTAAATTATGCATGTTGTATTAGTTAAAATGAATACTTTAGAATAATCCATCGTTACTTAAAGATTTTAATTTTTAAATTGAGTACAGTTTCCATTTTGGCGCATCAAAAATCGACGACCCGCCTGTCGTGACGGGCGCTATAAAAATGCATTAATAAAACAATATTTTCGATGAAATAATTAACATCTTTTTCTCTGCAAGTACATATACACGAGTTGTCACACAGTTAAATTTGTTTCTTGATGCGCACAAATTTGCAACGTGTTTATTTCGTGTTAAAACCATATTTTACGTTATTGCTCATAGTATTTCTTCTGTGATTTAACCAACACCGATCAGTCATTTTACGATTTCCATAAAGCAAATCATATGTCTATCTGTAAACATGATTTATTTTCTTATGCTCAAAAATTAAAATATTATTCTAATGTCACTTTTTTCTTCTGTTTTCTTTTTTAATACGAATAAAATTATATTTTCCTAAATGTATAATACATCTGAATGGCTTGACAGAAGTGTCTGTCTTCATAGAGCTGCACTGGAAACTGTTTTCCATGATTAGTCTCTTCCCGTTAAAATATCAAATTAATCTTTCATCGTACCTAAAAAATATGAATGTCTACATTATTATCCGTCATGAATATGTAAGTTTACAGACAGTATGCTTTAAACACTATTTACCACTGATCAAAACGATCTGTACGAAGGTGGATAACGTGCTGGTATACTTGTGGTAATGTGACGTGACAGATGTTCCCATCCTAAAATCCTTGCGATTTCTATACACTTCTCGTCAACTTCCTTTACTGGATGTTCCTCATAATAACGCAATAATAGTTTCAAGTATCGACCGTAATGATTATTAATATGAGCATGCCACAGTGAAAGGGCAATAACCTATTAATGAAATAAAATAAAATATTATGTGGTTTCCTTATATATGCAAATGTAGGAATTAAATATAACATAACACTTAATAGGAAAAATTTCTTGCCTTAATGTCAGTTGGTTCCGCGAATTTCTGTACTTCTTGCCAATGATGCGTAACACTTTCTAATAAATGTGCATAAGGTTCAAGTTCTGCTCCAGTGTCTTTCTTAGTATTGTGTATGTACAATCGTGCCAATGCACATCCTTTCTTTACTAAGGCTTTAATCAAGCTGAACTTCTGTCTTTCCATGTTCGTTCGAATCTTCGCTGCATCGTCGCGTTGATCACTCTTCAATCCATAATAAGCTAAGAGTTTGTCCTGGTCTATATTAGTGAGCATAAAGTCAGCAACGCTTATGATTTGGTTTGCTAGAGAAACAGAGTCTTCTGAGATATCATCGTGTGGTACATGACGACCAGCTTCTGGTGAATCCAATGACATTAACATGGCAGTGTGAACAGGCAAATGGTCAGCATGCAGAGTCTTCAATTCTCCATACAATAGATTTGCGTATTCTCCAGGTTCTGTTATTAAAAATAAGATACTTATCATTTTGTTTATAAACTCACCAGGTTTTGTTATTGACATACTTGTAAATCTGATGCAACAGGAAAATGCAAATATACATGAAAAAACAATGAAAAATTTATAAAACACTAAAGATTATCGTTTTAGTGTCATGTTGCTCTTATATCAATGATTTATAATTTCTTTCAAGTATCAATTACAAAGGAAGAAACAATGGGGATTCGTTATGTACTGCATATGCGTGCATGGGTACAAATTCAACCGTTTCAGATACAAGTTGTAGAGGATTTTAGAACATAAACTTTGGAATAATGTTTGATCACTATCTAATAACTTACTAGTAGAAGGCGCTATTGGTAAAATTGAAACCGGAAAGAAGAATAAAATTTTTAAATAACAATAATAATAATGGTATTTTATGTAAATAAATAATACTGTATCGGTGACAAATTTGATTACCCATTTTCGAGAGCCAGTTGCACTTAAAATCTCTAAGAGCGTCATTGTACTCGTCCCATTTCGTAGTTTTGGTCGAATTACTATGACTGTTGTTGCTGTTGCTGCTACTGCTACTACTGAACTTTTTATTTGGTTCAGATAAAATATATTTAATCGCATGGCAGTCCACTTTTTTTCCATTTTCATCCTTGCAGAAGGTCAATGAACCCTGTAGATAGCTACAGTTTCCTAAGGTAACATTTCTGCAAGCTCTTTAATATAAAAAAGTACATTAATACTCCTCTAAGTTAGTCAGCTTTGATGTTTTTCACATATTTTACTACTAAAAGAAAATATGAACAAAGCACAAAAGCTTAAATGAAACTCAATTAAAAATGAAAGCATATAGTGTTTTCCAAAAGCTCGAGTTGTATATTGTTATATGTATTGAGGTGTATATAAAGCATTAAATATGAAATATATACAGAAGACCAACCACTCAATAATTTTAGGTATGCATAAGAAAAGATTGCAATACATTTCTTATAACTGGAAGTATGTAAAGAAAAGGCTTTATTGGCACTGATTGATATATTTAGTTCAATAAGAAGGGCAAGTACACATATTTAAAACTAAGGTCTAAAATGCGATAATGAGCTTTATGAAGCAACAAAGCAATATAGACGTAACACAACTCCATTTTACAGTTAACAAAACTATTGTTCACTTCAAAAAAATAATATGTTTATCAGCCACATTCAAAGCATGTAAATGTTTAAAAATGTTTATAAGAATATAATAAACTTACTTGTTTTCGGCGCTGCAATGTGAGATGAAAAGGAAGAAAATGTTCTTAGTATTTCAACAAAAATTCATTTATATAAATGGAAAGAAAATTAAAAAAAAAGATGAAACGATAGTTTGTAAAAAATTATTTTCTAATTATATAAATCAACGAAATAGAGCTAACTTAAAACAACTAATACTTGTTTAAAATTAATAATAACTGAATTATAAGAAATTTTTAATTTAACATCTTTTGAACATTTACATTTCCAAAATTTTAATAAAATTATTCATGCACCTTTTTCTACTTACATGTAAAAATATGTGTACTATTACATATACGAAAAAATATATCGAATGTCCTTGAAATGGTACATAAGCTATGTGTAAACCAGTTCTACTGTTTGATTGTCTTCTTTGTTCATTATAATGAAAAATGTTTTGCAACGCTTGTCGAACGAAACATAAGTACAAGAACTGTTATTTAGAATGAAATACTTACTTGTTTTCATTTGACAGAGGGGCAATATATAATGGAATTATATGACCAGGTGGAACCGAAACTGCTATCATTTTCTTGCCACCGATAATGGCTTGTGATCGACTGGCATAAATATCTAGAGTAATTGGGTTACTTAATTTGTGACTCAACAAAAATGGCATTTCTGTTAACTTGTCAAGTAAATCCTTCTTTTCATGTCGTATGTGTATTTTCAAAGTGTAATCGCCTTTTTCCAATTTCTGATTGGCATACTGCAATAATAAATACAATTATAAAACGTTGACTGCCAAGCTGAAGTTACATAATATTTCTACTGTTAACAAATCTCATTCATAATTTCAAATAATATGAAAATCCTGTTTCCATCACCGATATATGGTTAACGTGGCAGTCAACGTGCCAATATATTAATTCTAATTTACAATAGAGACTTACCTTGCATGGATATGCATCTCCGCAGCAGATAAGCTGTTTGTTACTGTCATAAATCATCCACATTTGACTCTCATATTCATTTTCGTACAATAAATCACTGAGTAATGCGGCATTTGGAGTTACCTCCGTTGATTTTGCACAATGAAACGTGTACGTCAATTGTAATTCATAAATTTGTCGCGAGGGTGGAATAATATCTCGTTCCCGTAAAGGAGAGATCTTTGCATCGGTGGGTCTGTATCATCAGAAATAAAATGATATATTTCAAATCATAAACTAAGATGGATAGCATACAAACACTTTTCAGTCATACGTACTTTAAAATTTGCACAGACGATTTAAGGGAAACACTGGGAACTACTTCTTCGTTTCTAAGAGAACTTCGTAGTTCTAAACGATTTATTCCATCTCCAGCTTGCATCGTAAGATTTCCATCTATCATGTGAATACCATGAAATTCTATGCAATAATCAACTAACATATCACCTATATTTGCCCAATATTTTGCAACAACTACTTCTAAGATTAATCCTCCCTACAAATAAAATACAACTATAACTATCACAGAAACCTATTAGTGTTCTTCTAACTTACACCATAGAAATTTATAGTACCTGAACAGCAAACGGGTGGACAATTTCTGACTGAGATGTTACAGTAAATAATTTATTCACTTCAAGAGTTTTGCAAGACAAACGAGGTTTCAATTGAACACTATGAATCACGAATCTTCCAGTTTTATCTTTTTCTGTGCTTTTTAATCTAACAACTAAAATAAAATTGAATTAAAATATTAATTCTATGTTTTCAGTTACGAAATAATATAAATAATATTTACCTGCCCATGTTGCATCTTCGGGAACCAGAATAAAATGTCGACGTAGCGTATTAGGTTTAAATAAAACACTTGAACATGATAAGTCTGGGAGGATTGCAGTTTTTGGCAGTAGTTGCGGTTGTACTACAGTTACTGGTATTTGAAATACTGGTCCTTTTGCAATGTCTGTTACATCATAAGCTCTAACACTGTGAGAACGTAATCGATGTTGGTGTTATATGATGTCAACAATAGAGATGTTCCAATGATAGTTGATATGTACTTACTTAGTTGTATGAACACCTTCTGGTAAATTAAAAGCATCCACTTTGATAGCAAATGCACGTACCATATTCATTAAATCGAGATGTGTTGGAAAATGCACCCAGGATGCATCGCATACCAAAGTCAGTTTCAAATTGAAGGCAATTTTGAGAGCTGGGTCTATAAAAGTATCCAAATATTTATTTTAAACACCGTTAAAATATGTAGTACTGAAGTAACAGACATAAAAGTATACCAGTATTTTCGCTATTAAGGAACACAGGTTCAACGGTAATAGCGTAATCTTTAGGTCGATCGATTACACCGCTTCTCATATGAATTCCTTTAGCATTGTTTGGACCACAATTGATAGTAAATCTTACGTCTCTTTCAGGTACATTACTATAAGTAACAAGATTATCAAATGCACGTTCAACTTGTAGTAATCCTGAGCCTTGTGCAAAGGGGTCTAAATTTGGTATATGTAAAGCTGTATTCTCAAGAGCCCTTTTTATGTTATACGGAGAATGAGGGCAGTTCTTAGCAAGAAGTCCCGATATAAGTACAGCTATAATACAGATAAAAAATATGCATACAATATAATATTTTTACAAACACGCGATAATTTTATTATACTAATTGTACACATACCAATAGCTCCTGTTACATGTGGGGCAGCCATACTTGTACCATTCATAAGTTGACTTTTTCTTAGTGTAAAATTTGGAACACTAGTTATAGCACCACCAGGCGCACATACAGTAATTCCTGCTCCTCCATCAATCAATGGACCACGAGATGACCACGTGTATGACATGCCTGGCATCTTTTCTCGTAAAGAATATTCGGCTACCATCATATCAGGAGAAACATAAGCGCCGACACTAATGACACTGTTAGTACTAATGTCTGGGGGTGTCCCTATATAATTTAAAAACACATTGAATGTACTGAATTCAAATGTTAAAAAAGCCTTTCAATTTTTATCAACTAACCAATAGTACACAAAGCCGGTCCGAGGTTACCAGCAGACGCTACCCATGTTACGCCATACTTATCAATAACTTCATTCATTAATTCTCCTATTCTTCCTGAGTTTGACCAATGAGCATGTTCTCCATAACTCATATTTATCACGTGTATCTTTTCTTTGTGTTTCATTACGTGTATCATTGCTCGTATAACTGCAGTTCCCGTTTCCATCGTACCAATACGGCTATCTCCAACGCCTAATGAAATAATTTGAGCACCAGGAGCCACACCGTTTAATTCAGGATTGTCGGGAAAGTATGCTGCGGCTATCGAAGCTACATGTGTACCATGACTTGCTGCAATATCATAAAGTGAAATGAAGTTAACTCTAAAAAAACAAACGAAAGAATAAGAATTAAATATAAGTTTGTTAATACTTACAACATAAACTAACAATTTCTAACGTATTTCCGTCATCGTGAACATTAATACTAATATTTAGTTGATCCTCTGGTATAAGCGGCGCAAATTCCCTTGTAATCGAATATTCGCCCAAAACTACACCAGCTTCCAAATTACCTTCTTCAGAGGTATCAATGCATGCTCTATGTCGTAAAATTAAAAAATTAACTTAAACTCTAACAATTAGGTAAAATGAAACATCTTGATACACTTGTAAACTTTACCTCCAAACTTGACCATCATGAAAAACAACACAGTCATACGTAGGTCCTACATCAGAATATTTTTTTTCAATGTTATTTAAAATTTCAACTCTTGCTTCAAGCTCTTCCTTTTGTAATCTGTCCTTTAAAGTTGTTAATTGTGGATTCTTTGCTTCAAATTCCTATGCATAATAATTGTGTAACATAAAAATCAGATTATTCTTGTTTTGATTAAAAATTACTTATATCTTAATTGAGTTTGCCTTTCATTGTATATATATACGCTAGAAGAAAGTATAAAAGAGATTAAGCACTATTATGTAATCAATCAATGGCTTTACGGTAGATCAAACTGCCAATTATAAATATAGCATTAGATACAGATCACTGTGACACATTGTGAAACCGGCCTCATTTGACTGCATGGTTCAACATACACACAACAACCCTATCTTTGGATCACATGGTCTAAAAGCCTATTTACAAATTTACTTTTATACATTTGTATTAACATATAGACTACTGTTACTTGCATATTAGATAAATTAATTTTTTAAAAACAATCAAAGAACATAAATTTTAAGAAATACAAGATTAACAAAAATATATTAAACTAGAAATTCAAGTGTCTTCTAATATTTATAAGAAATATTATCAAAACATAAGTATCAATTATTTACTTGTAGTTGCCTAGATGCTTCTGCAAGTGCAGATTTTTGACTATTATCCCACAATCGTTTTTTTCGATCCATTAATACCCTTTCCCTTAATTTTCCTGGATATAACGAATACAGATTTTTTACTCCAATGTGATATTGTCCAGTTGGATTCACCCAACTTGAAGGAACCTAAAAGAAAAGTATATATTACAAAAATAAATTTCGTATTATTTTTTGTTAATTATTCCATATAAATATTAAACTTTATATGTTTCAATAGCATGAATATACCTTTAATTTTCTACCACTTATACCAGTAATATACCCATCAGGGGCTTGTACAATTTTGCTTGTATCCACATCTCCGGCTCCACTACAGTCATACCTTTCAATAATTTTTGGTTTTCCATCTGAAGTCATCTACATAAAATAGGTTAATTATAAGATCAAATGGTTTATATCAATTTTTTGTTTATTCCATGAAAAAGTGCTGAATCATTCCCTCAATGTTATTGTATAATGAAAGGTGACAAAGCATTCAAATGTAGAAGTGTGTGACTAATACATTCATACATTGTTATCATGTATAATGTTAAGGTAATTATTATTAACATAAAAAAAATTTAAAACATGGTAGCAATCAACCATTACATTATACAACACAGCAGAAATCTTCACATACATTTAATTAACAAATAATAAAAGATCAAAGGATAAAAGACAAATTATGTGTATGGCATGTATTTTCTAAATTTAATGCAAGATTATTACAAGGTACCTCATTTTATATACAGAAAAAATAAACAAATTTATGAGTGAAACAAGTGTGTTCATCAAATTGAAGTTCCTGAAAATGATTCAAAGGAAAAAATATATTTGGCTAAAATGAGAAAAGAATAGGGGACAAAGAAAAAACCGATTTGAACAATCGTGAGGCGTGTCTGTATAAAAGCTTACCTGCATACCAGGAGCCCCAGGATCAATCCCTGAATCAAAAATTGCGATAATGACTCCCCGGCCGTCATATTCAGGGTATTTGGTAAGAAATTGAGTGACACCAGTTTCTTTTTTAGGTAAAAGGCCCCACACAGGAAAATTACAATCAATGACCTCTGCCATATTTCAAATACCACTGCCACTGCGACTCCAGAAAAACTACTTGAGATGTTTCCTTTGTACTGCCACAGCCTTATATATCAATCAAAAAACGGCATCTGCGCCTGCGTCAGTGTACGCTGTAAATTTTGAGGTTAGGTTATCGGCTTACGATATGTCAGATTAAACTGACAATAGAAACAAAATTTGCGAAACGTTTGCGTTAGAATACTTAGATAGCAGCACTGACTTCGTGACGATAATTACGTAAAACAGTACGAAATGAGGAGTACTCGCTAGGTATAGGCTTAATCACTCATGTTATATATTTATGTGCAATATAACTATTAACTGATTGACCTAAGAAGCATAAAATACTGTACATTTTTTTAATTTCGTATCATCGCGCTTTCGAAAGAGAATTTTGAGTGCCATCTGACAGTGGACGAATATACTAGTAACGAAGAAAGTGCTTTCTTCTTTCAAGAAATTGCTTTCAACAAGATAAAGCTTTTACATGTTCATTTCATGATACATAAATCGTACTCAGTTCGCGCATGTTAGCTAACTTCAATAGGTTCCCTACCATTTATTGATGGCACTGACTATCGTACGCTTCCAATTTTCTACTCGTCACTCATATACACTGTGAGCAAAAGTAGTAATAAGATGGTATATATTAAAACAGTGAAACTATTTAGTAAAACAGAAAAGTAGTAAAACAGTAAATCCATAAAATAGTGGAATGATAAGTTTTATGGAATAAGCGAGGATCTCGGTTCATAAAAGTTTGATAAGTCTTGGCGTTTAGATGAGCATCTAAAGTTCTTGTCCACTGGGTACACATGCTGGATCGTCAAAAAGATTGTCATCGTATTTGCACGTTACAAGTTGACATGCGTAGGATGAGCAAAAACTGTTCCTTCTTGTGTGGAACGAATAATTAAATGTCATGGATAGTTCCTAAAATTACCGTTCTGAAAGACAAAATGGGTAATGTCGGTATTTCAGATCCTTTAACATATCTGTTGAAAATTGAAAGCTGTCTGATCTACTCTACACTTTATCTGCATCAGTTTTTCGGGAATGGTGTGGTGATGTAAGAGGTTATGTTTTTTAATTATGAAAGTTGAAACATGACATATCTACTACAACCAAATGTTATCTTTTTTATCGTTCAATATTATGCTGAAACTTTGTGACAAGCTGAAGGAAATGCTAACATAAATATCCTCGGTGACATGTGCAATTTTAAAGCATGGTTCTTACTCCACGAAAGATGAAACAGGTTGCTTTTTCCGTGATATGTATAATTTTAGGTAAATGATTCTGTATTAATAAAAATTACACTGTTCTTTGAGTTCTACCCGTAATTTTTTACATAATAATTTGAAGGAAATGATATCAATGTTATAAAATTTCTGTCTCAGTATTGGGATTCTACAAAACATTATTAGTCAATCCAGAAGATGTACAGTCGTATTCATCCATTCCTCGGATTCATCCACGAGATCGTAAATCTAATATAGGAGGCACAAATGATGTTGTGCCCAATAATGAAAAATTACCAGATGTTGATGAAAAGGCTCGATATACAGACATTAAAAACATCGAAGAAGCAAAAATACGAATTCGTGAATTGGAAGGAAAACTAGGATATTTGGAAGCTAAAATTGAGAATAGAGTATCAAAGGACTTTCCAGTAGTCAAATTTCTGAATTACAAAAACCGAAAAAGAATATTGGTCACAGGTGGAGCAGGTTTTGTTGGCTCGCATTTAGTTGATCGACTAATGCTTGCTGGCCATGAAGTAATAGTTGTAGATAACTTTTTTACTGGGAGAAAACGTAACGTTGAACATTGGGTTGGTCATGAGAATTTTGAGCTTGTTCATCATGACATTGTAAGACCACTTTACTTAGAAGTTGATGAAATATATCATCTTGCTAGTCCAGCTAGCCCACCACATTACATGCTTAATCCAGTGAAAACTATAAAAACAAATACTTTAGGTACAATAAATATATTAGGTAGGTGATGTTATGTAACGGTTATTTTATCTGAATACAAGATAAATGTACGTTATCAGTAAGTAGGTTTAGATATTATTGGATTATTGCAGGTCTTGCCAAACGGGTAGGAGCAACAGTTTTAATAGCAAGCACATCGGAAGTTTATGGAGATCCTAATGAACATCCTCAAACAGAAACCTACTGGGGTCATGTGAATCCTATAGGTATACAAAACGTTTAATATCAATCTATGCTATAGAAGTGAAATACGTCCCGACATACAACTCATGCGGTTGTAATGTAAATTTTTTCAGGTCCCCGAGCTTGTTATGATGAGGGAAAACGCGTTGCTGAGACATTAAGCTATGCTTACATGAGACAAGAAGGCGTCAGAGTTCGCGTGGCACGAATTTTTAATACCTTCGGTCCTAGAATGCATATGAACGATGGTCGCGTGGTATCGAATTTTATTCTTCAAGCACTTCAAAATGATTCAATTACAATATACGGCAGTGGGAAACAAACACGATCTTTCCAATACGTTTCCGATTTAGTAGATGGATTAGTTGCCTTAATGGCGTCCAATTACACACAGCCTATAAATATTGGAAATCCTGTCGAGCATACCATAGAAGGTAAAGGTTAAAATGTGTAACATTTTTTGTCATTACTCGAATATTCCGATAGAACTATAGTTAACATATTTTAATTATTGCAGAATTTGCTCTTATAATAAAGGATTTAGTTGGTACAAATAGTAAAGTGGTCGAGCTTGCTGCGGTCGAAGATGATCCTCAGCGAAGAAGACCGGATATTAGTAGAGCTAAGAAATATTTGAATTGGGAACCAAAGGTTCCTTTAGCTGAAGGACTTACGAAAACTATAATGTACTTTGCGAAGGAGTTACAAAGAACGAAGCATTCTCAGAAAACTCCTTTCAAAGAATCTTCTTATAAGAACGATCATGACATAGTAGAGCAACTATAAGGAAAAAAATTATTTTATCCACTTTAAGAGTGGTTTGAAAGTGCCATTATGCTCTGGACCACTACGTGCCAAAATATTCCCCGTCCAAGTTGACTTTTTTGTAATTTAGAATGTTAACAGGCACATATTCTTAATTTAATAAAAAAGCAAAAAATAAAACGTATCGAAATCGGTTATATTTCGGCCTCGTTAAATACGTAACAGTTTCAGGTATAAATTTATTTATTGCCCATAAATAAGGTACTGAGTTCGAATGGCTAATGCTTAAAGTCTACTATTTATTTCGTAAAAGAATAAGTTTAATTTATAATTTTTTAGTATAAATTTTAATAATCGTTCGACGGTGCTGGTGGAGATGATTAATATCGTTTCTCTCGTGTGAATTTTTAAGGTAAACTATAGGAACTTTAATGATATTAAGCTGGTTTTACTTAATATTTCTGCGTAAGCGTCTTTCCTTCGGCTATGCTTACCTTTGTGTACCATCATATTTCTGTATCGGTACATGATAACGCCATAATCAATGTCACTTGTGATTAGTAACTTTTCAAATGATATTATAACCGAGTTGTTTCGTCAAAAGAGGTAAACGAGTTCTCGAGAAGGAACGTCGTTAGCTATCACACATAGTAATCATATGTGGTTTGTACATGATATAAATGTAAGCGTGTAAACATGAAAGTAATTTTATACCGTACTAATATATTATTGTATGAGTGTACAGCGAACAAGAATAATGTCGAAGTTAATGTTTCGTTACAGCGAATCACACTGTACTGTATTTAATTTGTACACAAACTGCGAACCACCGTGTGTAGATAACAAAATACGAGCTGAATGTTTACACCAGAATGTATATACACATATAAATTAAATATCAAAGAATAATTGCAATTGATGATTTCACTTGCTACGAATCCAAACGACTATAATACATCACATTGTTGCATAACGAACCGCTGATTCTTCTTGTCCGGTTACGCAGCTCCAACTAGATAATATTATAATTCCGGCAAGCGTGACCACTTGTTGAAGACGCATTCCATCGCAAGATTGAAGAATCACCCGGGCCGTTTAAAGCGTATTTGAAGGGCCGATTGTTCGTAATGGGTGTCGCGTGGGCCCTGACAGGGCGCACGTGGTCGTCCTGTCTGTAAGAAGACAGGAAAGCGGAGGGTAAGAAGAGAAGAGCGAGCAGATTGGCCAGTAAGACTCGGTGATTCTTAACGATAATCATTGCATCCGGGATATGCCGTGGCTTTGTCATCGCGGATGAAAATGCCGCAAGGGTGAAGATGATCTAATCGTCAAGGAGACAGAAGTTCTTCCCTCATTGGCGTAACTAGAAATTTTTTCTCAAAGCTCTGCTCTTCCGGTGGTAACAATTGCATTTCGGAATTAAGCAATTTCGAGATGGAAAGAGTTAAAAAATTAATCGCTTCAGATACTTCTGAAATTTAATAGTATAGAATTTAGAGAATTCAGAAAGTGAACTTTGAAGATTCGAGTTTTCGGAGATTTGGAAATTTGAACATATGTATCTGTAAAGTCAAGTGGATCCGATATCTTGAGGGGTGGCGAGGTCCATCCAGACTTCTATCCGCTTACGCCAATGTCTCGTTAACGTCGAAGTCACAGAGGAAATAAGACGGATGCCGGTCTCCTTCGTTCCTGCGATTTCATACAACCGGTTGCACTTCGTTTTCATCAAGCCGCACAGTTTAATTTCACGCGGGCGTCGTTTTGTATAAATAACTGAATACGCCGCGACCCGGCTCGTAGATGGTTTGCCGAGAACGTTTCTTTTGACGAAACGGTTAGGTCGCTCGTTAAGAACGCCCAAGTAGCGCGGTGTACATATTAATGAACAAGGGTGCATCGTGTAATTGACGAACTTCAACGACTTCCTGTCTGGACGAGCCGCAGGAACAGGTGACCTAATTCAGCGTAAAGTAACTCTTGCTCTGTCCGTTGGTGGTCCGCCAGTAATCCGATTCGCTTATTGGTAAATGAGACGGGGAGTGTTCGTCTAACGTGGGCACAGCACGTGAGGAGCATGTTATGCACCTTCTTACCTGCGTGCACCGCCTGAAATTGGGGGGTTGCCGTTTCAACAAGAATTCCACGAATTCCACGATTTTGTTTTATTCGAGACATCCGAAGAGATACCGCGATAGAAGACGCGTAATTTCATTCCGAAAATATACTCGTTAACTCCTTGCGCTATAATAACGAGCTACACTCGTGACGCACCAGCAGTTCAAATACGGCAAACCATGCTTATATTTTTAGTTGGGTTGAATGTTCAATTTCGGTCTAATTGTAATTTGCACAGTTGAGAATCACGAAATGTAAGACAGTTTTGA
Source organism: Coelioxys conoideus (assembly GCA_947623535.1). Classification (NCBI taxonomy): domain Eukaryota; kingdom Metazoa; phylum Arthropoda; class Insecta; order Hymenoptera; family Megachilidae; genus Coelioxys; species Coelioxys conoideus. The sequence continues at coordinate 5,701,718 of OX392455.1, read as the reverse complement.
TATTCGAAGTTTCTTTAACCATCGTAACCCCTTGCCTTATAATATCGTCTTCCACGCGTGATGCACGTAACTGTAACAATGCAACAAATTTGGCTTATATTTTCACCAGGATACAAATTCAAGCTTAATTTTATTGGAACCCGTCCACCAACGACTGCCATATACAAAATATCCCTGACATTCGAGTAATCTTTGTCTGTCTCAACATTACAACGATAATTAAGTCGCCCTGTGTGACGCACTTGCCGATAAAATCATAAGTTAAGGAGTTAATGCTGTAACAGTGAATAGTTCGTTGTGTCTGACGCATTCGCCGAATGAGTCGTAGTGCAAGGGGTTAAAGCCGCTTTCTCTTTCATCGGCAGAAAGAAAGCGAAACGGATAGTCGCGTATCTACGCTGGGATAGGTTTGCATAATCGAGAGGGAAGCGTAGGTAAATTATTTATAGAGAAGAAAAATTCGGCAGACGGTAGGGACAGAGCGGCAATCAGAAGTTTTCGCGTGAAATTTGCATTGCGGATTTAACATGCCCCGTTACCTGCAGCCGTTCATCTCCACTTTGTGCCTGCATTATGTATGACCTGCAGCAGCGAGCTCCTCGACTCTCTAGCCCTGTTATGGATTCGAAAATGTCGCAGACTACTCGACACACATTCTCCTATCTAACCGTTCTCCATCCTTATCTCTCGTTCTACCTTTCACCGGTGGCATCGGCCAACATTCTTGCGACTGCCAGGGCTAATGATAAAAGCAAGAGTCCCCCCCGGGGATGATACTTTATAGCGTCACCGAGACATCAGCTTTTCCGATAAACTCGCGAGAACTCGAGCATGAAACACCGGGCGATGCGCCGCGACGCGTGGGCGCAGAGCGTCGCATCGCCGAGTTCGTGGAACTCGGAATATAAAAAACAATGAAGAAAGTTCGTTGTAAATATGTATGATGCGGTCCCCGAAGTTCGACCCCGTATCACGTGCTTCATGCTCCTTTCGTGATACGAATCCGTAAACCCCGATGCAGTGCATACCTCGAAAACCAACGTGATTTCGATCAGCTTTTTCGAGTGGAATTTTTTAAATCATTCATCTCGTTAACTCGCGTTTTATCGGCACCGGATGTAACGTCGTTCGTATAACCAGCGCGTATCGACGATTGAGAATCGCTGGTGTACATTGAAAAGGATCTAGCCGAACAAGCATGATTAAAGTGCTCCCAAACTTATTTGAACGAAATTCGTACCATTCGATAGGTTGCCCGAAGAAAATACTTTCCGTGGAGTTTTAAACCTGCGTCGAATGTAATACATGTATTACATGGAAGTCCGCCATTACACATATTTGGAATTACGTATAGTGGATAAGTAACGAAGTATGTAAGGAAATACGTTTATTTAAATTTTATCGATTTTCGAAGCGATCTGATGTATTTCAGGAAATGTGAATTAATAATTCTTTAACTATGATGCAGTTTTCGAATAAATCTCAGAAAATGACACATTAGTAGCTGCAATATTGTGTTACAACGGTAAAAATGTGAACATGGTCACGAGTGAAAATAAAGAGATATAAATTCTTTTTTCAATTTTTCAATTATTTTTAATTCTTTTTACTATGTTCCACCACTTCGAAAGATCTGCAAAAATTAGACATTACTAATTATAATAAGTGCTTTGTACTATATGTATAAACAAAAATGTGGTCACTCGAAAACTTCGATAAAAAATCTTTTCGAATTATATTAAAAATCGAATTTGCACCCAAAAATTCTGAAAAAATTCACATACCCGTCTATCCGTTGGTAGAATAACCATGCTTTGTTTCATAATTTTCGGTCAAGCAGAACGAGAGATATTAACCTAAAATCGAAAAATGATTTTCACCCCGTAAGTACCCCCGTATTGTTGATAAGGGATTAAAACTCTACAGAGAGGTGTATCTTCGAACAATCTATCGAATGGTGAATTTGCTTTTACTATGCTTGTTCGTCTAGACCGTTTGATCGCGATCGTAATCCGACGGCAAAAATATAAAACTCCTCAGTGTTCATCCATTCTTCACGCTTCGCTACGACTATTCAACGCTTCTTTCATCCCGCGTCTCGGATCCCGTGTCCGACGATCTATCCGCTTGTCCGTTCGCGAGATACAAATCGTGGCTCATCCCGTCGAAGCAGAATAAGCGCAAGCAGAGACAGAGTTACATGTTTGGCGAGCGATCGTTTCCGAGAGCGTTCGCTCATACGATCCTTTTTCCACGGGATCGTGCTCTTCCGGTCGCTTTGACCGTAGTTGCATGCATAAGTAAGCCCTCACCGATCGGCTATTTATTTAGACACCGGCCTGGAACTCGATGGCGCCAGAATATTTGCGATATTGCGAAGTCTGACCGGAGTGGGCGGTCGTGGTTCAGGTGAAATGTTTATGCGTTTCGAACCTGCGCACGCCCGACTCTTCCAGATGGCGAAAGAAGTTGCGGGGAAAAATGCATGAACCCCGAAGTGAAATACGCTTCAAACGAACGCTTTCGAACGGTGACTACGCACCCGCCTCGAAATTTAAATTATTCGCTCTCGATCGATGGATTGTACGCGAGATTCGAATTTTTACCCATGCGATTTAGGTTCTCCGAGTCAAAGGTCGAATTTGGAAACTTTGCGTGGAGGTGCAAACTTCCAAATCTGTACAGACGTATCGTAAACAAGCTCTAGGTCTAAATTCTAATGCATAAGAGCCGATAAGCTCGCGTCGTCACGCACGTTTGCATACTCTGTCGAAAGTTCGTGTTATCGGTACTCCCGTGTTGGTCGTTCAACCAACTGAATCGACCAAACTTTACTCTCGCATTTGGCTCAACGTAGCTCGAACGATACCTGTCTTCCGTAATGATCACACGGCGGTCAGGTACTGCCTCGCAGCTGCATCAGAACCAGAAGGACAATAAAGACCGTTTTTCGTCTCTATTCCACCTTTGTAATACACGCGCAACCGGTCGAGATTTAGCGAGATCGCGTCGCGTTTCAACGAGACGCCCGTGGATTCCGATGACAGGAACGGATGACAGGAGCTAGGTGACGTTCGAGGATAATTTTCACGTAATATTCGTGCCAATCACTTTTTTTAGATCGTCCACGTTTGACGTCGCGTTGATTGAACGCGGAGGACCTCGTACGAAATTCGCACCCTTAACCCGTCACGCGAGCACCTTCCCGACCACGCGTGAACGACCTCAGGGCACATACGAAATGTAAATGTTTACACGTAAGGGCAGCTGTCGGCGAAGGGGGATATTCGCTGGCCCCCGATATACTTTGGGGATGCCTCTTGGTACGACAAGTTTCACGTGCGACGAACGTTCTCTTACGAGGGAACATATCGAACCATACTTCGATTTTAACACTAAAACTACCAAACGGGTCAAATGACCCTTCTATAAATTTTCTACTTTAAATGACAACATTTGTTAAGCTGGTCTTCTCGACATTTATGTTGATTGTCATCAAGATAAAGAATCTATGAGTGTATTCATTTATGTTTCGTACTTTGTTAATTTATTTTTCAAATTTATTTATAACATCAACATAATTGTGCATTATACGTCTGTAGTTTTAGTGTTAACACTAGAACTACCCACAAGTAAAAATTACTAGTTTCGGGTTTGACATTTTGTATTACAAAATTTTATTGCCGCCCTTTTGTCAAAATGTCTGTCACGTTTTATTGAGCTAATGAATGGTTCTATATGTGAGGTGATGCAGCAATATTTATTTATTTATTTTACTACATTATTTTCAATTTTAAAGTAAGTATGCATTTAATGCCGGTACTTCTAGTGTTAACGACACTTATGTGGAAGGGATGATAATAGTTTTTGTTTGAACTTTTTTTACTAAATGTTTTCTTGAAAAAGTTTAAATTTTATATATATTGTTTAAACAAATGAGGTTTATTCAAATTTTCTTCTGCAGAATAATTCCCTACTTAAAGGCCCAAGATTAAAAAAAATCAGCAATAATAATTGTAATTCTGTAAGTTCAATAAGTATATTTTTGAAACTGAATTCGCAATAACCACTAATAATTATAATTTTGTAAGTTCAATGAATTTATTTTTGAATCTAACTTCCGCAAAAGGCAGTAGTTAGTTCAATGAGTTTATTTTTGCAACAAAATTCCGCAGCTAACTTTTTAATGCGTTTCGATAAAGACAATTCTACGATTTTATTGCGGTACAATATCTGCAGTACACTTTCAGCACCAAGAGGTCACAATATTCAAGTTCGATCGGAATCTTGCGTATTCGAAGATATAAGCGAACAGGGTGCTCGTTATGTTCTTATTCGAGTTCTTAAAGCATCAAACTGAAAGTTTAAATTGGCGAATAAAACGATCGCGATCTGAATAATTCCAATTATCCTACGCTACACGCAGCCGCGTTCGTTGCGAAATTTAATCGAATATCAACGATCACGGCGAATACTCCGAATTTCTCGAACGGCCCGATAACATTACTCAACCTGGAGCTCACCCGTGATTCTCTGTCGTCGATTCATAAATTAAAATCTCTCTCTCGGGGGGTTGAATCTGGCAAAGGAAAGGGACAAACGAGCGTTTGTCACATTCGTATCTGCGGTGCTTCCAATAGTCATTCAGAAATCAACTAACAGCATATAAAGAGGATCATAATGCTTGAAAATGTAGTAAAAGATTGTAAAAATAATGATATTTTTAACAAACCATGCCTGGTTGCTCCTCTTCACAAGCGGCGATTTAAAATTATATAACTAATATACCTCGCTAAAAACAAAAAATTTAAAAAACACATCCTCTATTTTCGTCCGTAGTTTATATACACAAAGTTACAAGAAAATAAATTAACATTTAGTAAACAAAATTAAACAAAAATTATACATTTTCAATATATTTGTTAAACAAATGAGGTTTATTAGAATATTCTTTTGCAGAATAATTCCCTATTTAAAGACTCACCATTTACAAAAGAAAGCTTTCCATTATCTCCTTTAGTTCCAGAAATATTCCAAAAATATATACTTTTAGCCCTTAAATTTGAGGGCTGTTATCACCTCCTCAATAAAAAAATACGCGTGAAATATTTTCTTGAGAACTATCTTTCATATACAGTCGTGGACAAAATTAAGTGGACATGTATCACAAATAACAAAAGGTTAAATTAATTTAACTAATAATGCCTATATAAATCAAAACTTTATTGCACAATTATATACATCAAATATATAAATTGTACATTAAATAAATGTTTTTTCAAGTCTACAAAAACATTTCACGTTCTAAATTTAAAATTTATTTAAAACATTGTAATGAAACAAATTTTTTGTAATGTCCACTTAATTTTGTCCATGACTGTAAGTTTCATTAAAATCGGAGTGTTCACGTTCGATATGTTCCCTTGTAAGATGACCTGGAGGAAAATGATATCACTGAACTAATTTAACACTATATTTACGGAAGTTCGATGACCACTTGTGTCTAAATTAAAAATGAATTTCAAAAGGAAGTAAATACTGGATAATACTTATACCAGTGTATAGAAAGATTCTTTATCTCGATGATTGTTAACGTTCAATTCAACATAATCTTTTTAATAATTTTCGCAGTTGAAAAGAAGAAATCTGAAATCCGTCATTTTGACGGGTCCCGTAAACCTAGTGTTAACTATCGTATGAAAAGTCAAAAAATTAATTGTGGAGAAATGATTCAACGCAGAGAATAATTTTATGCTAAAATTGGAAAAATGTCTTTCGGTAGCTCTTGGTAGAAATAGTGTTAAACGCGTGGTAAAAGCGGTTTCCCGAGGGGAGCAGGCGACTTCTCCCGTGGCGGCAGCGTCCGAACAACAACGTCGGTCCCGATAGGGTGAAACGTGATTTTTCTGCAGTCGTGCCCCTTCTCCACGGGCGAGGATGCACTTGGCACGGCGTTATACCACTCGGCCAGTTCGACCACGTAGTTTTCTGGCGCTGGCTGACGGAGCAGCTGTTTCCAGGCTGGAGTAGCAGGCTGGAAGTTCAGTCTCGTTGCGACCGTCGGCGAGGTCGCGTCGTAGTCTCCCGTTTTCGCGCTCGTGCTGCTCGATTTATCGCCACGTGCGTTCCTCTCTCTGCTACACGGTTTTTTCCGACGTCGCGAAGTGAATCGCCGATTCGTCGGGAAACCGGGTTCCATCCGCCGGGGAACGACCGTACTCCAGCCTTTTCTTTCTGGAAAGAGGAACACGCTCTTCGGGAACGCCGAACTTCGACTTCGTCTTACCGGTAAGTGCGTCCGATATTTTATTCTCGCGTTATTTCACGAAGGGATGATTAGTAGATTTTTCGGGGAGGGTGAGTTCAAATAGGGATGTCGATTTTTTCTCGAGATCTTGATTTTTCTTCGAATGTCGTCGCTGTTCGGAATGGTTATAATTTATCGGAAAGTGTGTTTGACCATTGCGTTAACATTTTGACGGATGAACGTTTCGGGCAGTCTGACTTTTTTGATTTTGTATCCCTTGTATGTAACGCGAGATCGCGAACGGAATTGTGTTTATACCTCGGCGGTTACGTGCTTTGTGACACCTATAACCTTTGCAGTTTTATAATCGGTTTTATATGCAGTAGATTGTTAATTGAATTTCAAATAGTATTATTCAATGAATTTTGCTTGCTTCGATGGCTATTTTGCGGACACCGAGTTTTGCAAAATTATATTCATTGTTCCATAGTATATCATATATCATTCATAATTTATTGTTTATGTTTGCTTGATTTAACTCGTGTTCAAACTTACTCGTTCTTAAACCGTAAGTAATATACGATAGAGTATATAAAGGTAAAGGGTTGATAGGTTAAATATTCTAATAACACGAAGGCAGTAAATTGAAAGATTAAATCTGAAACATTGTATTTCAAATAGTAAATTATTCATTGAATCTGACTTGCGTCGATGGCTCTTTTGTGGACACTGAGTTTTGTAATTTTATATTCTATGTTCCATAGAACAATAATTTACTATTTACTTTTCAGAGCTTGATTTAACGCGCGTTTAAAATTAATCATTCTCAACCTATAATTAGTACGCGATAGAGTACCCAACGGTAAAGGGATGATAGTAAATAGTAAATTGGAAGCTTAAATCTGAAACTTAATTTCGCACCATCAATAATTCAAGTTTTTAGTATGTCTTGTTGCACACGTCCATTTTCACTGCGCGTTGACACGTTCACTGCCACAGTGAAAACTGCCGCGCGTAGTAAGACACGCTATAATTACAATTACTCAAAACACGATCGTTTTTCAATTGAAACTTTCCACTTGTTATCGCGTGTAATTATACAGTGCCCTAGTAAAATATGTACGCGTTTTATCATCGCACGATTTTATAAATAAAGTGAACGGACATTAAATTGACATCGTGCTGGCCATCTCAAAGTAACATATGCGCGTTCAAACTGATTTGCATCGACATGAATGCCATATAACAATTTTATTACTATTTCTACGTCCGATTCAAAGTACGCGTGTCTTCTTTGCATATCTACGTACAACTTTCTTTAACACTAGAACTACAAAAACAATCAAACGACCCTTTCACCACTTTCTTATGTGCGGTTTCAACAATTTTTATCGTGATTTTGTTGTAATCTGTGTCAATATTCGTCGAGACAAAGAATTAATACATACATTAATTTATTGTATTATGAATTAATGTATTATATTACGAATTAATTTATACATTATACATGCATTAAAATTATTTCGTTGTTTGTCTATTTAATTTTCAACGTCGTTTGTAATTTAAAAATAAGTGCGTATTATACGCTGATGGCTTTAGCGTTAATTTGTATTCCATCGATTACTTTAATTGGTGGATTTATGAAAGGTCATACGAAATTACTGATGCTGGCAACTTCCACCGTTGTAAACGTTTTCGCAGATCGTAAACAATTATTAAAGCATTCGTACAAAATTTCTTTCAAATAAATTCGCTGGTATTGTATAACGTCTGCCTCCGAGCCGCGATTCCAAGAATCGGTATCGTTGAATCTTTTGCCGGTTCAAATAACGAATTGCATGCGTTTAAATTTCACGACCTGCGGTTGCCGCTACAAATTTAAACTCCGTTCCGACGTGTTCCAATCATAAAGAAAAAAAAAGACGATTTCGCGAGCCAACATATTGACGTCCAAATAAACCGACTGTCATTTTGTTCGTCTATTTCGATGCTCCGATCGTAAGATCTGCGATACGTAGTCTCGCCTTCTCTCATCAAGTTTATAAATAGTCAATTTTGTTATTCCCTTTGCATTGAGAATATAGTACCTTCTAAAATTATTTTACACAGTCCATTCATCGAAAAGAAACGAATTAGGTACCGTAACACTTACATTTTTATATGATCTTTTCATTCTGAAGCAACTTGTTACTAATATATCTGAAATCGTGAAGATTTAATTTGTAACGGGGATGCACCATTCAACACATTGGATTTACTATCGCAACGGGGAAGACTGAGAAACTTTAACAAGAAACTTTAACTTGACACCACTATACAAAAAGTCGAGACCATCCACGAACCTAAGATACAAGGATTTAATGGATTTATTATATCACATGCCACCTGCACACCATAGTTATTTTAAATCCCTCCCGTATACTTTAATGGAAAAATTATTTAACAAATAACAAAAGTTGAATATTATTTGACTTTACAACATAAAAATTTTATACACTCATTTTTATTTCAAGGGACATTCACTTTTCCCATGGACTTGTGCTTTCTTAAGGATTGAAAACGTCATTTCATTGATTTTGAAAGTGACCGAAGTCCATTCATAGTTTACCCAGTTACTTAAGCTTTATATAAAATTATTTAACAAAATGAAATTATATTAAGCTTTATATAAAATAATTATACTAATTGCGATGATTGCAACTCAAACCCTTCAGCATCTTGATTCGACCATAAATAGACTTAGGCCACGTAATTGATTCAGCTCAGATTTCGTAAGACGAATTTGCAGTGACAGACGTTTTCCACCGAGGTTTGCTCAGGGAAACAAGAAACTCGCTAGGACGCCACTTTAAAGTACGAAGCATCGAATCCTGATCTTCCTCAACGTCGTTGCGAATTTCTCGCAGGCAGGAAGTGGTCACCGATCGCCATTACGAATTCGTGTCTCGTTCGCAGTTTCGCGATCGGACGAGGCTATTCGCACGTAAAACCCATTGTCATCTGGCCGTTTGTTTCGCGCGCGAAGATTCCCAGCGTTACGTAAACAACGCGTTCGGTTTTCACGATTCGGTGGAAACGCGTCGCGTCGGTCAATTTCGAAAGCGGCGTGCGTCGCGCGCTTTTGTCCCGCCAACAAACGAGATCTCCCGACGAGCTTCCGGCTGTCGAATCCCGCGGCTTGCGAAACGTCGCTCCTTTTGTGCCGGGATCCGCCAACCGATGTATGCACCTGGGTTCCACGACGTCTCCTTTGCTCGCTCACTTCGAGGAATAGCGAGAGCGGGGAAAAAAAGGATGATAAAACACGCGTGTGTCCGTTGGCAGATATGTAGCCCGGGACGCGTAGTCGGACGACCGACTTTCGAATATTTTACCGAGCACGTGTTTTATTTCGCGCCGATATACTTGTGGAACATATGGGATCACATACGACTTGTGGGATCGAAACACTTACGGAACACCGAGAATCGGACAGACATTCGTGTCGGACCCGTCGTCGCCATTGTAAATGCACGAGAAACGATAAGATAACAATGATCGCGATTGCACCTTTTAGAGTGACGCTTTACACGTTGGGATTTATTTTACAACGCGTAATTGCATCATATTCGATGTTCCGTTTTATAGTTTGGCGGTACGGAGTTACATTATGCGCTTAATGACACGATGGAATTATGAGGGATTAATCGATGAAATTTTCGGGAGATAATTTCGTTGAAACTAGGTATTAACACTGTATGAGTGAACGTATTTTTCGCACTTTGTGAGCAGACTGTTTCGAACAATGATAAAGGGCAATTTAATTCTTTTCAGTGTTGCGAAAAATTCGAGAAGAAACACGTTTTATACAACAATTAAAATTATATATATTGTAATTTGAAATTGTTAAAAATACATAAATATTGTTACAACTGTTATGGGATATACAGACATTGTGCAAAGTGTTGAAGAAAACGCAGATCTTGTTAAAACTGCTGAAGAAGATGTAGACCTTGTCAAAATTGTGGATGAAAACGTAGACCTTGTTAAAATTGTTGAAGAGAACATAGACCGTGTTAAAATTGCTGCAGAAAATGTAGACCTTGTCAAAATTGTCGATGAATACGTAGACCTTGTTAAAATTGTTGAAAAGAACATAGACCGTGTAAAAAATTATTGCAGAAAACGCAGACTTTATTAAAATTGTTGCAGAAAACATGGACCTTGTTAAAATTGTCGATGAATACGTAGACCTTGTTAAAAATGTTGAAGAGAACATAGACCGTGTTAAAATTGTCGCAGAAAACGTAGACCTTGTTAAAACTGTCCATGAAAATGTAGACCTTGTTAAAATAGTTAGAATACATTCACAAAAAAATGGACACCCGATAGTTCACGTAAAGTTCAGTCCGAAGTTCTTCGCTGACCAGAAATCCACTTCTTCGTGGATATATCTGAAAAGATGTTGTCCGAGGTGTATTCATTGCTCACCGTTTCCGATAAGTTTCTACCTGACAGGAAATTTTCCCTTATAATCGCTAAAGGAAAGTGCTACAAATAGCTGCTATCTTAATCTGTGCCCGAATTATCTTGTCCAAAGAAACGTTCGAACAACCTAACCGTGCATCCAGCGAGGAAATCGTTCGGTCCCTTCGAACTATTTTAATGGCCCTTTGTACGTGCAGAGGAAGGTGCATTGCCTGTTTTACGAGCCTATGTGGCTCTAAAAAGCTTCGGTTCCGCGTGCTCGAATCAGCTTTGTGCCACAATAAAAGCATTCCTCGCGTTCTATCGTGTTATTTCATAGTAATTCGGTCGTTCTAATAAGTGCCACTAATTGAGAATCTGCGGAACTAATCATTTTCGAGATATTCGAGCACCAAATTCGAAATATTTGGAGCTGTATATGTTGGAACACTGAATCGTTCGACGAATAAAAGCATTCCTCGCGTTCTGTCGTGTTATTTTGTAGTAATTTGGTGATGTTAACAAGTATCACTGATTAAGAATCTGCGAAACAAATTATTTTTAAGATATTCGAGACCCAATTCTAAATATTCACAGTGTAAATGTTGGAACACTGATTTCGTTCGACGTCGAACATCTTCGCATTCACGAACGAATGTCGGAACGTTCGAATGTTTCGTTTCGAAATTATTTAAATGGCCAAAACCTCGAACACCTTGAGGACTTTAAAAAACAATTTAACCATTCGGCTGTCGAACATCGTACGTTCTGAAAGTGAACAATAGCAAACACTACATATTTCCGCGACCACCGCTCGCTCGGTGTACCTCGTGTTTCTGTTGTAACAACTCGAGTACATTGGCTATTTGTTCTCGTCGATGATCGAGGTATTTGCTGGTCAATAAAGGGCAAAGGTCGATAGCGTAGGAATTCATGGAGATCCACCGTCGATTCTCGGCGTAGAACCTTGTAACTTCGACGGGTGATTAACGAATCGTTGTAAGTATGTCCATTCAAGAAAAGAACGGCCATGATAACGCTCGAGGCTCGTGAATATTTTAATTTGTGAAAATTTCAAGAAGGGTATCTCCGTGGCCAATAAATCTAGAGACGGTCGTAAATAATCAAGGGAAATATTAGAGATGTGAAATAGAAAATTAAAGGCTGAAACTGGAATTATTAATTCCTCTTGTCTTTAATAATAGGAGTTCCAATGTTTCGTATAGCGTGGCCGTAAAATTATGGTACTGCGTTTCATTGAAATAGTTTTGTGAGCTGCAAGATTACGTTGGGAATGATCCACGCGATGTTTACTTTGCCGAACTGCGTGTTATTGAAAAGAGAATCCGCGTGGGTGGTTGCTTTTTTCAGAAAACGTATTTTCCTGCGTAGAAATGACTTTCGTCGAAAAACTATTCACTTTTTTTCACTCGTGTATCAACTTCAATGTACCGCGTTTTTTTATCTTTGCGCACCAAATACCACGATGATGTAAATTCGCATTAATTCCTCCAGCTTCGAATCGTGAAATGACTTACGAAATTACGAATAAATTGGATCGTTGCCGACGAAGAAATGAAGTATTTGCATTCGAGTCATTATCCAATTAGGCACGTATCACGACGGGAAACAACTTCATTCTAGTTTCTAGAGTTTCGAATAACTTCATTAGCCATTTATCAATTTTCATTATGGCTAATATCAATATTCCAACAAGATCTGTCAGGAAAGCGCACGCATTCGGACCGGTTCCATATAAACTGTTTTATGAATATTGCAATCCAATTACACGTATTTGTAACTCGCTAATAAGCGTAACGGTCAATTTCGTCTATTTTATAATACCACAGCCGGTTTCGAATGGTCGGTCATAAGTTTTTTTTTTTCGGAAACAAACCCGCAGAACGTTTCTCGTGTTTCATCTTCTATTTCTAGTAAAATTGTACTACACTCTATTAACGGGTGATTACTGAAGTACGAATGTCCATTCAAACATAGAATATATATATTCGAATCTTTATTCGTTTTTACAGAACATGCATCCTGTTGTCTGATACAATATTATAATATTACTCTACAATGCACATTATGCATATTTTTATTCATTTATTTCTTAATAAACAATTTACGTCTCCATCGTGGACTCGTTAATGTAAAAACGCATAAACATCCGCCATTCAGCGACGCAAACATCGAATTCCGAATATTCTAAACTTCTTCCTTGAAAAAAATTTCGCTACTAGACATCGTGCAACATGTCCGCGGATCCTCGTTTCGTTTTTTTCCTCCTTCTGAAAGTCGTCGACGGATACAGTTGAACCGAGTCGTATTTAGGGGACAAAAACTAAAAATAATACAAGGATACTTTATATAATAATATAAGGGAACAGTATAAGGATAAAGTTAAACAGAGTCGTATCGGGAATCGGACAGCACTCGCGAACTTCCGGCCGGAAAGAAGTAGCCCGGTTGCCAAACGGAAGTCGATGTCAGCCAAAAGTTATCGGATGGCGAAAAAGGTTATCCTGGAATTTCGGGATGCCGCAGCATTGCTCTTGCCCTCGATAATATTGATCTTGTCTGGCTGGGCGATAAAAGTTTTCGCAATTTCTTTGCCCGCCCTCTCTGCCTCCAGAAATACCGAGCTATTTACTTACAGTGGCTGCCCGATGATTTTGCCCGGTGTTTTGGCGATACGTCGTCGAAAGCGAAAATAAAGCGACTTGACTCCGTTTTAAACGTTGCATCCCGTAACGCGATCGATATTCTCGAGCTCGCGCAATTCTCGGGCCAATCGATCGACTCTCTTCGACTTCGATCATGGGTTAGTCAGGGATGTTCCGTTTTGACCCGTTGCGAGGGTAAGGTTGCTCATCGTCGCTCCAGAAGACGAAACAGGGTCTTTTCCGAACTCGAGGCTCACGACGCGGCGAGTGGCTCCGAGTGCAGCCACTTTTGCATACGTGCAAACGCACTCAGCCGTTCTGAAGCGGCGCACTCTTCGAGTTCACGCTTTGCCCTTGGAAAAATTCCGCTCAAGCGGAACTGCCGCGTTACCAGAGAAATTCTCGCCCGAACAAACGACGCGGCAACGAACGACTGTATCGTAATTTCCCCGTTGGCAACTTGTCAAATTCTCGCGAAACCACGGGAAAAATCGGAACACGGAATATCGCGAAAATTCGACTTTATTTTTGCGGCCAGTCCGCGCGGCGTCCGCTGACAATCGAAATTTTCATCGGTCTCGCCGTGTTGACACAGTTCACGTTTTTTTTTTCTCTGTTTCGTAAAACGTTCGCCGCGATTTAACGATTCGCTTCAGTTATTTATCGAACGAGTATACAGGTTCTGCATTTGGGCGCAGGAAGCGCGATGCGTCATGCGAGATACGACCGTTTCTATTGTCACGAGATATTAATTGCCTTACGCAATTGTTTAGGCAGTTATCTGTAATTGTATCGGAAAAACTGCATTTAATCGTGTGGCGAAGTCGTAGACTTCGCGATTATGGTTGTTTTTGAAGATAAACATTTTTAGATATAAAATCTATTTCTACTTACAGTGAGGGACGAAAGTGTTCGTACACTTAGAGTATAGAATCAAAAACAATAATATTTTTTATTATTATTGACTATGAACATTTATAGCTGTATATTATACATGTATAATATGTTAAATATCTATTATGTCCAATGTACAACTATATAGCTAAATTATGTGTATTTAAAAATATACATATATGTTTCATACATAATAAATCATACATAATAAATATGAATGTATAAATATGTACTTAAGTATGTTATTTATATTTAAACACACATATGTTTCATACAGAACAAACATACATATGAACGTATATCATAAACATATATATGTTTAAATATACTTAATAATAATAGAAAATATTGTTTTTATTTCTACATTGTAAGTGTACGAATACTTTTGTCCCTCACTGTAGATCGAAACTGGTGTTACACGTCGATAAAGAAAAATCGATAAATTCTGGCGTTATTTGTTTGCGTTACGAACGGCTTAATTATCGATGCAGAAAATGCGCGAAAAATTGTTAATAAGCAGCGGCTTAAGCCGGAATCGCAAGATAAATCGATGTACTAAGAACTCGTTAACAGACGCGTTCGAGCAAACAGCTTCCTCATCGTTCAGCGGGAATTCTTCAAAATGTTCTCGTTATCGATTCTATTACGCGGCCGGGAATTTAGAGCCGCGCGATATTGCGTGATCGATATCGATAAAAAGACTTCTCCCGGCTCATTACCGTGCTGATCGATCTATTTATAGGGGACCAGGTATCTTGAGCTTTGGCCAAGTCGTCGAGTAAATCGATCGCAACTCTAACTTTTGCTCATCTTTTTCGACTGCCACTCTTCGTTGCTCTTTCGAGACGATTGCATCGCGTCGTTTCGCGATCGTTACACCGTCATAACGAATCACGGGACGTCTTTATCGTCTTAACTCGATCGAAAAGCGGATCGATGGTACTCGAATTATGCTTCGTGGGGAACATTATGCACTTTCGCGCGCCATCTTCGGCTTTCAGAAATTGAGCCCTGATACCATTCTACGAAATATAAAAATGCAGAACTGCACTTACGCTATATCAAAGTGAAGCTTAAATTCCGAGAAATATACAAATTATTCTCGCTTCCATATACCCAGTCACCCAGGAGTTGGCGCATCGGCTCACACGTATTTTCAGTGATAGGATCTTATTGCTTCACGTGAAAACGCGCATCAGTTGATTCAAAAAATATAAACAATTGTTTCATTATTATGTTTCATTCCTACTTGTTCACGCGCCAATTTTTGGGTGACGCACTGTACACTTTACTTTTTATTCGTTTTCATAAATCACCGAATCGAGTATCTCAGAAGCAACACGAGCACACCTCTCCGTTAATCGCGTTTCGATTCCAAATTTGATATTTTATGCAGATTCGTGGCGCGACCAGTGGGCAGTTAAAACCGTATTACGGCACCGTAGGTGTTAGATTCCATTTGACGGTTCCCATGCCTGTAACTCGGCCCAGGACCGCCCATGGCGACCCATTCTGGCTGCCGTCAGGCCAGCAACCATACGGCTGCCCTTTGCTGGAATTTATTTTCGCTGATCGTTAGTACAGCACGTTGTTTCCCGCTAAGGGGATTATCAGCTCCGCAGACGGTTAAGCACGATGTTATTCCATCGATTATTACGGTATTGATCATGCAGTTGTGGGGACTTCAATGCATGGAAACGAGGATTTTCGTCAAATCTCTAAGGTTTAGTCGTCGTAGTTCTTTCTTCCTATTACAGTTATTAAATGTTGTTTGAGTTTATAGAATTTTCCAATTCATACTTAATCTAACCTAACCCGAATATCATCCTCCATCTGCACCGATGATTGCGATGTCGATCATGTAGGGACTTCAATGCACGGGAATGAAGAGTCAAAGCTCTAAATTTTGAGAATTTCCAAATTCTCATTAAGAAAAAGAATCAATATGTGTATCGATATATGTTTCCTCGTTTACTCATTTATTTTTCAGGTTCATTTTAACTCATTTGCTGTCACGATCCCCAAATGGGGATTTGAATTTCCTTTTTTTTATCACTTGCAACAACGTTATATTAAATAAAATGTGTATTCAGTAAATGCTTACATTGGGGTCGTTGAAATTATATTTTACTTCAATGTCGTCCAACTTGTAAAAGTATTTGATACTTTTATTTTTTTTATTGATGAATAAATTGACAACACACACAGTGGAATTGAAATAAAAATTTTGCAGTTAGTAGGTTAACTCTACATTAATTGTGCACTCTGTATCAGTAGTTTTAGCGTTAACAGGTCAAAGAATTTGCCAGCGTATCGCCGCGACCAACCCACATACCGTCCTCGATCTGCACCCTGGTCCCTCAACGGTTCAATAAACGAATCGATGAACCCGTTCACTTAATAACGCGATGAACATTCATCAACGTCGAAAGTAATTAGGAGCGACCGCGAGTCGTACGACGACAGCTCGATAAACGCATCTATCATCGGGCAGTTATCGAATCCCGTGGAAGAACGCGTGTCTCTGTTCGCCATCGATTGATCGAGGGAGCACGCGTTACATATTCCAGCCGCGTACGCGCGATACATCTTCCTCGTCGCCAAGTTTCCGCACGCATTCCTCGCACGAGTCGGCAAGTACCAAGGTCGTGGCTCCGTTCTGCCAGCAATTACGCCTCGTAATTTCGCGAACGCATCGAGGATCGTTGACCCTCTTGATTCACCTCGACGACCGCTTTTCTTTTGGGCCAAAAAGTATATCAGCCGATAAAGTTGAAGCGTAAAGGATATTTTCCTAGTCCACCAAGTTTTAGTACGCGTTCCACGCACTAGTCTGCAAGGATCAAGGTCGTGGCTCCGTTCTACCAGCAATTACACCTCGTAATTTCAGAAACGCATCTGGGATTGTTGAACCTCTTGATTCTCCCCGACGTCCGCTTTTCTTTTGGGCAAAAGAGTACATCAGCCGATAAAATTGAAGCGGAAAGAACAAAGTGGCGATCGTTAGGTCCCGCCGCCATTTCGAACACGTAAGAATCTTAAGTACTCGCAGACGGAGCACTCGACGTGGCGCTCTAGCTGCTTCATTTTGGCACCAGAACCACTGACTGCACCCCCCTTTTGCTTTTTGTGCCCGCCACATTGGTCTTCGAGCATCACGAACCGTCTTCGAGTGGCTTTTACCCGGGAGCCTCGAACTGGGGGCTGTTTTTCGTCCGGGAACGACACCCCGTGTTCCATCTTAACCATCGAACCGCGTTCTGCATCTGTCACGACTTTCTGAAAAAGAACGGGAAGATATTTTCTTGTCGGCGTACTTCGAACAAGCATCACAGAACATGTAAAAGGTGTGGTAACGATAAAAAAATTGACCCGGCCTGGGTGTTCCACTTAAATCGAACATCTAAATTATTCATACGATAATGTAACGATAACCTTAAAACAGCTGCAGTGTCCTTCGAACAAATTTCTTTGTGGTTAAAAAAGTTCTACAGTCATCTAACTCATTATTATTATCATTATTTATTATTAAATTACTTCTTTGGTAATAGCACAGAAATTAATACTTCAACGAGTCTGACTCGGTCACAGTTTAAACGTGATAAATCTTACTAAAAGTTTGAATACGCTTACCTGTAAAGTTCATATTCAATAATAATAAAAGATCATTGAATATAAAATATCCTTAACATTTTAATTTCCTTTATTGGTACGAATATTGTTCCAGCGAATAGTAAACTCTTACTGACAAGGGGTTAATTAAAACACTCTGTACACGTTTTTATAACAGTGTTATACGAAGTCGTTTGCTGTAAGTGCATTTCGTTATCAAAGAAACAGACAAGTTAACGATAATTATAAACTAGACGTAGTAATCCGTAGTAAGGAGGTTCGATAGAATTGTAAATGGATGACATTTATTATGGCGATAAAATAATAAATGAATAATTAACGAGCGAAGGCTTATTAATCGGTTCTCAGTCAATGACTGGCATTAATGAAGACTATTAATAGGTTTTCGGTTTATGAGCTCGTAACTCTGGATCAGATGGTGCATTCAAGTATTCGATAAATCGTAACAATGTACAATTACAATCGAAATAAATGTTTAATCGTTTTATGTATTTAATAGCTCTACCTACGGAGAGGTTCTTTCATGTTATGCTCATTTTATGAACTTACAGGTATTGCGAGACGAAACGAGAAAGACGGAGGTAGAATCGGGTCTCCTTTGCGAGGTATTTTATTTTCTCGTGCCTATTGTAAACTGACGGCGCGTTCCCTCTCCATATTGTGCATACCGTGCTCGTTTTCGCACCTGCTCGCTACCCTAACTTCGTGCCGAAATTCACGCGTACCGATCACTCGGTTGCCTCCGAAACTCCGCGTCGACATTCCGTTGCTTAACTATGGACGAAGTTCCTGGTGTCCTAATTCAATCCCTCAAACTTTCGATATGACTTAACTCGCTCACGAAATATGCTCGTCGTTCTTCAGCTTAGCCGGTGGAAGCAGGTATCGAAAATTCCTCGGAATTCGACTCGACTTCCCTTTCAGATATTTCCTCGATCGGTTAATATTCCTGGTCAAAACGGGTCTTAAAAATTCTGCTATCCCGAAATAGTTTCCGCAGGTAAACAAAATTCTCCACATTCCTCCCCTTTTTAGGGCCGTCGTTTTCTAAGACCCATTTCACGAATAGAAGGAAAAACCAGGTTTCTATCGAAACTTGTCGAGGCAAACAATGGTGCCGTATCTAGCGAGCAGCCAGCGTCGTAAGTTGGGTAGGAACCCTTTGTATCGAATTCTATCGTTCGTATTGAAGCAACATTTCACAACTTTCGATAACAACGAGACGAATTTGGAGATGTAGAAATTCGAACTTTTGGAACTTTGGGTAGGGTCTTTGGAAAAGCGAAGAATCTATAGGTAATAGAGTCTATACAGTGTAAAGAACCTAAATGTACAAGAATGTAAGCTGTATATCATTATAGAGTACAGAGAATCTAAATGGGAGGCCAGGATGAATTTAAGAATAACTCAGCGGTAACCTAACAAGGTAACGTATCCAACCCGAACACACCATTTTTAACACGTGTTTCATCGCGTGTTCATTTATTTTTCAACTTTATTTTTAACTTCAAAATAATTGTGCATTATACGTCGGTAGTTTTAGTGTTAATCAAACTTATATAAGATATAGTTTTCAAAAAATAATTTGACACATATTTTTTTCTATTTACAATCGTTCATTTTAAGAAGGTGATAATGTGACCTAAAGTTTGAAAGTATGTTTTTTTCGAATGTTGTTAAATTCAAACACAATCTACGTAATTTACGACGTAGGATTAAGTAAAATAAAAGGTCGGTAAGCGAATAATACAGAAACCTGAACCGATATGACGCAATTGATAAGTCCTAAGGATTTGTGGCAGAAATATGTTCCGAGTCAAAGGTCACGCCATACCTCGTCACGACATTAAAAATCGCGATCGATCGTCACGCGAAAACGTTACATATGTACGCGCTACGAAATCGATCGATCTCGTCAATAACCCTAATCGAAGCGTATCCTAGCGAATTATTTATCATTGGTACAAGCCTGAAAGGCGATAACGAGACAGAACTGTCCCGTTGGTGCCTCGTCCACGTGTTTTCACGCGTTTTCAAACCACAGCCCGGAGAGTTATAGCCCATTGTTTCCACGGAGCTGGCCGTAACGAGTCCTTTTCCGTGCGTCGCTTTTCTTTGACCGGCCACTTAATCCCGGTTCCCTTTCACGGATCCGCTTGTCCCCTGTTGACACTTGTTTATTTGTCACGGGTATTACACGCGGACAGTAATGGATACGCAAACTCGCAACGGTGACCGCTCAACGCGGAATAATAATAGGACTAAGGACGATTTCGAGTTGGTTCGCACAGACGCGTGACTAATTCGTAACTGGCCTTGTAATTCATTTTTCACCGGTCTTCACCGTGCCGTTGGCACCGCCATTTTGCTGCCCCGCGTTCTTCCTCGTTCACCGACACGGAGCGTTGCTCCGAGGATGCTGGAAACCCGTCGGACGAAGAAACAGTTCGCTCTCACGATTAATATGCGTGCCGTGTTTCGCTTTTTGACGAAGGTTGGATACTTTTTGTCGATTCTAAGTCACGGTGGCAATCGGTCGATTACGCGAGATCTCACTGTATCCGCGTTTCGCAACCATCACCGAGCCGCCTCTTATTCGGTTGCGGCATATTAAACGATCGATTTTGTAACGCGGAAAGTCTCGAACGGGCAATTCATTGCTACCGAAGTATCGACACGAACAAATGTTCGCAATTTGCTACGATGAAATTGATAAAAATTCGCGAACGCCACTTTGCTATCTGCTCGATAATCCACCTATCTGGAAATGCGATTTTAACACTAGATTTACGAACGTTTTATGACCACTTTATGTCTGAATTATATTTAGTAAGACTCGTTAAAAATGAAAATACTGTCTAATGCAATTTTCAATTGCTTCCGTGTGGCAGTCAACGCGTCAAGACGATACGCCGAAGTTAAGATAGAATTCCTACAGAGAAATTTAGCGAAAGCAATAATTTACTTTCGCGTGCCACGGAATTATGAGTTAACAGTGCGCTAAAAACGAGTTTGGTCCGAGTCCACCTCGTTATTTCGCCCGAACGGCTTCGTACGAAACGAATTGTTTTACGTGCAAATTCGTGAATTCCGATGATACGACGACGAAGAACACGGAAACGATGTCATTTAACCGTGGGCAGAACGGTGAACAGTCGTACCAGACACGCTCAAATATATAGCGGTAATAAAGCAAGTTTTAACCGAACTTTCACTTCCTTCCGTCGATTGATTTATTATCGCCGTCGAAGAACTTCTTCCCGTTCTTCTGTTTTTAATTTCTCCCGATGTCTGGAATCGAGACGGATCACCGGCGAGATTAGGGTACTGTGCTCCGTGGGCCGGAAGTACATTCGTTCCGAAGGGATTTATAAGTTAATCGGGCGTAATGGGGCTCGCGACCGGCTGGAACAGTCACGTATTTCTTGTCCGGGGCAAGGTTCAGCCCTTACTACGATAGATACAGATATATGTGATATACAGAGGTGTGACTCATGGCCTTTTGTAACGTCCACCCTCGGTGAGATTAAGATTACTTCACGCTCGTGTCGCGATAATATCTTTAATGATATCTCTTTTCGGACTGTGTCTCTTCGAGGTAATCTTGCCCCTTGATACGCCCATTCAGATCACCAGATAGAAGAACCTAGAAGAAAAAATACCCCGTCGAAGCATGGTACGCGACGATCACGAAGAACCGCAATTAACCCCTTGCCAGACAATTTATTTTGCCTGGTGCGTCAGTCAGAACTATTACAACTATGATATTTATACGAACAAAGAAAGTTAAAGTATTATGCGTGTTTTATATTCAATGATCCTTGATTGTGCAAATTATTATTGTACATCAACTTTACATATAAGCGTACTCAAAATTGTACTAAGTTCTTTTATGTTTAAGCTGCAAGTGCGTCACGTGTCAGATACGGCAAAGTATGGCAAGGTATTTGTATGCATCTTGGAAGATGCAGTTCAGTATTATTTGTAGAACCCGCATGATTCAGTGGTGTACGATATAATTTGACGCAATTTAACTCGCCACGACCTAACCGAACGAGTTTCAGTTGCTACAGCGAGTGAGAACCCACATTACTGGAACCGTCATGGTAGAACCTACATAAGGTTCTACGTTAGAACCAAAGTTCAACGTAAGTGAAGTGTATGAAGATCTATCGGTATCGAACAAGTGGTCGAATACATAGTTGGGGTAGTAGCTACGTCCCCGTGGGAGCCATTACTGGCCGAGCACGAAACGCGTGCCACCCAGGAGTTCGCTGCCTGGAAACATTTAATTTACGAACGGAACAGGAACGTGGCTTTTTATCCGAGTATTTCTGCGGCTTCGAGGGATAACTTCTTATTCGATTGCGCAATCGATTTAGCCGTCGCAACGAACAACCGAGCACGCGATTATGCAAAACGATTTTTTTCCGTCGCGGAAGCGGCGATGGTATCGGTTTCTGGAGTAAACACGAAGCGGTTGTCTCGCGAAACTAGTCGAAGAACGGAACGGAAAAGTTTCGACCGATTTCCCAAGGCAGTGTGGCAGAGTAAACGGTTGCGTACGCGGCGGATATAAAACGTTTTACGATCAGCGACGACGGTTGCGCTGTTCGTACGAAGGTTTTTCGCGGGAGTGCATTAACCGATGATAAATATACGCCTAACCGATTCGGGTCCGCGTTGAATGCTGATATCGTGGACGGACGATACGGGAACACCGTCGTCGGGCAATCGTCCAATTCTCGCGCGCCGCGACGACCGTGAAGCTTAAAAGTGTTAAGGCTAATGGTCGTTACACTATAAACGCTTCGACGGTGTCTAACGTTCGGTCATTAACTTCTGCTCCATTCAGTCTGAGACCGTCGATCATTCCAGCCTCGTCATTGGCGTAACTGGATAGGGACCCAGGATGGGCCTTGTCCCCTCCCTGGGACACACAGGTGCTCTGTTCTCCGAATGTCGGCATACAACGTGAGCTGTTTTCACGTGTGGCAATCGAAACGTCTCGTCATCTAACGCGCGGTTATACAGGGTGTTCGGTAACTGGTTGTACAAGCGAAGAAAGGATAAATTATTGTAAATTTAGCCCACCGAAGTGGGACACGCATATACTTTCTCACTCAAAAGAACATACGGGAAACGATAGACAATGATTTACAGTCCTTTGTAACGAGACATCAGCTAATTCGAAAAAATTCAAAGTCTCGAAAACAAAGCTTTGAGTGAAAACTGTTTATTGTATATTTTCGACTTTATTGTTTCACGTAGAGTCACCCCATTTCATAGTAATACGCGTTGATCTAACGCACGGAAGTATTGGGTCGTACGGAAAAGGTCGTTGGGTCGTGCTGATTTTTGGTAACTGATATATGGCCAATTCTGAACATATCAAAACGATTGAAAACAAATGACATGCGCGATTCTGCAAGGAGGGAATTTCAAAGTTGTCCGAAAGGTGAAAAAAACTTACAACAGAATGGCGAGGATATAATTTAATGAATGTATAATAAAACCTAAATCTCAAAAATGCAAGTTACGCCAATGTCCCTCGTCGTGGACAAATTGAGAATTCTTGAAAGATCGCCGCGTTATCGCGTGCACTCGTAACTTCATAAATCTCGGCCCTCGACCCGGTAATGGCCGATCGGAGGTGTATATCGGTGCGCTCGTTTCGCTCGTTTTATGGATTTTCCGGTTATCGTATCGAATTCATTATTCATCGGATCGGACACGCAACGAGTCGCGGCCAGAAACGATCGGACTAATGAGATCGAACCAGATAGCGACAACTTCATCGACGCGCCTGGATATTCATCGACGCGTGCAATTGCGATCTTGGTTATCGTTGGTCGGTTGACATTTTGCTACCGCCGATTTGTTAGGAAGAAAAATATCTGAAAGATTGAACTGTTGAACCGCGATTTGAACCCGGATCTTTGGTTCGCTTTGTAGCTTATTCTATCGAGTGTTTAACCATGTGATGGATACATATTACTATATGGGGTCGTTGTGTGTTAAATTAAATGGAATTCAGTATTTTAGAATGTTCAATTTATTTAGAACGACGCGGGTGGATGTTTGCACGTTTCGACGATTGAGCCGAGAGTAAAGAACTTTTTCAAAAATGCATAGAAAGCCTAAGGGCCACTATACGGAAATATACTGGACTAGGTCTGCAACATGCTGGTCCAATTAGTCATTTAAGTATGAATACGGACCCAGGCCTAATGACTCTGGTGAGAGTCGATATGTCATTACTGGTGACTGAACCAAGCCGAGCAGAGCCGAGCAGAGCCGAGCAGAGCCGATCTGAGTCTAGTAGAGTACGACCGAACCGACCGGAGCCGAACCAAATCAAACCAAACCGAACCAAACCGAACCATAGCCGAAACGAACGGGCCGAGCCGAGCAGACCGTAATCCACGTGAGCTGAGCCGAACCGAGCATCGAGTAACCGAGCCGAACCGAACCGAGCCGAATCAAACAGAACCGAACCGTACTTACGCGAGCCGAAGAGAGCCGCGTAGAATGTAACACAGTCGAGCCGAGCCGAGCCGAGCATAGCCGAGCAGAGCCGATCCGAACCGAACCGAAGTATGAATACGGACCCATTGACTCTGATGACAGAGCTAAGGCTTTCTTTATTGGAGTCCCAGTGGCTTTCTCCGCAAGGATTTATTTTTGCACTTTCTTCGGACGACAATTGAACAATACATTTCGCTACCACCGATTCACCATACAGAAAAATATCCGAAAGATCAAATTGTTGAACCGGGATTTGAACCCGGATCTTTGGTTCGTTTGAAATTATTCTATCAAGAGTTTAAAACCGAATATGATTTGTAACTCGCAAATGAGGCTGTCCAGGGTGTACAACGGTCGATAGTGAGCCGAACGTCATAAAGCGAGTCGCTGTAAAGCGAAACGTTCGAAGCTGGGTATAAAGTAGGGCGGTAATAAGTTATCGGTTGTTTTTACATTTATAGCAATCCGGTGAAATGGTAGCGATCGACATAATGATCCCAGGAAGCTATCGATTCGAAGAAGCTTTTAAGCTTCTTCAGCGATGCCGATTGTGTTTTAGAGCGGTGCTTTTATCGTCGTACGACGTCGCATCTTAATTGCGATCCCGCTCGTCCACAATGCGGAGCATTCTGCTATTAATCAGCAACCGTTGGTTCGACTTATCGTTCCCGTACGTTCCCTTTATCGCCTCTATTTATTCGCGGTATCGTTCGCCGACCGGCGTGAATTCAACGCGGCACACGTCGCGGTGCTCGATAGACTCGCGTGAAATTGGCTTATCGCCGTTTCGGTTTACCGTTTCTCCTCCTCGGAAACGGCACGCTTCCGTGAGGCCAGAAATAAGTTTACAAGCCGGTCGCCCGGACAGCTTCCAGATTCCGCTCGATGAATCTGGAGAACCGTCGCGATATTTATACCCCTTTCGGTAGCAACGAGGACTATTTTTGAGACGGGGATTACCGTCCCGACGCTGTCGCGGATTCGTGGGTGAAAAGCGACGCCGGTTTCCGGTTATTAAACATTCAATTACCCGGCGCGATGCCGAACGAGATAGCGGGGTATGTTTCTCGTGATTTCACACCTCGTGTTCTCATTTTATGACTGTCTTTGCACGGATCGTTCCAGGCCGTCTTCGTTTTCTTAGCCGCCCGTTGCTCTTATCGGCACCTGATAAAACCGTGTTCTCTGGTACGGTTCAACGACAGTTGACTCAAGGCTGTTCAAGGTTATTTCTGTGTTAATAAGAGATAACAGTTTGTTTAGCACGGTTCGTCTTGTGTTTCGTGTTTGATCGTAAGTTTATTAAGACGGCTATCTGCGCCGATAAGGAACGGGAAATAGATGCAAGATGACAAGCTTCGAAATTCGTACCAATTCGTGGATTCGATGAATCCTTGAACGGGATTCGCAACGAAGGAGAGACTTTCTGTATCGAGGATCAGTTTAGTTTACATGTTGTTCATTACCTACTTATTTTTATAGTCTCTTTTCGATTGAAACATAAATGATCCTTCATCTCCGGTAAATACGGTGTTAAATTCATTCGAAAATCCTATTTAACTTGAAGAAAAAGAGCGTCGCTCACATTTGGATGAGGTGGCAAGGAACGTGTTAAACACGGGAAAATATCCATTATACAGAGTCACTAAATGATTAGCCGTCCTTAGTCTTAGCGGGAAAAGTTGCGACGGAAAAATACGAAATTCGAAATACGCTCTACTCTGAATATACTATTCCCCGAAAATTTCTCTGTAGAAGATGTATATTGATTCTCCGGAGGCAGGTATCGCCTCCAGGTCCCCGGAGCGTTCAAAAGCCGTGAAGAGGCGGTTGAACGTCTCGTCGGGGCGCGAATTCCGAAACTCGGGAATACGTAATGAGAAACTACACGGCCTGTATAATTTTACAGCGAAACGCGATATGTCCGCCTAAGCTTGACCAGCTCAACGAGCTGTCACGGAGAGGTATCGTTTTTCGCTTTGAAAAATAAAAGGAAAAAAGAAAAGGAACGAGACGAACGAGAATCTCCCCCTGATGAATTTCGGGGCTGGTTTCTCGCGGTGAAACGAGGCCGTCAGTAACCCGGTCCTGGGGTGATCAACGAGAAATTGTAACCGGGATTTTCGACGTCGGTGTGGCCGAAGCTTGTATAATACACGTACCGTAGTTTCGTCGTGCAAATTCGCGATTCACAGTGCGTGGTCAGTTCGCGATTTATTAAAGCCCCGGTGCCATTCAGGGTGCGTTCGAACACCCTCTGGCGAGCGTTGATTCGCCAAGTCATCGTCGTTCGATTTGCATAACAGTGAAAAGCAACTCCCTGGCCTGAAAATTATGTCCCTCGAGGGTGGCGCTTTATTGCGTCTTTCGGTGAACGCGTCGCGGCCTTTTAACCAACTATACATGTATACGTTTTCGTCATTTTCCTCCACTTCGCTTTTTGCCATTACAGAGACGCGGCTCTCGTGTTTCATTTCGCTTTCCTTTCGAATACTCGACCGTCAATGGAACAGACATTTGTCGAACGATCACCTTTAACGAGGTGCATTAACACCAATCAGTCAAAATGACCAGTTTCGGGTTTGGCATTTTATATCACCGCTTCGTTTGATACAGTAATTTGAAATATGTAGGTGTTTTTTAACTAAAGCCATAGCGTTACGCATATGTTGTATAAATACAACAATATGAAATAAATGTATAGATACATGTATGTAACGTATAGATTTGTATATAATTATAAATTAATTTTTTACAGATTTACAATGTATTTGTACAAAATAGAAAATGTAAGAAAAAAATAAATAATTATATATACATATATCTTTTTTCTTATTTCTTGAAATATCACATTATGCCGCCTGTACGGCGACATTCGATTTTTTTTGAATATTTATAATGTCGCGAATACGACGGCATTCGTTCGTTAAGAGTTACTAAACATTTTATACCCGTATCTCGCGTTAATAGCTGTTCGCCGTAACAGGTAATCAGCCACTTCTCGTTAAAAGCATAAATTAAGAACGTCAATCCTTAAATTGATATGTCGTAAATGTCATTTCGCGGTATCTGCCCGTGACCGAATCGCGTCAACTTCCAATATAACGAGATCTATCAACGCGTCAAAGAATGCCAGTGTGAATTATTTGCCACTTCGAATGCAATGTCGAACGTAAATCTGATAGTTTAAAAAATCTCGGGAATGACCGATTATTATTCTGCTACCGGTCCCTACGTCGCAAACGCGATCTCGACAAAGCATTCGAGTCCCCGCTAAAATAAACATCGAATGATAACAAAAGTAGTTTACCGAGGATTAACATTATTACCGTAACAAAAGTGTGCCCGGAGTGCACGTTTTATGAGCTGACCCCTGTCCATACTCCTGTCGGTGGAAGATCTTTGGACTTAATTTTCCCCTCCGGGCATCGTTATTGTGCTCGAACCGTCGTTCGGGAACCAGGTTCACAGAAAATCATGGTGAGTGTCCAGTGTCCGACAACGAGGGCAACGATGGGAATATTGTTCGGCCATATGTTACCAAAACGTGGTCAGCTGTTTATGACGCCGGGTGAAACGTCCCCGACGGCCGGGGCCATCGATTGTCCATTTATCAATGGGTCGGTATCGGTCCTCGGGATCGTCCCGGGGAAGGGAAATGAAACGACTTCGACGTGAACGGGGAGTAATCCCGCCGATCCTGTGGGACAATATCTGTCGCGATTGCGAACGATAAACCCGGGGACCGGTGCTTCTTTCCGTCCGATCCGGTGATTCGATTCGATTCGATTCGATCGACCTCGACCCTTCCACGTGGCCATAGAAAATTTGATGCTTTGTAGGAGCACGGATGGATTGGAATTTTCTGAAACAATCAACGACCGGGGTTAAATTGTTCGATTCGGGGTTTCGGAGTTAGGAGCATTGATGTTTAGGATCAGAATGCAGATTGAAAGGGCACGGTCATCCATTGGGACAGCCGAATGCACCCTGAACTGATTAAACTTTCTACCTGGATGAATCGTCGGGACAAAAGTATGTGTCCAGTTCGGATTATACAGCGTGTCGCATTCGTTCCAAGGTCGTTTTCACCCATTTTTAACATTATCGATATTTTTTGTATATTAATCCTTTGCGGTTCTATGTCGAGCCTGGCTCGACTTGACGTTTCATTGGAATCATAGAAGTAATTCAGATAAATAGGTTGGTTGATGATGTTTTCGTTTTTTCTCCACTTGTAGGAAATTAAAAATATGTTTGTTAAGCACCCTGCATTATTGGAATACATTTTATTATGAACCCGCTTCTTGATCTATTTTTTACATTAATTAGGGAGCTGCAGGAAAAAGAAATTAATGACCGCTAAGGGTTAATACATGTTCTGTATATTGTTGAAAGTTGTTGGGCACATTTAGCCAGATCGATGAGGAATTAAAAGATTCCGTCGAACTCAAGTGAACATCATTAAAGTTTGTCAAAAGATTATTTAAACCTATACCTAGACGATTACTAGATGTTATATAACAAAAAGGTGGAGCTACAGAATATTAAAAACAATATCGTTTGGTACAAATTCTGACATTTAAGTTATTTTAAAGAATTCGTGCTACTTTTGGACGCACCGAAACGTTGTCTTCATCTAATAAATATATATAAGCGTATAAAAATAACTAGCTATATCGCTCTCTATCGATCCGATACAACGTGTTGTATCGGATGTTGTTTCGAAGGTTAAAAAGCGTAATATTCATTCGGTGCGCTGTATTTCGCGGAGTGTCTAAACCGAGAGAGCTCGAAGGGGTTCGATTCCATCGCGGTAAAATTCATCGTGTTCTTTTTAAAATCAATCTCCCGCGGGACGTCGCGAGGAGGGTCGAAAGGGGGAATCAATCAGGCGAGATGAACGCGTTCGCTTCGCAAAGATCGCGGCGGAAACGGCTCGCGCTCACTGGATGCACGTTGAATGGCTCATTTGAAAATTACACGCCATTCTCGCGTCAAGCGAACGCCGACGTCCGAAGATGTTGCGTGACCCCGTCCGACCCCGTCCATGAGTTATACAGCGCCTCGCGTACGGCACAAGTCACAGTTTACCCGAGTCACGGGTATTCCCCGTCGTTCGCCAGGTTCTCGTCGATCAACGCGGTTCGCCGTCTTCGGGGTCGTGATTCAGCGTTCCTCAAGACCACGTTGGTCAGCGAGCTTTAATCGTTGTTCGGTGGTTCGCGAACGGTTCGAATCGTCGCACGAACGTTGCCAGTCCCGTGCAGCTGGCCTCGACAAATTGATGGCCCCGGATGTCAAGGTAGCTGTACGCGGCTCGTAAATTGTCCTGGACAAACAGACGACCGGGTATTCTTCGTCGGATAGCGTGTTCCACGCGATCGATTGATTCTAGGGTTACGGTCCTCGTGTGCTTGTCGATATACTCGAAAAATATTCCCTCGTGGCCATGACAGTTCGGTCTCGCAAGGTTCAATGAATGTGGTGTAGCAACGCGAGTTTTCCCGATTTCTTACAACGCGGTGAGATCATTTATTTCGTTAGCTCGAGTAGGTATAATAAACCCGGAATGTCAATGTGACCATGAAAGGCAGGACATCGGTCACGAACTATGGCAATGACAGTTAGATGATTAGAGAATATACCTGACCAATGGATTACATAAATTGAGCTATCAACTACTTTTGTCATGCAACGTTGTACCTAAAAATCCTACAACAGCTAAAATCATACAACGCCATACAGTCGTTCATTTTCATATTCTGTTCATATTCATCGTTCGTGTTCCTCGAATGTTCATATTCTGTCAATTTTATCATATATAATTGTTTGTTATACAGATATATATATACGCGTTTGTGTATGCTGTATATATGGATGTATTGTATTTGTCATATTGTATATATTGCTTATATGGATATATTATATTATGTATGTTGATAATATATAGGTATGTTATAATTATATGAATAATTGGCCCAACTCGAGCGCGTTCGTTCTCGGATACGAAATTAGAACGGCGTGGTTGTGAATCCGTCGTTCAGAGACATATATCAGCACGTAATTGGAAGGAAGAGAAATCGAAATAGTCACCAGGCGAATTATAACGTGACGCTATTTCGAATCTTCGATCCTCTAAAATAACGTAGGCATGCCATCGGTGCAACAGCTGGTCGCGCTCGATCACGCGAGTCCATCGGAATCTGTTTTGGATTTATGGTCTCTCTATTCGAGTAGCAACACGTGTAGACGAGTTTCATGAAAACTCCATTAGCGTTTCGAGTGCGTCTCGTAAAAGGGGAGGCTGGAACCAGACTACTCGGTTTTTAACAAACAGACTAAAAGTGCCAGTTGCCAGACGGCGTAACGCGATATCTGGAAACGTTGATCTCAGAAGATCATTGTATCGTGCCCGCAGTAGCGATTCTGCATCGATTTCACGTTACCAGTTGGAACTTACACCGAGAGCCAGACGTTACGGAGAATGCAGCTTGTAACGTGCATCCTGCCCGAAGCCATTTTGAACAGGTACAAATGATTTCTGAGAGTATGCACGCTGTACGGCCAAGGCGAACGATGCTGTATCGTTGAGGTACAGTCGGCAGCTGGGACAATGACGGTTCAATTTTAATTTTTCACTTTACACTGAGTTAAAAACACTAACACTCGTCAGGTTTTCAATAAAACCGAAAAGCTTCGACGAATTTCAATTCTTTTTATAAGAATAAAAATAATTAATTCATATTGCACGAATAAAAATAATTAGTTCATATTATAAGAATAAAAATAATTAATTCTTATTATAAGAATCAAAGTGTGTAATAATTAAATTATGTTTATTAACTATTATACACATACATTCATTTGTATTCGTTACACAGATTGAATGTATATAAATATGAGTGATAATTGGAACAACATGTGACACGGACACATGTGCTGTTGTACGACAGACAGATACAGCATCGACTCGCGTTCGATTGCCACCTGCATAGATGATTTTATCCACATTGCTAATGACTTTGCTCCACTATCGAAAAAGAAGTGACGCGATGTTAACGAGGGATCACTGGTTAATGGAGGCATTAGGAACGCACGTCGCGCAAAGATCCGAGATGATTAATAGAAATCCGTCGCGTCGTTTGTCGACAGGGAATCTTGATCGGTCCGATAAAAATCCGGTGGCTTTTCTTCGTGGCAGCGATCCGGAAAAATGCTTTCTCGGAACCAGTTAATCCCGTTGAGATCGCGAGACGAAAGACGTGGAACGGGGTAGAAATATCTCGGCGAACCGGCGACGAAATCGTTTTCATCCGATCGATCGATCATCCCCGGGGGCCCAGCGGGCACGAAGCACCCCGCTGAGAGCCTGCATAATGTATGCGACTAATTGCCAGTCGTTTCATTGGCTGTAATTTCGCTTCGGATTCCACGCGCCGTCCTGTTTCTTAATGGCTCGTCAGCTGACTCTGCCACCCACACGACCCGATCCCACGATTTATTCGTCTCTTTTAATCGAACTTATCTCGATGCAAATACGAAATTGCCCGCTGGTATCGACGATGCGCCACTCTCTCCTCTCTTCTCCGTCCTTTGTTCTGTTCCGCTAATTAGCTGTAATTTGTTACGATGTTATTCGCAGGACTTATTTTGTTGCTTCCGCGTCGATCAAGGAGCGACACGCACGGTGACGCGTATTTTTAGCGCCGAGCAATTTTATGGAGATCGATGGAATTATAATTAGTCGACGGTAGGTGTGCGGTTATGATGAATTACGATGTGCGAAGGAGATGCGTGGATGTGTGTTAGAACAACGTGGAATGTGGTATAAGAATAAATCGATATACCATGCGTACCAACGTATGCCACAGGTTTTATATATCATCATATGTAATATCTCTTCGCGTGATATTTTCATGTATAGAAATTCCACGCATGGTATTTCCATATGTAGCAACCACACATATTTCTCGTTACGTACGGTATTTCTACGCATGGTAATTCTGCACGTGCTTTTCCATATATAGCATAGTGAATTACTTTGTAATTAGCATGTATAACCACACGTAGTAATTATGCGAGTAATAACTCCACGCTTGGTATTTCTACGCTTTGTTACTCCACGCTTAATAATTCCACATGTAATAACGCCATGCGTTGTTTCGTTACATGTAATACTTCTACAGATGAGTAGGAGTAACTCTATGCATTGTATCGTCATGCAAGGTATTTCTACGCGTAGTGACTTCATGCGAGCTACTTCCATGTATAGTAATCCCACGCGTAATATTTTTACGCGTAGTAACTTCTTGCGTTGTACCGTCACACGTGGTACTTCTACGTGTAGGGACTCTATACAAGTTAGGTCCACGCGTAGTGAACCCACGCGTAATATCTTTAGGTGTAGTAACTTCTTATGTTGTATCTTCACACATAATTGTATGGCTTGTATAGTCACACATGGTATTTCTACACATATTATCCTTTAGCACTCGAAGGTGGTTTTATTCGTATCAGATAACATCTCTGAAAACTTTTTAGTCTACTATAATGAATTGTTTTGAAATTATTATCACCCTATTATTAATTGTCATTAATAGCTGCTTCATTGTGTTTGAACATCGTATATGCAACACTATAGATTTAGTTAAAAAATACCTACTACAAATTGCTGTATTAAACAAAATGGTGATTGTGAGTCACCTTTCGAGTGCAAAGGGTTAACACCATGCATAATAGTTTCACACGTGATAACTCTATGCCTCGTATCGTCACGCGCGACAACTCCACGCGTGGTATTTTCATCCGTTGTATCTTCGCAGTAACTAAACGTTCGATATTTCTACGCGTCGAATTGTCACTGACGGCATAATCGCGAATGGTATCTCCGCATGCGGTGTCACAACTAGTACAAACATCGCGAGCTCGAACATTAACGCTGTAGCAATCCGACATTCCGCCGGATGTGACTTGCAGTATTATTTTTCTCTTCAGCCACCTCGTAACAGATTATAATTCCAATACTAATTATCGGCTGGCGAACGAATGGAAACAAGGTGAGGAGAATAACGATGTAAAAAATGAGGTATCAAAATTGCTAGTCGAAGCATTAAATTACTAGCTGAGTAATGGTACCATATTAAACGGCGGAGTTTCACTTCCCGTGAACAGTTGCTTGTACATCGTGTACGATAGAGGCGAATAGGAAAAAAAAATGAAAAGAGAGAGGTAGGCGTGGCAAAGGGCGAGATGAAAGCAACACCCGCAACAATCATGTTAGGGCGGGTCCAGCGTTAGAGCGGAAGCGTGTCTCGCAGTGGTGAGTTGTTAGCGATCGAACAAACGAGACTGTCAGTTAAGGTGACATAAAAACGAGCGAGACCGAGTCGCGTGATCTCGTAATATCGCCGACGATAAGCGATAACCGAGTGTGATACGTTTGATACGTTAGTATTGTATATACCTACGTATTGGATTGTTCGCAAAGGCCACCGGGCGATCGCGTAACAAACCGATCGTCTATTTTAAATACAATCGCGGAACGGGACGCGTATATTCGCGATCCCGACTAATTGGAATTCCTTTAAGAACACTTGTTCGTCCTATCTCGTTGTGCCGTTCCTCGAACGAGAATTTTATGGGGACTGTCCCATTTCCAACGGTAATGAAGTCGTTAGAATTTTGTCGAAGACGGGACTGAATGGTCTATCATAAAAATAATTCTCACTAAAATGGTAGTTAATTTCGCGTTTGACTTGCTCGATCGATATTGTACGTTTCTACAAGCTCTTATTCAATTCTCCACGTATCTTTTTTATTAAGCATTCGAGAGTTTTTGCTGTACAATCATACACATATAATATTATTAAAATTCTGAGAGTTATCTGGGAACGTGATACTTCCATTTAGACTTAGACTCAATTTTTTTAATTACATTAAATCTTGAGCTTACATTCTTTTAAGAAGTTATGAATATATGAACGGGACAATGTGTTGTGATCTAGCTATGATCAAAACAGGTTTAACGATTCATACCATCCTTAATTTCGCTTTTGACTCGTTCAACCTCCAGTCGGTTTCTACAAGCTCTTATACAATTTCCCGCGTATTTAGATCACCAGTGGTTCGTAAAAAATTCAAGCAGGAAAGCACGTTTTGAGGCAGATTTACGAGTTACTAACGAACGTTCCAAGTTTCGTCTGCACCCTCAACTGATAAAGCTAAGAACCAAAGTTTCGACTGCTACATGTGGCCAACTCGTAAGAAGGCAAGTAACCGCGAACGAGTCGAGATACCAGAAATTACCCCATCTCATTAAGGCCGAATGTCGTGATCCGTAAATTGTCGCGATTCAGATTTTTACTCGGCCCGATCGCGAATACAGCGCGAACAATATTATCGCGACGGTGCTAACGTCGACGACGATTATCCAGGAATCCATAAAAACGAAATCCCCCGACGGAAGGTTCACCGTATGGCCTTTCGATTATTCGCGCGGTTACGGCCCATAAAAGACTTGACTTTGATTTACGTTTACAGTCGCCTACTCGTACGTGGAACGACTGTATTTCAAGCGTTCGGTAGCGTAAGCTTCGCGTGTGGCCCGTGGTCCTCCGGCGGAAAACAACGGAACAAATCAGCCGTGCAATTAGTCGCGAGCAACGGGACTCCAGACAGAAGAGGGTTGGTCGAGGGCGGACGGTAAACGAAAGGGGTACGATAATCCTTGTAAGGTGAACGCACAATGCCGGGACAATGCTGTACGCTGTCGGATGGCCGCCCCGAGGAGTACATTAAACTGCACTTAACTTTCTTTGCTTTCTTATCGCCCGTTATCGCTCTTTTGCCGCTTTTGCTGTGCCGCGCGTACACCGTTCGGGTAACTAGATTGTTCTTTCTCGGGTGAGTTTTGTTAATAATGTCGGTATCTTGTGGCGAGATCGATCGAACGGTAGTTGGGATTTTGGGGATTTAGGAATTTGGAGATTTAGATATGGAGATATTAGGGAATTTGGAGATTTAAATATGGAAATATTTGGGGATTTAGGGTTTGGAAATTTGGGTGTTTAGGGACTTGGATATACAGAGGTGGGGATATTTGGCAATTTGAAGGTTTAAAAATTTGGACATTTAGAAAT
The DNA here is from genome assembly GCA_947623535.1 of Coelioxys conoideus. NCBI lineage: Eukaryota > Metazoa > Arthropoda > Insecta > Hymenoptera > Megachilidae > Coelioxys > Coelioxys conoideus. Next base: position 5,666,163 of record OX392455.1, on the reverse strand, counting down.
CGGGTTATTTTGGGAATTTGGGAATTCAGAAATTAGGATATTTGGGAATTTGGAGATTTAGAAATTGGGATGTTTGGGAATTTCAAAATTGGGGACAGTGGCAATTTTAGAATGTAGGAATTTGGGAATTTGAGGATTCGGAACTGTGAGAATTTGAGAAGTTAGAGATTTGGGGATTTGTGGACTGGGGGCGATGGTAATTTGAAAATTTAGAGATTTGTGGATTTGAGGATTCGAGATTGTAGGAATTTGAGAGTTCAGAAATTGGGGGATTTGTCTATTAGGAACTTTGAGAATTTAGGGATTTATGAATATGGAAATTTAGAGATTCTGGACATTTGAGAAAGTGCGACCTCGAAGACATAATGTTTTCACAGAAAAATAAACTCGAAAATGAAATAATCTGATTTTGTACACTTCGGAATTCAGAGTTAGTATATTTCTACACTTGCATATTTAAAAAATGGAGATTAATGATGAAAAGGGAGAAACAAGCTCGAAAAGCGGATAAACGCAATGATTCCTTAAACAAAGAAAACGGCACGCGAAAGAACATTGTAAGCGTTACACTTAATGTTTTGATGAGGCGTAGCTTATTCTCCCGCAGGAAGAAGTAGAAAGCCGGTTGAAGTTAATCGCGATGTAATGATCGCGGGTCTGTTACGCAGCCTCCGCAAGAACTTAGCAAAACTTTGTGTGTTATTAGAGAAATTGCAAAGGAGCCGGCACCGGTGTTTTCTTACCACGTCCACGTGGAATCGCGTTGATTGACGTCCGGAGCGGCTGTAAATCAGTGTCAGGTTGTGGTTTCGTCGGTGACACGTCCGAACCTTTCGTCGTACAAATACGTCACAGTTTTGGTGTACCTTTCATCTTACAACTTTTTCTATTGTAACTTTCTAGGACGGGCCACGTACATTTACGTTTTTTCTTGAATTTTTAGTACTCCGCCTTAATTTTTCATTTTACGCACATTCTGTCATTTTTTCTTAGTACCGTTCTCTTCTTAAGAACACTTTACAGTCGGGTTACGTAAATTTTCGTTTTTCCATTGTGACCCTCTGAGACGGACCACGTGAATTTATGTTTTTGCTTGAATTTTTAGAACACTAAGTTAGTTTTTCATTTTATGCACATTCTGTTATTTTTTCACGGAAAATATTAAATATTATAAGAAATGATGTTGATTTAATAAAACTACAACGCTCTAAAACCATGCATGCGTGTTTATCCAATTCTCCTAAAAAAATGCCCGGAAGTCGAGAAAGGCAAAGGAGATTCAATCAGTGCGTTAAGTGAGGATCGCTCGCGAAAAAAAGGGGATAAAAAGTCATTAACGAAATATCGACCTTCGTGTGTTTCACGGCCTGCTCGAGCAAAACGACAAGCCAAGGTAACGAGCAAGTTACAAGGTAAACCGAATAAGCTCGCGTTAATGAACCTGTTCGCCGCAGACTAGATTTCTAATAATTCCGTTACAATACAACTCGAAGAAGAAATTCCTGCGACTGTTAACAACTTCATTAAGTGAAACCTAACGAAGCTAGATATTTGCATCCACATTAGCGGAGATCTCGCAAACAGGTCGCCGACTAATTGGTACCACCGGCGGCATACGGGTTCCCCGATCGTTCGTGGAATCGTTGAAAACTCTCAGAACACTGGTAATCGATATTTCATAATCGAATAAGGCAACGAAACCAGTCTAGACCCAACGAGATATTAGGATGTCCCATAAGTTTCTTCCTTTTTTGATATGATGCAAAAACTCGCTTCGAGAAATACTTTGCAAGTAATCCCCACTGACTTTCGAAGGAGTGAACAATTATAATTAATGCAACACATCAATCTTAAATAATAAATGTTGTCGATTCATTTCTATCAAAAAGGAAGAAACTTACGGGACACCCTAATATCCGGCTGTTAGCGATCAACTCCTTGTGCCACGATTTATTCCTTATTTATACCTTCTGAAAAAAAACAATATGAAGTTTTTCAGATATGAATGTAATATTTCTTTTATTTTATTAGAAATTAATTAATTCTTATTCATAACATTCTGATACGTTGCATAAAGGGAGATAAGAAATGAAAAAATAAATAAAACCCGTTAAAAATATAGCAGGTTCAAAGACTTATAAAATCATTCGTGATACATAGTAAAAATTATAAAAACTATTTCCACGTATGGTGATGCCATACGTAAATACTCGATCAGGTAAATTCATCCGTGGATCTCAATCGTATCGTTTTAAACAATACGTCGGAATCGCGGTGTATCTGCGTTGCTGAAAATTATGCGACACATGGACGATCAAAATTTGATACGACCCTACGAGCTACTTAATAGAGATCTCCGCGAAAATAATTAGTTAGAAATTATTACGCGATAAGGTTCTAATTTCCGTAGACCACGCATTGCCTCCGATCTCATTAACGAAGAGGAGAATCAAGGCAAAGAACCTGCCCCGCGTTCTAACGACACCAGATCCTATCTAGATGTAAATGCTAGCTGCGAGCTGGTTTCTCGCAACCGGGCCCTTTACGGCTACCCTTACGCGATATCGAAAAGCTTTTACCTTTGATGCGACGTTCGATGCCGTTCCTCTGCGTGTATCAAAGTGAACGTCGTCGTAACACGCGCGAATTGGAAACGTTTCACGGTACAATGACCCCGGCACTATCTCAATGTGACTACGAATTGCTCGCAATTCGATGCTCCTGGCCTGCCCTGTTACGGATACTTCGCCACGATGCTCGCCGAACCGGAATGCCACGACGAATGCACCCCTATCGATCGAATTAGTGTGCCGCGATGACTCACCTGAGTTTTGGAAACGATCCACGTTGTTCAACTCTATCGTCATACTCGTTTACTCGTCATTTGGTCAAAAGTTACTGCGTGGTTTGCGTTACACTCGCAGAGTTCAGATTCGTACTTTTCACTTATGTTTCACTTTTTATCCACTGTTGGTCCAGTTTTGATTTACTATTGGTCTAGCTTCCATCTACTGTTAATTCAGTTTTGACTTACTATTGGTCTAGTTTCGATCCACTATTGGTCTAGCTTCCATCCACTGTTAGTCCAGTTTCAATCCACTATTGGTCTAGTTTCCATCCACTCTTACAATTAGTTCTGTTTTGATCCACTAATTGTCCAGTTTCAATTCATTATTGGTCTAGTTTCCATCTACTGTTAATTCAGATGTGATCCACTCTTAGTCTAGTTTTGATCCACTATTGTTCTAGTTTTCATCCACTGTTAGTTTAGATTTGATCCACTAATTGTCCAGTTTGGATCCATTATTGTTCTAGCTTACATCCACTGTTGGTTTAGTTTTGATCCACTCTAGACCAGTTCGTGTATCAATTTTGATCCACTTTCAATCTGTTCAATTTACATTTTGGATTTCAATATTCTGCCTTTCTTTTGTGTCCAATCAAATATTCAAAGATTTTTGTTATTAAGTTTGCTGAAGAGTTTACTCAATTTTACATACATTTTTTACATACATATGTACATAACACTATATGTAGATTTAGTTAAAACATTTTTATTCAAATTGCTTAAAAAATTTGTTTAATTAAAATTCAAAATATTAATTACATTTTTATTCAAATGCAACAATATCTATAATTATTGAAATTAAGAGTACACCTGTGAATTCTTTTTTCTTCGTTCTACGATTTTATATATTATTTCTCAACATAAAAGCTTCTGTGTCCAAAAATCAATGTTTAGGTCAAATATCATTTCGTACGATTTCAATGTCTCAGAGGTTGCCATCATTTGAGTAATAAATGTTCCGCGACGAATTAGTAGGCGATCGTGAAACGAGCTGTTCGTTAATGTTCCATTAGTTACAACACCCTCGTTGTCGCAATCGTTGTCATTTTCTTAATTGCACGTGCCATCATCATTGAAGCCAGTTTCCTTTGGTATGTGGACCCACGAGCGAAAGATAATTCGATTCTTTTCCGGCCGAGGACGGAAACGTTCCCACGGATAACACGACACGCACGTTCTGTTTCGATCCATGGAATTCACTGTGTCACGAAACGGAGTTCCTTCGCACGAACAAGAAATCGCAAGGAACCCAAGTGCATTCCGCTACGGTAGCCAGACCGTCATCGTGTCTCTGCTCGTCGGCTACGTTGCACGCTTTTCCCACGATCTACCCCGTCAATCTCGATATTTATGTCTTTCTTTGTTCTCTCGAATGTCACTGATGGGACACGGAAACATTCAGAGGGTGGCACCTAAAACCCGAAAGCTCCTCCGTACTTATGTTTCAGGATATACTCAGGATTACCATAATCCTTTGCACTCGAAATGATTTTTGTTATTGTCACGTGGTTTCACGAAAACTTTCTTACTGAAAAGTTGTATACATTTTGGGGAAATTATTACTTTTTATTATTATTTTCCGAAATTTTTAAAATTATCCAAAAACCATAATTCTCATATTCTATAAATCCCAAAATCTTTAAAATTCTACAAATCACATAATTGCCATGTTACTCCAAATACCAAAATTCCACGATTTTCAAATTTACCAAATCCTAGAACTTTTAAACTTCCAATATCTTTCCAGGCCCCAAGTTTCATAAATTTCGAGGAAATTATTATTCGCTATTAATGATCGCCTTTGTTACCCATTTCACTATGTTCCAAGATCAAACGTGTAGATTTAGAGAAAAAATATTTATTCAAATTGTTCTATGTGTGCAAAGGGGTTAAAACTCGATACTAAATATCCAAACACTAAACTCGGTGCTGAATCGCGAATATTCGCGCGCAAAGTACAATTATCAGATTTTTGTCAAAATGCGAAGCACGATCAAGATCCGTAATAACTTTTGTTAAAATATGAATGGTAGTTAATAGAGGGTGCTCGCGACGGCACAAGTTTTAAATTCCCAGTCACGAGATCCTTCGTGTATAATTACATTGTTTCGTGTTTCTTTTCACATTTCACGCAAGAACGAAATTTCACAATAAGGTGGATACACGAACGACAGGCGGTCCCGAACTCATCAAATACAAATTATCCTTGATGTTATAACGAAATCGAGATGATTAATTCGAGTCATCGTAAAAATGTGTACTTTCTATGATCAGTGAACGAGCCACAACAAGAAGCAAGAAAAACTTGTCAAGGTCCTTTAGGTTCAGCCACTGTGGCAGTACGGAATCGCAACGAATAATATGGTTTATACGGTGCATATCGTATCCGAGAGAAAAAGGAACGATCAGAAGGCGTGACGAGGGAGGTTATGGGGTCCAATGAAAACGGTCTTAGCCGGTGAAACGCGGGTCGATCGAATCGCGTCGCGAAAAAAAGACGTGAAACGTGGAAATCCAATTAAGATTCCTTGGCGCCACCCAGCGCGACTGCCTCGGCACATTAATCAGAGAAACGCGTATCGTTGAACGTTTGTCTAATAACCGCGTGCCAGAGTCGCTCGCTCGCTTCTAATGCATAAATAAGCATTTACGACATTACGCGAGGCGATTGCAGGCGAAGAAGGAGGGTCGTGCGATTTTTGTCCCTACCCTCCGTTGCAACGCAACCCTCTTTTGGATAATAGCTTCCAGGAGAGATTTCGTTCGATTATGGACAAACTTTCAATTCAAAAATTTTTTATTTACTAAATTGTCGGAATTTGCAAATTTTTCAACCCCGAAATCGTGGAATCCTAAAGTTTCTCAAATTTTTCAACCCCGAAATTCTAAAGTTTTTGAAGTTCAAATCTTGAAATCTCTAAATTGCAGAATTAAGATTCTCAATCCCAGAATCGAAATTCTCCAAACCCCACAATTTTTATATCACTTTTAGAATTTATCGATTCCCATATTCTAGAAATCTTACAATCTTTAAAATTCTCTATATTTCATAATTATCATATTCTCCAAATCTTACAATTTCCATATCGTACTAAATCACAAATTTTTCTTAAATCTACTAATTCCATAATTCTTATATTCTTTAAATATAAAAATCTTTAAAATTGTCCAAATCTAACAATTTCCATATTCTCTAAATCACAACATCTTTAAAATTGTCCAAATCTAACAATTTCCATATTCCCTAAATCACAACATCTTTAAAATTCTCCAAATCCAACAATTTCTCTGCATCCCTGAGTTCCACAATTCGCGAATACCGAGATTCCCGATTTCCCGCAGCGTAAATCGAAAAAAGTGCCCTTTCGCTGCAACGTCGTGTCCCTAAAAACGGCAATCATGCTCGAGACCGTACGGGGGTCATAACGAGCCCTCTCCCACGCGTGCCAAAAGAAAGAGAGAAAGGAGGGAACAGCGTGAGTCGTTGCGTTGATCGTTTCGCGTCGATCATCGGAAGTATCATCCATTAGGCTGTCCGTGGATCACGATAACGACCGAGAAGAGTCCATCCCAATTAGAGCAGGTTCGCTTATTAGTCCGCGAGGCTGCAAATGATTCCTCTTTATCTCCGTTTCCGCTGGCAACGGTGCCAGCGTCCGTAAATCATTTCCTCGTCGAACACGCTCGCGTTTCCGAGCAGATAATACGGTCCACGGTGTCGACGTTGCAGGAGACACCCGCATTTTTCCTCCATAGCGTGGTAGAATGCACCTTCGTGCCACGGCCGTTTGAAATTATGCATGAGAAGCGTGTTCGTAGTCGACCGTTGTGCCTGGACTACGTCGTAGTATGAATTATTGAGGATACGAGTATTTGGATTTTTAATTTAAGCGGGCGATGTGGCAGGAAAATGTTGTATGAGGTGTAGCTTGGTACGGTGTCACGTACAACGATCGATTTAATCGAGTACGCTTTAGGTTAGGTAATACTTGTATTAATATGTACGACAGACGCGCGTTATGCCGATACCGCCCGAGCTGCTAGAGTGGAACATTCTTAACTGGGAATTTTATTATTTTTGTATTGCGACAATCTGTGTGCGCCGGTGTAATGGCTGGATTACGCGTACAGGTCCAACGCCCGGTAATCCGACGGTAACTTTATGATCAATAATATCGGTGAACGGTCATCCCAAGTTTTCGATTGCTCTGGTTTGCAAATTTTTATTCGTCGAGTTTTTAAGATTTGCAAATAGAGAAGTTCGTCAAGTCACCGATCTTTTAATTGTGGAATTTCTGTATTCTCAAATTTTCGAACGCAGAATTTCCCTAATTCTCAAATCTCTAACTCCAAACGTTGCCAGATTCTTCATCTTCCTAATCACAAAATTCCCGAATTTTCAATTTTTCGAAACCAAAGTTTTCAGAATTCTCACATCTCCAAATTCAGGGATTCCCAAACTCTTCAATTTCCCAATAAAAAAAATTTAAATTTCAACCCCCTATCCCCCAAATATATGAAGTCTCAAATTTCTAAATCCCCGACTATAAAGTTCCCAAATCTCAGACTCCCCAAACCCTCGAACCTCCAAACTGCCAAATCTTTTCAATCACACAATAACACAACCGCAGATGACAAAAACTTGCAAAACTCTCGAACGTCGAAAGAACTCGATATCGGTACCACGACTGGACGTCGAAACGATTCGATCGCTCATTGGAGTACGCACGAAACGCGTGTTGTCATCGAGAGGAACGAATCCTCTGTCTGTCACGGGTTTTCCGATCGACTGGCCACGTCGATGGACAAATGGATATTGCTCGTTGACGATTGTCGGCTGGACGTCTATAATATGGCCGCGAGTTAGTGAATTATTTCGCATAATTGATTCCGACGCGTTCAATTTCACGTGTTGCCGCACGGCCCGCACAACGACGCCGCGAAACCGGTCTTAATTGTCGCGCAGGTTCTCCGTGTCGCTAATTGAAAATGCTAACCGTGTTCCATCGTGTCGTTGCCGGCAGCCACGGAGCCGGCTATCGATTCACAGCCGGCGGATGATAAAGAGCGCGGACACTGTTAGGTGTCTTCCGGTTTGCAGGCAGTCTCGATGATTGATGGGCTCGGTGCCGCGTTCCACGGTTTATCGCTCTATTCTGGCTACGGTTTAGCTAGGAAACGCGATAGTATATCCGGGCTTCGGCATAATGACGCGAATAGATGAATTCGCGGGAAACACCGCCGGCACGAATTCTTTGAACGGGAAGCTTTCGGATTTTCCGGTCCGTACGCTGGCCGCCTTCCAACGCTGTCGGTTTATTAGTCCAGTTGGCGGATCGCAGGGTTTCGAGGTCTTTTCGACGGTTAGCCCGGTTGGATGTTTCACTTTGGAGATTTGGGAGTTTGGGAACTTTGGGATTTAACGACGATACCAACGACGTGTAATGCACAATGTGGGTATTTAGGAATTTAGAGATTTGTGAATTTGAGGACTCGTCATTGGGGGAATTTGAGGATTTAGAGATTTATGGATTTGTCGACTTGGAGATTTAAGAATTTTGAAATTCAAGGATTCGTAATTTTAGGGATTGTAGAAAGTGAGAACTCGAATACATAGTCCTTTTGCAGTAAAGTAAGGCTGAAATTTAAACAATCTGAGAGTTTGCAGACTTGGAAACTTGAGATTTTATATATTTTCACATTTGCATATTTTAAAGTTTAAAAATTCGTGTATTAAAAAATTTCTAAACGTCTAACCTTGTTTATGTTTCCAATACGGTCGAATCTTCAATTTGAGTCTAATTTTAATTTGCATTATGGAGGATCTCTGAATACAAAACAGCCTCAACATTCCATCTTTCTTTAGTTACCTTCATGTTGTATCACCGACCAGTTCATTATATCCGATGCATTTATCAAACAATTCTAATTTGCATGGTTGAGGATCTCTCAATACAAAACAGCCTCAACATTCCATCTTTCTTTAGTCACCTTCACGTTGTATCACCAACCAGTTCATTATGTCTCCAACATTTACCAAATAATTATAATTTGGACGGTCGAGGATCTCCCAATACAAAACAGCCTCAACATTCGATCTTTCTTTACCCATCTCCATGTTGCAGCACCCAATGATTCGCATTTACATTTAAAGGTCGTGGTGCACGGGGTCAAAGCAATTTCGTTGATCCGCAGAATTTGTACCGGGGAGTGAGTGATTAGAGTGTCGCGGTTGATCATGGTTGGTCGTTCGCGTTTACCCGGTTTCCATCCTGTACGGTCTCGCGCGGCAGACAAGAACCCTCGGGTGCTTTGGTACGTCTTCATAGAAACTGGGCACGATGGCATGCCTCGGTTAGGCGACCGTCTCCGGCTTCCGTAAATGCGCTCCCGTGAGCGTTTACCGGCTAGAAACGAGGTGCAGGTATCCCAGATAACAGACAAGCCCGCGGAATGCAGGCCCGCCGAACTCCTACATAGACAGGCGTTCTATCTTCATGGCTGACCGGTTCGTACAGCCGTAAGTAGCTTATTCTGCCTGTTTAAGAGACTTAAAGCCATTCGACGCGTCGTTGCTCGCGTTAGTGCCGCGAGTATATCATTTTTTCGTTTTGATCTACCGTTTATTGTATCGGAGGATAACAATAAATATTTCCGAACGATATAATAAATCAGATGCGCGGACAAATGGGCTCTTTCGATCGGATTTATGGCTTCGTCGTTGAGGACTGGTGTTGCGCGGTGCGTGGTGGCATTGTACAAGGATAGTTACGCGAGTGAATGAAATTCGGGTGCGAAGTTTGTTTGGGAAAATTTGGAAAATTGCGGTTTTCGAGCTGCTGAATTTCCGACATTTTTAAATATCTTTATAGATGGAGGCTCGTATTCTCAAATTTTTAGGTTTTTAAGTTCGCATATTTACGAATTTTCGAATTCCTAATTTCTTGAATGTTCAAACTTATAAACGTAGAAATTATTAAGTTACTAAGTTCGAAAATTTCAGAGTTCTCGAACCTTGACATCTTTCTGTTCCCGAGGACTCAACCTTTAACTTGACGTATTCCCAAATTCTGGAACCTCAAACCTCGAAATTCATGAATCCAAGAAATTTTATATTCCCATCTCGACGAATTTCTAAATTCCAAAATTCTTGAATCCCCAAACCCTAAAATTACCAAACTCTTAAATCTTCAAACTCTAAAATTCCCAAACTTTCAAATCCCCAAATCTTTGAGTTCTCAAACTCGCAAACCCCCAAACCCTTTAGAATTTGGGAATTTTAGGGTTTGGGGTTTTGTGAGTTTGAGAAATTTAAGGTTATGGAGATTTGTAAGTTTAGAAACTAAAGGGTTTGGGGGTTTGCGAGTTTGGGTCCTCAAACCCTTAAATCTTCAAACCTTGAAGTCTCCAAATCCTTAAATCTCCAAACTCTCAAATCCCCAAACCCTTAAAAGCCCCAAACTCTCGAACCTAAACCGTTCAAACGCCCGAAGTCCAAAATTCCTAAATCTTCAGGTTCCAAAGCATCTACATAAACAACACGCAAAATCCCAAATCTCCCAAAGAATCTTGAATCCCGAAATCCTCAAATCCCCCACAGAAACAGCGTACAATGGGAATAACAGTAAGTATCTGCTTTTCAGCGTCCCTTCCAGAAAATTACGCAAACGATGAAAATCAAAGAGTAGTCGCGTCGAAGAAGGACGATGATGAATAGGAAAGAAAGCGTTATCGTGACAGGTGCTCGGTTTCTCAGCCCATCCCGTGGGTTTCGCGTCGAAAAGGTTCAGACCGTGGAAACGATAGGATACGAATAAGTATAGGTCGCATTCCGAGGGGAAATTCAATAAAGAAACGCGATTTCGTGCTGGAGGGACGTTAAGCACCCTTCGTTGAAAGGAAAAGTGTCCGCGTCTCGATTGAAACGAAACTGAAAAGTCGATGCTCGGTCATGCATATCGCGCTGTTATTCGAAACCAAATACGATTCGTGTCTCTGAATCCTCCTGCTGCGAAACTTCTTCTCTGTGCCTCGTCATTATCCTTTCAGCACCTTTCGTGCTATCATGCGTTCAATAAAACTTCGTTCGATTGCGTTAAACATTCTTAAAATACATAAAATAATTTAATAAACAGCCGTGAAAGGCATATCGATTATTAGACAGTGAATTATTAGTGTATCTAAATAGAGAAAAAATTTGTTAGTGTATGGATTATTAGACAAAGAAACCTAGCGAAACGTGCAACTTCATATTTCGAATAAGCTACACCGACAAATCATCACTTAAATTATATCATCATCAGATGACTGCTATAAATGCGTAAAACATTTTGATCGTGTAGATGTTTTAAACATTTCGCTCGTGTAGATGTTTTAAACGTTTTGCTCGTGTAAATGCTGTAAACATGGAGTCCACATGAACGATGCGAACATTTTCATCGTGTTAAATGATATTCCGATACGCGAAACAGTAACAACGCACTCTTAGTCGCAAAATCGAATAGCGATTAACAGAGGAACGATGTAATAGCAGGTAATTATTTATCGGTTTGCTCGCTGCTCGCCAGTAGATACAGGTATCGATGAAACCACACGTCAACGTGATTAATTGGAAATCGAATAGCTGCTGAATGAATCGAATAGGTCTGTCCTCTTGGTTTACGTCTACCTCTTGTGTAAGAGACTGAATGCTATATTCATGCTAGGTGATCTGGGACACGAGCCTTGGAAAGAGGATTTCGAACGGATTCCCCGTGGAAAAGAGGATTTCCTTAGGGCATCTTTTTTTGTTCAAAACGTTACGCTGCAAATAATAAACTTATTAAAGTAGAACGCTCATTAAAATGGAACGTCGGTCTGCGTAGAAAGTTAACCCTTAACGGGTCAGCGTATTTTTCTAGGACAATGTCCAGTAGATCGATAATATTAAAAAAAATTAATTGTTTTATTACTAGAGGGTAAGAAAGAGCAATTAATGTCTTACTCGAATTTATAGAAATTTTCAGTAATAATACGTAGTACATGAACATATCCCATACAAAAATATATTAAAGTGAAAATTACAGAAAATAATGAGGGGTTGAAATAAAAGAATAGATATGTGTACGAATTTATAAATTTATTTTTGATGCATTTACGATGTATTTATACAAAACAGAAAATGTAAAGAAAATAATATACAATTACCGTTTTTCTATATCTTTTTCAATTTTTCATTTGTTGAAATATTACATCAGCCTGTATATGGACATTCTAATTAGTTTGGAATATTTACAATGTCGCGAACATGACAGCATTCGTTAACGGTTAAATACGTGGTTAAAGCCTGCGGGAGTTAAAATTAAAGACGCATAACTTTTTAATCGTTTAATCTGGAAGATTGAATCTTTCAATGCCGAAGTACTAACCTTCGCACGGTCAAGGTTAGACCTACAGACTCGAATAACGAGTTTGTATTAGCAGAGTTAATCGTTAAACTACAGATCAAACGGGCGTATTCAGAACGGAGAGACCATATTTGCAAGCTCGAAGCGGACAAAGCTCACGATGACGTCCGTTGCGTTTTCCCAGGAGAAGACACTCTGTTCGATGTCAACGCGCCGCTGCCTCGAGGCCGAGCTTTTTAACGTTTTTTTTCCCTTAGCGGCACTCGTCGACCGGCTTTGTTTCTCGTCGTTCGTTGCACGTGAATTACGCGGCTGTGTAACCATGACCCGGATCCCGTTAGCGCGAACTTCTTTTCGTCGCACGATGGATCTGGCCACAATGGCACGCTTGATCGTGCCAATCGATCCGTATCGGTGCTAACGAAAGCGATCTTCTCCATTGCTCGAATCGTCACCGTCGTGCACCCTCTTCTCCTCTCTCTCTCACACACTCTCTCTGTTTCGTACACGCGTCGTCGTTATTTTTAACCCGTCGCCGCTTTGCTCGAGTCACTCAGCAACTTTTGGATTTCGAAGATCGAGGACCACTTGGGAGTTCGGGGATTTCGAGATTTGGAAATATCTTGGGCACTTGGGAATTTGAGAGGGTCGAAACTTCAAGAATGTAGGTACTCGGACCCATATGTGGAATTTGGAACTTAAAGGATTTCGAAGATCGAGAACCACTTGGGAGTTCAAGGATTTCGAGATTTGGAAATATCTTGGGCACTTGGGAATTTGAGAGGGTCGAAACTTCAAGAATGTAGGTACTCGGACCCACATGTGGAATTTGGAACACAAGGGAATTCGGGGAATTTGGGATGTGGAAACGTGAGAATCTGGAGGACTTGGTAGTTTGGAAAGGCGAGTGCTTGAAATTTTCGGAATTTTGGGGGACTTGCACGTTCAGCAGTATGAGGATTTGGTACCTTAAGGAACTTGGGTAACCTGTAAGTTTGAAAATGCAAGGATTTAAGATTTTCGGAATTTAGTGGATCTGGAAGTTCGAAAATTCGAGAATTTGATATTTCATGAACCTAAATGACTTGTATGCTTGGAAAATCCGCGGATTTGGTAGCTTAAGAACTTGAGCGACCTGCAAGTTTGGAAATGCAAAAATTTGTATCCCTGAAAACTTGAAAGACTCGGAAGTTCGAAAACATTAGAAATTTGAACTTAGGACTCGAAAGTATCCTAATACGAGAATTTAAACATTCCAGACTTTGAAGATCTTAAAAATAAACAATTGGCAGAATTCAGAAATTCGAGAACCGCGAAAGTCGGAAAACATGAAAATGTGGAAAATGTAAGTTCCGACGATCTCTCGAGAGTTCAAGAATTTGTAAACTCGAAGCGGTCGAATTCGGAAATGGGAAAACGTCGGATCTTGAAAATCCGTTCCAAAAGCGGCATCTCACGGGACTTTCATTTACATCGGCATCTCCCCTGGGAAGCTCAGCTATGTTCACCTTTGGCAGATCTGGGTCACGATTGACCCGCGCCACGTCGTTGGATCATTGACTGTCCTTATAAAAACTAACTGACATCATAACAGCGTTCGAAAGATCGGATCGAAAAAACAAAAAAAAAGAAACGGAGGCATCGAGGAGCCGTATTTTTAAGATTCAGACATCAGATTCGTTGAAAAGAGAGAAAACACCGTGGTCGGTCCATTAATATTGATGAGTTTTCGCTTTATTAAAGCGGCCAATTATTCATTCTGAACGGTACGCGTTAATCGACCAGTTGGAACACGGGTAGACAAGAAGGCGGACCGGAACCAGTTCCCGATCAAAGGAATCCTCTCCGTGTACAAAATTATTCACAGTGTATTTTTAGACGTTTCCGTAATATATTTCACGTGCGTCGCGTTACGGTGTAATTCGAGGATCGAGCAGGTTATTAAACGGCGGAACGTTGATCGTTCATCGTTTCATTCTCTGTCGGACGATCACGCGATCGATAAACGCCGTTTCTCGCGATCGAATCTCGCAAATATATTCGCTCGAGAAACGGACCATTACTCGCGGAGCACTCGATCAAAAAAAAAAAATCGCTGGCAATTAGATGGGAACGATTTTCTTCGCGGTCGTGTCTCGAGTCGGTAATTTTAGGTTAATGAATTTAATTGGCCGGTTGTACAGTCTGGAAACCGGGCAAATATTATGATCGGCCGTCATACAACCTGTTATTACCGTGTTCCTTTTTTTTCCCGTCGAAAATCCGACAAGACCGCGAGTAAATCATTTTAAACTATTACCCGGTCGGAAACGCTACTATATCAATTACCGTTGGATATCGACGTGAGTTATTGACACGAGGTACCTGCCACTCGGACAACCTGCTGATTCCTGGAGTCAGAGGCAATTTGCTTGATAATGTCTTAAGCTACGTGCACGGAAACGTGATTTTATCCTACTGCACCGGTGCTTCTGTGTCGATTAACACCTTCGTTCTTTTTACACAGCTTCACGTGTTTTCGTACAGAAAGTTTATCGAGGGTAAACTTGCGTCCACCGTGCGAGGTAATTAATCGAAGCGATACGGTTATGAAATCGATCATTTTCAGCAAAAACGACCAATGCTTCTTGCGCCTTACCCAATCGTTAATTAAAACAAACGCGTCATAAGCCTGTTGGTAATTAACGCTAAAACTATCAGCATATAATGCACTTCGTTTGAAATTGAACATAAATTAACATACGCATTAATTCTTTATTTCCATGAAAATCAACGTAGATTACAAGAAAACCGTTTTAACAAACTGTGTAACAATATAATAAGGAGAGGTGGTCATTTGGCCTGCCTCGTGTGTAGACGACGCATAATGTAACATCGTCACCGGTTGACCTCTTACGTCGAGGGTCAATCAAACAGATGACCGGTCGCGCAAAAATGCGACGTACCGTTTTCGTAAAAACAAAAGGAACGGCGCAATATCGCCACGGTGTGACGATGCACGGGCAGTCTGCCTCGATCCATCGACGAATAAACACGCATTTATCTAATTTGTCTTTTTTTAATCTCCCCTTATGCTGCATGTGGTTTTAGTGTTAAACGAGTCACAATGCAGAAATATATGAATATAATATAAATAATAGTAATTTATAAATTATTATTACTTTATAAATAGTGAGTAATAATATTTACAAATTTGTATATATGTATATACATGTGTATATATCTATACATCTATATATAATTGTCAACAATATAAATATATAAAATAAATGTATATGATAGAAAAAATTATAAATAATGTAAATATATTATTATTTGTAAAGTAATAATTATCATATATATTTACTTTTTATATAATTATATGTATAAATTATACTTACAAATGTATAAATTTCATAAATAATTATACAATAATTTACGAAATATATGAATAAATTAATATTATTATTTAATAATAATTTCGAAATTTCAAAAATACAGAGGTACAGAACGCTGTGATTAGTCCTCGAGAATATTAACGTTCAATATAAATATTGAACCGTTCACGATACTTTGTTATATTTGTTACTCACAGTTCCAAGTAACGAATGCGAGTATTTACAGTTAAAACCGTGAACAAATATTGAATAATATGGCCATTAAATCTGTATAGAAATTCGAGTATCACCCACATATGGGTGACATGGCAGTCAACGTGTTAAACGTTCGTGGAAGTTATTGGAAACCGTGTACGCGTCTTCAGGAATCTTGTACTTCAAGAAATTGCGACCGCAGACCGCTGCATTAACTAAAGTGCGCACCCGAAGACACAGACTCTCGGCGTATCGCTTTATTAACCCCATCGTCCATCATTTTCCCGGTCAACGGACTTTTTCCTTTTGGTCCGTCGTCGCCGTCGAGAATACGATCGACCTATTAATCTGCCTTGCGGTTTCGTTCAAGGACGCGCCGCAATTGCGATAGCGGGTGCAACATCGTGGATTGTGTAACGCGATTGCATCTGTTGGTGCACGAGCTTTTCTTCGTGCCGTCGAAAGAAACGACCAGGCTTTAGTTGCGCAACGCGGCTTTGGCAGAATGTTTTCTTGTGTCGTTCCCGGGAAAAAAACGGGACACCCGGGCATTAAAATAAACCGACCTGAAATCCTGGCCTTTTCTTGCCGCCGAACGGCTTCCTCTTCTTTTTGGGAGCCCTCGGAGTTTCGTACTCACGGACTCGGGGAGCTTGAGATATTCTAGCTGTTAGGGAGTTCGAGATTCTACTAGCTGTTACGAAGCTTGAGATTCTACTAGAGCTTAGGAAGTTTAAGATTCTACTGGATGTTGGGAATTTTGTGAATCTAATAGTTGTTAGGAAGTTTGAGATTCTACTAGCTATTAGGAAGTTTGAGATGCTAACAGTTGTTAGGAAATTTGAGATTCTACTAGTTTTTAGGAAGTTTGAGATTGTACTAGCTATTAGGAAATTTGAGATTCCACTAACTGTTAGGAATTCTGAGATTCTAAGTTCGGAAGTTTGAGATTCTATTAGGTGAAAAATGAATCCCGAGAAACTATTTACAAAAGCGCGCACCCTAAAAAGTTGGCAGAGGGCAGTTTCAAAAATGTCCGCAATTATATCAAATAACCAACCCCCACGCAGTACTTGTAACCCAAGTACAGTGTAAAAGTACAGAGCCTCTAATATTTCCGCCAGCGACATCGATTTCGTATTAATCATCGAATTATTAAATTATTCCGCGTCGGTTGCGCGAAGGGTAGATTCTCGTGGTGTACCAAGGGTGCAACCCCTTTTCGTTCTCTTTCTTTTTACTAAGCTAACCACGATCGAGCGCGAAAGTGACGCACAGGTGTAGCAATTAAACGGTGAACTGACCGTCGGGAAAAATGTTAATAAGACGACCGTTCCTCGACGCGTTAATTACCGAAACGAACCGGTGAGAATTTATTATCTCGAGCAAAGCCACGTGCTCCCCGTTATCGGCATCGCGTTTCCGCTCGCACCACGTACGACGAAAATAAAAAACCTGGCCATTCGCGTATCGATGTTGCAACAAAAATCATTAAAATTCGCGCGGTTGTCTCGAACAAAAGCTACTCGCACGGGATATTGACGCCGTTCGAATTATAGTGTTCGATGGGCAGAGTGGTAATTGCACGGGTGCCGCGTGATAAATAAAGTTACTCGATGCGCGTTTAATACGATGAACGAAAGGAATCCCCGATGCCTATACAAACACAGGGATTAAATCGCGCAAACTCGTGCCCGTTTCTCGGTAAATCGCCAACCTGGTGCTCGTTGCACCTGTAATTTCAGGATAATCGTCACTGTCATGGTCCCTTCCTCAACTGGATGCTCTTTTCCGAGTTATATTTAACCGATGACGTTTTAACGCGCTCCAAAGTGGACCTCTCCCGTGCATTCGTTTCTAAAGTGCCACTTTTCTGCTGTCAGACTCCCATTATAGTAATCGCGTCGTTCGGTTTCGTTCTGTGTATTCAACGTTCGAGAAAATTGCTTTATTTTTCTGTCGGCGTTGCATCGCCGGCGATCACCGATGTCCCCGCGTTTGAAGATGAGTCGATAATGTCTCGAGACATCGACGGGGTTAACGGCGGAACGCGTAGTTGACACGGGACGCTGTTTAAATCTATTTATTCTCGTTCAGGCTTCAATGAAACTCGATTGAACTCCAAACAGGGACACGTGGCTTGTTTTGTGACTGATGTGGAATGCTGGAATCTACGGTCTGATACGTATGTGAGAATATTGTTGACAGACCTGTATGATTTCTGGTGAGTACCAAGCTTCGCTCGATACGTATCAAAATTTCAGGATATTCTGACAATTAGTTTACGAGTTACAGTGTATTTTTGAACGAACCCAATTGAATTTCGATCGACATCAGCGTCGACGCAGCGGAACGACCGCGATATCCGCGGCGTTAGAAGTTGTAACAGGAACGCGTGGGTTGATAAAGCAGCCGCCAAGCAGTCTAGCATTCTCCCTGCCGTTTTCTCGCCTCCTCTCACACTGATCCTTCTCTCCCTTCGCCCTTCGGCTCGTCTACCTTCGCGTTTGCCCGTCTGTCAACTTTGTCTTTCGCCTTTACCCTCTTCGCAACGTGCACGCACGCGAGTGAACACCCGCGCCGACTCCCGCCCTTTCCGCCTCGTTAATTACGTGTCGCTAATTGTGCGTTATCCGCTGCATCGAACCGCGACCTTTTCAGTTCTTGCCGACCCTCCCCGCTCTATCCCCCTCACCGTCCCTCTATCGTTACGATCTCGAGCAGTCCTCTAAGCCGGTAATAAAGCAATTAAGAGGCTGATTTCTTTCGGCTTTGCTTCTGGGTCATGGAATCTTTTTCGGTTTCATGCTTTGCTGCTTCACGATTCACCATTCGATGATTTTGTCGCGCTCATTTAATTTAATTTTTCACACTGGAACTACCAACCGGTCAAACTTTTTTAACACCCGATTTGGAGATTTGGGGATTTGACGATTTGGGCTTTTGGCATTTGGAAATTTGGAAATTCGGAGATTTGGAGATGTGGGGATTTGGCGGTTTGGGGTTTTAGGATTTAGAAATTTACAGACTTGGAGATTTAGGGATTTGGCGATTTGGGGTTTTGGGGTTTTGGGATTTAGAAATTTGGAAATTTGGAAATTAGGTAATTAAGAAATTTGGAGATTTGGAAATTTGGGGATGTGGCGATTTGGGGATTTGGGGTTTGAGGATTTGGAGATTTGAAGATTTGGAGACTTGGGGATTTGGAGATTCCCCGGTGGAATGGAAAGCGCTGACAAGAACCATAATTTTCTAACAGGTGCTCCACCAAATCTGACAGATTGGAAAATGTTAAATCGCGCAATTAGTTGCGAACGATGAAATCCCATCTGGCGGAAAGTGACGTATAAAATTTCGCCCGAAAGTTTGAAGCAACTCGCGGAAATTACGAGCGGGCAATAACGTCGACGATTCGTTCGCGACCCTCCGTCCTCGTTGGTCGAAAAATCTCTGATTTATCTCACCACGACATTTACCCCGTCGAAGGGCCGGTTTTTATCTCGTCGCACGGCTTTCATTCAGAAACGACGTGGCTGGTTCCCGGTGCTTCTTGCGGAATACGCCCGCGATACGATCTCCCGTCGTGCTCGAGAAACCTTGCCACCACGAACAGATCTTTCCCTCGAAATCTCTTGCCCCGTGGAGAACAATAACCGGCCGTACGAGCCGGTGTCGCGGGATTCTACCATCCTCGTTTCTCATTTTCACGCTCCCCGAATCGTTCCTGCTCGTTTCGACGCTCCTATAGTACGCTCACCCTCCGTTTATTTTTTCGTTGCTCCGTCGTTTACGATGACACACGATCCACCGCTTTATTTTCCCGCCGAAACCAGAAAATAGCTTCCTTTCTTCGGGAAATGGGAACCCGGTAATTATCTGGCCTAATGTGACCCTGTAATTACCGGGATGATGATGTAGGATTCTCTCTCTAATTTTATTTTGAGAATAACTTTCGTATCATTTATATTATTTCTTTAACGCTGTCTGTCTGTCGCTAGAGTTCTGACAGTGCAGAATTGGAGGGGTGACTTTTTAGAACGGGAATTTGGTTTATATTATTGTTTACAGGAAGGGATAATTGTTTACAGGTGTAGATTTGTTTAAAGTAGACTTGTTTGAATTCCTAGCTTGTCTTGTAACAGATGTACATTAACAGCACTCGGTTGAAGAGTATTTTGTGGGATCTCCTTAGAATTTCTCTGCATATGTTCGTGTACTGAACATTTACACCTCGATAAAATGAATAAAACGTCAATATAACACAATAATATCCATCATCGTATCATATTTTAAACCGCCAACTTTGCAATTTATACATTTTTTATCAAGATCAAGTATCTTCTGGTTTTCAGAAGGTTTATCAGTGATTATTTTAATATAATTGCTTCTTGGAAAGTAGCTGCAGCTCCGCCATATTGTTTCTCTTGAACGTGTAATAATTACGTTCGCTTTACATAATCAATATTTCCGCAACGTCAATCGTGACATCGGTCTTCGCAACTTTTTCAAATGTCGCAAAAAGTAGGTTACAGCGAGTTCGAGTATTCAACATTGAAAGTTCCAACGCGAGACAAGTTGATAATAATGATCGGGAGAGAAACTGGAACGATACGTTCTCGTTAATATCGTTCAACTTCATCTCCAGCAACTTTTTACTCGTTCAAGCAAATGCAACAAAATTTCGAACCTTAATAAATGCTCGTCGTTCGACTCGAGTTTTATAAACATATCAGTGCTTTTTTTATGAAAAAAGTAACCTTTTAAAAAATGACACGTGCAGCTGCTTTTTTGCTTTTGTAATGAATATTAAAACCCTGAAAGAAATTACTCGTTGACTGTTATTAATCCATTACACTCGACAAGCGACTCACATTCGCCATTCAATTTAATATAACAATTGTATACAAAATTGTAACTAAATTTATAGTATTATACAGGTGATGTTTGAAGGCGATGAAACAGATAATATTGGCGATTAATAATAAAAAATGTAATAATTTCAAAGAAATTCATCAAAGTTGGCAGCTAGAAAATTTTACAGTTGCTATATACCAGCAGTAAAAGTATTTTCGAGTTCAAACGGTTAACGCGTGACTGTTCATCGTGAAAAATAATTAATGAAGACAGATGCGCTGCGAAGCTGTTCGTAGGGGATCAAACCCGTTACCTTAATTGTTTCAACATACTTTTCGTTTAATCAGCGTGAGTAAATCGGTAGCTCGCGTGCCCGCTCTTTGAACAGTTTAACTAATTAGACGAGGAATCCTGGTGATTTCCAAGCGGACACCGGAAACGGCCATCACGAGACCTCGAGCGTACGCCGGTGGATGTGGGACAGGAAATTTCCCTCGTGCTCGAATCCGTCAAATTCAACGTGTGTCGTTCGTACAAAGCAAACGTAACCTTTCCTTGACATTATTAACCCTTTATTGATACAGTAAAGTGTATTGTCCTCGCGAAATCCCGTTCAAATAATACAGCGTCCATTGCCGACAATAACATCCTTTCTATTTTCCAAGTAAACAAATTTCTTAACAGTTCTCACGAACCTCATTTTCCTTTATGAGAGTAACATGCGACAAAACAACCGACGTATCGATTAAATTTTAGGAGATCGAGATCAGCGTGAATTATGTTATACGAACAGATTTTCCGGAAGATAAGAATGATTACATGTTTATCATAATCTCTGGTGCAATCGCAGACAGTTCACGGGCAGTCATTTATTATTTTTCTAACTGGCGACGTTTTCCGTTTTCTTCGAAAAACACGGTGGAATACACCGCGAGACGAACACGAGAATGATAGTAATTCGAACATGGTGAACTCGAGTTGACTGTAATTTCGTGCGAAATTGTACAACAGATATCCATCTTCAACCATCAGATCGCCATTAAAATGTGAACTATTTGCGGCTACAAAGGCGATGAAAATAGACACCGTGTGATTTCGACATAGCATAAACGTGTTGCTTATTTTTTCGCTTAATTTAACTTTCGATGCTGTTCACTTCATTTCGGTTTAATTTCGTGAATTAAAGTTTTGTTCACTCTCCTACTTGTTTCCCCTTTTCTCTCAAGGGAACGTACGCAACCCGAATATACTGATTTCAATGAAACTTATGCGAGATATAGTTTTCAGAAAAACATTTGACACGAATTTTTTTGCCGGTATTCATGCATTTTAGGGGAGTGATAATGGACCCTAAAGTCTGAGATTGAAAGTATGTTTTTTGGATATGTTGATAACTAGAAGGGGCAGGAACATAATTTTTTTTAAATCGTGAGTATTCGAATGAAGAATCCAGGTGTAAGAATAATTTCGAAAGATCTCATTTGTTCAAATAACATTAATTTTTGTATGCAATTTTAATTGTTAAACGTCGATTTATTTTCAAGTACTATGCGTGATGCATGAACGAAAATAGAAAATACGTGTCGAAATTTTACGCTTTCTGTCATTAACAAATTCTTATTAAATACATAATTTATTGTCGCATCACGGTATGAAAAGTACTCAGAAGGCTGAAAATTCGTCTTCCCGTGAAACATATTCGAGGACCCCGACATTGCACACGTGGTGACCAGACCCAGCGAGTGCTCTCGACACTCGGTATTTGAATATCTCCTCGAGAAATTAGGCTCGAGTGTTTCGAGCACCACGTAGAGCGGATGGTTAACTCGCCAAAGGGACTCTAGCCCTTGATTACTATCCGAAAGTAATATGTGACGTTTGATTTAAAAGAGCGACGATAACCTTAAACGTCTCCTCTCGACACCTTCGCTCAAAATGAAAATCGTAAAAAGGTCGTAAAAGTAGATAAAATATTCTGTCGTCTCGTTTTGCCGTTGATATACGATTCACGCGAGTTCTTCAAATTTTACGAGCTCCATAATCTATCGCCATCCGAAAGTATTCCTTCTATGCGCTATCGAGTTTACGCTCATTTTCGACATCTTGACGGACGGTGGCACATTCAAATGTTGCCACTTTCATTAAAAATGACGGAAAAATGGTGCGAGGTTATAACCCTTTGCACCTGAGAGGCGACATACGACGTTTCATTTGATGCAACTATGTTAAGTACATAATTTCTGATTAATTATAAACATATGCATAATATATATAATATAAAATTTATAGTATTATGCACGCGATGTTTGAACATAGTGAAACGGACAACATTGGCGTTTAACCAGTTAACTGCGTTCCACGTGTGTACACATCAGTCTAAAATTTCATTTCACTAATAAATGATTAGTTGTTTATCGAATAAAAGTGTAACTTTTCCTCATTTTCTTTACTTTTTTTTTGTATAATTTTTTATATACATGTTACTGGTTGATTTTAATAATTTATCAATTTTTTAAAACTATATTTCGCAGATGAAATTTAACAAAAAATATTCAAAAGAAATTTTGATCAAATTGATGGAAAAAATTCATCAAACTGTTCACCTAGAACATTTTTTAGATGCTATTTGCCAACAGTAAAAATGCTGTCGATTGTCAAAGGATTAACCTTGTAACATCCTGTCGCGCTCGTGACAAGAACAAACCTAAATCGTGTACTGCAATTAACTTTGGAGTTTGATACCAATTATAATTTGGACCATCAAGCATCCCAACTCCAAAATACATTTCACATCTCAACTTTTCTTATTTGACTTATCATTGCACAAAAAATTAATTAGCCCTGGGTGGCTGACTATGAAAAGATCATAGATCAAGGGATTAATAGCGAACACAATTTCCTAAATTTCCCAAATCGCAAATCTTGATTGGAGTTCAAAAAGAGGTGCGTATCGGATCGTCACGTAACGTAAAATTGAAAGTCACGAGCGTTCGCGCGTATACACGCATTATCTGATTGCGCTGAATTCCGTTTGCGTTCGTTGCTACTGTGCTCTGTCCAGGAAGTGACGTCAGAGATCGCACAGCGTGTACGAAACGCGCGATCAGGATTTACGCGCGCGTGAACTCTCCTCCCGGTCCGATCCAGAGTGTCACTGTCGCGTTCCGACGTAGATTGAATCAACCTCAGGTTAACTTTGCATTGCAACAGGAAACAATTCAGGAAGCTGCTGCACGCCATTTAGTTTACACAGGAAGTTAAGGAGAGGTCGATCGGGAACTTCAAATCCCCTA
The DNA here is from genome assembly GCA_947623535.1 of Coelioxys conoideus. NCBI lineage: Eukaryota > Metazoa > Arthropoda > Insecta > Hymenoptera > Megachilidae > Coelioxys > Coelioxys conoideus. Next base: position 5,642,210 of record OX392455.1, on the reverse strand, counting down.
ATCTCTGCATTCCGGTGTTACCACAATCCCGAATCCTCAAATCTCCAGATCTCTGCAGTCTCAAATTTCCAGTCTCGAATCTTCAAACTCTCAAATACCCACATTGTGCATTACACGTCGGTAAATCCCCAAATTCTCAAATCTCAAAATCGGCAAATCCATAGATCTCTACATCCTCAAATTCCCCCAATCCCCAATCCTCAAAGTCCCAAATCTCTGCAGTCCCAAATTGCCACAATCCTTAATCCTCAAATCCCCAAATCTCTAAAGTTTCAAATGTCAACAATCCCAAATCCTCAAATCCCCAAATTACTAAAATCTCAAATTTCGACAGTCTCGAATCTGTAAATCTCCAAAATATCTAAATTCTCAAATTTCGACAATCCCGAATTCCCAAATCCCCAAATCTTTAAAGTCTCAAATTTCGACAATCCCGAATCTTTAAATTTCCAAATCTGTAAAATCTCAAATTTCGACAGTCTCGAATCTTCAAATCTCCCAAATCTGTAAATTCTCAAGTTGTCACAATCTCAAATTCTCAAGTCCCCCGAATCTCTAAATTCTCAAATAGTCACACCCAATTCCACAAATATGAAAAATTGCAAAAAAAGCCTTACATTAGATTATTTACACTCGTGACCACGCTTGTATATTATTACAGTTATAGCACAACATTGGAGCATTTAATATATACATTTTTCACATTTTCTAAAGAAGTCATCCGAACACAGTGATCGTTTCTATTTCACCACTCCGACTTCATCTAACCCGCCAATTCTCATAGGATGTTCTCCATTATTTCTACGAGTGTCGAAAACACGAAGAAACGTTTCGAGTAAGAATTATACATCCAGATGAATATACGCAGAAGGGAACAGAAGTTGATTTGCGTCCAAATACCTGTAGTCAGTATCGATCGGATGCAAACCCGGAGAACGGGTTCCTATTGCTATTCAGCGTTAGGAATCGTCTCTCGACCCGTTGTTATTACGATTCCCCGCGATGTTCAGCTCGTTCGAGGGAATCCCAATCGACAGGTTGATGATAGGCCGAGAAGAACAGCCGGGCTTCGTAGGAGCCGAGACGCGGATTAGACCATCTGCGGTTCGCAATTGGCCGCGGCTCGTCGAACAAATAACAAGCCGGGTGAACAGTCGCGATTATCGTGTGGAAGAACTCGCGTACGTGCCCTCCACGCATCGTAAGGGGAGAATTCTCATTTGCCTTTCGACGACTTCCGACCAACATCGAATTAACGCCCGCGTGAATCGTTAACCGACGTGTTACACGCCCGATGACAATGATTGCACGGATCCTTTCGATCGAGTTCTATTATTATCACCTGCGACGGCGAATGTATCGTCAATTAGGCGACGATGAATTCGGGATGAAGTTTTTTTTCTTTTATAATTTACCTTTTATAATTTATTAATTCTATAGTATTAATTGAATTAATGAGGAATTTAATATCCGAATAATAAGGATTGCTAATTATGCTAATAAGGATTAGCATCCGAGAGAGCGAGCATCAGGAGCGAAACACCGGCGACTTCCTCGAGGCAAGATGGTCGAATAATAGCGACAGCCTCGCGATAAATCATGCGGCGCAATACGATTTCTATTCCCCGGTCGGACGTTCATCGATCGTTCGGCTCGGTAACAACGGCGTGTATAATAGAGCCGAGGAATTCTCGAGGCGGAGGCGCGCGTACACCCCGTCACTCAGGAGTTGGCGCGCGAGGAGATTGAACCACGCGTTCCGACGGCATCTCGATCGTTGGAGTTTGGGAATGTTGGAATTTGGGGATGTTAGAATTTGGGAATGTTGAAATTTGAGGATATTAGAATTTGGGGACTTTTTAATTTCGGAATGTTGGAATTTGGGGGTGCTGAAATTTGGGGAGTTTAGAATTTTGGGATGTGGAAATTTGGGTATGACGGAGTTCGGGTAATTGAGAATTCGGGTATGTTGCGATTTGAGGATATTGAAATTCAGGATCGTTGGAATTTGGGGATGTTAGAATTTGGGAACTTTGGAATTTTGGGATATTGAAAATAGGGAATGCTGGAATTTGGGAATGTTGAAATTTTGGAATAATACAATTAGATGTTGGGATTTGGGTATGTAAGAATGAGGAAGGAATGGAATTTGGGAATATTGAAATTTTGAATCGTTGACGGAACAGCCGCGTACTTGAGTTTCAGTTCAACCTCCTCACGCGCCAATTCCTGGATGACCTATACACGATCTAGCGTTTCAGAGCGGGTCCTCGCACGAACGCGACCACGTACGCGAACGGATACGTGATTTTCACTCGCGTCCCGGAGCGTACGGCGGTGTATCACGGGTCGGTCGGGTTGATCGTTATCGTGATCAACGGCACGATCGTTTAGTTGCCCGTAAATTTCGCGGGGCTTCCCACGCGAGCCGGCCGGGCCCGCCTCGGATGAATATTCCGCCGGTCCGACCTACAGAGATCGACCTACACTCCTCGACGCGACGAGGAACATGTCGCGTCGCAGGTTTACACGCGATAGCCACGAGGAATACGTAACATCCGTTTTACCTGCGACGACCTACTCCGCCGTATATAGCCGTACATCTGTCGATACCACTCGCCACCCACGCTGCCACCAGCTTTCAGCGCGTGCTAGCGTGTGCGTAAATCACGTTGCCGATGGATACGATCCGCTACGATGTGGTGGATCGAAAATGGACGAGATGACGCGTGCACGCTCGCTCGACTTGATTATCGACTCTTTGAATCGCTCTACGTGCAAATTAATGCCACTGAAACCTGCTTCCTCCGTTCAACTTTGATAGCTAGAGATCGAACCCTCAACTGTAGAATCCATTTCATGTCCTGTCCTTTCCGGGCTGCGAAACAAAACTTTTAAAATTAATTATATAAAGCAATCACATAAATCAATTATATAGATCAATCCTACAATTCAATCATATAAATTAATCCTATAAATCAATTTTATAAATCAGTCATATAAAATTAATCATATGTATAAATCAATCATATGTATCGATCATATAAGATTAATCATATAAATTAATTATACAAATCAATCACATAAATCAATGATATATATATAGATCAATCATATAATTCAGTCTTATAAATCAATTATATAAAATTAAGCATATGAATCAATCATATGTATCGATCATATAAAATTAATCATATAAATTAAATATACAAATCAATCACATAAATCAATGATGTACATAGACCAATCACATAATTCAGTCATATAATTCAGTCATATAATTCAGTCATATAATTCAATCTTATAAATCAATCAGATGAATCAATCATATAAAATTAATTATATAAATTAATGATACAAATCAATCATATAAATCAATCATATAAATTCGAATCTTCGTAATAATGCAACGGAGTAAAATTCAAGAAGACAAGCTTGCCATAAATGTCGAAATGAGAACGGGGATAAAAATTTGAACCCCGGTCGCATAAATTGAAGGTCTCGCGCGAAATTGTGCGAAGGACGTCGCGATATCGGCAATTTTCCAGGGTATCGCGAGTCGAAGGGAACGAAACAACGTTTCGTATTCCGATCGCGGGACGGTAACGTCGAAAACTGAGTGTCACGTATCGAGAAATTTAATAAAAGACCGTGTTTCCGGGGCGAAGGGGTGGATCGAGAGGGTGGAAGGATCGCGACGCGAATATCGGCGTGACTTACGTCGCGAAAAACCGCCTCCGCGGAAAGTTTCCGCCGGCCCGTGAGAACCCCACGAACTGCGTCGTAAATTCGCCACGGCGTTCAGTTATCCGCGGTCCGTACAGCGCGTTTCCTGCCCCAAAACGACCTTCCATTCTTCCCGTCGTTCGATCGGAATTGCGGCCACTTTTAAGAGCGAATCCGGAATGTTCTTCGCGGCTTGTTCGCTCACGGTTTATGTCGGAAAAACGAGCAAACATCGAACGAACTCTCGACAGAATTCTCGTCTTATGCGCGTAAAGGACGCTCGATGAGGCCTCCAATAAAGTGACTCGAGCTGCAGCATTAACGATCCACGGTTTTATAGATTGATCGCTCCCAGAATTTTTCAACAATTCGCGTTATTCGAGCTACGGATTCCTTCGGCAGCTCTTAAAGGACGAAATTACCTTGAACGGGCCTTCGATTCATAAAGTGCTACGTTCCTGAGAATTTATTTCTAACTGACCGAAATACCTCCTGATGAAAATTAGCACTGAAATTTCCGACGTATAATGCGCCATTACTTTGAAGTTAAAAATGAAGTTAAAAAAAAATGAAAAATGTATGAACATGTTATTAATTAATTTATAAAATGCATCAAAAAATGTGTTTTCAATAAAATGTATTGGAACGGTGAAGGATACGTAACAAATATATTTTTAATTTATAATAAGTAGTAAATAAATGGAAATATACATATTCATATGTATATGATATAAATATATAAAATATAATATGATTTATATTTTCATTTACATGGAGATTTATTAAAATCAAAAATTTATGCGATATATAAATAAAAATATATACATATATATATCTCAGCCAACCTATTTACCAGAACTAATTATACGATCCAAGAGGAGTACGACATCGAGCCACGAACCACATATGAGTGATAAGGGTTAATTCTATATCTCGATGAGAATCAGCACGGATTTCAAGAAAATCGTCTTAAAAAATTTTGTAACATGCAATTGGAAGTAATTAAACCTCTTTAAATACGAGACATCTTTAATGACGCAAGCACAAGAAGAGACATTAACAAAGAACAATCATTCACGCGAGTAGCAGATTCGTACCACATGTGTACCAACAACTGGCGCGTGATAATTGCATACTAATTCCTCGTCACCCACGCGAACGACGTTCAACGTAAAATATCTCGAGGTGTTTGGAATTTCATCTGGACGCAGGTCTCCGCGGCACGTTCTCGGTTTACGAATAAGAAAGCCCGGCCGAGAGAATCGAGATTGCAATAAGCGAGAAACGTACGTTCATAAAGTTCAGGTAAGCGTATGCTTGTAAAGGAGAACATGGATCGGCGAAAGTGAGATTTCATCTTTACGTGGCCATTCGGCGAGCGGTATTTCACGGCGAACAAGAGCTTCACACCTGCGAGGAACAGGAACTACGTAAGGGATCTACGAAACGTGAGCCATTTATTCTCTCCCCTTCGTGCTTTCGTGGCCGCAAAATTTTTCCAAGAATTTTCCTCTCCGCCGTTTCTCGTTGTTGGAAAGCTTCTTAAAATTCCTGCGGTCGATTTATAACTACGCATTCAAACGGCGGCCAATGGCTACGTGATCCAACTATGCAAAACGTAGATACAATGTGCATACTGTTCGTTTGCGTTATGACATTTTAAAGAAAGTATTCCCTTCCGGGAAAGAGGCTGTTCTCTCTTTCGAGAAAGAGAATATTCCTTCTTCCGTGAAAGGGAATATTCCTTCTTTCAAGAACGACACCCCTTTTATAATATTTTGATCTTATGACGTTTCGCGAAAGCATTCACGAAACTTCCTGTTTGCGCAACGTTTCGATCCTGTTTCTACCTGAAGCAGACGTTGGCAATGAATCACGTAGCAAACACACGGACCGACTAATTTCGCTACGATCTTATTTCCCCGGACTTAACAAGTTTCGAACTCGTCCTGGAATCGGATTAATTTGCCCGAGTGCAGCAGCGTGTGGCCGCAAGACGTTCGTCAGCCGATAAGTGAGAAACTGACATCAGAAGTTCTCGAACGAGTCAACTTGTTCCGCACGAACGAAATCGGATCCACTGGCTCGAATTGTGTCCCCATAGTCAGCGATACGTACTCCCGAACGATTCGGTGTAACTAGCCAAACAAGCCCACGGGTGCATTGAACCCGATATATTCCCGGTGTCGAGGAGTTCAAACGATCGGGTCTCAGCTGAGGCTAAGAATAGTAAAACAATAATCCCTCTGGTTGTTTCATAACTGCTGTAATTGAGCAACTACGTCGCTGGTACATGAACGCTCAGATCCATGTTTCGAAGTGTGTCCGTGTTCGAGGAGGCTGCGTTTCTTAGAATTTGACATCGTTGGATGGCGCGATTTTGGGATGAGATGATTATGGAGACGTCGAGACTTCAGATACGGTTTGATTTGGGGATTTTGAGATTTAGATGGCGGAATTTGGCGACAGTGGAATATAGGACGATCGTATTTGGGGATGTTGGTATTTGAGGATGTTGAAATTTTGCGATATTAGAATTTGTGGATGCTGCAATTTGGAGTATTGTAACTGGAGTATGTTAAAATTTGGGGATGTAGCAATTTTAAGATGTTGGAATTTGGGGACTTTGGAATTTGTGAATATTGAAATTTGGGGGTGTGGGAATTAGGGAATGTTGAATTTGGGGATGTTGGAAGTTGAGGATATTAGAATTTGGCGATGTTAGAATTAGGGGATGTTGGAATTAGGGAATGCTGAAATTGGGAATGTGGGAATTATGGAATGTTGAAATTTGGGGATGCTGGAATTTGGGGATACTAGAATTTGGGGATGCTGGAATTTGGGGATATTGAAATTTGGGGATGTTGGAATTAGGGGATGTCGAAATTTGGGGATGTTAAAATTGGAAATGTGGGAATTATGGAATGTCGAAATTAGGGGATATGAGAATTAGGGAATGTTGAAATTTGAAAATATTAGAATTTAAAGATGCTAGAATTTGGGAATATTGGGCATCGCAGAAATATTAGAACTTTAAACCTCAAAATGTTGGGATGCTAAGAATTCGGAGCCATATGTACTCTAGAAATTCGGCACTTTGCTATTTCGCTACATCAAGACATCATACCATTCTGCAACATGTCCAAACCTTATGGCACGTGTCTCCGAGACCCGCACGCGAATAAAAACGATCTCGATCGAAAGCGGTTTCACAATTGATCCCACTGAAACAACACCGCTCTCGCAATTATCTCGGCTCGCGTCGCTCGATCCGATAGCGAATCGAAACTACGGTTCCTTAGTTAGCGATAAGCGATCGAACAAGTCGATAACACCGTAAAGAAAGTAAGTAGGAATTAATTGACAGGCGAACGGTAGTAGGGTCGACTCGATGAAGTCGCCAGTTTGGCGGTACCACGATATCGGGATTGTGGACCCTCGAACGACACAAAAGACTTATCGAGTTTCCAATCCAATCAATGTCACGAGCAAACGTTCATTAACGTTAAGACACGCCCGGTGCTTGTTACAGCAGCAGCCATGATATGACACTCGATTGAGAGGAAGAGCGTGCAACCGACGAGCAGCCAGCATGAGGAAGTTACTGCAGTTTTTGGTGGTGATATTGTTGGGTGTCAACGCCAGACGAACGGACGCCGACGCCCCCGTGGACGACGCTTACGCCGGTCAACGACGCGGTTCCCTTCACAAGTCTAATTACAACAACGGGAACAACAATTACAATCCACAGTCCAGTTCACCCTATCTGCCGTATCAGCAGCCCAGAGAGAGAAAGCCGAACATCGTCCTAATTCTGACGGACGATCAGGATGTGGAACTCGGTTAGTCACCTTTCTATTTTATATGTATATGTCTCGTCACCCCCTTCGGGGATATCACTTTCTACCGGGATCATTACCAGATCATTACCTTTCGGATCTTACCTTTATTCGTTTCCAATTACCTTTCAAATCTCGTCATTCCTTACCTGCATTCATAATTTCTTACCTGTATTCATCGTTTCTCATCCGTACTCATCATTTCGCTCTGTCTGTATATGCGAGTGTAGCGCAGATTTCTTTTGAGCGAGTTATAAATTTGTAAATTCTCAAGCTTTCAAATTTGTACGGTTGTCTGTTCGAATGTTTGATAATTTTTTAACAAAAAGTGAAAATGTGAAATGTGAATTGGGGGATGTTGGAATTTAGGAATTCTGGAATTTTGAGATATTGGAATTTGGAGATGTTGGAATTGGGAAATATTAGAATTTGGGGACTTTGGAATTTGGGGATGTTGAAGTTTCGAAATGTTCGAAATTGGGAACGTTAGAACTTGGGGATGTTGGAATTGGGAAATATTAGAATTTGGGGACTTTGGAATTTGGGGATGTTGAAGTTTCGAAATGTTCGAAATTGGGAACGTTAGAACTTGGGGATGTTGCAATTTAGGGATATTTGAATTTGGGGATGTTGAAATTTGGGGATGTTGGAATTTGGGATGTTGTAATTTGGGGATGCTGAAATTTGGAGTTGTTAGAATTTAGGAACGTTGGAACTTGGGTATGTTGTAATTTGGGGATGTTGGAATTTGGAAATATTACAATTTGGAGACTTTGGAATTTGGGGATGTTGGAATTTGGGAACGTTAGAACTTGGGGATGTTGGAATTTGGAGATGTAGGTATGTGAGGATGATAGAATTCAGGAACTTTGGAATTTCGGAGAGTTGGAATTTGGGGACGTCGGAATTTGGTGATGTCGAAAATCTTATCTTTATTTATTTCCAATTACCTTTCAAATCTCCTGATTTCATACCTGTCCTCATAATTTCTTACCAGCATTCATCATTTCTAATCTATACTCATCGTTTCGTTCTATCTGTACGCGCAAGTGCAACGTAGATTCGCTTTGCACAAGTTTGAAATCTCTAAACTCTCAAGCATTCAAATATGCACGGTTGTCACTTCGAATATTGCGCAATTTATTAACAAAACGTGGAGTTGTGTAATCATTTTTCCTACGGCAGTACCATGCTCATTAAAGTACATGTTGTAATAGCTATCAATTACGATATAGAAATAGTACCTTCAAGACATATTACATCACAGTGACTCTTAACCCTTTGCACTCGATAGGCGACTCGCATTCGACATTCGACTTAATGCAACAATTATAAATAAATAACTTTTATCCGACATTATAAAATTAAATTGCGTAAGTTGCCATTAAAGTGACAATAATATTAAAATAATAAAAAAGATTTATCAAACTTTTGACAACTTTTTAAAAATGCTTTCGAGTGCAAAAGGTTAAAACATGCTACATCCACTGTATTTTCCATACAAGAAACCGAGCGAATACATACAAAGGTCAAAGCACAAGATCTACGGACATCAAAGAATTAAACTAAAGTATCCCGTATCCATTATTCAGAAAATGGCTAGATGCAACCGGTCCTTTCGTGAGCAAAAAGTAAAAATCGCGGAAAGAAACGGTTCGAAGAAGCGAAAGCGGATCACCGAAAACGCAATCTCCTTCTGTTAGCCCGAGAGAGGTCCGACCCCTCTATCTTTCAATCCGACCCGACTATTTTTCGATGCTTCTCTCTGATCGTCCGTTGCGGTTGGTCCAATCCCTCAGGTTCGCTGAACTTCATGCCACGGACCCTAAGGCGAATAAGGGACGAGGGAGCCGAGCTGAGACACGCATACGTAACCACTCCCATGTGTTGCCCGAGCAGGAGTTCCTTACTGACCGGCCGTTACGTTCACAATCACGAGGTCTTCACGAACAACGACAACTGCAGCAGCCCTCAATGGCAACGGGATCACGAGCCACACTCGTTCGCCGCTTACCTGAGCAATGCTGGATATCGTACCGGTAAGTACTCGCCCAATAAATGGGCCGGGGTCACTTTTCACCCCTCCTGATCGTGCTATGCGGTTCTTCCTTTCTGTTCGATAGTTATGCAAACACAGTCAGAGCGTCTTCCTATTCTTCTTTTTTCGGGGTTAAGTACATTCTATGTTGCTGGATATCGTACCAGTGAATACACGCCCAATAAATGAGTCGGGGTCACTTTTCACCCCTCCTGATCGTGCTATGCGGTTCTTGCTGTCTGCTCGACAGTTATGCAAAAATAGACAGATCGTCTCCATGTTCTTCTTTTTTTGAGTTAAGTATTGGATGAGTATCGGCTCAATAAATGGGCTGGGGCCACATTTCACCCGTCCTGAACATACTATGCAGTTCTTGCTGTTTGATCAACAGTTATGCAGAATCAGTCGGGACGTCTTTCTATTCATCTGTTATTCGGGATTAAGTACATTTTATGTCGCCACTACGCGTTTTATTGCATGATGGATAAGGATTTTTGAGGGTTTGGTGGTTAAGGACAGGTTACATTGCCACGTATTGGACCACATCTATTGGTAGCCGGTGTGATATCCATGCCTTTGTGTCATCTTACAATCGGGTTGGTATTTAAGTGGACACTTATCATTTATATAAAGCAGCAGTAAAAAGGTACAATAAAAATGAATAACAATGTTTATATTATGGAACAATATAATCAATACCAGGAATACAGCAGCGTCAACATAAATGCCGACTGTACGTTGAATTCACGATGCGTTTGACAATGGCCACTTGTTACATGAAAAAGAATTATATGGATATGCGTTGAATGACATGGTCTTGCATCGTTATACGTCCAGTCAAAAGGTGTTGTTTCGTTATGTGTTAAATCCCAATTGGTTCCCCACACCCGTGTAACAATAGAACCTCTATCGCTACCTGTTGTGTCGCAGAGCGTTGAATCGATAACGCGTTGTGTAACGATGTGTTGAATTCACAGTGCTCTGAATTACTATGCCCCTTATTATGACCCGTTGAATTTGCTGCGCGCTAAGTTACCACGCGTTACATCCAGGTGCGTTGAATTCGTAAGGGCTTGCGGCACAATGCGTTGAATTTACAACGCGTTGATTTCAAATGATTTAGTATCTACTATGCGTTATACCACGTCGCGTTGACTCCATAGTGAGTTGAGTTATTACGCGTTGAATCATGGCGAGTTGAATTTACAGCGCGTTGAATCGCTGAGCGTTGCATCACAACGCGTCAAATTTGCATATGCGACCTCACGGTGTGTTCAATGAAAAACGCATTGAATTGTAACGGAAAATTCACGTCCGTCAACCCATAACGTGTCACGAACTAAAATATTGGTCCACCGAGACAATAAAAGTCGAGAAAAAGGGAAACAACCTCGCGTCTCATGTTCGGATGACCTCTTACCATTGATAACTAAGGTCAGTGGATGTACAACACGATTCTCATAAAAACAAGCTTACTCATAATAAACATTGAGTTGTCCAAGACAGATAAGAATACTGGATGATCCGAGAGGGTGCCACGTTATCGCCGAGACGATAATTTAGACAATTTGTAGCTGTCAACGGTGCGTTTAGTCGAGTCGAGATTCCACGAGAATAATTTATTACTCCGTGTTCTTCTGTTGAGATACACCACGGATCAGGGAATTCGCTGTTCGTTCAGGATTACTGGACGAAGAGTTTCGATTTGTGTTACGTCACTGTACGCATTCAGTGACCCGCGACGAAGGGAGAGAGAGAAAGAGAGAGAACATCTGGGTAACTTTAATTGAAAAAAGACATGTGCGCGAGTGTAACAGTCTGCTCCTCGCTCGTAATTGGAGTCAAGTACGTTCGACGCGATAAATCCTTGTTGCATAAGCAATTACCGTGGACACGAGTCAAGTTGTTGCATCGGTGTTCCTTTTTTACTTATACGTCGAAACCAGAGGTCGAAAATCTTATCTTTCATCCGATCAGAGATATTAATCTTTGCGATTTCATTCTCTGATTACTTTAATCGACCCTCGTAAATGAACGTTCATAACAAATACAATATATTGAGAATAATTTTCTTTCGAGGCCTGAATAATGAAATAATCGAAAAGAGAATTATTTGTCCGTTTGGATGAAGTAGCACGTGTTTATTTCAAACATTCAACCAGATATTATAGTTCTAATGTTTGTGTGAATAAATTTAACAAAATCTGTAAACATTTATAAGTAGTAATTTTTACTTTAGGAAGTATAACAAATGAAATAATTGAAAGGAGAGTTACTTGTTCGTTCAAATGAAGTAACATGTGTTTACTTCAAACATACAACCAGAGAACATAGTCCTACTGCTCATATTATCTGAACAGTTATGTCTTAAAGAATTCACTTTTGTAACGACCGATTAAAATCTGTAAAACTTTACGGACACTAATTTTTACTGCAAAATGGACGTTTATATTTCGTCCGTATTTTCGATCGTGACCCACACTTCGCGAGCATAAATTTTCGTGAATAATTGGCCAGCTATCAAGGCACTCGCGGCATAAACATCGACGTAAAAAGTTTCATAAGCTCGCCGGATTACGAGCGAGCCTGGGCCCGAATTCAGCTCCGGATAATTATAAAGTTTCGATACGTGTCATCCCGGGAACATGGCCGGTGGCTACCTGGCGAGAGACGATGTTTTACCACGGGGCCAGGAAACGTCGTGATTCTCGTTCCTTGACCATAATTACGTGCCAACCGAGACACGGCAACCCGCTCGAGGACGGTGCAACCAATATGGCAATGGATTCCCGTAGAATTCTCGAGGTCCGATCTCGCCCGGCGAGTTCCAGTCACAATTGTGTCCTTTTCCCTTTATAGCCGATCCTCTGACCTTCTTTCGCTAGCACAAATATCCTCTCTTGTCTGCACTGAGTCACGAATGATCCAAAGATCAACCCACAGATTCAGGGATGAACCTTTCAGGCTCAAATAACTTAATCCTTCGATGAAATTTCTCTCGTCTCAAATCTGTAAGGCCCACATAAATAAATCCTAGAAGAATTGACAATATATGAAAGCAATATATATGTGAACTCTGACTGGCGAGTAGAAAAATCACATAATCACGTACTCATCAATCTAGTACGTGATCTTTGAAGAGGTCAAGCAAAATCGAGATATCACTTTTTACCGTGACATGGAAACAGTTCTTTCAGAAATATGTCCCAACCTCTGGAAACCTGTCTCTATTGCATTGTAATATACTAAGTATACCAATTGTAGTGCATCGATGTATTTTGAAGTATATTAGAATACTGAAGCTATTATTTGGAATATCAGAATGGCTGAACCAACGATAAGAAGAATGCGAATTTCGCGAAACCGATCATCGACGATTCGGGAAGCGAGTACGGGGTAGTGTATGTCGATCGAACGCGTCGATTGTTTGCATTGTTCGTCGGTCACGGTGTTCTGAACGATGCGTGGCACTCGATGGGGCACCCTCGACGCACGAGGAGGCTCGACGCGATACAATTACCGTGCACACAAGGTCCGGGCGTAATCACGGATGAACGGAGAGCAGTCGAAAACGAGGAATGCGATTTTACGCTCCGAGACTTTATTACTTGGGAACATTAATTCCGAACATTTACTCAATTAGTTAATTAGTATGTTTATATAGCGTATACGGTTTCGCGGGGCTCGATGTAAATACGCTTGAAAATTAATTAATCCGTTAAGTGAATTGCCGGGAGTGACCTACATCCCTTTGCCGTGTGCACAGCTGTGCTTGTGTTATCGATGCACGAACTTTCAGCTTTTTCGATATACAGTTCTGTGCAAAAGTTTCCGATTACTTGACGATCCCCGGAAAAGTTTACCGTCTACGTAACAGATGTTCTCCTGGATTCTGCATCGATCGTAATCAGTAAACAAAGTTGCATCCAATCACTAAGTTGGCCCTAAGTTGGATCCAATCAGCAAGATATCTTAAGTTAGTCCCATCGACAAATTCGTTGGTCATAATGTTTCTAATTTAGTCGTAGTCCTCCGAAATTAATCATTGTTGAAATAAATGAGCGTGAAGAAAATTCATGTTCAAAAATGGTACAATGTTCAAAACTGTGGTCATATACGGAGCTAGGTTTATTGCACGTCAATATTGTAAGTTAAATTGAAACATATTGAACGTGGGTATATCGCACGTAATTTATGACGTAGAATTAAGTAAAATTAAAGGTAGATTCGTCAATCAAAAACACACGATTTAAACAAAAATTATGACACTAGAAAATATACCGTCTCCATAAATGTTTACACTGATTTCAAGATTAAATATTGATTATATTTATGATGGTAACGTTTGTTTCTTATTACATGTCTACCAGATAACCCATGAAGTCTCTGTACAGTTGTGTCTCGTTCAACATTTTGAAATATCAAAGTACACTTAGTATTATCATGTTGCAGAATGTGTGGCAAGATATTGAATACCGGTTTGATATTTTTGTGTTACCAGGGGTGCACACGTTGAAGCGATTTAGATGTTGAAGTGTCTGACAGCTACCGGCTTAGTCTTTATTCGGAAACCGTGCACTCGATTTGTCAGTAAAGTTTCTGGCCTTTCAAACGGCAAGATTCGAAGAAGTTAGATCTTTTTCAGTCCGAGAAATCAGCCCTTTCAGGTTTAGCCGCGTATCGGGAAGGGGTCAGTGTAGTCTCGAGGCTAGAGTGGCTAGAGGATTTTTGAAAGGGTGGCTGATGATCGGTAACGAGCGATTAAAGTGGCTGAATCGGTCGTTTAACGGCTCGTCTTTCGCCAGCTTCTCGTACTCTTCAAGGTAAACGCATCGAGAGACTCGAGGAACGCGGCTCTCGCTATATCGCGCTACGACCCGGTGTTTTTGCAATTTCACTCGGGGCGTTCGAGCTATCTCGTTCGAATCATCGGTAAGGCTTCAAAACCCCGATTCTCCTTCGAGGAGGCTTCCCCGTCAGCTTCAGGTGTTTACAGACACCTTTTTTGCGGTGAGAAAACGATCCGAGCCGGGCAGAAAATTTCGAGGCAAACAACGAGGGGCACCGTGGACGAATCGATCGATGCCTGGCTCGGAATGTTGGTTATTTCGTGGATAGAATTCGACGAATCTGATTATTGGCCGTTGAAATCGACGGGCGATGTTCGTTCGCGCGAAAACGATTGTTCGGACCCGCGACGGGAATCGACGAAGAAAGGAAAAATAGCTTCCCCGAGGGAAACCTGTTCTCCCTTCGACCGGACCGAGATATTTGCCTTTCGTTTTAAATTCATCCGACAACGAGCGAATAAAGCGTTCGGGAACTGTCCGACGGGAAATACTTTTAAGTACTGACTCGTGATAATTGATTAAATTCCCGTCATCCCTCTTTGCACCTCCACTGTCGAGTCGCGATACAGATAGCCTACTTTGCGCGACGCTTATCTCAACATCTTTCGACTTGTCTTCTTATGCTCGATATTATTCTGTCGCCGTCGTCGACAATCCATTAGAAGAAATTGCCGAGTGCAGTCGCTCGTTTCGCAAATCTTATCGTTCAGATAAGACCGATGGGTAATGAGACGTTAAACTAATCACTTAACAGGGATATGGCTGTAGGGAGGTTATGATTAGAAGGTGAAGTTTTTCAAAATGAAAAAAGGCACAGTTTAATATGACAGACTTTAAATATAAAAAAAATATGTCCAGATTTGACTCTAACTATCTTGACGAACTGCCTACAAAATTTGCAGTCTTTGAGGGTCAAAGGTCAACCATCTTAAGAAAAAATATACTTTCAACCCCAAACATTACTGGCCCATGTATCTCCATAAAACACACGATCGGTGCTAAGAAAATACGAGTGAATTATTTTTTTGCAAATTATAGCTCGCCTAAGTTTGATTAAAAACGGTGTGTCCGGGTTGGATATGTTCCCTTGTAAGCAGCGAGCCGGTTATCGACCCGAGGCTCGTTAAAGGCGTACGCGTATCGCGTCCACGGGACAGATCTTGTAAATTAGAGCAAAGGCTGTCGTATCTCAAGGAAGGAGCATGCATAGATCCCGCGGCAGGCTATCTCGCCGTGAGATTATTCGCGAATGCGAGCGATGAAACGAGGCGCATTCGAATTCGCTGCGCGACGTGGCCAGACGTCGTCGATCACCGCGGGATGGTGAGCAGAAGAAAAGGAGATCACGACCGGTAGAGGAACGCGAGCGGAGACAAAAATCTTCTCACGATCGTGACAGTTCGACCCTTCTTCGATGGGCAGAGAGAGGACAGGCTCCCTTCGTGCACGCGTTCCCTTTAACCACGACGAACGACGACGTCTCTCCTTGTCCGTCCGTGTTCTCCCCGTTGTTTCGTCCTCCGTGCCTCCGCGTACGACCATATTCGAACACGGCCAGGAAGGACGTTGCTCCCTGCTGCTAGTGGGCAGCCTTCGCGGCCTTAAAGCCTCGTCCACATCCGCTAACCGATTGGCCGACATCCAAAAATCTGGCCGCCGTCCACCGAAACGAAAGCGATACCAGCGGCCGGTAATTACGGTCATATTTCCTTCCAATTTTCTCCCAACAACTATTACGCTTCCCTGAAGAGCTATTAGTAGCGTTCCCGGTTTGCGAGGATGCGTCTAATGAGCGCCATATTCCTCCTTCATAGGTAGACGGATAGTCCGTCTGCTGCATCTCCGCGGTCGCGGTCAGAAAAAGGGTGATAATTAATCAATTTGCCGTGGCTGCCGTGATTCCCCTTTACCCAGACAGCCATCCATCTTCGGTGAAATGAGTTCAAATTACACGGACATTAAACAAACCTGGGCGCGATCCGGTTTCCGTGTGACTGCCGGCTTCTGGTTAACCCGATCCCCTCGGAAATTAAAGGACCTTTTTATTCCTGCCCGTTATGTTTTGCTCCGTGGACTAACGTTATAATATAACTGTTAATGCTGTTATTAGATTTCGCTTTTATATTCGATGCGGCTACTATTGACAAGTATAGTAAGCAATTCACGCTAGGTTGTAACACAGGAGTCTTTTCGTCCTTTGCTATTTTTATTTTAAAGGACTAAATTAAATGAATTTAATGCATTTAAGATTGGACAAGCACCTAAAGTTACAAGGTGAAAAGGACGATTTTGATGAAGTTTATAAAAATTATTTTTATTTTTCGTATTATTTGTTTCCTGTGATGTAATATTAGAATTGAAAAACCATATGATTGAATGAATACAATTGAAATTGCAAGTAAAAAGAATATATTTTGAATTAGAGTTTTAGATAAAAAGAAAGAGATTTTAGATAAAATCATTTATTTTATAAAAGAGAAAATTCTCTTCATAAATATGATAAATGAAAGTAACTGAGAGTTGATAATAGAGTTACGTATCCAGTTAATTGAGACAACAAAATTATGAAACTAGCTATGGAATTGTTAAAAATCATTGAAATCAATAATTGTAAAGAAAAATTCATGTTCAAAAATGGCTGGTCGTCGTCGTTACTGCAATAATAAATTAATTTACGAAAACCTACCTTGTCACCCCCAAAGTCTGCAAATTTGTAAACAGTTCGACAAGAGAGGCAATATAAGCATGGATATCACTGAGGAAAAACCTGAATATATTTTTCTCACATCTGTTATTAAAGTTTGTTTTACGAAACTGAGCTTCCTTCCCCTTTCTGAGAAACTTCATCTTCCACTCACAGCCCTTCCACCCCTCACCACTAATAAACAACGCGGAAGCAAAATTTCACCCCAACCTAGAAACCAGTGTAAGGTTTTTTTCGGAATAAAGAGACGGATCATGTTTCGAGCCAGACATCCCGCAACTTTGTTGCGGGAAAACGTTCCCGATACCGATACCCGATTCGAAGTTCGATATCCGACCTGATGGCTGGTTCAACGAATAATTACGAGGCCCGAACCGATCGCCGAACGGTCCGAGAAAGAGAACTGGTTTTCGTTATCGTTTGCCCGTTGTACACAGAGTGTCCCTGACCAGAATACCAGGGCTGGCAGGTCGGGCGACAAATTTTCTTCGCTATCTTCGCAAGAGGATCTTGTCACGCGCGCATACGTTAGCCGGCCTCACCTTTAAGCCGCGTTCGCGACCCCACGTTGTTGTTGTGTCGAACGGGCGTGAAACTAGACCTGAATTTGCCGATGCTAATTAGGTCCGAGAACTAGTCTGCCGATCGTTCGGACGTTGTTCACGAGCGGGCGTGCATCTTGCCAACCGATACGAAAAACCCTGCTCTCGTTTCACACTGGAACCACCGAACCGGTCGAACGACCATTTTGCAAGTTTCCTATTTCAAATGTTTGATGGCTTTCTTGAAACCCCTATTGATCCTTGTCGAGATTATGAATTAACCTCTTAACGGATTTTAAGCAAATGGTTAGGTCAGGTTCGGTTAACTCGAATTAACTCGTGACACCTACAGTTTTGGTTTTCTTTATGAATGCAACCGAATATACTCGTTAGGCAATGTTGTGCTTATTTCCTCTCATACGAAAAAAGGTGGATGCCATTACCTTTAGTTTTTTGTAAAAACATTTCTTTTGTGTTTTATAAGATTTGTTAATGTTCTTTTGTATTTTGAGAAAATGGAGAATAAAGGAATTGGTGTAAAACGACCGCTCTTTTAATTTTTAATTGGTGCGTTAAGAGGTTGACCCCTTGCCCTTTATTCGACATGTGCGGCGAACATAACGAACTGTTAATTGCTACAACAGGAAGTCATTAACACTCAAATTTGTATTGCAACGTTACCGCATAGGTTGTAAATTTATGCGTTAGATACTCTTATGGGCAATAGTGGGACAAAAAATAATTTTGAAAAACAGAATGTATATCGAATATACATTTCATTTAATACAACCCTATTGCAAGTGATAAAAGAAGAACATATAATACAAATTCAAACCAGGATGTCAGGACAGTTTTCCATTTAGTGATCCTCGATTATGCAAATAGACTGAACTTAAACATTCAATCTATATATTGAAAATAATTTAAAATTATAAAAATATAAACAAAGCTTATCATATTTGAACTGCAAATATATAATGTATAATACACTCACGAGTGTGGCTCGTCATTATAGCACAAAGGGTTAATTTATGTGTATCACTTTATTTTCAACTTGACTTTTATCTTTAAAATAATTGAGCGCTATACGTCGATAGTTAATTGCACAGTTAAGTGTTGACAGAACAATTTCTTTGTTCTTCTACCAGACGCGTTCGCATTATTTTTCGTCACGAGTCTATAATAGAGAATCGAACTGCCAAAATTTTCACGATTTCACAGAAACCGGTCGACCGATAAAACCGATAAAGACATTGCAACGTACGAATGAAGAAGCAAAAATACATCTCTCGAAACAAGGTAACGTAACGGCGAGATCTGGCGCCGAACGAGAAGCAATAAACGTCGAAGTTTGCGTTTCAACATTTGTCAATTTCCACACTTAACGACCTAATATAAGAAAGTTATTTTTAGCCGGTGTGCACGCGTCCTCGTCTCCTCGTTCAATTTTATGAGTTTCTACGGTCGCGAAACCTACGCGATGGCCTTCGATCCTCGATCGATTCCGCGTCTTTGTCGAAAGCGTTCCAGCTCGATCGTACTCGCGGGAAGTAAAACGCGAAACGAATGCAACGGTATTGCCTCGATTGTTCGGCTGGGCATTGTTGTGCACCGGCAAGAGTAACGTCGCATGCTTCAGAAGCTCTCGTATTGATCTTGACGATTGAACGATAAACGTTGTGGTAAGTACAGCCGGGACAGGAGTACCGTGGTCGGATAAGTGGAAGATCGATCTTTCTAACTTCCGAGTACAAATAAACAACGTACGCCACGTTACGGAACATCCACAGAAAATATAGAAATATAGAAATATAGAATTACAGCATTTTAGTATAAATAAATATAAATACAGATAATAAATACAATAATTATAAATGTATATAATACATATAATAAATAAAAATATATATAACAAATATAAATATATTGGAAATAAAAATAATGCTATAGGTTTACGGAACATGTCTAGAAATGTAGAAAATATACATAGAATTATCGAAATATTGACTTTTAATATAAATATATATAAATATAAATATTTAACAAATATAATAAACATAAATGTAGATGATAAAAATATGTAGAAATATATTATAGAAATATAGAAGTATAAAAATATAGAATTATAATATAAATAAATACAAATATAAATAATAAATATAATAAATATAAATATAAATATAAATTTAGAATTTTGCAGAAAATGAAACGCGTCGAGGATCGCGTCGAATCACGCGGAATCGAGTGCGCGACGTTCTGAAAGGATGCCGGGTGTCCGTAGAGAATCATGCAACGATGAACGAGCAAATGAAATAAATAATTTCTAAACCCTCGCTTGAACGGATCGGCTTCGTGCGCATCGAAGGTGTCTCGTGCAAACGGACGCGTACCTCTCGTGACCGTTTAAAAAGCACCGCGAACGTGCACTTACGCTATTTACGAGCATTATACATATTATCGCAACACGCGAGAATCGGCTAAATCACATCGTCGCGTGATAAACGCTGGAAGAAACGAGCCAATAAGTATAACAAGGCTACTTCGGCTACACGTTCGATTTGCATAGGCTGATATCCGAGCCGTGCGCAGATAAATCTACGAAACGTCGATCTGTCCTGGCCGCGTGTTCGCCGGATCCATTAAGATCTATCAGATATTCTATTAAGATATCGGGGGCTGGTACGGAGATGCAACCGATAAAGCGAGTCGATCGATCAATCGGAAAGAAGATATTTTTCCTGGCGTTGATCGCGCGTACCAACATAGTCGAGGTTATCATCCTCTGTCACGAAAATAACCGGAATGGCTCTGGTTTAACAAATCTAGCGGAGAAATCTATCAAATGCAAGTTCATACATGACTTAACCATCGATTTCAATTTCTGGAAATTTCGTTCATCAGAAGCTAACATACACGCGTTTAATTGAAGACGCTCAAGGAAAAACGACGAACAATGACAACACAATTCCAATCAAGGACATCAAGAATTCATTCTATGCACTTTCCGTGTAAAACAGTTCTGTCGAGGAAGGATATTTCGAATAAACAAATTCTTGTCAAGATTTTATAACTAATTTTTTTTAACACCTTGTGTGACATCTCCTTGTATGTGTGTCAAGTTAATATCTTTTAACACCTTGGGTGCCAGCCTAAAACAGTTTCAATTTCTTTTAGAAAGCAATTTTATTTTTGATAAATTTTATAGCCAATTCTCATAATATTCAACCCTTATGCGATAAGCCTTCACGTATGTGCCAAAATTTTGTATACTTTCTTATGTTAAATGTATCAATGAAATTAGTTATAGATTTATGTATGAATTCATATGTCATCCGAATGTGGGTGACACGGCACTCGAAGTGTTAAAGCCTATTTTTGGGATGCAGTCCTCCACGGAGGAATTCGTGGCTGGATGCAAATCGAACACGAACAGGATGCAACCGTTTGTTTGACGAACGTTTCTCCGGTTTGTTAGGATTTTCCAGTTAACAAGT
The DNA here is from genome assembly GCA_947623535.1 of Coelioxys conoideus. Taxonomy (NCBI): domain Eukaryota; kingdom Metazoa; phylum Arthropoda; class Insecta; order Hymenoptera; family Megachilidae; genus Coelioxys; species Coelioxys conoideus. Next base: position 5,621,017 of record OX392455.1, on the reverse strand, counting down.
TGGACCGTTGCAAGGTGTGCCACCGAATGTTTCCTCCGCTCGTTCTCGCATCGGATGCTTCGAGACCACCGGTTATCCAACGCTGAATCTATTGTATACCTGGCGCGGCTCTCGACGCGTGTGTGGCCTTATCATTATACCTCACGGCCGGCGAAGGGCGGCGTAAAGTGAAAAAAAGTCGGTCTAAAGACGCTGTCGAAACCCTTCTCTGTTTGCTCCGGCGGCCACCATTTTCTCTCCTCGTGTACCGCGTCGACGGAGTGGCTCGAAAATTACCGGCTACCATCGCGTTTTATTGCTCCGCAAACCCGAACTTTAAATCGTGCGGGATGCTTCTCTCGTCCCGAGTGTTTGATTTGTTCTTTCGAACTCGCCTTATTGAACACACACGCGATAAGTGGTGGATAAATGCGGTCCCGCTTTACGTACTCGGAGATATTATGGACATGTCGGGGTCAGATCGTTTCGAAGGAATGTCATACTTTCGTACGGGGTAACTGGCACTCGCGAAACAAGTTCACCGACTTACGATACAAGGACGCGCAAGGCCACTCGAGGTCTTAGATACATGACGAACAGATCCCGACGATACGCGATGCATCAGCGTTTTTCGAGCACGTGCCCGATCATTCGATCATGGCTGCCAATTTGCGAGATTCGAGAACCACGACGATGACTATAGGTGTTCGATAAACGTGCGATCTTACGGAACATTGGATGCAATGTTGCATTCAGAGATTTCTTAACACTTAACGCTCCGACTTTTAATTGCGTATATCGACCTGCAACTCCAACTTCGTATTTCTACTTGCAAGTTTTAAGTATCGGATATTAAATGCTACGATGATGTGTAACTAATAATATCGAGTCACTCAAAACAATCTTCATTCGTCTCAGAAGTACTATAATTATGATTAAAATATTTATATTAATTGAGGATCTTTAAATGAAGATTGACTCAGTCGACTGCAGGAAAGATATGTTTATAAATAAAAGTGAAATACAAAAGCTGGGAAATTAGAAATTCAATGTACCATGTAGTCTCGATAATAAAGGTTACTTTTAATAAGCTTATTTTCAACTTTTGGTATATTCATCAACAATCGACAACATTGCAACTGTTTAGTACATGTAATTTGTAGCTACAAACTTTTTGATTTAGCATGTTTTTCGACAGCTGATATACGTTCAAATGTAATTAATAATATAGAAACCATTGTTCTTTTTATTTCTGTACTCTAATTGTTTGAATACTTTCGTCTCTCCCTGTAAGCAGAAATAGATTTTATCTAAAAATGTTTATCTTGAATAATGTATCAAAACATTATTTATCATAATGTATAAAGACAATCCGAAATATACTAAGACGATTACATGTACTTATTAATATATAAAGACGATTTTAAATATACTTAATAATATAGAAAATGTTTTTGTAGCTACATTCTAAGTGTACGAATACTTTTGTCTGTCATCGTGCATCTTTTTCATCCAATTTTTGTAGATTCCAAATTTCTGAGAATTTCCAGCGAATTCTCCGTTGTTGAAGGAAGATGGGGGAATAAGAGGGCGGATATGGGCCTTATCCGAAACCGCTCCTCTACTCTATAATTTACGTAGTGGCTCGTAGATGCGCTCAAGAGCCGATTCAGTAGATATCAGATTTTCGCACGGGGCCAGGAAATGGCCGCATGAGAGATCCTACGAGAAATACAACGTCCCTTTTCCGTTCAGCGCGGATCTCCGACGGCGCGATTCAAAGGAACGTTTATTACGAAACGACGGTAAATCGAGCAGGGAGGTGTTTGCGAAATTAACAGGGGGCACGGCATCGCGTACCGTGAAAGTCGTAACGTTTCGAGCAGGTATTCATTCGGGGCTGTAATTAGAATTTATTCGCGAACGGAGTTCATCCAACTCACAAACAAGTATTCACGGAAATCTCGTTCCCCGTCGAGTACCACCGTGATGTTTAACGAAGAGATATCACGTTTGCTCAACGAACAATCTCCCGAAAGATTGGAAACCTTCTTCGACGGGTTTTCACGCTCGCCTCGTTTTCGCGGGGACTCGTTGCGATTCGCTTCCGTTCATACTCGACGAACGAAAATTCCTGATTAAACGTACGCCGTCTACGTTCGACGAATTTACGTTCCACTCGGGATGTTCGATTGTTCCCGCTCGTATTTTCGCATCGATGTGCCCCTCGACGTATCTACCCTCACGCACGATCCACAGTGGATGGCCGGCAATAAAACGAATCTCCTTATGCGTTGGTTCCGGGATCTCGTGTATGGCAATCGAATACGTTATTCCTTGAATCTTGAATGCAACCGCCCCGAAGCGAAATCGCCGAGGTACACGGACGAAAAGGACGAAGCTACACCGTCGAGCGCGATGAAATTTCATAGGGAAAATGGCGAGGAAAAGGAGAACACCAGACGTGTCCTCGTTTGGAAAAACGGCGTAACCAATTTGCTACTGAGATCCACAAATGGGGATTTGAATATGTATTTTTATATGTTCTTCTTCTATCGCTTGCAAGAAGATCTCCAAAATGCCTAACTCTATCACCAGAGTCGATGGGTCGCCAACCTTACCAGATCTAACAATGATCCATTAACAAAGAGAACGTATAGTCCACGGAAGTCTGATTAGTTCAAAAGTTAGCGCAATTACGAGCTCGAAAATAATCCAGTAGACTCGCAGAGCCCTCTAAAATAACGAAGAAATTCGCGTCCAAAGTTTTTAATGGTTAATTGTATGGCCAAGCAAGGTGCGGGCCGCGTTAAAACAAGCGTTTATGGTCTCATGTCCAGACGGCGCCTCGTTACGAGGTTATACAGTTACGTGAACATTAAAACTTTGCCCGTAAACTTTTCTTCCATTCGAGGAAAGCGCGTGTAGCGAACGTGACGGTGCTCGTGCTCGGTAAGGACGACAACGTAGTAAAAGAACATTCAAGGACGATATCTCGCACCATTCAGGTTAGCCAGCATGTGCACGATCGTATACACGATTATGCAGGGAGGTACCGAAGGTAGATACAAGAGGAGATGGCGATGGTACCGCACGAAAGTCTGCTCGTGAGCATCCCGGAGCGTGGTCCAGGCGTTATCGGAATACCCAGATTGCTGTTGTTGCTTGTTGCTGACGCAGCTGTTACTCTCGACGCGATTGTGCGGCCGTGTATTGGCCAAGATTCACGAGATCGCATCGACGCGTCTGTGTCGACGTTAATGTGACGTAATGCGTACGAGGATGTGGATGCCGGAAGCCAGGATGTCGTTCGCGCGGAAATACAAGTTAACCCTTATCGGTCACTAGCTTCTTATATGTGATTCTCGCTAGGTTGTAGCTGGTTTCGACAAATTTTCAGTATTATAATAATAAGATTTTTGTTAGAAATTATGTATTTCGACAGGGTCCATCTTGTCTGTTAATCGATTTGTATGCAGGAAATATGAGAGTGTTTTCTTTCGAAAGGGCAGAAAAATGGTCTTGGACCTGGAATTGCAGTAGTTGAACGTCTAGACCGAAGCTACCTTAGTTGGTTAAACGAGATTACTTACCGATCGCCAATACAGACCGGAGAATCCACCAATTTCGAACAACCTCGAAACCACTAAATGCTTACGCTCACGAACATCCTAGATAGCCGATTACCCGAGCAGTAACCGGTCAGTGAACCTAACTTCGACTTAACTTCGGCAATCGAAGAGCTGGCTCGTTGTAATTCAATAAAAATTCTCCGCGAGAGGACTTCTTAACAATCCATATGAACTCCAATAAACTTTGTTCATCCACAATGAATTAGGATGGAACGTTGGACATGTCTCTTGTATAACTTTCAATATTTCCTTTTAGTTCGGTGAACTTGTAATAGTACACAACAGGTTTTTGCAAATAAATTTTGTAACAGGTATTTAAAATAAATATTAAATATTGAATAGTAGTGGCGTTGATGTAATAAAACATACAACGCTTCAAAACCATACGCGTGTAATATTCTTTAGCAGGATGACTGAACATAATAAACCGAAATAGATGTAGATAAATATATATTTTTCTCTTTACGGTAAAAATAGAACTCAAAAACTAAGTTAATGGAGATTTAAGCATCACCCATATGTGGATGATATGGCAGTCAAAATGTTAACAATAAACCTACCGCCGTACAATGCACGTTTATTTTTAAATAAAAAGTGAAGTTGAAAAATAAATAAACGAACCAGAAAATACAAATTAGTGTACATATTAATTCTTTAACTCGATGAAAATCAACACGAATTTCAAGGAAGAGTCACCTCACATACTTTGTGACTTAAAATTGGAAACTCGTTAAATGGCCATTTCGACCGTTTCGGTAGGTTCAGTGTTCAGAGAGAGTTCAAAAGGGCGAACGCGTCGAAAGCAGCCGAAAATTTCGCCTCGATGGTCGTCGAAGGAATAAGCGTCTCTCGCTGCCCACGCCATTATTGCGTACGCACGATGGGCAGGTAGCCCATCCGGTGTTCGTGCAGGTGAGATTATCTAAATTTAAATCGCGGTATGGCGCAGAAGACCCGTGGTAGAGCATTGTTCGTGGCTGTTGCGGCTCGAGAGGACGCGCCGCCAGTTTTTCGAGTGCACGTGGAACACGAAGGACAGAGGAGCGATGCTCAGCAAGGGAAACGAAGGGAGAAGGTCGAAGACGAGGTGGACCCCGCGTCGGGGCACCCACACGTTCACCGGATGCCGCGCGAGGGTCGCACACACGCTGCTCACAAAAGGGCCCCCACGATATGCAGGTGCAGCTCTGCGGATCGGTGCATTCAGCGGGGTTTTGCGACCCTCTCTACGCAACGTCGTCAAAAGGCGCGTTCGCTGCAATTCGGTAAAAACGAATGACACCTTAAGCAGCCGGCCCCGCAGACTCATCCGAACGGGGGATGTGATTTTCGTGTCGCTTTTTGCCCCGGTTCGTCAGACGTGAGAAATGAGCCGTAATTTCGACGAGGAATGTTCAACAGCCTCTTTGATGTTCCTTTTGTTCGATTCGTATTATACCGTGTATAATTCGATCGAGCTACCATACGTGCGACACTGTCGTACGTTCTACACCGAATCGATCACTTTTGGACCTCACCATATGCGGGTTTGTTTTAATCAAAATATGCTTTAGTCTATGTGAAATTAGGAAGGGTTTAAGTCATCATTTTGCCGATTTCGAATTTGTTAAGAAATTACAAGCCTTCAAAGTTTGAAGTTTTTGCCCATTTTTGGGAAAATAGATTTCACTTACGAATTTTTTTCTCAGAAACTACTCGTCCGATTGAGCTAAATTCTTTTTCATTTTATTCATAAAGGATTGGGCTACTGAAAAATATTTTTTCTGATTTCGTCAATTTGTTATACAATGCGAGAGAAGTATTGTGGAAGCGACAGAGAAGGAGTAAACAACCAAGTGTGAAGGAAGTATAGAATGTAATCGGACGATATCGTATACCATAACTTTTCTTTCTTTTTCTTTTTTTCGCATTTTTCTTTAAAATGTTACAACATAACCAAGAATGTTCGGACATTAAGACTATCCTGCATTTAGCGATCCTCAACCGTGCTAATTAGTATACATGTACAGTGCAAATCGTACAATTACGCTGAAATTAGTATTAGAAATATAAAGAAGGTTTATCATATTTGAACCGGGAAGCGTCACGAGCGTAAAGGGTTAACCATCACGAACATTGTCGCGTAACAGTGATTCGATAGCAACGCGAAAGCGTTTCTATTCGTAGAGATACTTTTCACGAGCTCGTGCCGCTCTTTAAAGCCGACTGCATGCGATGCACCCTTAAATCGTCCACGTTGAAAATCGCACGAAACGGGACGACGGGGTCGACACGCGAATCGACGTGCCTCCATGGAAAACGGGGTTAATACCCCGTTGGCACGAAACCATCGAGCCGAAATAATTCGGAAGTCCTGCTATTAGCGATTTGGTACATCACGATGTGCCGAATAAACTAGCGTGCACTTAGCCTTCCTAATATCGCCGGTACCGTTCTCTGATTAGACCGAATCGGATACCCAGTGTTATATGAAGATTTGGACATACGAAATATTTAAAAATTTATAAACCACAAAAATTTAGGAATTCTCTGGAGTTCCCCCGAACTTGCTTTAACTTAAGAATTCTAAGTACAGAATCGTAACATTTTAAAGAAGTAGAAGTTTGGGAATTCGAAGATATGGAACTTAGAAAATTTAGATATATGAAGATTTGGAAATTCGAAACATTTGAAAGTTCGAACCGAATATTTTGAGATTGACAAATGTAGAAACGAAAAAGTGATCAATTTCACGATTATCCCCATCCAAACGAAGCCCAAATAATTTCCTCTGGTAAGCCAATTGTGAAAAATTGAGAGTCTGAATGTGTACATTTTTAACAACCTCAGCTATCGACAAGTATCATCTTGTCGACTCATCCTTAAAATTTATGGAAGGGTTCGGTGGAACATCATGACGCGAATGAATCGTTGGCAATTGATAAGCCCTGTACACACATTACAAGGTGCAATTATACTCGGGTGGTTGCGTGTACCGAGTTTTTTGGGCAACGGTTCGCATGCGTGCATGCATTAATCGTAGAAAACTGTTCCGGACGATGTATGGTACCAACGTCTTACGCTGACGTACCGTCATTACGCACTTATCGTGATTATGCAGATAATAGGGACCGACTTGTCTTATTACCGGTGCGAACGTCCGTTCCAACGCGATAATTTTTTACTCCGTCGTCGTCATACTACTTCGGCCGTTCTGGACTGTTCGTTTCTTTACGAGCTGCGAAGATGATGATCGTGCGGCAGTAAAAATTAGTGGTTCGATGCGAGATTCATCCGTGATTAACCCTCCTATGGTAGACCACGAATAACAGTGATCTAACCCGCCACACCAATGATACTTCTTGCAGTGATACTCATGAAATGATCAAATTTCCGATTTTCCAAGTTCTCGAACGTTCAAATTTCAACGTCGGCATCAAATGCGAAACGCATTCTAGATTAGCAAATTCTACCTTCGTGTTATAAACGCGTCAAGTCTCGAACATTAGCATAACTAATTCATACGTATAGCTATAAGTTATACTGGGTGGATAAACAAGGACATCAGTGTCCTAAGTTTCTAACGAGTCTTCGATACGTTCGCATTCGAGAATTCGTAAGAGCTGGAAGTGTTTTTAGATACTCTTATTCTAATTTCACATAGATTATAACATATGTTGATTAAAACAAAATCGCATATGTTGAGGTCAAAAAGTGATCGATTCGGCGAGGAATGCCCCTATCCTAAAATGGGCAAAAGTTGCAAACTTTGAAGGCTTGTAATTTCTTAACAAATTGGAAAACCGCAAAATGATGACTTAAACCCACCCTAATTTCACATAGATCATAACATATTTACATTAAAACAAAATGGCAGATGGTGAGGTCAAAAAGTGATCGATTCGGCATGCAATGCCCCTATCGCCAAAATGAGCAAAAACTGCAAACTTTGAAGGCTTGTAATTTTTCAACACATTCGAAAACGGCAAAATGATGACTTAAACCCCGCCTAATTTCACATAGACTATAACATATTTTAATGAAAACAAAATAACAGATGGTGCGGTCAAAAAGTGATCGATTCGGCGTGGAATGGCCCTATTGAGAGATAATGAATTAACCGTTGAAGTTAATCCCCTTTATTCCGAATGGGGTTCTCCGACACAACGATACTTTTGAGCGGCATTGTACGTCAAGGAACAAGCTTCGACGTCGTTCTCGATTCGTCGCGGTTCGTTGCATCGGCTCGATACATCCTTTACGCGAATTCTGTCCCATATTCAGCCGCGTGTCTCGCGTATATCCGCTGCATCGATCGCCGGGACCATTCCGATTCCCCTGTACAGGATATATGGTCGTTTTATTCGTGCAGACCGAAGCACGGGCCGCGACTGGCGCCAGGATATCACGGCTGCTGGCCCTCGTCCTTTTGTCCCGCTTTGTCGGGGCAGACCGATCGTCCGACCGTGTGTCTCGGCTTTTTACGATCGGCCTGCATCGACAACGAACCACCCGTTATTTTTGCGTTTTCACTCGCGTCTAGCACGCTTTTTCTGCGTCGACCTTGCACACGGACTCCGCCGGCTTCTGGCTGCGAAGCAACAGGTAATGCGGATACGAGCCGCGTTTGACCCGCTGCTCGCATGATCCGGAATCGGAAAATTCGACTAGTGTATCGCTTTCCGATATGTTTATATACGACGACCACCCGAAGCTCACCTTCGCGCTATTTAGACATTATCGACAGCAATTACAAGAGAACTCACTCAATTTTAGAAATGACTGAAATCAGGTGATTGGACTGATCGTGTCACTGTTTTGAATTTACAGTCCCATAGAAAAATTACCGAGACAGACAAGTTTGAAAACGGTGTCCCAAATCAGAAGAACATATTTGAGATATCTGGGACACTGAGTGGAACCTCATTGATACTGAAATAGTAAAACGGTTAATAGCCAGGATACCGCGACTCGTAAGGCGGCGGATACGTAGATGAAAAGAAGATATAATTATATTTTATCATTGTCGGTAAGATATTTAAGGAATTGTTAATTACGTATGTTTACCAGCTATACTTGAACTGAGATACATACAAGGTAATCGGATTTACCAAAGACATCGTAACTTCTTTTAGGTAGTTGTAAGAATTAGGGAAGTATCCACATATTTTTGAGCGGTAGTGTACGCTCATTTTCGCCTGGATAACGATGCCGATGACGAGGATCATAATGGGAAATGACTTTAACGCGTCGTGATTATAGTTCGTTTGAGATCGTTTGGACATACGATCTGGTTATAATTATCGCCATCACTCGAAAGTTTCTGCTAAAAGTCATTGAGTATTTGAAAACGAAAGTCTTTTATTTTAAGTTGTTACAACAGCGTTACGATGCTGGTTGTTCAAAGCAAATCATTGAAAGAATTTTAGGAAGAAATGTACCAAGCAATTTGGTATTAGTTCATCATTAAACTTCTACGTTTCAAATTTACCTTAATTCAACATCATTTATATAATAATGATACAAAATTGAATATATACTGAAATTACCATGATTAATTTTATAAAACTTTTAAGTTTCATTCAACAAATTTGCATTTTTTAATGGTTAAAAAATGTATTCATGATTTGAATGAATAAATAATACTAGGTCAAGTTTGTTTCGAATTCGTAAAAGGACATGTGCATTCATATATGTATGCCACACATGTCACGCATATCATTGTTTCAGTACATTATAAGTCCCATTTGTACTAACGTACATAGTCGTTGAAGATTTCAGAATGTAGTTACATCGAAGAATGAATGTACTTAATTTTCTATCTTCGATAAAATCATCCTAAAATCGTCCCTGAACAGGTTAAACAGACCGTAAACGGTGCAGATCGTTGTCGGAGCGTTTCGGAGGCAAAAACTTCGCCGCGATGAAATCTCCGACAGAATTAAGATAATAACGACGACATTTATTTTGAACTGAATGTGGAAGTCGCAGGTTTTAGAGCAGTTTGCAACAAGGTTTTACGAGGGACCGTGTATTTACGAGACCGATACGAGGACAATGATTAAGCGGAAGGATGTTATGGCCAATTAGACTCGTAACGAGCTGGTCGATCATTATATTGGTGCACATTGTACAGTAGAACGTACACCGTATAACACGATAAGAATCTAATTGATATTTACGGCTGCCCCAGTGCATCCAGGTATTTTTAGGCTGGCGCTAAGTCAGCGTCGTGTAAAGTGCACTTGAGGTGAACGCGATCGTAGCAACGACCCCGAGGAAATGCGAGATCCACGATATTAATCGATGCAAAAACGATCTTGCCAAACAACCCTCCATGGTACATTCAAATCACTAAATTAGTAAATATAGTCGCGTTGCTCGCATTTATTACTGTACGGGATCATTTATCAAACGTTAAAAATCGAAAGGGTACACTGTACGGTTGTTACACTTACCTTGTAACGATAATAAAAGGCTTCTTTATGCAGTATGCAATTTCTGAAATTTGTTACGTGCGTTAGATTATTTCCTTACAACGTGGCGAAGATAAAAATTATTAATTAGGCAATTGAAGTCAATTAACGTTGGATGTTGCAACAGTTATATTATACTTGCCTTATAATGATAATAAAAGACTTCTTTACAGAGTATGTAATTTTTAAGATTTTCTACGTGCAATTATTCCCTTACAACATAACGAAAAGAAAAATCATAATTAAACAAGTAAAATGGATTAACGTAAGATGCCGTAACAGTTACGGATAAGCGATAAAAAAAAACGATCAAAATTTCAAACGATTAATAGAGCTTTCAACATTATCGATATCTACGTAGTACACATCCCAGATTCGGATGTTACCGCGAATAAACCCAAAACGATCAACTTGATTAACGAAACAGCTTGGTGCATCAACGGTTCCCTAAAGTATAGTCCCTACACGCTATCCAATAATCCCAAATTATCAACAATTAAAGAGCAATCGTGGAAGCGACCGGTCGAGACAGGCTCGTTTATGCAAATTCCCGTGGAAGATCGGTGCGAGGCCACCGAAAACCTGTTCCCCGGCGAAACGTGTCCCGTTTTCGAAAATTTGGCCGAACACTATCTCGATCCGACGGTCGAGGGAACTTTTTCGAACGACGTCGCTAATTAATTGTCGATTATCTTCGTCACGTACGCGCGACACCGGCCGATATCGTGTCGCTAACGAGTCGCGATCGATATTATTGATCCGGTGGCGCAGCGATCGCTAACGAGGCACAACGGAACGAAGGACGCGAAGAGGGTATCATATTTTTCGCTGGAAGCGGTCGCCACCCTTCCACGAAGATTTAATGTTCTTTATATTTAGCGGGCAAGGCGGTCCTTTATTGAGACGTCATCGGTTAACGCAAAATGAGAGTAACGCGATTGGTCCAGCTCGGTGGTCCCGGACCGGTAAAAAGTTGTCCTAACCGAAACAGCCTCCCATTCCACGCCACTGTTATAAATAAGATTCCCTTATAGGCTCTGCACAGGTAGGCATGTTAAACGCAACAGGGACGACGAAGGTGGTGGTACTTTTGAATTAATTATTGGATGCTACCCGTATGAATAATTCAACGGTAGTCCGAGATGAATCTAGACCGTGCTGCTTGTATACGACCGGGGGTCGGCGAGCGGAAAATGGGATTGCCTTTTGATTTATCGCGATCCACTGCCGGGAAAAGCACCGGTCGCCCTTACGACGTTTCTCGCGTTCAATTTCCTGCCGTGGGAAGCTGAAAATTTCCTGATCCTCGCGTTTTCTTTGGACGAACTTGCGACGATTACGTGGTGGTAACGCAATGCGTGGCAATGGAACGGCTACACGTGTCGAATACATCGCTACACGTGGCGATTAATAATGGGAAGACAATAGCTTTGAAAAGAGTCATTAAACTTTCAGTCTAAAAGTTTTAGAATTGCTATCTGGTACCAGTAAAACTACCTTCGAGTTCAAAGCGTTAAATAGACTATGTATAACATGAACTGAAATTTTAAAATAGTTGTTACAATCTCGCAATCTCGTAATGTTTTCAATTCGTTGTAAACAGCGCAACACGTGGCTTTAAAAATACTATTTTAGGTTATGTTGAAATACTTTCGTTTCAACTTCTAAACGCAGCTACATGACGCCAGCATTGAACATTTAGCGAGATTTGAATGTGATACGATTTAGGAAACGGATATTGGCAACTTGTTCCTATAGCAAAACGAATCGGGCCCAGTACAAACAGAGAGACGCTGTTTGCTTAAACGTAATCGCGAGATACGTGAAATGTTTCGAAATCTACCTATGAGCAAAGTCTCGACGCAATCGATGACCTGAAAACGAAGCACTTTCCTCGTCAATGCAGTTAATTGTTCGGTTAATGCCTCGACCCACGTCGAAATCCATCCTCGGTCGATTTCTTACGACACTAATCCGTTCTCTAGGTTCTCGGGCGCTTGTTAAAATAAAAGCAAAAATTGTCCGGGTAGATATAATCGATCTGTTACCAGAGTCAGTTGCGGCGACGAGTCGAGCGTGTCCGCGGCACATTAATTATTAACCGCGATGGTAAGGGGTAGAGATCTTTCTTTCATTAGAGCCGCGAGTAACGAGTTGGCCACACCTCACGACCATTATTCACTCTCGCTTTTTAGCAACCCCGCTTCGAGATCAATCGATTCTTTAGAAACGCGTAACGAAAATCGCTGAGGTGAACGAGTCGCGAACGCTGTTCTTTGGAACTACAGAGTGATTCAAAATCATGTGAACGGTGTTTGAGAGAAAGTTTTCGGTATGTAGAGTTTCAACTTGACCACCAACACGATCACTGCACTGTAATCAACATTCAACTATACAATTTAACTGAATTTAATTTTCAACTGTACAATTTATTCCTCGAGTTCATCGAGAGAACGAAACGAAATCAAGACCGTTCGCATAACTTTGGCTCGACCTGTAACGCTCGGGCAGACTCGAACTACGCGGCTGCGTAGAAATTGAATTCACGTTATCGTAAACACTCGTTTCAGGGTACTTCGGCAAGTATCTGAACAAGTACAACGGCTCGTACATACCGCCCGGATGGCGGGAATGGGGCGGGCTCATAATGAATTCACGGTACTACAACTACAGCGTGAACATGAACGGCAAGAAGATAAAGCACGGCTTCGAGTACAGCAAGGACTATTATCCGGACCTGATAGCGAACGACAGCGTGGCTTTCCTACGTCAGAGCAAACACAATTTCGCCAGGAAGCCGGTGATGCTCGTCGCGAGTTTCCCGGCGCCGCACGGCCCGGAAGACTCGGCCCCGCAGTTCTCGCATCTCTTCTTCAACGTCACCACTCACCAGTAAGTAACGAAAGTTTCCCGTTCCGTTTGCCTTCGTTACCGAAACCCCTGCATTTGGGTCACTTCGTTAGCCCAAATCCCGAATGTTTGCTCCCTTGTTCCAATCAATCTAACCTCCTCTGATTACTTTTTTTTTACACGCTCGAAAAGTGACTGACACTCACTGTTCGAGGTAGAACGACTCGAAATATGTATCATTTAGACAAATCCATGATGTCGTAAGTAGTAGGTCTGCAGGTAAGTTCTGATCCATAATTTCATTTCGAGTTTGAATATGTATGCACATTCTCTTTCGAGCCATATACGGTCATCAGCCATATACGTAAGTATGTATATGTATCTCTAACTACAGTAAAGATACCAGTGAAGATACAGTAAAGATAAAGATACATGTCAAGCGTTGAACAAAAATATAGAGAACATTAAGGTATCTCGTGTGATTATTAAGGCAGTTGCGAACAGACTAGTATATATTACTTGTCGACTTTTGTACTTGTTGAGACAAGATGCGAATGCATCGTGACGAGGTCAAGGAATTCACAATGCCGGACGTCGAATGACTGTCTGTCGCTAACGCGCTCGTTCTTAGAAACAACGCTTATTGTCAGGAAGCACGTGTATGGCTTGTGGCGTTGGCGTTTGTTGCTATGATACCGTTGTTTCTTAACCGTGTGTGTTCGCGAACGACACCGTCACGTCGTTGCAAAAGTGTGACTACCGTGATCGAATCGGTCGACGAGTTGAATACAAATGCCGAGAAACGCGTACATTTAACCCTTCCATTCGTGCTTGCTTCATAAGGTATCTGGATATCACTGGCATTCTGTTTAAGGATCTGTTGATTCTACTTTAAAACGCAGCGAAATTTTGCGAAATTATTCTTTGTCCACAAATTATTGCAAAATATTTCAAGTGGATTGGCTAAATCGTTTGAGTTATAACTAGATTGCGGTTGCAGACGTATTTTTGATATATCCGAGCGTACAAGGTAGACATAAATCATGTAATCTATTCTGGATTTTGTAGCTTTAAACGATTTATTTATACTTGGTAGCTCTCGATGTATCATACGTGGATAAATAGTGTACTTTTAACGATTTTAACTTTCTGTGATTTTGCACGAGTTGTTATGGACAACACATCGTTATCGAATGCAACAGGTTAATATACATTGAAAAGCAATAATTAATATACAGAATCTGTACACTGGATTAGTATAAAGTATCTGCACATAGAATTAGTATAAACTATCTGCAAAATTTCATTAACATCCCTTAAACTGTTTTGTAAAATTAATTCTAATTATCATTAAACTCATTAGTATTCGTATGGATGCCTCAAGGAACAGAAACATTAACGAATTAAAAACTATAGACACATTTATTCCCGATCGTACCTGTGATCCCTGATATTTCACGTGCATCTCCAACATTAATTTTCTCTTTTGTCGAAGGCACGTTATTATCTTCGGAGCAGAATCGACTCGCACTTAACAATTTCCCCATCAAAATTTCAAGTAGCCGCATTAACGGTTCAAGTTCCCGTTCTATAATCCGATAACAGTTGCTGCATGCTTGTTTAGGATTCTAGAAAGCCGTAGTTCGACTCCGACAGCTTTTGCGCGTCGGATAATTTAACGCGTTAAAGGAATTATAAGCGTATCCCCGACGTCTTTGAAGCTGAACGCGACGATAAGGAGAAAAGGAAGGTAAATTGCAACCGGAGAATCCCTAGGAATAGCGAGGCTATATAAAGGGAGGTCTGGAGGAGCGCGTGTGTAAATAATAATGTAGCCAGTTCCCTCCGATTGCACGCTCTTACGTGCTTTTCGTTGTTCGAGAGCTATTTCGCGAAACGATCAAATCGTAACAAAGAAGGTGCACTCGCGAAACAACTATGCAGCGAAATTTCGCTCCTCGAGCAACGACTTTATCTCGCGATTCGAAGAACGTGTTAAATTATTCCAAAATCGAGGGCAAATTGCGAGAGACTCTTACGTTGCGTTCAGATGACTTCAGACGAAATAATGATAGGTTAAATGCAAAACTACATTTCTCGTTTTACAGATATTTTCAGCACAAGGGAACAATTGGTTCAAGCAATCGCATACCAGTCAGACCGAAATGCAAGGAATATACAGGGTGTTTCAAAAGAATAGATACATTGGATGTTATAGAAATGAACTTTAAGTAGCTATTACACATATGTATACAGTATATGATGGTGGCGTTTATCGACATATTTACACAAACATCGACATGTTTATTGACGAATGAATTGTAAAAGAATGAATCATTGTTAATGAAACATTGATTTATTGTTCCATTGGCAGTGAATCATTGATTCATTGGTATTGTATCTTTGAGTAGATTAATTTTTTTCTCAAGCTGCTCGTGCATTCTTGCGTGTCTGTGAACAAGTACACACCGAGACACTTTTGGAACACCCTGTAGATCTCTCTGCAGGTTCTCCGAATACCTAGAGCTTATCCAGTGGTGATCGCGTAGTAGAAAGAGCTAAGAAAAGAAGAAATAGTCATTGAACGGAACAGAGGCCGTAGCCTTTCGTGACAATCGCCGCGATCGAACGCGAAAGAGATCCCTTTAGGATCGATCAGACAAAAATAGCCCGTAGACAATCCGCAGTCTTTGGTTGACAAAAGATCCCTCGCGAAAACGTCGCGAGTTCCTCCTCCGCTTGTAGTCCCTGAATCGTACTAGTCACCAGGTACGCGTCCAGCCAACGAAACGGAGACAAGAGCTAGGGACAAAGAGGCTGCGAGTCGAAGCTGGAGGTGAGAACGGGAGACACCGATGTTTTTTTTCTTTCCCGTGAAAACAGAGACAGGTGAATATAATAGCTGCATCGTGGCGGTACAATGACGGGCGTTGTCCAGAGGGGCGAGACGAGACTCGCAAGTGGAGTGCACACGTTTTTTTAGTGCTTTTCATCAGCGCACACTGCTCGCCCCGTCTAGGGCACTCCATCATGCGACGATGACACCCCGTGCGGCTGCAGTTATCTATCCGGTTGTCTAGTCTAGAGTACCTTCGTCTCTCGTTTTCGCCTTCACCTCGTCGTCGCTCTTTCCCGTTTACGAGACGTTAAATTGTTCGTTGGTAGACCAGGCGTTCGCGTATCCCGTCGTTTCGATCATCGTATTCGTTCGCCGGGGATAATGGACAGGAAGTGGACACCAGGGAAGTAGAATCTCCATCGACACGAAAAATCAGGAACCAGGGATATACTCGGGGCGGGGGTGCAACTTTTCCAAGTTCGAGGGTTAATAAATTTTGTTTTTTGACTACTTGATACTTCACTATTTAATATTTGACCACTTGATATTTGACCACTTGATATTTGATCACTCGATATTTCACCACTCGATATTTGACCACTCGATATTTGACCACTCGATATTTGACTACCTGATATTTGACTACTTAATTATTTGATTATTTGATTATTTGTTTGATTATTTGTTTGATTATTTGTTTGATTATTTGTTTGATTATTTATCTGATTATTTGTTTGATTATTTGATATTTTATCCGGTCCCGGATAAAACACACAGCCGTGTTCGCTCATTTCTACAGTGTCGGGTTGTCGCGAACGAGCGGAATCGAGTAATAATTTCCTCGACCAAGAACAGCAGAGACAATTCGAGCATTTTAACGCTGACATTATCGTTTTAATTCCCCGATTCTCTTAAGCCACTTAAGCCGATTGGACAGAAAGCCAGGTAAGGGGATTTCCGCTCGTTTAACGGGAGAAAACGAGCGTTTCCTCGAGGGGTTGTAAATCACGCTTTTCCAACCGGGAGGAAAACGGCTCAATTTCGATCGGTAAATGCAGTGTCCCGGTATCGCGCGAGTCGGCCACTTATCAGATGTTACATAAAGCAGGTAAGAATGCTTCGACGCTCGTAAAAGTGAATTGCGGCCAATCGGCTCGCGAAACGGCCAACAATTCGTCCGCGATGTCGTTCCAGCTGACACGCTGGAATTAAATGGGGTATCCGTTACGAGATCAACCCGACACGTAGCACGCTCAATCGAACATCGTTAAATCACGCACGCTAATTTACGACGAATCGAAGGAACGCCGCGATCGGTCGCGTTCGTCTCGTTAATAGAAAGCTACGGTAATAATGCTCCTCGACAAATTCAGTTTCTTTTTTATGGACTCCCGGTATTAAATAAGCGTTTCTAGGGGATTTTTCCGCTACGAGTATACTTGTTCATTTTTCTCTTTGCTCCTTCAGTTTTTCGAATATTTCATTCACGATTTTACCTTTCTCTTGTGACTTTTAATCCTACTGTGTGTGCACGATTTTAATGCGATTATAAATAGTTCCAATTAAATATTTTATTATTTTTCATTCCTATGCATTCGTTAAAAAATATTATATTTTTAACCATCGTTTATTCATTGTCTTGTAATACGATCGATTTTCATGAAACTGTGTGTGCACGATTTTAATGCGATTATAAATAGTTCCTATTAAATGTTTCATTATTTTTCAGTTTAGTGTATTCGTTAAAGAATATCATGTTCTTAATCACCCTATTCATTACACCCTGTTACCATTGATTCCTTGTTTTAACTATTAAGTGATATTAATTGAGAGTATGCACACATTTAATATGAGCAGTACGTATTATTAAATCAGGTGTAAGCTTGTGGAACTTTCTATACTGCCAACAATGCTCATAAAGAAGTAATGAAACGGGTATAAACTATCACATAAATTCGGGTTAGGCAGTATTAAAATAATGTCCGTTCCGAGCCGGAAGGATCGAAGCACGCGCTAATCTAATGAAATCCTTTTTACGATCCGTGCAATAATAAGAGATTACATATCGATTGGCGGGTATCGCGCAGCGAATTGCGTACTGAAAGGGTTAAGAGCGTGGAGGCCGGTTCGCGTAAAAGCGTCGCGAAAGCTGGTAATTGCGTACGGGTTAATTTTCTCGTTCGATCGGCTTTTGATGGACGAGCGCAGAATTAAAATTTCCGGTTTATGGAATTAAACTGCCGGCTTATTGCCGGCAACCGCGTTAAACTACCATGATGCCGGTGCGCGCTATGGATCGTGTTTAATTATAATTTACGATGTTACGTTCTGCAACCGCATATTCGCGAAGATGCGATTTACAGGCCCCGTTTCATTTTTCGTGCACGATGGAATACGAATAAAATCGGCGTGGCTGACATTTACGACGTATAACGCATAAACTATCACCGACGTACAATGCATAATTGGTTTGAAGTTAAAACTGGAGTTAAATATAAGTGAACAAATAAATTAATACACTTCTTAATTCTTTATCTTGATGGGGATCGGATTTCGAGTAAATCATCTGGACAAATTCTGCCATTTGAAACAGGAAATTTGTAATATGGTTATTTTATTGTTTTGGTAGTTTTAGTGTTAATTTTAATTTTTAGTGTTAATTCGCGCATGTAGATTCTCGTACGTTTTTTTTTTCGAGGCTTTAACCCTTTGCACTTGCACTGTGACTCACATTCACCATTTGGTATAGTAAAACAATTTTAATAGGTATTTTTTAATTTAATGTGTAGTGGTATACATGCGATGTTGAACACAGCGAAATGTGCAACAGAGGCAATTAACCCTTTGTACTCCTTAATTCCTTTTTCCTACAATTCCTTAATTAATTCACAAAATAAACCATGAAATGGGTTTTCAACAAAATGTATTGCAATAATGCAGCATGCACAAAAATATCAATTTATTTCAATTATATAGGAGTAAGACAAATGCGACGTCGAATCACACTCGACGTAGAAGCGACAATAATAATAGTTTCCAAAAAATGAATTAAACGTTTCAGTTAGAAAATTTTCGGGATACCACACGCCAATAACAAAAATGTTTTCACATGCAAATTGCTTCGATAATAACGACGGGATGACGAAGGATAAATCGAACGGGTCTCATGAAAATGTCGGCCATTTTGGCCGCGATATGTCGCTCCAGGAAATTTTAGTATCGAATCATGTCGCCAGCGGGTCCTATCATAATCAAGCAGTTACGTGCTCGCAACTATCTAAATATCGCCGACTAGATCGCGACAAGCATCTGAAATAATATTTCTGTGCGCCCTATAACGCATGAACAATATGCCATTTGTCCAACAAAAGAAACGCCAATGACTCGACGGAGAAAGCTGTTTTAAATATCAACCCGTTCGAAACGAATCAATCTTTCTTTAAGAGTTTTCGTGTCAAGCAATTCGAGATTAACGAAACACCCTGCGTGACGTGCGCACTTTTCGACAAGCCAACCTAAACGACCGCGATCTAAATCCAATAGTTGAACATAGCAAAGCTCCTTAGACCACAAAAAGACACGCTTTAGCCTCACGATTCTATTCCGAAGTGGTTCGTGCAGTGGATGAGGATTTCTAAATCAAATTAGTGCGACCGATAATCGCTACCGATACAAACCCGATCATTTTACATTAACAGCGCCGGTGTAACGTTCGTGCAGTCGTATCGATCATGCTTTAGGTTTCAAATTGTTGCTTCGCGATACTCTCGTGTCTGGCTTTTTGTGTACTGAACTTGGCAGTCGTTCGATATGCAGCTACGTAATACGTTCTCCATTATAACACGTCGTATGTGTGCATATAAGTATCTATACGATATATGTGCATATCATATTAACATAATATTACATATTATGTCATAATATACATATCATTATACATATGCAAGCATAATACATACATTATGATAACACATATGATAACACATAATACATCGAGGAATATACATTTATATATTTTGTATATTTGCAAAACAATCAAAATTTATTGTAGTTGGAGGGTCATCTTACTCGTCGACGTCTTCCTATTTTTCACTTGACGATATGTTAGCATATATCGATATACATATGTATGCTCTGTTCTACACTATTTATATTCTACGTCGTCTCATTTGTTGAATAGTATTAAAATTGCTATTACTGTTTTTCTCCAGATTTATTTTTTCTAACACATCTGTATAAACGTCTATGTACATCACGTCTACGTGTATAACGAGGCACACTCATATATCACAATAATGGTACCATACTTTGATTCGATTTCTTTCGTCATTTCGACAGAAAACTTTAGAAAAACACGCGTTTCTAAAAAAAAATTGCGCTCGAATAGTTTGATTCAGAATAATCGCTGATAAATTTCAATGTCACCAGACAGGGAACAGCATAGTGCAAAGGGTTAATTGAAATCTTTAGCCGGTTCGATCGTCGACCGCTCGAAGATGCGGAAAAAAGTTGAGCAAAACAGTCCGGTCATCGAGTGGCCATGCGAGTGGATCAACTGGTGGTTTGTCTCCGATTGCACGTGGACCATGTTCAACGATTAAGTACACAGAAGCAATCTAGTGTAATCTGGGCAAGACGGTCGCGTTAATGGCCTCGCGACGCGACGTCGACGTCCAGCTAAGCGTTTTGGACCACTCGAGCACGATTACGCTCGCGTTATCGCGCGGAACGAGCGTGCTTAGTATTTTGACAGCGTCCTTTCACCGTGACTAATCCGAGGGCAACCATATCGGAGGACAGGGGCCGACATTATCGGGCATTCGAGTTTATCAGCTCGTACGTGTGTAGATTCGGTGCGCGTGTAACTCGCGTATTGTCTCGCGGCGTTCGCTACGTTTTCGTTCCGACGAAACCCGTTAATATCGCCGACGATCAGACAATCAGGATTTATCGCCGCGGTAATTAGCCGAAGAAATTTATGCCGCAATTACCTTTGCAGCCGATGCTGGGTGGAGAAAGAAAATGGGAGAAATTCGCGTAATTTTAGAGTCGGGTGAAAAGGAACGATAGTTTCGCGTCATCGGATTTCAGTGATGGGAAATGGCGATGGGAAAATGTAAAATTCGAACTTTGATCTTCGGATTTAGATATTTGGGGATGTGGGCACTTGAGAATGTGGGGTTCGAGAGTTTGGGGATTTGGGGATCTGAGAATTTAAAAAGTGTAAGATTTGAGGTGGGAGCTTGAGAGTTTGAGGATGTAGAAACTTGGAGATTTGGAAATTTTGGAATTTAAGAATTTGTGGGCTAGAGGATTTGAGAATTTAGGAATTTGGAACTTCGGAAAAATCAGAGACTCAGAAATGCTGGTAAGTATACAACATACATATTTTATACAACGTACGACTTTGGCGTGAAAATTTAATTTCACATAGATCCTTTAGAGTTTCGCTATACAGCTTTAATCCACTCCAAGCAGATTACCCCTAATTCCATCAGTTAACACTCAACCCACCCAAAAAAGCCTTGATACGAACCACAAACTTATCCCGCACGACAAACTCACGTATAATGAACGAACATAAACTCATCCCATATAACAAATCATCAAAATGCTATCCAAGACAAAAAATAAAATGTACAAACGAACGAACAGATAAAACATAAACGATCATAACACTAATTCCTTAACTCAATAAAGATCATCGTCCCAAAAAAAAACATAATAAATTTTGTAATTTAAACTAAGAAACTCGTGAACCGGTTTGGTAGCACGAGCGTTAAAAATTCGTGGACCAAATTGGATTCTAAAACATCGGTCCAGATCCTGTTCGCCTAACAAGGCGTTAACTCGTCTATAAGTAACCGGGAGCGGTCGATTAGCGTTCTAGCACGTTGGATAGTGCTCGGTTTCGGAACGGTATGCGCACGGGGGATGCATGCGGAGACAAACGGGCAGATCCGGCGATGATGCGGGCGGCGGGCGGGCGCGGGGGCACGTGTCTGGGTGCAAATATAATCGTGGAGTGTCTCGCGGGAAAGTTAAGTGGCCGTGGCGAGCCACGGTGTACGCAGAATAGGCCGCAATTAAGGAGTCCAGACGAAATACGCGAGCAGAGTGAGCGCCGAGTATTCTTCGTTCGGGGCTGCCGTCAGATTGCGCGCTTTATTTTAAATTTGCATAAAGCGGCGGGCTGCTTTACGCGCCACCCCCTCTTCCTTCCTTCGTTCCTTCCTTCCTACGGCAGCTGAGCAAACGAAAGGGCTATCCGACGAAATTAACGCGAAACCGTGTTCCTCTTTAAGATCCAGTCCGTTTCACGTCGCTTGTTCGCGTTTTTCCACGACTCCATCCCCTCCCTACTCTGTTCTTCCACGGTTCGTTTTGTTACGCGAACAATCCACTTCGATCTACCACGGACCACAGCGAACTTATTGGGTTGTACGGAAAGGTCGTGAACATTTTGTGGGAAGAATGAAACGAATGATATTTACCTCACCTCGTTGTTTTTCGATTTAAGAGCCCGGGAATTTAGCCGTTTGGGTATTATGAGATTTTGGTAATTTGAAATTGATTTGTAATTTTTAGGATTTTGGAATTTGGGGATTCGAGAATCTGGGGCTTGAGCATTCCGAGACTTGAGAATTTCGGGATTTGATAGATCGGGGATTTGAAAGATTAAGGATTTGATAATTTGGGAATATGAGAATTAGGGGATTTGACCGTTTCGGGATTTGAGAATTTGGAAGTTTTAGAATTCGGGGTTTCGAAAATTTTGAAATTTGAGAATCAGGAGTTAGAAAATTTGGAGATCTGAGAATTTGAGGATTTGACCGTTTCGGGATTTGAGAATTTGATGATTTTATTGTTTGGGGATTTTTGAATTTGGGTTTGCAAGAAATTGGGGTTTTGAAAATTTTTGATTTTGAGAATGGGGGATTTGAGAATTTGAGGATTTGATAGTTTAGGGGCATAAGAATTTGATGATTTGACCGTTTCGGGATTTGAGAATTTGATGATTTGAAAATTTGGGAATTTTAGAATTTGGGGTTGTAAGAGTAGGATATTTGAGAAAATCATCGGATGCAAATCAGAAGTTAAATCGATCCATGTATCGTCGATACGATACTAGCTATCGTTCGCGATCCGATAGCCACGTCAAAGTTTTCCTTCGGAATCCCAGTCCTGTACGAAACGAGCAAACCTGTTCCTGCATCCCGCGCGAAGGTCTACCAATAAAACAAAGATACCCCGCGTTCGAGACGAGCGTTCCTGAAGGACGCGGAGGAAGGTGAAGGGCCAATTACCCATAATTTCGTGTCTCGTGTAATTGGTGGAGGGGTTGGCTGGAAAGAGGAAGAGAAACCAGGAGAGGATACGGTGTCTCGAGGGTCCAGCGTGTTTCACCTTCTCGTTGCATCGAACTACCGTGTCTCGTTGGATACTCGAGATTAATTCAATTTCACCTACCCGGCTCGAATTCCGAACGGGCACCATGCGTGTGCACCTAAATCCTAGCTACCCGAGCTACTTAATCGGCTAACTAGTAGTCTTCGAGGATCGGGCTCGACTGACCCTAAAGGGGTGGATACTCTTAGAATGTTCTCAACGTTTCCCTTTCGTTTTATAACTGTGCTTTTCGATCAATTTGTTTTGCCTTCTGCTGAAATAGTTCCTAACGAAGATTTAAAAGAATTAAACTCAACTATCAAAGTGTCTAAACCCCAATATTAGTTGTACAGAAAAGTTCTGTCCGTTTTTGAAGAAGGAGAAGATGATACAGTTTTTAGTACATTTAACATCAATTGGTTTTATTAATCCAATAATTGTACAGTATCTCACGTAAGGAATGAAACATTTTCTAGGAAAGTTCCGTCATTTTGTCGGATTCTGTGAATCAATTGTTAACCCGTTGCCATACAATTTATTTTTCCGGTTTGTCAGTCAGAACTAACTATTTGCAGCTACAATATTAATACTAAAAAGAAATTTAAAATATTATACGTATTTTGTACTCAATGATCCTTGATTATATAAAATAGAATTATATATCAACTTTACATATAATTCAAAAATTATTATTGAAAATTTTCGTACGTTTTATTACGTGTAAGCTGCGAGTACGTCACTATTCTCGTTAAAGTATGACAAGGTATTAATCGAAGTCGATGCGTTTGTCTCCGAATTTGTTCGAGGAAACGAATTTGTCTCGCGATATCTCTTCGAGAGAACGTTAAATATGTTCGTTTGTTTCAGTACCCCCGCGTACGATTACGCGCCGAATCCCGATAAGCAATGGATCCTGCAGGTTACCCAGAAGATGCAGCCAATCCACAAACAGTTCACGGACCTGCTGATGACGAAAAGGCTTCAGACGCTGCAGAGCGTCGACGACGCGGTGGACAGGGTACGCGTGATTCATTCGTTTAAATGATGGCGTTTCCGCGGACACGTATTAATTTAACCTTTCGCCACGGACGTGGCAAAAAAAAAGAGGGGGGAGAGAAAAATTGCGGACGTCCCAGCGAAACGATCGTTCCGTCGTAACGACTCCGTTTTTACGTACAACGTACGTCTTGTTAACAGATCTACCAAGAACTGAAAGACCTGGGAGAGTTGGACAACACGTACATAATATACACGTCCGACCACGGTTACCATCTGGGTCAATTCGGCCTGATCAAAGGAAAGAGCTTCCCCTTCGAGTTCGACGTGAGGGTGCCGTTCCTCATCAGAGGGCCAGGAATCGAACCCGGCACCATGTGAGCTACGCTTTATTATTGTTTCGATCCCTTCAGTTGAGAATTTTAAGATTGCGAGATTAAGGAATTTGAGGATTTAGGGATCTCAAAATTTGGGAATTTCAGAGTTTGGGGACTCGGGGATCTGTGAATTAAAAATTGTGGGATTTGAGAATTTGGGAGCTTGAAATTTTGAGGATGGAGGAACTTGGAGATTTGGAAATTTGGGAATTTGAGAATTTAGGGATTTCAAAATTTGGGAATTTCAGAGTTTGGGGACTCGGGGATCTGAGAATTAAAAATTGTGGGATTTCAGAATTTGGGAGCTTGAAATTTTGAGGATGAAGGAACTTGGAGATTTGGGAATTTGAGAACTTGTGGACTAGAGGATTCGAGAATTTTGAAATTGTGAGATTAAGGAATTTGAAAATTTGGGAATTTCAGAGTTAGGGAACTTGGGGATCTGAGAATTTGAAAATGGTGTGATTCGGAAATTTGTGAATTTGTGGACTAGAGAATTTGAGAATTTTGAAATTGTTAGATTAAGGAATTTGAGAATTTGGAGATTTAAAAATTTCGTGACTTCAGGATGTGGGGTTTGAGAATTTGAACATTTGTCCACTTGTGGATTTGAGTATTTGGGAAGTTGGAACTTCGGAAAGTTGTGAAACCGAGTTCAGTTTCTCGGATTTGGGCATAGTTGGACGGATAAACTGGGGACAAATAAACACACGAGGAGGTGGTTAAGAGGAGGCGTGAAGTTGTAAATCCTGTCAGTCGGAAGAGACTGGTAGCTACATTTAGTTTAATTGATTCACCAAGTGGAGGAAGATTTACAACGCGACCGCGTATCACGTCGTTTAGACTTTTCGAAGCTTGCGCTCCCGATTTGATCCTCTATCTTGCTCTTGCTCTATCGAGCTTAATCAACATTGTACCTATAAATTTTAGTTAGACACGTGCGGAGGGCGTCACTGACGCGTGCTGTCTTAACAACGCGACTAGTATGAGGGTTCTCGATCACTGACACCCGTTCGACTTAATTAAACTCGGTATATGGGCGTTCAGGAGAAATACAGATTTAGACGTTAGAAATAGGGCCATTTTTTAGATGTACGAGAATCTCAATGTCTAGGAATCTGAGGATATGGGTATTTAACGATCTGGGAACTTCGAAATCTGGCAATCTGGAGATCTGAGAACCTAAATTTTGGGAACCTAGAGATCTGGGAACCTAAAGATCTAGGGACATAGGGAGGTCCGAAAACCCCTGGATCTGGGAATCTTGAAATCTAGGAACTTCGAGGTCTGGAAACCTGGAAATGTTGGAACCTCGAGATCTAGGAACCTCTGGATCTGAGAACCTCGAAATCTGGGAATCTGGAGATGTGGGAATCTGCAGATTTGGAAACCTTGAGATCTAGGAATCTAGAGATCTGAGAACTTTGATATATGAGAATCTAGAAATATGGAGACTCAGCGAACTGAAGGTCCAGAAATCGGAAGTTCTGAGATTCTGGAGGTCTAGGGATCCGGGATTTGCAAAAATTCGAGAATTTAGGGATCCAAGAACCTAGATTTCTGCCGATTTAGAGATCCGAGAATGTGGGAATCTGTGTATTTAAGAATTAGTAAACATAGAAATCTGGTGATGTAGCCCTCTGAGGACTTAGAAACCTAAGATCACAGGAATTCAAAGATTTAGAGATCCGAGCGTGTATCAGGTGATCTAGAAATGTAGAGTGCTACTATTCTCGGTCCGTAAAGATCCGCGAACCTTAATTACACCAATAATTATCGAACACAAAAAGCAAACAGTAATTCAGCCCACGAAAGAAGTTTCAAAGGCGATAAATTCGCCACGGCCGGCGTAGCCAACCGGCGAAAAAACTGTGCGAAAGAAATTCGTCGGTTCGAGTTGCCAAACTAGCGTGCGAACGAGAATCCTCGACCATTCGCGTGTAAATTGAAGCATAAGTATGCCCGTTATAAACATCGCCCCGCTAGATTAATGCCGTTCGCGCTCGCGCATTTCCTCGTGCGGTCTTTCATCCGCCTGGATTTAATAAACGGCGCCACGTTTCTGCCACGGACCGGAAACAGTCGAAAAACCCGACACCGCATTGCAGGAAAAAGCGTTTCCGTATTCTACGTTCCCGACGAACATTTCCGACGCGAGAAAGTTTCGTCGTTTCTCGGATACTTTGCAATATTAACGGGACCAACAACGTGTAACATGTTGCCTTCCATTCTGAAATTCGATTCAAATCTAATCGAGTTCAAAGTGTGGAGCGAAACGTGGACTATGATAGAGTCATCTGGACAGGGTCATCCGATGTAAAGGTTAAACAAGATGAAGATGATCTTTAAATTAGTGCAGATACATCATCATCGCGGTACTTGATTATTACATCTCAATTCGGGTCATAATTATTATTTTATGTCTCGGTTATTATATCCGTTCGTGTCATAATTATTATATCCAATAATTATATCCACTCGTGTCACAATTACTATTTTCTGCTACAATTATATCCATTCATGTCACAATTATCATTTTGAGTCACAATAATTATATCCAATAATTATATGCATTCCTGTCAAAATTATTATATCCAATAATTATATCGATTCATGTCACAATTATCATTTTGTGTCACAATAATTATATCCAATAATTATATGCATTCCTGTCAAAATTATTATATCCAATAATTACCATTACCATATCCATTCATGTCATAATTATTATTTTGTATCACAATAACTATATCCAATAATTATATGCATTAGTGCCATGGTTATTATTATTACATATAATATGAATACTATCTAATCGAATATAAAGACGCATCATAACAAAACATAAAGCCAGAATCTTGCAGCGACATTTCCAACGATATTCACCCTTAGAGGGATGAGTTAAGATATTCGATTACAATAGAGCATCTATATGACGTTGCAGAGTAGACGACATAGTTTTGAACATCGACTTGGCGCCGACGTTCCTGGACATAGCCGGCGTCGAGACGCCGCCGCAGATGGACGGTCGTTCCTTCAAGAAACTTTTTCAAAAGTGAGTACATGCCAATTTTTCCCTGCACTTACGTCGACCATCGAATTCGCCATTCGATGGCTATCTCGACAAAAAAAAATATGATCGACTTTGCAGTAAACACGGTAGGAGATCGAAGTTCAAGTGGCCGGACACGTTCCTGATCGAATCATCGGGTCGTCGCGAGACCCCGGAATCCATCGCGGAAATGAAAGCGAGAGAGGCGAGAAAACAGAATCAGACCCTCGCGAAACAGCATTCGAGCGCGACACCGGAAGAGGAAGACGAGAATGTGGCCGACACTGAGACGGATCGCGAGACGGAGCATCGGTTCTTCGAAAACGACACCGGAAGCGATCAGGATATCTCCGAGGACGTGGATTTCGAGGATTCGATCATCGACGAATCGAGTAAGAATCTCTTCTTTCGTTTCGACCCCGGAATAATCGTAAATTCTCACCCTTTATCGCCGTATTTCCGCGGTGTGGATATGGTTTCCTAACACTTCGCGATGACCTTTTCGTTCGTAATAAAATCGCGATTCGCTCGCAGTGCCGTGATCTCGCATTATCGTGCGATACTTCAACGGATAAATTGCTTCGAGTGCGAATTTACGGGAGTCGATGACGGGATCTCAACTTCACACACCCTCCGAGATTTTACGAGAGCTATTCAATAAATAAGGCGACTATCGCTCTAGTAACAACATAAAATATAAATAGTAATAATATAAAATTATATAAAATCTAATATATAATCTCGTAATATTATAAACTTATATAAAATCTAAAATAAAATCTAGTAACAATATAAAATTATATAAAATCTAATATAAAATCTAGTAATAATATATAATTATATATAATCTAATATCCAGTAATTTAACACTTTGACTAGCACGTCATATATATAAGGGTGACGTATAAGTAAGAATTTGTTCATTCACCTAATTGGAAACATTCGTAGTAATTACTTGGACCTATGAATACTAAATAAGACATAATATTGTGAGCATATTTAGCCAGATCTATTAGTCATAAAAATACTATCTCATCAAATTTTCACCAGCATCAGTCAATATGTTAAAGCAGTTTCGTTGCAATAAAACATACCTTCCGTAGATGAAACAACTGCAATCGTGACTGAGGATTATGCTGAATAATTAAAGCATCACGATATTTATCGCAAAAATTATGTTGAGATCGACTCTTTGCTAATTGCTTGAATAACAAAACGGGAACAATCCTCGAAGGGTAACTCGAAACCAGGAATTACTTTGACGATTAAAATCGACACGCTACGGCGAGCTTATTCCGCGAAGAATCCTTTAAATACAAACTTTTAATTAGTTACGAGTGCCATTGTGTCAGTGAATCAGTCCGTGATTGAAACTCGCGGTTAACGTCAGCGAATTCTTATTCGGTTAGGTCGGATTATCCTCTCGAAAAGGGTTCGAATCCTCGATTCGATCATAAATCTCGTCAAGCTTTCGCTCGAAGATTTACGCGCCTCTAATCCCATTTTATTGCCACGTGTTGCTTCGGTACCGATTTTGCTCTCGCGATTTTGATCTATGGATACGTACGATCGTCTTATGGATCCGAGAAGCGAGTGTTCGCGATCGAATCGGTAAAATAAACGATGAAGAAACATAACGAAGGGGTTGCCTGTTATTTTAATCCTGATATGGCACCGTATTGTTAATGACAATACAGTGACGATGACACTTCAACGCTAAAATTACAAAAGTTAAAAACGATGTTATTGAATAAACGAATAAACGATAAAACATGAATCAATATAAATATTAATTCTTTACATTGACGAGAATCAGCTTAGATTTCAAGAAAATCATTTTAATTAGTTTTTTAATTTAAAACAGGAAATTTGTAAAATGGTAATTCGACCGCTTTGGTAGTTTTAGTGTTGATGTAATTTTACAAGAAAACGATCGGGCTTCGATTTACAATTCTTTCGAAATTTGTTATCCTCGAGGCGAGATGCGACGATAAAATCAATTTTGCGATTATTTTGTTCCTCTGTTTTTTTATTCTCAGATACAAAAGAGAGAATATCGTGAAGTCCGTGACAAATCATTCTTTTTCACTTTGTGCACTTCCTTCACGCTAATGGTCAATATACTTTGTTCTACAAACCTCTTTCGATACAGAAGGGTAGAATAACATTATGAAATTCGTAGCAAATCATTCTTTTCCACTTTGTACACTTCAGTTAACGCTAATGGTCAATATACTTTGTTCTACAAGCCTCTTCCGATACAGAAGGGTAGAATAACATTGTGAAGTCCGTGGCAAATCATTCTTTCCATTCTGTGTACTTCCTTTATGCCAATGGTTAATATACACAGGCTCACGAAAGTATTCGAACAATGATAAATTTTAAATTGAAGGAGACACCAATTGTATAGTATACAAAATATTTAAAAATTATCGTATGTACTGTCTATGAGTAATATGTGTGGATAACGTGTATAGAATTCGCTGAAATTATATAACAAATATCCTAGTTGGAAAGATTTTCTGAAAATGCTACTTTTCACTTTCCACATTTGATAGGGTGTCAACCACAAACAACTTGGTTCAATCAAACGAATTTTCTCACAAGCAAGCTCGTTGATAAAAAACGAAATCACTTTCCGAACAACCCAATATATCATCGTTCGAATGCTTTCGTGAGCCCGTGTATCCACTCCCACCTAACTGGCTCTCATATCCCGCATCCCTAGCTACTCTCACGATTTCTCTTATTATCGTACAATTCCAGATCCCAGCATAATGGGTTCCCTTTCAGGCTCCGATCCGCATCTGGACAACAGGGTGTATCCGGTGCACTCGACATTTTCGGCGAAGCACGAACGGTTGGCGATCGAGTGTTCGCGTCCGGAAGCCCAAGCGAATTGTGTGCCGGGTCAAAAATGGCGTTGCGAGAGGGACGGCCATCGTTGGAGAAGGCACAAGTGCAAGTACGCCGCGCCTCCGTTGAGGATCTCGAAGAAATGCGCCTGTTTCACGCCGAACGGGGTTGTGTACACGAGGTTAGAGTCGAACGACTACGAGGGACATCGATACGGCTTCGGCAGGGACAGAAGGCCGGCCGATGTGTACACAGATATGGCGAGATACTTTGCCAGACGTGGTAGGCTGCACCGTAATCACTGATCTCGTCGCTTAATGGGAACGCGACGATGAGATTTGTAATTCATGGCCACGATCACGATTTTTGTCAGGCAAACGAGACGCGCCGGACGAGGCTGCCGCGGTCCACGAAGATGCTACTCGCGATACCGACCAGCTGGATGATGACTATAATGACGGTGACCGTGACCGGCGAGCAATCGACGAGGAAGACGACGAGGAGTTCTTCCAGGAACTGATCAAACTCGCGGACGACGTCAAGGGAGAGTACAACGGTCTATTTTCTAGGTAAACGACGTTACAATGCTACGGTTTTGACTTCTTCGGAATTTTGTGAGCTATCCTTTTCAGAGTTTTCAGGATTTTCAGGATTCTCGTGTAAATACATATGCATAGATTTGTAAACATTTATAAATTCATTTTTTATGGACTTACGATGTACCTATACAAAATAGAAAGTATAAGAAAAAATTACTTATACATCACGTCATGCCGCATATATGGCGGCATTCGACCATTTTGTAATATTTATAGTTATAATATCGCAGATATAAATTCATTCGTTAAGTATTAAATATCAGACTCATTAACCCTTTGCACTCCTTAATTTCTCTTGTCTACCAGCTTCTTAATGAATTTCAAAATAGATCAAGAAATGAGTTTGTGCAGGGTGTACAAATATATCTTTAATTCATTGTAAGTAGTAAACAAATGAAAATGTACATATTCAACCAACACTTATCTGAACTATTTATATGAACCAAGAAAAATGTCGAGCCACAGGAAATCACAGCACAGAAATCTCGACACAGGAGTGATGAGGGTTAAAGTGTGTTGTCGCACCTATCATTAGATAAGAAATCTAACCGAGACGAGAACAGATACAATTCTAGCGAAACGTTGGAAATACCTTCCAGCTATACACAAATTATGCCTAAAAGCCTCCGACAGCATAAACCGTAATAAACTGTAGAAAGCTATCGATGCTTTCGCTGATAAGCCTTTCGGTGTTACGTATTGCGGTTGCAGGAATAAATTTAGTAACCAGACATTGAACGACAACACGCTGGAGTTCGATAACTTGAACGAGTCCGAATATTCGATCGACGATTTCGATCCCAGTTTGGACAGGGTGGTGAAAGGTCGGCTGAACGTGGAGGACGTGGTGAGGAGACACAGGAGGATACGAAGGAGTACCACGAAGAAGGACACCGTTGAGCATGTTACTAAAATCATGGAGAGCATAGAGGAGGAACTGGATGATTTAAAGGTACCTAACTTTCAATATATGGCTGAATATCTCCATTTACGAACGACATTTAACACTAAAACTACCAACCGGGTCAAATGACCACTTCGCAAATGTACAATTTCAAATGGAAAAATTTGTTAAGATAGTTTTCTTAAAATCAATGCTGATTCACGGCAAGATAAATTATTAATAAGTTTGCATATAAAGCTTCAGATCCCTCAAATTGTACTCCCATGTACTTTGTCTTCAGCAAAGTTTCACGACCTTGCAATATCACGACAAAAACTGCTAGTGTCTACCATGTCGAATATAAAAATTTATAACGCTATGTTTAAGGCCACGCAAATCCGCCACTCGGAGACCAGAAAAACACTGCCCCCGAAGTGTTCGGTGTTGCCTCAGGGTGGAGTGAATTGTTCGGAGACCGTGTACCAGGACCCGAACGAATGGCGCATCTCTCGGCGAGAAATCGAGCAACAGATAAGAGAAATGAGGATGCAACTGGAAACGTTGAAAGTAAGTGAAGTGCACCACTTCATCTAGTATTACGAACATAATCGTGTCTCTTCCAGGACATACGTCGTCATCTGATGACCAAGCGACCCCACGTGAACCGGGAGGCCGAGGACGGGCCCAGGAATACCCAAGAGCCTCATAAATCGCACCATCACGCTTCGAAGAACCACGCGAACCGTCATCACAAGAAACACGATCACACTAGCACTGTTAATCCTACCGTTACAACCATTCGTTCCACGACGAGGCTGGACCAAGTGACGGAAGAGAAAACCACGTCCATCGGGACTACGGAGAGGCCGAAGATCGATATCACGGAAAACACGGACGATCCTGATACGACCACCACGATCGAAACAACATCGACGACCTTGCCGACGACGGTGAAACCGAAGAAAGCGTCGCGTCGCCAGAAGATAAAAGAAACTACGAACAATCGGACGGAAACGGACGAAGAGAGACCGCCGCCGAGACGCAGGAAGGTTCATCATCATCGTAAGAACAATACGCTGTTCACGAACAGCGTACACGATGAGGTGCCGATCGTCGTGAACGTCAGCGAGATAGTCGACACCACTGTCGCTACACAGAGCTCGACAGCCACTCAACAGTATCAATCGACTAGGTATACTACTCTTCCTACGACCATGCTGAAGG
The DNA here is from genome assembly GCA_947623535.1 of Coelioxys conoideus. Taxonomy (NCBI): domain Eukaryota; kingdom Metazoa; phylum Arthropoda; class Insecta; order Hymenoptera; family Megachilidae; genus Coelioxys; species Coelioxys conoideus. The sequence continues at coordinate 5,587,886 of OX392455.1, read as the reverse complement.
AAACGACCAGGGAGATCCTGAGCACCGTCGGGATCACTAATGAGCCCACGAAGGAAACCGTGATGGAGATGGACCCGCAGACCATGACGACCGAGACATACCCGAGTGAATCAACCTCTACAACTCCCAGAACGACCGAAACTCGTACCAGAAATACGTTTACTTCGACCACCGCTATCACGACCCCGACCACGCCGGTTACGGCCACTCCAACAAAGAAGTTTCCAAAAGTGCAGAAGAACAGGACGAACGGAAATCTTGGACCATCCAGAATAGATGTGACCATTTTGGAGTCGCCGGACAGGAAAGGCACGCAAGGTTGGTTGTATGGCGAAGTTGCCAATATCGTACCAATCTCCTAAATCTCGCTAAATGTTGAATACAGTTGCCACAGCAGCATGTATAAGTTGAAACGTAAATAGTTCAGTTTTTCAATGCCACATTTTTTCAAATGCTTGCAAGATTATAACAAACATCTTAAAATTACCGTTGATAAACATAGGTTATCTAAACGGTATTCTATAAAATTGCTAAGCTACCTTCTCAGACAAACTTACCAAAACATCGTGTTACGGATAGTTTGCAAAGTGGTACGATTTTGGCAACTTTTCTTTGTACTTTTAAAGTCATCCCTAACGTGGGATCTGACTGGACGTGTTTCTTTCGTGGCAGATATAATAGATATAGCGAATAGTCGTCGTCTACCGCCGATGCTGAACAGCCCCCTAGAAGCTCGCCACAAATGCTACTGCGAGCCAGATTCCTACTCGAAGAAGGACGAGAAGGAGATCGCCCGAGAAGAGAGAAGAAGACTGAAAGAGGAACGACTGAAGAAGAAGGAGAGGAAGCTGAGGAAGAAGGCGAAGCTCGAGAAAGAGTGTCTGACGGAGAAGATGAACTGCTTCGAGCACGACAACGACCATTGGCGCACTGCCCCGTTGTGGAGCGCCGGTCCATTTTGTTTCTGCATGAATGCCAACAATAACACGTACTCGTGCATCAGAACAATTAACGCGACGCACAATTTCCTCTATTGCGAATTCACCACCGGGTTGGTCACGTATTATAATCTAAGAATCGGTAAGTATTTTCTAAATCTTATTTTTACAGAGGAGAATCGGATTTTTGTGTCATGAGGATGCGTTTTGTTGCTTCGTTCAGACCCATTTGAACAGTGGAACAGACTGTCGTCGTTGACGGTCTCGGAACGTTCTTACCTCCATGATCAGCTGGAACACTTGAAGGGGTGCAAAGGTACCAGGGATTGTACAGTAGGAAGCGCGAGGGAAGCTATGCCGCAGCCTCAGCAACATCAGAGATATATCTCGAAGAGAAAATATGCTAACACCTTCGGTAGGTTTCGGTGATCAGGTGGGAAAATATAGGTTGATCGTTTCACTTTCATATGATTGTTCCTTTCCGTAGAGGACATGTTTGTACCGTCGACGTTACAAATTATTCGTGAAAGCGAACTTGGTAGTCCGCCTAATAAGAGACGAAAAAAGTTGCAAACGTAAGTACAACTTCTGAATGCTTCACTAGAAAGCTCAAAATCCCAAAGTTCAGAACTCTCAAGATCTCAAAGTCCGACAGTTCCAAAATCCCAAAGTCTCAAAGTCCTACAGTTCCAAAATCCCAAGGTTTCAAAGTCCACAGTTTCAAAATCCCGAAGTATCAAATTCCCACAGTTCCAAAACTCCAAGGTCTCAAAAACCCACTGTTCCAAAATCTCAAAATATCAAAAACCCCAAAATCTCGAAAACCCACAGTTCCAAAATCTCATGGTCTCAAAGTTCCAGAATAGCATAACTCTAAGATAGCAAAGTCGCAAAATTCTATAGTCACGAAATTCTATAATTCCAAGATCCTAAAGTCAAAGAGACCCACAATGGAATATATGTATCACGTGTTTTTTGTATTAAACAGCGTTTGGAACAGACGCAGCAGAAGCTGGCAGAGTAGTTGGAGACATCATCAAGACTCTGTGAATTATCGACGGCACAGACATCAGTACTGATCACCGTTCGTATTTCATTGAACAAATCGTCGAAGGATGCCTGACAGCATTGCCTTGGATGTGTATTAATTTTGCAATGCATTTAATAACGTAATTTATTTAGTGATATTTAAATTGGGAACGGAAACGTGATATTTAATTGATGACGTTCTGATTCCGTTAGACTGTCGCAGCTCGAGGAGTTTACTGTGTATATTTTTCAACGCTACTTTCCATCACGGCAAAATTTTAACGTTGTTGTGAACGAGAAAAGCAATCGGAAACACGATCTAAACAGAGATCCATTTTTTTACTTAATAGCAGATATTTTTTATAATAATTTATTCGTCTCACGTCTCTTTAGGTCTTTGTACAAGAAACGACTATCTACGATCACTTGCCTAACGAAATTCGAAGCAATTTTAAGAACATTGATTATATCGGAAATTAACGATACTGTACTCCTTTGCGAGGTGATTAATACCAGTAGCTCTCTAGACAATAGATTGTCTAAGGGAAAAGGAGAAGAATCTAAGAGTTCGTCTCTGTCGCATTAGAACAGTTCAAATCTCTATTCCAGAATCTATGGACTGAAACGCACAACGAAAAATAAACACAATAGTAAAATGGTCCTGCCAAAAGCCTTTTTACCCTTTCTCATGGGAACTTCTTACACACTTATACGTTCGTGAAGTGTTCATTCTACCGAAACTGCTATCCATTATGATTTTTCCTGTTGCCTTCAAGCAATAACGACGCGGACTAAATTGCCTCTGCCATGAAATACTTTACAATCATTCTAGCCAATCTTTACTAGGCTATATGAACTCGACTCTACAGACAGGATGATAGTAATTTTCGCCATCGTCTGATAACGCACGATGCCAAGACTGTTTCGACGAAATTGATAAAATCAGTGGGCACCATTTAACCTGCGCAATCGCCTGTCTTACTAGAAACAGTATGGAAACTTTTGTGATTGCTATACCTAACAATCCCTGCCATGAAAAATGGAATGCTGATGGATGCATACGCTGTTATAAATAAGAAGTGAAAATGGATTTATTAAAAATTACAAATATGCTTTGTTAAGTATAAAGACAAGTTTATATAGTATTCAGTCTTTCCTATGATGAATTAAGTATAGTTTAATTATTGAATTTAATATGCCTTTACACGAGCTATATAGCTAGGTGACTTGTCTCCATTAGCATTTTATTTTTTTACAATTATATGTCTGTGTTATGTACTAGATTCTCAGATAGTGTCCTGAGAATATCTTCAAGATTTTGAAACTGAAGCCATGTATTTAAATCATGTGAAATAAATAAATAAACACTGTCCAAATGATAAATGTCCCATTTATTTAATCAACAACTTAAAGAAATGATTTTATATATAAAAATATACACATTTTGAATAATGATACTCGGAATCAAGATGAGCTTATATTACAGTTCTAAATTTAAAGACTATAATAAATTTAGAAATTAATAGTATCATCAAAATCTTCGTTGTCATCAAAAATATTTTTTGTAGGTGTAACTTTAGTAATACTTGTATTATAATTCTGGCTATGATTATCAATGTGACTTGTATTATCAAATGTTTCATATTGTTCTATCATGTCATCATTTTGTTCATTATACTCATCTTCATTATCAAAATGCTGTTGCTCAAAATCATTTTGGTAATTGCAACTAATGTCAGTATTTACATAATCAGTCTCTGAGAATTCTTCTGTTGTGCTATCATTATTTAAACATGTAGATTCATGATCTTCGTGATACTTGCTGTTTTCGCTGCTTAATAAGTTAGAAGTTTTAAATGCAATATCTTCTGGAGTATTTAAATACTTTGCCCACTTATTTTCAACTTCCTCAGAATTTGACTGATCAGGAAAGTTAGCACAATAATTATCATTTACATTTATGTCATCAGGAAAATATTTGTTTACTTGATTCTCTTCTGTTTTCGATAAATTCAATTTTTGAACATAAATACGGCAATCTTTTCCTGACCCTCTAAAGAATACCTAAAAAGGTAAGTGTAAAGACTTATCTGTTAATGTATGAGTGTAAAGATCTTACTTATTTACTGCACTTACACCATTTGATTGAATCAAGGTTTTTGCATCAAACAATAATGCAGGTTTATCAATCATGACATAACAATAAACTTACTTGTTTTAAAATTTGTTTATGATTACATACTTTACACTTCCATTTCTTTGCTTGTTTAATCATGTGTACCTAGAAAACAAACATAACATGAAGCATTAAAACTTTATGTTCTTCATAGTGACAACAATATAATACATTCAAAAATTACCTGATACATTTTACATGAACAACAGTGTAAAACATTCATATATTGCGGCATGATATTACACTTTTTTTGGGAATAAAGGAAAAATAAAATCACACAATATAAAACTGTTATGCTCAAAGCTACAGCACTTATAGACTAATTCAAACTTTGACACTTCAAATATGGCAGTCAACGCCAAAGTTTTGGCGGGAAAGACGTACCAAGTTCAAATTTCAATACGAAAATTAAAAAATAATTTATTTCATTTGAAATATCTTGAAAAGTTTAGAATATAGTTAAACTTTCAAAAACTCAATAAATACAGGTTTAAGTTATTGACTTATACTTTATTATTATATATGTTTGAAAATTACTGAAAGTCAATTTTACAATTAGGCAAAGCTTCATTAAGTTCTTTATGGATGGACTCTTTGTTTTTGACATATTTAAGTCCTCGAATTTTCAATCTTTCTAAATTTCTGTAAATTGAAATAAAATAAAACAAATTATTGTATTGAAATTACATTTATAGTATTATACATTCTGGTAATGATTATGTTCATATATTACATACTTCAACACTTTCAAGCTAAGCAGACCCTCATCATCAATACTTTTACAGTTTATAATTTCCAGATTATTCAATGTATCTTGAAGAATTGATAAATATGGCAAAGCATTATTATCAACATATCTACAGCTTTCAAGTTTCATTTCTTTAACATGCTTACATCCCTCTACATTAAAAATTTTCATGAGTAATTATGTTACTATTCAATTTCATTTCATAAAGATAGTTTTATAGCACTGACTGAAATGTTCAAATCCTATATCACATATCCCAGCATTATTAGCATCCACACCCTCAATCTGATACTGTTGTCCATTTTTTGGCAATGCATTATAATCTGTTAATAATTCAGAAACACCTTTCCATCTAACAAATGCTCCATTTTTTAGAAGCCATTCTGCACATGCACGATCAGGACCAACCTCTTTAACACGGTGTTGATCAACTCTTAAAAAAGGAACATCTGGTATCAATAATTAAATGAAAATTGATTATCCCTCTGCAGTAATACCTATTGAACACGACCGTAACCCAATAAAAAAATGATCTTGCATGATTTCTTGTGTTTGGAAACACAATAGTTTTTATGGTGTTAAAAATCTGAAAATAAAAATACAATATATCAAGTGTATAAATGTACTTACACAGCAAAGTATATATTATTTGAATCATACAGGGATTGTCATTTCCCTATTGTTGGAAATAAAATATGAATGATGTAACAAGCTTTACAGTTGTTATATGCGCAAATTACACGATGATCTTGTAATTACGAGTGCTGTATACAAAAACACTGTGCAAGTATATAGACGTTTGACGTTAGACAACAATGTTTACGAAGCACAAAATGAAACGTAATTGACTATTGCAATACGCAATTACAGTACCTCTTGTTTCAGAGGCGCTGTTGTCTTCTTCTAATCTGAACTGATAATATCGCATGTGACACGAAAATGGTAAATAGTTGCGATAAAATAGACATTATTCGACATAGATGTCAGGGGTAAACGGTATTTCTGTCAACCACAGTATCCTACGTTATCCGTAGTCCCTGGATCTCATAATTGTATGTGCCGCCGGTTTGAAGAGTCAAAACAAACCTGTGTGATTTGCAGTAGTTGTGATTACATTTCACAGAAAAACTATCAAATAGTATCGACATGAGTCGAAGAAAAAGAGCGAAGGTTTGTGTCATTGTTCTCCTTGACTACACTTAATGTTGTCTGTTAACAAGGTTATAATTAAACAAGGCATTGTTATTGTAACCGATTACAACTCAGAGGATTCTTATATTTATTTTACAGATATATGGTTTCTAAATGTTTTCTAGTATTATAATAAACATCAACATGTGTTTCTTTACGTATAATTTACATGTGTTGATGGATGTAAATATATAAATTAGGTTATGTTTTGGTTAAAAATACTATTTCATATCTATTTTAATTTGTAATCGGTTGTGAATTTCATGTCCACTTGTTGGAATTAAGCATAGTATGTATGTATTTTCATACGACGACGTTTTATACAACTTTTAATTCATAAACGTATGGTAAAATTTTTAACCTATACATCAAAGTAAATCTCTGTACTACCAACAATACTGTTTAAAAAATATTTGTTACTAAGAGTATTTATTATGTATTTTGATTGCTCGACTTTAATACAGGTGGAGTATAGGGAAATGGAGGAAAAATACAATCAGTTGGAAGATGAAAATGCTTCAGATACTTCAGAAAAATCTAAACCCGGACTTGTGACGCCAGAAAAAAAGGTTGTACCTGAAGTTAAAAAAGAATCTGAGACTGTTATGCCACAGACTGCCCCCACATCTTCAGTGCCTAAACTTGAAGTAAAAGATGAAGACGATCAAGATAGTGATCACGAAGATCCTCATGGTACATACATATGCTGTCAGAATGTTTTATTTCTTCAACAAAACAAACTATAATCTATATATACTGTTATTGTAGTGAAAGAACTGCTGAATGGATTAGAGGGGGCTGCATTTCAAAGTCGTCTTCCATTCGATAAGTTAACTTCTACCGAAGCAGCCTGTTTTCCTGATGTTTCTGGTGGTCCACCGCAAACTCAAAAAGTTTTCCTCCACATTAGAAACAGACTTGTATGATATTTGTTTTCAAATACCTGTATATAGTAATAATTTTGATTTATAAATATCTTTATTTTAGTTGCAACTGTGGCTTGAAAATCCCAAGCAGCAGTTAATAATTGAAAATGCTTTACCAGCAATAGAACCACCTTATAACAGCGACAGTGTATTGACACGTAGAATTCATGCATTTTTGGAAAGACACGGTTTTATTAATTTTGGTGTATTTAAACGTCTTAAGGTAATGAATATTTGAAAATTTATTATTTTTAAAATATATTCTTTTACACTGTGTAAATTACTGATCCTTTATTATAGCCATTACCTACTAAAAAGTTAGGTAAAGTGATAGTAATTGGTGCAGGCATTGCTGGCTTAGCAGCAGCTCAGCAAATGCAGCAGTTTGGTTTAGAAGTAATTGTGCTTGAAGCAAGGGTAATTAGTTGTTTACATTTTCTCTAATATACAAAACATGTATACAAATTTGTAAGCACTTTTTTTCACAGGATCGCGTAGGTGGTCGTATCGCAACGTTTCGTAAGTCATCGTACATAGCTGATTTGGGTGCTATGGTGGTTACGGGTTTAGGTGGGAATCCTGTGACGACGCTCAGTAAACAAATTAACATGGAACTTCACAAAATTCGACAAAAGTGTCCATTATACGAAAGCGACGGCCAAACGGTTAATATAACTACTTTTCTCAAATTGAATGTAACGATTAAATGTTTTAAAAAATTACTCATGAAGTTTTAATATTTTTATCACGCGTAGGTTCCAAAAGATAAAGATGAAATGGTAGAAAGAGAATTTAACCGGTTATTAGAAGCGACATCGTATCTTTCCCACCAATTAGATTTTAATTACGTGGGTAGCGCCGGTTCCGGACAAGGTGGTAACACGCGACCGGTTTCCCTGGGTCAGGCTTTGGAATGGGTGATACGTCTTCAAGAACAAGGTGTCAAGCAACGTCAAGTTGCTCATTTACGTTCAGTTTTATCGCTTCAAGGCCGTCTTATCACCAATCAACACAGGGTAAACACCTCCATAAGGATGTCATAACATTTTTATAAACAAACAGAAATTCACGAAGTTCTAACACTATTTTTCGTACCATAGATGATAGCAATTATGGACCGTTTGGTGGAGTTAAATAAACAGTACAAAGAAATGACTGAAAGTAAATTGCAAACACGGGATATAACTCAAGAGTTTGTTTTACGTTCTAAATTACGCGATCTACATAACGCGTGTAAGGTGCGGCTTCAATAAAGTATCCTCATTTATGCGTTACGATCGTATATCTTATCCTACTTAACGTTTTTGTATTAGGAATGGGATCAACTTGCGGAACAGCAAAAAGAAATTGAAGCGAAATTACAAGAGTTAGAGGCTTCTCCTCCCAGGTAACTTCCGTGCAATATACGTATTTTCTTTACCAATACTTACAACACTAATTACGCTTATGCTTATCACGTAAAATATAGTATACTAAGCGTACGTTAACGAAAAAAATTGTTGCATATTATTTATAGCGACGTGTATCTCTCCTCGAAAGACCGTCAGATATTGGACTGGCACTTTGCGAACTTGGAGTTCGCCAACGCGACGTCGTTATCGAATTTGAGCCTGAAACACTGGGATCAAGATGATGACTTCGAGTTCACCGGCAGTCATCTTACAGGTAAGTCAATTTTGTCTCATACAACTCCCGGTCGGTCGATGTTACATCGATCGTGATCGATAATTACATACTATGTGTCGCGAATGGAGTCGAGTAGTACAAAATGAAAATTTTCAAAAAACCAAATCTCCATCACCGATCCAAGGTGCAAAATTAAATTTTAAATTGCCGCAATAGTCGGCCGGTCGAGGTTTAAACGTGCGAACGCTTTCGCCGCAATGGTAATTTCAGTTTTACCGACGCGTAAATTGTCCGTAATTATTGTTGACTGTACGCGTAACTCATTGAGACGCGGCTCAGCACGCGAAAACATTCTAATTTCATCGAGATTCGTTGAATATCCCTGTTTGCCGGATCGCCGCGTAAGGCATTATATCGACGTTCTCGAGAAATTGCTTAACCAACCAGTAGATGGTATAGATAACCGGTGAATTATTCGCGGGTTGCATCTCCTTTACGGGCGTCGGATAGTCTCGCACTCGGGTGTCCGTGCCGTTGACTTTATCAAGCTTATTGAAAGTCGATAGCACGAGATTCCGTGTAGATAGTCGGTATATCCTTTTAAACGATCTCGGTTACCGGAGTTCTCATTATGTGAAATTATACTACGATCATAGCCGTGTAGCCGTGTAGCTCGAGCCAACTAATGCGTTAAACAAAACCGAAGGCGGCGAGAAATATTGCTATAGATGATCATGCGATTTCATATATTACAATGTCCGACGATTCTGTGTTCCCCGGCTCTCAACGAGTTCCGAGTGTAACGGTGCCCGTTGCCAGGCCTCTCCTAATCATTCGCCGCGAGTATTTACGTTAAACGAGAGAACTCCACGCGGGATCATTGTTCCCATTGATCTTATGAAGCATATCGCGATTAAAGCCACGAAGGGTTACCGTAATCTCATTGTTTTCATGGATAGTTAAGCTAAGTATATGCTTGGACACAATGTGCCGGAACATTGGATCTACGATCTGGGAATATTGGAATCTGGAGGATAGAAGAATCTAGTGATGCAGGAATGTGGGGATCCAGGGATGATAGGGGTCTAGGAACATCCCCATGTAACATATACGCGTTTGGATTTTATTCATAGTATCGCGAGTTAATTACCTCGAATAACAAGTTATTTTAAATTATAGATAGTTAAAAAATATTTATTTCAAATTGCTGTATTAAACAAGGCGGTGAGCGTGAGTCACTTTTCGAGTGCAAAAAGTTAAATTGTTAATGTCGGTCTTGCTGGAACGAACTTTTGAATTGACGCGTATAGAATGCAGTTAAGTGGTTAAATGCAGAATCACGAATGTCAATAGTGAAAAGGTTAACGGAGCAGGCGATGATCTCGGTCAGTGTGATCCACATCCGGAAGCCGGGTATGGGACCGCGAGAATTCCAAGGTGACGAATCGCGCAGAAAATATATCACGGTGAACGGTAAACCTAGCGTTAATAGATACTCGGTGGTTGACGTTGGTGAATATCGTCAGAGCGTAAATAGGGTTGGTCGCGCGTGTCGCTACCGACAAGTACACTCGATTGACAGTGAACGAACGAACCGGTCGAGTCGAGCTCGAGTTCCAATATTGCTCCGGTGTCGATCGAGTGGCGAAGCCCAGAGGACGCGGCCAATCGAGTGCACCGTGCCAGAGGGAACCGACTCGACCGAGAGTGCTCCTTCAAACGGACGTTGAAACAAGAGACGCACCGTGAGTGGTTCGAGTTCTTTGCGTTGGCCATGGTACGCGGCTATGGTGGTCAATTCGAAATTAAAGCGGTGCCCACGGTCCATGACTGACGTGCATCGATGATCATGACGATGGCCCGGCCGCAGGTTCCTTCCCGGCGATTAATGAAATGTAAACAATTTAACGCTAAATTAAGCACAACAATAGGCTGTTCGGTGAATCCCATCGTTCTGAAATGTTCAGGCCCGACGGTGGATACCGCCGATGTAATCGGCTCTCCATCGAGCCACGATCCACCTCGAGGTCCTCCTCTTCGCTTTTACGGACCATCGGTTCCTTCTCGGTTTCAAACGGATCCCGCGGCAGGGTTAATAACCACTGACCGAAAACCGTTTTAGGCACGAATATTCTTTCGGATACTTTGTACGCTCGATTGTCCTCGAGCGTCGCTTTTTTTTTTCTTCTCTTCCTCGGTTTCGTTCGATTCCGGAGATTTTTCAACGCTCGATCGCGCACTCATGCGTCACGTTCGGCTATTCGGATTGTTACTTGACGCGATCGCTACTTCGGTGCCTCCGATCCCGGGACCGAATATTTTCGAGTTTATCTTAACACTAGATTTACCAGATCAGTCGAAATTTTAATTCCAAATTCCTATTGCATGTGACATTTTTTTTAAGTATACAAAGACTGGGAACACCTCCAAGCACTTTATCTAAACACCAGTCAGAATGACTAGTTTTGGTAGAAATAGGTATACTCAAATAGCTGGTAAATCTGCTGTTAAAGCAATTTCATTTTTCTTTGTTTATTAATCATTTGAAATACGTTTTACATTTTTGTATTTTCGAGAAATACATTCCCTTTTCAACGATACTTCATTTTCGTTTATTTACTGGCCCTTTGAAATACATTTTATACTTTTACATTTTTGAGAAGTACATTTCTTTTTAACTTCATTTTCGTTTACTTACAAGCCCTTCAAAATACATTCTATATTTTTACATTCTTGAGAAATACATTTTGTTTTAAACGCGTCTTCATTTTTGATCATTTATAAACTTTTGAAATACATTGTACATTTTTACATTTTTTAGAAATACTCTTTTATGAGTGTTTTTAGAAATACTCTTTTATGGGTATTTTTAGAAATACTCTTCCAGAAGTATTCTTTCCGAGTAAATATTCGTATATCCAAATCTTCTCTAACAGCGTACATATTTCCTCTTCACTCGATCATCGTTTCGATCTCAACTCAAATATCTCGCGGTTAAACAAACTCCAACGTTCCTTACACTTCTTACGCCGACTCCGAATTGTAAATATCGTCGAACAATTGTGATATAGCCCGTGCAAGTAACGCCCGGTCGATATCTCGGCCAAAGGATCTCGTCATGGGAACTACGTAATTTAGGTACACGAACGATCGCGTATAACCGTAAGTTAGCGAAAACGTGGTGCTAGATAATGCGTTCATTCGTATTCGAATAACTCCATAGAAGTCGAGTCGCGGTTAAACAATCGATGCATCTCCGCGTGTACATCGTACCATTCTGTTTTTACGCTGACGGGGCAGCATTCTTTTCGACTCGGATCGTGTTTGTTCCGACCGGTACAACACGATCTCGTCGGGGACCATTTGGTAGTAAAATTCAGGAATGTATACCGACCCGTAGTCGTCATCGTGTCGTTACGGCGATCTCGTCTTCCTTTTCGATCGCTCGTATACCAAAGAGTTATCGAGCTTTGTTCGCGGCACCGAGGACTGGGCGCGTCGTCCTCGGACTTTTCGGTTATTCGTTGGTCACAACGAAAAAACGTAGGCAGCACGATATTATGCGCGTATATACACGCGTACGGTACACGAACCATCGACGGGACCGAGACACGGATGATACCTATAACGTTAGCCGGGAAGAAGGGGCGAGGGATGGGTCATTTACGACGTATCGAAGTCTTCTACACCGTTCGTTGACTCGGAACCTCGCATTCCCTGCCATTTCTGGTCGCTACCAAAATTATATTCGCGTAAAGTCGACGTGTGTACCGCGATCTTCGCCTTCGGTAACCATTTTTGCCTTCTACAACGATCTTACAGTCTCGAATTCACCGAACCTCTCGACATTCGTTCAGAGCGAGCACCTCCGATGTCGACATTCACCCTTCTGGCGCAGGGTCTAGTGATATAAGCATGATAAAAGTGCTTCCAAGTCTTTTTGAACGAAATTTATACCATTGGGTAGGTTGTTCGAAGAAACCCCATTTCGTAGAGTCTTAATCCCCTATTACTATGCGGTTACGCATGCATCGTCGCGCGTTTAGAACAAAGCTCGGAACTTTCGAATGTCTCGGCGGCGACATCCTCGCGAGTAATCGTGGCCGGAAAGAATGCGTGGCATCTAGGCCAGAAAGAGCGGCCCCGTGATCGAGATCGAAATCGTGGATCGAGTTAAGGATCGATCCAGCGGTCCCGCGTTTCCCGAATACAACGATGGAAGGAAAATTTACGAACGGCGAATATCGAGAAGCGCGCGGAATCCCACAGCGAGCGGCTTTTAATGAGCTTTCGTCTTCGATCCTCGATCGATTCGAGCCGCGTTACCGAAGGTCTGGAAATAAACGACGGTCGGATGGGTGCCGAACGATCCTGGCTCATTTGGCGAAACAAGCTTCATCGTGCCCTACCTCTCCACCCTCCTCCCGTTCTCACGGGGGTGAAAAAGGACGAGCTGCGAAATAGAACGCGTCGTCGAAACACGGCGTTTTTCGACGGAGCTGGCTCGGGACCCCGGTACGAGTGTGGTTTCCTCGACGAGGACGAAAACGTAGGCAGCTTAACATTAGTTGAGCCGAGAAGTTGGACGGCAAAGGGGGCCCCCGAGTGGTAATTTACGAGGTATCGAAGACCTTGTACACTCCTACCCGCCAACGAGCCGGCCTCGCCCCGCGGAATCCAGTCTTGGCCTTAACGCACCGATACCTTTCCCATGACCACTTTCGGCCTATCTGTGCACACAGCGTGTGTGCACGGGTATAGTCATCGGCAACGATCCCTTCTCCTTGTACGCGGAAAGAAGACCCGCGTTTCGACGCCTCCTTCGCTTTGGGACATTGCTAGGAACGTTGTTAGAGTAGGCAGTATACCTACTTATTAGGTATACTGGGGTACTGGGAGTACACTTTAATAGGTATAATTAGAATACACTTTATTAGCCTTACTTACAGTACACTTTATTAGGTACACTTGGAGTACGCTTTATTGGGTATACCTAGAGTGCACTTCGGTTATAGAGTACACTATTAGCTATGCATAATCTCTTGTACTCCTTCATTTCTTTTGGGTCATCCCACGCGGAATCGATCACTTTTTCGAATTTTTGTCTCAGAAACTAATTTTATCTCTTTTATCACTTGACTATTTTTGTCTCAGAGAATACTCGACCGATTGAGTAACATTTTTTTTTTGTTTTATTCATAAACGCTTGGGCTACTGGAAAATATTCTTTCTGACTTCGTCAATTTGTTATATAATATGACAAAATTTAAACGAAATCTTCCAAGTAAAAACAGGGTCATTTAGTCATGTACCAGGTGTTGATCAAGACCAGTGGTGTGATGTGCGGTTGATTTGTGCATTCACTACTTGCGAACAAGAAAATGGTTTCGAGAGCGAAGTGTTAACCGAGAGATGGCATCCATGCCCGTAGCTGTACACGGTGCTATAAGGCTGTCTGGATGTTTGTGTCTTTACCATTTACAGCGTTCCATCCGTGTCGACGACGCGGTAGGGTACCTTGTCGATACAGTCTATCCTGAACCTCTGCTCTCCTCTCATCCCATCTCCTCTTCCTCTTTGCTCGTGATCCGCGTGATTTCTCTTCTTAACGTCACCTATCGCCCGTGAAGTGTCAACGAGGCGATTTCTTAGCGCCGGTCGTTCCTCTGCCCTCGAACAAATGGTTCGCCGACACGCGTCCCGGATTAAGTCCTCCTCTCCTGCCTTCGATACCCTTTACCGCAGTTTCCTGTTGCCCTCTTTTTGTCCCTGTTCCGCGTGGTACCCCGGTTTCCGCGGACGTTCCGCGTTGCACGCCGGCTCTCAGAACTCTTTCCACGTATGCACGTGGACGTTGAGACATCGTTCAATTGTCCTTTCAGGCCGGTGTACCTTCTCTTTCTTGTTCCGCGGGGTTAAACCTGCGCCCGATCGATTCATTTGCATCCGCGAGCGCGAGTGAAATATGCCAGCCACGACATTCTTGCTCGGTTTGTTAATCGGCGCGTGTCGTTGACAATTTTATGGGGCCGTCGTACGCGGTGGTCCATGAATATTTGATACACCAACGTACTATCTACGACCCAGGAGTTAGCGTATCGACTCACTCGTATTTTCAGTGGTAGGATCTTATTGGTTCGCGTGGTCATGCATACCAGTTAACTCAAAGAATATAAACAATCGGCGATCCTCAATCGGCATCAAGTTCGAAGGATTCGCGATGAGGATAGGTTTACTTCTTATGTTTCATTTCAACCTTCTCACGCGCCAATTCCTGGATGACTGTATGTACATTCATATAAGCATTAAGGTGTCCAGAATCCAACAACATTTGAACTTTCGGTTCTCGCGAACTTCACTTCGATACTTTTAATCATTCTCGATAATTTTAGTCCTTTAACTGCGTATACTTTTTGTAGACTCAAGCGCAAAGTTTACCGATGTAATTTTATTACAGAAGCGTATATTCTATCTTAAAACATTTTTTTGTGTTGTATTTATTTTATTCTTAGTGGTACATGAACCTCAGTTACTGTTTGGTATTAGCAAAAATTAGCTAGTTATTTATGTACCACACTCTTTGGCCATAATTTTAGACCGCAGATTATAAACAGCACCCGCAGTTGAAGGGTTAATAGTCAACGATACTTTTAATAAAAAATATTTGACCTTCGAATGCTTCCCATTTTGTGGGACATAAAAAAGTGTCATTCCACAGTTTCGTATCTGGCGATTGTTCGTGCGCTGCAATTGGATTAAATTGATGATACCGATCAGAGATCGGTAGATAGCACCGAATGATAAGTCGATTCGGCCGGAATATTACGTGTCAGCATGAAATGTGCTAGCTTGCGGTGGGATCGTAATTAGGTCGTCTATGAGGTATTAGATCACGCTATACCTGAATAGGTATATCGTGAATGGGAGATAGACCTCGTGCTGGTCTCCCGAGGTTCTCAAGATTGACCGATATCAACCTGCACCCTCGAAACCATTGATTAATAACTCGTTCGCTGGAAAACGGTTCGAGTAATTGAATCGTTCTCTCGAACGCTTAACTAACGAGAAGTCCGTGTTCACCGCATTCGACCGCTTCTAATCCATTTTATTTATCGACGCGATTTTCAGCGTCGCGAGCCTGTTCCGATTTACGGTTTGCATTAAAGCTGCAACGAGACATAGGGGGTTAATTCTTCGAAAATGGAACATCGATTGCAGAAAGTGAAAACATTTATTACGGATAATCATCTATCTGGTTGATGTAATGTGTGATCGCGAAAAGCGTGCACAACTTGTACTTAGTTGTAATAAACAGAATACATTTCGAATAAATGATATTTGAACAGGTATTCGTTGCATTAAAAACTGTAAATATTCTCAAAAGTGTCCACTAACACTAAACCTACTGAAGCGTTTAAACCTACAAGCCTTTTAACAAGTTTCTAATTTTTAGTTACAAGGAATGATTTTCATCGAGGTAAACAATTAATGTGATCATTAATTTGTGTTTCATGGTTCGTTCATTTGTTTCACAACTTCATTTTTAATTTCAGAATAAAGGTGCATTATACTATTATATGTACTATTATACTAGTTTCAAAATCTATAACACAATAAACGGTTCGATGTGGTCCGAAATGATCGTCCCGTGAACGCTGTTCGATCAGCTGGTCGCGATTAGGTTTCCTTTTCCACGGCACGCGGATTAATCAACTTCCATTGTAGGCTTGTTTATGCGCGAAAAAGCTCGGATGTATTCGCGCTGATAACGGAGCTATGCGAGTGTAGGCTCGCGCCGAGCCGAGCGGAATGACGCGTTTAAATTTCCCGAGTTCGCGCACCGCGCAGCGGATCCCCTTGACGCGACGAGTTAAGTCGCCGATAGATGTACTGTAACGTCGCCGAGAGTAAGTTAAGGGTCGTGAAGTTGTCGAGCCGACGAATTATTTCCCTCGTGCGCTTTGTATAACCCGTGTTGTCAATCTGTCATCGGTTATGCCCGGCTCGTACTGGCCGGCTCGCGAGCGCGTATTTATGGAGCTAAACCCTTTCTCCCGTCGCTCTTTCTTTCTTTTTCTCCCTCTTTTTGTTTCTTCGAAACACCGTGTACCAAATATCGCGTGTATCAACGGCCGAGTTATTTCCCGCGGAATTTCGTTCTCAATTAATCGGGCAACGCCATCGATCATCGGTTCCAGCCTGATTATCGCGTAGACGAAATTGTGTGGCAGCTGCGGACTCGAAAACATTCTTCGGGCCGTGTCCATCGATACAATCGAGTCCGCGACGCTTTGTGACGCTTGACCAGGAACCACCAGATCGGAATTAGAACATTTCACTTCGAAAGTACCAGTTCCTGTTTATTGCGCTGCCTCGTGGAGCGTTTAACCCTTTACGCTCGAGCGGCGACCGAGAGATTTCATGCGACAATTTTGTGTAATTAACTTTTAACTGCATTTGTGGTATCACCACAATATCATAATATGAAAAAAATTCATCAAACTTTTTGTTAAAAATTTATCAAACTCTATGATCACAATTCATACAAATTTTTTGATCAAGATTCATCAAACTTTCTGATCAAGATATATCAAACTTTTTGATCAAGATACATCAAACATTTTGATCAAGATTCATCACACTTTTTTTTCAAAATTCACCAAACTTGTCACTCCTCCGTTGATCGTGGCTCAGCTTCGTATTTCTCTTGGATTGTATAAATAAATCAGATAAATAGGTTACTTGAATATAACTTTTCATTTGTCATAATATATTAATAATATATTTGTACATATTAATTATATACAATTAAAATATATATTTTTTTTAAAAGAAAAACAGTATATATATCATATTATATTAAAATACATATTTTATTTTATTACTACTTATAAAGAATTAAAAATATATTTGTTACTCACCCTGCACTATATCAATACATTTTATTGAAAACACATTTCTCAATCTATTCTGTAATTTGACACTAGATTCACAGAACTGTACTACCGAGAAATTTTTGTGTAAATGTAAGTTATTCTTAAATCTAGTGTTAATTAAGGCGTGGGTGAAAAAAATTGAGGAGCGCAAAGGGTTGAACGTAAAAGGGATAATTCCATGTATTCCGTGCGCTCGAGGGTGCAAGATAAATAGACACATTCCGTAAGTGATTCCGTGGCGTTGAAAGTGTTCCAAAATTTGTATACATTAGTACGGTAAATTATATCCTCCGAGTGAGTCGGGAAATTGATGCCCCGGCTCGGGCTTCTGGCACCCCGGCGCGAGAAGCTAAACAGATTTTCGTCTCGGTGATCAGCGAATCATTCGACTCTCAATCTTCCCCGCACGTGAATATATCTCTCTTACCTCGTGGATTTGCTCCAAAAACCACGAACCGTCTCGTGTCTCTCCATTTCGTCTCCCGCGTTCCGCTCGAATCCGTCGTTTTAATTAAACTCGTTACCACCATCTTAATTGGGAGGTTCTCTACCGATTCCTTTCTTACTTACGCTCATTGGCCGATGAAACTCGCGTTCCTAATGACTGGACTTAAGTTATCCGGATAATTGACATGGTACTTTCTGCGAAAGGTCAACCAGTGAAACTGGGAACTCGAATTGGCAGTTCGATATCTTATGACCCGGTCACGGTTTCGATCGCGTGGTTTAGGATCGTTGCAGAAAATCGGTGCACGAAAGTTCGTTTTAACACTGACACTATCAAAGTGACCGTTTTACAAGTTGAGTACATTAAATGACAAAATTTGTTGAATTTATTTTCTTGAAGTCTATACTGATTCTCGTCGGGGTAAAGAATTAACACGTGTATTGATTTATGTTACATCGTTTGTTCATTTATTTTTCAATATGGTCTTTATGTACAAAATAATTGTGCATTATATGTTGATAGTTTTAGTGTTAACCCTTTGCTCACCATTAAACTTAATGCAACGATGTTGAAAAAATGACATTTAACTGTAGTAAAAATATTCGAACATTTGCCAGAAATAAAATATAAATGATTATCGAATTAAATTGTATTTACTTCGATTGAAAATCGTTATCGGTTAAATTTTAATGGCCAAAGAAGGCGAAAGAGGGAGATCGTCGATTTATTCGCCAGTTTAGTGTAATTGTTGGAAGATAGGTTATAGTTCGTGCTCTCGGCTAATAAGTTGGTGTCTCGTCCGTGGAGGAGGCAGCTATATTTTTCAAATTAATGTCCGGTAATCTTCGGTCGACAATCGTTTCTAAAGGGGATTACGTGACAGGACGACCGAGAATGATTAAAACGGAACCCTACGCGACGGCCAGAAGAATGACGATGACCATTATATGTTAATGCCCGGCCACACGCCATACGACGATCACCGTGGCCTTTTCAGCATCCTTCGTTCTGCGTTCCCGGTTGAAAACTAGTGTCTTTCAAGACTTTTCGCGGGATATTCATCTCTTAGTTTAACGGTTATCGTTACAAATCATCTCTTACAATTGTATTCGAACGCTGCGAGTACAAGAACCTTTGCAACCTTCTTGAAACTCTGTAAATAGACGCAGAATAAAATATCACAGATTTTGATACTCGATGTAAAGAATATTATAGAGTTTGTCATACGAGGTAACAGAATATCAGAGATTACATTCAATTACATAGTGTGAATTAACAGGATACTGGAGACTTTTTTGATTCATTGTTGCGCGATGAAAAATCTATTATACCTTTGCACTTTCACTCGTTATTTGATTTAATGCAACAATTTTTAATAAATAACTTTTAACTACATTTGTTGTGCTACACGCGTGATGTTTGAACACAGCGAAACAGTCGATATCGGCAATTAATACTAAAAAATTAATAATTTCATATAATTGATGAAACTTTTTAGCCAACTGTTATTTGCCAACAGTAAAAATGGTTTCGAGTGTGGAGGATTAAATCCATCAACGGATTCACTGCTAAGTACGACATATCTCGTAGTGTTTTTTTCTTTACTACGAAATATCTTCTGGTTGGCAGCGAATGGTTTTATATTAAAAGGATGTGAATGGTTTTATATTGACTACTAGATATTATTACATCTTGAAAGTACATCTGTTTTCCTGTGTCATGATATTGGCGTATATAGCATACGTGGTATGTTCTATAATAGCGTATGTTCATGTATGTATATATGGATATGTATATGTATACATATATAGCATGTATAGTATAATGTATGCCATGGTCCAGGGCAAAACTACGAAGGTTTGACAGTCAGTGAATGGGTTAAATTCCATTTATACTATCAGGGGCCACAATGAGTCGTTGTTTATCGCCCGCCACCGAGTAAGCCACACGATCGAAGAAAAAAAGAAAGATTAATGAACGTCGCGATTTCTCGTGAATTTATCGTTTAAGGGAGCAATTCCCCCGGTAAATTTGGACGCCATTAACGATATTAAGAGTGCTTGCCCTTCGCTCGGACGAGCTTCCGGTTTAATAGCCCTTTCAGAGGCTCTGCCGCGTCGAATTCATCATCGAGATAAACATCGGTTTTTCAGCGGATAATGTTTCACGTTCGGAGGATACACCCGACCGATCGTTAATTATCGGCAACGATGCACGTCCCGAACTTTTCTATCGCCGCTTTTAATGACCGTCGTTAGAGAGGATCGGGCTAAGTTTTACGAGGAGCATCGGGTGGCAGATTGAAAGCGGTTGGTGACCAGGTGCCGTTTCCTACGAGGCGACACCAATCTGCGCCATCTGCCAAATCGCTCCCCCTCGGGGATGCTCTAAATTTTAACTCGAAATTATTTCGACCTGACCCACGTGCACGCGCGTAAACGACTACCCCGTTAAACCCTTTTCTATAATTACGCTCGGAAGAGACAAAAAAATGTCGGCGTTCCTGCAACGAGACGTTTCGACCAGACGAGACCACAACGTTTTTGGGGTCGGAAAATTTAACACCCTTTGCTCGACGTCTTTCGGAGTGAAGGACTTCATTGGATCATGATGTTATTAAGTGTCTTAGCTCTAGTCTCGATTAATGAAAATTTATTATCAACAATAAATTATGTGTGATATACAAAAATGTTTTTAGTTTGAATTGAGTTAGATCATTTTCAAAATTAACACTAGATAAATTCCATATAATGTTGAAACAACTGTCTAACGGTTCATTTTTGACAATATCGTAAAAATTACATTGAATTAATTCATTTTAAAATAATGTGGCGTGAAATGACTGATAAACTCGTCTTTATTTTAATTTTGACTTAGACCACTTTCATGATTATGATGTGTAAACATAACGAAACAGCTAATAACAGCTAATATTAGGGAGGTACAATTTATTGAACAGCGTTATCGTAGACCCTCTTCGATCTCATCAAGTAATCGACGTTCCGGAGTGACACGTAAGGGTCGTTTACCCGGAAGATGGCGAGCGTATAATCCGATCCGTTCGCGTGTTTTACGTAAGAGTCTCTCGAAAACTCGGCACCCAAGTTTTCGTTCCAGTCGCGCAGAGGTTGTCTCATAACAATAAATATCCACGGTTAATGTCAACCGAGCTGCGGCCACGAGGTGGCTCGTTCACGGTGAAACTCTATCTGTCGATAGGTTAACTGGCTGCCAGTCGTAGGATTCGCATCGTTGGTTTTTGCCCGTGGATTTAAAAGTACGAGGAGCGTGCGTTGCCTCAGCTTCCTGGCTCGTACGGATTCGATTCTTATTAGGTGCGATCCACGGTGCCGATGCTCTCACGACCCAACACAATACTGTGAACTGTCGCGAACTGTAAATAGACCGCGTTCTCTTGACGCTTTATTTGCCCCGTGTCTAGATTTTTCGCCGGATAAACGCCGTTTCTATGTTCAGCCGACCACTTTTCCCCGCGATAATCGCCGTTGATGATTCCGACAAGATAACCGGAGCCACTGGTACCTTTCGAAAGGGAAACGTTTCGCTGCTCGGCTCGGCGTGAAACTTTCGCAACTTCCTCCTCCCGCGACAGGGCTCGTGCTTTTCATCGCGAGAAAATCTACTACGGTCTCGTGATTCGATTACATTCTTGCTTGTTACTTGCTCGACGTTTATGTCCTCTTTCGTTTCCGTTCCTTCGCTTTCGCGGTCGAGCTTCGCGCAATTTTCCCTTTCGGTGTGTTACCACGTGGGCAAAAATGATTAACCCCTTGACGTACTTTGACGAGATTGACTCCTGACGCATTCACATCTCAAATGTACCAAAATCGAATTTTGAATACTCCGAAACTTGAAGTTTACATCCGATTATAATTCGTGTGGTCGAAGTTCGATGAATATAAAATACTCGTATCATTAAAATTTTTTTTATTCATTTTAACTATCAAAGCGGATAAGTCTATCATTTTACAAATTTTCTACACAAAATGACAAAATTTGTTTACGCGGTTTGGGTAGAATTGGTTCTTCATACAAATACTTTAATCGCGAGTCGAGGGGATGGTGCCACCTGTTGTTATAATTCACCCTCACGGTGCATTAACGTTAAAATATTTTCTCCCTAGTCTTCTATCAAGACCCTCTTCCCCAAATCCATTACCGGTCTTACCTTAATACGTCTGCCACAGTGAAGCCCGATGTATGTGGTCAGACACGCTAATAGAGATTATTAGGAACACGAGTACGTAATCTTTCAGTTTCATCTCTTAATCTGTTAGTGTATATCATTGCCCCAATAAGAACCCTCCAAAATTTGTCTCGTTCGCTTTTCTTATAAATAATTGAGTTAACTGATTTTGGGGATCTGAGAATTTGTGGATTTGGGAATTCGCGGAGTTGGGAATTTTGGGATTTGGGAATTTGGGGATTTGGGAATTCGGGGATTTGAGAATTCGGGAATTTGGGTATTTGGCGATTTTAGAATTTGTGGATTTGGGGTTTGGGGGATTTGGGAATTCGAGGAGTTGGGAATTTTGGGATTTGGGAATTCGGGGATTTGAGAATTTGTGAATTTAGGGATTTGGGAATTTGGGAATTCGGGGATTTGGGCATTTTAGAATTGGAGAACTTGAAAGTTTGAGTGTCACCCGTACATTGGTGACATGGCGGCCAAAGTGTTAATAGCGTAATACGCTGTTAGAAAGTCGTGCCATTAATCCCACGTACCTTCGAGATTACTCGTATCGTTTTTCCTGCACGTACGATCTCGTTGTCGTCGAGGAGAACAGTTTTAGAGCGTCGCTGATAAACCGTCCTCGGGGACTTAGACTCGATCGCTTTGTCGCGTCGTCTACGTTTACGGGAATGGAGATCGAGTATCTTCAGCGCCTCCCTCGAGCTTTCTTTTTTTTTCCCTAGCTCTTCAATTCTCTTCCGTTCTCGAGCTGGCTCGCTTTTCTTCGCCAGATTCTTGGCCCGAGCGTTGCGCAGCTCGTTGGTCCTTCGGGAGATCGATTCCGACAATCTATCAGCACCTCTCGTGCACTCACGAATATCGAACTTCTTCGAAAATACGATCTCTCTTCGATTTCTTGCGCTCGATGCTTAACATACCTCTGTTTAATCCCTAAATTTTAGGTTGAGGCGACCGTACCTGGCTCGATGACTGTGGACTGGCAACGCGAGAGGTACGATGTTTGTTTTATGAAACTAAAAATCTAAAAAACAATGCGGAAGTTGTACACGCATATACGTGATTTTGATATTTGAGAATGTGGGGATTTGGGGATTTGAGAATTTTGGAATTTAAGAATTCGGATATTTGGCAATTCGAGGGTTTTGGTATTTGGGGATTTGAGAATTGGAGAACTTGGGAATTTGGGGATTTGGGAATATGGGAATTTGGGGATTTGGAGATATGGGAATTTGGGGATTTGGGGATTTGGGGATTTGGGAATTTGGGAATTTGGGGATTTGAGGATTTGGGGATTTGGGAATTTGGGGATTTGGGAATTCGAGGATTTGGGGGATTTGGGAATTGGGGGATTTGGGAACTCGGGGATTGGGGTATTTGGGGATTCGGGAATTGGAGAATTTGAGAATTGGAGAACTTGGAACTTCGGAAACTTGTGAAGCCGATTAGTAAAAAAATGAGACGCTCAGGAATGCTCGTAAAATTATAAACATTCGGAATATCCAAATATACCGATTTAAAAAATCAATAACCATCAAGTTTACAACTCTCCCGGAACGAAAAGCGAATGGTGGGTGGTCCATCCCGTAAATCATCCTTGGTCACGAGAAGCCTACGTTGTGCCGAATTGCGCGGACTCCTCTGTTCGTGTGAATTACACGCGAAGAAAAAGTTCGTCGAGAAAATGTACGATAGAAAATGAAGATTGCAAAGAGTTAAATTTCGTTGCGTTTCGTTTCGAAGTTGTGTTCGCGCGGGACCGAACAATGCGTGTTTAGGGTACTCGGTTCATTAACACATTCTCCTCGGGCTTTTAAACGGAAGATTTACACTTGGAGCCTCGGTCGTTTTAATGGCAACATCTTTTAAACTACTCCGCAAACATCGTAGCGTTCCTTCGCTCGCGTTGCCTCCAATCCGTATACAAGAACGAACGAAATTCAACGTGCGCCTTGTAAATGTTGCCTGACGAGTTTCGGCGGGTGAAACCATGCGTTAAATTGCTCGAGTCCTTGTAACTTCTTTCTTAGATGAAATAGAGATTTTCTGAACACGACCGGAGAGGATTCTTTCAGGTAGTCGCATACTAAACGAAATTCATTTGACGCATATTACGATAGGTTCATTAGACGATGCTCCAACGAATAGATACTGCGTTACTGTTGCAAACTGCAATTTAATATACAGGCTCCGTCAAACTTCGTGGTTTATGCTCGAATTACGATCATTTTACGTAAATACGTTATGTACAACGTACATATTATATGCACATCATACATATGTCATATACATTGCACATATTGTATGTACATCGTACATATGTCATACACATCGTACATATTGTATGCACATCGTAAATACATCATATGTATACATAGTACATACCGCACGCACATCGTAAATACACCGTATGCATCGTACATATTGTATGTACATTGTACATATGTCATATACATCGTACATATCATATGTACACCATACATAACTCATATATATCGTACATATCGTATGCGCATCGTAAATATGTCATATACATCGTACATATTATATGCACATCGTAAATATGCCATATACGTCGTACATATTGTCATATGCATATGTAGATATCTGTTAATAGGCTATTTCGAAGGATTTGAAATAGTACTATAATATTTTTAGGTTCAACCGTAATATTACAATGTTAATATTCAAATATAATATCGCACGTTTGAAGGTGTCAGTGTTCATTGAATGTTACCGTGTCGATACACACGCATTCTCCACATTTTATACACACCGAACAATTCGCTTCGACATCCCACACGTATGACACGCGTTTTTTTCGCGTCTGGGTATATTATAAACGCATAAACACACCGAACGAAAATATTCGGGACTGTAAAATTTGAATAAAATCCGCATCAATTCGAAGTCGTAGTATGCCCGGATGAAAATTTGCAGGAGGCAGTTTCGAATATCCATCATCGATCCCCGTTGTATCCACGTTGTCGGGATTCTTATTACTGGCAACCCCGTCTCCTCGTTCCCACAATGAAAATGTGTGCACAGCGAATAGCCGGCCGATCATAAACTATCCTCGCCACGTAGTCCTGATCGTTTTGTCGCATCGCGTAGGTTTACGGTAACGGGGATCGAGTAACTTCAACACCTCTACACCGTTCGTCCCCTTCTTGTTCTTCAATTTTCTTCCACCCCGGCGTTCCACGGTCTGGTCCCTCGTGAGGGCAGACCCCGACGGAGAGAAAAAGGGGAAAAGACGAGAAGAGAGAGAGAGACGAGCCAGCCAGATCGGCTGAGATGTAACTGGAGAGCACATTACCTGGTATTAAGTCACCGAGATAACTACCTGTGTGGGAGGTTCCGCGCACCGGAGCTTGTGCGTAAAATACGACGACGCGACCACGGTGCTTGCTGGTCGTTTTACGAAATATCCCGATTTTTCTCCTTCCCCCTCGTCTGGTAACGCGTGTGTCAACGCGAGGACACTCCAGGAAGCGCGAGACCCGGTGAAACCAACGAGGAAACACAGAGGATGGTCCACCCTTTTCCCGATTTATACCGACCGTCCTGACATCACGATTTCCAATCGTGTAACGCGTATATCATCGGATCGCGTTTTTCGAACTTGTTCGGTTTCGTCTTCGTTCGTGTTTATCTGCTCGGGGCTGACCGCACCGAGAACCAGCCGGGGTTTGGGGAACCTTCGGGAGCGTTAAAATGACTTTCTTGTCCTGTTTGGTTAACGTTCGCGCGCAAGATGAATGTTTCGGGACCGATAGGCGAACAGACCGATCATTCGGATATAAATCTTCTTCGTATCTCTGATCTATACTGTTTATCTTACTATTCTATTTGATCGAACAGCCTTCGTGTTCACGCACGCTTTTGGAAGAATAGAGGCGATGAGAATGTTATTGTACACGTTATCACGACAGTGTTCGAACGATGATATACTTCTAATCGAGAGACAGAATGTACATGATATAAAATATTCTAGGATTATCAGATATGTGTAGGATAGGTGAGGGTAACGTGTACAAATTTCACTGAAATGAAATATTTGAAAATTTTGCAAAAGAAAATTTGACAGATAGTGAAGTATATTTGGTCCACCAGAAAATTGATTCCAGCAGGACGATGATAGAAAGCATTCGGTAAAAACTGTTCAAGAATGGTTACTTTACAATACTCCACACATATTGCCACATCCACCACATAGTCCCGACCTCAATCCCACTGAACATCTATGGACGAGGTGGAAAGAAAATTAAAAATCACATCGAAAGAAGAATTGAAACGGAAGAACGTTGAAGTATGGCGGTCTATAGACATAAATGTTCAAAAGTCTAATAGTCTTTCTAACTCGGACGTTTGTTACATCATATCAGTGAAATCTCTACACTTTATCCACATATGGAGAATATGTGTGTTATTCATATACATATTTTATACAAACATATGTTATATGAGTTCAGTGAAATCTCCACACTTTGTCCACATATGGAGAATATGTGTGTCATCCCCATGTATGGACCCTATACACAGAACATAGGATACATATACAATACATACGATAATTTAAAAATATTTTTATACTGTGCTGTCTACGTCTCTTTCCATTACCTTTTTACCGGTGCTTACTATTAAAAACGAGGAAAAATTGCGATACGAATGCAAGGTCGTAAATACATCACGAATCGTGTTCTATCAACTGATTGTCGCACCGAGTAACCAGTTACGCCGGTCAAATTCGACACAGTGTTTACTCTGGCGAGTATCGCGAATAAATCTTGCTCGCTCGACGCATTTTATATCCGCGTTCGGGTCAACGCGATCCTTCATTTCGCGCGAGGGTTAAATCGAGGAAACGGTCGGACAATAAACCGGCAACCGGTGGATCGTCGAGATCAAGCGGCAATTTACTCGGATCGGTACTCTTCCGATAAATTCACCCGTTACGGGAAACGACACGCGCATACGCGGAGCGGTGTACCGGAATTTGCACGTTTATTGTCGCATTAATAATTCATGGTGTTGCGCAATTTTTAATCAGCTGCCGTTCTGTCATTGATTGATGCTGCCCTCGCGCCCCCATGGGGCTCGAAATTTACATACAGAACGAAAAGGGAAAGTATTGACACGTGATACGTTCCTACCAAACAAGCAGCAAAGTCCAATCGCACGTCATAATGGCGCCGTTTTCTCTCTTTCTTTCTCCTCGGCCGTTCATTCTTCTGCCACGGACCGGTGTCTTTCTTTCTCGTTCTACTCTTTTCGTTTCTCTTTCGTCCTTGTCCGACCGACTCGAAGGGATCCCACAAAGAAGCTAACAAATCGGCCGCGGTGCAGGTGAGGCTTTTTATTAAAAAATTTTTATTGCACCCCGCGCAGCGAAGCATACGTCGTCGTCGTCCTCGTCGTCTTCGTCGTCGTCGTCGTTGTCGTTCGGGGCTCCGCTCGAAAAACCTGTTTGCTTCTGCCGCCACCATCACCACCACCATCGCTTCCTTTCACGAGATATTGCTTTACAATACTATATTATATTGCACGGTACGTCGAATTTCGCCTGTTTGGATTTAACGAGAGACTCGCCGGACGATTGCAACGGAGATGGAGAACCGTGTACTCTCGCAGCGTATGCGAATCGCCGTCCCTCGTGGAACACCATAGCGGTACGTCGTTACTCATCGTCGCGTATCACTGTGCTAACAAATACCTCCCCTCGTTTATTCTTTCCTTTTTCGCTCTTTTGTCTTTCTCCAAATCGAAAATCGACCCTTTACTTTCGTTACACGACCGATCACGTTTCACGTGTACACGCTCCTCCGAGATATTTTAATTCGAAAACCACGGCTCGTACGAGTACATATGCGGTAAAAATCGATGGGATCGTAGATTGCGAATTTATTTTGTAATTCGGTGTTGCGTTACATTGATTGTTTCGTGTATCGCGTTAAGAGTACCTCGCAGTGTTAGTCGATTCAGTTATACAAATGCAGGTTATATTGGTTGCTTACACGTTTAGCAAAGTAATTTTTTTTAGCAGTTTATGGGAAGTTTGCACTTGATTGACAAATTTTATTTCGTATTTGATCAACAAGTTTTATTTTGTATTCGATCAACAAATTTTATTTCGTATTCGATTAACAAGTTTTATTTTGCATTCAATTAATAAATTTTATTTTATAATGTATTGACAAACATTGCTTCGTATTTGATCAACAAATTTTTTCATAGTTGATCGACAAATTTTATTTCATGTTCAATCAACAAATTTTATGTCGTGTTCGATTAACAAATTTTATGTCATATTCGATCAACAAATATTATTTCAAACTCGAACAACAAGTTTTATTTTATATTCGTTCAACAAATTGTGTTTTATAATTTATTGACAAATGTTGTTTCGTGTTCGATCAACAAATTTTATGTCATATTCGATCAACAAATATTATTTCATAGTCCATCAACAAGTTTCATTTTATATTCGACCAATAAATTGTATTTTATAATCTATTGACAAACGTTGTTTCGTATTTGATGAGCAAATATTACTTCATATTCGATCAACAAATTTGATGTCATATTCGACGAGGAAATTTTATGTCATATTCGATAAACAAATTTCATTTCATAGTCCATCAAGTTTTATTTTATATTCGATCAACGAATTTCATTTTATCATCAATTGAGAAACGTTGCTTCGCGTTTGATGGGCAATCATTTCCACCGACGATGATAGCCACTGAAATTTTCTCGAGCGACCGAAGCATTTCGTCCACGACGGCCTAACGGGCTGTCCCATCGTCGAATATATCTCTAACAAAGGAGTTACGACGTCTCAACTGTCCACTAATTATTCCTTCACTCACGAGAGCACATCAATTCTTCCTAATTGCCCGGGGCCCGAAAAAAGCCGCGACCCCCCTAATTGTCGGTAGGAATTAATTCGTCGACATGAAGTTAATCCACGCTACGATGACGATCGTAGCGTGGCGCGACAAATCCGTACAGCGGACTTCTTTCCGGGGCCGGCTCACATAAGTACAAAGTACGTGGTTCGTAGGTGTAGACGCGTCGCCATTAATCTTGCGAGATGCCCCGTGTAACATTGTCGAGCGGGGCCGCGGGTTCGCCGGCAAAAACGCAGCGGAATTCTAGCAGGGGATTGGCAACTTTTTTCCGATATATCCACGGCCGAGCCGAATGAACGTCCAAGCAAATGCTAGGTCCTTAACTCGCCGGTATATTGCCGGGCAACGCATGTAGAGACAAGCTTTATGGCTCTATAAATTGTTGTTTCGGCCCTCTATTGTATATCTTTATTGACCTCGGTGCGGCCGTACCAGTTAACCGGAATGCCATTAATAACGGAAATGGATATTCGATTAGCCGCATCGGTACCGGATAAAAACGACCATCCTTCGACGAGTGCCCGAAAGACAACGAGATCGGACGACGAGAGAGAAATCGGCGAAACGTTACGTTTGAGTCACAAGACGCTCTTTAGATTTCGTGTCGAAAAATCCCTGTACAGTTTGAGTGCTATGGACGGTGTAGTCACTGATTTTCGTAGGAGCGTGCTCGATTGTACTGACGCACATATAACTAGGAAATAATATTATTAACCCTTTGCACTCGAAAGGTGACTCACACTTAATACAGCAATTTGGAACAGGTACTTTTTAACTATATCTGCTGTGCTGGATATATAATAAGCACAACGAAACAGCTCAAAGTTGTAATTAATATTAGAGAGGCAAGAAAATTTAAAAAAATTCATGTAACTTTGGAATCAAACAGTTTTAGAACTGCATATATGATGTATAAACATAACGAAACAGCTAATAGTTGCAATTAATATTAGAGAGAGAACAAAATTTAAGAAACTTCAAACTTTGAAGTAAAACAGTTTTAGAACTGCATATATGATGTACAAACACAACGAAACAGCTAACAGTTGCAATTAATATTAGAGAGACAAGAAAATTTAAGAAAATTCAAACTTTGAAATCAAACAGTTTTAGAATTGCTAGCTACCAGTAAAAGTAACTTCGAGTACAAAGGGTTGAAACTATATCTGCTACAATTTCTTGCTAGTGAGGTGTATAAGCCCCACGTGGTCTAAAAGTGTTCAAAAAACGATGTGACACGGAACGTGTTAAGAGTATTAAAAATTTATGTAATGTTTGTTATGTGTGTGCTGTGAGTGCGTGACGATTGGAAGTACGACAAGGGGTTAATACGGGACGAGAGTGTTTGCTCGGGGATGAAAATACAGCGATGCTAGACGCAGCCAGGGAAGAAGAGAAACGCGGCAAAAAGAGGCTGGGATTCGTCGGATGCCACGTTGTTCCTCCTCGGCTAAACGAATTACTCGGCCGTGCTACAGAAGCATCCGCTTCGTCAACGATCCCGCGATACCGATAAGGAATTCCTTCAAACGACGGGGAAAACGCAATTAACAGAGAGACCGGGGTACCTGAAAAATTTCGGCCCCGGGACCGTGTCGATTTTATTCAACGACGACCAGGAATTCCCGACATCCTTTGTCTTCGATGCACGGCTTGGTTCGATGCTTCTGCACCCTTCGTTCGGTGTTAGGTCCTTTTATCTGACCTGATCGATCGACAAACTTTTCGGGTTTCGGTGGCGTTCAAAGTCGCGAGGTTCCAAAATTCTGACATTTCAATGTCCAACGCTTTCGTAACCCCGGTGTCACAGTCCTCTAAGATTCCAAGGTTTCGAGATTCTGGAGCGTTCTTTTCTGAAATATGAACAATTCGAATTATTTATTCGACAAGCGCGTCAGACATAACGAACTGTTAATTGCTACAAATTTTCTGTCTTAAATTAAAAAATTTGTTAAGATGGTTTTCTGGAAATCTATGCTAATCTTCATCAAATTAATATGTGTATTGATTTACGTTTCATACATTGACTTCACCTTTAACCATACATTTACGAAGGTTGCGTGACTACTTATATTTAAATTGGAACTAAACTATGAAAATAAATAAATAATGAATAATACGTGGACTGGTTTGTACAATAATTCGTTCAACTTCATTATTAACTTCAAAGTAATTATGACTAAAAAGAAGTGATAAACTAAAAAAAGTTCATATGTCGAGACTGTTTTGCATTCACTGATTCTCGAAATTGAACATTCGACCGTATTAAAAATATAAACAAAATATATGTACATGTACACCTGCATACTTGAATATTTACATACTTGAACTACGATTGCGTCGCAAGTGTAACTCGTCATTATAACGCAAGGGTTTAAAAAAACTGTCAGAAATTTCAGTCTCAGAGTCGCATTGACTATAATCAGCCCTTGATCCACAGCGAATATAATGGTCAGGTGAAAATGCAGCTGTATGTCCACTTATGCAAGCAACAAACTACTATTGCAACGAATACATCACCTATGGCCTTCCTATGTCAACTAGCATGTGTATATCAACTTATGCTAGCAATAAAATATTTGCAACGAATACGTCCACCTATGGTCCACTTATGTCAACTAGCGTATCATACGTCAACTTATGCTAGCAATAAAATATTTGCAACGAATACGTCCACCTATGGTCCACTTATGTCAACTAGCGTATCATACGTCAACTTATGCTAGTAATAGAATATTTGCAACGAATACGTCCACCTATGATCCACCTACGTCAACTAGCGTACCATGTGTCTACATATGCAAGCCATAAAATATTGAATACATTGGAATAGCCAGTAATAGCAATCAGCCGATCGGAAACAAATCTGGCGTTAGAAAAACGAGGTTTCACGATGGAGTCGCGAAGGGTGCCCACGCGACCGCATAAATCTCGCGGCGCGAAAATAATAGATCGAATCGCGAGAGGAACCCCCGCCCATAAAGAGATCTCATAATCGCGTTGCATTCGCTAAGCGAGCCACGACCGACTCCGTTTGACCGCTTTATCGGCCAGGATTCTCTGGAAAGGCTGACGATCGCGTCCTTACAAGCTCGTATCCCGATGTTCACCGTGGTCCACACGGTGTGTACACACACGTACATCGACGCGGGAGAGAGAGAGAAACGGTCACGCCGAGCTGATGAAGTGGTTCAATAAAACGTATCAATAAAAACGATTCATAGTCGTGGACGGGAGGCACGCACGCGAGCACAAGCGAGGGAGGCTGTTCGATGAAGAAGAAACGCAGCCGTAAGAAGAGGTAAGTTGGCCAATCCATTACACGGGGATGGCCGGGTTCTACGGAACTCACCCGAGGGTTTCCGCTCCCGATGTAACCAGCCTCGAAACGTAAGCTCGCAGCCTAACTTCCTTTGATCTTCGTATTTTTATGCTACTTTGGTTCATTCTGCGGGTAGACCGAAGGTTGTTAGAATTGTAATTCTTCTTGGTGTTCCTGCTGCTTCGGTGAAAAATTCCTTTCTGTCGCATTTTTTTTTTTTATAAAAACTACTGGGCCCTCGATGTCTTGAAATTTTTTCAGAATTTTTGTAAGTGGTTCAATAAAAGAAATAGTATAGTACACAAACTAGAATTTGCATTTCTAACTGTTATAATTGATGTAGTCGAGATAGGGGTCGAATCTTGGTGTGACATATTTTTTTGCACATGCTGTCAAGTGACCTACTATGAGTAATTTTTGTACCTCGTTCAATAGGAAAAATAACGCAAAAACTGAAACTATTAAAATTACATTTTTTTTGCGAATTTTCGTGAGTATCCTAATATAAGGTAAAAGTGGATAAGCAATGATAATACAAACCCGACTTCCCACGAAAAGTTGCACGCCACCAAAAATGTTCGATTTCAACAAAAATACCAATTTAGAGAAACAAATTGTTGAATACGCAGTTTTACCGATGGGAGTGAAAGGTTTAAGGCATCGATACGCGTACACTCTCGAGACAAAAAAAAGCATACAAGTACCTTTATCAGCAGAAGTCCGGTATCCCAAGCAGCGGCTCAATATCGTAACTAGACTTCCACCCCACGGTAAAATTTCCGCCTGGGTAACCTCGTCCACAATTGATAGGTCCAAATTAGAATTTAAATTTCGACTCGGAAAGTTTCGCCGAGGCTAAATCCTGAGGGGCGGCCCCTTTGTGCCGATGTCCGCGCTTCTGCATACATTCTCGCCCGATAAATATACCCTTTGGCAGTATAATCCAGCTCCACGCGGATTCCTCCAGCACCGGTAGCTTCTGAGAACCTGCCCGAAGCTTCGAACGAACGTGAACGAGAGAAGAGAGAGAGAGAGAGAAAGAGAGACGTTGTTGCTCTCCGACGCAGGCACGCACATCGAGGTGGTTCCTCCCTCGACGTTTCACCCTACCATTCCCCATATATACCCGCTGATTCCCTTGCTCCTTTTTCGCCAGGTTCTTCCCTCTGGAAACGGGCTGTGTTACGCGAGGCCCGCGCACGCACCAACACGCGAGCCAGGAAATCGTTTCTATTCTTTCTCTTTGCCCTTCTTCGTTCTTCCGCTCGCGCTTCTTCACCCACCCCTCACCTTTGTCGTTCTACACGGGACTTGTCTCCCTACGGCGCTGCTTACAGATTGCGTACAAATAATCCGCGGAATCGCGCGCGGCAATACCTGTCCGCCCCCAATTCGTACTAGCTCGCGGTGAATTTATCTTAACGACCGTTCGGGACACCGTGAATGGCGAAAATTACGGCCAACATTCTTAACGTGGCCTCGAATTTTGCCATGGACGCAATGCCAATTAGGTTTCCATTCTTCTGACCTAATTCTAAGCCGGCCATATAACAGTCTCTGGTATCTAATTGCTTCTATAACGCGTTCTCTTCGTCCCTGTAAGGC
The DNA here is from genome assembly GCA_947623535.1 of Coelioxys conoideus. Taxonomy (NCBI): domain Eukaryota; kingdom Metazoa; phylum Arthropoda; class Insecta; order Hymenoptera; family Megachilidae; genus Coelioxys; species Coelioxys conoideus. The sequence goes on along the minus strand of OX392455.1, from coordinate 5,553,814 downwards.
CCACATAAAAATATCTGTATACAGGGTATGTATATATTTAATACACATACATTTCGCATTATACATTATACATACATCATACATATCTGTGTACATTTAAAAGGACTCACCTGAATAACTTGCTTGTTCTTATGAGCTGATGTTATTAGTTTATTTGTAGGTGAAGGTGTCAATGCGATACGAAGATCAACTCCATTTTTTTAAAGGAATGGTATGGTTTTTTTTACTATTTCTATTTTAAGCATTCTATATTTATATCTTAGTGCTCGTTTCATTTAAATTCCTTCGAAAATCCCATTTAACTTGAAGAAAAAGAGCATCATATGTGGATGGCGTGGCAAAGTGTCAACTACCCATCCCATATATAACAACGATGAAAGTAATGTCTATGTATATAACAGTGATACAAGTAATATCTACGAGTATAGCAAGACATAAAACAAAAAAATTTACGAGAGAACCTCCGTGGAAAAATTTCAATTTCGATAAATTCGATGGTATAATGGATTGCCGAAGTTTGCCTGGGGTATCCGTTTCTGGATCCCCCTTTTACGCAACCTCTTCCGCGTTTTCATCGACACCGCGACCACGGTGGTATCCGGTGCGTCCAGAGAAAGAGAAGGAACTCTCGATAAACGGCACGGTGAAAAAAAAAGAGAGGAAGGAGAGTGCGTCTTGGAGCCGAGGCTCTTTGACGCGAGAGTTTCGTGCAGACGCGGTTTTCATGAGCCGACGTCTAGCGAGTTGGTAAGCCCGGCTAATGGATTGCCCAACTTTTTCTCTGTCCTCTTATTCAGCCGCACTCTCATTCATCCTTTCGCGGCCGTTTCGGTCCGGCCCCGCTCCGTGCCTCGGCTTTTGTTCGTCTCGCGATTCGTCCGCCGGGAAATATAACCGGTACACGATGGATCATCGACGAACGGACGATAACACGTGGGGGAGGGTGAACGAACGATACACGCTTCGTGGCAAACCTTACTTTCTGCGTTTATCGCGACGGTTACTTGTCACAACATCGAATTTCGTGACGCGGGGATCCGCCATCGTCGAGGCGCGATTTCTGCTTTTCACGATGAACGAGCTCCCCAAGGATACGGCTCGACATTGAAATCGCGTTGCGAGAGTCGACGCCACGACAGCGTGATTTGCGGCCTTTTCTGACTAAGTCATAACATTCGGAGTTATGGTATTGAACGTCGACGTTAAATCTGTTGCCGCTTAGGTGTCCTTCGTTTTAGCGACGAACGGGTTCCCAATGTTGATTTCGTCCTTTACAGCATTTGAGAGTGCTAGTCGTAGCTCAGAGATGACTAGCTGTTTGCGACGAGTTGGATTAAGTCTTCGTGTCAGACTCTTGGTCATTTAGTATACAAGTTCGAATCAGGGCACAGGTTCAGGCTCGTGCCCTTTCTCCTGCATGAGCTATAATCTGAAGGGTATCCTACTTAACGCTAGTCATGATTTTTCAAGCACTAGAAAGTATCCGACGAAAATTATTATAGGAAAAGGTTGATGGTTTCTCGGTTGACTATTCGTTGCAATGGAAAAAGATTAAAAAATATTTATATATAATTGTCAAGATCACCTAACCTAACTCTATGAGATTTTTTGAAAAAACTCAAAGTCGCAATACCGCGACACGAGATCGAGTGTCACGACATACAGTTTCTTCCGATAACAAAGTCGTAACTTTCGGAGCTGTTCTGCCACTACGTAATCGAAGTACTTAATTTGTCGAGCAGATTTTGATGAAACTCGAAGTCGTAACATAGCGACAGAAGATCGATCGCCATGACGGTTCCAGTGATCGCGGAATTGAACGTCAGTTTTCTCGCGACACGCGAACATGTTTGTGAGAGCGTAGAGGTCGTCCTTCTTCGGCGGGGACGAAATTTGTCGCGCGAGGCGGCTCCGTTCGCGAATTTATTCGCGTCGGGAGTTTCGCCGAGTGGATTTCACGGATTCGAAGGCCGGCAGCGTGTGTCCGGCGACCAGTTCGTCCAGGTAATGGATTGGCCAGCCGACTTTCCTTCTTCCACGTTCTTTCGATTCGCCTCTTTGTCCGTGGAGCGGCTGGAACGCGCGACAGCCCGAACGTTTCGTCGTTCCGCGCGTATTCTTTTTATTAGAATTCGGCATCGGCCAGGGAAACCGCCTCCTTATACCGGCGTCGATAAGATAAAACAATCTTTCGATTAATTAGCAGCCCGTTAGAGCACAGCTTCCTGCTTTTAATTAAAGAAGTGTTCGCGGCGGAGTCGCGAGATAGGTGGAATTTATTACGACGCGTCTTGTAATAAATTTCACTTACCTCTGCCGCTCGACGTTTACCTCGTTCCGTGTCCCGTCCCCGCCTCTCCCGCCTCTCTCTAGCGTAATTGTTATACATGCTTGCATTTCTGCACGCGTCCACATATTGCCACGTCCTGTGTCGCGTTTCGCGTTCGCTCGCGATATCCGCTGCCGTGTTTTATTGCCCTCTTGAAACAGCGCCCGGCGAAAACGCGTCGCAACGCTCGCGCGTGTTCGATGCCTGCTGGACGCGTTTCTGAAAGAGTCTCGGGACATTTTGAAACTTCACGTTGCTCACCGACTGTTTTATCACAAAAACTAGCTCATGTCATCGGCTATTATTTCGTAATTGAATATGCAGTTAAAACGATACAAATAACCTCCAGTGAACTTTATTAAGATGGAACTTATGAAGTGATGAAATACGGATAAATTCGGATTTTCATTTTTTCGATACAAAAAAGAATTTTATATTTATATTTATATTCTCGATACAGAAAAAGATTTGTACATATACAATTCCATATACTTGTACGCGTTCTGGAATTTAATGTTGTACATGTTCAGAAGTTTAGACTTGTACCCGTTCAGGAGGCACTTGAACCTTGAAATCTAAACGTAAGAATATGTCACTCGAGAAACGGACAAACCTCGAAGACACGAAAAAACGTGTCCATGAACGATCAAATCGGTGAATTCGGACACTTAACCTTCTCCCGCATCCCGCATTCATCACGTTCGAAATTTATCCGTTCCAGGCGGCCGTGGGGAGCCATAAACCTAGCCGTAACTTCGTGGAAGAAACTGTCGCAAAGTTTCTCGCGTAGGTACGCGGCTCGCCATCGGAACAGAAGGGGAACGGGTAAAAGCAAAAATTCGAGAGAACATTGCGGTTCGAAAGGGGTCAAAGGGTTCTCAGGCGGAGTTAAGGAGATTACGCGTCGACTCGTATCGCTCGTTTTCGCTTTAACCGTCTCAACCCTTTTAGCAGTCAAACCGAACGCCACCCCTCTTGAACTCGACGGCGATTTAAAGCGTAGGGAGGCCGACGGCAAGAGGATCGGGGGCTTACAGCGATATCCACTCGCATTGATCCTCGTTTCCCGAAGTCGACTATTGTTGCGAAGGAACGAACGAGCGTAACCCCGTGTGCACGTACGTGTGCGTGCGTGTGTGAGCTCTGAACATCTTCAGCTCGTTCGGGGATGGCTCGCGAAACGGTTACGCTCTTCCGGTGAATGAGATTCGCGTTCGTTTCGTGCGGACGGGACGAGGATCGAAGTGTTTTAGTATTCTGTGCTCGTTCCCCGCACGATTTATGGTGTAAGAAGAACATGCGGGTCAAGGGGACCACGCATATTAACCGGCGCACTATAAATTCGTTGTGGCCCGCGTATATTTCGTGCCTACCTGCGGAGGCCAGTCTCGTCCGGAACCGGAGGAGAGACAGCAGCTCTCTCTAACCGATCGAAGCTGTCCCGTCAACTTGCCACGATATTTTTAGCCTCCGCCTATCTACTCGACTCTGAAAAAGCCGCGAGATTTATGCCTGTATATCGTCGTGGCATTTATCAGACCTCTATACGCAAGCAAATATGCACATCCACTTGGTGTCCAAGGTTTTTCCGGCCAATCGGTACATTTTACGGCCACGAGGATGCAGTTTTACGCGCGGGGCGCTTTCAGTCTCGATCATCTAACCGTCACTGTGTATCAAGAATAAATCAGTATTGTCGATGTACGCACGATCAACTAACGCGAAGTTATTTGTTCATACGAACAACGCTATGAATACGTTTTGTTGTGGCATAGACAAAAATGTGTTTGTCATTGAGAGAAACTTTCTGGTATGCATCACTTGTGTTCGAAGGTATTTTTACCGACTGCAGATAGCAAGTCTAAGACTTTTTGGTTGACGTTTGTTCGTTCATTTTTCAATTTCATTTTTAATTTCAAAATAATTGTGCATTATACGTCGGTAGTTTTAGTGTTAAAAAATGGCGATACAATTACACGGTACACCTTGTATATACTGAAAATTACCTAGACGCTAATGCCTGAAAATAAAATGGGCGCCGTACGAGAATACCGGCAATTTTTCACGCGGAACCCGGTAATTTATACGTCGAGGGTGCACCATCGGACTCTGCGTTTTCACTGCGTTAATCGACGGATCCCGCGTCGTGAAGTTACTCCCGAAAATACTCACGTTCCCGGATTCCGAACGGGATCGGCCGTGTCCGTTCGCGATCCAACGAATTTCCGTCAAGAATTTACTGCGACACCGTACGATCCTCGTACAAATCTGCCGTCCCTCGCTCGCAATACGTTCCCGTCCGCTCGAAAACTCTTCGCGTCCCGTCTCGCGATATGTATGGCGCATGTAACGTTCTCGCGGAATCGAGAAACACACACGTGGCGGTTCAAACAACGGTTGCCTTCTCTCCACGCGAGAAGAACGATCCGCGAGGGCAACATCGAGAGAGATGCGGATCTATTAGCTTGTTGCATATCAAATGGACCATTTCGAAACACAGAGAGTCTGACATTAATCGACGACACCGAAGTCGATGTGGTATGTGGTGCATTTCTGTGGAATGACAATATAACGGAATGGAAGTCCTCGTGATCGTCTCCGGAAAATTTAGTCCTTCATATTCGGGATTTTTTAACGCTAGATTCACGGACGTGACCATTTATGTCTAAATTGAAAATGGTCTATAAATATAACTAAGTAATGTATAATACTTGAACGAGTTTATTGAAAGAGTCTTTATTTCGCAGTATTGTAGTCATCAATGTGTAATTTTTTCAGATTTTTTGAAAAGGTTTAATATTTCCTAATTTCTCGTATGAAAAGAAGTCACATCACTTTCAAAATTTAAATAAATATATTTTCCTACATACTTCGTCAATTAGTGTCGTTAACATAGTACTTCGTTAAATTAGAACGATCGTGGTATACCAGGATGACTAATGCATATAATTCGCTACTGCCTCCTTCAAAAGTTTTCATAAATCCATCGCGATAAAAAACGCAGAAGCGAACACAATGTCGCAAACAGTCAGGACGCACGATAGAAATAATGGCGGTCACGGTGATATAAGTTTGACTTGCGCCAATATCATTGACAATAGGACATCTGTTCCGCTCATATGTTCTATTAGTTCTGCTATTTGTTAACCCGCTGGTAGACTAACGACATGCTCCCCGTTTTCTTTCAATGAGCAGACATGCACAGATCGTATCTATGCACGCAAGTCGTTATTTTAGAAAACTTGACTTACGCTATCGTGGCGTAAAGTTGACTCATAGTTGGTCACAGTAGTTTAAGTCATTAGCGAGTGTCTGGTACGCGATCTCTCATTGTATGGCGAACTGATAAGGAACTTTTTGTTCGTTTCTTTTTCTTTCTACCGCATTGTTACGTCGTGCATTCCTTTCGTATTAAGAGACAGGTCCTAGAAATCGGTTCCCCAGAAACAGGTTCTAGATTTCAATGGTCTAGATTTCCTGGACGGTTCTATGGTATTTTTGGAGATTTTTAGGGAAATCTGGAGGTAGCTTAGAGAAATTGTAGGAGGAACCAAGAGGGGAAGTTTTAAAGGGATGTTTTCGAGGGGCACTTTTTGGGTATTAAAATATAGGTTTCATTTGGTTGACGAAGTCCACAATTTCTGAGTTCGCAGTTTCTTGAGATTCTTGCATTATCAAATCCTCTTCATCACGAAATCCTACATTATCGAATTTTCAAATTTCCAGATTCTCAGCTCTGCCGAGATATTAAAGTTTCTAATCGCTTCTTTATCAACTTCTCAAATTTCCAAATCTCCAAATCTGGATGTTCTCACATTACCAAAACCTTATATTCTTGATTCCTAAAGACGGAAACCTCGTACTCGTAAGTTTAGCTCTTTGAGTATTAAAATATAGGTTACTTTAGATTCAGGAAGTCCCCCATTTCCTAATCCCTAATTTCTTAAAATTACCGCATTATCAAATCTTTACATCAGGAAACCCTGTATTACTTGACTCTCAGGTTTCCAAATACCCGCTTTACCAAGTTCTTAAATTTCCACACCTTTAAAATCTACCAATTTCCACATCAGCAAAATCTCATATTCTTTATTTCTAAATCCGGAAACCTCACGTCGTTCGTACCCAAAAAAATTCAGATCCTTCATCAAAGAAATCCAGATTCGTTCCGGAGCGTATTTCGAGGTGGTTGTGTGAGAAATTCGAAGGTAGTTTTAGAAGATTTATGGAAAATCTAGCGAAAGCTTAGAGAAATCACAGGAGGTACCACGACGGAACGTTTAACTCTTTAGGTATTAAAATTTAGGCTACTTATGATTGATGGGGACCTTAATTTCTCGAATTTCTCACAATATCAAATCCCTACACCACGAAATCCTACATGACCCAAGTCTAAAATTTCCAAATCTCTGAATCTCCAAATTTCCACATCACCAAAATCTCATACTCTTCATTCCTAAATCCAGAATCCTCTCATCGCTCGTACTCGAAAACTTCAGATCCTTCGTCGAAGAAATCCAGATTCTCTTCGGAGCGTATTTCGAGGTCAAAGACGCGTTTCGCGGCGTCCTCCTCGCGGAACTCGTGTTCCTGCGTGGAAGATAGAAGCCGAGGGCGAGGGAGTCGGATTTAGCGTCGGTTCGCCGATTATGTCGATATCAAATACCGCGAACAGCACTCAGAACCGCGGTCGGCGTCGTCGCCTTCTGCGTCGGTCTATTAAATCCACCGAGTAAAATCGCATTGTCTTTCGAGTCGGCCCATCGGCGTGCCGTTACCACGCGCTCAGGAGCGCTTCATTACCATATAATTTCCAGTTCTCTCGCGGATTACCGAGAGAGCGTACCGGTATTCCACGTTCTGAAGCTCGTGCATACGATTCACGTAGACCGTGTCTCCATCCAGGCCACATGTGTGGCTGCCTTCTGTATCCCCTCTCCCCCTATGTGGCCCCGTTCTCTAACTCTTCTTCCCTTGTCCCCTACCCCCGTCCCCATCGGCCCGGCAACTTCGAGTATGTCTGTTTAATGTATTCAGAGGCATCACCGAGACATCGCTCGGGGGCATTAGAGCGAGACTTAGGTCGCCGGGATTGTCTTTTGTAGACACGCCGTATGGAGTTAACTTTGTTTATAACGTCGGGACCGCGAGAGACGACGAGACATTTTCTCGTACCGACCAGACGGAACGTGTCTCTGTGATCTGACATTTCGATACAACGCCGTTGTTCGCTACGTTGGGGCGGGATTCGCGATGACATCGGACATGCACGATGCGATACGTTCCTCACGGTGGTTGGGGTATCAATTCATTTTTACCGGTTTTATTAGTGCACATAGGGTGTTTGGCGAGTTCTACACTTGTTGTGTACCTTGCCCTCCAAGGAACTTCTTTTTGGCTTGCACTTTGTTCGTGTATATGAAATACAGTCTCTTTTTACTTCAACTTTTGGATCAGGCTGTTTATATTTACAGTATGCACATACATATAATTGGATGTTTATATTGTACATACAATAAGTATATACAATTTGCTATTTATATTGTACATACAGTGTACATGTATAGTATGTATACAAGTTAACAACACCAAAATCACCCATTCAACTAAAACATCCTATGAGTGCTGTCTGTCGTTCAATAATGTCGTTCATTCATTTTGTAGATGTGGTAGCTTAGCAAGAGTTAAGTTATGTTTATTGATTAGTTTATTGGACAACATTGTAAATTAACTTTTCATAAATGAACTCAAATGAACTTTAATAAAAAATTCATTATCTTTTTTTCACTGGTTTAATGATACTTCTTAGTTCATTTATTATTTGCTGAACAACATTGTAAATGAATTTTAATAAATAAAAATATAGATACTTGTAATTGTACAGTTATTAACAAAATATTAATTATAATAATTGTGTACACCTACTGTATGTATAAATAGCCAATTGTGTACGCACACTGTATGCATAAATAGCCAATTGTGTATGCATACTATATGTATAAATATCCAAATGTGTGTACATGTATGTATAAATAGCGACATCCTTAACTCTTTCTTAGTTCGTTGCTTTTACTGCGGACCAATGGCACGGTGATTTCCATGATTGATCGGTTGGTATCTCAGATTAGTATCCTTGGTTGTAGCTCTCTAAAGGAATTTGACATTTAGACATAAAAAATAGTTTCCAATTCTCAAACTGTTCCGTTCGATGTTTCTTCTTAAACAGCGACATACCATGATTCACTCGCTCTTTCGCAAGACAATTCGAGGAAAAGAAATTCACGGAATTTGTTGAACACCCTGAGCATGTTTCTCGTGTGGAGCGCGTCTCGCGAGGGAACAACGTCAACGTTATTTATTCCCTTTTGAAAATTATGAATTTGAAGCAGCGCACGGTCGCAACGGGTGATTGATCGAGACCGAGGACAATGGGATATTTCGTCCTCCCACGTGATGAACGTTTTTAACACGACCCAGCCCAGATCTTGTCCCGCTGACCAGAAGGGGAGCCGGTTGCTCGACACGTTCGCGACTTTGATTTAATTACTGGCGTTTGCGAAACGTCCTTTTTGACGCTCTCGTTCCACCAATTTAACGCTTATCCATCGATACACGACCGATCGGTGTTTAACGGCGATTCGATGTTTATTCATCATTCGGTCTTTGTTGCGAGCGACAAGTCTGTTATTAAAAACGTCGTTGCACAGCCACGACGATCGATTAGCGTTGCGAATATTAACGGGCATAGCCCAGAGTCAGATCGAAAACGCACCACCTACCTGGTCTCAGATAAGGATCTTCAAATTGAGCGCAACAACTATAACCGTCGAAGCACAAATATTTATTTGCTCGCTGTCGTTGATTTATCGCGGTGACAACAAATTGCTCGACACCGGTCCGGCGTCCATTTTACTTGCCCCGTTCCATGACGCGGTTCGATTCGAGAAATATTCGTCGATTCTCGCGATTAGATTTCAGAAACATTCGACGATTTTCACGGTCCGATCGTTGTGGAAGGGTAACGAGCTAAATATTAGCTCGGGTTGTAAAATTTTTCTTGCTTTGACACTGGTCGAAAAGCATTTTATTTTGAGCATTTTGTTTTATTTTAAGTTTGAGTATTATTATAACTTGATAAGCACGGTATATTAATTTGAAGTTTAAAGTTTGAGTTGAATGACGAGACAAGTACTATTGAATATCCTAGCTAAACTTTAGTTACCTATGCAAACTAAAACTCAGATAACGTAGACTTTAGCGCTAGCTTTATGGAACCCGTCGAAATGATCTTTGATTTCTTATCTTCATTGACGAAAATTATTAAAAAAAATGTTGTCCAAACACATTTAATTCTTTATCGAGATTAAGAATCTTTCTATAAATTGGTATACGTATTATTCGCTATTTATTTATTTTTATACTTCATCCGGTATAAGTGGTCATTAAACGTCCGTAAATCTTGTGTGAAAATCGATACATGACAGCGAGGTTGCGAAAAAGTAACGTTTTTATATGACTTGCAGAATCGATATACGTGTTTTAGAAAGACAGGAAACGGCAGAATTGTGCACTTGTTCGCGCACTTTATTCGCCTTCACAAATAAATTTTTGCGTCTCGTGTTCGGCGTGTAGCTCTGCGTGCGTACATGCGAACGATCGATACGGGAGATTGCGAGAAAAATAGCAACACTCGCGTACTGTTCGATAATTGAAAGCCTCGATGAGTGTTCTGCGTGCTGGTACCCTGGAAATTCTTGTCCTTCGACTTCGAGATTGCGTGAAAACGTACAGACTGTAATATCAATGATATACAACGTGTTATACAATTAACCTCCATGGGAAAATATCACGAAAAGTTATGTTGGATTTATTAACTATCCCTCGAATTTTAACCGGACCTCACACGTCAGGCTGATCCTTCTCGTTGTACAGTGTGTCCATATACTTCAACACGTTCACCTCTGGTAACACGCAAAGTATCAAACCAGTATTTAATCTCTTGCCACACATTTTGCAACATGATAATGCTAATTGTATGACACTTTGATATTTTGACACTAGAAGTACCGGCATTAAATGCAGACTTTAAAATTACTTTCAAATTGAAAATAAAGTAGAAAAATAAATGAAAAAAATTTGTAGCATCACTTAACGTATACAACCATTCCTTAGCTCGATAAGACACAAGAGACATTTTGACAAAAGTGTAGCAACAAAGTTTTGTAATATAAAATATCAAATTCGAAACTGGTCATTTTTACTGGTTAGCAGTTCTAGTATTAAAGTGTTCAACGAGACGCACCTGTACGGAAACTTCATGGGTTACCATCATAAATATAATTGATATTTAATCTTCAAATTAGGATGAACGTTTATGAACACGGTATTTCTGGAATTGTTAGAATATTCTTCAGAGAACAAAATATAAGACTCGCTCTATGGTGTACATAACATTGGGACACCCCGTATATCATGTCTATCATTACACATACTTTTTATACATAGTGTACCTATGTGTTATATGGAATGGGATTGTAAAATGACTTTTAATTTTTTATCTCATTACTTGCATTTATTTATTTACTTTTAAATTAACTTAAATATTTTGCATATGAGCGAAAAGAAACATGGAAAATCAATTTCTTAATTTAATTTGATGTTACAATGGTATTGAGCAATGTTTGGTACAATGAGTAAAGTTCACAAGTGGAAATTCGCATATCGTGATTCTTTCCGAATATTGTTTTTAAAACAATGTTCACACAATGATGACTAATAAAATACAACTATATAGATACGCAAAATAATTCATAGTATACGCGGTCTTGTTATAATAATTATTTATGAACTTTTATTTGTTCCTCTTATTTCGACATGGTGTGAAGCCATTTCATCTTGAAGTTCGCAAATGTATGCCGAAAGAGAGAAGAAAACGCATACTCGCGACAATTTACTATTCACGAAGTCGCAGCATGAAGCGAGTAGTTCGGAATGAAATTATTCGACGTGGATCGCAAGAACCGCATTACACGACACTGGTTAAACGAGTAATCGTTCGAGTTAATCGAACATTCGACTCGCGACAGAGCGCCTCATACTGCTTCCCAAAATGATATTAGAGAAGTCAAGGGTCGAACGTTCCTCCAATTATCCTGTAATCGACTTCGAGTCGGTTACGAGTCGAGCCACCATCCTCGTTGAATTTCGATTTGCACATCACCTTCTTCTTCGGTCTTCTTCTCCTTTTTCTCTCTTTCCGTTCGTGGCCGGTGGAAAATTGTGCCGGCGACTACACGCGCGTTGCGTGCAAGATAATTGGGACCTTTTCAAGTCTCTCCCGTCGCTCGTGACGAGTTCGACACACAAAAGTAACTTAGACTTTATTTGATCTCTGTGTGTGCTATCCGTTCGAGGATAATTTCACTCATAAACGGCGAAATTGCCTCCGCGAGACGCTCCTTTTCTTTCCTTTTTTCGTCGACGAAGGAAACCTCTTTGCTTGTCTTCTTTCGCTCGTTAGGTCCCGTATCGATAATAATAACACGCTAAATGGTAGCTGCTACGCGCGTGTCGTGCTGTTTTTAAGAGCGCTTTGTGAGGATAGTATTGTTTTTCCTCGTTCAGAAAGAGAGACGAGATTTATATGTCCCCGGTGATTTACCGTCGTTAAATCGTTCCTTTCTCTTTCTTTGTTAATTAATTTCACGATTTTCGCCGTGGGAAGAGTATTTATGAGCATCGACGGGTTTTGGTGCCGTTTCGGGTATAGTGGTTATGTCTTTCCGAATTTTTAGATTTACACATTTGCACATTTCTACATCATCAAATTCTGAGAGTTTCAAATTCCACGTTTCTATATCTTTAGATAACTCCATATTTGAATTCCATGTTTCTGCAGTTCCAAATTTCTTAACTCCCTCAATACCTAAATTTGTAATTTCTATGCTTCCAAATTTTCAGCACACCCAATTTTTATATTCCAAATTTCTAAATATTAAAATTTCTACGCTTCCAAATTTGCATCTCCCCCAATTCTTAAATTCTAAAATTCCAGATATTCAAATTCCTACGCTACCAAATTTTCACATCCCCTAATTCTTAAATCTCAAATTTCTGCACATTCAAGTTTTTACATTCTTAAATCTCAAATTTCTAAATATTCAAATTTCTGCATATCGAAATATCTACGCTTCCAAATTTCCAGATCCCCCAATTCCTAAGTTTCGAATTAAAAAATTCTAAATTTTCGAACAATTCACATTTCCAACCTAGTTGGAACTAAATTTTCAAATTCCTAAATTTTCGAGACCACACTCGTTCATCGACACCCTTGCAGATAGCTGGGAATAATCTTGCAGATGCACGACGTGGTCTGCTATTTGCCCGACATAATGCAGGCCCGACGGAAGAAGAAAGCGTTCCACGATCGAGACATTCCGATCCGCATTTCCTTATTGCTGTTCGATCGGTGAATAGATCCATCAGTCATTATCATAATAATTTTCCGGTCTGACGGTTGTACGCGTCTGCGATACGTTTCTTTAAATACCGTAGGTATCTGTCATTCTGTTCGTTTTTACATCGACCGTTTTGTATTTCTACGCGATACGAGCGGTTCTCGAACACGATGTTTCACGAACGCTCGTTTTCTCTCCTAGTAGGCGCGTGCAGTGTACACGGGCGTGTTCAAAAACGTCGGAAACGATGAGATGCAACCGCGAGCTTATAATTATCTCGAAAGTACATCTTCTATGGACAGGTTCGAAGACTGTGCTCTCATGGCACGCCGGTCGTTCAACTCTTTTCGAAAGTTGCTCTCTTTCCGTGTCCTGGAACGTTTATTCCAATGATTTCTATGCAGTTTGTTCCGTTTTTACTTACGTCACAGTTACATCCCCAACTGTTGAAATTCATATTGACGTATATTCCATTTCAGACTATATTTGATCTTCATTTTTTAAAGTGTACACTATTCTTTTAAGAATTTGTACATAATCTTCGCAGGGCTTTAACGAGCTTATTATTTATATAATATTGTTATTGTTTACCAGGTCAACCTCTGTAGGAATGATTTTCTAAGATTGAGACCAAGACCATGTAATTGTACCTATTTCTTATCTGTGACAATGATATAAATCAATTCTAAATGACTTCGTAATACGAAACAATGCATAAGGTCCATATGCATGGTTTTTGGCTGATCAGACGAGCAGAACGTAACCCACGCAAGTCGACTAGAGCCGAACCGAGCCGATCCGAGTCGAACAGAGCATAACCGAACCGAACCGAATCGAACCTAACCGAACCTACACGACCTGTGGCGAGCATCGCGTAGCCGAGCCGAACAGAACCGAACCAAACTGAACCAAACCGAACATGAGCCGAAGCTAAACGAGCCGAGCCGAGCAGAGCGTAACCCACACGAGCCGAACACTGCATAGCCGAACCGAACCGAAACAAGCCGAGCAGAGTGTAACCCACGCGAGCCGAGTAGAGCCGAGCCGAGCATCGCGTAGCCGAACCGAGCCGAATAGAACCGAACCAAACTGAACCAAACTGAACCTAAACGAGCCGATACGAGTCCAATAGAAGTATAAATACAGACCAAGGCCCTCTGATGGTAGAGCTAAGATTTCCTTTATTACAGTCCCACTAACTCTCTGCACAAAGATTTATTTTTGCACATTCCTCGAATAACAATTCACCATTTAACACGTAGTGCGGTCCCATAAAAGCATTAGACATTGAACGATCGTCGATCGTGTTCCGTGCAAGAGCCTCTCCTTTTCCTCGCGCAATCAAATAATTAAATCGCGCCCTAACGGCGGTTGCAACTCAATAAAAGCGGCCGCACGAAAATGTTCCCATGTCGACGATGCGAGACGAGTCAGAGGGGGCGAAATGGCTGCTTATAAATCCGACAAGGCGCTCGATGTTGAACGCTGCACCAGCTCTCGTTTCTCCGGCTGCAACATTATCGGAATCCTCGCGCCGTGCCGGCTCTGAATTCCCGTGCGCGTGGCTGGCCCCGACGTAAATCATAATTATCATCGTGTGTACGCTTTTATACGAATGGAAATTCATTAGGCTCGCTCGGTGCATTGTAAACAACGCGACCGCGAGGGGAGGGTTGAAAGAAGAAGAAGAAGAAGCAGTGGAGGAGGGGGAGAGGTTAGAAGGGCGAGGTGGAGGAGACCGGTGGATGAGATAGAGAGTGGGTCTAACGTTGTTGCCACGACGAGAGGGGCAGGAGGGTAATTTACAAGGAGAGCTCGAGCCTCTCGATGCGGATCGTGAGTTCGAGGCACGGAAAGGTGAGTTCGGCCGACGGGCGTGCGGTATCGATATTACCAATAATTGTCGGCCTGAAAGGTTATCTGAAGAAAGCGTGCATAGCAAACTCTCCGCCGACGTGGCCGATAACTTATGAAGCCTCCTCGCGTCCTTTGCCTACCTCTCAACCCCCTTGGCCAAACCCCCTCTTCGATCCTCTTCGACGATCGCCGTTCTCTCGATTCGGCGATTTACCGTTCTTTCGTATTTCGATGCAACATTCAACCCCTCCGCTCGAACCGCATGTATTTGCGAGTATTTTATCGCTCTACAGAGTGTACGATTGTTTTGTACTACGGAATTTTGGGAACTCGAGTCCAGTTTGATGCTTTATAATGAAAGATTTCATGAGAGAAACAAGATTTTGTAGTTTTGATTAGGACTCGAGGATATTTGATGCTTTAACCCTCTGCGATCTTATGTCGAGCATTGTTTGATGTCGTGTTTCTTTTGGATCGTGTAAATAACTGAGATAAATTGGCTGGTTGAATATATGTATACATTTTTATTTAGGTATAATAAATTGAAAATATATTTGTTACGCATCTTGCACTATTGCAATACATTTCATTGAATGCTTATCTTTTTATCTATATTGTAAATTAAATGAAGGTAAGAGAAATTACGGAGTGCATAGGGCGAAACTTTGACACCTTCGCATTCCGGGAGATTATAACTTTTGGAGTTTGGAACTATTGTTCCGTGAAAACTTTTGATCGAAGGACTTTACGATGTTGCAATTTTAAAGCTTTGACACCCTATGTTTCTAAGAATCTAGAATTTTGAGAGTTTGAGAGTGTGCAGTTTCTGAGTTAGGACTTCAAAATTTTTAAACCGTGTGGCATTTAAAATTCGTGATCATAGCACTCCGCCAGACAAAGACCTTGCAAATTTGAGAGTTTTGACCCTGGATCTTACTGGATTATCACCAATTTTTTGGAATTTGGAACCTTGGAATCTTCGAGACATTGGTACATTTTTGGGTCTCCAGAGTTCCAGCATCCACCTTGAAACTCTAGAACCGTATAAAGGACCTTGAGTCTTCGAAAATGTTTGCTCTCCGAACTTTCCTATGTTGACCCATGGGTCCTTCGGAAGTTCGGGTCTAGACACTCTGGAACTTTGCAACAAAGCATCCGAGCCCGCAGCGGTTCGCAAAGTAAGTTATAATTCATCAAGCACCGAGGAATACAATGACGATTTAGAGCGGCAATCTCCCACAATCGAATTAGCCACGCTGTGCAGAAGGTAGAATAGGCTTTGTAGCCTCGTGTTCGATGGAGGCCAATCCAAGTCGAGTTGAAGTCAGCGAAACGGTTGCCGGTGACTGACATTTTCCGATGCGGATCGACGCGTGTAGCAGCGCGTGTAGCACGGCAAATGAAATTCGCTCGTTGAAAGGTGGCGCGAGGTAAGAGAGGCAAGAGAAAAGTTGAACGATCGAGCTGGCAAGATGGAAGCGATCGTAGGCTGGAAAGCTCGCGTGGTCGCCTAATAACGATTATTATCGAAGGGACGAGCGACTCGCGATGGCTCTGAAAGGACGTCGATCCTCGAATGTCCGTCGGTGGCTTCGTTTTCGCGTGTTTTCAGCGTGCGCCTTTCAGTTACGCGACTCCGCGTTCTCTCTCTTTCTCTGTCCCTTTCTCTCCTTCTTTCTTTCTAACTCTTTCTCTCTCTCTCTCTCTCTTTCTGTATCTGTCGTCGTCTTTTGAACGTGCCGCGTTCCCGACGTCATGCCGGGCACGGTGTCACGCCGCTGAAACGCCCGATGAACACCGATATGAAGCGAATAGGACGCGCCTGGGACATTCTCCTTCGTTCTCCTTTCTTCTCTTCTTGGCCTTCTCGCGGTTTCCTTCCTTCTTGCACTCGCCGCGGATCCTGCCGCGGATGGATCCTGATTACCGCGCCATTTACGTGGGTGACATTATGTGAAAGCTGGCTTAATACCGACGTTATGGAAATAAGTCAATTTTTGAAGCGGACGGGGATTCTTAACCCCTTCGTGGCATAGTTCGATGCACACGGGGTGGATAGAAAGTATGGACGATTCTCTCGAACGTCGTCCATATAAATAAATTTCTCATCTGTCGAAATTTCAATTAATCGGTCCGACGTGTATACGTGTCAGTTAAAAATTTTCTTTTCGACGTCGTTAACATTGATAAATTATTAATTCTTTATAGAATAAAAGTGTAAATTCTTTTCATTTTTCTTTACCTTTTTTTATATGATTTATAATAGAAGCATTTATATCATGTTCGTCCCTTATACTCGTCATTAGTTGATACTAATAATAATATTATACAATAAACCTTACTTTAACCAGTTAACCCTTTGCACTCGAAAGGTGACTCACAATCACCATTTTGTTTAATACAGCATGTTATAATAGGTATTTTTTAACTAAATCTATAGTGTTGCACATATAATGTATAAACACAATGAAACAGCTATTAGTGACAATTAATAATAGGGTGATAACAACTTCAAAACAATTCATCATTATAGACTAAAAAGTTTGAGACGCTATTTGATACAAATAAAAGTACCTTCGAGTGCAAAGGGTTAACTGCGTGCGATGTGTATACACGTTCAAAACTTCATCCCGATTGACTTAACATTAATAAATACTCGTGTTAAGTACTCTTCCATACTTAGGTGACACGAGAATTGTTCATCGTTTAATCGATACGATACCGAACAATCCACTAATTTGATCCGTCCAGGTAATCTTCTGGAACGAAACATCGCTATGGTAATTTACTGCTTTATATCGCAGTTAGGGCTGCTAGGCAGGTCGTAGCTGCCTGGCAGTAATTTCTTCATTTACCTTGTATTAACATTATATTAACCTTCCCGTAATAAGTTATGTAATGGGAAACATCGTTACACGGCGCAGCTGGCAGTAAAATGATAGAAGTACAGGGCGACGCAAAAGATACAGACAGTTTTAGAATATCTCTCGAATTCCTCGTACCTTGTCCACATTCAATTTTATGCGATGCAAAGAATTAATCTATTGCACGGAATTTATGACGTGAGTTACGGTAGTTTTAGGACGGAGTAGCGCGTTAATAAAGAGTTGAATATATCACTTAACGAATGGAAGTGAAAGGGAACAGTCGTAATTCGGAATGAAATATCGTAAAAGTTCGTAATAAGAACACAGAACCGGTGCTTGAGAAGGAAACTTATCGATATTCGAATTTCCATAAAAATTGTTCACATTGTTCATAATTCCGTGCACACATTTACACTCGTTCCAAATTATGAATTACAAAGATACCGCAAACGTATCCGAGTCAAAATATAAATTCCAGTTTGACTGTCCGAAGCCTCGATTCGTTTGATCTTTGCATTTCCCGTCGCAAAAGCAATTCCGGTTTTGTCGTTTCATGACCTACGGGGCGCAATAAATTCCATATTATACGCGTATCATATACCACAATAAATTCCATCTAAAGCGAATATAAGTAACACTTAGGTCGTAACTAAGGTTCAACCACGCTGTATCAAAATTTCGCTTTCGATGTGAATTCACGTCATTTTAAATTCTATTTCTGAGTGTCGTTGATGCCAATTCACGTAATCGAATGTGTTAAATTTTGTTTTGTACTCGGCTTTTTCAAAATGCCTGTAATATAACGCTAAATTAACACCTTGGGTGCCCATATGTGTACGTGGCAGTCGAAGTGTTAAAGCCAGGTTTATTGGTCGAGTAAAGGGTTAATCGACGAAAAGAAAGGATAAGCGTGTCTCAGTCGGTGAAAGGAACCAGAAGAGACATCGTATCCTCGCGTCCTTCACCCACGACCTCGTGCGATTCTAACATCCTGGCTGGTTGCAGGAAAGTAGCGTGCGATCGTTCGACACCCAGGCTCGATCACACGCGCGAAAATTGAAACCTTGCGTTGGCGTATGGAGATTAATTGTTTTTGCACGCACGTTTCCACGCCGGAGCGATCCACAAACGCGACGACATGCGTCGTTCATGAATCTCGTCAGCAAGCAACGGGACAGGTTATTTCTTTGCGCGTGGGGGAAAGTAGAGAAAGGTTAGAGGATTAACAGTAACTCAGAATTACGAGTCGGTCGACGGTGAAGCACGCGTCCGTCCATCAGCGACGACGTTGATGCTCGTTAGAATATAAATAGACGGTTACCGCGTAGCCAATGTATTAATTATCGCGTTATAGCGGCGATTACTCGGCTAGGGACCACCTCGAGAGTAGAAAACGCGTACCATCTTCTTCTGGCATCTTCCATTCTCGATCGAACCTCGTTTTCTTTCTCCTTTGCTTCGATGTACACGTATCTTGTTTCTACTCCGTGAGGAGTAATGAACAACTCAAACGAAGCGATAGGCAGACGAAAGGTGGTTGTTTGAGACTTTGTTAAAAATTTACCCTCCGTCTATTAACTAATAAGATTCTGGTTACATAGGTCGGATCTGTGGTCGAATCTTGTTAAGGAATGTTTTTTGGAATGTTTTGATTTGAAAGATTTGTGAAAGATTTTTTTTATGTTTTAAGTTTTTAGCTAGGTCGATAGGTTTTTGATGATGTATCGCGTATAGTTCGATTTGGTCCACTATTCCGTTCACTTTGTCATGTTTACTGTTTCTATTGCACAACTGGATTATAGCTGTTGTGTTAATTACGATTTACGCCCCTGATAAATAAATCAGAATATAAAGGATTAATTTACTGGACAACCGGAATAGTGGATATCCAGAAGGCACCGCATATGTCTAATCATTTACTGTATGAATCAGGATTCAGGGTTTGTGGACATCACACAAACAGCACTGTAGATTCAGCTTAAATATATTTATTTAGATCGTCGATTTGACGATATTTATTTAAAAATAAAAAATATCTATTTACATCGTCAATTTGACGATATTTATTTAAATCGTCAATTTGCATAAACATTTTTTAGCCAAGTCCATTTGAATAAATATTTCTTGATTAATAATTTGAACAAATATTTATACAAATATTGAATAAATTCTACTGGACCAAATGATGAACGTGAGTCGCCGTTCGTGCGCAAATAGTCAACTCACGGCGCACGAACGAATTACTCTCTCGATACGTTTTCGTCGAATTAAAATTTCGCCACGTTTTCGACGTTGTTACCGTCGTGTTCACCGGTCCAGCGCCTCGTACGAAATCGTTTCCCGTAAAGTATAACGGTATCACGGAGGACACGGGCATTGTGGAGCACACAGAGCAAAAAGCCGTGGCCGTCACGCGTATTAAGAGCTCTAAAGATGCGGATCTAGTCACGAGTCATTCGATCCGCGGCCCGTTGAAGCACGCGGCGGCTTAACGCTCGACTTTCTCGCATATCCGGCGTTCAACGTGAAATATCGAAGTCGCGGTTCGCAAATATGTTTATTTGTTGCACGTAACAATATCGCGCTTATTATTCACGAGCCGTGTTCGCCGTTCCTCGACCCTGGCCGGCCTCGTACAAATTTCTTCGGGGCTTCTCTCCTGCGGTGCGTTTATACAGGGTGTCTTCCGACGAGTTCAACGAACCACGTTCATACGAGACACCGCGAACAGATGTTTGTCGCGTGTAATAGTTGCGTTTCGTTTCGTTAGACGGCTAAAGTCGCGGTCACAGTGGATGCGTTCACAGGACAAATTAATGCCCCGAGGCACGGTGTAAACTTGTCACTCGTTTGTTCTCTTTTTCTGATATAACCAGTACCACCAGGAACGCTTCCGCCGTAACCGTAGCTTAACGTTGATCGTTCAACATGGAAATGTGGGGCAACGTCGACTTTGAATGTTACCTCTTAACTCTTTGGCCCACGGGATTTCAGGGAATGAAATAGATCCACGGACATTTTATCGCGTTTTGAATTAAACGAGCTGGTATATTCTTGTTAACGAAGGAATCGCGTGACATGGAAAAAGAAAAAAGTAATTAATAATTTAACAATTTTTTATATTTTTGTTAACGAAAGGATCGCTTGATATGGATACATGAACAAATTATTAAGAATCAAACAATTTTGTATATTTTTTTTTAATGAAGAAATCGTACGATATTAATATATACAAAAATAATAATAATTCGAACTCATTCGTTGTTGGAGGATGAGACTCGAATTCCATTATATCTTAAGTGTGATAATGGTACTTATTTCGAGGTGGGTCCAAAAATCCACAAAGGAGCAAGGGGAAGAGATAGACTTATCCTTTTTACATTCAACTATTTGCACGCTTTAATTTATTTTACCTAACATCTTCTTAATTAATTTACAAAATCGATCAAGCAATAGGTTTCCATCAATATGTATTGCATTAGTGTAGGCTGCGTAACAAATATTTTTTTAATTTATTGTTAGTTGTAAATAAATGAAAATATATATTCAAGCAACCTAATTTATCTGAATTATTTATACGATTCAACAGAAATTCGAAGTTGAGTTACACTCAGCAGCAATGAATAGCATTAGCTAGCATTTTCATTTTTACCAAATCTTTTACGTGCCAGATAGAAGATAGAAAAACAATTTCGATAAATCTATTAAAGATTGTCGAACAAATAAGGATTGAATATCAAAAATTGTCTATAAAATTGATCGAAAATAAAATTACCACTTTGCATTCCAGATGTGCCACTCACTATTCCGTTTAATACAATTTGAAACAGATTTCAACTAAATCTACAATGTCTCACATATAATAAACACAATGAAACATTCAATACCGGCAAATAATAACAGAGAAACAATAATTCCGAACGAATTGATCAAACATCCCAAGCAAAATACTATAATTGCTATCTACCAGTAAAATATCTCGAAGCGCAAAGGAGATATTAACTCCCAAAAGAAATCGAAATCGTTTCAGGGTGGCGCACAAAACAGTCAATTAAATTAATCTAATCTTAAACGGTCGACACGTCGGTCGAAGCGTGGAACGAGACAAGGTCCGAGAGTTTCTATATTTTCCGGGCGGCAACGTTCGGGAGCTATCTAACGAGCGGATAACGAAATTCGGTCGAAACCGTTGAAGAGGACACCCAGTATCTCTCGAAACGTAACCGCAGCGGCTGCCACGCGAGTAAATGATACCCGGCCGGTGTCCCACCTTTCGGAATGCCATAAACAAGAATTCACTCGATAATGTATTTGAAAGCTCGTACGTTTATTTCAAGCTGCAACGATCGGCCATTTCTTTTTTTTTTCGCCGGTTATTTTTCGCCCGACAAGGGAGGCGAAAAGAGATGCAGCCCGTGGGGGATGGCGGGGTGGTGCAGAGCGTATCCTCCTCTCGGATTGTATGACCGCGATGGGGAAAAAATGTATGCGCAAATATATTTCGACGGTCGTGGCTCGCCTTTATACGCTTGCTCGCCTGCCACGCTGGATATGAATTTTCGTGCAGCATCCTCGTGCACGTGTATTCCCACCATCCAGCGCGTCCATATTCCCGTGGACGTGGCCCGGCGAGCAGCGGTGCTCATTGTTGTTGCCCCGGTGGCATAGCACTCGCATGGACGAGTTGAGCGCTGTTTCAGCAAACGGCCACGGCGTGTCAAGCTGCCACCTTATCGCGGCGAAATCCAGGAAGACAGGTTGCCGTGGATTTGTTTGCAGCGAGCGTTGTTAGCCCCAGAGGTCGACCGTTCCACGCTCGTCCGGCTATCGCCTTGAATTACCGACCTGGCTAATTTTTATTCTCGCGCTAAGTGTATTCCCGGATAACGCTTCCGATTGATTTAGGCGGTTCCAATATCTCGTTACTAATAGATACTCCTCTATTCCCGCACCGGTAATTGCAATAAACGTTCTCACGACTACGCTTGGTTTATTCGCTCGACTTGCGATCCTCTTCCGTCAGAGATTTATTGGCCGAATAATTTATTCTCGCGTCGGCGAAAAAAATGATGGATCGCCGCTTTTTTCTTTCGTTGCTTGTCTTACGAATGTGACGAACAACTTTTGAATTCGATTCTTTCGAAGGTGACGCCTGATACAGTGTGTGTCGAATAACACTGCATTTTTTTTTGCAAAAATATATCTTTTAATGATTCTGTGATTGATTTTCAGTTAAATCAATCTTTAAATTCGATTCTTTCGAAGACGACGCCAGTACAGTGCGTATCGGATAGCACTGTATTTTTTTTACAAAAATATATCTTTTAATGATTCTGTGATTGATTTTCAATCAAATCAATCTTTAAATTCGATTCTTTCGAAGGTGACGAATGATGCAGTGTGTGTCGAATAACACTGTATTGTTTTTTTACAAAAATATATCTTTTAATGATTCTATGATTAATTTTCACTCAAATCAATCATTGATGTTCAATCAATCAGATCAATCGTAGATTTTCAATCAGTCAAATCATAGATTAATTTTTCTTACTGTATGTTTATACAGTGACGATACAAAAAAATGGTCAAAAATTGATAAAATCGATATCCATAATACGTAAAACCGTATCTTCTGAGATTTGGGGATTATGCGGATACCTCGGTTGTTAGGAGGAATTAGGGGACTCGTGTATCCGATGTCCTTGTACCCGCACCATCAGTTTTCTCTTAAACGTGATATCAAACGTTAATCTGAAATAAAAAGCAGAGCATGGCGAGGGCGGTAAGAAATGGTATCCAATTTAAGAAAGTGCCTTTGAGAGGAAGGCCCACTTGTCGGAATCGTATATCTTCGTTCCTAAAAGAGGCTACTGAAAAAAACAGCATCAGCAAAATGTCCGCAATCATTTTAACTTAGCATTCTTGGAAGCTTTCTTATTTATGGGAACGTTTCAGCCGTGTCCCCGTTGAATACTTGATTAATGCAATGCGTCATGTCGCTCGAAATTATTCAATTATTTCGCATCAACTTTTCAACCATGCGAGGAACAGAAGTCGTTCATCGTTTAACCCTTTGCTCTCGAACGGCGACTCATATTCGCCATTTTGTATAATAGAACAATTTCAATATACATTTTTTAAACAATTTTTTATGACCAATCATGTGTTATGATTCAGCTAAAGATCACATATTATACATATTATACATATTATACATATGATAAATATTGTACATATGATACATATTATACATATGATACACATTATACATATACATGTGATTTATGTGATACATATGATACATATTATACATGTGATACATGTGATCTTTAAGCATAGTGAAATGAGCAAGAGTAGCAATTAATAACAGAAAATAATAATCTTCACAAAATTGATTAGACTCTTTTAGTTCGAAATTTTTCGAGATGCTACGTGTCAATAACAAAAATCGAGTGCAAATGGTTAATAGTCTGTCGTGTAACTATAAAACCGTACATCGTCACGTGGTGCTACAGTTGTACATTATAAATTATGTGGTAAATGAATGTCTTGGGGAATAATGTTATAGTAAACTATATAAAGGGGAATATAGCGAGAACGCAACGCGGTATAATAATAATAATGAGTCCGTTTGAATAACTAACAAGTTCACGTAAAGCTGTTTGCAACGATGGAAATCGTTTCCATAAAAAAGTTCCACGTTACCGATTATGACGCCGGCGTCTGCGCAACGATCCGATAATTCGTGGTAAACGATATCGTAATGAATTTTCCCGTGATATCGAGTTAAGCTTGAAATCCATCCGGCGAATATCGCGGGATTCTCTGCTGCGCAGCGTCTTGTTCTTTCGTTCGCGTAGCCCGAGGGAAGCCGCGGATAGAATTGCGAATTACGAACACGTGTACGCAAATAGTTTCGCGTTTAAAAAGTCGGTGCAACGAGCGGAAGCGGTTTTTCCTCGGCCTCGTGTTTGCCAACTAGACGACGAAACTCACGTCGTAGACACGCAAGAAGAATAATAATTAACGATCCTGGTAGCCGGTAGGCCGTGTTCCCACTACGTCCACTTCTATAATTAATCGAAATAGAACATCACGGCAATGAGCTCGGTTAATAACACGCTCGATGGTCGCGTAATCGTCTCGCGAGACGATTTTCGCGAAATCATCGCCGGCTCGATCCCCTTAGCTCTCGATAACTCGGTTTTGCTTCGACATCGATTACCCTCGTTAGATCCTGAATAATTCAGGCTCCACTTTATGAGAAACACGAGATGGGTTTTCAGGGAATGCAACTTGTTCGCGAGTTAGAGTCGACACTTTGATTGCCGTATGTGGACTCTCGCTCACCCCTCCTCCACAGATTCAAGAGCTGTATTATTTAACGTTTATTGACTTTCTTAACTGAAAATGCTCTCATTATCTGCTTCGAAATAAATATTATAAGACGGCGTGAAAATATTCGTCGACTATCATTTGTCATTTGATTCAGTGAAATTTTGATGGGGTTATATCTACTTGCGATCGGGAAAAGTTACGTGATTTTCAAGAATTTTGTTTGCCATTTTAATAAATATTTTTAATAATTCACAAAACGCTATCAAAAAGTTCATATTTTAAGGTGTATATATAAATTGTTGTATGAAAAAATATTATAAAACATGAAATATAAGCACGGTCGAATGCTTAACAGCACCGATTGTGGCAGTCAATGTGTTAATCCAGCAACGACAGGTTAGTAACACGGCAGCCACCACGGTACGCGTTCTTCCAGCACTTTTTTGCCACGGAAAGGCTACGGATAGGTAAAAGAGCTTGGTTTCACGTGGTAGGAGAAGAACGGGCGGCGTGAATTACGTAAAGAACGAGGAGAGGGTGAGAAAGTGCGGTCACGAAGGTGGACGTAGGGAACGGGCGAAGAAACCGAGACGACGGAGAAAGAAGAAGAATTGTGCGAGGGTGGGAAGCGGAGAGAAGGAGAAAGATAAGGCGAGAAGTAGATTGAGGTTGATAGGAAAGAAAATCGCGCTCGCACGGCGTCGTTAGCTTGTTAACTTGCACGCAACACCTTCGGCTCAAATACCGGATACACTGCCCTTTTCTTTCCTCTCGTGTATGTACATAACTACATCGTGGCTCTGCTCCTCTATTCATCTTTGTTTTCTACTCTCCTCTAGATCTTTCTTTTCCTGTTTTCATTCGCTCGTACAGTGCAGAACCCTCGGAACGATTTGGTTCAAGCTTCGAGTCTCGAAATACTGAAGGTTCAATGTTTCACAATTACATCGAGTATCAAATTTTATAAGGTCCAATATTTTAACGTTGCAAGTCACATAAATGCTGATGGTTCAATGTTTTACAGTTCCATCTAGTCTCAAAATATCAAAGACCCAATATTTTACAGTTGCATCGAGTTTCAAAATATCAAAGGTGAAACGACTTAAACTTGCAAAACCTTCGAGTTTTGATGCTTCGAGATTCCCAATTCTTGATCCTCAAAAGTTGTAATATCCGTAAATATCGAAGTCTCGAAGTCCAGGAGCAACGTTATTTTGAAATCCGTAATTTTCAAACTTCCAAAATTCTGGAACAACCACATTCTTAAACCTGGAAATATCGGAACATCAAATTCTCCAGATTCTGGAGTCAGAAAGTTCTAAAATTGCAACGACTCGAAGTTTCAGTGTCACAAAGTCGCAGAGTCCGAAACTTTCAAAATTCTAGGGTCTCATATTCCATACACATATTAGAATCTCATATTCTATATACATAGAGGGTCTCACATTTTATACACATATAGGGTCTCATATTCTGTATACATATAGGGTCTCATATTCTGTGTACATATAGGATCTCATATTCTATCCACATATAGGGTTCCATATTGTATACAT
Organism: Coelioxys conoideus; assembly: GCA_947623535.1. NCBI lineage: Eukaryota > Metazoa > Arthropoda > Insecta > Hymenoptera > Megachilidae > Coelioxys > Coelioxys conoideus. Next base: position 5,527,410 of record OX392455.1, on the reverse strand, counting down.
ATATAGAATCTCATATTTTATCAAATTGCAGAGTCGAAACTCGAGATAAACAATCGATGCAAGCAGCTAATTCTCGTAGCGTCTCGTGCGCCAACTCGTCAGCCACGTACACCCGGCACGGGTACACCTTAGAATGAGCCGCAGGAATCCATAGTGGCGAGCACTTTGCTCATTTCCCGATCCGATCGTTGTAGGTGTCGGCGGTAACCGATTGTTCGCCGTTTGACGAGAATCCGTGTAAAGCGAGAAATATGTTTCTCGCTCGAACGAATCGCAGCTGCGTCCCCTTTATCTTATCTGTGCTCATCTCGTGGCGCGCGAAGTATAGGTATCGAACCCGATCTCGTCTCTAAGAGGAAGGTTCGTTCGAAAAGTCGAGTCGCCGAGCGAGAGAGAAAGAGACAGAAAGACAGAGAAAGAGAGAGAAAGGGAGAGATCGTTTCTTGTCATAGTCCGTTGGAAGGAAGGTGGACACGGGCGCTAACCGTGTCCCCACCACGAGTTGTATGCCCGGGGCGAATCCAACCGGGCAACCAGGCATGCGAGCATGCAAGACGAATACCTTAGCCACCAAGACCGAGGTGACTCGTGAAGCAGAGTGTTCCACTGTCGAACCGTTCGTCCGTGGATGCTACCGGTGGTGCGCGGGATCGGCTCGATCGGTATTCAGCGTTCTATTCCCGATGACATATATGGCGTAAACGGCCGAGGGAAGGGATTCGAGATCGGTGGACGACGATAAGCGACGATAGATAAAGCATCGATTCGGAATACGTAGACGCCGAGGCGGTTTTTCGGTGGAGCGGCGAGAATGTGCCGGCAACGATAGCTCGAACGCTTAATTGCTGATTGAAAATTCTTCGTCGTAGAGATACGCTGCGGTCCGATCCATGTGAATATACGGCGCATAAGCGAACGGGGTAACGAGTCGCGTATTTCGGCTGTTAGGTTCGTCCAAAGTTCGCGCGATGTTTGGTGGAGTCACGATTATTTGCGAACGGGGGAAAGAATGCGGACCGCCATTAATACATTTGCTGCCACGATCTCCAAACGGGGATTTGAATAAACATTTTTATATACATTTTTCTTTTATCACTTGCAACAACGTTCTAAAACATACCCCGACATATGAAGCACAATTATATTGATGTTAAAAATGAAGTTGAAAAATAAATGAACAAACGACGAAACATATATAAATACACTTACTTACGGATTCTTTATCCTGATGACAATCAATATAAATGTCAAGGCTGAACAAATTTTGTCATTTGGAGTAACAAAATTTGTAGATGGGTCATTTGACTCTTTTGGTAGTTTTAATGTTAATCGCGCTGTTCCCGATTTACTGTTAACGTTTCTGGTTATCTCTCGCACCTTCTTTCGGGTAAGCTTCTCTCGCGACTTCCACGATGCCCCCTGTTCCTCGGTAACGTTGCCTCTCCTCTTCGTGTTTTCTCCTTTTCCTTTTTTCCCGTGACCGAACACGCACCGGTCAGAAAATTGGCCGGCTCGGCCGTGACCGCTCGGGACCGAATATTCGCGCGAGCACGAGCGGACCCGGCGTCCTTACGAACCGTGAACTTGCCGGAGAAATTACGGGCCACGATCCTCGGCCTCGATCACCGGCTTCCCCGATAAATGCCGCGATCGTAACTGCACTTATTAATCATCGAACGGGCCTCCACTTATCTCGATCGGTGTACAACTTAATCCTTCATTTCCGTGCGAGCGTCCCAACAAACTTGATCAATTAAATTTATTGAAATCTTCGTGATGATCGATAAGCACCTATTCTTCGATTACTCTAGTGATAGAAACACTCGCGCTTTGATTACTCTGGTGAACTCGCTAGGAACAACCGGAGACGGTTTATGATCATCGACGTTGTTGATTGTTCGCAGCTGCGAGGGTTTTCTTCGCTGGCAGATGTTGCGGTAGCCCTTGTCAACTCCAGTTTGCGGCTTTTTGCTTCTTGTTGCGCTTATTATGGTTTTTGGCACGTGGCTGCCTCGCGAGGTTATGTGTACAGTACATCTGCGTTCGCTCGCTATGTATTAATTCGTCACACGTTACGTTAACACGGTTTCTGTCGTTCCGAGTACGTGAAAATATATTTAAAGAGCCGAGTTTATTAGAATCATATTTCGTCGCGCTTTAAAGTCCACGAGGCTGTCTTTGCCATTTATAACGTATGTGAGCAATACATTATCAATATGTTGTTAATGGAAAGTTTAGCTTGATGGTCTTTTTAAAGCAACGAAATATCGTTCTAACAAACCTTGCTCTTTGTATTTTGCATATATAATTTGCACATGATTACATGATACGAATATAAAGAATATATTTTTACGTATATACAATCTGCTCATATGATATATATGCATAATCGTGAGCATATATGTGTGTATGAACATGTGTGTATGTTATGAATATATACTATATGAGCATATAATATAGACTTATTACATATTTACGATGGTGTATTGCTTTGAGGTCTTGTTAAAAGAAAAACAGTTTCCATCGTTCGCTTATCTGTGACGTTGTGCCAAAATCTTTGTATCCGAACATCGTATAGAACTCTTTTCTTATTTTTTTACGATAGAATAGCGTTCCCCGGCTTATCGGGAAAGCCGATCAACGACTCCAACGCCTTCTTACCTGTTTGTGGGTCAATTTAGTTTCCCTATTTCATGCGAGGCGATTTATGAAACCGGGGACTGGATATATTATCGATCGTAAATACGGGACCACTCCTTGGCGACCGAGGAAACCGGGTTGTTTTATGGTTTTTTACGAGCGGCAGAGGCCCTAAAGAGGTTCTATCAAATCACGTGAAATATTACCAAATTCATTAAAGCGTGGCTGTTAAACGTGTATCCGATACATTCGTCTCATTAATTTGTTAATTACACCGTACCGCGTTGTCGGTGCGTCTCTTATTATATTCCATATATCCAACTATTTCCCCATTAAAATCCTTCCGTCTGTCCGCGACAATGTTGATTACTTAACGTTAAATATATAATACAGCATCCCCCGTGGAAGCTCATCAGGTTCCGATCCTTTCGTTCGCGAGCCGTAACAACCAAGCAAATCGAAGTTCCTCGAGTTCCGCCCATCAATTACGACCCTCTCGCACGCGTGTGTCTTTTGAACGTCATTCTCGTACGATCGAGATTGAGTTATCGTTCGTTGGAAACGTTGTAGCCACATAATCGAACCCGCGTTGCCGGGTACCGCGGGTTTCTCTATGGCAACACGGCCACCAGGGTTAACTGTCTTCGTTACTCGTTTTACGATGTTAAAGATCGTGGTTTACCGAGTGATTCTCTCAGCTTCGTGGCCAGAAACTCGCAAATTCGAACATACGGGAATTTAGATATCTATGGCGCGGGACAGAAGTACTCGTACACTTGGAATCTAGCGATAAGTACAACACTTTCTATATTATTAATTATGTTTGATCACATAGTTGTACATTGAGAGACGAAAGTGTTTGTACACTTGGAATGTAGAAATAAATACAACATTTTCCATATTATTAATTATGTTTGATCACATACCTGTACATTGAGAAACACAAGTATGTGTACACTTGAAATGTAAAAATAAAAACAATATTTTCTATATTATTAATTATATTTGATCACATACCTGTACATTGAGAGACACAAGTATGTGTACACTTGAAATGTAAAAATAAAAACAATATTTTCTATATTATTAATTATATTTGATCACGTACCTGTACATTGAGAGACACAAGTATGTGTGCACTTGGAATATGGAAATGAAAACAATATTTTCTAAATTATTAATCACGTTTGAACATACTTAGCTGTATATTATACGTAACATTTACAGCAACGACTGTGCCAAAAACGAAGCAGTACTTCATATAGTGACTTAAAACGTCTTGAAATTCCTGGGACCTTAAGAAATTATCGAGATAAGATTGTTCGTACACTCAATTATCGCAAGTGTTACAATTATATTAATTGGAATTTTTTGAATTGATACTTTGTAGGATATACCTTGCGGCGAATAACTTCACGTAATCTGTTGGGCATCGATAGCATCAAACATTTAACGAAGTCAGGTTCTACATTATACCATTCTCTTTTTAATGTTTCTTTTAAGTGTTTTTTTGCGTTATGTCATGCTCATTTGTCGATATAATCGTTACTTATACTATACAGTTATATATGTTTAAATATACTTAATCAGTTAACATGTTACACTTTTATTCGATAAATAATTAATAATATATTAATGTTATCAACATCCTAATGAAGTTGTGGACCAACGTGTATACACATCGAACACAATTAACTGGTTAAAAATATAGAAAATATCGTTGTTGTTATTTCTTCGATACAAATGTACGAACAATTTTATCTCTCACCGAAGATACACAGAAATAGGAGAATTTTCGAATTGGTCTCGAAAACAAATAACGAGGTTCACCGGGCCACACGCTTCCCGTCCGCCAAATAAAGGGCCACATATACCGTATCGTACAACAAGGAAGCACGAACGCGGGTTCGCCCTTCGTCGGTTAATTACGCATAAATAATTGACGCGCGAAGAATGAGGTTTCTCTGTAAGGTCGAGTATTCGGTACGTAATTTCGACTGATTAATTTAAAACGCGTACTGTGGCCGCGGGAACGCTCGTTACCTCTCTGATAAGCGTGCTTAACGATCGTGTGTGGGACGAGCGCAAAAGGCGAGAGGGAAGAAAAGAAAAAGAACAAAAAAAAAAAAAAAAGCAAGGAGAAAAGGGCAGGAGATCCTTCGATCTCTTTGCTCCTTTGGCCGGCTTTAAGCAGCGACGAGGCGTGTCAACGGGGTCCTGTGGTATTATTATGAACAAAGTCGTCGGGGGCCAGCTACTAGAAAGAGAAGGAGTGTGTGACCGGCGGGAAAGGGTTAGAAAGAGAGGAAAGCAACGAGGGATCGGGTCGGACACGCCCCGCGACTCGTTCGAGGAGTTGCGCTTGCAAAGAGTTGATTAAAGTCACCGGTCCCGTGCAACTTGTATTTTCGACCTCTCGCTGGAGGCTGGATCCGATTCGATGTTCCGCGAAAATGCCTTGTAATCGATCGAGACTCGTTCCTGGCACTCGTTTCACGGTGTTGGGCCCCCCTCGGCACCCCCCTGCCCCCCTTCGATTGTGTCAGTCAACATCCACCTTTCCGGCTCGCCGTATAATAATGTTTGCCTCGACGACGCTCGCCCGATGCTTCCTTAATAAATCGAATTATCGAACATTTATCTCGGTTCGTTAAAAGTCGATTTAGTCGGCGGCACTGTAAACGAGTCGTCTTGTACGAACAAACGATCGAACCATCTTTCGACTCGAGATCCTTTCCCGCTAAATGATCCTCCAGTGATGTTCGAGCTTTTCTTCACTTCGATATCGTTCGATGCCTACTCTTCATTGTTTATCGAACGGAGATTTAACTTGTAAGGAAGACTATTAAAGCGCACTCATTAGCTTCGAATCTTTTCGCAAACCGAAAAACGATCGTTCTCGTTAACCACTCTTATTGATTATGAACAGCTAAGTAAAAATATATTGTACATTATAAAGTTATAATATATTATAATTTACATCGTGTTGTTAATTACATATATTATAAAACAAATATATAAATATATATAATATTTATATAAATGTAAATATAATGTAATTATAACTGTATAATTATACATAAAGTAAAATCAAATAATAACACTAAGTAAAAAATTAAAAGAATTTGAAGCATTAATGATTGGTCAAGGTTGTATATGTATATGTATATGAATATAATATATTATAATATAGTATATATCTTTACATTGTATTCCTCATTACAATAAAACCTACAATATACAATATATAATAAACAATACAATAAAAATTATAATTTATATAAAACAATATACAGATATAATATACTATAAACTGTCAAGTTAAAAGTTCAGTAAAACAGACAAAGAAATTTGTAATGTTATGCCAATTTTGTATTCAGCAATCTTGACTATAAAAATTATATTTGACCTCGAACTCAAAATTAAGTGTATTAATAATTCGAGTAAGATTTATCAAGGTCGAAAGTGCGAAAACGTTCCCGAGTATCGAACAACGTAGGGGTTATCGGTGAAATAAGTAGAGCAGTGAGGAAGAAGCCGCGGAACCGTTCTAACGCCGTTGTATCCTCAATTACAAGCGACATTGGCACGTGAACTTTATATTCGCGTGTACGATTGCGTGTACGCGAGCGTTGCCGCGTAGTTTAGTTATCGCGATTGAGAATTTAGTGTCCGGCTCGCATTGTCTCGCGAAGCGAATGCATATTTCACACGTGCGCTATCCTTGCGCCGTGCCGCATCGTCCTCGTCCTGGTCGTCGTCGTCGTCGTCGTGTACTCGCTGCGGCTTGCTGATTATGCGAACGGGTACAGTCGGTTACACCGCAATACCCTGTTGCATATACATCGTCGCGATGGCGCGGACACCGGTGCACCGGTACCCGTAACATCATAATAACTCGCAGAAATCATTTTCAGCCTTTGTAAGGGAACACTCGAATGGCCGCCGCGAGTAGAACGACCACGTTAATCCGGCTACGGCGCTACGATTATCCGGCTGGTATTAATTACGAGCCTCGCGACCCGACCGGTCGCTCTCAGAAAGCACGAAAATAAAGAGGGGGACAACGAAAGACGCAACAAGGAATTTCTACGACAATCGGGACAATCGAGAAACGGTGGCCCACGTTCACGATACTTTGAACGAGATTTTGATACTTTCCGATGATCGGGATTTTTAATAACCTGATTTTGTTACTCGTTAGCGACGGAAGTCTGTTGTAACATTTAACTGATGGAATTTTGTTAGAATGTATAACTGATATGTTGTTGCGATACATAACTGATATTCTGTAGTAATACAGAACTGATATTCTGTTCCAGTACATTGTAACATGATTTTCATAAATGCATGTATTTTATTATAATACAATATGACATACTATTCATTATTCACGTGTTAATCTTTTGTAATACATTATGACAGAATTTTCATAAATCATGTACTAATTTTGTTACAATATATTATAACATAATTCTTATAATTCATGTATTAATCCTTATCACTTCTATGTCGAGCGTGGTACGACGTCACATTTCTCTTGGATCATATAAATAATTAAGATGAATAGATTGGTTGAATATGTATATTTTCAGTATGACATAATTTTCATAATTCATGCATTAATCCTGTTATAATATATTGTGACTTAATTCTCATAATTCATGTATTAATTTTGTTACAATATATTATGATATAACTTTCATGATTCATGTGCCAATTCTCACAACACATTCTAACAGAATTTTTAAAATTCGTGTATTAATAACTGCTCTTTGTCCATCATATGTACAAAGGGATGGAGAAGGGTCCTGGCGTTCAGAGCCCACGCATCTGGCAGCGAAAATTATAAATCGGCCAAGATTTGGCAAAAAATGTGGACCGAAGAGAAATCCTCGCGGACCCAAGAATCGTAATCAAAGTCGAAACACTTATGGCACAAAACACGAGCGGTGTTCCACGTTAAAGCGTTTCCTCGCTAAGCGTCGGGAGGGTTCCTAATCGAGCCGGTCCGGTACGAAAGGCCTCACGAATCCTCCTCGATCCGTGGGGATACGGCAAAAAGGGGCAAGACCTATCTCCCGAATGCATCGATGCACAGCGATTTCGACTAACGATGCCTTCCGCTCATTGGTCTTAATCTGAGCAACGAATCGCGATCGGCCTCTTCCTAACATGGCCTCGGCCACGACGAACCGAGCGCGAGTCGCGTGTGCCGTTGCATCGCACCGGATAGCGCAAACAGAAATTCCGTTATACTGCATAAAGCATCGGCCACCATCCGCGGGATAAGGTTGGCAGGCATGCGAGCTGCCCGCGAGTCGCATTCTCTCGTGCCGTTTTGTATCGCTTTCTAGAGAGCTGCTAAACCGGACTTTGCCGGAGCTTTTGTGGGTCGTGATGCACTTTGGAACATCATTCGCGGTTGCAAAGTCTCCAAATACCGAAGGTCCAACGTTTTAGAGTTGCAACCAGGTTCCAAATATTGAAGATCCATTTTAAAGTTCTCATCTTGTCTCAAAATACCAAAGGTCCATCGTTTCAGAGTTGCAACCAGTTTCAATGTATCGAAGATTCATAATTTTATACACAAGTAGAGTGTCATATTCTATGTACATATAGAATCTCATATTCTATACATGTACATATAGGGTCTCATATTCCATGTACATATATGATCTTATATTCTATACACATACATACAGCGTCTCGTATTCTGTATACATATAGGGTCTCATATTCTATGTACATATAGGATCTCATATTTTATATACATATAGGAACTCATATTTTATAATGTTTATTATTTGTTATTATTGATCGTCAATATTGTCTGTTCCACCGAGTTCAAACATCGCGCGTATAATAATATAAATTCAGTTAAAAGTTTCTTATTTAAAATTGTTTTGCACGAATTCAAATGGCGAATGTCTGTCGTCTGTCGAGCGCAAAGGGTTAAAGATATCTGAATGGTAAAACGGTAAGATACCAAAGGCCCCAAAGTTCAAACGGAACGAAACAAGCGAGGAAAGAAATGTGCTCCCGGAACAACCTTCTGCACTCCACACCCTTCCCTCCTTTCTCCGTTGCTCGCGTTTTATCGAGTCTAATTCATTGTTTTCTACGCCGTGATCTTTTAGCTTTGCGCTACGCCATTATGGTTTATTCTACGACGTTCTGCTCGCAGCCACGGATATCCTTATGCGCTTGTTCTTTCTCCTCTCGCATTCCCTCGTTCTTTTGCATTCGTTGCCTTTTTTCCTCTCGGCATCGGCTTCTCGCTTTACGACTATTATGTACCCTCTCGCTTTTTCCCTTTTTTGGCCGTCTTAACCGCTTTTGCTCGTTTAATTAGCGTCCAGTTATGTTGCGAGCATTTTTGCGATCTCGAAATTCGTTCGATCTTAGAATTCGCTTAGATTCGGGCCACGGTTAACCATAATCGTTTCGCGTGGATACGAAGAACAAAAGAATGCGATGCTAAATGGCGCTGTTAGGTATCTAATGGAAATGAAAGTGTTTCCATTGACACTAGAATTACTAAACGGTCAAAATGACCAGTTTTGAGTTTGACATTTTATATTATAAAATTTTCTTGCTGCCCTTTTATCAAAATGTCTGTCACTTTTTATCGAGCCAATGTTGTATATGTCAGGTGATGTAGTACTTATTTATTTCTCTACTTTATTTTCTATTTTAACATTAAAACTATCAAAGCGATCAAATGACTCTTTCACAAATATCTTTCTTCAAAAAATTTGTTAAGACGGTTTTCTTGACACCTGTGCCGATTATCAACAAGTCAAAGAATCAATAAGTGTATTCATTTATGTTTCATCGTTTGTTCATTTGTTTTTAACTTCATTTTTAAGTTCAAAATAATTGTGCATTATATGTCAGTAATTTTCGTGTTAATGTAAGTGTGCATTTAATGCCGGCACTTCTTGCGTTACCAAACCATTACCGAACGAAGTTCCAAATTGACAAACAGGAACAATTAATAACTGCAAAGTAGTAGTTTTTCTTGTGTTATAAACTTTGTTTGAATTTATCAGCGAATTTAATCGAGATCGTCCATATTCAGAAGAATCGGTTGATTGTTAAACGTATTAAAAACTGCATCATTTTGTTCCTCTTCATGAAAGAAGTTTCTCGTAGACCTAATAGTTTTGTACGAGCCAGAGTTTCTGTATCGGAAAACAGAGTCGAAGCTCGAAGAGTAATATGATCGTATGAGAGATTTCGGTACTTCAGTATCATTTCGTTGGGATTCTGTGCCGTTGCTCGACCCGTCGCTGAAGGATTTCGAGACCTTTAGTTTCCTATGTAGGTTAGTGACTTTTCAGATTCAATATTCCAAATTGCTTCGGTCGGGTGCAAAGTTTCAGCGTCGCGCTGAAAAAGCTGAAAGAGGAGAACTCGTCGATTGAATCACCGGACGAACTAATCCGACGGTTTCCCCTTTTCCGAACTTAATATTTGAAATGGACGCCGTTCCCAGACACGCGCGATCAAATCCTCTGCACGTTTTCGCGCAACAGCGCACATTTTCCGATAACGCTTCCTATCCTACATTGCGACTATCTCGACGAAAGTGAGTTTTTCGATGGCTATAACTCTGCAGCGTAGGATAAATCATTCGAAATTACCAGCGCACGTTTCTGCTAACAAGCTATTCTCGTTCATAGCACTCCAAATGTCGAATTCTAGAAATACATATATATACATGCACTGATTCTTCACGGGATAAATAAAATATTTATTTGTTTATTAACTCCTTGTCGTACTTTGACGAATACTGAAATACTGAAATTTTTAGCACTGTTAGCCGTGAAGTTAGCAAAATTTTGTTGCCGTCCTTTTGTCAAAATGTCTATCATGTTTTATTCAGCTAATGAATGGTTATATGTACATGTCAGGTGATGCTGCAATATCTATTTATTTAATCTTCTACTTTATTTTCAACCTTAAAGTACATACGCATTTAATGTCGGTGCTTCTAGTGTTAAATAAAAATCATAACATATTAGTAATTTATTTTCAAGTATTTGTACTTGCGTATTCATACCGGGTCTCTTTCATCTCGACCACCTGTCATAACATCGTTCGAATACTTTCGTGAGCCGACGATATCATTTAATGAAGTCGAAATCGATGTCATCGCGTTTACCGAACATTGAATATTCAACGAAACGTCAACGGAACAATCTTCCGGTCGAATGGTATCCCCTCGGTCCCGTAATTCCCAAGATTTTCAACGATAACGATTTTCAACCGGTGCGTAGGTAATTGCGATCGGCGATAAAGCGTGTCCCGAGCAATAGTCCCGCAGCATGATACAGGAACGCGAAGCTCCGCAACATTCTAGCCGGACACGGTGTCAGAATGACCAGCTACGAATGCGTTAATCCAGTTTCCGCCGGTCGTATCGGCGGCGAACGCGTCGAATATCGATCCACGCGATCGACAACACGCCGCTCCATTTAGATCCTTCGGTCGTTTAAATCCGGTCGCGTAATTCTCGTTTCTTTCGCGCCGGTAGTCGCAACAGGTTGCGCGATATCGCGTATTTTTGCCAGCTCCGTTAAATTATAGCCCCGCTCCTATCGGAATGGGGGTTCGCCTAGCCTCGGAAGCTTTCAGACGAGACTCTGAAACGACGCGAAAGAGAGTGCTTTACCCGCGATACGGGGCTTGTTAATTACAAAAGTGGCCGAACAGGATCGTGAAGAGAACGGAGGGGATGGAAGCGAAACGATCGACGCCGTTTTCTTCGCCGATCGATCTAACACGATCCATAAACGCTTAATAATGCCCCGATAAGATAAGTAATTGAATCGCTCGAATACCATCGTACGATCGAAATGGAATAGACGCTCGATCATTCTTGGTCGAATTTATCCGGGCGAATTTGCAATTCATATTTTAATGGTTGTTCCTCGGGGACCGTGTAAGCAGTTTCTTTTATGCGATCGTTCACGACCGCTGTGTTCCCGTACGACGATACCAACAGAATCGATACCGATTAATTTTTAGTGTATCGTTTTTACTATTAGACTCCGAACCTCTGTTTAACCCGTCGAGAATGATAGATCCGTGTGACCACTCACTCCGTTCGATGGCGTGAGTTTGCTTCTTGTTTTGATCTGTGACTGGTTTGTTGCGAATTTTTGCGACCTATCGCTACTTCGTAATCGAAACACGTATAGAGCGAGGAATACGCTTTTGCATTCGATCGGTTGCAGTAACATTTATTATTAATGTTGTCTGTTTAACTATGTTCGAACGGAACGTGTATGATACTATAAGTTTATTCAGAAATCAATTATTTTAAATTGCTGCATTAAAAGAAATGGCGAATGCGAGTCGTCTGTCTCATGCAAAGTACTGCAAAGAACTAGCTAATCATAACTATAATATGAAAACAGATAAAGAAAGTTGCAATGTTATGTCAATTTTATATTCAGCAATCTTGGCTATACAAATTATAATTGACCTCGAACTCGAAATTAAGCTTATTAATAATTCGTGTAAGATTTATCAAGGTTGAAGCGCGAATGCGTCACGTGTCAGATTCGTGAAAATACGGTAACGGGTTAAGTATGACGAATTTCATAATTAACTTGCCCTGACCCACTCATGTTTTGACTTGCCTTTACTTATACAAACTTACAAGTATACCCATGCGTATGTCAGCTTTGTGCATGTATAATCATACACATATACGTTCGTATGACAATGTATACACGTATGAGTATGCACATGCATATATACATATACATACGTATGTCAATTTTATACATGCATAAGCATACACATATGCATACGTATGTCAATTTATACATGTATAAGTATACGCATACAAACATATACATACGTAATGTCAGTTTTATACATGCATAACCATACATATATGCATACGTATGTCAATTTGTACACGTATAAGTATACACGCATTTATATATTCGTGGCGTTATAGCGAGTTGCAAAGTTCGTATCGTATAATAATTTGCTTTAAGCAATTTGTTAACACGAGTGCACCGAACATTTGTATCGGACCTTTTAACACCGTTTTCCATTCACTGATCGATCAGACTCCTATCATTACATTCGTTTAAGAAAAACACGACGTACTGGAGGCAATCACAAAATCCCATTTCCAGTTGCATAATTTCAAAATGCTGAAACTGATTTACCTAGATACCCATCCGATCCCCGGCAAAACAATCTCGGCCAACATAATGAAAGTTGGATGAGTTGATTCGTTGCACCCGTACGCATCGATATCTCTCATCTCCTTAGTCTCTGTAACTGGGTCAGAGACAATTGTACGTTTACGCGATTACGGGTGGAAAATGGCGGTGCACGATGGAAATTCCTAGGTTTAGTGTTAACCCTTTTGGTAGTGTCAAGATAGTATACAGTATCAATTTGCCGGTAATCGAATATTCTACTCCCGAAGTATTCCGATATGAATTTGAATTTGAAATTATGCACGATCGGCGTGTTCGTGACGCAGAATTTTCCCGTCCGTTTTTCTTTACTTCTTCGGACACATTTCCCGCGAGTTTCGCAGACGGGAGCCTACTTCAATGAATTCGAAAGGGTAGCTTCGAGATTAAGTTGCAGGAGGGAACGAAACTTCGCGGAGTCTAGTTTAATTCGATTATGACGATCGGCCCGAGAGCCCGGAACTTCCTGTTTTATGTAAATACTTGGCTACTCGAGGTGTATGCAAATGAAATTTCCTGGATGTTGGTGCTCGTACGGATGACCGAATTGTTGGCTCGTAAAATCCGTGAAACGCATCCTCGCCGGACTGTCGTTGTAACTTTCCCGGCAACAAACTGTTCCGTTCTGTTTGCGTTCCGAGAAAAATCGACGTTTCCCCGAACGAGCCCGGCGACTCTGTTAATCGGCAAAAAAATTATTAGACTCCCTGCGCTCGAAACGAATTCACCTGGCCGGAAAAACAATTACGAAGTCGACGTAGCTCTTTCAATTACACGCCGTTACCGTTTATCCCGTTGCTGGACTTTGAGAAGCAATTACGACGACGAATCAATTACGCCATTTCGAACGGCAACGTCCCGGACCGACTACGTTTCTCTACGTCGTGTTCTGTCTCGTGCAGACAATGTCGTCGTTGCTTTTGCTACGAGAACGATCAAAGACGCTGTGACTCAGTTCTCTCTCTCTTTCACTTTGTACGGTGGTTCAGTAAACTATCTGATTTCTATTACAATGAGCCGGTGCATTACTTATTCCGTTGATGTAACGGTAACGAAACGTGATGACAATGTAAACAGACGTGACTCGATTAGCATAAGAGCTATTGTTTCCCGGTGAAATTCGCCGCGAAAACCAGCCGCCCGGAAGTGTGCACGCTTTTGCGCGCTGGATCACGCGAGAGCCGCGTTTCCTCTCGGCGAATGCAAATATCGCCTCGGTCAACTGTCAGCCGTACCTTGAAGATCTCCTTTCTTTTTTAAAATATTTGGTTGATTTATAAAAATCGTCGATCCGAAATTTTTAGCACTCTTAGACGCGAAGTTTGAATACTCACGACACTTTAATTTTCTTCGTTGCTTTTAATATTATAGTTACGGGTAGTTAGTTTTGACGGACGCGTTCGTTATTTATTAGAAATTTATATTTAGGTTCATCTGCCACAGTAATACATGCACGTGAAACACATATATATATATATATATGTCTTTCGGCTCTATCAATTGTTTATAAATAAGTACCTTGAAAATCTGCTTTCTTTTTTCGTTTAAAATAATTGTTACTAAGGTACATACATCGAAACTAAGGTACAAAGACAAGTAACGTTCAAATTGTTTTATTAAATCAAATTGCGAATGTGGGCCGTTCGAGTGCAAAGGATTAAAATGAATTATGCAATGTTAGTGGATATTATCGTATTGCTGTATGTAATTATTTTCACTTAATTGAAAAGTAGATCGAGAAACGTGAATATTGACCAAGCGAGTGAAAACGGCGTTTTTTTGACGAGAAATATTTTTATTCTCATCGTAGAGACGCTAAAATACCGTATTTATCCGAGATCTCAAAGACCTACCGTTTAAAAATTATGCAAGTTGAAATCTCGAAGCAATAAGTTTTCGATCAAACCGAAAGAACGAAGGGTAAAATTCTAAAATTTGATCGCGACACGTGGCGGAGAGGGACGTGGTCGAAGCAGATGAAAAAACGAGACAGCAGGTGTTAAAAACATAAAAATAGAGCATTTTATTGTTCAGTCACAGGTGTTTTTATTCTAATAACATCTTTTCACGTTGTCGTTGAAAATAGTCTGCAAGAAAGTACGGAACAGGAGAATCGCTTGCGACGGAAGCTGAAGGAAAATATTGTTTCACGTTTGTACATTATATTTCAATTATTTGTAGCGGTACTTTAGTTTCCATGCGTGACGCGCCCCTTGAATTCGACCGTCTCTGTTAAACTCGATCGTGGCTGCCAATCCAAAAACACCGACGGTATCGATCGATCGATTCCCGCACAGGACCGTCGAATTCAAGCAGAGACCCCGAATGGTAACTCGTCGAATCGAACGATTTACCATCCGACGCCCACAAAACGTTCCGGAACGAAATAAATAAGATAAAGGCTGCGCGCATTAATACTTTACAAATATCGTGTCGCGCACACGCGGCAGCGCGTGTTCGCGTCAACCCTTAACCGGTGACCGGGGTCAATACGACCCCGTTCGACGACGGACCGAGACAGCGACAATCGAAATTTCATTTCGAATTTTATTTGAATTTTCGTTCCACTTTTTTCAAGCTCCATTAGTCGAAATTTCGAATTTATGTCGAAATCCGGATCCGGGTCAAATTTGACTCCACGTGTCACATACGTCGGTCGAATTCGCACTGATTCGTCATAGCGTGCTTTCTTTTAATATATCGTGCTGAAGTCGACGCAAGGGTGGCGATATATCCAGAGTCCACTGTCTAATGAGGTAAACAATAGAATTCTTTAAAAAACGAGCGACACGATGGAAAACATACATAACAATCTGACATGCGTGGATGCGTGCAAAATCATTTGTTACGCGATAAAGTTAGTCACCGGTTAAGGGTTGTGTTTGCCGACCAGTCTAAGTACAATTAAATACAACATCGATAGCTACGATTAGAGGAAGTGGTATCACTGTTGGCTCGGTTGGCTCGAACTATATTGGACGACGATATTTCACCCGTGTTCCTTTATCGGCACTTTCATTTGTCATTTCCGAATTGTTCGTGTCCGTATATTCAAATCGACCGAAATTAATCGAAACGAAATGTTCGAATCGTCCAAATATTGTTCGATTCCACGAGCTTCGAACGATATACGATACCAGAAATATTCATTGCATCACTCGAATACCGGATCCGCCATAAAAACGGGAAATAAACGATTAAAAAGTATGCGACTAGGCACGTTACGAGTTATCGAGTATACGGACACTCGATCCGATGTTGCTGACATTTAAAATTTTTCAGGGCCAAAAGATGCGAAATTGTAATAAAAGACTACGAGAGAAATATTAAAATCATTGTTTATTGACTTCAGTGATATTTTATCGCGTTGTTTTTGCATTTCGAGGGAATGTTATAAATCTTTCGAGTTCGTTCGATGTTACGGTTTCAATAAACACACTGTTTTACGTAGCGCACATATATTTATTAAATTCGTTATCGCGGTCAGAATACCGGTTGCACACGGATCGTTCAATATCAGTTGTATTGCCATAAGGGTGATGCAATAAATATCTCCGTTACTGTACAATTAGTGTACGAATCTTGTATTTGTTCGTACAATATGGCGCGTCGAGCGAATGCCCAGTTTACATTGGTAGAGTAAATAATAGAATATCGGCTGACATAATTTGTCTATTATATCCTTTCTTTCAACTTCGATACTCCATCAATCACTTGTCCGATCGTTTAAGCGGACGAAATTTACCTTCCGACGCTATTTGCTCTACCAATGTAGACTCTAAGCCTAATTTACACCGGCAGAATAAACGGGATAACAACACAATGTTCCATTTTTCCTAGCTAATTACCTGTGCAATAAATTGTTCCCGCAATGCAAACTAGGTTTCGGCGTTCCTAATCGCTCGACATGATCTTTAACGCAGTTTACATTGGGCGGGAAAATTACAGTACACTCCGACATTTACTTTTGTTACTCTATCATTTTTTGTGTTACTGCTCCGTCGATTATTTTTCTCATAAATTTATTTCTACCGATGCAAACTAGGTTTCGACGATCATGGTCGCTCCGCGCGAATTTCAACTCGATGGAGCAAACGATAGAGTACTCGCCGATTTATTCCAAGAAGCACGCAAGCGAACAGATTCATTTTTCACCCAAACTTACTCTATCATTCAGCGATGTAAACCAGGCTCGTAGACGAGTTGACGCGTCCGGGCACGCGTGAAACGCGTCTCGTTCGACGAGACGGTAAACGCGCACCGTTTCAAAACTAAACCGGGAGACACGGGATAACCGGCAAACGTATTTACAACGACATTAAGCTATCTAGTAAACTCACTGACTCGCTGCAATTTACAGACACACCGGGGACGCGCATAGTTCTCGAGCGCGTATAACCCTCGTGCGTGTTCACGAAGGAAGCACCTTAAATATCGTATAATCACTGTCTCCTCTCGTTCTCTCCGTCGCTATTTACAAAACACTTTCCGCCGGTTCACGTTCGGCGAGCGCGCACCGCTCTTGTTCGGTTCTTCTTCAACATTTATACATCCGTATCCTCGCAGTATTTACACTCTACACACCGTATTGCACCGTGGTGAGACGCCACTCACGTACGAATCTTTCCTTCGACGACGCCCACTTCTCGCGGCGGAAAAAGCATTTACGGCACACACGCGCACGCACACGTACACACATACACTGGGTCACGGACGAACGAAGAGAGCCGTTCATATGTGGACGGAGACCGTACGCGATCCGTTGGACGTCCTGTTGTTGTGCTGCCGTCGGACGGGCGGCGGTTGCCTCGTCCTCTGCGTGGTCCTCTGGTTGTTGGGCACGTCCGGCAACGCGAACCGCAGCTTCTCCCAGAACAGCTTGTCTCCCCATTGCAAGTAGGTGTTGGTCTTCAGATACAGCCGTATGTCCGGATCCAGGTCGCGCTGGTGCACGTCGCCCACCAGCACCAGGATCAGCCTGCGCCTTCGGTCCCGTAACACTTGGTGGTGAGCGGACTTGAAGTCGAACCGGCACCACTCGGATTTGATGAAGTTCTCGGACAGCACCATGATCGTCCTCCTCGAGGACTCGACCGCCTGGACGATCGTGTCCGCTATGAAGCTGCCGACCGGAAAGTCGCGATAGTGCAGGCACAGCTTGTACGAGGGGTTGCCCATCTCGAGGACCGGCGCCAGCTCCTCGGCGACGAACGCCTCGTCCTTCGAGCTGTAGCTGACGAAAGCGTCGAACAGCTTGTCACGGTCGTCCCGGTCGACCTCGTGGTTCCTGTAGAATATCCGCACGCCGAAGCGCGAGTGAAACCACACGCGCAGTTCCTGCCGGAACACGAACGCCAGCATGCACAACAGTACCACTAGCAGAGAGCCGACCAGGGTGGCCACCAGAAGCGGCAGGTAGTCCTGCAGCAGCTGCTTCTCGATGATGGTCTTCGTGTAGTTCCGATGCAGCTCGTTCTCGATGCTCGCCGAGCCGGTGCACACGCTGTCGTTGTTGCTCTCGCGATCGTTGCCGGCACCGACCGAGAAACCGAACTCGTTGTCCGCGAACACCTCGTCGCCGAACGCCTCGAACTCCGTCACGTTGTACACGCAGCGCAACGCGGACGCGTCGGTCACGCGAACGTTCGGCTCGCGGATCCACTCGCGGTAACTCTGCAGGTAGTCGCACTCGCAAGACCACGGATTCCCGGACAGGCTGATCTCGATCGAGCCCGGCAACGTCCACACGGCCAGCGTGGTCAGTCGGTTGTTCTCCAGCCGAAGAAGCCGCAACGAGCGCAGGGACGAGAAGGTGTCGTTGCCGATCGTGGCGATGCGATTCCGTTGAAGGTGCAGCTGCTTGAGCGCGTCTAGTCCCTCGAACTCGTGGCCTCGAAGCTCGCGGATCCTGTTGTCCTGCAGGTGCAGGTCCTCCAGATCCCTGAGCCCGTTGAACGATCGGTTCTGCACGATGTCGATGTTCGAGGAATTCAGGAACAGAACCTTCAGCTTCTTGCGACCGATGAACGCGTGACTGGACACCGCGCGCAGATCGTTCCCGTCTAAATAGAGCCGAGTCGCGTCCATGGGTATCTGCTCGGGCAGTTTGTTCGCGTGGCCGCCGTTCGAGCAGTCCACCACGTTCGCCGACCACGACTGGTCGTGGTAGCACGTGCAGTTTAACGGGCAGGTCATCTCGCAGTCGCAGGCGTCGAAGTCGCAGCAATGGCACAGGGCGAAGCAGTGGGTGTCGTACCTGCAGAGGAACTGCGAGTGCGACGCCTCGACCAGCGGCACGAACGCGTGCTCCCGGTCGTACAGAAGCTTGCAGTAGATACTCTCCAGGTCCATGACCCGCGGCTGCACCCGGCTCTGATTCTGTCGGTTCACTCGCTGCAGCCACTCCATGGTGCAGTCGCACAGGTATTGGTTGTCGCCGATGTAGAACTCGGGCAGAGGTTTGTCGGGCGGCACGGCGCTGATACGCAGCGCGTACGGCTCCAGGTTGCGTATCTGGTTGCCCTTCAGGTCGACTCGCGTCAGGTTCGGTTTCTTGAAGAACGAATAACTCTGCACCTTCGAGATCTGGTTGTCGTTCAGGTAGAGTCGCTCGACGCTCATCGGGATCGCGTTTCCGGTGATCTCCGTCAGCTTGTTCTCGCTGGCGTCGAAGGTGCTCAACTGCAGCTGGCTCTCGATCTCGAAGTAGTTGCCCAACTCGCGTATCTCGTTCGAGTGTATGTCCAGCCACTGTAGCCCGGTCGGTATCATCGCGTAGTCGAACCATTTCAGTTTGTTGTCGCTGACGTTCAGCCAGACGAGGTTCGGTAAATTGGTGAAGAGGCCCGCGATGTCCGTCAATTGATTGCCGTCCAAACGTATGGCCTGCAAATTCAAATTCTCGTCGAATGTACCGGGCTCGATGTACTGTATCCGATTCATCGCGAGATTCAATATCTTCAGCTCCTTGATACGATCGAACACGCCCTTGGTCAGATTGCCGATATGGTTTTCGGTCAAACGGAGTCCGTACAACTGCGCCACGTGGTCGAACGTGCCGGTCGGTATCTCCGAAATGAGATTCTCACCGAGGTCGAGGGTTCGCAGAAGGGGTGTGGCTTTCAACGCGTCCGGAACGGACTTGAGCTGGTTACGGTTCAGGTGGAACTCTTGCAGGGAGGAGGCGTTCCTGAGGGAGCTCGGGTGTATCGTGTGCAGCCGATTGTTGTCCAGCGAGAGCAAATTCAGCACGTAAAGTCCGCTGAGCGTGGTCGCGTCGATAACGGTCAGTAAATTGTCGCTGAGCAGCAACGTGTGAAGATTATAGAGCGCCGAGAACGTGTTCTCGGGCAAGCTCTCGAGCAGATTCTCCTGTAGCCGGAGTATCTGCAGGCTGTAGAGGTCGCGGAACACCGTCGGATCCAGTCGAGCGATACGATTGTTCGAAAGATCGAGCACCACTAAACGTACCAGGCCACCGAACGTGGCCGCGTTCACCCACTCGGCGGTCAGCTCGTTATGCGACAGATCGAGCACCAGCAACTGAGTCAGTTCACCGAACAAACCGGGCGGCAGCACGTTCAACGTGTTGTTCCTCAGATGAATCTCCTGGATGTTCCTCGCGTCGCTGAACAGCTCCGGCGGCAGGCTGGCCAATCGGTTGTCCGCGAGCCTCAAGATGGCCAACGAGGAGAGGCCCTCGAACGCGCGATCCGCCATGAAGCCGATGGCGTTGCATCGCAGATCGAGGCTGTGGAGCCGCGAGAGACCGGAGAACGCCGCGCTGGGCAACGACTCGATGCTGTTGTTGCTCAGATCGAGCTCCTTCAGGCTCGACAGGCACCTGGCGGCGCTGTTGAAGCGGAAACTCATCACCTCCCGCAGCCGATTCCTCGTCAGGTTCAGGATCTCGAGATTCGACAGTGGGCAGAGTGCACCCTCCGGTATGCTCCACATGTTGTTCTCGCCCAGATCGAGTTTCTCCAATTGGCGCAGCTCGTCGGTGAACGCGCCGGCCGACACGTCTAGCGCCATCGCCGACCAGTCGGTGTTGTGCGTCCTCACGGTCAGATTGCGCAACTCCTTCAGCCCCTTGAACGCATCGTCGGACAGGTTGCCGATCTTGCAATACTCGATCACCAGCTCCCTGAGCTCGACCAGCGGCCGGAAGCTACCGGCGCTCAGCGAGCTCTGATAGAACAACGCGTCGCTGCACTCCAACCGCAGACGCACCGTGTGCTGCGGCTGTATCACGCTGAAGTTGGTGTTCTCCAACTCGCTGTTGATGGTTCTCAAACGGCAGACGAGCGACACGTCGTCCTCGGTGTCTCCGGTTGCCACCCATTTGCACTCGTCCGGCGCTTTGTACCTGAGCGCCTTGCTGAGGGAGGCGCCGAGGACCCCGAATATCGTGCCCAGCAATATGGCGAAGAACGCAGGACTGCCCCGCATCTTATCGCCTCTCTCAATGTCCCATGAAATTCTCGCTGAGTTGCACGCGGTTTGCACCGGGGCAGCTATCTGTCGCGAAACCGGCAGCGATCCATTTAAGTCACGTCACCACCGGTCGCTTCTACCTCGCGTCGTCCATGACGATGATCCCGTTTCCGCTTCTTTTCCGCCGTACGATCCCTTCCGAATGCCCGAACCGTTACAATCCTGGGGATTTCATTCTCGGATACGCGCGGCGTATTTGTCCGTGCGACGATCGGTGCGCGCGACGAGTTCACCGACCTCCCGGTATCATCGATACTCCCGATCCCGATCGAGAGAAAAATCTCGGCGACGACGACGACGACGAAATTCGACGAGCTTCGACACGCGTGTATACGGCTCCGGTAAGACCCACGGTTCTCCGAGGACTGGTTGGCAAGTTGTAAGGCCCGAACTGGCACCGCTACCCTCGCCCCTCCGCCCACCGTCGGCCCCCTCCTCGCTCCCCACCCCGTTGCCCGCTCGTCATTCCTTCCCCCACCGTCGCGCCTTCTCTCCTGGTCGTCGTCGTCGTCCGCCGTGGCCGGGGCCCGACGTTCTGGCAAGCCTATAAAAACAAGACAGGTACACTCTCCGGGCCCTTACGGTGGCTCCTCAGCATCTGCAGCCTCTCCATCCACCACGATTCACCTCGTCCTCCTCCCTCGCGACGCTGCTTGCCTGCTTTCCTCTTCGTCCGTCTCTCGTTCCGCAGCCTCCTCGCGCCCTCCGCCTCTCGCGTTCCTCTCTCGTTCTCCCTCTCTCTCTCTTTCTCTCTCCCCGGTTCGTCGTCTCCCTCTTCCGTTTCGCCGTCTCCGTTCCTCGTCGTCCTTTCGAACGGCCGTATCGCTGTTCGATTCGTCCGTGAAACCTTGCCTCACCGTCATCTGTTCTCACATCGTTTCTACGATTCTGTCACGACGAATGAAACCTCGAAAAAGAATGTTTGCTCAATGCCTTTGTGCGAATCCCGTTCCCATTCGCATTCCAGTTGTCGCGAGTCTCGACGACTACTATTTTGCAACTAGCCTATCTCCTTCGCTCCTCTGCTCTACGCCGCGTCTCGCCGATTTATAAGCCGAGCGAGAGCGTTTCGTACGCTACGGGGCACATTGTTCGGTTGAGGTTTTCGCGAAACATCGAAAACCGACGGGATAATGGCAGACGCTCGTGTCGGGGAACGGGGGAACAAAGAATAAAGACGATGGAAGGGAAAGCCGCGCGATTTTATTCGAAATAATCATCGACTATGGACACGATTCGCTTTCGTGACCCGAACGTGCCGCGTATTTCATCATTTCTCGATTACCGAGCTCGAAAATTGGTACATTGGTAAAACGCAACGAACGAGAATCGAATCGAATACATTTAATTTATATTGTATACATGGAAAAAAATGTATACAATACACTAAGGGAGAATCGGTAAATTTATAGAATACACTAAGAGGGAATCGGTAAATTTATTAAACTCACTGAATGAGAATCGACAAATTTATAGAATACACTGAGGGAGAATGGGTAAATTTATAAAACGCATCCAGGTAGAATCGGTGAATCAGTGAAGGCGGATGAATGATTTTCCCTGTATCGCAATTTTCCTTAGCGAAATCGTATACACCGCGGTAGGGAAATGCATGGATGGAGTGTCGAAATAATGGGAAAATCGACCATGTCGGTAGGTGAATGGGTGCGTGCCCTTTTTGTGAAAGCGTCAAGTGAAATGCTTTCCTTTCACGCGTCTTTTCCGCCGCGTCATTATTAGCTTTATGGTCTGTTTGGGATTCGCGCATTCCCTCGTCCCATTCAGTGTAAAACGATCGGACGCATTGTGTCGAGGGATCGTGTGTAAGGACACGTCAAGTGGTTCCCCACAGAGAAAGACGGAGAGCGAGCGGGAGAAAGAGAGAGAGAGAGAGAGAGAGAGAGAGAGAGAGAGAGAGAAAGAGAGGGAAGTCCGCCTCCTTTCAGAAAACAGTGCACGGTAGCTTCCATCTCCCATCGTTGAAAAGTGATTTGTTACCTTTACCTGGGCAAAGTAGGGGCCCGCATTGGCAGCCCACAGGGCCCTCTCACGAAATACGTCGTCCTCGTGTTTCCTCCTTGATTTACTCATCGAAATTCAAATAGGAGGATACATCATTTTCATCGCGTCCAATAAAAGTATCATTAGTGAAACGAATGCTGTCCGATCCGACCTCGATTCGTTCCACTTCTTTCTTCGGCCGGATCGTTTTACGGCTTAGGTAAGCTAAACCGTGATTATTCGTGATACGACGGGGCCGAAATGTTTGCCGGGATCGGACAGGGAGGGTGGTCAGAAACCGAGCGACGAACGAACGATCGGTAATTACGGGGGCCGGAAAGAACGAACGAAATAACGGATAGTGCAGATCGCGTCGTTAATAGCGGCACCGAGAACGAATCGTATCCTCCCTGTGGCGTATTTTATCGTCCAGTCTTATTGATCCTTATTACAAGATCTTTACCAAGGCCGCGGGCTTAAATCGGTATAATATTTCACCTTTCCGCGCGGTCGTCCTCCCGGCCAGGATAATACCCGTCGTCGATGGGTCCACGGTGTTCCACGAATTAATCGGGTATCGCATGTCCGACCGGCGAAAGTGTGACCAATTAAGCGTCCTCTCCACTCCGGTTCCCACGTTCTTCCAGGAATAGACTGCTCATTTCCAAGTAGACCACCATTGTGTCCCCGCGACTCATTCGGAATCACCTGCTATCTCGACGAGGGGACCCATCTTGTCAATTAACGGGTGATAATTTTCAAATATCTTATATACACGGTATCGGGTTTCTTCCGATCGCTATACGTCTTCAGGTATCTTGACCACTAGATACCTAGATCGCTGTCTCTCTACGTCTTCAGGTATCTAGACCGCTGGATACCTAGATCACTAGATACGCGGATCACTGGGTACCTAAATCATCCGATATCTGGATCAGTCGATGGCTAGAACATTATTCTAAATTTCCTGGGTCCTTGGTGTACCAATTATTAACCCTTATCGCTCATATGTCGAGAGTGTGTCGACGTTGCCTTTCCCTTGGATCGTATAAATAATTTAGATTGATCGAATGTATTTTCATTTCTTTGTCAGTTATGATGAATTGAAGATATATCTGTTACGCACCCTGCACCATTTCAATGAATTTTATTAACAACCCGTTTCTTGATATGTTTTGTAATTTGATTTATTGCAACAATTTTAAATAAGACACTTTTAATTTAATTTATAGTTGATCGTTGATTCGTTTCACTATGATTTCTTCGGTAAATATATCAGGCATACCGAACTATTCGCTTCTACAATTTGATGTGACTAAACAAAGTTCGAACGTCAAGATTAATTTGCATTTAGCGATCTTCAACTCTGAAAATTATAATTAGACTGAAATTGATCATTCCACCGTATTAAAAATGTAATAGAGATTTATCATAATTTCACAAAAAATCATGAAACTTTTTAACTAGAAAATGTTACAATTGCCATTTGCTAACAGTAAAAATGTTTTCGAAATGCAAAGAATTAAATCATTGTAGAAAATGCTCACGAGCGCAAAGGGTTGAAAGTTCGCACTCGAGTTCGTTACACGCGTTCGATCGCGATCGTAAATTTCGAGCAGCAAGATAATTCACGAAAGTTGTTCTCCGTTAGCGAGGATGTCCAAAAATAGCCGTCTGTCCGGCGTGCCGCCGTAATAACAGTAAAATTCGCGCAGCGTTCGTTTATAATTACGATAGAACGGCCGTTTAATTATCGAATTAGCCTTTCGGCGAAAAAAGGAATTTCTGTCGTGTACGGCGTAGCACGATCCAGTCCCGGTCCCATTCCCATGATTCCCCGGGAACCGAACTTCCTCGCCACTTTTTTCTCTGTCCTGTCCGCTTTGATTAGCGACGCGATGTGAATGAGCCTTAAAGGAGGATGGCTGCACCGCTGAAAGGTGGCTAGCTGGCGGCTGGGATCGGCGAAAGCGGTCAGTGATCGCTGGGCCCTCGTGCTTGGGCCCCTCGTTGCTCACGATCCTCTCCTCTCCTCTCCACTCCTCTCCTCGCCCCTCTTCTCCTACTCTTCCCACCCTCCCCACCACCTCACCTCACGTAGCCCTTCCCTTTCCTTCCTTCTCTCCCGCATCTCGCTGGCTTTCTTTCTCTCACCCGTTAGATTCTCCTCCCACCCGACCCCGCCATGCCCGCCCCGTGGGCCTAGTCTCCTTTCAACGGTGCAGGTGACGGGGCATTCTTTTAAATCTAATCAACTACCGAACCTGGGCCCGATGTACACAGTGACTCGCCTTTTAATATTCGGACACCTCCGTCCGCGATGTATTATTGCTATATACCTACCTTGTTCTTTAATGTCAATACGTTGTCATTTAAATATCGATACGATGGAATATCGTTGTTAATAGGAACATACTGGGTACCTTGTTTTCTTCGGGCACGTTGATATCTCTTGAGACTTGAATGACATGCAGAGATATTTAGTACGTCAAGAGGGACGTGCTATATTGTTACGTGCTTGTACCATGTTTCCAAAGATCGATCTGCCTAAAAGACAATATATTGTGTATCCTTTCGAAAATATGCGCATACAACATACGAATCTTGAGTTACACGATTTTCCCCCGAATTCGCAAATCTCCAAATTCTCAATTCCTCAAATCCCCAAATCCCTAAATTCTCAAACCCCTGAAATTTCCCAAATTCTCAAATCCCCAATGTCTCAATTACCTAAATTCCTAAATATCCAAATTCTCAAATCTCCAAATTCTCAATTCTCCAAATTCTCAAATCCCCAAGTTTTCGAACCTCGAAATTCTCAAATTTCCATATCTCCAAAATTCCCAAAATCTCGGTTCACGAAATCCTGTAATCCCTGAATGTCACAACCGCAAAAATTATAAAATCCCGAACCCAAGGTTCTCGAACCTCAATTTCTCAACTTTTCGTACGAGAGCGTTTTCGTGAAAAAACACCCTGTACGTGGAACAATAGCAGTTCACATACCGTGGTGTCCGAATATTAATGCGAGCCACTGTATACAGGGTGTTACCGAACTCGACCGACCTGACAGCATCCTTAAAAATAGGATACCGCTCGAATCCTGACAAGGTGTCCACTTATCGAGCCGGCAAGGTGGCCGAGCGTAATTCATGGGCCCGGTCCCTTCAGCGTCCCGACACGTATACCCTGTTCCCTCGTTTGATCATTCAACGTTGTTGGTATATCCGTAGGTAGTTTCTCGATTACGAAATACGATTTTCGCCGTTGAAAATCTCACGAACGGCGAGATCGATCGCGTCACGAAGAAGTTAAACGTCAAACGGTCGGTCGATCTTTCCTCAACGAGAGACTTCATCGCGATGCGGTTTCGCCGATGGTTTTATGGGGTTTCTTTCGCTCGGCGGGGTGAAACGCGGGACGATTGCTCCTTACAGAGAAAATTGCCTCGTACTGCATCAAACGAGGAAACTGCACGCTTCTTGCCGACGTGCGCGTTGAAGAACGCGCGCTTCGATAGCCCACCCCGTATACGCCGCGCGGTAGGTTCCCGCAGGCGGATCGTGGGCTTACGGGCTAATTTCCGGGGCAAACTATCTTACTAGTAGGGTACACTGCTGGACACACGTGGAGACTTCAGGTTTGAGAATTTGAGGATGCTGAAATGGAATTTGATGACATGGGAATTTAAAATGTTGATGGGTGCAAGGTACACGTGCAGATTCCAGGTTTGAGAATTTGATGATGTGGGAATTTAGAATGTCGATGAGTGTGGGCACACTTGGAGATTTGAATTTGAGAATTTAAGGATGGTCAAATGGAGTTTGAGGATATGGGAATTTAGAACATTGAGAATTGGGAGATTTAGAGATTTTAGATGTTGTGTATGTAGCAATTTTGTGATACGGAAATTTAGAAATTTGTGAGTTTGAGCACTTGGAGATTTTGATATTTGAGGATCTTGGAATGTAGGTACTCGGTGATGTGAAAATGTCGAATATGCAGGTTTATGAATTTGAGAATTTGGGTACTTAGAGATTTTCAAATTTGGTAGTTCGAAAATGTAGGAATTCGCTGATATAAAAATCAAAAAATTTTATATATCGGCGATTTTTACATTTTACAAAAAATGTAAAAAATTTGTCATTATGAAAACATAAAAATTGAGAATTTGAAAATTCGGAGATTTGGAAGTTCGAAAATACCGGATGTTCCGGTAACGCAAAAATTTCTAAAATTACAAAAACAGATATTTCCGGATTAGAAATTGCAAAATCAATTAACCAGCAATGGCTGCAAACGCTCCCCGGTTTGCGCATCTATACCCATCACTGTCCCGAGCAGCATGGTTTCTCTCTAGAAATTACGCAATCGCGTCCAAACGCCTAGGTGGATCGTTTAGATTTTCTTCTTTTTTCTCTTGGAAGGATACATGTCCGGGCTCGAAGCAGTCGCTCATTAACCAACGACCAGAGAATCAATCAAACGAGTCCGGATTGTGGCGCACAATGCTACACGAAACTACCGGATTCCGATCGTCGCTTTACCGGTTTGATAAAGACGGATGCGCGCCGATAATTCACCGGGGTCTTCTCGAACCACGTAATTTATTAATTCGGAATGCAACTTTGACAGGCGAGACTGAACGCTCTTGAAGATTGTGTTCGACGATTACAAAGAGACACTGGGAAATTTATAATCTCCCAGGCTGAGGTTCTAGGCACGGTTCAGGATCAAGTTGTCCCTTTAGCCATCGGCCACTGTCTTTGCGAGTCAATATCATCGTCTTTGCTCGATAATAAAATCATAACGCGAATTGGCTACTGCTAAAACTACCAAAGGGGTCAAATGACCCCTGTACAAATTTCCTACTTCAAAGAACGAAATTTGTTCAGATGGTTTTCTTGAGATCTGTGCTGGTTGTCATTAAGATGAAGAATCAATAAGCGTATTCATTTATGTTTCATCGTTTGTTCATTTATTTTTCGACTTTATTTTTAACATAAAAATAATGGTGAATTATACGTCGGTTGTTTTAGTATCAACGTTATTGACAGCGCAATTTCAGTTATAATTCATAATGCATGAACACTCTGTTCCAATTGGAAAAAATAAGAATATTACGTTTCAATTTGTACTTCATTATTGATCATCGCAACGATAACATAAAAATAATTGTGCAGAGGCCATTAATTTTTTCGAGTTCGTGTTCAGCGAGTTCAATGCAAACATAAAATCGTGAATACCTTGTTAAATTAAAGAATTTAAACTTATTAACCTGAACCTGTTTCGATCGCTACGGCAGCTACGTTCTTATATTATAAATTATATGTATGATTTATATTCAACAATATGCCGACAATATCTTTATTAAAACCAACTTCACCTGACAAGATGTTCTTCCGAGGTTTCAGAAACAATTTACCCAACTGGTATGATCGGTGAATTTGTATTTTTCCAGGTTATTTTTATCAGTTTCTGAATGCAACGTATAGAAAACTTGATTGGAAAAGATTAGTACGTATAAATAGGTAACAATTCGACAATCTGCGCCGCGTTAGTATGTAATATCGAACATCGAAAGAGCTTTTAAACCATTTCACCTGAGTCACCGTTGACCAAAGATTAGCCGTCATACCTTCACGGTTTTCGCTTTTGCGTTCAATCAGTGTTGCGACCAACCGCGCCGATACTTATGTACAAACCGTCGACGTCCACATGTACCTGCGATGTCGTTTGACAAGAAAAAAGTGTACTGACGAAGCTTGATTGCCTGGCTCAGAGGAAATGATTTTGTAAGTAAATCTAGACGAGCTTCCCTTCCTTTTCCTTCGCGACGACCACTGGGACGCTCTCGCAACGTCTAATTAGATGTCTCGTACAAGATGACGGTGCAAATGAAGTCACTTTCGCGATGCTTTCTCCTTTTTTTCTGTTATGCATCCATGAATCTTCTGCATGTTCTATACGTCATGCGGAATAAATTGTAACAAATTACCATTTCGTGTACAACGTTTTCTCTTCGAGCGATTATAATCGTATTTGTAAATTTCCCGTCGCTGGATTTCTACATTCGCGAGTCTACGGGTTCTTCGGTTTCTGAAGTGTGACATTCCTGAATTCAGCAGTGGTTGTGTTTCTAAATTTTTACATTTTCGAATACCTGAATATCACACTTTTCTTAATTACTACATTTCTAGATACATGAATGTATACATTTTTGTCTCGAATCTCGGATTTTCCAAATTTCTAAACTTCCAAGTTTTCAATTTCTCAAATTGTCAAGCTTAAAATTTTAATATCCCCAAATTTCCAAATTCCCAACCCCTAGTTGAATATTCAAACCCCGAATTCTCAAATCCCCAAATTCTCAATTCCCCAAATTCTCAAATTTCCAAATTCTCAATTCCCCGCATTCTCAAATCCCCGAATTCTCAAATCCCGAATTTCTCAATACCCCAAATTCTCAAATCTCCATATTCTCAATTTCCCAAATTTTCAAATCCCCTGAATATTGAAACTCCGAAATTCTCAATTCCCCAAATTCCGAAATATCCAAATTCTCAAATCCCCAAATTCTCAAATCCCCAAATTCTCAATTCCCCGAATTCTGAAATCCTGAATTTCTCAATTCCGCAAATTCTCAAATCTCCATATTCTCAATTTCCCAAATTTTCAAATCTTCTGAATATTGAAACTCAAAAATTCTCAATTCTCCAGATTCTCAAATCTCCGAATTCTCAAACCTCCAAGTTCTCGAACCTCCAAATTCCCAAATCTACATGTTCCCAAAATTCCCAAAATCTCAAAATCTCAGTTCACAAAATCCTTTCATTCTTGAATACCTCAACCGCAAAAATTGTAAAATCCCGAGTCTCTCGGATCACCGCAGACGAGAAAGTTCGCGCGAGCGTAAACTCGCCGGCCATATATCGAGACCGCGCCGTAATTAAATCGGGTCTCCGTCCGCTGTCGCAACGGCACGTTTCAGGAGTGTTATGAAACAGATCTAGTCGGTCGGATGCAACGATCAGAATCCCAGCACCGTGATGCACTTTCACTCGAGCGGTTTTCTTCTTGTCTCGAAGCGCAGCGTCGTTTATTGTTCGTCGACTGGCACGGAATCACGAGCGGAGCAACGGCCGGCAAAACCGATGATCACCTGCTCGGTAGTTTCGCTACTTTCGTCCTACATTCTTATCGGGTTCGGTTCATGAATCGTCCCATCGTCGTTTTATTGCCGTTTCACCGGCCAACAATGGGTCGTAACGATAGCCGTTCGCGAATCCGCGGAATATTTTTCATTTCGAACGCGTGAGAAAGAACGAGCGAGCCGTGGCGATCTCTCGCAACTTCTTTGAAGAAAGGGGAGCGTTCAAAAGGGGGGAGGAAAAAAAAAGTATGGTACATTGTACGCTGTAGAGCGTTTAATGGTAACTTATCATTAACCTAGCTGCATGAATGAAGCGGAAGGAGACGGATGACTTTTATAAAAGAGGTTACGGAACAGCGGGGAGCATCGAGTATTACATTACGAAGCACATTGACTCAATTACCTCGCGTCCTCTTTCGAAAGATAAATTCTTGCTTGATCTTCTAAAGTCTGCATTCTTTTGATGTTCAGGTTTCTCGATGAAAAAAAAAAACAACTAACGACGTACTCCGTTATGATTCGGCTCTAGGAAGGCATTACTTGTTTTTTTACTTTTCTCAATTGAACGACATTCTTGAATTTCTGTTTCTGGCGCTTGCCTCGATTCACACCAGGTTTACGGACCTATAATGATCACTTACAGTAAAATTAAAGCTGAAGTAGAAAAGAAAATAAATAAAGTACAATAGGCTTATACAATGATCCCTTATCTTGACTAAAGTTAACAAACATTTCGATCAAAGTTTGTTAATAGTTTTTGTAATTTAAAACAGGAAATGTTGCATTCTAACTCGTTTGGTAAATCTAGTATTAAACTCGACATGTATTCGTTAATTACGTATTGGAAGTTCAAATTCGTAACTGTACATCTTCTGATTTTTATCCGAATCTTTTGCGAACATCGTCGATGGAATAAATGAAAAAATTCCTTTGGCAACTCCATTAGTAACGTTCCGTTTGAAATTACGATTCGCTATGGACTCCGTTGCTTCCACATTTCGTTAAATACGTTCCCTAGAAACGTGTAATGGAAATAACAGAAAAATGGCGAGTAATCAACCACGAACCGTGTAATTCGAATGGCACCAAGTTCACCGCGTTTTAATGCGCGATGCAATCTCTCGTCTCTTATTGTTTTCTTGTTTCGTTCGAGTATACTTGCGGTCGTAGTCGCAACGAGTAACGTTCACGTTTTACGCGAGTCCATAAAGCGTATCCCCTCGAACCGAACGGCAACCCTCAATTTCACTCGGTTCGCGCGTTTATCTTGGGCGTTTAAATTAAACAAATAACGCTTAACAGCTTTGCCCGGTATAATGGCTGTACCAAAGGGCGAACAAATTGCGCCCGGAATGTACATAGTGAAAATTGTTGCATCCTTTTGTGTGGATTTAACGCGCGGCTGTGGTGGACAGCGTTCTTTGAAACGCTCAGAAAATGTTTCGGTATTGATGGTTGCGCAGCGATTTTTTGCTTCTACGAATTCTACCGTCACTTCTCGTTTTTAACGTCGATTTTGTATAGGTAGGATCGAAATCATACGAGGGACAAAAGTTTTCGTGCACCTGAAATATAGAAATGACAACAACAATATTTTCTATATTGTTAATTATATTTGGGGAGATATAAATAAAATCAATATTTTCTATATTATTCATTATATTTGCGAATATAGAAATAAAAATAGTATTTTCTATACTATTATGTTTGAATATACATATACAGCTACAATATATAGCTTTATATTGTACGACACTTAGAACGACAAATGAGCCAGGAACGAAGGCAATGACATAATGTAGTAACTTGAAAAATATATATATAAAGAAATATATATTCAACTTGTTTATTTATCTGATTTATTTATGATTCAAGAGAAATGCGATGTCGAACCTAACCTAATCAGGTCCTACACAGGAGCGACAAGGGTTAAATATACTTAATAAGATAGAAAATATTCTTGTTTTTATTTCTATATTTCAAGTGTACGAATACTTTTGTCCATCACTGTACGTCGAGGAAGACGAAGACCTATTATTCCGGACCAATTTCGATGAAAATTAACGCGTTCCACTTAAGCTTATTTTCCGGATAATAATCCAGTTTGTAAACGAAAGCTCTCAATCAGTGCTCGATTCGATACTCGAGTTTTGTTGCATTTGTTACTGCTCCGTTTAAAGACATTCTAAGAACAGGATAAATTGTAGTATGTGTACCCACATTTCATAGGAGGATTAAGGTAATTAAATTGCTTGATGAACGAATTGAATCGTTATCAAGAACCGCGTTACATTCTCGCGAATGCCTTCGTAGCGATCGTATAAAATGATCAATAAACTTCAGCGTGCCGCCAACGTCTAGATTCAATTACCCGTGAAAAGGTGAGATTAGGTGAGCAATAAACCTCGTCGATTAAATCAAAGCATCGACGCATCCGCCGTTACTCACGAAAGCGAACTCGTAACTGTATCCGTGGTATAGATAGAAACACTCCCGCGGCGCGGCAAACAAACGAACAAGTCCGCGTGTACGTACGGTTATTCAAACAACGCGCTTAATAACCCGCGAGAAAACGGCAGATGTTCGTGCCACCATTTTCCAGATACCACCGTCCGACGGCCACTCGTCAACCGTCGTTACCGTAAACTTCATTATCGGCTCGATCTGCCGGGATAATCGACGCGTATCGATAATCGCCGTGGAAAATTTATTGCTACGCGAGGCGCGATCCCGAGAAGTCATTTTTCGCGCGTATAAGGCGCCCGATCGATCGATCGATCTTTCGAACGGTGGCTGAAAACAAAGAGAAACGGAGACGGCGGAAAAGGATCGAGAAAGAGGGATCATAGAAGAAGAAAGGGAAACAGAGATGTTGGAAATAGAAGGAGAAAGAGAGATGTTAGAAAAAGAAGGAGAAACGGTAATTATAGAAAAAGAATGAGAAAGTTCACTGTGAGAAAAAGAAAGAGAAACAGAGATGTCAGAGGAAGAAAGAGAATTGGGGATGATAGACAAAGAACGAGAAGCAGAGATGATAGAAAAAGAAAGAGGAAGAGAGATGTCAGAAAAAGAAAGAGAGACAAATGTTAGAGCAAAAAAGATAAACAGTGACAATAGAAAAAGAAACAGAAAGAAAGATGTCAGGAAAAGTAGGAGAAACAGAAAGGTTAGAGAAAGAAACAGAACAAGTGATGATAGAAACAAAAAGAGAAACAGAAATGTTGGAGAAGGTAGGAGAAAGAGGAATGATAGAAAAAGAGAGGGAAAGAGAGTTGTTAGGAAAAGAAAGAGAAAGGGAGAAATTAACTGTCGAGGATTAGAAGGGACATCTGCATTGGCGTAACTGTGGAGGGATCATTTTCCGCTTAACGCGTCCTAAATAGGGTCTGACATCTCCCTCTTGCATCAAGGACGTGGGATCTAGGGTAACTTAATATATTGTATACGTAATTAGAAGTTCAGTAATTTTCAAGCATCCAACTCTTCGAATTTTCGAACTTCCGAACCACCGTGTGTTTGTACAACCAGAATCATAAATCGTCAAATTGTCTACTCGCGTGATTTAATATGATGGAATACTACATAAAACAAAATACTGCGAGTATATTTAGTAAGATTTATTAATCGTAATAATATTACCTGGTAAAACTTTTTACTGCCTCGGTGACAGTCAACGCGTTCACCTGTTAACTGCGTATGATGACATATTTCATAAAAATAATGTTAACATAAAGAATGTAAGCATGTACCGAATATACATTTTATTTAATGTGTCGCTGTTGCAAGTGATGAAAGAAAAATGTGTATAAAAATGTATATTGAAATCCTCATTTGTGGATCGTGGTAGCAAATGGGTTAATTTACGGGTTAATATAAACTTGACAATTCTCGATAAATCTTAATATGCGACATAGCGTAAACGTGTGAACATTGATGGCACACTGTTGATAGAGTCGCTGCACCTGGCGCGTCGCGTAGAAAAATTCTAGTTACGCCAATGACCATATGCGGTCAAAGAAAAGGGGGAATCGAGCGTGGAAGAGAATGAAAAGTCGAAAGACGAGGGTGGAGAAAGAGGTGGGAGGCAGAGCGCAGGTGAGAGGCGTTGGATAAACGAGGACAACGAAACGGCTCACACGCGCTTCGGTGGAGAGAGAGAAACAGAGAGAAAGAGAGAGGGAGAGAGAGTCGGAGGTGGGACGAACGCGATCGTCTATAATCGAGTTGACCGTGAAATTTTCATTACACCTTTTCTGAGTTATGCATATAAATAAGGAAGGGAGCGGGTCGGTGTGCCGGGAGCGAAGAACGTGGCAATGCCTTTGTTAGCGGAAGGTTAATGGCGAGGGACCCCCGGCTATCTTACCACGCTGACAGCAGTCTCGTTAACGATTACGATAACTCCACGGCCTTCTCTCTGGGGATGCGTAGTTGACCGGCGATCGCTCGCAGGCCCAACGCCAAGGTAGTCCAGAATTCAACGACTGGTCCGGACCTTGTCGAACATGGTTGCATCGCCGATCATCCTCGAGAAAACTCTCCACCTGGTTGACTCTCTCGAATCTTTCTATTTGTCAACTGGGTCCCAACTTCGTGTGGACACCGGTTGTGGACACTCTTGCAAGAACCTCGACCCTGGTGTTTACTTTCCGAAGCAAGCTTTGTGCCCGGTGTCTGGTTCATTTGTGGATATCCTTGTAAGATATTCGACTTTGGTCTGTTCCGTTCATTGAGGCTAGCTTAGATTAGTCCAATGTTTGATTCGTTTGTGGATACCCCCGTAAGAAGTTTGATTTTGGTGTGTCCTCTTCACACATGTAAGTTTACGTCAGTCCAATGTTGGTTCATTTGTGGATACCCCTGTAAGAAGTTTGATTTTGGTATGTCCTCTTCACTCATGTAAGTTGCAATCAGTCTGACGTCTGGTTCATTTGTGGACATCCCTGTAAGAAGCGTGATTTTGATGTGTCCTCTTTTCTGAAGCAAGCTTAAGTCAATCTGATGTGTGGTTCATTTTAGGATATCCCTGTATGAAGTTTGATTTTGATGTGTCCTCTTTTTTGAAGCAAACTTAAGTCAATCTGATGTCTGGTTCATTTGTGAATATCATTACAAGAGCCTTAACTTCGATATGACGTCTTTTCTAATGCCAGTTCAAATAAATGTGATGTCTGGTTCACTTGTGAATGTCCTATCAACAAGTTTGAGTTGGATGCTTCTTCTTTCTTGATGCAATTTTAAACAAGTCTATTGTCTGATTCAATTGTGAATATCCTCGTAAGAGCTTTGGCTTCGATGCTTCTTCTTTCTTGATGCAATTTTAAACAAGTCTATTGTCTGATTCAATTGTGAATATCCTCGTAAGAGCTTCGACTTCGATGCTTCTTCTTTCTTGGTGCAATTTTAAACAAGTCTGATGTCTGAATCAATTGTGAATATCCTCGTAAGAGCTTCGACTTCGATGCTTCTTCCTTCGTGATGCAAGTTAAGATTCTCCGCTGCGAATCTATCAAATTATTGATGTTTGTAAATGTTTCATTTCGGTAGAGAGTACCCTCGCAAGATGTTTAACAGGGTGTCCTTTACCAGATAGAAACTTAAGCGAAGTCCGATGTCTGAGCCGAGTCCAGTAAACTGGATTAACCAGGCTACTCGCCCGTACCAGTGACTATACCGATGCGATCCAGTTCCAAGCCTTGATTTCTTGCGAATCGATCGTTCCCGTTTCCACGATCGCATTTTCCGATTACGTGGAACGTTGTGGTGGAAAACTTGCTCCAGACGGCAGCTTAACGAGCGGATTTTGGGTCGGGAAAGTTTGCCAGAGCGTGCACGGTAACGAGTGAAATTTTGAAGGAAGCGGCGAACCGCCGCCATTGGAGACAATCAAAGGTCATATAAGTTGACTCTCATTATACTGCCACGTTCGCATTAACTTTCTTGCGCGACGATGCTCTCCGCAAATTTATGGACACCTACGAACACAGCCTTCAACCCTTGTGCTACGATTTACACGGCAAGTGCGTCAGACGTAGCGAACTATTAATCGCTGAAACATTAAAGCGATTAGAGATAAGATCGAATGTCAAGACTGTTTCCCATTCAGTGATCATCGACTGAGAAAATTACAATTAGACTGAAATTGAACATCCGACCGTATTAAAAGTATAAAGAAAGTTTACCATATTTGAACTGGGAATGCGTCACGAGTGTATTTCGTATGACTCGATTAATGTAACCAGATTCAACTATAATTTCATGGAACTATACTATACTCTAATATCTGCACTTTATTATACCTGTACAGGAAGGTTGACAAAATCGTACCACTTAGCAAATTATTTTTGATACGAAATTTTGTTGAGTTTGTCGAAGAATTTAGTTCAACAATTGTACAAAATGCCATTATGTAAATCCTTTGCAATTGAAAGGTAGCACACACTCACCATTTTGTTTAGTACAGTAATTTGGAATTGGTATTTTTTAACCAAGTCTAGCGTTGTTCATATCATGTGTAATCATAACGAAGCAGTTAATAGTAGCAATTAATAATACAAAGATAACTTCAAAACAATTTAGGCTACTCACTGGCTACTTCATAATTCTTTTATATTTAACATCAAAGAATATCAACGTGCCTTTAGAATTTCCACATATGCATAAGAAATGTAGGCTTGTACTTATACAAGCTACAAGATAAGTATAATTATCAGCACGATCAAACTTAATCTTTGGAAGAGATAGCACCAGTAAAATGTGTCTTCCCTGATTTAAAAAATCAGGAATCAATTGTGAACAGTGCTTTTATAGACCATTTATAGGTTTAAACGTTTAAATTCGTTATGAACAGTGCTTCTAACATACTATTTTAGGTCATGCTGAAGTATTTACGTTTCAACTTATAAACGCTGCAGTCACATGGCGTCTGCGTTCAACATTCAAGATTTCAATGTGGAACCATTTAGAGGACCAGTACGATATCGCCAACTTCCCACTAATTATACTTTACTGTACCCGAATCGAGAAGGAAAGTTTACGGACGATCTCGTAAAATCACTTATGCTCGAAATTGAAATGATTAAATGGTCTCCGAGCGTAACACTTGATCATGAAAATCGTATGTTCCGCAAGTTACATGCTGGAATATCTTAATTGCTCACGATGGCGTCCAGCCAGTTCGATAACTCGTCCCCGATGCTCGAACCGGCGGTTATCATCCGCGTCTCTTCTTTTTTTTCCACCATTTTGTTGGTTTTTTCTATTCCAGCTTCCTGCCCCGATAATTTACCCGTGGATCGTTTAATGGCGTATGAAACTTTGACATCTTGACTGCTTTTAATAAGCACCTTCGAACCGGGAGAAACGAGCGACTGTTAGGTTGCTCTGGTTGGAAAATAATGTTTAGCCGCCGGTCGAGATGCTTGT
Organism: Coelioxys conoideus; assembly: GCA_947623535.1. Classification (NCBI taxonomy): domain Eukaryota; kingdom Metazoa; phylum Arthropoda; class Insecta; order Hymenoptera; family Megachilidae; genus Coelioxys; species Coelioxys conoideus. The sequence continues at coordinate 5,489,463 of OX392455.1, read as the reverse complement.
ACCGGGAACGAGGTATTTCCGTTTTTCCATCGTGCAGCGAAGACAGATCGAATTTGTCGATCAGTATACGCGAGCATGAACCTGTTCGTCCCCGCCTCGTGTACAACATCTCGACGATTTTCAATGTGTACCGTGATATTTTTGCTTCAAGGATCTTTCATCGAGGTCTCATCGCGCCTAATGGCAGCGAGAATTTGTTGACAGGAATTTGCTAATTTTATTTGCCGTTTCGGTGATCGCTATCGTGCTGGGTTTAATTGAATGATACTTGATCTTTCCGGGTAATTTATAATTTCTTTTTGCGTAATTTCTGCAAAATTTCATTTATTCATTTTGTTTTTATATCATACTTTGGTGCTCCTCGTACACTTAGGCTGATGATATCTGAACACATTTGACCGGAGACATTCGAACAATTCGAATGAGAAGTAGATTGATAATTCTGAATTGTGAATTAATGAGGATATCACTCATTTGTATGACATATGGCATTTCATGCTATGTGATTATGTAAGTACAATTGTAGAAATGTTTCTGAGTTTCAAACAAAATGTACATCGTAATGTGTAGACTCGAATGGGTTAATTGAGCAATCAACAATCAACCCCTTTCGTTACGGGATGCACTCGCACTTCAACCATGATAATCCTACACGAATTTTTAATTTTTTTAGTTAAATTTATGTGCTTAAATTTTGATTTCGAGTCCAATTATAATTTGCATAGTCAAGGATTGCCCAATACAAAATTGACACAACATTTCTACTTTATTCATTCGTTTCAATACCGTAGCTACGATTATACAGTTCTGCCTGACGCGCCCGGTAAATAAATCATAAGACAAGGTAACCGTACGATCGAAATAGAATTGTCACGATTTTACCCAAGGAGCGAACGATTTCACGAACGGAATTATTTCGGTTACACCGGGGTAAAATCTACGAGATTGGTAGCTCCTGACGGTTTTCGCGAACGAGACGGTTAAAAAGTTCCATCGTGAGCAGGCAGCCAGTTCGTAATTTAATAATTTCCTCCGCGACGGAATAATGAGGAGGAGATTACGGTAAAGCGTGTAAGATAAACCGTCGTCGGGAAAGCTGATCCGTAAGCTCCGGTACGCTTAAGTTCACGCGGCGCGTATTAAGCGCGTGCGTTTCGCGAAATAATTTAATCCGTAAGCGCGCGGCTGGGGAACATAATTTTCTTCGTTATGGAATAACGAAGTGGGCGAGACGCTGAAACACGATGGGAACTCGTAAAATCACGAGACGACGGAACAAAATTCGCCCCTGTTCCGCGCGAACGACTCGTGTTCACGCACGCGTGCTGGATGGTACGGGATCGCGGCGTGTGGACGGGCCTTTAACGACCGGCTGAGAAAAAATTGGGCAGTTTTCGTTTACCGAGTCTTAGCCGGTTCGCGAGGTCGTTAATTTTCGGGTGGCCCACCTCGATGGGATACCGCTTTCGCCCACCGACCAGTCTTTGAACCCGACATTACCTTCGCCCCGTCTTCCCTCGCTACGATGCTGCTTTTCGCCGGTTACCCAGGCGCAGTCTCGCTATATGGCCCGCTCGACGATTATTCCATCGCGTGCACCTCCGCCCACCTCGGTGGCGGTTGCCGGGTTTCGTGGCACGCTGACGGATTTTGGGAACCCACCAACTCGAGAATTTGCAAATTCAGAAATTTCATAATGTCGGGATTTGAAAATGTAGAAATGTGGAAATGTGAGAACTCGATGATGTAGAAATTTGGAGGTGTAGGAATTGCGGGATCTAGGAATTTGGGGATGTAGGAATTTGGAGTGTAGTAATTTTCAAATGTAGAAATTGGAGGGTCTAGGAATTTGGGGATGTAGGAATTTGGGATTGTAGGATTTGCAATTCTAGAAATTGAGGGATTTAGGAATTTGGCGATGTAGGAATTTGGAAATGTAGAAATTGGGGGATCTAGGAATATAGAAATGTCGACATTTGAAATATAGGAATTTGGAAATGTAGAAGTTGTGGGATCGTGGAATTTGGGAATGTAGGAGTTTCGAATATAGGAATATACAAATGTAGAAATTTGTGAATGCTCGAATTTCCATACGTAGAAATTTGCAAATATAGTAATTTGGGAATGTAGTTATTTAGTAATGTGGCAATTCGACGATTTCGCAATTTCGAAATTTCCAAATTGAAAATTTAGAAGTCTACAACTTTGAATTTCACAATGATACCATAGAAGTACTCCCGTGGTACCACGGGCCATATATCGGGACTTCGCCTTAGTAACACTTCAACCTCCAATTAAGATATCCAACAATACGTTGTTACGAAGTGTCGATCAGAAACGCAGCAACCACGATAACAAGACAAGTGGTGCAACAATGCTGGTAGCCGCGATATACTGCGCGAAATCGTAGATCTCGAACTCTATCTGTGTTTCGATCGATTTTCTCTCTCGCAACGAACGCTCGAACGATCTCCACCATTTACGATGATCTTCGTTTTTTTCATTTCTGTTGCTGTCCATCAAGCTATTCAAACTGATCGCGACCACTTTGTTCGAACTACTTAATCGAACGTTGAAAGCCATTCGACATAAATCGAGATATTTTTCTTGCAATTATTTATCCGTTACGAAGGATACGCTCTAATTAGTATGCAGCCAGAAGGCAAAAGAGAAACTTGAAAAATCCTTCCTGCGTACGAGAGATCGGGTTAAGATGATTGTAATTTTTTGTTCCCTCTGATAATGCAGCTCGATTTTCTTCAGCGTGTCTTCTACGAAAATGTGTGCCATATATGGAACGACGATATAGCTTCACTCGATTAATCAGGCAGTTAAACTATACGACGCAATAAATACTTAAAAGAACATCACGATATAACTCGCGTAATTTATAAGAATTTTGTATCATAAATTAATATTTAAAAATTTAATTTCCTTCGTTCTTTTATTGAGAACTTCGTTAGTTTTCTTTTACGAACTCTTCACGGTTAGGAAAAGAAACGATTTAATTCGTGATATAATTGCATTTTACTTATTCTGGATCTACAACATTTTTGTAAATGTATAGTAGACGAAAACGCTTGTAAAAAAGAAACGAAAGGGTGACATTTGCTTCGACTTAATGGGTCCGTATTACGGCGATCGTACAAATATTTTTCATTAAATGACCGCGCATGTACTCGCGCTCGATCGCCGGTAATTATCCTCGGGCGAAAAGAAACGGTCGGCAGCAGGCAACGTGATTAATAAATTTATAGTTTTATTTCGCCACCGGCCGGTCCCGGACCGATCAGATACCCGACGAGATATCGTTACGCGCTATTGTGCCGCTAGATTAATTCGCGGCAATAAATTCTTCATACCCGCGGCTCGGTTAAGTGATACAAATGAGTTCGATATTCAGTTAAATAATCTGCTAACCGTTTCGGCGAGCCACAAGAGTCCGCCCCTGAATCCGACCAGAACGGTACAGATTACCTTGAAGAATGGAGCCGTCGTTATGGACGCGCGTTTAACCCTGCTGCTCCCCTCCTGTAACTCGAAATGAACGTCGCGTTTGCATAGTTATCGTGCTTGTACGTGTCCAATTTAGACTTTTGCGCCCGAAAGCATTTTCACTCTTGGCAAATAGCGATTTGCGGATTTACAAATTTGATAGTGCTGGAATTTGAAAATGTAAAAATTGGAGAATGTAGGAATTTGAAAATGTAAGAATTTGGAGATGGTGTTTGGTACTGTAGGAATGTGAGAATGTGGGAATTGGGGAATGTAGAAATTGGAAGACGTAGGAATTTCAGAATGTAGGAATTTGAAAATATAAGAATTTAGAGATGTAGGAATTTTGTAATGTAGTAATCTGAGAATGTAGGAATTTATTAATGTAGTATTCTGCCAATGTACGAATTTGAGAATTTGTTCATGTAAGAATGTCGAAAATTAGGAATATGAGAATGTAGAACATATGTCGATAAACTCTAAAAAATAATTTATCTAAACCAACGATATACTTACGTACACAACGTTACGTATTACGTACACGTTTTCGTTTCTTCGCGTTGTTACACTTTTTTGCTCGACGAATGAACGTTGCGTGGGTCCCGTACGATGTAAAGTGTAAGGGGTAGCATGGGGTCGCCATGGGGAATCACGATGGAGTTTTCTTTGCCTACATCTCCCCTTTCGTCGTACGGGTGCAATATGACGCTCGCCCGCATTATCGATGACTCGAATTTCTTGTACGCTTTCGTTTCGCTTTCCGAGCAAACTGCCAACGTTCCGAATTTTATTTACGTTCTTCTGTGCCTCGACGACGTCGTTCGCCAGCCAATTTTCGATTTGCCCGCCGGTCCTCGCATTACCTCCCTTCCAACCTGGTGGTCGAACGTTCCACGGAAGCGGCTCACCTCGGTCTTATTGGAAGTTTGCTGCCTTGAAATTGTCAGAGACCCCGATTCGCTGGTTTAAATTATAGTTACGTCCGTGCACGCAATTTCTAGCCGTCATTTTAACCATTTGCGCTCGAACGCATTTTTATTATTGCCAAATTGCAACTGCTTATCCTGCCAGCTGAGATGTTTGATGAATTTTTTTGAAATTATTATTCGTTATATTATTATTTATTTATTATTTGATATTGTCTGTTTAGCTTTGCTCAAACATCATATGCATGATACTATAAATGTGGGTTAAAATAATTGTAAATATAATTGTTATGTCCAGAAATGTATTTATCACATTATCGAGTAGTAGTTGCGTTTTCTTTATCGAGCAAATACGTAGTGATAAATAATTAATTTTCTTTGTTGTAACTGAAATTAAAAATTCGTTCTTGAAGAGGTTAATTCGCGATTGCACTTTGAGCGAATGCTCCAAGCATTCCAAATCCTGAAGTCACGTTCTACGAACCACCATAAAAAATGACAGCCAAAATCAGTATACTGAGTTCATACTAAATTGTTAAATTTTATTAAATGATGTATACACATTCAATAATCTGGATAAACGATATACAAACACCGAGTGCATAAAAAATCGTTTGTTAAATTTAATTGAATGATATACATTCCATCACAATGATGTATAGACATCCAACAATTTCATTAAAAGACACGTGCACACCGAGTACATCAAAAATTGTTTGATAAATGTGATTAAACGATATGCAGACATTCAATAATCTGAATGAAGGATATTCAAACACTGAACACATCAAAAATCGTTCGTTAAATTTAATTAATGTTGTATAGACATCCAACAATGTGATCAAATGATGTGTAAACTCCAAGAACATAAAAAATCATTTTTTAAATTAGAAGAGGTTCCAAGTATCCCCATATCTCGTTCTACGAACCCCCATCGTGAAACGCGTCTCGCAATCCACCTAGCATTATGCGAACCGGAAGACGTCACAGAAATCCCTCGAGTTAACCCGTTACAGGATGTTGCAATTTCCGAAACAGGTCGAAATTAACAGGCGTTCAGTTTGCGCGTTCGCGATCGTACCGTACCATCATCGTACGGTTTTTCCACGAAAACGTCGTGCGAGCCGTCGGATCGAACCGGATCACCGCAAAACGCGCCGCCTCCATGTTGGTTTTAACCCGATCGCAACAGCCACCGCGATATATCGATGGTATTGCTCCGTGATGCCTTGGTTGGATCACGGACACGGCCACACTATGCACGCGTCGGGGCAAGCTCATTTATTTACCGAGGATCAGTATTGGCAGGTTGTAATTTACAAATGCTGGGACCCCGTTGGATTTATCGGCACTCCGCTACCCTCTCATTACAACCCTCTGCCCTCCGTCATCTTCTCTTTTGCCCTTCATCCGTTTCCCGCCCCCGCCCCCTGCTCGCCCGTCTGCTGCCCTTCGAGCGGCAGAGCAACGTCGCTCCTCTCCCCCGGGCTCGTTACGTTTTCACCCTCCAATCGCCGCGGCCTTGGGTAGAACTCCGCTCGTGATTATCGTCAATTGACCTACACACGATTGAAACACGTAATAAAAGAACGCACGCCGCCACGGTATTTTCAAACAATCGCGCTCGAACGACGTACGCGCGAATTTGGTGAATTTTGCACTCTTTTACGCTTAAATCAATTGATAGATAAAAACCGGGTAAAAATTTACGTTCGCTACAGCTTGCATATTTAGTAACACTCGTATGTTTATTTCAAACATTTCATTGCTTATTATTATTCCTCTTTGTGTAAATATAAGGGTCTCGTTTTTAGATCTTGACCAAAGATGTAAATATAAATTTATACACAAACTTGAATCCTGAATTTAAACTAGCATTGGTACTGTCAGCGGAGGGTTACGAATAAAGTTGCTATGTCGGAATGCAGATCGTACAGTATGCACTGTGAGTCACAGCCAAAATTGGTACATGTGTATGTACTCTGAGTCACAGCCAAAATCAGAACACCGAGTACATAAAAAATCGTTTCTTAAATTTGACTAAATGGTGTATGGACACCCAATAATTTATTTAAAATATATATACACACTAAGTAGATAAAAAATCATTTCTTAAATTTGACTAAATGGTGTATGGACGCCCAATAATTTGTTTAAAATATATATACACACTGGGTAAATAAAAAATAATTTCTTAAATTTGACTAAATGGTGTATGGACATCTAATAGTTTGTTTAAAATATGTATACACACTGAGTACATGAAAAATCCTTTCTTAAATTTAATCAAATGATGTATGGACATCCAATAATTTGATCAAAGGATGCGAGCGTGGGTCACCTGTCGAGCGCAAAGGGTTAAGAATATCGTTATAAACAGTGAGCTTGGGGTCTGTCGAAGCTGCTAAGAGTGAAAAGCGAAGGATAGAGAAGCCTTTAACAAAAGATGACGAAAATTCGGAATGTTTCGCGATCGGATCGTTCGTTTCTCGACTCGGGGATCCACACTCGCCATCAGCTACGCTCGCAGGGAATCACCGGCAGCCGCACACCGAGTCTCCCTTTTCTCTTCCTTCTTTTTTTCCCCGCTGATCCTGCTGTTCCCTCGTGGCCTCAACGGCCTCGTCCCGTCTACGGGCATCGCGACCTTATCATTGATAATTCCTCGACGTTCGACCGAACGATGAGGCTACGCGAACCACCGAAGGGTTTGCATGCCTGCGTTGCGTTCAGATAGCGCGGATTATATCGGCGTGTCCGATAATGGAGGCCGTGAAGGTACTGCGAGTAGGTCGATGATCGTCGTTAACCGAAAAAAATCGTGGCTCTCGCGAGCGGATACGGGGAGGAGGAGACGAGAGACTCGCCGGACGATGCTCGTCGATCATCGCGGGATGGATCGTTCCAGCATCGACAAAGCTCCGCTGTCGAATTAGGCTCGTAGAACGGCAGAACCGGAAATTTCGAAGCGTTAACGACGCTGGTCTCGAAGCAATTAAGGGTCGAAACGACGTAGGAAATGATTCTCGCTCGAACGTACCGCTGTACATCGAGATATTAACCCTTTGCGCTCGTGAGGCGCATCACATTCGCCATTTCACTCGATGCAATAATTTTAAATAAATATCTTTCAGCCACATGTATAGAATTTTTCGTTTTGGATGATTCGGGTAATAATAACCGATACTAGAGTATACACCTCTAGTATCTTATACCATATACGATGAAACATAAACGTATACACTCGTAAATTCTTTATCTTGATGACAATCAGCATAAGTGTCAAGGGGACCAGCTTCATTTTGTCATTTGAAGTAGGAAATTTGTAGAAGTGTCTTTTGACACCCTTTGATAGTTTCAGTGTTAACACGTTGACTGCCACATAGGAGCAATAGAAAATTGCATTAGGTGATATTTTTATTTCTAACAAATTTTACGAAATATTTTCACGATACGTTGTTATATTTATTTTTCATAGTTCCAAGTAACTGATGCGACCATCTTCAGTTAGAATGTTGAACAAATTTTTGATAATACACCTGTTAAATCTGTGTAAAAATTCGAGTGTCAGCCATATATGGCAGTCAAGGTGTTAAATGAGTTTAAAAATGCAGTGGCAATGGTATTTTGACCAATTTGTTCGCATCGTGTTACCGCGTATAAAGAACCGTAAAATTTTCACGTATTCTCGTTGATTTTCGAAACTCGCGGTTCGAAATCGAAGGATGATTTCACTCGACCAAGTCGTGTGCGAGTCGATAAAAATACGTGTACGCGGTTTCATAAAAATCGTCGGGGGACTTTCCTTTTCAAATGCAACGATCACGAGGCAGCGAGCGGAGGCTCTAAAGTTCCTCCTGAGGGCAGTTTCATTCTCGTCGGAGGATCGCAAAATCGTGAATCGAAGTGGCCAGCGGTCGGGTGAACACGTTCGATATCCTTTGTGGTGATGTCGCGTTCCCGGACTTTATTGAATCAACGTAAATCCGCGACCTAACTCCGCCGCGCGAACGCTTCCTCGCGCGATGTCGGCATTACTCTCCCGCGGGATTCCGTACGGTCCGGAATTTAAGGACAACCAACGAGCGGATACGACGCGAGGAAGTCGAGAAGTTTGTTCGTTTCGTTCGCGGAGGCCACCTCGGAGCCGTATTCTCCGGGCAAGAAGGAAACCGGCCGTCCACGTTGAACCTGCGAGCGACAACATCCTCCGCCATGATGGAAACGCTTAACAATAAAACTACCGACGTATAATGTAAATTTATTTGTATGTTAAAAATGAAAAGTTAAATCACACATAATAGTGTTCAGTTATGCATTTTTACTGAATAAGGGATAAGAGAATTTTTATGTGCGATTTGGGAAGTTGGGAATTGGGAATTTGGAGATTTGGGAAATTGGGTGTTTGGGAGATTGGTAATTCGGGGAACTGGGAATTCGAAGAATTAGGAATTTGGGAATTTGGAGATTTGGGGAATTGGGAATTTGGAAATTTGTGGAATTGGGAATTTGGAGATTTGGGAAATTGAGAGTTTGGGGGATTGGTAATTTGGGGAATTGGGAATTCGGAGAATTAGGAATTTGGGGAATTGGGAATTTGGGAATTTGGAATTGGGAATTTGGAGATTTGGGAATTAGGAATTTGGAGATTTGGGAAATTGGGTGTTTGGGAGATTGGTAATTCGGGGAATTGGGAATTCGGAGAATTAGGAATTTGGGAATTTGGAGATTTGGGGAATTGGGAATTTGGAAATTTGTGGAATTGGGAATTTGGAGATTTGGGAAATTGGGAGTTTGGGGGATTGGTAATTTGGGGAATTGGGAACTCGGAGAATTAGGAATTTGGGGAATTGGGAACTCGGAGAATTAGGAATTTGGGGAATTGGGAATTTGGGAATTTGGGAATTGGGAATTTGGAGATTTGGGGAATTGGGAATTTGGAAATTTGGGGGATTGGTAATTCGGGGAATTGGGAATTTGCGGAATTGGAAATTCGGGGAATTGCCAATTTGGGAATTTGGGAATTTGGGAATTTGGGAATTGGGAATTGGGAATTGGGAAATTTGGAACTTCATGTAAACTGCACTGTTAACGATACTTGAAGTTTTTCGTCTGTACATGGATAGGATGTCGAAAAATATTTTGGAGCGTTTGCGTAAGGAAGTATGGATCAGGTCGGTGTTTCATGATCGTTTTTATTATGATTATCTACCGATTACGCCACCGACTCGGAGGAAATTGGCATTTCCGCTTGTCCACGCGACGGTCGAAATTTCTCAGCAACTCGGTGGAAATTCCACAAACGTGGCCGTCGGATTATCGCGCCGTGCCGGACGCGTGTTCGTCATTAATCCCGTGGCGAATGGGTCTCGCGAGATTATCGCGTGAAGTATTAGACGCAGTCCGCGTACAAGCTGCAATTTTCCGTGAAGTATATCGCGAGCGTCGATCCTAAGCGTTGTCGCTGTATCACTGTTATTACGGGTCCTCCGGAAGCTGATGTTCTCTATCGCACAAACTGTGTACGCATTTTTATGCTTGCCTATAAACATTTGTATCCGTGCAACGAGACAAACAGAACGGAACGAGACATCTTTCGTTGGCGATATCGAGGACTATTCCTGAACGGAATTGTTACATTTTCAGAACGATTGTTATTATTCTGGTTGGTACATTTGCAGAACGTGCATTGCATATTAATCGTATGATCATGTGCATTCAATCATCAGATATATTTAATCATATATACTCAATCATCGTATACATTTAATCATGTATACTCAATCATCGTATACATTTAATCATGTATATTCAATCACCATATACATGTAATCATGTATATTCAATCATTATGTACATATAATCATGTATACTCAATCGTCTGTATATATTTAATCATGTATATTCAATCATCATATAATTCGATTATCATATAGATTTAATCATACATATTCTATTTCGCGAGTTCGGGTAACTTTGGTCAGGTTAGCCTAACTTCGTAACGACATCAGAAAATTGTTCTTTTTAAATTTTTTGAACATGAAGGCATATGTGGCAATGACAAATAAGAAGTACTAACGAGATACTGTAACTCATTTTGATCCAATCTTATGTTAACCCAGTCAGGGTTATTATTTTACGATATATCAAATATTAATTTGTGAAGATTCCACGTGTAAGATTTTGACTTTGGGAAGCTTATATATATAAATTTTTCGGGTGCAATATTTTAATGCATAAGATACTCTTTACAACATTTTTTACAACAGATAACCCTTTACACTCGACAGCGTTTTTTTCGTTGCCAAGTGGTATCTCGAAAACGTTTTCAAAGTTTTATCAATTTTGTAGAAATTATTTTGTATAATTAATGTTGTCTATTTCATGTTTACACGTGACGCTATAAAGTGTATATAATGTATAGAGTCATCTCTGTATAACAGAGATCTAAAAAATATATGCTCAACTTGTTCGGTTACATCAAACGGCGAATGTGAGTCGCCATACGAGTGCAAAGGGTTAAAGAGAAGTATAAAAATCCCGGGTTGTCCCTGTAAGAATTAGTTGTTACCATCATACGTTTCCGAGAATTAACACTGAAACTCCCAAAGGAGTGAAATGACCCTTTCACAAATTTCCTACTTCGAATGACGAAATTTGTTAAGATTAAGAATCGATAAAAGTCTTCATTTATGTTTCATCGTTTGGTCATTTATTTTTCAACTTCATTTTTTACATCCAAATAATTGTGAATAATACGTCGGTAGTTTTAGTGTGAAAACACGTAACCAGCACAAACTGACTAATCCAAACTCCAAACCAAACGAACAAAATGCATTATCGATTTACGTAGCGCATAACAAAGAAGAAGTCAGGCAAAGTGATCGACGCAACGATCGAAATAGTCTCGATAATCGGTTCGGTTCGATTCCATAAGACTCCGATGTAAGGTCTCCGTTCGGCTGAGTTTGGGCCGTTTAACCCTATAACCGCCAGCCCATGGCGGAGGCAAAGAACGAGTCCCTCCACCTACTTCTTTCTCCGTCTTCCCTCGAGGTACCCGGGTCCTTCGGTACCTTGGCCCGTTCTTTCTTTCTGTTTCTTCTCTGCTTACGTTGAACGTTGCTCTCGGCCCCGGGTTCGGCTGCACGCCTCGTCTCTCGCTCGCGTTCGCCTCGGTATCACATGGCGCACATGCATGCATGCATGCATTTCGAAGCGAGGATGGCTCAACTCGGTTCAAGCCAGGGTCTCGGCTTTCCTTCTCTTCGCGGAGAAGAGAACCGCAGCTCGTTAAAAAGTTGCCCGACCGGTTGGGCGCTCGGAGAGCTGACTCTGCTGTGGTCTACGACCCGACACCCAACACACTCTCTCTCCCGAGAGAAAGAAAGAGAGAGAGAGACGTCTCTTGTACACGGAACGAGTCGTGTGGACCCCGTCCGTGTTTCTCCCGTGGTGCAGCCTGGTAAAGGCTGAAAGTTGCGCGCGAGCGACACCAACACGGACAAACAGAGCCGGATATTCCACTACACGCGGATGAACATCATTGAAGGCTCTCCTCTCTTCTCTTATCCGTTGCCCTGGCTTTCCTTCGTCTTTCCTTCGCCGCGTGTTTCGTCTTTCTCCTCTTTTTCGTTCTTCCCTCTCCCTCTCACTCCCCCTCTCTCTGTCGGTTCCTCACGATTCCATGCCTTACTTCTGCGTTGCATTTCGACTATCACCGCCGCGAGTAGGATATCTTGTCTTACACTCGCCTTCACCGGTATTCGACTTTCGGCTCTTTCGCCTCTCCTCTTTCGCTCACTCTCGCCCGTCGTTTCTTTCTCTCGCTTTCTCTCACCGATTGAAATACGGCCGTGGTATGCTCGCGACCCTCTCTCTCTCACTCGTAGCGTCTCTTTTTCTCCGCTCGTCTCCGGCTGGTTCGTCGCTCGTGTTCACCGTTTCGTTAAAGCCAGTACACTTTTCTGATGCCTGTTCGCCCGTGTACTTCGTTTTCGCGGTTCTTCACCGCTCCCCGTCACCTCTCTCGTTCTCTCTCTCGCGTTCTCGCAGTTCATCGTCGTCTCTTTTCGCGAAACGAGTTTCCTTCCGTCGCCTTTCCGTCCTGCTCCCACTCGCCGCGGGCTTCTTCTTCATCCTCTGACCCGGCTGTTTTTGGCCTAACCCCTCCTCCTCCTCCTCCTCCACCTCCTCCCCTCGTCCCCCCGTTTTATCCCTCCTCGGGCCTTTTTGTCCGCGGTAACCTTCTTCGCTTATCCTACCGAGAGATACCGATGATCATACGCTGGAAATTCCGCGCGGACGAGCATCCACCGGAGATTCTTCGATGCTTCTTGCGGCTCGTCGCTTCTTGCCACACGCGTTTATTATATTGTTTGATTTGTTCCGGCCGTTTCGAACCGTCGATCGGCTCCGCTCGGATCCGATCGTCTCGTTCCTCGACGCGTTAACCGCTCTGGCTCGCTCTAACGCGGACAGGTCCGTGAGTCAGGTTCCGGCGTCATAGAACTTTCAGTTAGATCACGGTGTCGCCACGTTCCCAGCGAGATTTAAACCACTTTGTGCATTTTGACGAGCCTGACTCGTGACGCACTCTGTCGCACAAGTGCAGCGAAGTAATAAAATTTGTTCTACTTTTAAATTGAAGTTTAGGTTCGATTATAATTTTCACGGCCAAGTATCGTTGAATATAAAGTACTCGCAATTCGCTTTAGTCTTCTTTGACTGTTTTAATCCTTGTGGTGCCGGAATTTGGGAGTGAATTTGATAGTTTTTGTCACTGTTGTCCATTTCACTATGTTTAAACATCACACGCATAACACAACAGATTTTCCTAAAAAATATTTATTCAAAGTTTTCTGTCAAGTGGCGAGTGTGTTCGAGTGCACTAAGGGTTCCTAAAACTACCGATGAACAATGTACAATTATTTTGAAGTTTACGATGAAGTACAAAATGAATGAACAAACGGCGGAATATAAATTGATACACTTATTAATTTTTTATCTTGATGAAAATTAGCTCAGATTTCAAAAAAATCATCGTGATAAATGTCATTTGAAATAGGGAATTTGTAAAATGGTTACTTGACCGCTTTGGTAATTTTAGTGTTAAGATGCTACAAGCCAGCGAGTTAATTTAAGGCATAATTTTGCCATCGAATTAAATTAATCTCAAATTGTCCAGGTGTAACCATACCCTGCAAGCTAGGAAACCAAACATCACCGAATCGAGTTAAAATGCAGCATACTTCTCGTAAGACCTTGAGCCCGGTTAAAGTACCATAAGATCGTCTCTCCGTTCGAGTATTAGTTTCTGTCAATGCAGTATAATATTTTCGCAAGTATAAAGCGTCTGCCTGAATGGCAAATTCTCGAACAGTATCGCTTCGGGTTTTCAACGTGCAGGAGTTTCGGTGTTTGGATAAAACGTGATCCCGGTACGGTCAGTTGCACGTTCGCCTGTATCCATTGGTCGTTCAATTATATTTTTGGTCCGGACTGCATGAATTATTCAGGCGGTTCGTACAAATTACCGTAGGGAACCGTTCGCCTGATTGGAGGAGAATTCATTAGGCCTTCGGCCTTCGCTAAGTATTCCTGTCTTTCGGTCTATTTATCCTGGCGTCTCGTTTCGACAGCAACGGTTGACGTCACCGTTGTTCGTGTGGCTAAGCCTTTAACACCTACTAAGCGACTCTCACCTGTAATCAGTCAAACGGACGAGGGAGAAAAGAACGGCAGGAATTCAGAATGTGTTCGCTTTGTCAACCGTGGCAAGCAAAACGCCCTCGAGCGCAACAAATTCCAATCCGCTCGTCGTCTTTCGCTTCCCTTGCCTTTTCATTCGTGCAATCGTCCTCTTATAATAACCTGCCCACCTTTGTATCGCGATACCGGCTTTTCGTGGGAAATTGTACCGCGTCAGTTTTCCCGCTGTTCATGATTAATGGAACTTTTGCCCCGAGTGCTTTCGATCTTATCTACTTTTCTCGTTTATCAATGGAGCGACGAGAAATCACGTCTCTCCGCGCTGGTTCTTTCACGCGGTTAATGTAAACACGATATTTGTTTAAAACGATTAAAACTACGAAGAAGCAACAAAGGACTAAATTAAGCGACAATATATTATATACCTTCTTATCACGTTATGCCTATATATCTTTTAATATATCATTTATCAAGAACCATATCTTGAAGGACCATACTCATCTTCAACCCCACACTTATCTGGAAAAATCGTAGTTAGTAAACGAAAATATGTATCGGGTCGATGAATACATTAACAAATACGCGCTTTAATTTGTAAAAACGAAATTGGCACCCACGAGCCGCGTGTGCCTCGGGTGGAACCATTTAATGTTGTTGATCGACTCAAATGGGACGCGGTGTGTAACTCATAAAAGTTACAATAATCATTTGTCATACACGGTACCTGCGCACGCACGATCAACGGTAACACCACAGACGTAAGAACCGACGGTGAAAGCGGGATGAGATAATAACGCGATAAAGGTGGAACGATTAAATAGGCGGAGAGAGCATTTCTCCTACGAGGCTGATCGTCACGCCCTGAGGGGCAAGGGCCGTCATTTCGGCACTCCTGACTTAATGGATCTCACTAAATTAACATAAACGCACTTATAAAACACTACGAGCCCCTTCCGACGCGAATACATTATTTTTCTCTTGGACTCCTCGCTCGTTTCTACAAATGCTTCTACGCGACCGAATTTTAACCCTTTGCACTCGAACTGCCATCTTATTCGCCATTTGATTTAACACTTCGACTGCCATGTAACTTTGGTTGATCCTTTGATCTACATTTATTGACTCATATATGAGACTCATAACTGAAAATAGAAGTATCGGTTGTAACTGTGGAAAATAAATGAGTATCGTGAAAATATTTTGTAAGATACTACCTGATGCAATTTCCGATTGCTTTCGTGCGGCAGTCATCGTGTTAATACGAAAACTTTAGACAAATGACTTTTCTCTAAATTTGTAGTATTATACACGCGATGTATGAACATAGCGAAACTGACAGTATTGACGATTAATAATAAGAAATAATAATTTCTTAATAATAAAAGGTAATAATAATTTATTATAAATTGACTATTTTTTATTATCAAAGTTCATTATGCATTTATTGATAGTAAAATATTACTTTATTATCAATAAATTATCGTTACAATTTAATTTATCATTAATGAATTAAATTACGTATAAATCATTATCATCAATAAATTGAATTATTAATGTATTATTAATAAATTAATTCATCATCATAATAAAATATAGTACATAAATATATAATATAAAAATCATAATAGAATATATTTATTTATAAGTTACAATTTAATCTATCATTGATAAAAGACCATCGTGTGCATAGTGCTATAAATTTAAATACAAGTTACTTATTCAAAATTGATGAAATAAATCGAATGTCGAATACGAGTCTCTCCCCGAGCGCGAAGGGTTAAGCTTCGCGTTGTATAAAAAACAATCTACGAGATACACGTTCTATTTTGCACATATGTATACATATGTAAATGCATAAACATCCGCGATCGATACGTATTCTACTCGAGTAGCACGATTAGACTAAGCTACTCGAAGTCCGATTTTCCATTTCATTCTCGGCGAGATTTCGAGATCTGGCTCGTCGAAGTTTTCAAAGAAATCCTTAAAGAGCTTAAGGGATCGATGACCAAGGCGGGAAACTCAAACGGCCCCGCACGACGTCCGTAAACGAGCAAAGTCGAAGCAGTTTGTCGTCGGTCGGACGTCGAAGTTAGTTAGCTTTTCCGCGGCGGCGAGGCTCGAGCCAGGCGAGTTTTTGCGAGCGGAACGCGAAGCGTCCAACAAATCAATTCGAGAAGAGGAGGCCGGTCGGCTACCAACGGACGGAACAACGAACGATCGGCCACGATAAGTACAAACATCGATGAACGACCATCACCGTGGTAGAGGATCGTGAAACTTTTTTTACCATGAGCCCGAGAGCGTTCGTTCCCCGACATTTTTCTTTCCCCGGCTGCGAGCCTCCCCGGTTTCCTTATTCTCCGCTCCGCTCCGCTCTGCGAGCCGTCCTTACGCCCGCGTGCAAGAACCTGCTCGCTCGCGACGACAAAAAAACACACCAACGGCGAAACTATGAAGCTATTCCTGCGTGTTCGACAGCGTTCGTTAGGCGAACGCAGCACGTTGCTGACCCTTTTGAGTAGCGCCGGCCACCGAACGGGAGAGAAGAGGATGAACCGTTCGCGCGAGTTACCTTTTTGCCGCGTACCGGAGTGTAAATTTATAAGATGTCACGCTCGTCGACGAAACAGCGCGTTTAACGGACCGAACACCGCGTCGATCGACACTTTTTCCCCTAGCTCGACGGCAATTTGCCTTCCGCCCTTCTCCCTAGCCGCCGACGTTCGCGTGCTTCTGCAATCGGAATTTTGGAATTAACCAGGAATCCTCCGTTTTTCTTACAGGTACGTAATCGAGTAAGCACTTGGACCCGTTTTTTCCCACGTATCTACGACCGTTTCGATGGTAAGTACGTTTCTGTTTACGGCGTACAAGGTGTCTCGGAATGCAGACCGTTCTTTGAATGGTAATTTCGTTTCGAGAGGGATTAAGTGGCTGCAATTTTTTGCCCGGGGGTTGCAAACTGTTGTATCGATTTTGGTTCTTGAAACAGGATCATAAGTGTTATTCGACGTATCGGTTCCTGCACGTATCGGATTAGACTCCGGTTTTATGGAACTGATTTATATCTCTGCAATGATCTTGTACCTGTTTAACACCTTGTGCTACGATTTATTCGCTAAGTGTCAGATATATCGAACTATTAATTGCCACGACATTAATGTGTTTAAAGAATGTTCGCGTGTCAAGACTGTTTCGTATTTAGCGCAAATTACAGTCAGCCTGAAAGTGAATATTCGACCGTATTAACCCCTTCGGATCCTATGCACATTTTTGTAAAAAGTATATTATTGCTTCATTCGCACGAATTAAGATAATTTTAGTATAAAATAATTTTTTCTTAAACGAACGAAAAATCGGTTCTGAAGGGGATAAAAGTATAGACAAAGTTTACCTAATAATATATGTTCTATGTGTTTTGTATGTACATTCACGTATGTACATGTCATATGTATATACAATGTATAATGTATGTGCTAATACAGAGTGGTCCGTGTAAATTAACGCACTCAAACATCTTCGAAAGTATTGATGATCCAAAAGAATGTTTCAGACAGGAGTTCAGGGCCAATTATCTGTCGGAGGTAGCCATCTTCTATATGGAAGCGTAGAGTAGATAGGAAGATTAAGTCGGTGTTTCTTTTTTTAACGGAATCTCTTAACGCATCGTTCGGCGCGGCTCATTACTTTCTACACAAGAGGTATATGCGTAGATGCTGTGCACCTTGTGTAACATCTTGAAATAGTTATTTTCGGTACCACACGGATTATTTCGTTGCTTTTGCGCGTTACATTATACCCGCTAGACAGTGCGCAATTACTTCTCGAGATCAGATACCCGAACCTCGATATTCCCGGCTAATAAAACCGGCGCGATAAAAAGAGAAAATCGTGAAAACGTTCGCTCGGCGGACGAAGAGAGAAGAAAAAAAGTCTCAAGGTCCGATACGGCGCTCAACGTCAGGATCACGGTCGCGTTCGATAAATAGACTTCATCGCGGCCCCGCAAATCGTCCGAAATCCGATTATCGCGGAATAGAATGCGACGCGGCGTATCAATTCGATTCGCGATTTAACAGGAACGCGGGGCGGGAGGGGTGGGGACCAGGAGAGAAAGCGGGAATGAAACACAGGAGAGGACGCAGAGGCGAGACGTCGGCCGCGTCAACGTCTTCTCGGCTGTTTGACAGTAACGAGGAAGACGTCCCGGGCGCCGTAAGCTCCCGCTGGAACTAATCCTCCGGAGAGCCAGTTAAGGTATTTGTATTTTAATTAGCTCCTCCTGTTCGATAGCCGTTTGTTCTGCCCACACCGTGTTCGCGCCACGGCCAGCCCCGTCGGCTTTTACCCACCCCCTCGTCTCCCTGCCCCCTCGCCCAACCCGCCACCCCACCCGTCCGGGTCCTCGTTCTGCCCTTCGAATCGTTTAATCATAATCTAATAACCGGCTGACACAAAAAACTAACTCGATAAGTGCACGCCGTTAGCTTAACGCGCCTCTCGGTTCTTCTTCTCCTCTTTCGTGCACGCTGACCAACGCACGGCCCCGCGTTTCGACGCCAGGATGAGCGTGTGTGGTGGTCAGGGTGCATCCTGGAGACGTATGAGTGCAACACACGGCCGGAGACTCGTAGCGTGAGTGGGCTGCGTGGAAGTCGAACCGAGAGAAGCCGAACGTCTCTCCAGATATTATCTATTGCAGTCTGTCTGTCAGCCGGGACCGAAAGTCGGCCCCGGACGAGCTGGCACACCACCGCACACGGGATGAAGTGTCTTCTGCATAGTCAGCCTCTTTTTATGCCGATGCCTCGGTTCGACCATCTCGCTAATTCCGTCGTAGCACGCCAGGCACGCCGAACCGAAGCTTTCCGTGCGACTCCCGATGCTGCTCGATTTCTTTTACTTTTCTTGTACCCTGTTCTCTCTCGTTCTCTTTCTCCCCGCCTTCGTCTCTGTCTCTTCTCTTCGGCCCCTCGGCCTACATCTCGTTTCGACGATGATGCGTTTGACTTATGGGACCTTTGGTCGGGGGGTGTCGCCGTTCGCCACCGTCCTTCGGTTAAATATCCAGAAATTAGTTTCTTAGATGTCTCACGCGTGTGTGAGATAAAGCTCATAGATCGCAATCGACCTCCCTTTATACGAGCACGATGAGACCGTTCGTCACTCAGGAATTGGCGCACGAGGAGGTTGAACTGGAACGTAAGAAGAATATCCCCTGCGAAATTGTCGCCCGGTGTGATGGGCGTAATATAGAATAGGTTTCTGACGTCACACTATAGCCGTACATAATAATTATCTCATATATCTCCTGCCTGTCATTCGTACATGTTATGTATCTTTGAATGTCCTGGTTGTCAAAAAAAAATTTGTCTTCGTTCTTACTCTTTAAATAGTTTATATATGGTGTAAAAATAATCGTTTCGAACCTTCGGATGAAAAATTGTACGAGGTCGGTCGAAACTTCGTCGAAAGAAAATGACAGTCGACGAACGAAGGATCGGCGAAGTTCGAAGAGCAACGTTAGCTAGCTTTAGTCGAATCCGCGAAATTAGGATAAACGGGAGTTAACCGACGAAAGGTCGGGCGGAGAATCGTGGCGTTAGGGCGGCATACGTGAATAAGATTTGAACCCACAGTTGGAGACGAAAGGTGGACGAGCCGGATCGAAAGAAGAGGAGGAGCTGTCAAAGCCTCCCACGTGACGCGTACCGATACACCCGAGAAGTCGACATATTTTAAAGGCAGCGAAGCTCGCTAATAAGATCGCGTTTTACGACACCTCGTTAGAGGAGGGAAAGATTTACAGGCGGCAACGGTGTCGGTGCTGCACCCCCGACCCACGGATGACTCTTCTGTCTCGTCTCTCTCTTTTTATCCGTCGCCTTCCTGGATCCTTGGCGGGTCGTACGTAACCGAGGAATATGGAGAGAGCAAAGAACGGAGGTTTGAAGTTTTATGAGAAAGAATGGCAAGCAAAGAAGCCGGAGCCACGGTACCAATATACGTAGCGCACGGTACGGCCACTATGGGGCTTTGTTCCTTCGACAATGAACGTCTACCGCTGCTGTGTGTCCTTCGGATATTAGCCCGTATACACCACGCTCTCGTTCGTTGATGAAGCCGTTGATATCGCTGATAAAAGTGCCGTGATCGATGGAACGGCCTCGTCTGCCAGCCCTATTGCCGACGATCGCGGGACAAGGTACCAGGATTTTCAATGGTTCTTCAAAGGACGCCATCTCATCCTTTCTTTCGGTTACGACGCTGAAAAACTGTCTTCCGACGTTTAAGAAGCTTTCCATCGTTTCGTTTCACGGTCAATTTTATGGCTCGCGGAAATAATATTTCCTATCGGGGCTGTGGCAGACTCCGACCTATAAACTCGCGGCTATACGAATGCCGTTCGTAGGTCGTTTTACGACCTAGCTCGATTACGACACGCGTGCTCCTTATTATCGAGACACGCGACAGCAATCGGATCGCCACGGTGGACTACTTGCGATGCAGCGTGGCACTCTCGTGCGAGAGGCCAGTTCGGTCTGGCCAGGTGAAAAAAAAAACGAAGAAAAAAAGAAAGAAAGAAAAACGATAGAGAGAAACGTACGAGGAATAATCAGCGCGCGGACAGCGCTGACGAATGGGACTCGGTCTCCGAAGACATTGTAAGATCGATAGATGGAATCGGTGTGTGTAATGTAAATTGACTCGCAGGCTGGCCGCGAACGGACCAACGGGACGAAATGATTGTTGACAGGAACGCGATCGTCGAGGATCTGCCTTCTGAGTTAGAGGCCTCTCGGCTAAGTTACGCGTTCGCCTCCGGTGAAATCGCTTTATTCGTCGATGAAAAACTATACTGGGTGGTCTAAAACCTGATCACGCGATCGCATTGACGATATTCACGCATACGCGATTGGCAAATTTTTTTTACGTTTCTAATACCGAGTATCGGCGAACGTAATTAAATTCTGAAACTGGTTGTCGCTTGTTAAAGCAACGATAAAAATTATAAAATTTCATTTCGAATATCGATGGTGCAATTTTGTGTTGTTCAAAATAAAAAGGTTTTTATTATTTGTATACTTGATTTATGCATAGATCATAGACTTGTTATTGTGCTGAAGTTATTTAGCATTATGTTACAGGTATTTTGGGACAGCCGTGCGAAGACAAAATTTGACGTCATTTTAAATTCTATTCCTGATTTAACGTCATTTTAAATTCTATTCAAAATTCGTTCAGAATTGAACGTCATTTTAAACCGCCAACGTGGATCCATGTATGGCGGTAATGAGGAATAGAATTTAAAATGACGTGAATTCACGTCAACGATAACCAGGAATAAAATTTAAAGTGATATAAAATTTCAAAAATATCTTAGAAGTATAGAAAAATAAAATTTGGTGTTGGTTTTAATTTTTTTGAAATTATCAATTTTTTATTATAACTCGCCGATATTGCCTGTTTTTCTATGATCAAACATCGCGTCTATGATACTATAAATTACAGTTAATTGTCTTTATATTTCACTTTACTATACATTTGACTACATAGATACTTTATTGCACACATATTAATTTCATTAAATTGAACATCACCTTTATTGCACATATGGTGTCCAATTAAAAATAATCTGAGGAGCGAGCGCGATCGTCTTATTTGTGAGATTGATTGATTTCTATAGCAAACAAGTTTTTTTTATCAAATATTAGCAATATAAAAAAAATTCGCTCCCGGATATCGTCTCGAAAAAAATTCACCGTCTCGAACGGGTTAAATGGAAGTCTGCCGTGCCTGGTTCTGTCTGTTTTCCGGTCTCATACTCCGTAACGCGAGACAACTCCTAGGACCGTATTCAGTAAAGCCATCCTAGGATTTGGCCTCGTGGCGTTATGTCGCTCGTGGCAATATAGCACGAGAGATAGAGAGAGAGGGAGAAAATATAAAATAAATAAGCCGTGCGTCTTACCGCGTCCGTGTCACCATTTCTGTCGTCTTCGCCCGAGGGCTTATCTCGTAGCAAACTATGGCACCGAGAACCACCATTATTATCTCGTTGACAGACATCTCGTTATTTAGCATCGCCGTCTCGAGAGTGATGAATCCTCTTCCGGCGACTGGCTGCCGGTAGCGCGATCAAAATACGTTAAGGAAGTGGTTACTTCAAGACGGATCGCGCAGGTGGGTCCATTAAAATTCAAAGAATATCGGGCGCAAACGTTCGATCAAGGACGCACGCTGTGCCGAATTTAAATGACGCCGTCTAACTGTCCGTAATTAAAACACGACCTATCGGGCTGATCAACGTAGATTTCAGATACCGTGAAACGTTGACGTTAAACGATCGCGGGAGTCCGTAAATCCCGGGTGCCGGGGACCACACGGTTCTTGTAACCGGGTCCCGATCGTCCCGGCCGTTACCATGTGGGTCGGACCGAGGCAAAGTAAGAATGCTCCCTATCGAAAAGGGAGAATATGGATGGAATGGAAGTGCAAGAAAACGAGCCACGGAGAGCGAAGAGGACGCTACGTCGACATCGAACGATCGGACAGAGACACAGAGCATCGGTGCATCAACGCTGAACGTACAGAAGAAGCGATGGTGGTAGTAACCAGAGTCAGACTCGAACTGGTGACTCTTTGCTGGCTACGACGAGGACGGTGTTGCTCGGTGTTCGTGGTGGATCAGTTGGTCCGGGTTATACAGGGTGCACCACAACATCTGGACACCGCGATCCGACCTTGCCGCCGGCTGTAAATTAAAAGAGACACCGCGGTCATTAATTTTGTGACGCGATAAGGATTGACACTTGGAGATGTCCTATCGTAACGACAGAACCCTTTCCTTATACCGGTTTTACGCGTTAACCCTTTGCACTCCGCTGTCCTCTCTGAAGGGACTTTGATATTTATTAGTGATTATTGGAAATCAACTTATTCCAGCGCAACTATTTCAGAAATACATGTATCGTCAAGTGAAGAACAAAATCATGACAGTAGCAAACAACGACAGTGATGACAATGACAAAGAAATGAAAATATATTCGACCAACCTGGCTCAACATAGAAACGATAAAGGGTAACATTGTTATAAATCAATGTGAAGGCAAAAAAAGTGTGAATCAAAACGCTCTCGAGGAAAAAGAGTGAACAACTAGCTACTATAGTGTCGTTCAGAAAGATGACATCCTCGGAAGTCACTATAGTGGCGCCTCGTCCAAAAGATTATGCAACGATGATAGCAGAACTGTTCTTCGAATTATCGACCTGTTCGAAATCAGCCGAACCTCCTGTCCACTTTAATACCACGATTTCCTTTAATCCTAAACCGCGAACTGTCCTCGTTAACAAAGTACCGATTCGGTCGATCGATTCCGGTCGACCATCGTTTTATCCGGCACAATTACACCGCCGCATTCTTCCCGTTATCTGGCGCGATAACGACCGGATCAACCCGCGGCTAAAAACCGTTCCCTTGTACACCGTTGGAAAAACAATGCTTGATAAACGACTTTATGAATTTTATCAGGCGGAATTAGGGCGTCGTGGCGCGTTTGCGGCGCGCCATAGCCTGGCGTGGCTCCCGTGTCCACAAAGGAATACATTTCCGAGGGATGCAGAAACGGACGCGGCCAACACCGAATAGGGTTTAACGCGGGATCATATTGACTCGATCGCTCCACATTGGCAGTCGCAGGATTCTCAATATGCATCGGATAACATCGAATACTGGCAGGAAACGGCACGGTGTAGCCCTCCTAATATGGCTCGAGTCCACATTACTCGAACCCTCGGCACGGATACCGACCAGACGTTGCTCGAAAACGAATACTATAGCCACTATGGACGACGTACAGGGTGTATCATAACGCGTGGACACAATTTCGCTGCTAACTTCTGTTTACCTAAATATAGCACTCTCCCGATATATTGCCATCGACCGAGGTGCAAATTAGTCTAGCCCTAATATCGCTCGAAAACGAATATTGTAGTCACTATGGACAATGTACAGGTTGTATCATCATACGTGGACACAATTTCGTTTCTGAATTCGATTCGTATAAATATTGTACTGTCATGATATATTGTCATCGGCGGAGCTGTAATTATTCGAGCCCAAATATGGCTCGAAGACAAATATTATAGCCACTATGGACAATGTACAGGCTGTATCATAACACGTGGACGCAGTTTCGCTGCTGAATTCAGTTCGCTCAAAGTTGGTGATTCGTAGGTACAATATCGGAGTTTTGATGTTGGATTCCCGATCCAGGACAAACACGATAAACATCGATGTAATATACATGTAGCAACCCAACACACGCTCGTTCGACGGATTTCGATATATTAGGGGGACCGGAAAGCAATGTCGTTTTTTTGCAGTAAAGTCAAACAGATACATTTTTAATACATTTTTATTTTTAAGCAATAATGTAATCACCCTTGTTATTAACGTCCTTTGGCATCTATTGTACAAATTTTCTATGTCGAATTGATAAAAATCAATCGGTTGTTGAGCTAAATATCTGCAAAAAAAGAATATCGGCATTCGCAGAAACATTAATTTCCGGTCACTTCAATAAAATTCGCTCGTGACGGACAAATAAATATCTACGATCGTACCGTCGCGATATTTCGAGAAAGATAATATTTTTATAACGACGCTCGTAAATCGCTAGAAGGAGAAAGGCCCGCGTGTGTAGGGCCGCAGTAGCGACAGTCAATAATTAGCGACTTCAGCAGACCATAACAAAGTGTCCGGAATGGCCGGCGACTGGTCCCGTGGCCGCTAAGATTGTGCCAACGCTCCCATCCAGCAAATAATCGAAACGGACGATTTTTAAACTCCCGGTGTCTCGCGAAACGGCGAACGGGTCTGCCCGGCCGTTTTTGCCCGTGGACACGAACGCCGAGGACTCGTTACACTCTGTCCCGAACGGGCTAACGAATCCCGTGGCCGCGGCAGGAGTGCCAATAATTTTGGCAATTCGAGGCTCCTTAAGCCGGCGTTTGTAACATTTTACGCGATAACCGGCGCGACCCTCAATACCGTATTATCGTTAAGTCACGCAGTATGCGGCCGCATTTCCATATAAACGCGGATCGTGCTCCGGTGCCCGCCTCTCCCCGTTGCCCTGGCGGTTTAACGAACGAATTTACGGCTGCTTATCATTTCTCTGACATTTTTCTGCGGACAATCTGCGACGGGGCTTATCGCCCGGCCATCGTTTCGTCCCGCTCGAATTCGCCTCGTCACGTTCGTTTAACTTCCTCTCGGACGTTAACTTCGCTGTCGACGTCGTTTTCCGCTCGACGACTGTTCACCACTGCCGGGAAAATACGAGGGTGCCGTTGAAACGACGAACGCACCCTTGCGAGCATCCGCGGATGACCTCGACACCGCGTCCTTTGGGTATTTTTGTAGGAAACATGATTGGAAATGTTGAAAAATACCGAATCTATCTAAATTCCATGATTAGGACACAAATGGCCACGAATAGATCACGTATTTATTGGCCATGAAAGACCCCGAGGTCCTTAACCCCTTGCGCTACGATTTATTCCGCAAGTGCGTCCGACATAACGAACTATTAATTGCCACAATATTAGAGTGATTAAATAAAGTTCGAATGTTACGACTGTTTTCCATTTAGTGATCCGCGGATGCAAAATTACAATTAGACCAAAGTTAAACATTCCAACCGTATTAAAAATATTAACAATGTCTACCATATTTCAGCAGCGAGTGCGTCACGACTGTAGCTCGTAGTTGTAGGGAATCAATCTTGAACAATAAATACTGTCTGTACATTTTGTACCAAAAAAAAGTAAGGAACTGATGGGATACCCTAATTCATGTAAATGTTTTCTATCCTATAATTGCTATAAAAATGTTGAACCCACAGAAAAATGTTTCCCTTCGCGCAGAAAATATCTTGAAACCGCTACGAAGTACACTTGAAACTTGTCCTTAAGGGTTAAAGTCGCGAGGAGATGGAAAGTGTGTAAAGCGTACGGAAACGAGACGATTCACAGAGTGCTCGGGTGAAGCAACAACGATCGGGAACCGGTGAAAGCGTCGAGAGGAATATCGGGCCGCGATCGACAATCTTCACGATTAATCGTGTCCATCGACGGGAGACACGAAAGTCCCGAGGGTAAAAATATCGAATCGGTTGGCGAAAGGACCCGTTCGGTCGCGCACGAGCGGAGAAAACGGAATGAATGGAGGCTCGCGGCTCACGCTGAATGTCATACATATGTATACGAGTTGTATCCGATTAATCAACGTAATAGACCGAGTTGTAATCGCGACGGACACTCCATTATGATCGCTCGCGTGTACGGTCCCGTGGCCGCTAATCTGAAATTAATCAGCCGCTTAATCATTACTGTTCCGCGTCGAGGCGTCCGCGAACGGTTCCGTTTTTCTGCCTCTCGATATCTTCGTTTCTCGCCACCTTTTCTTTCGAGGGATCGCGTTCCTCTTCATCTCGCCCACGTGTATCTTCCGCTTGCCACCTCGATTTCTCTCTCGTGTCTCTCTCCTCGCTTTCTCTCTCTCTTTCTCTCTTCGACGCCGATCGTAGCCGGCACGTCGCCGCGACCTATTGAAGGATTTATGCCTAACGACGGAATGCACGATGAACTGCATTAATTTTGCGTTTTCGGCGACGCTGATGTATCGTTCGGAGCTCATTATCGCTCGCGTCCCGGCCAGAATTTATAGTGTGACTTAATCTATGATGTAATCTTCGCGTTTGTTCTCCTCGTGCTCTCTCGCTCGCACTCGCGCCAACACGCCTCGGAACGCTCGCGGGGCTTAGCGCGAGCATATAACAGCGGCCGCTTCTTAATCTTGGAATTCCTTCGTTATAACGCGCCGGTACCGATCGGTGATCTATAGATCGGCCGTCCCTAACGCGACGGCGACGGAATAAATTGAACGAGCCGCCGTTTCTGTCCCGGTTAATTACAATATTTTCCATTAACGCGAACGTACGCGGGATCCTCTGCTTTCGGGCTTACCGACCTCGGGACATTCGTCTATCATGTCGCCTCTCCTTTAACGAACGTGCCACGGCAATTACTGTCGAAATCTATGCAAATACTTCCCTCCGATACGAAGAAGTCGAACCGCGTTTTTAAGACGATTTATACCATGCGATGACAAAGATGCATTTCTCTTTTTGTTTGTCGAATGCAATGATAAAAATGAATTTATTTTTTCTGCATACAATACAATGATAAAATTGAATTTATTATTTTTTTTTTTTTTAATGGAGTGAAAGAAATGAATTCATATTTTCTTTGTACGATACAATGACAAAAATGAATTTATTTTTTCTTTGTAGAATGCAGTAACGAGAATGAATTTATTATTTTCTTTTTGAATGCAATGAAGGAAATGAATTCATTTTTTCTTTGTACCATGACAAAAATGAATTTATTTTTTGCTTGTAGTATGCAACGATAGAAATGAATTTATTTTTTCTTTGTATAATACAATGACAACGATGAATTTATTAATTTTTTTTATACAATGCCACGACAGTAATGAATTTATTTTTTCCTTCTATGATGCAACTGTAGAAACAAATTTATGTTTTCATCCTATAATTCAATGACAAAGATGAATTTATTTTTTCTCTGTATGATGCAACGACGAAAATGAATTTATTTTTTCTTTGTCAAACACGACGACGGAAATGAATTTAATTTTTCTTCGTACCATGCAACGACGTAAATGAATTTATTTTTTCTTCGTACAATGCAACGACAAAAATGAATTTCTTTTTCCATTGTCAACCACAATGTCGGGAATGAATGTCTTTTTTCTTTGTCGAATACAATGACGTCGAAGAATTTTTCTTTCGTTTGCTAGACGCAATGACAGACGCTAGTTTCTACTTTCTTCCTTGGGTGCAATCACAGAAACTGGTTTATCCTTTTGGTTGCCGAACGCGATGACAGTAAACGGTCTACTGACAAGCGCAAATGGCCGGCGTGAAATGAAACGTGTTTGTCTAAACGGATACCGCGTGAAGTTTTCTATGCGCGGACACCGTAGATCGTGATTAATCGAAATGAATCAGCATCGGGACCAAGCGGACCTTGCGCGATACCAGAAGACGGACCCCTACGATCGGGGTGGGCGTAAACTGTTACACACATCGGCAGGAGACGTCAGCCAGGCCGAGTGTTATTATTAATTAAATGTCTGACTGATAGGCATCAAACCACCACGCCAAATTCCCTCGCGGCCCTTCTTCGCTATTAGACATCATTTGTCTCTGCTACCAACGACGCCGTTGTGGTCCCTTTTTATAGCGTTACACCTTTTATATTTTCAGCTATTCATTTTCCGTCGGACAGTCTTCTAATTGCTGCTTTGCGTGATTGATTTTTTATTGTTACGACCATTGTTGTTTGAATGGAGAGGCAATTAATCAACTAAGTAATCGGTAGCTGTGGCTTATCGGAGAAACTAGCGGGATGTTCAAATTTTGTTCGTGTCGACGGAAAACGGATTAGAGAGAAGAAATAAGGTGATAAATTTGTAATTTCGCTATCGGGATATGCGGCGGTTGCGTGTTCAATTAAATAGAATTTAGTATCTCGGTAATTAACACTAGAACTACCAACCTGTCAAAATTATTGGTTTCGGGTTTGGTATTTTTTATTACAAAATTTGATTGCCGTCCTTTTGTCAAAATGTCTATCATGTTTTATTGAGCTAGTAAATGGTTATGTATGATGCTGCAATATTTATTTTTTTATTTTTTTTTTCAGTTTTAAAGTAAAAAAATGCAAAAATGCATAGAAAGCGTAATGGCCGCTTCACGGAAAAATAACGATGTGGAACTGCAACATGTTGGGCCAACCGGCCCTTAGGTGACGGAGCTAAGGTTTTCTTTATTATAGTCCCACTGACTCTCTGCGCAAAGATTTATTATTGCCCGTTCTTCGAACGATAATTCAACACTGGTTAAAAAATTCGTAACTTTTTTTTGCGGATCGACCTTGTTAGCCGGTGAAGTGCTGAAAGTGCGAATGATTCAGATTTCAATCGTCCGACGCTCGCACAGGATACATCGGCATATTCTAAACAACGAAGATCGATCTACCGAACGTTTCATCGATTCATGCCTATTAATACTTTCTCTGACACTGCAATTTCGATAAACAATAGGGTACATTCCTTGTGGCGAGTAAAGCGGATCGCGTTCATTTTTTGCTCTTTTCGCGGGATGATGCATTTATTATGGTGAGAGGGGAACGCTAGTAGAAAAATAGAAGAGGAGAAGAATACGAATGAATATTCATAGGAGCGGCCTAGCGACGTTAAAAGCGTGAGCGGCTCGCGTCAACGATAATACATCACCGGTGCTCTACAATGCTCGGTATAAGTAAATGAATTAATCAAAATCCGTCTTGTTTGATAGCGAGATGCTTTGTCCGGTCACAGGGCAATTACCACAGAGCCAAATACGTCGCACACACCTGTGTGTATCTAAATAACAGCTAATCCAACATCGGTCGAGCACCGATTTCCTATTCGCGAAATCTTCCGTGTCTTCTGCAGATTCGCCATTTTATAACTTTACGTGGACGAAATCTTTTTCATAATATATCAGCTAATATTTGGACCGTTTAGTTTGAAAGTGGTGTAGGTCCATTTTCTCTCGTTTCAAAAAAGCTTTGCATATTACTTAATTAAAGAATATAAATTAAGTGTGTCAAGTCTGGCAATGTTTCTACTAATTCATCAATATATATTGTTTGATCACGTAAGTTTCTTTTAGACGAATTTAAGTAAAATGATATTAACTTGAGGACGGCTGATGGACTTACACCATCCTCATAAAAATCATTTAACTATTATGAAAAATTAAATATCACTTAAAATATACTTAAATCATTTAAAATATATTTAAATGATATGTATTAATGAAATTTTGTTTACGGATAATAACAAGAAATAGAATAGGACTTGTACTTTTTATTTTGAACGTTAGTTATATTTATATTAAGGCATCGGCATTTTTTGAGAGATTAAATATTAACCACATTCATAATCAATGGCTACGTAATTTCTTTCACGGGCCAATTTTAAATTGAACAAAGCATCAGCATTTTTAAAAATACTAAATTGTTAGGAATAAAAATGTACACTAAATTAAGCACAAATTACATGATAACTCAGGTTTTTCTTAAAATGGACTGACACCATTTTCAAAATAAATAATCAGTTTTGCGGGTCAATTTAGTAATGTGTTATTCGAAGGCGAATTTAGAAATCGAGGAACAACGTCAGCTTCGAAACGAGATGTGAATTTCCGCGGAATGAAATTGTCCCTGTTTCGTTAAAAAATAGAAAATAACCTTATATAAAACTCGTTGATGTCCATCGAGCAAGGTACGCTACTAAAATTGGCCACCGTTCCGTGCACGAAAGTTTCGCGTTCGTTCGTTTTGAATCATCGTTTCTCATCAACACGGTGAAAAATCTCTCTAGGTATCGATCGAGCAACTATCGTATCGTTATGCCCCGACAGATACATACGGCTTATTAATATTAATGAATGGCCTCTCATAAGTTCTCGTTGATTTATGTCCCCGAGTCCTACGCCAATGTGTATGCTCGTTGTGTTGGCCAACCGTAAATCTTGCCGGCGTAGCGGGACAAAAGTAATTTCTGTACGTTATTTGTATTTTTAACAGGTCGGCCAACCTTCTCGGTTCAATTCCGGCGAGTCCTCGTTTCGTCGCTTCTACGTTCCGCGCTAACGACGCGTGCAGCAATCGAATTCGCCATACGACAGGCGAACCATTATCTATCCGACGTTACTCCATGCTCCTTCCAGTGTTCGTGGTCCTGGAATTTCGTACCCTCTGGCTACGTAGAAGTTCGTAATTTCATGATCCGCGATCTCCGCTCGGGCTCGACGTGGATTCTTGATTTACACGCGCCAACCTCAGTGCTCCCCTGTTAGAAACGACGCTAGCACTATTTCGTTCCATTCGCGTGGGATTTTTCGAACGTTGGTCGAAATAATTGCTCAATCCACGAACCAGACGCGTATTTTGGTTCGTATCGACGTTTTATTATATTAAAATAACCTTCATATTAAAATTCGTATATATATATATATATATACACACATACATATTTGTCAAGTATATGCTGATGATATTGTTTGACGTGCATTAATGAAACTGTATTTGCTAGGATAATATTGTTATTAAACATGAATCGTACAATGAGTTTTGTTCTGTTCAAACTCACTACAGCTGCATTTAAGTATTAAAAACTACGAGATACAAGTACTGTTAAGTATTTGAATAACTGTTTTGAATTGCATGCTCCATGAATTTTGCATTTTCGTGACTTGTTGAATGGATGACGACTTGAAGGTTGATTTTCTCTATCGATGATTTTGTCACTTCTTGAATCATCACCAACCCTTAGAACCTCGTCATGCTAGCAACAGTTAATCACCATCAGATACTTTCAGAATAGTTCCACCAATACTTATCATTAACTATAATTATTAACCATAAATAACCCGAGAATCCTCTTATAATTTTATTGAGAGTGCCTAAACGCTTATAAGCGGTAGTGTATGTCCACGTGCTAAATTCATTCCATAGCGTACCGATATCGGCGCCAGGATGTTCAAAAGTTCCTCGTTCAAACGAAGGTGGATAAAGTCCCATTGATTACCCCGTTCTCGTACGACGTCGTTTACGTTATTCGAAGTTCCGCGTTTACGATTTCATCCCCGGTCATGGGAGTCCTGGTAACCGTTTAATTGAATGCTCCTCACGAACTCGGTTCGGGTCGTAGCTCGTTCCTCAGCGCGAAACAACCCCACGAGAACCTGCGCCATTGTCGTCAATAACTTCGAATTGCAACGAGCAGCCATATTCGCTCGTATAAAAGGGTCCTTTGAACGAGAACGCGCGCACATTGCCGGAGTTCCACGTCGTCCTAGAAAGACCGCGGCTAACGAACGACGAGGACGCGCTAGAGTCCGCTCGAAAAAGGAAGGAAAAAAGTGTGTGCGTGTATGTGTGTGTGTGTGTGTGTGTGCAAAGAAGATACGCCACGGACGAAGGTAAGAAGGTAAAGTAAAGCGGAGGCGACGAAGCTGGAAGATGGGTCTCGCGCGGAGAGCACTTAGAGAGAAGCCACCGAGGCGGTCCACCGTCAATAATTCCAGCATGTAATGAGGCGGCCTGTTGTTCGCGGGCGGACAATAACGCCCATAATTCACTGTCCAACGTTCGCCAGAAACTTATCCCCCGTTTTCCGTGGAATCGAGCTACCACGAGCGCCCACGATAAGCCACCGCTCGGGCATTAATCGAATTAGCCGGCTACCGTTGACGAAAGGACCGCTCTTATCTGATTCATGTGTCACGTGGACCGGACACAAGTTTGATAGGAACTACGCTTACGTTAGTATATACCAGTTACTCGATTCACGACTGTTGCATTAACCCATTCGCTGCAGGTCGAATTTGGATCATTTTGCACTGGGTCAAATGATATGGAAAAAACATAGATATCCACATACTACCAAACATAGAGATGACGTGTCTGACTCGAGACCAAGTTTAAATATGACAAACCTTAACATAATTTTGAACACGTTTATACGTGAAGTTCATATCCAATTATAATCAAGGATCATTGAACATCAAATACGAATAACATTTTAATTTTTTTTATTCGTGCGAATATTTTTGCTGTGAATAGTTCCTAGTGACTGACGCGTTAGATAAATAAATCCTATGGCCAGGGGTTAAGGTGACTAAAGAAAGATTCATATCTCAAGGCTGTTTCGCATTTAGCGATCCTCGACCGTGCAAATTACAATTAGGCTTCAATTGAACATTCAACCGTATTCAGAATAAAAACATAGTTTACAATATTTAAATCGCTAGAAATCTAGCTCGTCATTATAACACAAGGGGTTAAATTCCCCTGTTCATTTCATTTACAATTTCTGTTCGCCATCGTACGGACCACCACTGTGCCGCATTTATACGAATAAATACATCGATATTTTGTTCGCCGAAGAATAAATATTTCAACAGATTCAATAAAGATATTGTCTAATTTCCTGTTCAATCGATCGTTCGAAGGCTAGGAATTACTGTCAGACGTTCATGGAATCTGAGCAACGAACGCTCGTTCACCTATCATCGGAATTGTACGTCTCTTCCGCTTGCCGCTGATATATCTAATAACGTCGATGGATCATTTATCAGAAACTGTCCGAAGCTCTTAGTTACAAGCGTGGCGTAACGCGAGCCCCGTCCACTAAATATGTGGCTCGTGCTATTTAACAGTTATTCGACTTATTCGAGGGCTATTCGATCTTAACTCATCGCGTACACCTTGGCATGATGAACTCCGGCGAAAATGGCGACGCGTGGCCCGACGTTCGCGAGCAAATATTTACCGAAGAAAATTGTTTCGCTCGAACGACGCTGAAGTATCTCGACGAACGTAGAAATATCTCGACGAAGTCGGTATAATGTAACGAGGGTTTATGTTAATGGAGTATTATGCGCGCAATGTTATAGGAGTTAACTCGAAGTCGATAGTCGGCGCGTTAACATACGGCCGTAAAAATGCTGGCCAGCAGCGTACGGGGAACGATTCGATCTAGCATGAAGCCCGAGAGAACCTTCTGGAGAACATTGCAATTTCCTTGGTCGACCTTGTCTGGGTCTTGCCTGGCCGTAACAACCGGTCTCCTATGCCAAAGTCGGAATGATTGCGATTCGTTAAGTTCTCGAGCGACTTGACATTGCGAACAGTTTAACCATAATGACGGGACTGGTCTGACCGCTTCAACGTCAACGTCCCGTGCACCTATGTGTCCCGGAAGTGTTCGCCTTCCAAATTACAATATGATCAATGTATCCTTCGGAGCCTTCTAATACGATCGTACGTCGAGAGTCGTCGTCGTCGTTGTTTTAAATAAAATCATCGACATATTTCACTTTCAGATCCGCATCGACCGAGCTGACAGCTGCCTATGAAAAATGGATTATGGTACAAAAAAGGATATCGAGGTCCTTAGCGATATGTTTATTACGAGGCCTCCGAAATCGGTGCATCGTGTGTTTTTTTCGTGGAATTGGCGATAAACAACGATTCGAACTATGCGAACGGAACCGTTCCACGATTCTATCGGCAATCGAAGACAGATAGAATAATTTTGTTATTACGGAACGAGGGGGGTAAAAGATATATGGAACGAGGCTGATATCGAGCGGATTAAACGAGAAAGGTCATTTTATTCTCGCACACCGGCTCATCTCGCGCGACGAAACCGGTGGACTTTCTAAACGAGCAGCTTAGCTGACAGAGCCGGCCCAAAGGAAGAACGAAGGCGAACAGAGCGAGAACGAAGGACCGATCTCTTGGAATCTGCTCTCGTGCGGATTTGTGCATTTCGTGAGAATTGCGCGCGCGGACCTTTTAAACGGGCTGACACTAATTAATTCTCGAACGAGATACCGATCGTGCGCACAATAAACAGGAGAAAGTCGCCATTAACTGCCAGAAAAATCCGGTCGCTTGTTAAGAGAGGCACGGTCGGGTATCGTTATAAGCCTGATCGAAGATAACCTGATATATTAACGTATAGTATAACCCCCCTCCCATCCCCATCCCGGCCTCCTCATTCTTCTTCTCCTCGTTTTTTTAAGCCGTGGAAATGTTCGCCCGTTACGTGCTCCTACCTACTGCGCTATCCGGTTAACGGTTTATTAAAGAATCGTTGTGCGCTCGTAATTCGCGGGACCTCCGCTCGTGCAGACACTCGCGTGCGCGTAATGCACGCGAGGAATCGCGCGACGGAATTCCGCGAACGCTTGTAAAGGCTCGATACCTTACAAGCTTCCAGTGACAGTTACAGAGGCGCGAGTAGATCGGGATGCTTTCGAACGGCGACTTCGATTATAATCGATCGGGAACGGGCCGCGGATCGGGAGAACCGAATCCCGGGTAACGAATGTTCAGCAACGCGTTGAGTTGCAAGATGTATCGTCACGAGTTGACATACTACGCTCGAGATGATAGCAAATGCTCGAATGAGCAATAGACACGCGTGAAATAATAGCTTCCTGCTAAAAATTCGCACTTAGATTTTAGGACCCAGGTCGCAGCATAAAAGTCACGCTGATTGAGTATACTTAGCTTCGAGTTTCAGTATAAATAATGGAGATGGTAGTTTCAACAAACGATGAAAAATAAATTAGTGCACTTATTAGTTCGTTATCTTGACGGGAATCAATGCAGACTTTAAAAAAATCATCTTAAAAAATTTTGTCACTTGAAACAGTATATTTGTGAAATGGTCATTTGACCCCTTTGGTAGTTTTAGTGTTAACGTGCATTTTGATGTAAGATTTTTAATAACTATCGTAATTAAAAACAAGAAATCTAAGATCCGTCAATTTGACGGGTTCCGTGAACCTAATGTTAACAACGGGAACCGATCGCGTCGCGGATCAGCGTACGTAGAAAATTCCATCGAAATTCTTTCGGGTCGTCCATCGGGCTGAATGCGTCGTACAACGTAACGAACGCGAGTGTCCTTAAATCTCTGTTACCTTTCAAGAAGCGGAAAAAACGACCGTTTCTTACCGTCATAAACGTCAAAAATCTTCGGTACCCGGCAAGCATCGTCCCGATTTATTCCCGTGGTCCCGTTGCAGCCGGGATGCACGGGGAGCGTAGCGGGACGCGCACGTTGGACGTCCGCGAAGAGGGTAGCTTTCGATGTGGACGCATCGACGAGGAGACACAGCTGTGAAACGAAGAGGAGCCACGCGGAGAGGGCGGTCCAAGAACGGGCGAGAGAGCGTGGGCCAGGGCGTAATAAATTTCACCCGGTAAAAACGGCACGCTGGGTTACGAGAGATTGATGGAGCGACGCGCGAGGTGAGAGCGCGCGAGGACCCGTAAGCGGCCTTTTGCCCACTGACAGTGATCATCAAAGCAGAAAAAGTTGCCACCCGGAAAGTTCGGCTCGCCGGACCGCCCTCGATTGAGGCTAACCGCTGTAATGACCGTGGTCCAGCCCGCTTGAAAATAATTTTGACTCAATTACGTCGACCGATCGTCGCGACGCGTACACTTTATTCCTCCTCCGGGCGACGGACGCCGTTTCGGCTGGATTAGGATGCGACCCGACTCGAATACGCTTCGTTCGACGAAGCTTCTTTAATACTACTTGATGCTTTGTTGTTCGCTGCACGATTACTCCACTCTCACTGTGGGTACGCATGGAACGTTCGATGCATGGGTACTGGACGCGTATGAGTATTTGCAGCTTGAATATTCCATGTGTGGTGTATTCGATTCGGTAGTATTCTGCATGTGGAGCATTCGATGCATGGGTACTCGACTCTCGACTACTCTCAATGGTTACATATGAAGCGTTCGAAGAATGGGTAGTAAACGCGTATGAGTATTCGGTACGTGAATGTTTCATGTGTGGCGTATTCCATTCGGGAGTATTCTGCACGTAGAACATTCGATGCACGGGTAATCGTCGCATGGTGTACTCGATTCGGAAGTATTCTACACGTGAAACGTTCGACACATGGATATTCGACGTGTCGTCACTCGGAGTGTGAGTACCAGACGTGTGAATATTCGGCACGTAGTGTACCCGATTTGTGAGTATTACACGTGTGAAACACCCCATTCATGGATATTCGACATGTGGTTACTCGGAATGTGAATACTAGATGTGTGAATATTCAGCACATGGTGTACTCGATTCGTCGATATTCAATACGTAGAACATTCAACGCCAAGAACGATGATTGATTTATTTGATTTATAAGTATGTGGCGCATAGAATATCCATCTCATAGAGTATGCAACACGTAAAGTATTCAGCGTGTGAAGTATTCGATGCGTGTTTATTCCCAGCATAATTATATCAAGCATGTGAATTATATACTCGAATGCTCATAGAGTACTCAATGCGTGGTGATTTCAACGCGTGGGTAGTCGACTCGTGAATATTCGAGCTGCGCGTATACCACAAGTATTGGAGATACGAGTTATTCCACGTATCACTGTTCCACACAAGCCTATTCGATGTTTACCTATCAACACAGCCATGCATACAATAACATATGTTTCTCCTTATCAACACAATTTATCAACATAATCCTTTTATCAGCATAATCGGTATATTACAAGGTATAAACCACTTAATCACGATAATTAATTAAACATCGAAATGTAAAACACAGTTGGAAGGGATTTATCTCTAAAAAGATAGTATTATTTCTCATCGTTTATTTACCGGGGATATTATCCCGAGGACGCGTTATGGAAACCATCAGCGATCGTTCGGAATCGATATAGCTCGGTACGTAAATACGTAGCAGAATCGATATGGCCAGTGATCGTTGCTGAATCTCGAAATATTATTATAGGTACCGGCAAACCGATGAATTCGCGGTATTATCGTGTAGCCGATTGAGATCGTAATGCGTGCCTTTAGCAAGTCGCGAGTGATGGTCGACCGCTAGTAATGACTCGTTTGTTCCGTCCCATTCTTCTCCGTTTGGATAATGTACACTTTTCCGAATTACCGTGCCGATTCGCGGACAACGATCATCCCGGTTGTGTTTGCCTTGCGCCGTTCACCGGCTATTGAATCGAATAACACACGTCGGTTGGGAAGAATTGAAATACCTGTCGTGTTTCGAGGCCGGCCTCGAACACCGATTCCCGCGGAATTGTTGCGTGTAAGTGATACGATAACCGAAGGAGGGGCCGTCATTACGCCCTCGTTGATAATACAGAGAACGGGCTACAGACGATTTTTCTCTAGCTCTATTACTGTGTTCTACGGAGAAATTAACGTTTGTTCGATGCGGGGAACAGCGACTATTTCAGATAAAGCATTTCGAAACGCGTCGGGGAAACTTTACCGTAATATCGAGGTGGGTCTGTTGATATTGGGTTGCGAGCTGCTATCTCGGGTTCACGATCATACTTTGTAAAAATAGTCGACGATCGTGCAAGGTTTAATACGCCCTAATCGGTAACCAGTTGATCCAACAATGTTTCATTGTCATAGTCCTCGTTGTCAAATCGTGTTACACTTTTATGTTTCAACTCCGGTCAATGTTTATCGTATTCGATTGTCAGCCATTTTGTACTAGGCGCACTAACGAACGGTTTAGATCTTCATCGAGCTTAAACGATCAACCTTCGCTGATCGATCGATCAACGATAAATTGAAATACAGTAAAAATCTAAAGCTGTCAGAAGATTCGAAGTTCGTGAATTTTGTGTCCAAGTTAAAATCGGATCTCCTCGTTTACAGCGCTTTAATTAATAGTTTTAGTTCTCAAATTGAGTTAGAGTTTGTATATTTCGACACTGGTTATTGTAAAAATATTCAACAATCGTGCAAGTTTTAATATGCTTCAAATCGGTAACGACGTTAAATCGTCAAATCGTGATACACTTTGTATTTCTCAACGCCGGTTACAATCCTTATCGTAATCGATCGTCAACAATTTAAAACACGATACACTAGTAAATGATTTATGTTCATCGAGCTTCTTGATCAACATTCGCCGATCGTCTATCGATCACCGATAAATTGAGATATACTATGAATCCGAATATGTCAGAAGATGAAAAATTCTCGAAGAAACTTTCATTTCGTGTCGGCGTTAAAATCGGTTCAGCTCGTTTAAAGCGCTTTAATTTCGACAAAAAGGAAATTGTTAAAGGAATTATAGAAATGGGTATTTGATTGTCGTAAGGGTGAACCCGGTATAATTCGAGAGCTGGTCCCCGTTCTGCGGTCGCGTTTAATGGCCCCGAAAAGGGCATGTTCGCATGGCGGCACGTTATCGCGATTAACCGTTTTTTCCGAACGGAAGCGCGTCGTTCGGTCGCCACGCCATTCCACCACGGGATTTAACTGTGACGTCGTTTGACGTGGCGCAGGTAATTGGGAACACGATTGCTATAGCGAAAGCTGCGTCGAGGCCTCGCTCTGCCTTGCCAGCACGATCCCGCGATTCGATTCCTGATCGATTGGTTATTTAACGCTGCCCGCGTCGAACTATTTGTCTAGTAAACTGTTTGCGATTCTAGTTAAACGTTTGTCGCGTTGCTCGGATTTGCCCGGCAGCTGTTATTTCGGCCAATTTGCCAAATTCTCTATCCGCGTACGCGGACTTTTGATTGGAACAACGGCTCTTACCTTTTTTTTATCGCTCGTGACATTTTACTCGCTCTTATCGCGTTTTACATGATATCGTGTTTTATTCCGTTACCAAGGGGTGCTCCGTATTTTGTTACACGCTTCTATTGCTCGTTGAAGCGAGTACAGAGAGATTCAATAACAGCGTCACAAAATGTTCGAAGTTTCAAAATTGATTCTACATACATGAACTAGTATGCATTGGATACATAGAAGAATGTATTACATTCGTATCAAAAAGATATTACATACATACAACATATGTATCATATACATCCAAAAAATATAGTACATGCAAAACATTTTTCACTGTCTAGAAAAATGTATTCCATACATAGACTAGTATGTATTAGATACATAGAAAAATGTATTACATTCGTGTAAAAAGTATATCACATACATACAAAACATGTGTTATGCAACATCATAATTGTTGCATCGATACAAAACGTGCATCACGTACATACGATAAATGTATCACGTATGTATGTACATACTTACAAAAATGCATCACATATGTACATACAAAAAAATCTGTGCATATCTATTCCGCGATAAGTTATAAAAAGGTATATTCATTATTTTTCTTGGATTGTAGGGTGCGAATTTGGACAACAAAATTTTGGGTACCAAAATAAGCGTCGACATCGCTTTTGAATCTTCCTGTAGACGCGCATAATTCCTGTAGATACCCAACTCATGAGTCGGAAACGAGACAGAGATTAAACCAGCGTCATCGTAAAAAAAACGTGACGTCGATGGAATTTTTGATACATAGTCGAAATCGAGGGGTCCGATATTTTTTTAACGAGGGTCAAATACGCACCCCGGCAACTTTTACACCTTCTTTCGCGACGCATTCTTTCTTCGACGCCCGCTGCGTTGCCTACCTCCAGGGGTCACACGAGAAGCCACACTCCATTCGAATCCATATTATCCCAGCAACGTTCTACACCCATCAACCAATCGAATCGTACATAAAACGCGAACCATCAAAACTCACGTTCGTTGCTCGTACTTGGGTTATTACCACCTGAAATACTCGATACGCTTCAGAGAACGCCTAGCCACGTTGTAAATCAACCTGCTGCTCCTTTCCCACCCCATTAACATTTGCATTACCTCGTGAACCCGTACACCGCCGTGGTTCAACGAGTTGGGAATCCAATGGTAAATCATTCGTGAAACTTCGAAACTAGAAAACTTCGTCTGTACCGGGAAATTTCGTGTCCGTACGACGAACGGGACGGATCAACCGCGAACAATGAACTTTGCGAATTCCGAACGCTTCTTAACCCAGTTAAATGCTCGGCACCCCACATTCCTCATCCTCGAATGGCCGTTCCTGTCGCGTAAAGTTAGGTGACGACTGTGTCATTCCGATTCACCGGGATACGGTTCTTTATATTCTTTGGGGTACAGTTGGGTGATGAAGTTATTATTCACAAATATTTAGACAGCCAGTTATAGACAAATATTTGTGGATAAATATTTATAGACAAATTTTTATAGGCATCTAGTTATAGACAAATATTTATAGATAAATGTTTATGGACAAATATTTATAGACAAATTTTTATATACAAATATTTATAGACAAATGTTTATGGACAACTATTTATAGACAAATATTATATTTAGACAAATTATTAGGTTGTGAAATAAATCTACGAACATGTAACGCGGCATAAATCAAACAAAAAATATGTCAAGAACAACAAATATTTGAGCTCGGAGACACTCAAATATTCGGATTTTAAAGTTTGTATAGCTACTGAAATGTATTAGGTCTGCCGGAAGGTTGTGTCCCATAATTTCGTTTTAACTTTGATCATGTGTGCGTGCGCTCTTTCACGAGCGTGACACGACATCGTAGGTTAAGGTGTTGACCCATTTCCTGTCTGCTACTGGATATCTTGTAATGTTTTTCTTTTTTTACCGCGTGATAATTCCCGGTTGATCCGGGTTAACACTAAATCTACCGACACATAATAACCAATTATTTTGAAATTAAAAGTGCAATTGAAAAACAAATAAACGAACAATGAAACATAGATGCATACTTATTAATTCTTTGTCTCGATGACAATCAGCAGAGATGTGAAGAAAACCATCTTAACAAATTTGAAGTGGGAAATTTGTGAAAGGGTCATTTGACACCTTTGGTAGTCAGTGTTAATAGGATAAAAGGTGAAATAGAGATTGTAAATAGTAGTATCCGCGACTAAATATTGTTACATCTTGCAAAAATCAGCATGTAACCTGTAAGGTAGCTTGCCAGGGTGAAACTCTAAAAATTCGACTGGTAACGGGTAACAATCCCCGATTCCGACATATTATATTGACTGTTGAATCGTACGAGGCTCGGAAGTCGAGCGGGTTCGTAAAAGAGTGTATCTCGGTCCGAGATGACGACGCTTCACGATCGAAGATAACACGTCGAAGACTATACGCCAATTTCAGGCGGCGTTCCCCCCGAAGGGATTAATCGTGGCTCGTTTAAAGCGTTCGCCGCAGCCCCGGTGGGTTCTTCCAATTTTTTTAAATCCACCCATGGCCACGTCTCCCAGCGACGTTGGTTCCTCTCCCGTTCCTGCCCGTAACACGCACGGCATCCATCCGATCGCTCGCGTTCACCGTACAGGTAAGCACTCTAATTATCGAGATCTCACGTAAAACGAGTATGTAAACATAAATCGACAATCTTGTCGAGGGAAGCGGCTCGCGATCGCTTAACTGCGGCTCGCCAGAACGAATTTTTCTTCCGGTAACCCCCGTTGCACCGTGTGTCCTTGACGTCTTATTACGCCGATTAAAAGCAACGCCGGCGCAACCCCTCTTCGCGTTTCTCTTCCCCTCTTCAAGATGCTTTTCCTCTCCTTCTTCGGCTTCTTCAGTCGTCTTTCTCCCTCGTTTTCGAGGCCGAGATCATTCTTTCGCCGCTTATCACTGCTTTTTTCACTTTGTTGCCACGAACGCTGAAGGCGGTAGGTAAACGGCAAGAAATTCCACGCCGGGATCCTTCATAATATCTTATTTTCTCCTCTGTTATGGAAACCGTCCCACTCTCTTTATCCGTCGTTATCTTTTTGCTTCTTCGTCCTTTGCTCTCGTTCGGTATACTTGTCCGAGTTCCGTCGCGATGCGATTAACTGATTTTCTTCGTCGAGAAATTATTTCTGTATTGACAGCGACTTTGCTTTACCCTGCACGGTGGTCCGAATTGGAATATCGTGCGACATTTTCGTGTGACTTTTAAACCGTTTCTGATTATAGCGTGCTACTTAAACCGGATAATGTGGAAATGCCTTATTGGCAACAACGCGTTCTTTATAATTTCCGCCCTATGTACTAGTACTTTGTGGATTGACTTTGACATGTAATATCATTAATAATTTTGATCGTAATATTTTGTCCTGTTCAGTGCATATTTTTCAAATTTTGCTTCTGAAAACCAAAATAGTAAAACACAGAGGTAGATCGATCATGGTGTATCATGGCTGCCTATGGTACCGGAAATTTTATACTTATTGATGGAATACTTGATAGAAGTATTTAAATATTCTAAAAAATTACATCGAAGAAAGTGTCTTTAAATTAGAATTATTGGAAGATTTCTGACAAGATAATCATCTAAACATACTGCTAGAATTGTGAAAGAATGAAGCGTATGTTAATACACCACACGTTAATGGACATTTTCGATTAAAAATTTATAGGTTGAAATCGGAAAGGGATTAAATAAATTTCAGATAATATAAAAGCAAGTATAGAATGATAAATTTATAGAATCATGAAGCTCAGTTGAGTGTAATTATACAAAATTATTGGGTTACGATACGCAATGTCGATCGAGACACATTATTGATGCTAAAGGTTATACAACAATATACACATATATTGAATAATTTAATGATATATATATAGCGTGCAAAATACCTTGGTGAGTCACTTACAATGCGTGTTTCTAATATGTATTACAATTCCTATCTACATTGTTATATCCTCTTCCAATGTTACCGACTTCATCTTAACACTTCCATCTTCCCGTTGACATCCACTTGTCTCAACAAATTACTTCAACGTACATCATTTCGAGTATGCAAACAAGTACAGTCGTTCGAATACTTTCATGATCCACTGTAAATCCATCGTGTCATATATTCCCGTCACGACAATCGAGGGTTGTACGCGTTCGTTCACTCTGTTGATTACGGTATCGAAATGTCCTTGAGAGGATACTTCGACCGGCTGTAAATCAGCGGTAGATTTATGATCCGGCGACGATATTTTCATCGGCATCGGTGTTCCGCGACGTTGTTTCGCGCGATTCATAAACCGGGTCAATCGCTCTAAGAACTCGACAATGAT
Organism: Coelioxys conoideus; assembly: GCA_947623535.1. NCBI lineage: Eukaryota > Metazoa > Arthropoda > Insecta > Hymenoptera > Megachilidae > Coelioxys > Coelioxys conoideus. The sequence continues at coordinate 5,445,678 of OX392455.1, read as the reverse complement.
AATGATAGGTGTCTCAACCTGTATGTTAATGGAAGCGGGAGAGCACGCGTTGCTTTCTCAGATGCGGCCGCGCGATATGCAAATCTCTCAATAATCTTGAGTTTCATCGGTTTCAGCTGCGCTAGCCGCGCGCCGACAGAACGCGCGATGATTCGAGTAACGGTTGCTGAAACTTCCGCTTCGGCCGATGTCCGACCATTTCGTTTTTAGCGTTTATTTAAATCGCGCGACGGGAGCTTCGTTTTCGTTTCGCGAAAATCGAGGGACACCTCGAGTCGCGCGCGGAATCAAGATAATAGAAAGTACCGTTCGAACTTTTGACCCGTTCGCGCGGGACGAAAATTTGCATAACGAAAGTTCGCTGCGGTTCTTTGTTGGAAATTGCTACGATTTTATGATTTCGAGCTGGGGAAAACCCTAGACGACCGAAGGAAAAGATCGATAAGTCGTCTTTTATAGAATGCAATCTTATAACACTGGAACTATGAATTAGTCAAAATGATCAGTTTCGGGTTTGACATTTTATGTTACAACATTTTGTTCTTCCACTTTTGTCGAAAATATCTCGTTTTATTGAACTATTGGATGGTTGCATGTATTAGGCGTTGCTGAGATATTTATTTATTTTTCTACCCTATTTTTTAAGTATATACTTCATTCCTGTACTTCTGGTGTTAAAAAAAAGGGTGAACGGAGGACGGACAAAATTTACCAAATCTTTCGATTCGTTATTCGTATTCGTTGTATCGTTTAATTTTGTTCAGAAAGGAGATCTTGCATTATAATTCGTTATTTAACATTGAAACTGCCAAAGCGATCAAATGAACTCGATGAGTGCAGTCACTCCATCGAGTTACAACCCAGTTCGTTTATTATCTATCGTTATTGTTCGCGATTTACAGCGATTTCGCTCGGTGCGAATAAAAATATCGGTTTGCCGGACACGCGGTAGTCCTCGGAGCATCGATTACATCGCGTAATTGCGTCCATGGTGAACCACGAGACTTTTCGTGGAGTTCCACGAACGCGTAATATCGAAGAATGGCGGACGAGTCGAAAGAGAACGGGACAGAGAGCCGAGGGAAGATAGAGCATAGCGAAAAGGAGAGAGGAGGAGAGCCGAATGGAAGGCCGTACGTTGGAGAACGAAGCAAAGGCAGGATCGAAGGGAAACGGAATGGTGAGCGCACGCGAAAAAGGGCCCCGCGTAAATTGAAAGGGGGCACGACTGTCTTGTTGTGTTTAAAAAGGCAATTTGCGGGCCTGAGATACGGCCTATATATTACGGAGCAACTGGTACGGGTGGTGGGAGATAGCTGGTTCGATAGCGCCCCTTTGCTCTCCGCTGGGCCAGAGGGAACAAGGGGGGGACTTTCCATGGGCCTTACCGGCTCCATGTACCCTAACGATGGCCTCAACTTACTGTACTACCTTCTATCGTTATACCGAACAAACTTCTCCGGTTCTTTCGACTTACCACTTATCATATTATTCTGTTAAATCGACATTACCGCGTTCTGGCTTATCTAATCTGCAACTATTATCTGCGGATTCATCTGACATCTATTATCTACGGATATCTTTGACATTTATTATATATAGATTTATCTGCCTTCTATTGTCTGGAGATATATCTGTCATCTATTATCTACAGATTTTCTTGGCATCTATTTTCCGGATTTATATGTCATCTATTATCTACAGATTTATCTGCCATTTGTTATCTACGGATTTATCCGGCATTTATTATCTACAGATTTATCCGGCATTTATTGTCTGGATATATGTCTGTCATCTATTATCTACAGATTTGCCTCGCATCGATTTTCTTCAGATTTATATGTCATCTATTATCTGCAGATTTATCTGCCATTTTTTATCTGCAGATATATCTCGCATCTATTATCTACAGATTTATCTGCCGTCTGATATCTGGAGATATATCTGTCATATATCATCTATAGATTTGCCTGGCATATATTATCCGGTGATTTATCTAGTGATTTATTTGCCATCTGTTATCTGGAGATATATCTGTCATATATCGTCTATAGATATACTTTGCACTCGAAAAAATTTGTATCGTTAGCAAATAGCGATTGCAAAACTTTCCAGTTGAAAATGATTTTCCTTCAAGCTTTTTTGAAATCATGAACTTTTTTGAAATTATTATTTTGTTATTTTTAAACATCGATATTGTCCGTTTCGCTATCCTCAAACATGGGACTGCAGATTGTTGCGCAATGTTATTAAAATACGAGCAATTATTTTACTCCTAGACAGTTTCATGAAACGATTCGACGTGTAATCGTTAAAAATGTGACGAAGTAACACAGATTATCTCGCTATGAATTGTTTACGGGCCCGAACGTTTTATGATACGCTGTAAACACGAGGTATTTTATGGAATATTTACTGACGCAACCGATCATTGTCCGCAGCAAATTCGACGGTTAATTTCAACGGCTGAGAGTATACATTTCCCCTGATCTTTTTAATCAAGATCGTTTCTTCCACTTTACAAGTTAGGTAGCACTTGATACTTCACCCTATTATTTGGCCGGCAATATGTGGAGGATGCCGAAGAAAGGCGGCTCTGTTGCTGGTTTTATGGTACTCGGCCGTAATAAGCAATTTTTTGTTTCGATAATACGAGTTACCTGAACGGCCGCGTTCATTCCCTCATCAGCCTTCGCAAAAGCGAGTTACATCATCGAAACAAGAAATTGCCATTCCATTTTCGCTTCGCTGCCGGTTTCTCATCTTCTTCTTTGCCATGCTGTCAATCTAGTTAGTTGCAAAAATTAGTTTCATTACCGTCGATTATTAAAGCGTTTCGACCGTTCTCTAATAACATCTCTTTGGTTATTTTCCTCTGTTCTGATATTGTTCGGTTACCATCTATCGACTTTTACAGAAATACACTTCGTATCGAAAGTTTACACGCATTGAATAGTTTTTAGAACATAAGTCCTAATGAATCTGTGACAACTGGACGACGGTCAGCATGCATATGCTACCATGTCAGCCATGTGTGACACTCAAATTCCTACAAAAATTTAACAGTTATATAAGAAAGTATTGTGAAATTATTTGGTAAGATTTGTTTCAAATGAAAATATTGCATAACGAGCTACGCCGATATTGCTGTCCTTAAAAAATATCAGTCACATAATTTCCAAGAAAATTGGTGAATGCATTCATACAACACTCAGACGAGGAAATTCCTGTGCATATTGAGAAAAGAAGTATTGATCAATTACGAAAAAAAGAAGGAGATTTTCACGAAATACGAAGATATTGTTCGGGGTGTTATGGCAAAAATTCAAGGCTACTCGGACGCAAGAGAGCTAAAAAATCCATCTAAACTATAGTTAAATGTACCCGTACTCGCTGCATATTCAAAACTGATTTTCTCGAGAACGAAGCTTCAAACGAAAAAATTGTTTTCTTTAATTTCGAATTGTTTTATCACGTAGAATCACTCCCTCCTCAGTTGTACCACCGATGCTGGGACAACCTGTATAGATTTTCATACCAACAAAGACAAACGACGATGTTCGATGTACATCAGATTCGCAAACGATGGAAGGTGTTCATCGTCGGATCCGTTGGTACGGCTCGGCAATTTAAGAATGGTCGGAGCCGAGCAATAATTAAACCGACGAACGAGCGTTCGAGCGGCGCGTACGCTTCGGCCATTCAATTACTCGCTGAACTGTAGAGAATTAGGTGGCCGGTCGGTGGCTAAGTGGATTACGAGTAAGCACGCGGGCAGTGCGCACAAAAGCGAGAGAGTAGCCGGGTCGCCGGCACAGGAAGGAAGGAAGGAACGCATACCGGGTGAAAAAGGAGGAGAAAGGGGACCGTATGGCAATGTACGAGGGAAAAAAACCGTGAGGGAACCGGGGGCGGATGAGGGGGGCGGGTGGAGAACGCGTAAAGCGAGCCCCGGCGAGCAGCAAGAAGATATTTGAATACGACTATATACCGGGAGTAAATCGTATCGTCCGCAAACGAGCAGCGTGCTACACAAGAAATGCATTTGCCGGATGTGTGGAGTGGGGGGGGGGGGGCGACGGGCCCCGAGCCGCGGGCCCCTTCGAGGAGAGCCCGAGGGACCACCGGGAGACGGGGGAGAGCCAGGCGCACGCCGAAAAGGGTACGCGAGTAGCGAGATGGATATTTGAAACTGCCTCTCGCAACTTTCGAGCTTCGAATTTTATTCGTATTTGCAAGAGTATTGATAGTTCTGGAACTAGCGAAGTACTCGAATAGTAAATCGCACGCGGAACGCTTCGTATCGTTTCGAAATTCTGATTCGAACTATCCCCTGTTCTCAGTGGATATACGATTTTCGAACTCGTAGAAGAATACAAATTTTCTATTCGAGTTATTTTTGGCAGATACTGAGTGCTAAAAATATGTTTAATACACATTCTCAATATTTCGAATTCCTTATATGCCAAATTTCTGAAATCCAAAATTCCCAATATCTCGAATTCTCTATATTCCAAACTCCTATATACCAAATTCCCCATATCCCAAAATTCAGAACATTCCGAATTCTCTACATTCTGAATGACTTATATCCCAAATTTCCCAAATCCATTATTTCCACTATTCCAAATTCCCCATATCCCAAAATTTCGAAAATTCTGAATTCTCTACATTCCGAATTACTTATATCCCAAATTTCCCAAATCCAATAGTTCCACTATCTCGAATTCCCCAGATCCCAAATTCCGAATATCCCAAACTGCCATATCCCGAAATCTCAATATTCCGAATTCCTTATATCCCAAATTTCAGAAATCCAAAATTCCTAATATCCCGAATTCCCTATATCCCAAACTCCTATATACCAAATTCCCCATATCCCAAAATTCCCAAAATCCCGAATTCTCTACATTTCGAATTCCTTATATCCCAAATTTCCCAAATCCAATATTTCCACTACCCCAAATTCCCCATATCCCAAAATACCGAAAATTCCGAATTCCCCATATTTCAAATTCTCAATGTTCCAAACTGCTGTGTACCAAATCCCCCTAATCTCAAAATTTCGAATAACATCGAATTGCTAATTTCAGACCCTTCACTTTGAACTGTGAAGAGAGACTAGAAACTGGATCAAAATCAGAAATCGAAACAGGAAGTTTCAAATTACCAGAGACTCGCAATAACAAACAAGTTAACTGAAAATGATAACGTGGAGCCACGAGCCATAAGTGTTTCTTCGTACAAATTTTCGCGCCACAGGGATCCACCGATCTTTCCTGTTTTACCGACATCCGTAACACAGTTCGAGCGTCGTTTCACAGATGTCGCCGCGTTGCGTTGCTCGGTCGACCGCGCTAAAGAGCCGCGGTATTCATAATTATCAACGCTAATTATCGCTAAAGAACGGGTAATATCGAAACGTTCCGCCGTATTCTCGCGTTAATGCGCGTTTACATAGTCGAAAGCACGCACTCCGTGAAATTGGAACGGCATCTTTTTGCTCGTACAACGATCGCCAAGAGAATTTCTTTGAACCGGTCGGGTTTCGCCGATGGACGCGACGGTACAAGCTCATTTGCACAGAATGTGTGACAATTGTTATAAATCGCGGTTCGATATCGATCTCCCGCAGTCACGTTAGTTACTAGCGCGATCCTAGGAATCTCGCATTCCGACGGTAGAGAAGGGTCTTCTCTCGTCGGGGCCAGCATCATAAATTCCGTGCCAACCTCCAATTAACTTCTATCGCAATCTGAACAAATTATACGGAACGTTGCCGATGCTAAATTCACCGACGCGGCCGGAACAGTCGCAGATAACGGGGCAGCAAAACGAGAACGGCGAAATGACGAGAGATAACGCTTGTTTTTCGTGGGCCATCGTTGTTCTTGATAGTCATTTTCAGTGAAAAATGTTCCCTTTCTGTTTTGCCTCGGAGATACTTCCGTTCGCCACGCTGTTTTTCGACTTCTCTGAATCGCCGCTCTTTCTCTTCGAGATCCTTATGGTTTTCGTAGTTTTCCTTTTTATTGCCTCTTGGCGTCATTGTTTACTTACGATTTTTTGTATAACAAACATCGAACGTCTTACGAGTCGAATGTTTGTTACAATGAAATTTGTTAGTTCCAGAACAAAGTGTAACAGCGTTATCGTGAAACTGTAATGTTGCAACATTTAGTGTCATCTTAACATATTAACGCACAGATTAAAAATTAAGATGCGATCGTTGTTACACCAATTCTTTTATTTTCTGTTTTCTTCGAATATAAAGGAATATTAACAAATCTTGACAAAAAGACAGAAAGAATGTTTATATAAACAAAGCTAAATCACCTAGTTTTTTCGTGTGGGAGGGAATAAGTACAGCCATTGCTTAATCAGTATGAATATACTTGTACTTATATAGAAAACGAAAGGTTGTATTTATGTGGGAAACCAAAAGTAACGCGATCGGCGGATTTGGAATATTGAAAATTTGTGATGTTGGGAATTTGGGAAGTTTGGAATTTGAGGTGTTGAAAATTTGGGGTGTTGGAAATTTAGGGTAGTGGAAATTTGGGGTAGTGGAAATTTGGGGTGTTGAAAATTTGGGGTGTTGGAAATTTGGGGTAGTAGAAATTTGGGGTGTTCAAAATTGGGGGTAGTGGAAATTTGGGATGTTTGAAATTTGGAGTAGTGGAAATTTGGGGTGTTGAAAATTTGGGGTGTTGGAAATTTGGGGTAGTAGAAATTTGGGGTGTTCAAAATTGGGGGTAGTGGAAATTTGGGATGTTGGAAATTTGGAGTAGTGGAAATTTGGGGTGTTGAAAATTTGGGGTGTTGGAAATTTGGAAGTTGGAAATTTGGGGTGTTGGAAATTTGGGTTAATGGAAATTTGGGGTGTTGGAAATTTGGAAGATAGAATAATTTATATCAGTAACCATTTATTACTAATAGTTCGTCAATGGTACCAAAAAATCGATAATGAAATGCTACCCTCTTATATCGTCGAAAAGCCTGCGAGATTGAGCGACAGAACGCGTTGTATGTCGACGCGTAAATTAACGATTACGCCGGAGTTGCAGCCGGAAACGTCGAGTAAACTTCCGACACCGTTGCGCAACGAGTCCGCTTAAAAGATTAATAGGATGAAAGTTTGAACGAACGGCCATGCTCTGTTGGTATTATTAATCATAGCTGTCGTCCACCTGTGCTGATTCGTTGGACCGCGTCGCATTAACATTCCGAATCGCGCGTTTACTGGAAGAGGATGGAATTCCTCTGGACAAACGAGCGTTAAACGGTAGGAAGTGTCGTTCAGATGGTTTAAGGCGGGGACGCTTTAAGAGATGAGGATAGTTTATCAGCGAAATAATGGACAGAAAAGTTTCCGATACTTTTCGCGTCTTTGCTCCATAAAACGTTAATACCTCTCTCAAATTTCCCATATCCCATGTTTCCAAAATCTCGAATTCTCAATATTCCAAATTCCTTATATCCCAAATTCCTTATATCCCAAATTCCTCATATGCCAAATTCCCAAAATCCGGAATTCTCATTATTAAAAATTCTCTATATCCCAAATTTCTAATATTCCGAATTCCCCATACCCCAAATTCCACATGTACCAAATTTCCCATATCCCAAAATTCTCTGAATCCTGAATTCTCAATATTCCAAATTTGTTATATCCCAAATTTCCAATATTCCCAATTTTCCATATCCCAAATTTTCCAAATCCCAAATTCCCGATATCCCGAATTCCCTATATCCCAAATTCCCAAAATCCGGAACTCCCATATCCCAAATTCTCCATATCCCAAAATTCTCAAAATTCCGAATTCCCAATATCCCAAACTCTCACATCCCAAAATTCCCAAAATCCCGAATTCTCAATATCCCAAATTCCCCAGATCCGAAATTACCCATATCTCGAATTTCCAAAATCCCCAACGTCCGTCCTCCCTACCAGAATTCCCAACATCCTAAATTTCGAACATAGACGATGTATTGAAAACATACATCGATACTTCAATGAAAAATCGAATTACCCACCCAATGAGAGACGTATAGTGCTCAGCCATAAATCCCGCGGAATTTTATTACCTGTCATCGGAAGTAATAATAACGTTCGCGTGATCTTCAAGATATCTCAACAACCGCGCCATTAAGAAGTGGCCGAATGAATGATGACGCTCTGTCCAATCTCGCATCGAGATCGTCGAAACGATCAGGGACGATTAAGGAAATATGCTAATTTAATTACCGTTATCGAGAATATGCTAATGGTATGTTAATAAACAATGTTGTCCGCGAGACCGTCGATCGAAATTCAACGGAAGGACGCGACGTTTCAGGGATCGCCGTTACGCGAACGTGTGTAACGATACCGGTGGCCCGGAAATACAGAGGGATGATTTTCTTGTTCATTCAACCGTTCCGTCAACATTCCGTCAGTTCGCGAAAGCACATGCTAGGGTGAAGCGAGTCTCATTTACCTCCCGCGGGGTAAACATTGATTTTCGGAAATCAGTAGGACCTAACTCCGTGAGGGCCTTCCAGGTGAACTTCGACCTTTGCCGAAACCGGCTGTCGTCTACGTCTTCCCTGAAAAGCGTACTCCCGCTGGAACGTGAGCAAATATTTAATAAATAAATAGCCCAGACGTTGGTCTACCGTATGATACGTGGCCCTCCGAAAGAACCTCGATCGACTGAACCTTGATACTTGGTGACGATCGTCTGCTTGTGAGGGATTAGGTCGAGGGAACTCCTTCGTCGTCATTGATCTAAAGCCAACACGTCGGCAAAGTAGAATCTGCCGTTGCTGTGTCGGTTAACTACGCTACCCTGAACATTTTTGTAGGGAGATATTGGGAATTTTGTGAAGTTGACAATTTGGGGCGTTGAAATTTACGGATTTAGGAATGTGAAAATTTAGAAATAAGAGATTCGGAAAAGCGAGGGTTGGCAAATTGGAAAATTTGGATTTTTGACAATTTTAATTGATGAACTTGACGTTTGGAAATGTCGAAATCTGGTCACGATACGTACGAGCATCTTCACTGCGACTGTTTCACGTTCGCTAATAGAGGAACAACCCGTTGGTATCAACCTTCTCCATTTACCAAGAGTTTTCGCAAATCTGCTTACAAGCTCGCTCGAACCCGTTGCACGTTCCATTTGGATTCGACGTACAAATTCCCAATCGGTGTTCCGGTAACGCTTTCTCCAACAACCCTGGTACACAACTCGTTTTCAAATCACCGATAAATCCACCCCTCGGGTTCCACGTGTACACACTTCGTGGTTTGCTTCTCGGTTAAAAAAACCTTATGCACATTCAACGTATCATAACTTTACAAATATACATGTTTATAAATGTGCAAAGGCACGAATTTGTAAATGAATAAATTTACAATCTTACAATTTTATAACTTTACAAATATATATATATTTATATATGTATAGAAGCACGGAGTTATAATTGCACAACTATTGTACATACATTTATAAATGCACAAATTATACACAAATTTATATGCCCAAACGTATAAAGGTATAAATGTACAAATTTATAATTACACAAATATACAAATTTATAAATGCACAAATATACAAATTGACAAATGCAAAAATTTACAAATTGACAAATACACAAATCGACAAATTTATAAATGAAAAAATGTACAGAATTATAAATGTACAAATTTCTGAATACACAAATGTCAAAATTTATAAGTGCACGAATATACAAATGTGCAAATGCAAAAATTTACAAATTCATAAATGAAATCTACAAATTTATAAATGCAAAAATGTATAGAATTATAAATGTACAAATTTCTGAATACACAAATGTCAACATTTATAAGTGCACGAATGTACAAATGTGCAAATTTATAAACATACAAATGTACAAATCTATAAAATGTGCACGCGTGCAAACTTACAAAATCGGAAACACGATAACATCTAAATTTCTCTGAATAAGAAACTCGAGAATGTAGAATCGAAAAGGCATAAAATTTGAAAATTTCCGAACTTTGGAAAATGGTTGACGTATCGGTGGCAGCGTGCAGTAGAGGGCGTAGTTGCTGGGAACGATAGGTGCGTTGAACTCGGCGCAGAATCCGAGCCGAGTCTCTCTCCCTCGGGACCATTTCGGTGTTTGACTGTTCGACCAGAAGGACGCGGTTGTATAGTACCTCGGAGGAAACAGGGTCTCTGTTCGTCTTGTTCGTCTGTCGCGCGTGCTCGTGCACGTTAACCCGCGTGGCTCTTCTCTGTTCGACTCGCCGTTGCGCTCCCGGCTGCACTTCGACTCCTGTCGAGACGACAGAACGCCATAAGCAACCAATTTAAATGTAAATTGAAAAGCAGCGCGGCATACAAATTGTTCGACCCGCCGTCAAAAAATACTGCGAGCAAAGATCAAACGGAAGACAAGACGCGAGAGGGTAGCTCCCCGAGTCCCGGTTGCGGCCTCGGACACCGATACCGTTCGAGATAGAAGGAGAAAAGCGGGGACTGCATCCTCCTCGGCTTCGTTTCACGTTGCATCCGAAGCGTTGATAAATTCTTCTTTAAATATTTGCTCCCTTAGCCAGGAGGTTCTGCTTAACGCGAGCGGTCCACCCGTTTACCCCCTTATGCGACGAATCTCTTATTCGCGGGGGTGTTTCATCCATCTTGCATTTTTCATCGAGTCTCTGTCACCTTAAGACTGTACCGATGCTTTGTTCTTTTCTGTTTTTATTTATCTACGACCACCGGGGTCAACCTGATTTCAACCCTTTGCACTCGCAATTTCCAATATCCTAAATTGCCCATGTTCCGAATTCCACATGTACCAAATTTCCCATATCCCAAATCCCCCATATGCCAAATTTCCAAAATCCCGAATTCTCAATATTCCAAATTCCTTATATCCCAAATTTCCCAAATTAAAAATTCCTCACATCCCACATTTCCAAAATCCCGATTTCTCAATATTTCAAATTCCTCATATCCCAAATTTCCCAAATAAAAAATTCCTCATATCCCAAATTTCCAAAATCCCGAATTCTCAATATTTCAAATTCCTTATATCCCAAATTTCCCAAATTCACAATTCCTCATATCCCAAATTCCTATATCAAAAACTTCCAATATACCAAACTCGCCATATATCGAATTCCCCATACCCCAAATTTCACGCATACCAAAATTCCCAAAATCCCGAATTCTCGTGATTTTACAATAGTGCAATCGTGACACGCGCAATAAATTCTAATCAGGCCAGGAATGAATTACAGAATTTCGCGAATTAACCGTAGGAAACGCGGAAGCGATCGCGCGTATCTTATTCAATCGATCGAGAGAAACGTATCACACGGAACGGAAATGTATCCGGCGAATTTTTTATTCCACGAGAGTGGAGGTTGCGCGAACGCGGTGAAAAATTCAGTCCGGCCGTTCGAGACGGCGAACCGTAGGAACAATAAGCGAAAAACGGGTTGAATGGAGTGTTCCGGTTATTTTTCGTTTTCCAGATTTTAAGTCTGATTCTCTGACGGCGGACAATAGCTCGCCGGTTCACGCTGGTTTGCTTCTGAAAGCAAACATTGAACCTGACATTTGGTGTTTGCAACGACGAAACAATAATACAGGTGCACGCGTTCCTCCATTTCGATGTTTGTTCGGGGTACCACGATGGAAATCGCGGAAACATAGTCGTAACCATTTAAAACGATTTTTCGCGTCGTACGTGAATCATAGACTTATAAAATGTCTTAAAATTATACATAATATATAACAATGATATATGTATAATTATATATTGTAAATAAATATTAATATACGTATGTAATACATTGTGTGTATGTACATACATGTATGTATACATGTAAGTGCATCTATATATATGCATGTAATATACATACATTTTATAGCATATTTATGGAGTATAATTTTATGCATAATTATGCCGTTGTGGACAAAATTAAGTGGACAGGTATCATAAATAACAAAAGGTTAATTTAATTTAACTAATATTGCCTATAAATCAAAACTTTATTGCACTTATATACATTAAATAAATAAATTGTATATTCAATAAATGTTTTTTCAAGTTTACAAAAACATTTCGCGTTCTAAATTAAAAAGTTAAAACATTGTAATAAAACAAAAAATTTTTTTACATTTTTGCAATGTCCACATAATTTAATGGAATTGTAAAAATGTATCTTTTCCTAGTACATTCTTTTTTAACCCTCGCATATCTTGCTGGGTATATTTGAACACGAAAATTGGTGTTCCTTATTGAATCACAATTTGTGAGTTTGAGGTAGCAATTACTTAAAACAGCAATTGCTCTTGATTATTATTGAAAGCACTCTTGATTATTTCACCGAAAAGAGGAGAAGTTTTGGAAGAATCATCGATGGACGTTTGTATGGTGTTTACATAATTTGAATTTGAAACATTGATTTTAATACAACCAGCGTGTGGAGTAGTACAAATTCGACAGTGGCCACGAGGAGAGGGTAAAAATGCAGGGGAACGAACGTTCGAATATGCGAATGCAAATACGATAACAAAAAAGGTGGTTGTTAACAAAGAAGAAACGAAGGATAACTGACAAGAGCCGAAAACCGGATCAGCCGATATTCACCCGCGAACAGTTTCCATCGATTCGAAACCGACTGCCTCCTCATTGCGAGGAATTAATTTCCCATTCCCGAACGAGAAAGACAGAAATTGTCGGCCGTACGACGGAGGAGCGTATTCGTGGGGTGAAGCAGGATCGACTTACCATAATTTTGGTAGCAGCGGATCGTTCCCTTGACTGGCTGTTGAATATTCCCTCGCTTATTAGAAAGGGTTTCTGTAATCGACGCCAGACACGAGCGAGTTCCACCGCGTGGCCGCCGCTCGAATGGATTCCAATTAAAGTAATAACGAATCCGAGCGTATCGTCGCAAATAATCGTGCGTGGATCGGGTAGCCGCGACCTGTCCTTTTTCCGTTCGATCGACTCCTCGTCTCCGAACGGGCGCCGAAAAACAGCCTCGTGAAACCGCCTTGACGTCGAATTTAAATCGCTCGAATTAACGTAAACGAAGAGGAGGCGGTTGTCGTTCCGACGCGTCGATAAATTTCTAGGAGGAACAGGTCCAACCGCTCCTCGGACGTTCGTGAAACTGACATTCTATCCTCTCTTAAACACCATGGTTCACATTAGAAAATCGTGTGACGTTTCTTTAAAAAATCGACTTGCACAGACATCAAAAAATTTTTAACCTTCGTGCTCGAGAGCATTTTTACTGTTTGCAAACAGCGACAGTAAAACTTTCTACTTGACGAGTTTGACGAATCTTTTTGAAATTATTTTTTTTTGTTTCCGATCGCCAATATTGTCTGTTTCGGTATGTTCAAACAGTATGTCACAACTTTTTACTTGACGAGTTTGATGAATTTTTTTGAAATTATTTTTTTTTTTATTGTCAATCGCCAATATTCTTTGTTTCAGTATATTAAAACTTTCTATTTCACGAATTTGATGAATTTCTTTGAAATTATTTTTTTTGATTGTCAATCGCCAATATTTTTTGTTTCAGTATATTAAAACTTTCTATTTCACGAATTTGATGAATTTTTTTATTTTTTATTTTTTTTTTTTTTTTTATTATCGTTCGCCAATATTGTCAGTTACAGTATGCTCAAACAGTATATTAAAACTTTCTGCTTGATGAGTTTGATGAATTTTTTGAAATTATTTTTTTTTATTATCAATCGTCAATATTGTCTGCTCCAATATGTTAAAATTTTCTACTTGACGAGTTTGATAAATATTTTCGAAATTATTTTTTTATTATCACTCTCCAATATTGTCTGTTTCAGTGTGTTCAAATACTATGTTAAAACTTTCGACTTTTTTAAAATTATATATTACAATTATATATTATAATAGTAACAATAACAACGATAACCCTGACATAATTCTTCTTTATCCACCCCATAGATTATCATGTCCACATTATCTGGTTTAAGTTGCACGGTAATATCGCGAACAGTTTAAAAGTTGCACAAAAATGTCGTCCGATCCTTCAATTCAGACCGCTGTGTCTCGTCTCATTCCGAATCGCGTGAATCATGCCGCCGATTCGTTCTTATTACGCCAACTTGAGCATCGTTTTCCGTTGTATCGCGTTTACTCAAAAGATAGCAGATATCTTACCGATCCGGGCTTGCCATAATTTCGTGCCCGATTATGCCTAATCTTTATTTCATCCCGTCGCGGAGACCGTAATCGCGCGATTTGTCGCCGTGCTTTTGCCAAGTTCCCAAAAGGTTACGGAGCCCGATCGCGGGTTGCTCGTAATCGAATTATCGCCGGCGATAATTCAAATTACCGGGACGTATCTTCCGGCGGTCGCGTAAATTTAAATCTTTGAAATGGCTCGCACCGATAGGGCACTGGACGTGCGCGAGTGAGACGGCACGCTTGTTAGCACGCTCCCGGCCATCAACATAATTAACCCCCCTAAGTGGAGACGCCTGTGTATCATTATTAGTACATGCACAGCCGATGTTATGGGTTTCGAGTGTGCTTACGAGAATTTAGGGCCTCGTCAGGTGTCCCGATTTGGTCCCGCTAATGCGAAATATCCAATTAAACGGTAATGGAGCCTTTATCGCATCCGGTGACATCGGTCTCGCAGAATTTCGATCTCGGCTCGGACCCACCTTCGCGTCAGATTCACGGTTCATTCGTTAAGCCGACTATATCCGATGGAAATGCCCCCGATGTCTTTGATCATCTCGTGATTGGCGTCGATGATCGGCGATCCTTAATCGCGAGCGAAATTCGTTGCTGCGCTCGTTTGTGCAAATTTGATCGGAGGCGAAATGCCGTCCGCATCGATAACATCGGGACAACTACTTGCTTACTACGAGATCCGTATTCATTTTTACGTTCATGCTCTCTCTTTTTAGAGATATACATAAGTGGAGACGCGGAATTATTATTATTCGCGTGTGTCGTTAATAATTTGACAATCTGAGGATTGGATGTATGACTCCCTGAGTTAAAACATTGTATACGCATGTGAAAATATTTATACATACAGTATGTATATACAATGTGAATTTTTATATTGTACATACAGTATGTATACACACTCAGTGCATACATATAGGTGTAGTCATATAGGCTACATCGGTAGAGTTTTACAGTAACTGCACATGCAAGAGATTCTTATCGAACGTAGTCGAGATTCGTCCGAGTCTTGCAAGGAGATTGTCTTTTTCTAACGAATCTTTCGATCGATGATGTTTCAGTTCGCAACGGCTACTCCTGCGTACCTGTTGCTCTATCGGAGGGCCTGGACATCCGGTTGAACACGGCAGCTAGAGCGGTTCGATACGGGGTGAACGGGGTGGAGGTGTGGGCCGCACCATCTCGCAGCCCCCACACGAACCACACGGTGTACAAAGCGGATGCGGTACTGGTTACGTTGCCTCTAGGTGTCCTGAAGGCTTCCGCCCCGCCGTCCGCGGTCGCCTTCAACCCGCCGCTTCCGGACTGGAAGTCCCAGGCGATACAGAGGCTCGGATTCGGCAATTTAAATAAGGTGAGGGAACGCGCGCTAAGGGGGCCCGTCCTTTTGGCCGGGGCTGATTTATGCGAGCGACGAAAACGACGATCGAACTTGTCGACCGGGCCGGAATGAGATATATTGTGATCCGGCGGCCTCTTTCGTTCGCTCGCGTCGTTGACGTGGCTCGTGTCGCTTCTTACGACGGGACACGCGTTCCTTTTACGGCCGCACGAGTCGAGAGCTTTACGAGCGCTGACCCTCCTCGATGCGCGCGTGAAATTGAAGGGCTCGTCGCGAAACGGGAAACGAGACACGGCTGTCACGATATTCCCGACGATAGCCGAACGTTTCGAATAAATTTCGGGGAGTACGGGCATTTCGCGGGCCATCGTGTTACGCTACGGTTTCGACGTCAGCTCCTTTCGAATTAGCAAACATTTTTGGCTAGCGAAGGGCTATCATTGGAACATGAAGTTCTTCAGAAAATTAACGATTACTAGGGACTTTTTACGATTTTTTCACGGTTTTTAATTTTTGACTTGTTAAGGGGTTACGATTCGAAGGCCAAGTTCTTCGAAAAGGGACAAAAGCACAGTTTTATGAAAGAAACTGTAATAATGATTGTACGAGAAATATTTCCAGATTTGTCCAAATCAAGTCAATCTCCATATTTCCAAACTTTCACGTTTCTACATTTCCATATCCATAAATTTTCGGACTAGGAACCAATGACAACCCTCAACCATGTAACCTTGACCAAAAGGGAGTTTGTCGAAATTACATCAATTATGTAATTATAATACAAAAAAATATAAATTAATTAATATTATTGGAACAGAATTGTATAATTTTGGATTTGAAGTTAAAAATTCTTAATTGTAATTTTTAATTTTTAAATTTTATTAAACCTAATTATCGAACGAACTGCGACGAGCTATCATTTTTGAACATCAATTTTCGTTGCACTCATTTATTTTAACATTGACGAATTTTTCTGTCTACAAATCAATGTATTATGTCTATTTCTGTACCCAAATTGCATTTTTGTCGGCAATTCATAAGTTTAACTCGTGGTTTATTAATTTGTAGTAAAGTTTGGAGGATTTGGGAGGCGAAACGCGCGAAAAAGTTACGAATTTAATTATTACACGATGTAATGCACCCCAGAACGATGAACGCACGGTATCCACGAGTATTAAGGAAATGATGCTCGTCGTGGGGAGATATTCGCGCGACGAAACAGTCTACGTGAGTAATTCTTAAATCCCGGGATTTACTCTAACGGACGAGAGTGCGATATTTTTCCAAACAAATCCACGGGTATCCGGTCGAAGCCACCTAGATTTTCTCTCGCGAAAGGAGCTTGCTTCCAGAAATTTACATCCTATTCTGGCAATTTCTGAGCCTTGAAACTCGTTTTCAACATCACTGAACCTCGAAATTCATTTTCGGCATCATCGAGTCACAAAATTCATTTTCAACATCACCGACCCTCCAAATTCACTTTCAACATCACCGAGTCACAAAATTCATTTTCAACATCACCGAACCTCGAAATTCATTTTCAAGATCGCCGAACCTCAAAATTCATTGTCAACATCACGGAACCACAAGTCTTAAAAATTTCAAATTTCGTTTCTAAATTGTTACGTTCGCTTCTTAAAATGTACCAATACACTATTCTTGTATGTTCAATTTGATAAAATCACTTTGTAAATTCGTCTTTCGAAAAGCTCATCATCGAAAGCTCGTTCGGGAGTGATCGATCTGATGAGAGATCGAGTTGCAAGGATATAACAACGGTAAATCCGTCACGTCAGGTGGTGCTGTGCTTCGAGAGAATCTTCTGGGACCCGACCGCTAATCTATTCGGCCACGTGGGAAGCACGACCGCGTCTCGTGGCGAGCTTTTCCTCTTCTGGAACCTCTACAAAGCCCCTGTCCTCTTGGCCTTGGTTGCCGGCGAAGCTGCCTGCGTGATGGAGAACGTCAGCGACGACGTGATCGTTGGTCGTTGCATCGCCGTCTTGAAGGTAAACCTGCACAAACATTTATTCCCTCTACGCGCGATCAATTTACAAGTACTTCAATCTTAACGTTAAAACCACAAGAACGGTCGAATCACCGTTTTACAAATTTCCTGTTTCAAATGACAAAGTTTAATACGGTTTGCTTGATATCTGTCCTGATTCTCATCAAGATGAAGAATTAATTAATATATGCTTTAATTTATGTTTACAGATTTTTTTTGTAAACTTTCCCTTCAGGTTACGTGGAGCACATACTCCTCATTATAAAAAAAATTGCAGCAATTTTACTATTTTAATGACCGCTCAAACAACTTGTGTGTTAGTGAAAACTACCAATTCTTCTGAATATCATATAGATAATGTGTGAGTACTTTTTAAAGTGTTTCCATGGTTATGACTGACTTCATAATAAATTAAAAAGGATCAACATTGTACAATGAATTTTCACAATGACCTGAACGGAAAGTTCAGCGTGGTGCTCATATGCTCCACCTAGCACGAAACGCATTAAAATCGTTGCATTAACTCAAAATGGCGACTATGAGTCGCCCGTTGAGCACAAAGGGTTAAGTATACGATGCTGCGTTATCGATTTTATTGATCATGGAGTTAGAGCTGTGTTGGTATCTTGACCTTTCAATTTTTCAGGGAATTTTCGGCAACCAAGTGGTTCCTCAGCCTCGCGAGAGCGTGGTGACAAGATGGCGAGCGGATCCGTGGGCACGAGGGTCTTACAGTTTCGTCGCGGTCGGAAGTTCCGGTAGCGATTACGATCTGCTTGCAGCCCCTGTCGCACCCCCAACCACCCCCGGTGCTCCGCCGTCACAACCGAGAGTCTTCTTCGCGGGTAAATATTTCGTCGCGAATGTTTTCACCCCCCTTCCCGACGCTCTTCTTGGTCTCGTTTTTCCGCGAGACCACAGTTAACCGGTTCCTAGCGACCGACTCTGCAACTTTTATGAACACGCTCCAACTCCTGTCCTTTCGAGCGATGCACTCGCGTTTGTTCATTTCTGTGGCTCTTTTCGGCGAGGTTTTAAATAGTTTCGTAATAAGTTTATGGAGTCATTCTGGCAACGGCGCGGAATAACGCGGGTTATAACTTTTTACACGCTCGCGGGACAATTTTCGAAACATGCACAACAACGCGCGTGCAAAATTGCCCGGTCGAATTTGCAAACGAACGACTTTCGTGTACTAACAAACCGGTGTTTAATATTGAATTTCTGATACGGAGTTTATTAAAAATTTATCGAGCATAAGATTATTACTTACGATCACTTTACTGAAAATGAAGCGTACTGGCTGAAACTTTGTTAGCGAATATTCGATGGATCGGTCCGATTCGTTTTAACGAATCAAGTCATTCATTTCGGATGAATTATTCGTCTTCCACATTTTTTGCTCAATATAAATACGTAATGTATTACTATTGTAATAGATTGCAATAATAGATTAAGATTGTGAATAGATTACGGTGACAGATTGCAATTGTAGCCGGTTAAAAGAAAAATGTAATCTATCGAGATATTTAATATACACTCGTGCGAGATATACAATGTACAATACGATATATATACACATATACATGGATACTAAAACCAACCAATTATATACTTATACATATGTATGTATGTATACATGGATATTGTACCACTGGATATTGAATGGATGACTAGATATTGTCACATGGATATTGTATATCTCGTGTGGAATTTAAAAACAAAACAGCAATATTTTTTATATTATAAATTATATTTGAACATGCATAGCTGCATATTATACATGACACTTCCAACATCAAATGAACGTGACATAACATATTCCAAATGTAAGTTACAATAGAAAATGAGGTATGTAAGGGGTCGGTACATTTACTCGATTGGATAGATTCATCGAACGTTCGCAACGAGGTTACCAATTTTCGAGTTGCGAAAATCTTGCAGTAAAGTGAGGGACGATCGTAAGGAAAACATCAAAGGACCCAATCCCGGTCCAATCTCCTCGTTATCATGGTGACTGCGTGAACACAGCCGCGAAACGATCTCTGTGCTTTCAGGCGAGCACACCATAAGAAATTACCCAGCGACCGTACACGGTGCTTTCCTCAGCGGCCTTCGGGAGGGTGGGCGAATCGCGGACCAGCTTTGCGGAAGTCCGTACGCGCCACCGACGATGCCCACTTCCGGTCCAGCGTCAACGAGCATGCCTTCCGCGACCACCGGTCCCACCTCCACGCCTTAGCGATCCACCAACGAAAACGTGGCGTTCGATCGATAACGCTCCGCGTTATTCCTGCTCAGATAAAGACGGGACGGGACCCCGTGTCCCGTTCGATTTAACGTATCGTTAAGTTCGCTTCCGTGCTACGACCATAAGCGAGCACAGGAAGCGCGATTTAGCTAGGAGAATCTGACCACCGGTGACGAACTTCTGCTACGGTCCTACAACCCCTTCTCGACTATTTCGGTTGTAAATAAACCACGTGATACAGTTCGACTAACTACGGATGCCTGGGTATATTTCGATCTGTTTTTGTTGCGTGAGTGGTATATCGTGAGTTCTTTCCTCTTTTGATACGAGATTTATTATAGTACACGATATTCATCATTTAACCCTTCCGCGACTGAAAAATATTTTACCACCACTGTATGTTTGTTGGTTGCTATAGATTATTTGAAGGTAATACACTATAAACTTTCAGAAAATAAATTTACTTTTTCTGCATCAAGGAATTTTTGGGTGATAAATTTTGTGTTATTTTATCCATTCGCATAGAAGACTCTTAGTGAGACAGATACTTTTGAAAAAACAAGTGACTGCCGTATATGTACGGCACCCATCGCGAACGGGTTAGGGTTCATTCGTTGCATTCCGTTCTGTCACATTTTTCCATCCCTCAGGAAATTATTTCTTGTTTCCAAAATTATTGGGGAATATTTGTAAAATATCCCTGAAAGCACGTTTTTATTTCGTATCAAAAAAGGAGGAAAATTGTGGGACACCGTAATATTTCGAATCGAGGTGTATTCCGCCGTATTGACGCTTTTAATGCGTTCGCAAGAAGATGGCGCGTGACGGATTATGAGAACGTCGATTCGTGTAACGTGTTATCGGCCACCTTCGATCGACTAAATAGCGGAATAATAATGGATCTACTAAATGGTAGACCCGCTAAATATATTTTCTCGCGAGCTTAGTGTGTTTCTTCTGCGTCTGAATCCTAATAGACCCAGGCGTCGCGTTGCGTGGATTAAGATCGACCGTTTTGGTTTCAAAATGGAACCGGGAATTCGAGGACTCGACTTGTTGCTACTACGGTTTCCTCAATTATTTAACTCTGAATTGCGAGATTATCCGGATATCCATTTTCTTATGGATGTAGCGTAAATTCGCCGTGGATCCCCGCTTGTGTTCCCAACATAAAAGTTTTAAACATTCATGCCTCGATGGATATACGCTGATTCGCGTGAAGATTAATTCGTTATTTCATTTTTTTATACAAAGCGTTTCATCGTAGGTTAAATTTGTGTTCTTGAAAGTTTGTTGGGTAGAAGTCTAGGAAAAACCTAGAAGGATCCTAATGAAGTCGTATACAGAGTCCAGGGAAATTCTAGAAGAATCTTAACAAAATCCTCGGGTGGTCCTAGGGTTATTTTTTAATTAAAAGAATTTCACGGAGATCGCGCAAGAATCTGCGCGAATCCTAGTGACAGAACTCTGGAAGAACTCTGGAAAAACTCTCAAAGAACACTGAAGGAACCGAAGGAATATTTGTTTCATTTTCTGTTAAACAAACTTTTATTTTCCCTCGTCTATACCCAATGTAAATAAGAAGTAACAGTATAATGGGCCCCCAGTTAACAAAAATAACTAGGATCGACGAGGATCGTGGCAGGATCCTACCATGGTTTCATATTCCACGTTTCGTCCATGAAATCAGTATATTTGATAAATCACCCCGTTGAGATTTGATAATCATCAAGATCATCGAGCATTGCCATAACCGTCGACTTCATGATTTCGTAAGTTCAATTGATTATTCACATTGAGTCCGAAGAATTCATCCGCTGTTGCGATCCTTGGCCTTACGAATTATTATTATTACGAATTATTATGATTCCATGTTCGAGTTGAAGAAAGCTCGAAGAATCATTCACACTGGCGATATATGTGGGTTTAAGAGAAACACTGAGGATCGTAGCAGATTCAAGATTCACGCGTTACGATCCCCGATTTCCGGCTCGAACGGATCGGAACTCGTGGATCGTATCGCGATTAGGTAGATCGGTTCATAATAAGAGAGTCGTGCCTTTGCTACGTTCAACCTTCATCCATACCCGCGAAACATTTAGCCTGTACCATATCGTAAGATCATTTTCATTGTACCCTTAGTGTATTTTACCTTATGCTTCAAGATCTCCGCATGCTTCTCGAGCGTTTCTGTCCAGACCTCGTGGTTCAGGATCATGCTTCCGCGAGACTTATTCGTCGGCAACGTTCAACAAAGATGTTCTCCTGTTTCTGGATGAGGACACGTATTTTTGTGAAGTGGAAGATCGATTATTTGTAAATTACTTATTGTGAAATCGTGAACGAACGCATCTCCGCAATGGTAGCCAGAAATACTGATCGATATTTAACGTATCGGGACGCTGAAAGCGATTCCCTGCCAAATTACGCTCTTATTGAAACAGGATAGTTCGATGGCACGCCATGACGAGATGACTTCGTTCAAGGTCCATTTGGTTCCCAAGCAAATTCGTCGAGCGATCTCTGTGATCCTCGTTAATGTCTGTCTACGCGATTGAGAGTATTCTTTTTAAACGGGTATGATAGTTTAAGCGTTTAATTGTAAAAAATACTCTCGAGTCACATTCCGAGAACGCAACAATTTGATTGCACCTTTGCTCATCTATGTAGACAACTCCACACTCTATTCAACATCTGTATTCCATAAGACCCCGTATGACTCGTGTCATAAATTCTGCTAACTTTATCTCAAAATATGCAATAAATCTTCATTATGATTTATAAATTATGCTTATCGCACCGTATTCGCCATTTTCTGAAACAGATGTTCTGGTGCAGATGCGATATCTCCGTACCTTACAACGAGGTGAAGATGTAACTTTCCTACCAGTTTTAAGTCTAAGCCAACCCATCAAGCATAATGAACTCCGTTTCGATATTTAATAACCATGCGATCAAATTGTTACGAGAAGCGATCCGAAAGATGCGTAGTCAGCTCGACGAAAGCGATCGAAGCGCACGAAAGCGAATTGCGAATTGCGCGCGGGCCAATTGTAAGTGGTAAAATAAACGATGAATTGTAAACATTAAGATACGTGTCGCAATTAAAGACAATGAATTGTTAAGATAATAAGAAAGCAACCGCCTAGCTCGTTTCATTGCACCGTGAATCTCGTGTAACCAATCAAGCTCCGAGTAGCGGCTTTTGCGATCTAGGCGCTGATTTATCGCCAGCCTTCTCCCACATCGTGTTCGACGACCGTTCAACCTTTGTTCAACCGTTTCGACCCATATTCCAAGGGAATATCCCCGGTGATCGAGTGTGACGCGCATTGTGCGTCTCGAGTCCCAGCTTCTTGCTTCACCCTCGAGCGGGTTTTCATCGTTGTCCGAGGAACACTTGGGGCGTACGTTAAGCTGCGCAGTAAGAACCGTCAATGTCTCAAGAGAGGATTCCTTTGGCGACTAGGTAGAACTAGGTGAGTTGGACGATGCATTCTACCGCCACTCGTCGCCAGTTTCTTTGTCCAAATGCGACGAGTCCCGGACAAAACGTCCTCTACTGACTTTCTCGAACGAGTGTCTTTTTTTACGCGAGTTTCTTTTCTACGGCAGCGTCGTGTGTGGCTACTGATGCGGATTCAGCTCGTAGATGCCTCTGATTTAAAGACGTCGACGTCGTCGGCTGACGAAACTGGAGCATGGGTTGCCCTTCGGTTATCGTGCTGATTCTTTCTGTCAGAGACTATATCGAGCTTCTTAATTATCGCC
The DNA here is from genome assembly GCA_947623535.1 of Coelioxys conoideus. Classification (NCBI taxonomy): domain Eukaryota; kingdom Metazoa; phylum Arthropoda; class Insecta; order Hymenoptera; family Megachilidae; genus Coelioxys; species Coelioxys conoideus. Next base: position 5,422,059 of record OX392455.1, on the reverse strand, counting down.
ATTTAGGCGGAGATTTAGGTGAAGATAGATGTGGATCAACTCTATCTGATAAACTAAAATGAACAGAGGCTTCATAAGCTGCTTTCATCAAATTCCGACTCGATATTTATTTGGGTTAGGTCGAGTTATCCTTTCTGTTATGAATCACTATCATTTATAGCAAAAGATTCCGTTTTTTCAGTTGTATTTCAGTTGAAATTTAGGACACATGACTCGGCGAATAGAGAAGATGAAGATCTTTCACGATGGACTCTTGCAATGAAATCGAACAATTTCATAATCTCAACCGAACAATGAACTAAACATATGGTTTAAATTAAATAAAAATAAATTAGGACAAATGAACTTTATGGTGCGAATAAGAGGTTTTATAAATCGTGAAACAACTTCCCACTTTCCCTGTTGAAAAACACACATGTGATTGTACACATAACCCAACAAGGGGCAGATGATTTTCGTTACGCGATTTACGCATGGGGCCTGCGTTCTCGCAAGATCCCCACACTATCAAAAATTAAACGCACAAATACTCGCATTAGGAGTATTTACAGGCTTCAGCGCAAAGGCCTCTCGCCTGGGGGAACCACCTCGTTGATCATGGTGTCCCCTACGCCAGGTTAGTATGGTGACATCCGCTTTCCGCCTCAGTGATTAGTACTGTCGGTCGCGTTTTCACCTGCGAGAAAGCCAACGAAAATGAAACTCCATCCATCGGGATTTTCAATAAGCTGTTGTAATAATTGACTGACGAATCGATGATACCGTTTATACGATTCAGCGGGTGGCTCAAACGTTTGACATCGTCCTGTACAGCCAATTAGCCTTCAATTTTCTATCCGCGCTGAAGAGATTTTTATTTCTGCTTTGTTCAGACAATATTTAAAAGGTGTCGAGGCAACGAAGTATTCAGAGACGTTCGACATATTTTCATGTGACATGTGACTCGAACTTTAACTTTGATGAACTTAACTCGAATTTTTTACATGCATCAGTTTGCAGTTCGATTATGATCTCCATAGTCAAAGATTGTTGATACTAAATTGATAGTGAAGCGAATACAGCATTTCAACTTTTTTTCTTATATTCAGAGTGAGATTAAACTAGAAAAATGAATAAATAGTGGATAATACGTAAACTAGTTTACACTGTGATTGTTTATCTCGATGAAGGTTAACATGCACTTTGACCAAAGCTTCTCAATAATTTTTATAATTCGTGATTTTGACGGGTTCCATAAAACTAATGTTAATATTGTAGCTGTGATCAGTTAGTTCTGACTGGCACACCTATCAAATCATAAAGCAGGAAGTCAAAAATGTTCAAAGTAGTTTATCCAGAAAGAAAGTGAAAATTTATTATAAACACAAACAGTGTATTTCTAATTATGAGATAATTATGTATAATATTTCCTACCAGTTTATCAAAGTAATTTATGAAAACAATTATTCGTAAATATTATTTATGATAGTGTTTTATGTCCACAGTTCTCCATCATTGCTCCAAATTGCTTCGTGCGCATGTAGCCCTCGTAATGCAAAACTAAGACACAAAGCGCTATTAGTATTAATTTCGTAGCTCCATCAGGAGCGGAGTGTACGTTAACGGTACAATTTCTGTCCGTTTTGATATTTACTCAGCCGTTCTACATCGGCTTCAATAATTCATAGCCATCGACAAGTACACGGGGATAAGGCAAACGATCCCTATCCCGTCGTGTTTCACACAACGGAGACGCGTTGTTTCAACGTGGAATCGAGACCGTACCGTAATTCTCGACTCGTAGCCGAGCACTGCGAAATTTCCTGCCTAAATCGGGGATATTGTGAGCTTGATTACTTCGATATAGATATTGCGTTACAGCCATGCCCGGGGGCGTGTAATCGAACTACGCGGAGTCTCGTAAACTCGATGAACTCGAAAGACGAGCCACCGTCGAAGTCTCGAAGTTCTGACGGAGTGCAATGTTAGCACTTTGCCGTGGAGTTCGCTTTTAACCCCCCTATCCCTACCCACGTTGCAGACCCTGCGTTGCTCTTGCTTCTGATCCGACGATTTCCCTGGATAATTACTTTTCCCCTGTGCAAACGGGACCACCACCCCCGCCCCCTTCGATGGTTTGTTCGCCAGTGAATTTTAAAATTGCTTCGAAAGAGTCCCGATTCTGTCGGAGCGAAAAATCGACGCGATTCAGACTTCTCGGGTTTCGCTACCGTTTACCCTTCCTGTCCAACAACTTTTTATTTTACTCACGAAGAATTCGTCTACATACGTTCGTATACGTTCTTCAACGACAGACTGAGATATTTGTGTGGATCGTTGTATAATATAACCAAGTAAGCGGGGGAAGAAGAAAAAATTGTGCGGAGCACATGAAAAACGTTGAATCAAAGAGGAAAATTAACCCTTTGCGTTCGAAAACATTTTTGGCGTTGGCAAGTGGTATGTCGAACATTTTTTCACCCCTTGCCGTACATTGACGAGTCTGACTCGTGACGCACTCAAACCCAAACTCAGACCTAACCCAAACTGTACTCAAATTTTTGATACTCCTCAACTTGAAGTTTACGACCGATTATAATTCGTGTAGTCAAGGATCGCTGACTATAAAATACTCGTAGCATTTAAATTTCCTTTGTTCGTTTTAATATTATAACTATGAATAGTTCGTTCTGTCTGACACACCTGACAAATAAATGGCAAGGTAAGGGGTTAACTGAAAAGTTTGATCGATGTTTTGGAAATTATTAATCTTTATTATTCAGTGCCACTGTTGCTCATTTCATTGTGTGAAACGTCACACGTACAACGGTATAGATCTGGTTAAAAAATATTTATTCAAATTGTTCCATTGGACCAAGTAAAAAACTGAATAAAGGGTTAACGAACTTCATACGCCAATATTGACTACGCGAATTTAACCAGTTGATTGCATTCGACGAATATACGCGTCAGTCGAAAACTTCATTTCGATGCTATTAAAATTAACAAGTTATCAATTGTTTATCGAATAAAACCGTAACTTTTTCTCATTTTTCTCTCCTTTTTTCGTATAATTTATAATAGGAGCATTTGTACTTGTTCATTCCTTATACTCTTCATTAGTTGATATTAATAATAATATTATACAATAAACTTTATTTCGACCTCTAACTGCGGGTGTTAAGATTACTAAATTATTAATTGTTTATCGAATAAAAGCGTAACCTTCTCACATTTTTCGTTGCTTTTTTTGTATAATTTATAATACCAGCATTTGTTCTATTATATCCATAGTATTTTAGCAATTTTTGATTTTAATAAATTTGATATGTTTATTTTTGAAACAGAATACCGCAATTAACTAGTTAAGCATCTATCAGGTTGATTCTTCGAGCGATAATATTTGACCGGAAATTGCTGCGACCTATCGCTCCACAGAATCGTGCGCTCGTAAAATAGCTCGAATTAAGACGAATTCCATAACCAAATCTCATTTTTCAACGGTTCTGACACCTGCAAGGTGGTTAATTACATCTGACACGCCAGAAAAGTGTTCGACCCATTGAAGACCCATCAATATACCCGAACGACGTAATTACGGCGCCAGAGACGGTCCTTTCAAACGCCTATTCTCCGTCTCGAAACACAATTTTGCTGCAGTCACGTTCAAGGCATCGGCAAACCACCGAGTGAACTCGGTCTAACTGAAACGTCGCGATGTGAACCGGTCCGTACACCGCCTTCGATATTAATTCAATAGGTCTGAAGATCGTCATAGTAACTGTGAACGGATCGAGACACGCGAAACCGAGCCCCTCGTCGAATCAGTTTCAGCTTGACCGTAGAAAACATGAGTTTCTTTCCGACTTACTCCGCGAAATGTGGTCCGTTGAAACCGAGGAAGCAACCGCGAACGGTCCTTGGGACCGTGAACGTACCTTTAGGCTACAGAATCAAGGAACGTTCGGATTGCAAGGTGTTGCCGCTTCCGCCAAACTACGACCATCACGCTGAAGAGAGGCGAAGGGAATATGAGCAGCTGATAAAGACTCTGGAATTCGAGAAGGAAACGAACGGGAAGATCAGGAGGAAGAAACTCTGGCTGCACGTTCAGCAAGGTATTGGCGAAGAACGATAGAAAACGTTTTCGACGTATGTACACGTAAGTGAAAGTCTGTGAATGAAGAAGTGTGACAGGATCCTGAGTTTGGTAAAATAGTCGAGGTTCATAAAAAATCGTTAAAACGTACTTTAATAGAAGTTCCTTACGATAGACTATATATACCATACTTCATTAATAGGATCCTAAAGAATTTGATAAAATAGGGTGGTTCATAGAAGTTTGTTAAAAGGTATTTTCATAGCGGTTCCTCACGATAGACCATACGTAGATCATGTTTCCTTAGTACCATATGAAAAGGAGTTTCTTCGCTACTCGAAATTGTGATAGGCACTTTACATCATCCCCATAAAATTCATATGTAATTTGCGGGAATAATTTCCCACGAATGAAGAACTTGCATGAAATTATGGGCAATCGGATCATCGCGGTTTCCTCGGTAATCCTAGTTTCCTCTATCCTCATTACCATCGTCCATGCTAATAAGCGACATGACGAGCATCAAAGTCTCCAATTAAGGGAAAGATTGTTACGAGCACATCATCTTCCCTCTTGCGGTCATAAAGCACCCAGTAGGAAGAACTTCTCCCTAACTGGCGATAAACCGCACGATCTAGATCGAATTTCGGGATTTGTGAGTTTTCAGGATATGGGAATATGAGGATTTGGTGATTTGGACACTAAGGGATTTGGGAATTTGAAAATTTGATTAGGAACTTCGACTCGTGTGAATTTGGAGACTCGAACTTTCAATAAACCGCTCGATCTTGATCACCTAATTATTCCTCAGGTTTGTCGGAGCTCGAGGACGCGGTGAACGATCGTCGCGAAAAATTACGCGAACTGTTGTTGCGCGAGCAAATGAATTTAACCCGCGAGGTCGTGCACCAAGCTCAACATGGCGACGACGCAAGGATGGATGAGATGCGACAAAGGACCGAAGAGCTACGAAAGCAGCAGGAGGAGCAGCGTCTGGCGATCGTGGCCGCGAAGAGAATGCAGCAATACCTGACTCAGTGTCCAGAAGCTCGTGAGAGGATCATGAAGAAGTCCGTAATCGAGGCGAAGATGGTCAACCTGGTACAGATGGCGGACAACGAGGCTAGAAAACAGGCCGAGAAGGAGTTGGATACCCTGTGGCACGATTTGATGCTGAAGGAAGTCGCGATGAAGGAGGAGAGAGAGATCGAGGAAGCAAAGAACCGCTGCGTGATCGAACGATCGAATATATCCACGCTGGTCAAACAGATAGCCGGTAAACTGGCCCTCGAAGAGCAGAAGAAACAGGTGCAGCAGGAGGACAGGGAGTATATGGAGCAGTCGTTGAAGAAGTTCCGAGAAGAGGAGCTGAGGAGGTTGGAGAAGGAACGCGAGGACAGAGACAAGCTGAAGAAAGAACTGCAGGACCAAATCCTGGTGGCGAAGAGGCAACTCGCCGAACGGGCACGACAGGAACAGGAAATCGATAGGCTAAGGCAGACTCTGGCCGCGGAGGAACTAGCCAAGGAGAGGAGCATGATCAAGGAGACCAGCGCTGCCCTCCGCAAGGAGCTGCTGGCTTATTTGCAGTACCTCGAAGACCTACGGAAAGAGGAGGCCAAGAGGAACATCGAGATGGACCGCGTGGTGGAGCAGTGGATGAAGGACGCCGCGGCTAAACGCGACCTTGTGAAGAAGAAGGGCAGAGAGTCCAAACAGAGAGATCTTCAGGAAATGCTGCGAGCAAGGGAGCAGCAGCTGAAGATAAAATGCGAGAGGGAGAAGATGGAAATGGAGCAACGACGTTTGGAGAAGGAGGAAATGGAGAAGGACATCGAATTGAACGAGAAATTGGCCGCTCACGCTAAGGAAGAAACGAAGAAGAAGATGTTGTGTTATAGGGAAGAACTCGAAGAACAGCGCAGACAAACAGAGGAGGCTCGTCGCAGACAGAGACAAGAAGAGATCGAAAGTGCGAGACTCGCAGAGGAGGCAGAGCAACGAGAGTATGAAAAACTCACGGAAGAACTGTTGAACGCTTCGGAAAATATCGTACCACATCCGTTTAAGATTTTGCTGAAACAGTGCGCGGCTCGTTATGCCGCGGAAAAGGAGGGACATTGTTATTGCCCTCCTCCTTTGCCCGAGGAGTAATTTATTTTAACACTGCAGTCGATGCTTTTGTAATTTTGTGCGAACTTTTATGTTGACGAAGCGATCGTTCAGAGAATTGTATAACAATTTATAGGTTTTATAGGATGCGATATGTATGGATGCATTTGTGAAGCGCATTTCTGAGTATCGATGTATAGACAGATTAAAAATTTGTAAATTTCTTGGTTTAAGTACTTGAACATTTGAGACTTTCACTGTTTCTGTTTCTAAATCTTTGAATTATCGAATTTATAAATTTTCGAATGAGCAAGTTATGAATTCCCAGATGATCAAATTTATGAATCTCGAAATGGCCAACTTTATCAATATCCAAATAGCTAAATTTATAAATTTCCTGGTTACCAAACTTGTAAACTTCCAAATGGTCAAGTTTATGAATTTTTACATGGTCAACTTTATAAATTTTCAAATAGCCAATTTTATAAATTTCTAAGTAGCCAAAGTTATGAATTTCTAAATGGCCAAATTTATGAATTTCCAAACAGTCAAATTTATGAATTCCCAAATGACCAAATTTATAAATTTCTAAATGACCAAGTTCCTAAATCAAATGACTAAGTTTATAAATTCCAAAATTTTCAAATGACAGAATTTCTAATTTTCTACATTTCTGCATTTGAAGATTTGGATTTGATATCCATCTTCGGTGTTTCCGTATGATTTTTCCCGCGCCGAAAGGATCCACGCTCTTCGTGCGAGGATCTATAGCGCTGTTCGGACAACCTGTACCATCTATTGCACGTTATGAAAAGCTCCGGCCCATACTCGATTGTCGTAAAGGTAGAACTCTCCCGTTATCGATTCTCCGTTTTTACCTCGTCACTTTTCACAATACAGAATCGCGCCCATGTAAAAAAAACCTTGCAAAACAGTATCAAAATACCTGTACGTCCTGTTAAAAAATGAAAATAATAATCGCACATCCAAAAAAACATCTCCAAATAAGAATTTTATATACAAATATACAGGAACATGTATAGAAATTTCATATACAAATATACAAGATTACTTACAGAAATTTTATATGCAAATATACAAGACCATGTATAGAAACTTTATATACAAATATATATTAATAGACAAATGTCGTCAATTCACTTATAATTACATCCTTCAAAAATAGAACCGGTAACATCCCTATATCTGAAAATCGTTTCCAGAACCATCCTTTGATGCCATATCACAGAATGTATTAAAATACTTCCCATAATTTCGAGAGGAAATATCATTGTAAGAGCATAGCATCCCTTAACGATATGAGGAATACGGTTTAGGGTGGTATGCTCGTAAGTAAAACCCATTTAACTCCGAATTTCCACGATGTTAGCGCATCGCGTGGTTTCCCCGTCATTTTCCACTCCGATGCACGCTTGTTCTAAGAATGCAAATGCGTACACGCGCGAGGACGTGTTACAACACACCCACACGCTCGCTGACGAGGCTGGATTATCTTTAGAACGATGGAAAATCTTTGTGCGTGTCTTACCCTCTTGTCGCTTCAACATTTGTTACAACGCGATCCCTTTTATCGCTTTTTAGCCCCGCCTTTCTCTTCTGCTACCTGTGTTTTTTTTTCCTCCTCGAAGAAAAATCTTCGTCCTTTGCTTTTCTTCTTGCACGCGTGTGGGTCGGCCGATTAATTGATTATGTCTTCGGATGAACTCGAGCGGAACGCATTCTTCTCGGTGAGGGTAGACGAGATTCTACAGGGTGTTTATTAATTAACGGTGCGATATCGAGATAATTAGTACATGGCAGTTATATTGTCATAGATAGAACAAGAATATTATAACTGTACCAGCGGAACATAAGTTTATGCCACCGAAATTCTTGCTACAGAATCTATGTCGTGAAACTGATTTGTTTTATATTATTCGACAAAGGATACTATAGAGATATGTCTTGTACAAAACGATCGATGATCGTCCAATTAAATGAGCAGTTCGAATTTAATCGACACACTTTGATTCCAGTTACCAAACGATCGAAGCAAAGAGTTCGTCGCGTTTAAAATGATTTAAATATTTACTCGAGACTAAATTTCTTGTTGCAAGAAATTTAAACGACCACGGTAAGAGAGAAACTGGGTAATTGATTAGTTGATCCACTTAACTCGTCGATGAGTTTCTTGAACTTAAGCGAAACTCTATACAAGAATATATTACACTGAAATATTTACCGCTGGCAGCTCGGTCGATCAAAATTCGCTGGAGCTAATTAGCCGTTTCGTGCATGAACCAGATCTAATATACAATGCATCAATTACCGAACACGTGATTGTACCTGCATGATTATTATTATTACCCATATTGTCAAGTTTTCGCGGTATCATTATTATTTGGCAAAGTTATCGATTTTTGGTAAGTACCATTCTTTATTCTTATATACACGAGACTCGTGTTTAATCTCTTGAAGGCTGATTCAAGTTTTCGCTTGTTGTGTATTACATTATAATCAAGTGTCTCGATATTAACTTTTGCACATTTCATTCTATACATTATTAGAAGTTCTGAGGTAAGTATTCATTTCACTAATTAATACTACTGCCTATCATTTTTAATATGGTTTTAACAAAGGCATCGGTCGATCGATGCAAAGGGCGTTTTACCAAAATACTAGCGTTTTAAGAATTACATTGATCTATTTGCGTTTGCATCCGACGTCTTTGTAACATAAATATATGAAAAATTCGTTAGTCATCGTTAAGTGATATTTGTGTAAGGCAACCCATTCACGGTAAAACTAAAAATACCATAATTACATAAGTGAGTTTAATAAAGTGATCAGGGGCTGCATATTACAAAAAGGGGTAAAGATCGAAGTTTCGTCGGCAAACGAACAAAACTGCGCCGGGGGTTGGTGTCCCTGGCGACAGTATCGGAGGGAGCCGATCGCGAAACTTTCATCCCTAACGAGCGGTTCGAGGGGTTAAACGGGCCACTGTTTCCAGCGAGCGGATTCGAACGTGTACGCAACGAACGCGTGCATCCGTCGACGCGTGTGATTGATCGAGCGACGAGCAGGCATCGCGGTTTGTCTCGGCCAGCCGACGTTCACCCCCGAGGTTAGGGGTTGCAGTTGTCGCGGCCGGCGATCGCTTTGAACGTCGCGTAACCGGGAGGCCGCAGAATGCCAAGACTTTTTCCCTCAACGGCGAATCGTCTCGCTCGGGTGCCCCGGGGCGGCTGCACCTGCACGCGTATGCACTTCTCTGCGACAGACACCGCCCTCCCCCGAGGCCACGAGAGGAACAGACAGTCGGCGACAAAGGGAAATAACAGGGAGGGTGAAAACTGAACCGGGTATGTCGCTAAGAGAAGTAGAGTCGTAATAGAGGGTGGGAAGGACACTGCCGTCGGAGGGGACGGGGGACGAATGTTTAACACTAGATCTACGGACGTGTAATGACCATTTACTTTCGAATTAACGCTTGTGCACTCCAGAGGTGACTGACACTCACCATTTCGTTTAATACAGCAATTTGGGATTGATATTTTTTAAGGGGTTATATCTACTTGGGTTCGAGAAAATTACGAGATTTTCAAGAATTTTTGTTGCCATTTTAATAAATATTCTTAAAAATTCCCAAAACTATCAAAAACTTCGTATTTTGAGGTGTATATATGAATTTTTGTATGGAAAAATATTAAAGAACAAATGAAATATAATTCGTCAATAAAAAAAATTTTTAATCGAAATGAAAAATTCTTCGTTCAGTATAAGTATAAATATAAATACAAATATGGCTTTGGGTCCAGTAGGAAACTCTTTGTAAGTTGAATAACTCCAGGCAATGAACGTGTTAACATAACCTTCAATTACCTTGGTACAATTAAGATCAAGTTAATCGAAATTGATTATACCAACACATTTTTGTATTCCACAAAATTATACACGCATACCTAAGTAGTCTCCGATAAACTCGACGAAAGAAGCGGAATTTACGAATCATTCCGACAGTTTTACCGTTCTAAGAGAGCAGTGTTTGTACATGTTTCAAAGGGACTTGTACGAACATTTCACTATTTCACTACCGGTTTTATTCTCTGATCGAAGACCCGAAGCTCCCGATATACGTTCGGTATATACCGTTACAAGTTATCGAATGCAGCCAATGAAGAGAAGGTAGGAAAATAAAGGGTAGGATTAAAGCCTCGAGTACGCGATACCGGCGAAAGTGCAAAGGGAACATAAACGGAAATACAATAACGAAGAGAGAGAGAAAGTCGATCGAAAGAGGAGACGACTAACGAGGAAGGGTGGAACAGAACGGAGAACGGAAGTAAAGGGTAAAGAGCGTAGAAGGGGGTGAGGGGGTGGGGATTGCAGAGTCGCAGGAGCGAATGGACCTCGCCTCTGGGGATGTTCTTTTGACAGTCATGTCGCTGTCGTCTCCTAAGGTCCCCGGCGGCGTTGCATTAATCTTCTTCTTCCGACCCCGCCTTATTGAAAATTCTACAGAGCACCTCACGGTTTTTGCTTTACCGACCCGCCCTTTGTGCCCCGACCGACGCCACCCTTGCCCCGCGGGACCTCAACGACGAATTCACCTGTGCGAACTCGATCGTCGCGGCTTCCGTTTCGTCTCGTCTCGCGTTCCATCTCCCGGCTACGAGCCTGGACCCGGGACTCACCTCGGGCTCACGGACCGACTGCAAATTGTCGATGAAACTTACGCCCGAAACTATCGAATTTACGGTCCCGCCGACGTTATTTACACTACGACGCCGTGGCACGTCGTGTTCGATTTACTTTGACGATCGGCACGTCGAGTTTACTTGATTCCGTTAACACGTTCCCCGTTACAGCGAGAAGTTACGAGTTCGCTATTGAATTTACCCCCCCCCCCCCCCCCCGGACCGGCTGAAAATCGTGCATCGGGTTTCTTCGGGGATTTATGCTACCGGAATTCGCGTACGGAATTGCGAAACGGGGAGTGGACGGATGTAAGATGTTCGGATTAACGAAAGTGCCATATACGTAATTCCCCGCGTTTGGGGCTCTGGTAACGTCGACTCGACATTACATATACATTATATTAAAATGTATGTATAATATATGACATTATCTGTATATGATATTAAATGTACATTGTTATGTACATTATATTATATATACTATAATGTATATTGTATAACATATAATGTATATGCAATATATGTAGAATGTACATGTAACGTACATTGTATACAATTACATATACATTAATATGTGTATTATGGATATACATGAAAGGTGAGTTTGTTTGCTGGATGAGCAATTCCAAAAGCTCGAGTAAGGATGTACATATAAAATAAGTAGAATATAACAAACTTAATTTATTAAGATTATATAACTTACAATGGGCTGAACACGCCTGAAATATACTAATGAAACATTCCAACTCTTGACACAACATCGATTTCATGACATGAACGACACGATTGATTCTCGTTTCAACAGTGACTTTTCGGTCGGGAAAATCTTCGCTAGTCATTTTTCTCTCCTCCCACTACATTCTTACAAACATCCCCAATTCATCGACATATCTTCCGTCCATTGGGTTAGTTTTTTGTGTGACAATTTTTATTATATTCTTCCTGTTCTTTAGTCCTTATGTAGAATATTATTCTTATAATGTGTAAAAATGATCTTTTTTTTTCATCTTTTATCTCTCTTCATATTTTTAAATTTCTAACATCTCGAATGCCCAAATTTGCACAAATCTAACTAACAATTAACTTGTAAAAAATGTTTCCCAAGTAAGCCCCAATAATTTTAAAAGGAACAAATAACGAGGTTTCCTGAGAGGCGAAAGAAGACGATGAAGCACAACAATTCATATTTAATACAACAAATTAACCTTAAAAAACAAATATTGTGTATTGATTTACAAAAGGAAGAAATTGATGGGGCAACCTGATATTTATTTCTATCGAATTGTCGGTGTATCGTGTTTTTTGTAGCAGTCGCAAAGAATGAATTGCTCTTAAAAATCGATCCTATTTGATTCCCGAAACGATCAACTGTGGCAAATGCGTGTTCGTCCGGAACATTTCGGTGTTGTACGTACCGGATATTCCGGTGAATTTCGATACGATTTCGCGGCAAGATCAGAACGTTCGATGCGGGGAACCTTTCTGGTTTCCGACTCGCGATTTCGGAAAGAGCGGAGCAGCGCCATTGTCGAACAACCGAATCGTATCCGGATTATTCGATCGATAAAGGTTGACGATATCGCTGGCTGAAAATGACTTTGCGACAGAGAATCGGCGAATCAAATTCAAATATCCAGCCGGCACGAATCCGTAATGAGGACGAATAAAGGTCCAAGTGCTCCAGATTCGAAGTTTAAATTGGAAAATCGAGATTTAACAGAACGCAACATCGCCTTCGCCCGGCTCGTTCAATTCTCTCGCACAATTCCGTGAAACGAGGCGTGAAACTCAAAACTCGGGCTCGACTTCCGTTCCTTTTTCGACCCGGACGTGTCGTTAGTGGCCATAATGTGTATTCCCCGCGCAAACTTCGAATCGGAACGTTGCAATTTAATGAAAAACAAGTTGATGCTGGAATTATTGTTAACCGCTCGCCTCGTCGGATACGAACAATCGAACAACCGAACTCGTTATAACCGTGTATTTCAGATTTTTGATTGTAAACTGTACGAATTGTTATCGTACTCCTATCGAGAGACGAATAAACTCCTTCCGACGCGAGAAACGATCGCACGTCATTGTTTATCGAGTTTGTTCTCGATACGAAATAGATGCTTCGATTGTTCGATTGTAATCCCGAATACACCCAGTATTTTTAACGTTGAAAACTTTACCCCCGTAAATTAAATTCGTATATATTTTTTATACACTTTTATTATTCCTTCGCGCTACAAAAACGGATAAATATTGAATTAAAAAGAATAAAACGTAGAGAATGATGCGAATGAAATTTAGGGGTAATCGGATATTCGAACATTCGGTAAAGAAAAATCAACATTTTGCCCTTAACGGAGCAATTATCCCGGTTGTTAAATTGCATAAATGATTCCGCTCATTAAAATACCACGCTGTTCCTCCCCGTTGTCTCGTTAACGTCAAAAATAATTAAATCGACATCGGATCTTCAAGATCCGCTATATTCGATATTGTTCCTATCATTGGCGGAACGAATGATCGCATCCATCGAAACACGATACTAAATTAAAACTTTCGTTCACGCATTGTGCACCTCATCCGCGTTATTTAAAACGGGCGAATTCGTTGAAAAATTTCTGTTTACAAATAACAACTTTATAATTAAAATAAAGGGAAGAACGGCGTTAACCGAATATTGCCGTAAATTAATTCGCTCGCTGCCGTTCGTAAAGCCGATAAATTAAATTCGGGGAAATTGGGAATCATATTTTCATTCGAAACAATTTTAGGGACAGGAGAGCCCGCGTCAGAAATCGAATTTGATCCACGGAAAATCAAGCCCCTCGTTTGATCTCCTTCGTCAGCACCCACGAGGCGCCGAAGCGAGTCGCGTTATCAATCAGCCTCATCGATAAGGGTTCGGCCGAGGCGTCTCGCGACGTCATCCCCGCGATGCTCGATAAACGCGTCGCGACGCCCCGGTGACTCGCGAGAAAAAAGAGGGCTCGACGTTCTCTGACGAGGGCGGGGTTAATCCGGCGTTAATGCTCCGGGAAATTGGGGACGTTGTTCCTGCTGCGGGTGGTCCACGCCGAGCACTTCCTTTTTTTCACGAGACATTGTTCGTCACAAAATGAAGGGTGGCCTAGGGTGCCTTGTATCGGCACAGGAAACAGTCGCGACGAACGGTTGCGTAACTTTGATGATTTGGAAATTTCGGGATTTGGAGATTTGGGAATTTTGGGGATCGAAGGATTCGGAATGTTAGAGATTTGGGTATTTAGGGTTTAGGGATTCGTGGATTTAGGGACTTGGTGATTTGAGAATTCGAAGACTTGGAATTTTGGAGATTTGGAAATTTAGGGGTTTAGGAATTCGGAAAGTTAGAGTTTCGGGGATTTAGGGATTTGGTGACGTCAGAATCTTGTGATTTGAGAATTCGGAGACTTGGGAATTTAGGGATTCGGAAAGTTAGAGATTCGGTCATTTAGGGATTCTGGTAACTTCAGAATTTGGAAATTTGAGAATTTGGGAATTTAGGGATCCGGAAATCTAGGAATTTGAGATTTTGAGATTTCGGAATCTAGAAATTTGGAGATTTAGGGGTTCGGGAATGTAAGAAGTTGTAGATTTGTGAATTTAGATATTTACGAATTTTTGCTATTTAGAATTCAGAAATGTAGGAATTTGCAGATTTAAGGATTTGGGGAATCGAGAATCTGTGAATTTGAGAATTTGAAAACTTAGTAATTCCAAAATGCAAGAATTCACATATTTGGATGTTTGAAAATGAAATTTCAAAATCTCTCAAACTTACAAACTGAAGGATCATATATTTAAAATTGATGAAATATGTAAATTTGATAAAATTTGAAAACCTTATCACTTATTATATATAACCTTATATACAATAACCTTATCACATATCTTATTTATCGTGAAAGCGTTAGCTATAACCTATAAAAATTATTTACATATCTTTTGATAGTTCTCAATTTTCCTTTCTTCTCCGCTTTATTCTACCTCAAAGCCCTTATTCTTTCGATACCTCGATGCGCGTCCCCGTATTTTAAACCGATGTCGAAGGATCTGAATATCGGAAGAGTCGTTGCATGGAAATCGGATATATTAACCCCTTTGTGGAACACTCGGTAAATCATCTCCTCCCGACCAACAGCTGTTGATTTTTTCCCCGTTTAAATAAGAACGATGACGTCTCAACGATCGACTACATCGAACGAAAGCCCTCGGATAGAATAGACCAGTTTTATCGCATCTTCCCGTAAATTCTCGCGAGATTAACGCCAACGCGAGGAAGAATATCGTTCGAATCAAATCCTACCGTAAGATCGTTCAGATTCTATTGAAACAAATCTTAGCTCTATAGAATTGAAAAACTTTCGACGCCGAATTCGTTTTTTTATAGTCGGCGCTGATTATCACGATGATAAGGAAGGTCGTGAAATACAGCTAAACTATAGCTCGTAAAATACAGCCGAGCTCTGTAGTTCGTGAAATAGTTTCGAGCAATGAAATCTACGAAATTCCGGAACTTTTGAAAATTGTTTACGTAATCGGAAAATTTCGGGAAACGCGCGAAACAGGGTCTCCAGGAAAAATTTGACGGCGAGAGATATTTATGAAAGAATGAGCAATTATTCCGAAGGTTAGGTTCGTGGCTTATCTCTCCCTTCGGCTGACAGAAACTCACCGGAGACTTTTGATCTTCGCGGATCACAATTTTCGCACGAAGCAGAAGAAGAGGACGAAGAAGAAGAGAAAGATTCAGGCAGCTCGGTTAACGCGAGGAAAGCTTCCCCAGCTTCTAAAAGATCACAATTTACACCTCCGCTGGCTATTACAAGACCTCCGCCATAATCCCTTTAAAGTTCATCTCCCTGTTCCGTGCCTGGAAGAAACCAAGGTGAAATCCTGGAACTCAATACTCTCTGTAACTTACTCTTCCAATTCCAACGGGCTGTAAACCCTCTCGCGGACGCGGGAACAGCGACAATCGTAAACCTTCCAGCTGTCTTGCACGCTCGAAACGGGGTTTGTATCGTGGACCGAGCGTAAAAAGAAGGGAAAACAGCGGTGAGGGTGAAGAGGAAAGGAGAAAATGACGATCGGTCCGACGAGAACGACGCTTTAACATCTTTGACTCGACGCGCCACTGTACTGACTTTCGCGAACGCCATTTTATATTACGGTCCCTGACCATCGAATTAGGACCGCTACAAATTTCGAGCATTTTTCGCGTTCTTCGTAAAATTAAGCCCGTTGAAATTGTTACGATAATTTATTAACCCCTTGAGACCCGAATTTTTTTTCGTTTGAGAAAGAATTATTTTATACTATAATTAACTTAACTCGCGTGAATGAAAGCAACAGTATACTTTTTTCAAAAATATTTATTTATATATAATTTGTAAATGTACATTTTAATGGACATATGGGCTTACGCAAAATTTAAATAATAAAATACAGCACGAAAAGTATTATGTACATTGCAATGTGCACGGACCGAAGGGGTTAACTATTAACGTAATTGTGCGAAGACTGTGACGTGGATCCATTCAACGTTTTGCGCTCCACTAAATACCAATACGTTTTGTATTATATAGGTTTTAAAGTATCTTTTTAATAAAAAAAAAATTACTTTTTTGACTGTATCTACATAGAGGTCCCCGCTTAAGAAGTTAAACGAGCGGCACCCTCCGATGGTGGGAAAATTCGCGGCGAGGGTGTTCGAGGACGCGCGAATTTGGGCCGTCGTTTCATCCCGTCGTGACGAACGACGAACGATCTTCCTTTTTCGGGAGACGTTATTAATCATAGCGGGACATGAATCTTGGGATATGTATGGGCTCGCCACGGGGCCGAGCGGGGCTGAAACCCGACAGGGTGGAAAAGGGGAGGCTCGGCGAAACGATCGTTCGCGATAAGTGCAACGCTCGATTTCACCCCGTCGAACGTATTGCTTTCTGTCGGCGATTAACAAACGCCGCCTCGAATCGACGGCTGGCAATTTTTCAACCCTGTCACGGCACAGAAATCGTTTCCGTACGGAAAAGGATTGCCGATGGTTAGCGCGTTCCTACGAATTCAATGGAAATCGAATAATTTAATAAAAGTATGGAGAGAACCAACGTTGGATTGCATCAATCTTGCATTAACGATATCACCGGACGTACCACGGAATTATTCGAATTCGTCCGTACATGTTCGAATCGAAATCGACTCCCTGATAGAATAAAATAAAATCCTTGTTCGGGATTTGTCAGGTTCCCTCGCTTTAGCGCAAAGTCTATTTCGCCGAATTAACGCGTTGATCGCCATGTGGTCGTGTGTGACCGGAGCTGCAGACTCGGTTAAATTAATTATTTACAGCGGCAGCTAACGGAAGAAACTTTCGAGAGCTCTCAACGGGACAGATTTAACGCTAAAACAAATGACTAACACGAATGATTAAGTAGACAAACGAAAAATAAATAGACAAGCAATCAAACATAAATTAATCGATATGTTAATTTTTTGTCCCGATAAAAATTGACACGGATTTTGTAATCCTCTTGTGAGAACCATCATAGTTGTAACTTGAAATAAGAAACATGTGATACAGTCATTTTTGTATTTGTAACGTTTTTTAAGTTTTAGTATTAAATATGGAATTAACCAATTCAACTGTCATTTTTTCTTAATAACGTGTATTATGTGTCTGGCCATAAATGTATGTTCTCACTGTATCGGTCATTTGAGGCCGACATTTCAAATCGAGTTAAATTATTTACAGGAAAAACAGACCCTTGTTTTTAATATTCTATCTGAACAATCTATAACATAGCGTATTTGAGCGTCTGTTTTCGATCTGGCAACATATTAATTATGGAATAAATTATACATCAGTTTATTTATACCAAACAACGCACCCACGCGTCGAAATTGCTTCGCAATGTTATTTATTCAAAGTTGTACTACTTAATTTGAATATTCCGACAGAAAATTAAGGCGGAAGATTAACAATTTGAATGGAAACGTATCGTGTATCGACGCACTGGATTGATCGGTTCGCGATTTCACCTTGTTAAAATATCGTTGATGTTGTTTAAAACATCGTTCCGATACGCAAACGATAGAGACCGTTCGATACTTTCGTACAAATTTATCATAATTGAATAATCGAATGTATTAATCCTATGTTAATATGTAATGAAACGTGGTATGCCAAAATATGCTTTTTCGATTGTCTTAATGAATATTACATGCCCCGAGAATTTAACCGCGTAACTCGGTTGATTGATCGGTATATTATTTCACATTGTTAATAATACAATGATTTGCAGTTGTTTCGTATAATTCTATCGAAACATTAAACGCGATGATTAATCATAAACGCGTTTATTCTCTGCCATAGACGGACAATTTCGTGGTCAGTATCGTTATTTGTTCGAAATGAAAAGTTATTTGTTACGATAACACGAAAGGAGACTTTTTGCACAAAATTCTGATATGGTTGAGGCTATGGTTGATTCTAAAGAGTTTTTTTTTTATTTAAGTCGACAGTTTAAATTTGAAACGTTTTTTGACGAACACGCCGATTAACACTAGAAGTACCGGCATTAAATGCATGCTTACTTCAAAACTGAAAATAAAGTAGAAAAATAAATAAATAAATATTGCAGCATCACCTAATATATACAAAAATTTCTTAGCTCAGTGAAACATGACAGACATTTTGACAAAAGGACGGCAATAAAATTTTGTAATAAAAAATGCCAAATCCGAAACCAGTCATTTTGACTGGTTGGTACTTCTAGTGTCAATTCCTTAAAACGATTGTTGGAATATTGGATTAATTGTAATTATTAACTGGCATTATTTAGTTGTAACAAGATTTTATTATGAAGGCTCTGAAGGAAGTCTTTATCGTTTTATTTCTTAACTAGAATTAAATAAAAACTTTGATTTGTCCAATAACAGTGTCTCTCATTGCCGTGATTAATTTTTGTATGTACGAAAAGATTATAATAATCCAACAACGATTAAGCTTCGAATCCTCGCGGTTCGGTAAAGCAGGAGGGGAATCACTTGCCTTTAAACTTGAAAATCAGCTTGTTCGGATTCTGTTACGAAGGTTATCAGTTCCGCGACCCGATAACGGATCTCTCTCGAGTTCGAAAACTCGCGGGGATCGAATAAGAGTTCGAAAAAAAAAAAAGCGGGGGCCGAAAAGGAAGGAAACGGAAAAGAAATATTGAAAGTAGCAAGATTGCTTCATCCATCAGAGTCGTCGCGAGGGTTTCCCGAGATTTCGAGGCGGGTATCCGAAACCGCGCTAAACAGAAAATTCCACGAGGAACAGGGGGGATCTGCATAGTTTAGAGGGTGCCGCGGGGGACGACGCGACGAGACGCTTAAGCCTTTGATTTCTCTAATCTAATGGGAAATCTGCCGTGGGGTCGTGTGTTTACACGTCACGACGAACGAGGGTTCTCAAATTAAGCAGGGCCTCCTTAATCTCGATACCGTGACGCACGAATTAGCGCGACAATTGCTCGATCTAATCGCGACCGCGGTTTCATGCCGGGTTCCAATTTATAACCGGTGCATATGACAGTTGCTCGCGGAAAATCGGGGAATCCGTCTCGATTCGTCGAAGGAAAAATTACGCCGAATCTCGTTACACCGACGGCGAAATCCGTGTTCAACGGGAAATCTCCATAGAAAACCGGAGAACATCTAGCGGGATTACACCGTGGAAACATTAATCCATGTCGGCGGCTTCGTAATGCTACTCATCCCGCCATTACCAACATCCACGCGAAAAAAAAAGAGAAACCCAGCACGAACGTAACATTGGCACGCGAAGATACGTTCGATCCTGTTGCATAATTCTGCGGAAATTTTAAAATTCTCCCGAAATCACGGCTCTAGTCTCTGAATCGGGTCCGCGTATAATAATTCACGTATAATAATCTGCATGTGTACATATTGTAACGTGGCACGCTGAAAATGGTACAAACGGGCATATCCATCTACCTGTGTACATATAATAATCCACATATGCATACATAATAATGTAGCGTATAGAAGATTGTATACATGAACATGTTCATATATCTATATATATACAATAATCCACATATGTACAAATAATAATATAGCACATGGAAAATGGCACAAACGAACGTATTAATATGTTACATCGTAAGTATAATATAAACAATCTAATATGTTTAACATGTACCGATTCGAGTTGGTAAATGAACACAAACTATAATAAATATAGTTGGTAAGTAAATTGTCTATTAAAAAATGTTGAGATACATGTAATTAGTGACGTGTATTAGTCAGAGGTTCGTAATAGAAAGCTGTAATTATCTCAAAACGCAAACTCCTGCCCAACCCCTTCAAGGCGATTCGATCCCTCCAGTGACAATCAATTCGACTGAATAAACCCAGCACGGATCGATCGATCGATCAATCGCGCTACACCCCAACAGATCCTTTAGAAAAAGAAAATCCGTATAATAGAAGAACAGCAGCCCTTCGCGAGGATACTGACAATACCAGGCCGGATGACTGGTGGAAGATCGATTAATCCATCGGTAGACTTCCGAACCGAGCTGTCACGCGTGGCAGGAATCGCGTTGGCTCGATAACGTTATCGACCCGCGATTCGTCCATGAAGGGGATGCGCTTGCGTGCATCCTGCGGGGGTGCGTGCATGCGGAAGTGCACGCATCGCTGGACGATTCGTGATTGCTCGCATATGCCGACGACTTGATGGCTCGTCTCGAACAAGCCCAATGGTAATTTAAGTTTTCCCGAATCGCGTCCGATCCCTGGATTCCGAAATTTCGGGATTCGCGCGTCCGGGAATTTGGAAGTTCGGGAATTTCGGGATGTAGAGGTTCGAGATGTTGGAGATGGAGTACATTGGGTTATTTGTATATTTAGGGGTTTAGGAATTTGAGAATTTGAAACAGTGGATATTTGGAGATGTTTGGTGATTTGGGAATTTAGGGATTTGGGAACGTAGAAATTTGGGAATTTGAAATGGCGAGGTTTGGGAATTTAAAAATTGAGGATTTAGGAATTTGAGAACTTGAAACTTGGAACTTTCGAACTTCGGAAATTTGGAAATTTAGAAACTTGAATCTCAGAAATGTGAGAATTGGGAAAATTCAGAATTTAAGGATTTCGGAATTTGAGAACTTGAAAGTTGGCACTTTGGAACTTTGGAAATTTGAAAATTTGCTAATTTGAGAATTTAGTGACATCGAAATGTGAAAATTTAGAGATATGAGAGAGTATAAATATTGAACCTCGAAAATGTGAGAATTACGAAATTTCAGAATTTAGGAATTTGGGAATGTACAACTGAAACCTCGAAAATTTGCAACGTCAAAATTTTTGAATCGTACGAATTTAAGAATTTCAATCTGTGGGTGCTCGAGAACAGAAATTTAATTAACCCCAATTTAGAAAATTTAATTTGGAAATCATCCTCGTTTCCGCCTAGGTGGCGACGTTCAAATTCAATGAAAAATAAAAGGGTTGATCTGCGCCGTTTGTTAGCTCGAGAGGGTGGTCGATGATTCTGTATGGAGAGACTCGAAAAAAATCAAAGGAGCCGCGTTCACGGGGTAAGTGCAACAATAAAAGCCAAAAGGGGGACGCTCGAGAGGGTGAACGGCCACCCCACGGTGTTTAATGTTTTATGCTCGTATATATCCGCGTCTAACTTCAGACAGGGGTGGAACTCTATCCAGCCACTGTTATATTTATCACTCTGTTCTCCCGTTACTTCCACCCTGTTATCGGTTAAATGGTTATTAAATGAATCGTTTTGAAACGACCGACCGCTCTCGTCGTGGCCACCTTTTTACGAGCTCGTTCATCTCGACGCGTTCTCGTGTCTTTTTGAATTAACTCGTCGCGATTCGTAATGTCCTTTTTAATCATGGATGAAGATTTTACATATTAATCGACACCCTTCCGGATAATCTTTCTTCGTTTCGTCGACACCTTAACAACGATTCGTAAATACAGGTGTTATCTGTTTCTCTGGTCACATATGTTACACGTCGTCGACGATCTATCAACGTTCAACTAATTAGCTGTGTTTGACTTGTCACAAAGAAATGGTAACCAGTGAAACAGTCGACTGGTTCATTCGGTGGTCCATTAAAATCTGAACAGTTTGAGAATTTGAATATACCGTGGACTGTATTAATGTTGATACAACGTCGGACTCGGTGGCAGAACATGAAAAATTGTCTCGCGGGTATAATTATCCGCAGCCAAGCGATTAATCATATCGAACGCGCAACTAAATCGTATAAAAAGGGACAAAAACCGGCATCGAAGACAAGAATGATTTAATCGTGGCCGGAATCATGGCTCCTGGGAGACTTCTATTTGACACTGTTCTATGAAAAATGGATTGCTCGGTGAGGGACAGCGGTTCAGCGAACGGGTCACCGTGTCTGACACTGTTCGATCATTTATCAGGGAACACGTAGAAGCCACGTCAAGGAAACATGTTCAAATATGTTACGTTCGATACGCGCAAACGAAGAACGCGAATCCAGCGAATTTGCATGCATATTATGGTCGAGAAAGGGTGCCAGCTCGATCGTACATCGCGAAATAAAAGGGGGAGATCTGATCGGAACCTAAATCGAAATTGATTTTACCATTTTGCCGCGTTCTCATTACCGCGAAGCGACAGAGCCTCCAGCAAATCGCCAGAACCACCCCCTCAATTGATCCACCCTTGTCCTTAATGCAAAACCGATTACCGAAAGTGGCCCCAGAATAAGGAATGTAATTTCTTCCAACATCGAAACTCCGTATCGTTCTTTTAAATTGGATCCTTTCGTTTCCTTCTGATGAACCATTCGCTTTTGATCGTTTCATCTTTGTTACGCGTTTCACTTTGACTCGCATATGCTACAAAACGCGAGATAATCAACGATACAATATGGAGGTCCATCGTGCAGTTTAACGCGTGATTTTCTAACGTATGGCGATATAACGCATAGAAGTTCAATGCATGGTGATATAACCCTTGGTCATACAACGTGAACCATTGAAATATTAGGCAAGACACAAAACACATCAGTATAATAATACATATGTACATATATCACGTAAGAATGATGCATGTACCAGTACAATAATACGTACATATACACACATGTACATATACATACACATACGTGTATATCACATAAATAATAAAATATATACCAGTATAATAATACATATATCACTTGAAAAATGAACAAAGATTTCCTATTTATTACAATGTGAAAACATGTATTTAGAGAATTTGTGTAACATGTGGTATGGTAAGCGATTATTATTTTACATCGCCCCCCAAGTTTAACAAAAGGAAAAAAGGGGAAGAAGGTTTCGTGACGTTATCAAGAGGACTCGACCGTTTAATTCCCGGTTGAAACGTTCGCGTTAGATGCTAGTAAAACAACAGCCATCCCCCGTTTCATTTAGGAAATGGCCGCGAAGTAGGACGTGCCAGACGGAACACAGCTTTCCGCGAACCGGTGTATCGTTTTCTCGTAGTTAAATTCCGGCCTCGCTTTTCTTGCCGGTAGCTCATGAGATGGCAATTTTCCAATTCGTTTGCCGAGGCTCGTAGTCCGCTTGATTACGCTCTCAGCTTGAACGTTTCAATCCTCGATTCTTCGTGAATGGCTGCGCGTCGATTTCCCCGTCGATTGCGACACGATTTTTCCGTATCATCGAACGTTAATTCCATAGCCGTCGAGGGAGACGCTTAACGTTCTCTTCCGTCAAACGACACGTTCACTCGCCCAGCGACTATGTCTCGAATCCTCGGTTTCCTGAATAACCAAATTTTCCACAAATTGAACATTCGCAAACTGTCGTATCACGCGACGTCGACGCAAACGAGCGAACGCGATTTCTCGAGTCGTATTTTCCAGGAGAAAAATATCGACCGCAAGAATCGACCATGGTCGATAAAAATTTGATTTGTAAATTGAGTTCGAAGATGATTCGAGCGTAGATATTTATTAGTTGAAAGGATCGAACAAGATCCAGCTAAAGGTTCAGTGGGGTCACCAAGTCTGAAAATTAACTCTTTTCACTCGAACGGCGACTTACATTCATTTGTTATAATGTAGGTATAGAACAATTGGAACAAATATTTTCTAAATAAACCTACAGTGTTATATTCGTGATGTTCAACATATTGAAATGGGCAACAGTGGCAATTAACACTAGCTTTACGGAACCCACAAAAATGGCGGATTTTACATTTCCTATTTTAAATCACAAAAATTAGTAAGCAGCTGCGGTCAAAGTGTAGCTTATCCTTCGTCGAAATAAACCATTGCGTGAGTTAGTTTTCGTATTATCCACTATGTACTTATACTTATACCTTAGTTTCAATTCAAATGTAAATGTTCAGTGGCTGAATGTGTAGCGTCTCGAACTACAAGTCTGAGATACCTCAGTTCGATCTCAAATCGACTCATTTTTCGTTCGATTTTCGGAGTTCGCACTTTTCCCGTATTTCTACGATTCTTTGAGTTGCGACAAGGTTACAGAATATACAGAAACGAAAGATCGTTCGAGAATAAAAGGAAAAGACGCATTCTAGGATCGTTGTAGCTGCAACGACGGGATTCTCGCGATCGCGAAGCGTAATTGGCGAACCGTGTTATTTTCCGCTCGCGAATCCGTTCGTATTCTGGTCGGCTCGCGTTTTCGCCCTTATCGTCGTCGCTCGTTTCAAGATCGAACCCCGGTTTTCTTATCTGGCCGAGCTCGTGCAAACACGATCCGAGAAAACTGACGAACCCGTAGGATACCGCCTCCTCGTTCTCTGCTCCCACGAATCTCTTATCGGGAAGACTCTCTCTCGATGCTCTTAACTCGTTCGCGGTCCAACTTCGTTCGATGTCGATGCTCTATCGTCGCGTCGGGGGAGATCGAACATTCTCGCTATCTGTCTTCGCCAAGAAACCTTCTCCTCGGGAAAATTATTGTCTCCCCCCCCCGACCCTTCGTTCACCCATTGTTCCGTCGCGCATTGACCCAGTGGTCGAGAAGGATTTCGTGCGAGCGTCTCGTTGCTTTCAGATATATTTCCTTCGAGCGGAAGTGGCTTGTTTTCCTTCAGCAAGGAAAAAGCACCCGAGGAGAATGACGGGAATTCTGCGATGCGATGCTCCCGTTGTGTAGAAACGTATAAGCAAAACGATCGCTGACGATACTCGAACGGGAGAGTACGGTTGTATATTTCAGCCGGAATACCGAACGATCATTCCGATAGAAACCTTTTATCTCATATCGTAAAGGAACCTGTTCCTCGTGTGCGATAGTCGACACTATTTTTTTATTTGTACACCTCGATACTTCGCTTTTCGTCTTCGGTAAAGCGTTTTCAATTTCATTTGCCAATTTTCAAGTTCGGAATTTCGAAACTTTCTACCTTCGAATTTACAAATCTTCAAGTTTCAAATTTGATTATTTTCAATATTCAAATTTGGTTATTCTCAATGTTCAAACTTGGTCATTTTCAAGTTTCAAATTTGGTCATTTTCAAGCTTCCAATTTGGTAATTTGTAAACTTCGCATTTGGGTGTTTGCAAGTTTTTGAATTTGATTATTTTCAAGGTTCGAATTGGCCATTTTCAAGCTTCAAATTTTGAAATTTGTAAACTTCAAATTTGATCTCTTTCGATCTTCAAATATGGTTATTCTCAACCTTCAAAATTAGTCATTTTCAAGTTTGAAATTTGGTCATTTTTAAGCTTCGAATTTAGAAATTTGCAAACTTCAAATTTGGAGATTCTCAAGCTTCGAATTTGGCAAATTTCAAGGTTGAAGTTCGGTAATTTTCTGAATCGAAATGTCGGATTCGTTTCTTAGCGTTCGCGTGTTTCGAGACACTCGGTATGTTGATCGTTGAAGCTAATGGGAGGTGGCAAAAGATACAATTAATTAGAAGGACGAAGGGACCGACTATAAGGATACGGGATATCGCGGCCCTTGTTTCGATATGATTCTCGAAAGGTCCAGGACCAGGTCCCGGATGTCGTTTTAATCCAGACTCGTTTTCAATATATGCGGCATGTATTATTCAAGCGACCGGTAACGACGCGAGCCGACGAGTATCGGTGCGTATATGGTCCTGCTATTAAAATACATCACGAAACTCTTCGACTCGATGCAGCTTTTCGGACGACTTCGTTTGCTCGTAAGAATGGACTCCATCAGATACCTTAATCGATACGACTTCGAAAACTCGAAAAGAAAGATCTTCCACGACGATTTTCGTGAAGAACAAAAATCGTTCTTATACCATTTATTTGAACTTTATTTAAAATTCATAAGCGATAACTATGTTTGGAAACGTTCCCCTTTAAACTCCATTTAATCTCTTGACATATTTTCGCGAGAGCGACACGTGTCGCACTTCAACCACGATAAATCTCACTGAAAATTTTAACACGCTTCAATTTGTGCTTTTTTATATGCTTTCAGTTCGAGTCCAGTTATCACGTGCATAATCAAGAATTGCTGAATACAGAATTGACATAATATTTTAACTTACTTTTGTTATTTTAATGTTGTAGGTATGATTAGTTCTGACTGATGCATCTGACAAATAAATTATAAGGCAACGGGTTAATATATGATCAGGGATGCGGAGCTTCAAATGAAACGTATAATAAACATTTTTTAATAATAATACTCGAGATATGTAGATTGTCTGACTGTTATACTATTATACAATTACAATTCACATATGCTATTATTAAATCAAAAGAGCACATACGTCGCACGCTGAACTTTCCGTTCCATTTGCAATTCTTGTAGTAGGGTGTTGTAAGATATCAACCACGTGTTCCTGAAACAAGTTTTTAAAAATTGAACTTAATGCTTCATCTTATGCATCCTAAACCTTCCCTCCATAATTATGTTCTTTGTGATACCCTATCAATTATGAACCATGCGTTCGAAGCAAAATATCATAAAGATGTGGAGTCAGTGCAAAGTATGACTAAAATCTTATTGCTTTGTCTTATACATCCAGAACCTTTTCTTCGTAATTATGATCGTGATATCCTGTCAGTTATGAACTATGCATTCGAAGCAAAAATTTCAATCATAGAATGTGGAGCCAGTGCAAAATGTGACTAAAAATTTATCGCTTCTTGTGCATCCTAAACCTTTCATCCATAATTATCATTTCCGTGATATCATGTAAATTATGCACAATGCATTCAAAACAATTACTTCAATCATAAATTGTGGAGCCAGTGCAAAATGTGACAAAAAACTTATCGCTTCATCTTGCGCATCCTAAACCTTTCATTCCTCATTATCATTTTCGCGATATCGTGTAAATTGTGAACCACACGTTCGAAGCAAAAGTATAATAAAGAGAGTCGAATGTGACTGAAAGTCATTCCGACATGTAACGTAAAAAAATATTTCGGTACGATGTTCCCCGAAGTTCGAAATTGAAAAGCGATATTGTCGATAAGTATCGAGAGGCCCGAAGTATTTACGTATCGATCCGATGTCTCTATTACGACGTTAAAAAGGCAAAGGCCATCGGTTCCGATATTGGCCCGATCGAAGACACGTCAGCGTCGACAGGGCGCAGCCCTAACCGGAACACGAGATATCGGTCGGATCCTGGCGACATAGTCGACTCCTCCTCGCGTTCTCGATCCTCTTGTAACCGCGATGCTCCTCGCCGCCCACGCAGCACGCTCGAGCACGGCCTTATGTTATGCTAATAACACCGACGAGGCGAACATCGGCCCCCGATACCGGCTCCGGATAAGATAAGCCGAATCTTCGAGCGGGCCCAGGCCGTAATTAAGGCGTCCCCACGCCGGATTTCGAGCGGATTTCTTCGCGCGTTTTCTTCGAAAGCCATCTTTTCGCGAACGGTCCGCGTCGAGATATCTTAATCGACGCCATTTCCCCGACACCGAGGGCTACGACGTGGAATCCGAAAGATGGAACTTCCGGAATGCGTTCCAGGCTTAATTAAAGACTTGATCCGGCTAATTATCGTTACGCGTTCTCGCCGGCTCGACGGAATACCACGATAGGGCGGTTAGCGACCGTTTCGCGAGGATCACGACGGATTTTCGGGCCGAGTCCCGGCTCGCGAAAATCCGACAGCCTTTCACGAATTTTCGGACTTTCCCGCTCTTTTAATGCAGATTGAAACGAATCGTCGGGAAGCGGGCTTGATACTTCACTCGCACGTTCGATGGTCGATTCAATTGCATCTACTTGCGCGGGATTATTTTTATAATCTGACGTGGATACACGTGGGATTAATGCTCGTCGAAGAGACGGCGAACACGGTCGTGTACGCTCAGATGTTCGAATTTAGTGTTTCAGAAATTCAGAAATTCAGAAAGACAAGAGTTGTTTACTGTTCCCTTAAAAACATGATGTCCGATTTTCTCCTACATCGTTTAATAAACGTGGTCCAGCTAAAGTAAATAAAAATTTATAAAGACACGCAGTGTGTCGCATATATTTACGTAACACAGTGAACTGTGTACATAACACATATCGTTTTATACTCTGCTTTCGTTACTTAATACAAAATTAGGATTAACAAAAATTTATAAAGATGAACAGTGCCCATGCTGTTAAAATAAAACATAACATGCCTCGATTTGTACCGTCCCATCACTTAATATTTACAAGATTAAAGAAAAATTCCACGCGTTCACAGAATTTTTATAATATCGACGCCCCGGGGGAAGGAACAATCTTCGTTATCGCCGAGCACGGAACATCAAACGTGAAAATTCGAGCACCGCCGTTTCCATCTTCCTCGATTTCGACCCTCATTTATCAAACTCGCGCATCACCGTCCATGATTTCCGGCGTCACGCACGCCACAGTTACAGGGGCTCGTGATTTTTCCCTATCCGCGAGCGAATAAAAGAAACTCCACGAAACTCTTTCGATTCCGTGACGGGTCACGATACCGGCGGGCGGTCTCGCAAAAATTCGACCGATCCGTTCGGCGATCCAGCGAGTCTAAATTTCCGGTCTGACCGACGCCGGCAACCGGTCGTCAAAAGCGGGAAGAGGCGAACCGGTATTGTACGTGGGTGGTACCAGACCCCGTGAACTTTCCACCATAGAAACAGAGAAACGATCTCTCTTACCCGTCGACTTCCTTTCTTTCGGTCGCATGAGTTATAGAAACGGTTTGCGGTATCGCTTCGTCGTTTCGTACCGGCGTTGCATAGACGCTCCTCTATATATATACAATATATATATACATATATATATATTCCGGCAATATTGCATCGATATTGCTCCCTGTCTCTCGTGTTTCTGAACCCCTTCGTCCCTTCCGTGCCGCGTTACGTGCTCTCCTGTTTCGTCGTTTCTTTTCTCTGCGGTCGCTCGATGACTCGTCGCGAACACCACCTTGCTGCTCCTTGGAAATTCTCCGCGAATTTTCGACGTACCTGTCCCGCTCCTGCATCGAAATCGTCCTCTTGCTGTTTCGTCGAAACGACGGTAACGTTACGTCGCGGAAGAACTCTCGCCTCCATGGCGCTTCGGAACTTCATCGGAACGAGGTCGGAAAACTTAATCGTCAAGAAAAGAACAGAATTATTCCCTTAAATATGGTTGAGGTTACCGTTTAGAACGGTACTGCGATAGTATAATAGAACCATATATAATATAATGAAACAGTGTAATAATTGAACGATACTTGAATAGTGTATTGCAATAGGGATGAATGCTTAAAAAACACATTTTGAATTTATCGTAAGAATTGAACAAATGAAAATATGTATACACAATCAATCTATTTATCCGAATAACATATATGATCCAAACGAAATGCGACATCTTACTATTCTAATAGTTATAATCCGATTATATTAGGTTCCATAAGTTTCCCCCTTGTTTGACAAAAATCAATGCACAAAATTTATTAACACATTTACCGTTGATTATATTATCATTATATCAGGATGTCCCACGAAACAGTGAAAGAGCGAAATAAAATAGCAAATGATAGCAGAGTAATGTAATGGAAAAGGGGGACAATTGAATATACTTCGGAGAAGACGGCCCGTGCCTCCATACATCCCCATTTCGAGGTGTAATGTGATCCAGTGAAAGACGAGTCATCAATAATTACCAAGAACGTGGTCAGAGTACAGGACGAATCGATTTTCCTCACGGCCTACGTCCGAAATAAATTCGTGGTTAACGTTTGTGCCGTTGCTTCGGACGAGGGTTGCCGACCCTGCCAACAACCGGGGAGGTGGGAAGGGGACGGTGACGGGGTCGTCGATGGTCCGACATTCTATTTACTCTGGAGACGTCGATATTATGCAATCGATGGTGGTCCCGTGTCTTGGCTAGCTCGACCGAAACCACCCCCGCAACGTGTTTTTCTATGTTTATTTGCCCGTCGCTTAACCCCTTCGTCGGTCAGATTTGAATTCGTATTTTTTTTTTCTCCTGCATATTTCCACGGTCGTCGATCGGATTCCCGTTAGTGTCGTCACCGCGATTTTTTCTCTTCCGTTGAATAATCGTTGAGGAAACTCCGCTTGAAATTCAAATTATTCTCTTAAGGATACGAGAGACATTCGACGAAAGTTGTAAAATATAGTATGTTTTTACTGTACGTCGTAAAAAGAGAACTGCGTTTGTCGCTCGGTGGATGTCGTACAAAATGTACTAGTTGCGAATTGTGCATGCGTTTTACGGCTCGAGAAATCTGAAATTGCAATCTGGATGTAAAACAACGAGCGTTGCGGTTTCGGGTGCTTTCACGGTTAATAACCAGGTCGATATCGTTATTTAAAATAATAACGCAACGATTATGAGAGATCTCTGTTTGGATTACGAGGTTCGTTCTCGTAATTTCGTTTTCTGGCGATCGAAGATTCTGATTTACGACACGTTTCTTCGAGAACGATGCTCGCGGAATCTTCAACAGAAGTAGCATCGTTTCAGCGATGTTGTACAAGAAACCGGCATCCGTGTTAATCCGATTCCTTTATCGCTTCGAATTCGTTTTTCCCTCATGATCGATGTATACCATCGAGTTGCTTAATACATCTTCATACATCAAAACACTATCCGTGGAGAGCAAACTTTCATTTGTAACTTTCGAACATCATACGGGGTTGCCGCTTGCAAATTGAATCTCGAAAATCTGCTTTGAGAGCTCCACCGACTTCTACGAGTTCTTAATATTAATACGAAGTGAGTTACAAGGGAAATATGACGCAACTGGTATTTTAGGTTTATGAATGTTTCGTAATTGAGGAAAGAGAAGATGGGATTTGAGGATACAAATTTTCAATAAGAAGATTTTTAAGTCAACAGGTTTTTATTCTGAAATTTCTACCTTCGTGAACATTAAAAATCTCAGGTTCACAATATTTAGAAATATCTGATTCTACTGGTCTCTAAATCTTCGAATTCTCAAATTTCCAAGTTTTCAAATATTCAATTACTCACCCCAATTTTTCATAGTTTGGAATTTTTCATTCTCCGCGTCTTCAAATTTCTAACTTTTCCAATTTTCCAAATTTCTAAATTTCCAAATCCCTGGATACTCAACTCAATTTTTCACAATTCGCAATTTATAATTTTTCACACTCTCAAATTTTCAAATTTCCAAATCCCCAAATACTCGACTCAATTTTTCACGTATCATAATTACTAATTCTCCGCATGTTCAAATTCTCAAATTTCCGAGTCTATAAATCCCGAAGTTCCTAAATTCGCGACCCGACAAATCCCGGAATCCCCGAAGATCCGAGAGGAACGATCGAAAAAGCGGGCAGAACGCAACGGATTCGCGGAAAACCCGAAATTTTCGTTCGTTCTCGCGTCCGAATTTTCGTCGACCACGGTTCCCGATCGAAATTTCAGCCGGTCGACGCTTCTAATCGCGCGTGAAACCGCGCTGAGCGTGCTCGATCCCGTGGCTATGCAAAAAAGCTGCGGCCAGCCGTGATCCAGTTCGCAAACGAATTGGAAAACGATCATCGTACACGGTGCTCGAGCTGTCACGACTGAAAATGGCGACCTTTTCATGCAAAGAACCTCGTCGAAGCCTCTAGTTTACATAACGCCGCTTTTACCGAAATCGCCCGCTCGTTTCGCAATTTTCTTCGCGGAAATCACCCGTTTTCACGTTCGGCCTCGTTCCACGGACTCGATGACCTAAATGCGGCCGTGGACATTAAAATATCAAAGGATTCCCGACCCGTACGTAAACAGAACGCATTGAAACGTTCTCGTTAAACGGCGAATCTTCGACGGGAAATGAATCGACGGATGAATCGGGCGAAATCAATTTTTTCGCGCACACTCGCCAATACCTGATCGAAACTATTCTCCATATTTCGTGTTCCAGGCTACACTCCTCGAATAACTTATATCCGTACCTGATTCATTGCATTCCTTCGTGCCTATAATTTCATCATCCTTTTGTACAATCAACAATATATATTCATACCCTTTGTTGACTGTTGATCTTCTCATATGATCAAGGATTTACTGATATGTACGTATTTATATGATCTATTGACTGTCCGTCTTTTCGTGTGGTCAAGAAGTAACTGTTATATATCTACATATATGATTTGTTCATTGTCGATCTTTTTATATGATGAAGAAGTACCTGTTATATGTATATGCATATATGATTCTTCCAGGGTCGATGTTTTTAGATGATGAAGAAGTACCTGTTATATGTATATGTACATATGATTCGTCCATTGTCGATCTTTTTATATGATGAAGAAGTACCTGTTATGTGTATATACATATATGTATGATTTGTCCACTGTCGATTTTTTTATACGATCAAAAAGTAGCTGTTATATGATATATTTATATGAATTGATCACTGTCAACCCTCACATGGTGAAGAAGTAACTGTTATATGTACATATATATGTATATATATGATTCGTTCACTGTCGATTATTTTTTATATGATCAGGAAGTAACAGTTGCATATTAGTACGATCAAAAAATAATTGCGAGGCACTCAACGCCCGTTCGTGTTTTCGGCATAAAATATGAGGAAGGCGAGTCGAAGTCAATCTTATCGGACTTCGATTTCAACGTACATTATATGACAGCGACACGATTCGCGGCGGCGAATCGTGATCGCGATGTCGGAACGATAAGTCGGACGAAGTTGGCCCTTTGTCGCATTCGGGCACGACGACCCTCAAATGCCGGTTTATTAAAGAAACGCAGCTTATCGGGGAACGACAGCGCGATACCGGGCAACGGGAACACGAGAATCAGCCTTAATACCGTACTTACACGGAGCAACGTCGCGTACAGCGAATCGATGATAACATCCGACAAGTTCCCGTCGAGTCGACGGGACGGGAACAGGTCGCGTTAATTTTATTCGAGATAAACCCGGTGTCGGAAGGTGCGACACCCAAGGATCCACGGCCGAAAATTTATTTACCGGCTGTACGTAGCCGCGAACGTGATCTCTGGCCGATGTCGCGTCAACCCGGCCGATCATTACGATCCATCAAGAGACCGGAAGACGCGACGACGACCGCTATATTGCGTCAAATTCGTTTATGATTGTCATCTGTCAAATCGGCCGAGGAACACGGCCCCGTGGTGGACCAGCCACGCGGAAACCAACGAATCTACACCGGCTCCACGTCATCCTTCCTGCGGCTTCGGTCCGTTCTAATTAACTTGGTTAACTGATCGACTCGACCTTCCTTTTCGCACGCGATCGATGCTTCGTGCCAAATTTTTTAATCGTTATTTGTCACTTTCTTTGATCGCGTTGGTGCTTGAATTTTTATAGGTCGTTAATTCTATTCATTTACTTCGTTACCGACTGGATCGTGATTCCCGCATCTTCACATCTTTATGTCTTTATACGATATCTATTTCTCTCATCTCCGTATTCTGAAATTCCTGCATTTTTCGGTTCATACGTCTGTGTACCCTGAAGGCTCTACATACTCAAGTTCCTATATCTTGCAGTACATTCTTAACCCTTTGCGCTCGAAAGGTGACTCACTCATCACTTTGATTGATACTGAACCTTGGAATGGGTATTTTTTGACTGTGACGTTACATTATTACAATAAAATTGAAATATAATGTTAAAAACGTAATATATAAATATTATATTGTAAACATGATATACAAACATAATATTATAAACATAATATTACTCAATATTATACATATATTACAAACGTATTGACATAACTAATAATTGCATTTAATAATAGAGTAGTCTAATAATAGTAAAAATACTTTCGAGTCCAAAATGTTAATCCCTCGTCCACAGTTATAATCTCTAATAATATTAATGTCTAATATACCAATCTGCGGTTGATGTATGATGGAAATATATTTCTGTGTATGATATCTAAACATTTTATATTTCTGCGCCTCTGATTGAAATACATTTACATTTCTATACCTAACAACATAAACCCACCTCATATAAAAATATTGTTTATTAAACCACTATTAGGAGCTGAAGTTAGCGATCAATCGAGAACAACGAAAGAAATAATTAAACGATGTTTGGTGCAACTTACTGGCGTTAAAATGGTTTTCGCATAAAATTTCATTTAACTCCTACATAGATCCTTTGAGAGTCCGTTTTACTCGCAATAGAAGCTATCGGGGATTCATTCGAGGATCCCGAAACGTGTCGTGATCCTCTCGTTCGAGCGATTTTATCCTCGCGCGTGTCCCGACGTACCACGTTCGCTATATTAGAGCCTCGTCCTCGTGACTTTTACGATCGCTCATTCTTTCCCCACAAATGTAGCGACACTAACTGCTCTCGTCATTCCTTTCTTTTTTTTATTTTTTATACTGTTCCTCGACTCGCACCGTGACTTTTATGTCGCGAGTTTAAATATATGGGTCGATTATTCTTCACCGTTGCGTGGACGAAACTTTTTCGAAAAAGGGACCCCATTAAAGTGGAGCGCGCGTTGATTTCGTGGCTCGTGTTCGCCTAACTACGAACGCGTTCGTATTCCCCCCGTTAATGCTACTAAGGACGTTTTACGTATGTTGCAGTATTCAAAGAATCGAACGACGTCGTGTCTTCAGCGTTGCCATCAAATATCACAGAATTTATCAATTCGCCCATTTAATTGAAGTTATGAATTAACCGATAGAAATAAATGAACGATAGAGCATTTATCTATAAACATAAACATATACATACATACATATGAACGTATGAAGACATATGTAATTAAAGTTAAGAACAAATGAATGAATCAAAGAACATTAATTAATAAACGTACATAAACATATCCATGTATACATATAAGCATATGAATACATACATATATGATTGAGGATAAGAACAAATAAATGAACGAAAGAGCATTTATCTATAAACGTATATCTATATACAGTCGTGGACAAAATTAAGTGGACAGGTATCATAAATAACAAAAGGTTAATTTAATTTAACTAATAATGCCTATAAATCAAAACTTTATTGCACAATTATATACATTAAATAAATAAATGTTTTTTCAAAAACATTTCAGCTTCTGAATTTAAAATTCATTTAAAACATTGTAATAAAACAAGAAATTTTTTTACATTTCTACAATGTCCACTTAATTTTGTCCATGAGTATATATATATATATATGCATCAACCCTCGTTATCCGCGGGAAAATGTAAACCGACACTCGAATAGCGTTACACGCGAGCATGACCGAAATAAATTCGGCCAAGTGTTCGAGCAAACGTCCCCGACGGGTTCGCGTCTCGCGCGATCCTTTTAAAAAGTTCGAGATCGCTCGGGAACACGCGAACTTTCGGTCGTCCCGAAGTCGTTTTATCGGTTCTCGTTAAAGAGATTCCGTGAGACGGGATCGAACGAGGAATATGTTTGTCCCTTTCCATTCGGCGCGCTCCAGCGACTGGAACCGCATGCAATTCCGCACGATTCGATGTTAGATAGCTTGTGTACTCGCGATTTCGAGTTAACGTATCCCAGATAATATTAGGTTGTCCCGTAAGTTTCTTCCCTCTTTAAACTACCATGAGAGTCTCTTTTACATTCAGTCTATGCAATTAAAATTCTCAAAAACATAGAAGGTTCGTAACAATATTCACTCGATACTACTAGCTATTCAAAGGGCTTCAAGTCCAACTCTTCCACCCATCTTTATCAGTCCATCTTCACCGAGGTGATTTCGGAAGAGCATGTTGCTCCACAAAACAGATTCTCTCAAAACTTTAAAAGGAACAATCGATGCGAAAACGATCATGAAGGGCGAAAAATATTCTATGGCTTCATGAACTTATTCTTGCTACGGGTCAGTTCAGAATCTTGTAGAATGACTAAGGCCACTTACAGTATAAAAACTCTAAACTGTTTTATAATATACCCTGCAATAAATGAAAACTGACGATCAATTTGGTTTACAACGCGCTTATTTTCTCGGCTTGAAAAATCACTGAAATAATAATTTGCTCCTTAACAGTCACCTTCATATTATAGAAGCGTTCATTATATGTGATGCCGTATAACGCAAGGGTTTAAAGGCTCTCCATCGTTCGCGTAAAAAGAAATAGCACGAATATTCTACAAACGACACGTAGGTAACTAAAGGGGGGTGCACTTTTCTCGGATATCCGGCGGAAGCGTGTTGTTTGTTCGTAATATTTCTTTCATACCCGTGAAGCGTTCAAAGTTTATTTCTGGTTCCTTTTCGAGCGGCGCTGTTTGACAAAATGTGTTTTCCGTGTAGCGGTTACTTTCTGTTGGCGCGTTTCGCAGAATGGCGCGGGTTGTTTTATTTAGAGCTCGGCCCTGCGGTGGCCTAAATGTAATTTCTCCCCGGAAGGATTATTTGAAAAATTGAACGAGTCATTGTGCGCGGCCGGGTATTCGGAACAACTTGAATATTGTCTCGGGCCGGGCAACTCGGGAGATTGAATCGAATAGGTGGGATTTTTTATTGAAAGCATTTTTTTTTTTTTTTGTTTTTATTGGAACCATTCGCTTTGAAATTGCTTCGACTTGGCGTAGAAAGCAATCGCGATGTAAAAAAAGAAGAAAAGTCGATTCTCAACGCGAGAGACGGTGAAACATTGAACAGCCAACAGGGTCGAGCGTTGTGCCGTGCATTATTAGCGAAATTAGACGTGTATTATTCATTCTTGCCGGCGTGCACAATTATACGCGGAACACGTCGCGCGCGCCTCGCGTTTTTTAAATGAGAATTTTCACCGACAAACAGCCCCACATTCCGTTAAGTTACATTATTTACACGCGGACGGTTGCACGCGTTTTCCTCGAACGGCAAACAACGGAGGAAAGAATAATTTTCATAGCGGCCTCGAAACCCGCTAATAATCTCGCGAAACTCGTAGAACGCCGTTGAAACACGGATACACGATGTATTCCTTCGACATTTTAAACCGCTCGATTTCACGATATTCGCCCTTTTAGGTGGTTTTAACTGTGCTGGATCGAGCTGATTATTTAGCGATCAAATGGTGCGAATTAACGCGATAACTGTGTGAGGAATAGTGATAGGGATAGTATACATTAACACTAATAGAAATATATATAGATTGAGCAATGTACAGGGTGCACAATGGTACACAATAAAAAAAGTGGTGACTCAACATGAAAAAGTAAGTCGAAGATATGGAATAAAAATTTTGTATGTTAGGCTTCTTTTCTGAGAAAATTGATTTTGCTGTCGTGTGCTATACCATGATTTTCCATTAGATCCTTACATTTTAAGATAAGTTGAGAACGTAACAATTTGTGCAAAATTGGTGTCTCTTCATAAACAATGACATGTTTAAACATTTAAATGCTTAAGAAGTAGATGATCATTGTATTCGAAGAATCTATACAATCTTTTGATATAAACCGAATTTTAGTATCTTTTGCGGTTACCTCACAAAATTGGTCCGAATTTAGAAGATGTGCTTTTTCTTCAAAATCAAATTTCAAACACTGTAATAATCACTGACCGCATACTAGAACGTCGAGAAGAAGTTAAAATTGGTTGGACAAATTGTATGTCCATTCGAAA
This sequence comes from Coelioxys conoideus, assembly GCA_947623535.1. NCBI lineage: Eukaryota > Metazoa > Arthropoda > Insecta > Hymenoptera > Megachilidae > Coelioxys > Coelioxys conoideus. The sequence continues at coordinate 5,384,062 of OX392455.1, read as the reverse complement.
AGATATTGAATTAAAAATCACAGAAAAATATTGGGGGTTGAAATAAATGAATAGATGCACGTAATGTGCAGATTTGTACACATAAATTTAATTCTTACAAATTTACAATGTATTTATACAAAGTAGAAAATGTAAGGAAGAAAGTAAACGATTACGTATATATTATCTATACTTTTTTTATTTCTTGAAATGTCATATCACATGCCGGCAATCTTCGTCAAGGGGTAAAAAGACGCGATTTCAATTCCACCGCAGCCCCAGCCAACATCGGTCGCTAAAATATTGATCTTAAGTTTCTCCAGCGGCGTATTTCATTTCTAAGTTTAAGGCGTATTATGCGGGTATAATAGCGCACGTAGAATCTCCATCTTTGGTTTCGAAATGTTCTTTTACTTACCCTCGCCGCAACTTCACCGGTGGTTTGTTCGCAGCTACTCGAATAGAGATTGACGTTATGGGATCCTGGGATTTGAGTTTCACCGACTGTCACCGGTTTCCTTCGAAACAGACAGCCCCGAAAGCCATACAAGCGATGGGTGTTTCGGCGTTCTTCCCGGTTGAAACGGTATATCGCATGAATTTGCAATATGGCCGGTTTTCTTATGCGGGTCACGATTAAAAAGTAACCACTCCGCAGAGATGATATTATGCTCGAACCACTTGCAACCTCTTTTCCACGGCGGTGCCTCGCGTTCCTTTTTTCCGACCCCTCTCAAATTTTTATACAACCTAGATTTGCGTTTTCTTCGTCGAGAAGGTACTCGCACGGAAATACGGTATCAAACAAATGATAACACGGTGTAAAAAGCGTAAAATTGATTTCCGATGAAAACAGTCGCGATAACCGGGAAACGTCGGGAACGGGGTTACAAATGGACGAACACCGACGTGCACGAAAAACAATCCGGCACAATGTAGCTAGTTTCATCGTAAGATCATCCGACGGAGTAGCTCTTTGATCGTTCCTCGTGAAAAATGATTTTCGAACGAAATTACAGCCCGCTTTGGACAATGTCGTTCTCCGCTTTTGCTGAACGGTCAGCCTTTCTCCACGGCGTTAAGAACACACGTTAAGTGTTATTTCACCTGCTACAGCGACGAGCTAAGACTCGACCTAATTCGAGGCAATTTGTCTCGTAGTCAATTTACGTTTTTACCGTGGTCCCTGAGGAATCTACCCTTCCCTCCTGCGCGCCCTCCCGCTTGTTCCCTCCGACGCGTTTTATGAGTTTCAGGATCTCGTCCCGGTTATCTTCCCTGTTTCGCGCTAGCAGGTGTAGCAAGTTTTTTCATCACTCTTTTCGCAGCCAATCTCGGTTTCATTCTCTCTTCCATTTCGCGTATTCAAATGAATAACGGCAAGACGAATCATCGTTCCCATCTGTTTTGCCTCGGTACTCCGCATCGGTGATGCACAACTGCGCGAGGGCGACGTGCACCAAGATGCAATGCTGTTCGTCGACGACTTGCCAATTTTTCAATTTCAAAGTCGAAATTTTAGTACTTTTTCTGAAATTATGTTTTATAAACTTGCACTTTGAGGGATATGAAAGGGTTGAGATGATATTTAGACACAGTCTGTATGTATTATTTGTTGCATATATGTATATCCATACATACATGTATACATACATGCATACATATTATAACAAATTATATATATATATCATACATGTCATGAAACATATACATCATATTTAAACACATTCTGTATAATTTGTTGTAATATAAATGCATGTATGTACATATATGCACACACGTGCATATTAGAACGAATTATATGCACATACATACACACATGGAGATATATTACAACGAATTATGTCGACTGTTCCTTAATGCGATATATATGATGATACATACACATGTAACATGATGCATGTATGTATGCATGCAACGAATGTATCGCAGCGATTAATTAAATGTTTCAGATAGAACATTTCAATTCGGCAGAGAGTATCAAACATCGACTAGACTGAAGTGTCATAATGATCAATAATATGCAAATTGCAGTTTGTAAATCAAAATTCCTTCCTATAATATTCACTCATAATTGCCCACTGTTAACCGATCATCCCCTATCATTTGTCGATTAAATCCTATTTATCGACGCTAGCCTTCAACCCTCTCTTTCTCGCATTACACTGAATATTTTGATTAACATCGCGTGTAATTTATTTTTACACTCTAACGTCGAATCGATTACTTTGCAACAATTTTAACTATACTATCAGCAAATCCCATTTACAAATTTCCAATTTCAAAATACAAAATTTTTTAAGATTGTCTTCTTGAAATCCGATTTTCATCAATATAAAGAATTGATATGTGTATTAATTTGTTCCATCGTTCGTTCATGTATTTTTCAACTTCATTTTTACCTTCATTGCAATCGTGCATTCTACATCTGTATTTTTAGTATTAGATAACTTTCGACCAACATTTATGGTATTATACAGGCGATTTGAACACCATGAAACAGACAATATGGAAGATCAATAATAAGAGAAAAATAATTTTAAAAAAATTCATTGATATTTTCAAATGCATGGTTTTACTTTCGAGTGCAAAGGGTTGAACCTTTAATAAGTACACCTACGATTAAAAATGTTCAAATTTAAAAACTTGAAAACCTGAAAATCCAGGAGTTTGCATAGAAATTTTACGCGAGACATATCACGCCTCGAGAATAGCCGCCCGCCGCTCCGAGCTGCAAAGCAAATTCCGTAAGAGCGTAAATGAATCTTTCAGCTTCTCTCGTCGTCGTCGCGCGAGGATTCTTCGTATCCCGCGTGGTGGGACGAGGAAGAAGGACGAAAAAAGGCCGACGGAAACGCGAGTCCAGGCGTCGTTCGCGTTTTCCGCGAGGAGAAGGCGAGCTGCACGCACACGCGCGATCACGCTCGGGTCGACCAGGCGTGCACGAGCATCGAGGAGTCGCACGTACGCGTACCGCGATGGCAAATGCATAATACATGATCGCGGCGCGCTGCAGGCGGTCATGTTTAAGGATGTGTACGGAATATAACGTTTCCGGACTTTCCTTTTTCACGAAAACGAGATTAGAGATTGGCGCGGCCGTGTTTCTGCGCGATCCAGCGCGCATCACCCTCCAGCAATTTTTTCCGTGAAACGAGCCGCGTCCTCTGCCGTAGCCACCCTTCTTCAGACGATCTCGCTTTCGTTAGCTATTTCCCTCAACATGTATGTTTTTGAGATTCTTAATTGTATAGAATAAATGTTAAAGAGAATCGTATCGTAGTTTAATGTTTTGAGAGAATCTGTATTGTGGAGCAACATGTTCTTGCGAAATCACCTCGGTGAAGGTAGACTGATGAACATGCGTGGAGTAGGTTGACTTATGAAGCCCTTTGAATTTACCCAAACGTGCTGAAGTCAAAGAAACAAGTTAGCAATAGTAATTCGCGAAGAAGCAACAATTAACACTAAAAAGAACGAAAAATACTCAATATCTTCATAAACTCATCCTCGCTACGGGTCAGTTCAGAATCTTTTAGAATGACTAAGGCCGCATACGGTACAAAATTTTCCCCGAGCAATTTTCCCCGTGAAACGAGCCGCATCCTCCACCAGAGCCACCCTTCTTCATACGATCTCGCTTTCGTTAGCTATTTTCCTCGGCACGTATGCGAGCAACGTACACCCCTGAACGAGATCCTCGATGCAGCATGACGCTCTCCCGCGAAGGGCGATGATGGATCTTCCGGATCCTGCTGACTGGAAACCGAAAGAAAGGGCATCGACGTGTCGCTCACCTTTTGCTCTCTGCGGTCGAAAGATTTGGACAGCGTGCCACGGAAATTGCACGTCGGGGATGGAGATGAAAATTTGTAACGCGATGGATGATGCAGTGAATTATTCATGCGTGCGGAATTGAAACGCGAGCACCGTGTTTTATTTAACGAGATTGTTGCGTGTTCTGAAACTGCCTCTAGAATTCGGTGAAACATCACCGACGTGATTCTAAGTTAGGTTACGTTCTTCTGCGACTGCAAAACGGATAGAGTGAAAACCCAGGAATTGGCGAGTTGGTATTAACCCTTCGCACTTCCCTCTGAGAGGACAGTGAAATTTATTAGCGATTATTGGTAATCAACTTGTTTCAACTTTTTTAGAAATGCAAGTTTCCTTAACGTTTTCTATTACAATACTTTACTTTTTACACAACTACTACCACATAATATGGGAGTTCGTGAATGCACATTTTCACGCGAACGAACGCAGTGAGAGGTCATAATAACATGAATAATATATGATGTAATATAAACAATATAACAGGATGAGTAAAATAAGTAAACAGCAAATACCCCATTTCAATGAGTAATTATATAAATTTTTCAGAAAACTGCAAAGAACTTGCGATTTTGGTTGAACTGAAGTTTGAAACGATTATTTTTACATAATATACAGCCTCTTTACAGAATCAGATTGAAAACAAATTTTTTTAACGAGCAAGACATTCTAACATGTATATGCATGTGTAACTTGGTAATTTTAGTTGCCTGTTTCCTAATTCGATTTCATAACCCAGGGGTGTTAAATTGAATCGAGATAAAATCCTACGTCATATAATATCGTTTATGAGTTTCGTGTAACTTCATTTTCTACTTGAAACTTGGAATGATCTTAGATTCGCAGTACATGTTTCACATAACTTATTCGAGCCATTTTTCAACGCTACTCGGAGAATTCTGAAGTGTATCCACTGTTAACTCGTACGGATACAATTTGGTCTTCTCGTCACGGTATTTCCACGTTTATTGCGCGAACAGTTTTTACACAACCGCCACGATCCTTCGAGGATTTAAAGTTGCAACTTCTATCGACGTTCCGCGGTCCAATTCGACCCGTTTTTCTCCCGGTTTTTCTATATTCGTTGCACACCCGTTTTTGACGCTGTCCTCCACGATCCTTTCAGGATTCGAAGTTGCCGCTGTCGTTCGTTCTTGCCAACTCAATTCACTTTTTCCCGGTCTAACACTTTGACGTTATTCCGCGACCATTCTTCGGCTGGCTCGAAGTTGCAAATAAATTTCACCCGATGAAATATTATCGTGTTATCCGTCGAATGTTTATACGAACGAAATGTATATTGCGCTGACCATGAATATAGTTACATACATTGTTTCACTTTAATCTCAATGTATATAACAAAAATGTTGTACAAACACGTGTCATAAATACTTTACTTCGAAGTTATAACCAGGATCAAAAACATTTTTAATATCGTTCATATAAAAATTATTCAGTTATGAATAAGATAAATTAACGATGTTGATTTTGTAGTCATAAGGGTGCTTTTGAGTAAAATCATGTAATTTTGCTCTTATATTCAATCGTAGAAAAAGCTAACACCGTTTGATTGGATAAAAATGAAGCACTGTGTATACGAGAGTGCACCTTTAATATTCTTACAACGTATTAAAAACAATATTCTTACAAGGTATCGAAACATCTAGGACTCTGTGTTTGAACAATTTGCTTCCTACATTTAATCATAGAAAATCCTAACAGCCTTTGTACAGATAAAAATGAAATATTCTTTAAGAGGGAGTGTACCCTTAACATTCTTACAATATATCGAAACATTTAGGATCCTATATTTAAATAATAGTTTATCCTTACATTTAATCACAGAAAATGCTAACAGTGTTTGCCGGAATGAAAATGAAACACTCCTGTGGAGAATGTGCACCCTCAACATCACGAGCGTGTAAAAATTGTAGGACACCTTTGAGCCAATGATTTTATTACCAAAATCCATCCCCTTTGACCGGTTAACATTTAGTTGTACCGTCAGACACGAAGTTCAACGAGGAACCGCAACGTGGACACATAGTCGGGTATAGTTATGCAATGGGTATACTCGAAGGCGCAAAGGGTTAACGCCAGCTGCGGTGGTGGGTCCCCGAAGAACCGCAACGAAGAGGAGAGAACCGAAAACGTTGTCCTCGTCTCTGTTCGTCGTTCGATCACGCGACGTTCTCATTTCCTCGGATTCGCAAGCGTCGTCCCGTTGCCGCGAACCGGGACTCGCAACCGGAAGAGGAGAAGACAAGATGGGCCGTGTTCCCGCGGGGGCGAAAGCTACGTTTCCGCGTCGCAACGCCTCGTAAATCCATTCTGTAGTTGGCGTTTCGCGTACTCTGCCGATACGTGGCGTGTTCATTAGAATGCGCCCGCATCGAATTCGCTGAAACAGCGGACCCGTTGCGTTGTAGCGAGTCACGCTATCTTTCATTCAGCGAAACGCTCCGAAAATTCCGGTATCCCGAATAGACGCTTGATATCTTGACATTCGAGCGTTGAATAGGTTCGTTGATTATTGTTCAACGTTTGATTCGATCAAATGCAACCCTGCTCCCGACGATGCTAATCGCTTTCTGTCATCAAATTTTATTGCGGAAATCGGTGCACGTATTATGCGTTGCTATTTTGTTTTCGATTTTGCGAGGTTTTGAAAATTTGATTTCAGTTTGCGATGAGGAAATTATTCGATATCGACGATAATTCGATTTCAATTTATTCCTTAATCGTTAGATATTTGATTCAGATTTACAATTTAATTCTCGATCTAAGTCCAGTTCGGTAGTTTAATTAATACACGGAGTTTAATACTTAAACACAGAATATTCAGGTACAATTACAATATAATCCTTGATCGAACAATATTCAATTAATAATTACAATTTAATTCTGGATTCAAGATATTCAATCAACGATTATAATTTAGTCTCAGATACAAGATATTCAATCAACAATTATAATTTAATTGTAGATACAAGATAATCAATCAACAATCATAATTTAGTCACAGATTAAAGATATTCACTTAGTACTAACAATTTAAACCTAGATAAAAGATATTTAGTCAACAAACACAATTTAATCCTAGATTAGAAAATATTCAATTAACAATTATAATTTAATCCTGGATAAAAAATATTCAGTCAGCAAATACAAATCAATGCTTACTTTCCTTGACGTGGAAATGTCTCACAATTTCACCGTTTAATAGTCGAGGCGAAGATCTCGACACCGCGATACCGGGCGAGAAACCGTCGTTAATTTATCACAATGGATATGGTACACATCGTAACAAGTTCCGAATGACATCAAAAGAGGCCGTAAAATAAGTGATTAGTTCCGCCGTGTGCCGAGGAGCGTCGAGTAACCCGACATTCGAAACCAGGACGAAAAACCGATGAAAATTACGGCTTCGGGAGGTCGTCGGACGGTCCCTCTTCAAACAGGAAATGTCCGATGGACGCAAAAAAAAAGTAGAAGAAAAAAGAAAAGGGAAAGTCGTAAGATCCCGGACGCGTGGCTCCAGCCAGGAGACAGTCACCCCTCGGCGCGGTCGAGAGCACCCTGGGGTGCACATCAAAAGTTCCGAGCGAAAAGTACAAATGCGCTTAAGGAACTTTCACCCCCCGGACCTCGCCATCCCTCGGTCACCCCACGGTTCGTCTACGAGACGCTCGACGACGGAATCCTAAGAATCTCGTTACGATATTCCCGGCCTTTTGTCGACGAACGTGTTAATCCACTCGCGAATCCGAGTTACGTGGCGTTAATTAAATTTCTTCGAACCCGTCTTACGACGATCCCCGTTTCGTTCGCCGTCGGATGATCTTTGTTTGACGGGATCGAGGATTTTTGGGTAAATAGCGTCGGTCGAGCAGGGTTAATTTCGTCCCTGGATGCCTGCCTCGCTTTTTCGAGATTAATTCGGGAGTCTGGCTCGCGTATCGTGGGAGAACAATGACGCAGATCCTTTTTGCCGGGTATATTAGAGGGACTGGACAGGTAATGTCCTTTTTTATCTTCTCAAAAGTATACGTTATCTAAGCACGTCGTGCGTTACGCAACCGGGGAGCATTTGTAACCCGAACACATGCATGGAAATAAAACGAGGATGTTCTGATTTAAATTTTGTCGAACAAGGACAATGTTGGTACGAGACGAGATTGTTAGAATTTCGTTAATTATTTTTATATATTTAAGTACCGAGTTCTAAAGTACCAATAAAGTTGAATTAATCAAGTATGCTGTACATTATAAATATACAACTTTCAGTAAGTACGTCGTACGTTATACAACCATGAAGTATTTGTAGTCCAGATACATGCATAAAAATAAAACGAGGATATTGTGACTTAAATTTTGTCGAACAAGGACAACGATAGTACAAGATGAGCATTTAAGTATCCGGTTGTAAAGTACCAACGAAGTTTAATTAATCAAGTTCATTATATTATAAATATACATTGTATATTGTAAATATACAACGTTGTGCAAGTACATACACATGCGTTACACAACCGAGGAACATTTGCAACCCAGATACATGCATGAAAATAAGACGAGAGTTTAAACTTTGTCGAACAAGGACAACAATGACACCAGACGAGTTTTCAACAACGTGATGATTAAAATTTAGTTAATCTGCATTTGAGTAGCGAGTTCCAGGGCACCGATAAAGTTTAATTAATCAAGTAACGGTTTATGGATTCGATAAATCCAATTACTACTCTGTCTGTATAGATTCGACGCGTCATTTTTGTCGCCCCGATCAGAAAACCTTGAAGATTCTCTAGTCATCGCGGAGTGATTTCGCAAGTCAAAGTCCCGGGAGATGTTCGCAATGAAAGGATCCTCTCGAGAGATCATTTCGATCTCGTTCGCTCGCGCTTCAACGGGTCCTTTCAAAGGTCCAGGATTTCAGATCGGCATTACTTATCGCGCAACTTATCGCATCGGCGTTACTCGCCATCGCTGTGAATTAAGAAAGCAGAAAGGAAAGCGGCAACGGGCCGACACGCGCTGACTTGCATCCGAACTTCGATATATTTCACGTTATCGAACGCGATGAAAAAATTAATTACTACCGTACTGGCGTTCGCGTTTCGCGTCGTACGCGATTTAAATAAAAACGATACGAACGGCGCTGTTCATTTCGAATAAAGCGAATATGCTGTTCGAACGAAACAGCCATTGTTCCGTGCTCAATCGTAGCCGACCTTTCGTACACACCGAGATTAATTGGAACGTTCATTTTGATCTAAGTCCATTTTCTTTTGTTTCGAGAAAATTAAAAGTTTGCGTATTATATATTTGCGGACTGTGAATAGATTTACACCAATTTCACAATTAATCGATTGTAAAAATTATTTAATTTCAATGATACTAATTCGTGAATATGTAATTTCATTATATTAATTTATTTTAGACGAAGTTAAATAAAATGATATATGCGGACTGTAAATAGATTTACACCAGTTTCACAATTAATCGATTGTAAAAATCATTCAATTTCAATAATGAAACATTGAATATCACTTAAAATATGTTTTACGTTAATTCAATTTTGTTGATATATAATAAGAAATAAAATAGAGATATCTAATATTTTAAAATCTGTATCACTTTTGCAGAACCTCAACCAACATATCCTCAGCCATTTTGCCTCTTCTCCGTTAGTATTTTTTCTTACCCGTTTTTTAATTGATTTTTGTAATCCTTTTGTTGAGACGAAGTGACTCGTTTCATTTTGTGTAAAATTAATTTATTATTTACATTGTTACAATGCTTACATTGTTTTATGACATCATGGAAATTGTAGAATTTCTCGTACACGCTATAGGATCGTTGTGTTGTTATAAAACAATGTAGGTAAAATAACAAATCCATTTTGTACGAAATGAAACGGGAGAATTTCGTGAACAATGGCTACGCAATTTCATTTACCGGCCAATTTCGAATTGAACAAGCCATCGGCAATCTTTAAAATACTAAATATTAATTCATTTTCTGCCACGATCCCCAAATGGGGATTTGAATATACATTTTTCCATACATTTTTCTTTTATCACTTGCAACAACGTTATATTAATTAAAATGTGTATTTTGCCAACAGTAATTGTCAAAATCATTAAATGAAGTTCCTTGGTCTTTTATTGCTGTTATGTTGAACCTTCGATATTCTAAACTTTCTAAGATCTATAATAATGTCCACACCCTTGAAAATTACGTGTCTTCTTTACCAAAAAAAAAAAAACGGAAAAAACTTATGCATACACCCGGTAAACGGTTCGATCAACTATTTAAAACATCGGATGTTCCAATCCGACTTACCTCGCCGGGAAAGAAATAATTTCACCCCCGACACGTCACCCCGTGCAGCCCTTCAATCGTTACAATCGCCCCGTTGAACTCCGCAACCCCCTTGGGCTCGTTCGACGTAATTCGCCGCGGTAAATCATCCTCGCGTGCGGTCTTTTTTAATAACTTCATTCCGCAAGCGGCGCTCTATTTATAAACCGACGGGAACGACTTTTAAATTAAATTCGATGCACACGCAGCCAGTCCGCTCTGTGCACGTGGCAACGCGTTCCGTCTCCGCGGCGGAACAAAGAGGAAGCTGAGGAACGGAAACCTAGCTCGAAGAAAAAGAGAGCAACGCGAATGCACGGAGACAGAGGCGGAGACCTTTACCGAACGGATTATTCCACCCTAAATCGTGTTTTCGGCCCCGAACATTGGCATTCGTTGCCGTAAGCCGACACAGACAGGGGGGACACCTGCGTGGGCCGAAGGGTCCCCACCCGCCCTTTTGTTGCCCGTTATTTGTTTTTTCCCTAATGTTGTCCTCTCGGCCCGACCGAACAAAGACCACGCTCTCCCGGTTATTCGACATCGGCTAGAACACCGTCGGGCATCTTCGATCGCGTGGGTACATCACTTTTCGATTTAACCCTTTGCACTCGAAAGGTGATTCACTCTCGCCATTTTCTTTAATACACAATTTGTAGTAGGTATCATTTGACTAAATTTATAGTGTTGAAACAACGGCAGAATTATTGTAGAATTTGTAACGAATCAGCTAACAGTGGCAATTAATAATAGAGTTTTGTAAAGAGTTTGAGAGTTACTATCTCCTACCCGTAAAAATACCTTCAAGTGCAAAGGGTTAACACTTAACTTAGTGAGATTATTAATATTCTGAAAAAAATCGAACGACGTGATATTTCAAGAAATCAAAAGAAAATCATACATATAAATAACTGTTTTCGTTTTTCCTTACATTTTCTATTTCGTGTAAATACATTGCAAACCCATAAAAAATAAATATATACAAATCGATACATTAACAATGATTTATTATGCATTACTAAATCTACATATATATTAATAATGGGTTTATTTCGATCCCCATTATTTTTCTGCAATTTTTACGTCGGTATCTTTTTGTACGAACAGATTCGCTGTCTCGAATGGGTTAAATAGTTTCGGCCCGAGTTTGCGTCACCCACCCACAACGTGTTAAGGTTAGAAAGAAAAATGATTTAATCTCCCTATAAGAATACATTTTTCTGCGTTCCGCCGACTGGAGCGTTCGCATCCCTTTTCCTTCTTTCGTTAACGAGTTTCGTAATTTTGTTCTTGTTAACGAGTTTTTAATTTTCTCTCTTAAATCTATGAGCGTGGACCGGTTACTACCCTCGTTCTCCCCTCTTCAGCGTCTCTTCTCGACAGCGAATCCGGTCTCGATACTAAGACATTTTTCACTCTCGTTCGCTTCTTTTCATCGGTTAATTACAAATTTCTTCCATCACTCGTCGCGGTTTCGTTTTAGAAACGCACCAGTATACTTTGCATATATACTCATAATTAACACTTTGATTGCTACGTTATCCACATATGTGTGACGCTTAAATCTACATACGAATCAGTAACATATTTAGTGAGAGTTTGATCATTCACCTAATTGGAAACACTGACACTAATTACTTGGATATATGAATAATAAATAGAATAAAATATTGTGAACACGTTTGGTAAGATTTATTAATCGTGGAAATACCATGTAGTAACATTTTCAACTGTCTCAGTGTGGCAGTCAATGTTAGTAAATATTACTGTTAGTATTACTTTTATTTGTTCATTCGATCAAAGATCTGAGTGGTTGATTAACATTAACACTTTGATTTCCACGTCATCCACATATGCATGACGCTTAAATCTACATATGAATCAATAACCTATTTAGTGAGAGTTTGATCATTCACCTACTTGGACGCACTGATATTAATACATGGATTTATGAATAATAAATAAAACAAAATACTGTGGACATTTTTGATGAGATTCATTAATCATGAATATGTTATATAATAAAATTTCCAATTGTATCTGCGTCCCAGTCAACGTGATAATCTTAGTAATGAAAGAATCTAGAAACTGTGCTTTCCTGGATATCTAACACGTATAAAATTTGTTAGCAATTATCCGATATCGAATTTATTTGTTACGACGAGTTCTTCGGACGCGTTCGTATAAAAAAAGTTAATTTCGCGTATCCAATTTCGATTTTTGTAATTTTAATCTGCATATTCTGTGCGGTCGAAGTCGTCTGCGGATAGGATCCGCCGTATCACGAACATAAAATATACATTTGCATAAAAAACGCTGTTTATCGATCAGTTTCCGGTTCATGTATCGGACACGAACGACGGGATAAATATAGAAGCAGGATTATTCGCCGGTGTAAATCGCGTGGGTTTCGGACACTGATACGAATGGAAGGAAATAAAAATTGAGAAGAGATTGGGAATTGGAGAGGCTACAGGTTCAAAGGATCGGACGAACGAAGTTTCTCTCTTTTCACTCCCCACGTTCTTTGAAGTGTTCAGGATACACCACTGTATCCCGCGATTGTATCCGCGCGAGGTTTCACTTTTTCGCCGCTGCGAGAATAGAAAAAAATCTCGCGAAAATTCGTCGTATCGCAGGGCAGCCGTCAGAGGGTAAAAGTTGCTCTATCAGCGAACGATTAATTCGAAAATAGACGAGCATAAGGTAAACGGTTCCATACGGTTCGCAAAGAGTCGCGGATACGAATTCTCTCTTTTTTTTTTTTTACAGCGGAACGCAATTATCGAATATTTGACGCGCGTGTCCGCCATGATTTCCGGCGAATTAATAGCGACGCCGATCCGCGCTACAAAAAAGCGATTTCGATTTCCGTGTTTTCGCACTTTTGTCGGCTGATGAATGAATTCCACGAGGGCCGAATAAAAACTCCAATTCGTTCGCGTCCGTTCGAACATTCCAAACATAGCGCGGGGTGGAGAGAACTCTACTTTTTTTCTTCCCTTTTGTTCTGTTTTCTTTTTTTGTTTGCTGCGCAAATTGGCTGGAAATTCTTTCGCCGAACGAGAATATCATTTTGAATAATTAAGCTATACGGGACACGCGGCGTGCAGATTATAAATATCTTTTATTGAACTATTCGAAAGCGATTCACGATGGACCAAACAAGACGTTTCTCAAAACGAAGAAAAAAGAAATCTACGGACGTTTACGATTTTCTTCTCGATACATCGAACATGTTCCCGCCCGTGAATCGACTCGTACTTAAAACGGAGTGTTCGTGTATAAAGCTACGATACGGCGAAATAAATCTGTGAATGGATCGTAAAATCGTCCCGCCGCAAATTCCGCTTTTTAAAGCGTCACAGTGGACACTAGCGACCGGTCGTAAAACCGTGAATACTTTTCGGACTTCTTAAGTTATGCCCGGTCGACGTTCCTTTCGATCCAACCAACGTCCAATCTTCGATAATTGACCGCGAATTGCTGCGCGATATCTTTTTTTTTTTTATATCGTGTCGATATTTTCAATAAATCTGCCCGAAAATTCTTACGTTTATATGCTTGTCGACGTGACGCGCGAGACACAAAGAACGTGCCGCCAGACACGCGGCTACTTCTTTTACTTTGCTTCGTAACAGCTCGCATACTTCGTGATACAAATTTCGAACAATTCCATTTGCCAGATCATCGGAAACTCCGATGTCACAAATTTCCAAATCATCAAACTTCGAAATATGAGCGTTTGAAAATAAGATCGTCGATGGAACGGGAGTATATGATGTTCAATCAGCTCGTATGCACTTTTTTGGTTATTTAGATACACAGTATGTATACACAATTAGCTATTTGTATTTACAGTATGTACACAAGTCAGCAAGTTAAGTTAGTTAGTCAAGTCATGTTAAGTGAATCGTTTATTATACCATTTTAATAATTGTGTACACATACTGTATGTACAAATCATCAATTGTATACACGTACTGCATGTACACATCGCACGAACACTTACAATAGAAACAGTTTGTCAATTCATTCAATGACGAAATAACTTCAAAGTAGTTATTTTCGAAATAGTTAATTTCCGCGTTCGCGAGAACGTGTCAAAAAATTGGCCATCCCGACGAGCATCGGCCGTCGATATTCCCGTGATTAAAACGTCGAATTTCGCGCACGTTCGGTAATTCCTGTACAGTTTCGGGTTTACAGCTTTCGTTTTACGGCTTCGAAACGAACGGGCTTCGAATTCTCCCTTTTCCCGTAATCGAACTCGTTCGCCGACGACGTTCGCGGCTCCTCGACTCGCCGTCGCGACACTTCGTTCGAATTCATTTGCACGTTTCGGACGTGCAATCCCCGAAAAACGATACAACACGGTTCGAATCGCGTATTCCTGCAGCGTCCACAGGGCTGAAAACGGCACGCGTTTTCGTGCACCTCGTTGCGTTCGCCCGACGAACATAACGAGCGTGTATTCATCGCGTCACGCGTCAAACTTTCATCGAGCACGTTAAACGAGTCACCCAGTTGCGAAACTTCGTCTTTGCCCCTCGTTAATAATTTCCGCTTCTCACGGCTCGTTCAGGGGTCCACTTCGTGGTCGCCAGTTCCGTTTGCTAGGCGGTGAAACTTTCTAAAAAGGCACTCGACCGAGCCGCGAAATAACGCGAAAACCGGCCGCCCCTGCTTGACGACCGTTGTTTCAACTTTTAATAACCGACCGGAAATCGTGCGCGAAAATGTGCCAGCTATTGGCCCTCCACGTTACACCCCGCCGTGGATTGACCGAGTTTCGAATGTCGCTTCGTTGCTCGCGAATGGTCCTTCACGGACGCGAAAAAATTCCTGGAATTCAGGAAAATTCAGTGGAACACGGATAAATATCGATAGAGTAGCATGATCGATACTTTCGAAAATCCGTGCATAGGTACATTAACAGTACGATAGCAACATCATGGTAGTACGATCTCTTGGATACTGCAAAAGTAGCTAACTTCGAAGTTGCATGGATCGGCGCATCCAAAACTTCCGTTGCGAATAAAAGATGCAAGCGTAATTCGCTCAAATTGAGAAGAAATAAAGAGAAAGCTATAAAAGAAAGCAAGTTCATCCGTGCAAATTAAATGGCGAGAGTATTTCGTGGTTGGCGTTTGTTCGCGGTGTAATAACAAGAAAACACAAAATATTGTTTATGTGATCATGAAGAAGCATAATGGTTTACAAAGGGGATATCGGATCAGTAATTTTCTGCAACAATTTTTTATAAATAACTTTTAATTAAATTTATAGTATTGTAGACACGATGTTTGAACACAGCAAGACAGACAATCTTGGCCAACAATAATAAAAATGATAATAATTTCAAAAAAATTTATCAGACTTTTCAACTAGAAGCTTTTACAGTTGCTGACTGTCAAGGAAGAAAAATCTTTCAAGAACAAAAGGTTCATAATTATTTGGTACTTCCTCGATGTTATATTTGGAAATTCATTTGTTTGGAGGCTTAGAAAGATCAACATCCAATAATCGGTATTGTATTTAAAAATTTGTATCCATTGATAGACTCTTTTTGAACGATATTCGCGTCGCGTATCTCTGCGTTTAATTTTAAATCTAGAATGTTTTTTTCTCCGTCGAAATTCTGAGTCGAAAGTAATCGAATGGTCGGTTCAAATAATGATTAATTTTTGCAAAAGTTCGGAGGTGTGCATATGGGTTTCAAAGAAAAAGTAGTTCAGAAGTATTCAGCCTCGTAGCACTCGACGAAGTGAGTTACGAAACTGCTTAGTCAATGTAAAGTAATATATTTTTCCTGGAGTTTCCGGTGCTTTTCTCCATTGAAAGGCGGTGCTTTATTATATACGAAATAAAAGAAGGAACCGATGTACTTTATGAAATAAACTCGCACTTTTTCAAGTTGAAACCACGCTCCACGATAAATTCAATTTGCCGCGGATGTATAATCAATTTACAACAAAAACACTGACTATCCATCCTTGTGTCCTCCGTACATTCACAATAATTATACAAATATAATAACAGCTGTTATTGTCAGCAATATGTAAATATAATAACAATTATTGCTAGCAATATGTAAATGTAATAACAGTTATTGCTAGCAATGTATAAATATAATAACAATTATTGCTAGCAATATGTAAATGTAATAACACTTATTGCTAGCAATATGTAAATGTAATAACACTTATTGCTAGTAATATATCAAAATAATAACACTTATTGCTAAGAACTAAATAAACATAATAACAGTTATTGGTAGCAGTATATAAATGTAATAACAATCATTGCTACCAGCAACGTAAACGACTCGAATTTTCAAAACGATTTTCAGGCTGTATTACAAAATTTATTTTAATCGATAGCGCACACCGCCGGGATAATTATAATAAACAAAGGATATCACGGTATCTTCGCGGGTATAATACTTGCTCCAAATGAAGTCGTGCCGTCATCGACGCGTATAATGGCGTTCGAAGTTCGACGAGGGGTTAAATATCAATCTCATATTCCGGATAACGGGAAAATCGGTCGCGGAACAACGTCGCTGGAGCAAGGGAAGCCCGTTAATTTCCCAGGTCGTCGGAGCCGAAGCCGGTGATTTATCGCGTGGCACCCGGCGCGAAACGAAACATCGGTCGAAAGCAACTTTCGGCACACCCTGTACATGCAAAGCACAATATTCAACGGTGGAACACGTCTATCCGGAATCTTGAAGGGCTTCAATAATATCTGCGAGCTACTTCCAAAGTCTCGGGCGAAGTTCTAGCAGTTTACGATACGTGCTGCGAGGCAACGTTGCCTACCATCTCGATCCACTTACGTCCAAACCCCTCAAACATTTTCCGCTCACCGACCCTCTCCAACCCTATCTCAACGTCCTCCACCCGCAAAGTCTGTTCGCCTGTGGGCGAGGAACCGCCTTGTTCATAAATTATCGTCCCGCTACACGCGCACAATGCCGATATAGAGAGTGGTCTAACACGGTCGGGGAGAAAGAAAAAGATAACCGTTGGCAATATTCACGGGGTGACCACCCCTTCGTCGATCGTCGCGATTAACCTCGATTCTCGACGTGCCGCGATAACAGCGTCACTTATATTTTTATCTTTCCTTCGAACGAAGGACGACATATTGGGGTACACTCTCGTTATATCGACTCTGTTGCGAGTTAGACGCTCGAGTAACAACGTACAGATCCGTACCGGTACATTAATGATTACATTACGTATCATCGACTGTAGAGCATTCACTGATGTGGCCATATTACCGACAGTATCAATGTTAAATGTCAAATGTCAAAAAACATATAAGAGGAATAATAACATATCTTATGAAACGCAAAATAATTGATGATGTCTAAGGTACAGTTAGATTTAGAAAATAAATAACTGGTTTATAGATGTAAACTATGGATACACGTAAACACGATGTAGTATAACTCAAAATGTAAGAACGTAACTGTGTGTCTAAATGTGGTCGCTAATGGCTAAAAAGCTGATGCGACATTAAATATAATAAATGAAAAAAAAAACATATACCAGTTCATAGAAAGATTCTTTATCGCGTTGAAGATTTATGCGTGTTTCGACATAAGTATTTTAATAATTTCTGTAATAAAAACAAGAAATCCAAGATTCGTCATTTTGACGGGTTCCGCAAACGTAGTGTTAAATTCCCGTAGAAATTTGCACCAGCAAAACGGAAGTTTCGTTTGAAGGCGTCTCTCGCGACGGAAACGAGCAACGCGGGGCCGCGAATTCGACGGAGAAGGAAGAAAGGGGCGGCACGAGGGAAACGCGGAGCGAAACGTGTCCAAGTAATGATGAGAAAGCGGGGAAAGTTTCGATGGGCCGTTGCATAATTTTCGCCATTTTCGCAGCGGCGCGGCTCGCAGTTAAGTTGCAAAGAAAATTAATTAGGCGCCGGCGTGGCCCGCGCGAGCGCAGCCGGCGTGTTGTTAGGCGGCCATACAGTGTGTTCCTAAAGTCGTTTCGCCCCCTCGGCGGGCATTGTCTGCTCGCGCGAGGGGTTCGAAAGCGTTGCTTATTATTAGCTGGCAGTTACCGGCACAATAATCCTTGATTCCCCGGGGGGTGGCGCGACCTAGGGGTCCATTCGTCGGCCTAAATTTCGAATAAGACGCAACAGCGTCCGATGGGGGTTGTTTCGAGCTGTCCCTCGTTCGTATTAACGCGTTCGCCACCGACAAATTTTTGCCGCTCCTAATACCGGTGCAAATAATCAAATTCTGAAGCTGGTTATCGCAAAATTGTATCGTTAAAGCAATACATACAAAATAAAAATTAAAATGAAAATCATAAAAGTCGTGAAAAATTTTTTTGTCGAAATTAGGTCGAAAAACTTCATCGTTAAGATAAAAATTATAAAACTTAATGTGACCAATTTCTTGTCGGAATTAGGTCGAAAAACTTCATCGTTAAGATAAAAATTATAAAACTTGATGTGACAAATTTTTTTGTCGGAACAAGGTCGAAAAATTTAATCGTTAAGATAAAAATTATAAAACTTGTCGTGACACATTTTTTTGTCGGATCGAGGTTGAAAAACAATCGTTACAATAAAAATCAGTAAATATTCACTTAAATAGTAGGATTCTGTGTAGAACGGTACTGCAATAGTATAATAGTATTGATTGTCCTATAAGTTTCTTCCTTCTTTGATACGTCATAAAAACACACTTCGATGAATATTTTGCAACTGAGACTCATTTTGAGAAAAAAAAATAATTATATCTCCTGTGAGATGTAGGAGGGTGGCAATGCAGGGAAGTTCATATTCAATACAACAAAACAACCTTAATAAATATTCTTCATTCATTTCGATCAGAAAAGGAAGAAACTTATGTTACACTCTAATATAACAGTGTTAATAGTATCAAAGTGCTCCATAAGTTACTTTATACTTCTATATCCTGTAAAACGTTCGTGTTTTAAAAGTACCCCGATATTAACGATTCAAGAAGGGGTTGATTCGAGAAACACATTTTCTCGCTTTATCTGCTGTACACCCTCGGTTAATAATTGTACGCGTCCATAGAGTATCGCACGAATATCAGCCACGCAATTAAGTCAATTGACGAAGAAGTTGGCCAACCACGATGTTCCCGGTAGCGACGCTACCGTGAATTGAAATTGATTAGGGTGTACCGCGTTTCTTCCGGGAATTCCTTCGTCGCTCGTTCCACCACTCTGGAGGGACAATTGCGTCTAGCTGCGGTAACTCGGGCTTGGTTGTACCGATATGACGACGGAAGTCCATTAAATTCGGGAAAACTGGCTTCTAAACCGGTTGCTCGAGGACGCGAAAGTTACAACGCCAAACTGCGGCCCGTTTTTGCGCACAGCAGAAGGAAGTTGTTGCGTACGTTGACCAGGTTGTTTTTGGGCTAGTTGATGGGCGTTAGGTTGAAACTCCGGGAGGAAATTTGTTATGGCGTTGGACACGCGATAACTCGTGCCGTTCGTTACTCTGAAGTGACACAACGTCCTCGTTAAAATTATGTTGGTTAATTAACTTGGGTTTTTACTTCGATTTTAATCTTTACTATTACTTACACTTTTTATATTGTATAACTTGTATACTATGTAACTACTGTATATAATCTGGTTATATAAGGCAAACATATGTGATGTAATTTACAAATTGTGGGTTTTATAGATTTAATGATTTTTATATAATTTAGAAACTTTGATATGTTCATGTATTTACACATGTGTACTATATATATATAGCTAGTGTATATAAACTTGTATGTTATATAACTATACAACGGATGTTCGTGTATTTATGAATACGTGATACATGTATGTATAACATTATAAATACATGAACATTCGCTGTGTTGTTAATATATAAGTTTCTACAGAGTAGTTACATAGTATTCAAGTTTATACACAGTAGTTATTCAATATACAAATATGAATACATGAACATATGGAGGTCTGCAAAATGTATAAAACCATGTAATCTATAAGATCCACATTTTGTAAATTAATCGCATGCGTTTGTCATGTGCCTCCTACACATCAAAAACGAACATCCACGCTCTAATCACGGCTGTACAAACAAATGACGCGTATCTCCAAAACATAAACGTCCAATTATTCTTCAATTCATTAACAGTATGTATCATGATCTCCGCACGTGTTACAGAGAAAAAACACCCCTTTCTAAAACGTACCGAAGCAAAGACTGATTGCATCTAACGCGGTAACGTTAGCGTTGGTCCAGAGGGCACGAGAGGAAGCGAGACGGAGGATTCGGGTGTGCGAAGGCAGAAAATCTTAAACGACAGCGCGGAATTGAAATTTATCAGAGAAGGCCCGGCTCCCCCGGGAATCCCAGGAACGTGAAACGTGGTCGTCGAGGCTGGAGTAACGCCCACCGATGCACATTTTCGTTCGGATGCGACGGGCCGAGGGACGTACACCGCAAGAAAGACGAGGAGAGAGAGAAACAGAGGGCAAAAGCGGGGCGTGCACGACTCGTCAAAGAGCGACAGGATCGGGAAAGCTGAGAAATCGGGGAGGGAAGTAACGAACGATCGTAGAATTTCCTGGAGGCGAAGCGTTTCCCGATTCTGACCGAGGCCCGTGAGGGGTGGTGGTGGTGTGACATTGTTCCAAAATGCTACAGCCTCCCCATTGGCTTTCCGCTGCAGCTGCCGCTCGTATCCTAGACTCGTTGACACGATCCTCTTTCGTTTTTTCTGCAGCCACTCGTTTCCTCTTTGTTCACCGACGGTCGCAGGAAATCTTCTCCTTTTCCTGCGACCCTCGGCAACAGCTCGCCGCGAGAGTGTTTTGAGTAAGAGGTTCTTTACGAGAGAATTCTAAGTGAGGTATAGAGGCGTCGTTCTATGCCTTACCTTCATTCTGAGGCAATTCGGGAATCCGTGCCACTACATTTTACGGGTTTCCGGCCTTTTTACGGGTGATTTTAAATTAGCTACCACGAGAGCTCGTCTAGTTTAACGAGCGACTTGCGGGATTATTATATTATTTCGTCGGTTCGATTTAAATACGATGAACCGGATTTTTATGACGAGGGATTTAATTGAAATTTTATTACGAGACTATCTCGAGACTTTATACATATAGACATTACAGAAATGTAAGCAAATTTTTTGTTTTATTACAGTGTTTCAAATAAATTTGAAATTTAGAACGTGAAATGTTTTTGTAGACTTGAAAATACATTTATATAATTTATTAATTAATTTATTAATTAATTATATTATTTATTAATTATATTATTTATATAAAACATGTAAACAATTATTTATATATATTTTTTATTCTCTCATTGTGATTTGTCACTATGATTATGTCGCGAATATAGCGGCACTCGTACGTTAAAAAAATATAGAAGATTTTAGCTGGATTTATGGGAAAACCTTGAAACTGAACACACGCGTTCGCGAAAATTCGTGCTTTGACTCTAATCAGCCGGTTATTATTTGTCCCATCGTGCAATGGGCGAAAAGTTGCTTCGAGCTTCTCGAGTAATTAATGTTTGCAGAAATAATAAGAAAGTTCGAACATTCACCGAGGAACTCCGAATCTCGAAGTTCGCGAGGGAAAATGCAATTTGCTGTTTGCCTTCGGAATAAAGGCAAAACAGTTACGCCGGTAGAACAAAATAAATGATTGTCACGAAGTAGGAAAATCGTGACAGGGTATACACTCGCAGTGTGCTTCATAAACGACAATATTAATAGTACATTAAATAAATAGCCGGTCGGACGAGTAAAACACGGATTTCCTGTCGGGCTATTACGCCGGAAATACGATAAACCGCGTCCGGCAGCGAGCGTACGGCGAAAGAAATCTCCGTCGGTAGAATCGCAACGGCGAAGAACTTAAACGTCGACGGGTGCCTCTGTGCACCGACTCCGTCGACGTCTAATTAATTTTCTTTGTAACTCGATTCTCCCCGCAATCGTCAAGGTGGCGCGAAGGTGTTTCCCACCCCTCCGGCCTCGTCGACCGCCCTTTTCGTCGCGCAAGAACGAACGAGGGAACTTTCGCCACTGTCGTATTGCGGATTTAATAAAGAGCCGCCCGGCGAAGTTTCCCTGCACTCGAAAAACCGACGGAAAGCGACAGGATCGGCTAAAAGTAACCCGGGTTCGGGGCAGAAAGAATTCCCTTTTTCGAAGTAATCAGCGCCCGCTTCTGTCGCTGAGTTCTTCGCGAGTTGTCGACGGAACGCGTTCAAACGTAGAAAGATTCTTCTGGTAGAGAGTGACCGGGGATGAAACCGAGGGTCGGGATAGAGGGGATTATGTTGTACTTCGAAACAACGAGAGTTGCACTGGATGATATTTTGATTATGGACATCAGCCACGAATTTGTTCATCGTTATGTTTAACCCTTTGCACTCGAAGATATTTTTACTGGTTGCAGATAGTAACTGTAAAATATTTTTATTGAAAAGTTTGAGGAATTGACACTAAAACTAGAGACGTATAATGCACAATTACTTCGTAGTTAAAAATGTGGTTGAAAAATAAATGAACAAACGATGTAACATAAATCAGTGCACATATTAATTCCTTTTATTGATGAGAATCAACGTAGATTTTAAAGAAATCATCTGAACAAATTTTGTCATTTAAGATTGAAAATTATGAAACGGTCATTTGACCCCTTTGGTAGTGTCAAACTTCGAGTGTGTCACGAGTTAGACACGTTAAAGTGTGGCAAAGGGTTAACAATAGAACTATCAAGCAGTCAAAATCACCAGTTTCGGGTTTGACATTTTGTATTAAACAATTTTGTTGCCGCCTTTTTGTACTTGTTAGATGATGTTGTAACATTTATTGATTTATTTTTCTACTTTATTTTCAATTTTAAAGTAGGTTTGTATTCAATGTGGTACTTCTAGTGTTAATAAGTTAATAGAATATTAATCGGTATTTGGGAGTATAGCCGTTTCGCAACAGCTCGTCGAAGGAATGATCCCGGATCGAAGGTCCACCTTAAACGAAAACCGCCGAAAAACGTCACGCAGGAAAAAGAGTCTCCCGTTTCTTCTTCTGGGAACGATCAGCTACACGGGTCTCGTGAAATATTCCTTCGGGCACGGGATATCTGTCGCCCGTCTGGTAATTAAAGTGGGTCAGCTCGGAAACGACGAAAAATGGCCGACACATGGGTTGTTCCAGGGAAAAAAAAATAGAGGAGAGAAACTCGTGCACTGGCTGGTATATATACGAGCGGCCCTTATTAGCGGAAAGAAAAGAGGAGAGCCGGGGACCGAAAATTGATCGCGGCGTCAGCAGCTGTCGGTAATTAGCGGCACGGAGAGCGTATTGTCTCGGGGCTAATAGATATTCAACGGTCGTTTTGTCCCGGAGAATCGGTCGTTAGCGGTGACGAGAGCCTGTTCTAGCCTCTGTTCACGATAAATTCGCTCGTTTCAACGTGTCGCGATATGGAAATGTGTTCGCGATCCAGGCGCGACAATTCGCAGTTTCTTGCGCACGAAAACGGCCTTGCACAGATCGTGACACCGAAGGATCGCGATTTATCGCCGCTTCCTGGCAAATATTAGATCCGTTTATGACGAGGAAGAAAATGATTCATTTTTTAACATATTTAACACTGGATTTAAGGACGCGGAGAGACCATTTATTTTCAAATTAAAATCAAAGTAGAAAAGAAGATAAATACATTTGATAAATTATTTTTGATTCTGCATTTTGATAAAAATTTCTTGATAGTTTTTGTAATTGAATATGGACGAATTCGATTAAATTCGCTGATAAATTAACCATTTACACTCGTAAACATTTTTACTGTGAGCAAATAGCATTGTAAAATTTTTTGGTTTGAAAGTTGCATCAATATTTGTTAAACGATTTTTTTTTTATTATTAATTACCAATATTGTCCGTTTCACCATGTTCAAAGATTAAGTGCATAAGACTAAAAATATAGTTATTTATGAAAAATTGTTACATTAAATCAAATGGTAAGCGCCAAGGAATAAAACAAAGTATACACAAGAAAAATGTTTACTTCGCACTTATTAACGATTCGCGTTTATTAATTTGGAACTTGTCTCGGTAATGGTTCGATAATGGAAACTCTTTAATTTCTATTAGATACCTAAGAGCACCATTAGCATCGCATTCTTTTGTTTTCCATATCTACGCGAAACGATGCGTGTTTACTATGAATTCACATTAACGGTTTCTTGCAGATATATGTGAGGTATAGCACAAAAACCCTTTACATTTTAATTTTCACGTATATATGTACACTCCTTACACGTGCCTGTTCCTTAATTCATTTACAAATTCGATCCAGAAATGGGTTTTCAATCAACCAATGAACATAGATTTATGTAATTGAATATTGCAATAGTGCACGGTGTGTAATAAATATATTTTTAATATACTTTATATATATTTTTTATACTAAAAAATATCAATTCTATATATATATATATATTTGTTTATTCATTTCTTTAAGTAGTACCGACCTATTTATTTCAAATTATTTATACGAATCAAGAAAAATTAACTTTATTGGTACCCACGTTCTCACGATCATATCTAGCTTAATAATGATATTTTTAATGTATTTAATATATTTTTCAATCACCTTAAATATTGTAACAATTAATAGTTCGTTGTGTTTGACGCATTTGCCGAAGAAATCGCACTGCAACGGGTTAACTAAATAACTAAAATACGAATCTCGCAATAAAAGAACTTCTATCTCGAAATTAAAAAAATTATCGGCGTTGCTTTACCGAGTCGACCGTTCAGACTCGGTGATATTTTTTTTAAAAAACACATCCCCCCGAATATTAACGACTGATGTTCCCCATATTTCGTTGCAACGCGTGAGATGTAACATTGAGTGAAAATTGATCCGTCGTTGATTGGACGAGGGTTAACGCACAGGATCCAGGGGGAAAAAGCCATCGGCAAACACGAAGGATGCGGAGAGATGAGAGAGGGAAAAATTAATTGGTACGCTCTGTAGATACGGATCTGTGAACACGTCCCACTTTCGAACTATATATCGGAAAACACGTATCTGTTGGCGGGTACAGGGTCGAACGCGATACAAAAAACGTCGTTAGTCACAGGAAACGGTGTTTCGGCGAGATAGCGATGCATGTCGAAGCAGCTGGCTATCCCGATGGAAAGGTGAGCACCGAGGAGGACCACTATTCTGGATAAGAACGGTTCCTGCGGGGATCCAGATGATCCCTGCGAGTCCAAGCCGCGAACGTAGTTATGCGGGTCCTCCTCGACCCATCGTCCCGGTATTTACAGGTGTTCTCCGCACCAGGTCGATATCGCTGGAATTCCATTCGTTCGGATGAAGCTATCGACTTCGCGGAGGAAACGTGTCACGAACACGATTAAGAGGGGTTTCTTCAGATTTTTGGTTTGTTAGGAAAGAATGAGGCGGTGAATGGACTCTCGAAGCCAGACTTTCTTGAACGGTTGCCGCTACTTCTGGAAAGTTACAGGTCGTGAATGGGTTCTCGAGATCGAAAATACGCTCGGAAGATATTGATAAAATTCTGATGGCGTATTGAAGCACGGGCTGCGCTGTATTTCTGAAAAGCATGATCTTTCTGGGCCGAAATCAGCGGAGAATGCACGTTTGTGTACAGTGTCGCTGTTGACGTCAGCAATCGGGCTATTTGCTCGGCAAATATGTAATTTGAGTACCTTCCACTCGAACTTTCAATCTTCCGAGTTTCGCAACTTTCGAAATTTCTACCTTCTTAACTCTTTGCGCTCGAAAGCATTTTTATTATTGGCTAACTGCGAAACTTCCTGGTTGAAAACTGATGAATTTCTTCGAAATTACTATTTATTTGGATATTGTCTGTTTCGGTATGTTCAAACGTGTATGATAAATGATACGATAAATGATATAATAAATGATATGATAAATGATATGATAAATGATATGATAAATGATATGATACATGATATGATAAATGATATGATAAATGATATGATAAATGATATGATACAATATATGATAAAGGATATGATAAAAGATATGATAAATGAAATGATGCAATATATGATAACATTTATGGTGCAATATATGATAAATGATATCAGTAATGACATGATAAATGTAGTTAAAATTTCCTTATCTAAAATTGTTGCATTAAATCGAATGACGAGCGAGAGTCGTTTCTCGAATTCAAAGGGTTAAATTCTTTCATTTCTATATCCCTAAGTCCCTAAATTTCTGCCTTCTTAATTTTTCACATTTCTGTATCCCTAAATCTCTAAACTTGTACACCCTCAAGTCCCCTCACTTCGGTATCAACGAATTCTTAAATTTATAAACTTCGAAATTTCACACGCGAAAATTTCACGCAGCAAATTAATTTCTGAAAGAAGCACGAACATACATTTTTCATGACGCAAGCGTTAATAAAATCCGTACAAGTTTCTTGGTTGAATCCCCTATAGTTTCGGCTGTCCAATCGGCTCGTTTGATCCTTCTTCTTCGCGTGACATTTACTCCTCGCAAAATGCGGATTATGTACCTAATCTTCCAAGCTGGTTCCAACTTCCGGGGATTCTCTCCGTGTACTATGGGACCTCGTAAATGTCAGTTCATTAGTTCTTCTTCGTTTTTATGTAGAAGAAACACGTGTACGCTTCTTTCCTCGAGCTTGGCTAATGAAATACTGTGTCATCGTTTACCCAACCGAAGATGTACTGCCTGTCACAAGTTGACAGCTTACACTAAATTAAATTTTCACGACAACCTTGTTGTTGCCGTTCGAAGAAATCCAAAAACTCGTACGATTCGTCCATACACAAATTTTTCAATATCTTTCGTTTGCCGATAAATTTCAGTTACATACACAGTGAGGGACAACATTTTTCGTACACTCGAAATGTAGAAATAAAAACAGTAATATTTTTTATATTATTAAGTATATTTAAACATGCTGTATATACAGTTTCACCGAAACAGGTTTATTTTTATACAATAAGGGAGTCTGATTTAAATTGTTGCTTAATTGTTTTGTAACTTTAAAGTAGACAGGAGTTAATACATTTATTGGTTTAAAGTCTCCTTTATTCAATAAGAAAGTTATCCCTCGAAATTAATGTATGATTTTATATTAATAATACACGAATAATATTTGATATTTTATTTCTTGTTCTTTCCAAATAACGAGTTCGAATATTAAAAACATTAGATTCATTTGGTTTACACGAATAAACCGTGAAATTGTCGTGGATAGATCGAGAGGGTTCAGATAGCACGAGCATGTATATCAATAAAAAATAAATGACTTTCGTGTGACAGAAACATTTATGCGTCAGTCAAGTTTCATACTCGATAATCTAATAATTGGTACCGTCGCGACTTGCGGGCAGACCGGCGACCACTTAATTGTATAATACAGCGATCAAAACAACTGCGGGTCACGTTCCTCGATAATTTAGGTGAAGAGTATATGAGGGTTGAAGGGGATACCGTGTCGTTAATGTAGTAATAATTTTTCGTGGGTGGCTGGTTTACGTAGTATGCCCGGGGCTCATAATGCACGGTTCGGTGGCTGGCCTTCTGTTGATGCTGTATTCGTTCGATAACTTCTTCTAACCGATAGTTCTCGAATTATTGCACGTTAATACGATACATTTTTAGCAGGAAATATAAATTGATACGCACACTCTTGGTTACTCGCGTCAGAGACGATCGAAATGGTTTCGTTTTCACAAAAACTGTACTCGGGACGAGTTGACTCGTTTCAACGACGCTCTACTTGCGTTGCGAATTCGTCAAGTTTACGTAACTTTAAATTTTATCGCGCTCCGTGCAGCGACAAGAAACGTAGCTGCGAGAGTATCGAACGAGTTGTAAGTAGGACAAGTGACTCTCCTCGTGCAAAAAAATTGAGAAGAAATAGCGGAAGAAGTTCGGTATTATAATCTTCTCTCTTAGCGAATGAAAGTGTACTATTAAGAATAATGTTCCAAATGATCAAGCGCAAGGAGCAACTTCTCAAATATTTTTAAACATTTTCTGTATAATGAGTATCAAAGATATTCCAACGATTTCTTATAATACATTAAATAATTTGTTGCGGTAGCAGGTTTGCAATTAATATCGAACTCTTTTATCGAAGCACAGAAAGAGACATGTTGGATGAACAATAGAGTTTATCATAACATAACAAAAATCATAACCTCATTCTGAACCAAACATACTAATTTCGATTTCTAGTCCCTTATTTACTGTACTTCGCACTCCTCCTTGGCTACACCCTTAACCATTGTCATTGGCATTACTCGTCGATAGAAAATAATTTAAAAACTCAATATAAATTGAGAACGTCAGTATTCAGTATTCACTGTCATAGTGCAAATCATAACTGTGTAAATAAAACATTTAAGAGTTCCCTTATAAACAGTGTTGTCAACACTAGAACTACCAACAGGTCAAGATAACCACTTTCAATTTTTATTGAATCATAATTTCTTTTTTTAAATTTCAAAATTTTGTTGTCCATTTGTCAAATTATCCGTCACGTTTCATTGATCTAAGGAACGTTTGTACATGTTAAATGATGCTGTAGTATTTATATAAATATTTTTCTACATTATTTTCAATTTTAAAGTATGCATTTAATATTTCCAGTGTTAATTCTCTCCGTTCGGGATTCAACGGTCAGAACCGTCTAACATAAAATTTATTCCGAAAGAACACAAAGGTTCCGAAAGGTCACAAGGAAATCGATAATACAAACAGCCTTATTATAATAACGTATGAAATATTACCGATCGTGACGCGGTATCATAGTCGTGGCCAGATTGAAAATGATTTTTTAATTGCTACAAGCGTGTACGTGGATATCGGAAGCGGCGAGCGTGCAAGTAGAAAAGGAGCTTACGTGAAAAATTCAAGAACGCCTCGCAGAAAATTTCGCGAAAATCTTCAGCCAGCTTATCGCGTCTCGTATCTATCGCCGGCGAGATTCCGCGCCATCTTCAGAACCGACTTCCACGCGTTTAGGATTCCCTGGCTACGTGTACCGATAAATCTTCATAAATTCCGATTCACGGGCTGTGCGGGGCAGCTCGCGCCATTGTGCTCGCCCCGTGAAGCCACTCTGTGTTTAAAATAAGGGCTCGACTTAAGCTGCCGCGGCGTTCAACGCGCGAGTTTACATCGAAGTCGCGTAAGCTGTTCCTGAGAGTGACTCGTCGATACTCGGGTTATCTCCCTAAAAGGTATCTCCTTCACCACGGAAACAAACAACAAAAGAATATTTCATACAAGAGGTCCATTTAACCTCGATTCGACCCCACAACCTGTACCCCACCTTTCAATCAACAACAAATTTCTTCAAGAATAATTTTTCTTGGTGAAGTTTGTCTGTAGAAGTAACAAATTATAAACTTGCAAGTAATATTGCAAATTTTAATACAAATTTATAGGATACAATTTATGTAATACAAATTGACTGGGATTTTCTGTAAATGTGTCTTTGTAATTGATGTATAAAATTGAAATACAAATTTGTACGATGGTATATAATTTATATAATACAAATTGACTGGGATTTTCTGTATATTTGTCTTGCTAATTGATTTACAAAACTTACATGCAAATTTTTACGATTATATATATACTTTATATAATACAAATTGACTGTGATTTTCTGTACATTTGGCTTGGTAATTGATTTATAAAATTCAAATACAAATTTGTACGATGCAATACAATTAATATAATACAAATTAGCTAGGATTATCTTCAAATATGTCTTTGTGATTGATTAATAAAATTTGTTCATTGGATTTATAAAATTTGTTCAACGTAGATAGAAGTTTGTAGTGGTCGTCTGATTGTCTCCAACGATGTTTAATCGTAAACAGCCTGATACATGTATTCCAAATCGGTGTGAAGTATTCGAAGAATATTGAAAGTTCGTAAGAAACCCGATGGAAGTTTCCCAAGAAAATTGAAAGTTTGTAAGAAAACCGAGGAAAGTTTTCTGTTGAAGAAAACTTAACAAGAAAAGTTAACAAGATTTTCTCTAATAAAATTTTCTGCGAGAACAGTCATCAGATTAAATTGACATTTCGGGCGAATTCGACGAAGGCGTTAGGTGGGTCGCAATGAGGAGTTTTCCTTGAACTTTAATATCGCGAAAATGGCTGGCTCTTAAGGTAACCCGTCATAAGTTTTCTATTCCAGGGTCCCCTTGGCTGGTTTTTGTTCGGTGGCGCGGCGAAAACTCGCGACACTTTCCAACCTTAAAGCCCGGCTTTCACGGCTGCGGCATTCTCGCCGCGTGTACCGATAAATCTTCATAAAATCCAATCCACGTTGGTTGCCGGTCGAGTGTCGTTGCACTCTTCTCGCGACGCGTCAACGGCTTAATGAGACCTCGCTGTGAGCCTGACGCGGATAATTTGATGCCGAAAAAACTGGCAGGCTTAACGATCTTCCAGCACCTCCTCCCCCGTGGCGAAATTACTGGCGAGAATTGTTAATAAACGACCCCTTTTTCTCGTCGCGATCATTTTCGCCCGAAATGGATCGTAAAAGTTGCGACCTTTTCGAGCACCGACAACTAACGCGCACGATCGCGGCCCTACCGCCATATTTTATTCCTTTGTTTTCGCATAAGTTCTTATTGAACGTTAAAATCTGGACATATCCGAATTTTATATGTATACGTAAACCTTGTTAGAGAGTTTTGCTGTCGAACAACCAAAATTATTCGAATATGCATTTTGTAGCTGGTTTTATATCTGTTGTAATAATTTATTTTATATTATAAATATCTAAATTTTGTATGTAAATGTACATTTTGTTACAGAGTTTTTCTATCGAACTTCCACAATTATTCGCAGATGTATTTTGTACCTGGTGTCTTATATGTTGTAACAATTTACTTTATGTTTAACAATAAAACATCATTTGTTAAGATGATTTTTTTTAATTCTGTGCTGATCCTCATCAAGATAAAGAATTAATGTGTGCTCTATTTTATGTATCGTCGTTTGTTATTGATTTTCCAACCTCATTTTTAGCTTCAGGGTAATAGTGCATTATATGTCTGTTTTGGTGATAACATATCCAGATGTTGTATGTACACGTGCATTTCGTTATAGAGTTTTGCTATCGAACAACCAAAATTATTCGAAAATGCAATGTGTTGTATCCGTCGTGACGATTTATCGAGCATCAAACCTATTTCGAGCGAAAGCAGACGCCTCGAAAAAAGCGCAAAGAATCGCGGGAAGGACGGTACAGTAGAAAACAATTTCATATCTGCTCGTTTCCTGGTGGACCGATTAGAGTGATCGACGACGTGTCGCGTCCACGAACACCGGAATCCTCCAGTGTGAAATGCATTTTTCATGAATTCAGCCCGACTGACCGGTCGGCAGCTACACTCGTGTGTTTGCTTACCATTATTATACAGTTTGCGGAACGAACGTAGGGTAGAGGCTGACATAATATCCGCGGAGCTGTGTTTCCTTTGAGAACGTCTGAAACAACATTGTCAGGAACACCGGCTCGAGCCGAGTTCGCCGTCCGAGCATTTATCCTGCAGTTTTCTTTTTTCGTCGTGGCCCGAGTGGTAACGCGTTTACGTTCAACTCTAATCCCGTACACGATGGAAATTAAGGACATCAACAAGTTTATGCCACCGGGACGCCGTTTATGCGCCACCTTGTAGCCGGCTTTATTGAATTTCCGAGGAGCCGCGTACCCGCGCCATCCTGCGACTACTATGCGGCGCAACAGATTTTCACTTCTCGGCATAATCATAAGTCTCATATGGTAGAACGCTCTAGGAGTAATACGTTAACGCTTTTGATATTGCCCCGTGCCATTTCCAGATTCTATCTTTGAACGTTCGACGATGAATAGTGTCACGAGCCGTCCTTTATTTCGTTATCTTCGCTACGTGGATGCTCGCGGACTGAAATACGCATGGAAATATGTGTGTTCTGTGTGTACCGTTGGCGACGGTGGTCTCCTCCGAGGATAATGGCGGGGTACAGGAAAGAGGCTGTGCAAATTTGGAAATTTTTGAACTCGGGGGTTTAGGTTGAGAGTTTGAGAGTTTGACAGGTTCGACAGGTGGGGATTAACAGGTTTGGGAATTTGAAAATTTCGGGGCCTAGAAATTTGGAAACTTGAAAATTTGGGATGTAAGGACTTGAGAAATGACAGTTTCGGGATTAAGAGATTTGGGAATCTGAAAACTTCAGGATCAAGAAATTTAGGAATTTGGAACGTAAATACTTCACAAGCGTTAATTTGGGGATTAAGGGATGTGAGAATTTGACAATCTCGGGATTAAGAGACTTAGGAGCTTGAAAATATCGGAATTAAGAGACTCTGAAACTTGGAGTTATCGAGATTAAGAGATTTGGGAATTTGAAAAATTGGGGTATTAGAAATTTCGACATCTGGAACTTCATAAATTAGGAAATTTGGAAATTTACAGGTTCAAAGATAAGAAACCTGCAAAATGATTTGGACATTCATGAATTCAGTAACTTTCAAACCCGATTGACAAAAAAACATACTTTCAATCCTTAACTTTTGGATCCATTATCACCCCCTTAAAAATGACGATTGCCGATGAAGCAAAATACGTGTCAAATATTCTAATGTAAACTATATCTCACACAAGTTTCATTAAAATCGGTGTGCCCGAACTGGATATATTCGCTTGCAAGAATATAGGTATTCGATAATTTAATAATTCAAGAACGTGGAAACCCGACTTAAACATAACTCTCCCGTATTTGTAATAACTCATTCGCCCATCAAGCGACGCGAACGAGTCTTGCAGCAGGTTCCGAGTGAAACATAAACCGTGCATCGTATCTTCGATTTTTGTTCATCCACGCTTCAATGGCAGCCATCGAACTAGTATAACCTGTATACCCAGCAAACGATCGCAAAAAGTGACGCACAGAATGCGAAAAGCCGGTCAATATTATTTCCAGGATAAATTATGTCTTCCGATACCCGGAATGAAATATTTACATGGTCGAATGGTCCGACAATTTTTGCGACGTTCGCGAAACGATCGTCGAAGATAAAGCGAGAGAATAAAAAGATGTCTCGGCCGTTTTCCTTTTACGCGAAATGAAATTTCTAAGCGGAAGATGGTTCTCATCGCCATCAACGGAATACTTTCGCGGAGAGTGAGACGGAGAGAGCTTAATTAGGCCGCTGTAATGGTGATTAAATTACGATGTTAATTCGCGGCTCTTACGTGCACGAGTTAATAACCCGTGCATTCTACTGTTCATTGAAACGATAATACCTGCACGAGCAGCGTTACGCGGCTAATGACTGCTGGTCCTGTCCTTGGAGGGATCGTTATCAGAACGTGCTACCGAATAATTATCGGAATTTCGAGTGTCGCTTTGTTAATCAACTTTAACGCCGCGCTCGGCTTTTCTCCCGATTTCAGATGGCAACCTATTTCGATGATACATTTACCTACGAAACTCGTCACCGTTTACCTCTAAAACTATCGTCGTGGAATGCACAATTATTTTGAAGTTAAACATGAAATTGAAAAAGAAATAAACAAACATTGATACATGAATGAATACACTTATTGATTTTTTATCTCGATGACAAAATGCCAAGAAGAACAGCTTAATAGATTTTGTCATTTGAAGTAGGAAATTTGCTTTCGCACAAGGGTGATATTTTTGTATCGACCAGCTAGTACATTCCGTTAGATCCGCTGCAAAAGCACTGTACTGTTGAAAAGTTACCAGAAACGCGGCTTTCTTTTTTACTAATCTAGCTAATTCATCAATACAACAACCACCGATATGATGCATAATTATGGTGACATTACAAATGAAGTTGAAAAAGAAATAAACAAACATTGAAACATAAATGAATACAATTATTGGTTTTTTATCTTGATGACATTCAACATAAACGTCAGGAAGACCAGCTTAAAAAATTTGTCATTTGAAGCAGGAAATTTGTAGAAGGGTTATTTGTCTCCTTTGGTAATTTTAGTTTTAATCCTCGAGTTGAAATTTCATTGTAGATACTGCTCGTTTAGACCCCACTTTGCCTTTATAACATATTTCGTTAACAGAATTCGATCGAGTAATTATAGTAGAAATATACTTATACAATTTTTTCAGACACGGATAATTGTTCAACAGGCATTGCTCGTTCCGTTGTTAAGCAATCCATTGTTCCGTTTATACTCTACACAAACTGCAATTAGAACTTTTTTAACAACGCAGCTTACAATCGCGTAAAATACTATGGTAACAAAAAATGAAACTATTTCTTTTGAAACGGTGGATATTGTTCGCAGCGATTCAAATGTTGCGCGTATTTACGGTAACAAATTGGTCCAATTTTTTGTTGTACTATTTTTGTTCAAGAGCGATAAACGCGAAACGTTTCTACGGTGAAATTGTTCGTTTAGCTCTAATTAGACCGTTTGAAAATTAGGAGGATCGATAGTCTGCTATTTTTATCGAAACAGTTTAATTTTTACTGTTCGAAACGTTCTTTTGCAAACTGCGTAGGGAAAAATGTTTCATAAAAATTCTGTCTAAAGAAATCTCGCGTTATTAGCGGCATCAATAACGAGAGTCAGGTGAAGCACGTATTTCGTATAAATTTCCGGTCGACGATATCCTTTCCAACCGGAAACGTGTAAGCTCACCGAAAAACGTTTCAATCCGACCTAGCTGTTATTAAGACCTTTCGAAGGTTCGAATTTTTCCGCGGAATTGGGACAGACTGCGTATTCCGCACACGTGCAAATACTAGCCCGCTGATTGCACCAACACCATCGACGCCATCGTCCTGGAAAATTGTATTTAAAGGCGCAAAAGGGATATCGACGTTTTATTTCTTTCTTCTCTTTAGTTTCACCCCGTGAACGAAATCTACGGATGATCACAGCTATCTCTGAAGCTCGCGAGGCAAACGTTCATATTATCGCAAATTTTCAATCACAAACAGATAAATTCGCGATTAATGTATCATTTAGATTTTTAGATTTTTAGATTTTGGAAACCTAGAAGTATCAAGTTTTCCAATTTTCAAGTTTTCAGTATCTTAATATTTTCGATTAGAAATTTCTAAGTCTCACACATTTCGAAATTCATCATTTTTATGGTTTCCATTATCTCAATTTTTCAAATGTACACTTGCTCAATCTGCCAATTTCTCAATGTCTCAATTTCCCAATTTCCTAATATTTCAAATTCGAAATTTCTCAATCTTTTGCATTTAAAAATACTTAACTTCCGATTTTCTCCATTATCCAAATTCCCACATACCCAAATTTGCCAATTTTCCAATTTCTTACATTCTCAAATTTTGTCAGTTTTCCAATTTCCTATGCTCCCAAAATTTGTCAATTTCCCAGTTTTCGTAACTTTTCCAATTTTGTCAATTTTCCAATTTTCTTCGCTCCCAAAATTTGTCAAATTTTTATTTCTACATTCCCAAATTTTGTCAATTTTCCAATTTCCGAGTGCACCCCCTTCCAAATATTCCACAGTCCTGTTCTTCGAACTTTCGGCGTCCGAAATATTCTAACCCGCAATTCGGAATGTTCCAATTTACAATTGCCGTATCTTCCGATTCATAAATTTGATCGCTCATCCTCGTCACCCTTCCGGTCGTAACTGTCCATCACGGTTAGGTACGCGGTAAAGAAATGGCCTGTTCCGTAAGTGGAAAAGTTCCGGCAGATGTATAAAAGTGCGAGCGCATCGCGGCGGTGAAAAAACATCCTTGTTATCGCTCGTTTCTCCGGATTCACGAGTAATTAACGAACTTCCGCGCCGGAATCGTTAGTTTATTTTCCCGCTCGAGTTTCGGAGTAGAACCACGCGAACGAAGGCAATAAAGAGGACCCAGGTACGTTCAGTTTCTTTCGTGCTTCGGCTCCGTGCACGTAGCCGCGTTAAATATAAATTATTCCGTGCACCCACGAGCATGTTCAAGAACGTTACGGGTAACGCGTCATCTAATGAACCGCGAAACTTATGCGCATGTTAATCGCGCGTCTCATCGACAGCTTTCGTTCCGCGCGTTGAGCTTCGAGTGTCCCGGAAAGAAGAGGAAACAGCTTCATTAGATGCATCCTCGTCGCTTGGGTATCTCGTAAAACTAAAAAGGAAGCTCGAGCGTCGCGTTTAAAGTCTT
Source organism: Coelioxys conoideus (assembly GCA_947623535.1). Taxonomy (NCBI): domain Eukaryota; kingdom Metazoa; phylum Arthropoda; class Insecta; order Hymenoptera; family Megachilidae; genus Coelioxys; species Coelioxys conoideus. Next base: position 5,347,644 of record OX392455.1, on the reverse strand, counting down.
TGGAGAAGCTGAAACCGTTGAACGATGATACTTAAATCGTTGGTACTGTTATGCCGAAGCGAGGAACAGGAACTTGAAGTTCAAGTAGCCGGAGCTTGCGATAACTTACAGTCCCTGGTCATTACAACCAATTCAAATTTTAAGCATTTTTCCGTAAAATTAACAGGTTTGTTGAAATTGTAACGATATAATTTATTAACTACAATATTAACGTAATACACTAGTACTGTACATTATAATGTCAACGCATGTTAGTGTCCTATATTTTCACACTTTTCTCTGAGGACTGTTTGCATCCTTTCCAGCATGCTTCGTAATAACATCATCATATATTAGGCTGTCCCGTAAATTCCTTCGTTGTTAAATAGAAACGTATACACAATATTTATTGTTTAAAATTTGTTGCATTAAATATGAAGTGTTCTACTCTATCGCCCTCTTCTATCTCTTATGAAATATTACTGATCAATATTGATTACTTGCAAAATATTTTTATGCTACATCAAAAAGGGAAGAAACTTATGGGTCAACTTAATGCATTGCTTCATTGATTCAAGCGACTTTCTCACGAATTTCTCATGAAATTGTCAGTTTTCGGTGAAGACTTTATAGACAGCAACAAATCTTGATGTTTCCAGCATCGAGCTCCATAACTTGGAAATACCCTGTTGCCTCGTCTCTATTTTCGCGATATAGAAGACGATCCAAGGAAACACGATTGTTTCCCTTAAAAATTGTGAACGACGCTCTATCAAATCAGAAAGCAGTTCAAACGTGAAAAATTGTGAAACAACGTTCCGCTGAACGTTCCCTGCGCGAAGAGATTGTCTTCGAACGGTGAAACGCCTCGGGCTCGAAGCCGGTCGAGTCGAGATATCGTTCGTCAGAATCAGACGAGAGAGACGCGGGTACCTTCACCCTTTTCGAACCTGATTACAATTAACAACATCCTTTCAAAGCCGACGAGAAAATGGCTAATCTTTTCGAAATCGTTAAAGTGGTGTCAACTTAAAGCGTTCGTTAACCTGTTTCGTTGTGACGTTTCAAAAATTTATTTTCCCCTTTACTTCTGGATTTCAGTGTTCTCTCTTGTATTCCTATTCGATCGAGTGGAAAATTATTAACATTTTTTTAACGGCTCCAAACTGTGATCTCGTGTACCGAGATACAGCAAAATAAGTAACTGTAAAATATATCTTAAATTTTCAAAATTTTTTTGTAAATAAAATATATCGAAACCGACGAACTGATTGGAATCCATGATCGATGAAAAGGAGACACATATACAGTATGTAGATATTTAAGCTTACATTAATTGAGTAAATCCTGTATGAATGAAGCTCACGCGTATGGCACGTGTCTAACTCACTCGAATATCACCATTCTGTCTACATATTATAAATTCTTTCAAAATTTATTTATATACTTATTACAGATTCGAAGTGACTTAATTAGTTCTAAAAAATCGAGTTTAGAAAATACGTAGATGTAGATGTTTAATATATTTTTGCATCCATTGATTGAAACTCACAGGTGTGAACAAATCTGACATGTATCACATGTACGAAACTTACATGGATATCACGACATAAATTATTACACATAAATTTTTTTAGAATTTATTAATATAATTATTACAGTTTCGAAGTGACTTTAAAAATCGTGAGACAAAAGCCATTTTAATCTCGTCGGAAAATATAAATCGACGGATAGCAAGGACGATCCGTGTTTCAGAAAACAATCGGAGATACGTTTGTACTTCCGTTTCGTCGTCGGACAGATATAAATTCCGTGGTAAAACTAGCTGGAGAAACTTCGGGTGGAACGACATTGTTGCGAAGCCCTCGCCATTTCATAGCGGAGCGTACGGCGCTGTACGTATACGCCGGAAGTTCGTTTAATACCCGGGCTGAGTACACAGGGAAGCTTTCGCTGCGGGAATCGAGCATCCGTGGTGTCGAGCTTCCAAGCAGTCATATTAATCGAAAATAAAGTTCACCAACTAAAACAGCCGCGGGTGTCTCGGGGTGCCGTGTAACTCGCGGCTATAAATTCGAGCGAGGCTCTCGCCGAGGCCGATGAGCTTGCAATTAGCCACGCGGAAAGAAGATCTTATCGATTCTGTGCCCTTGTAATTGCTCCGAACGAGCAATTTGCCCGGGAAACCGGCGATAATTCATTTTACCGGGCCGGCCATCTTAAGCCTAAAATGTTGCGGCTTTTGTTCGATATCGGCCAGAGAATTATGGTATCGAGCGGTACAGTCGGGTAATCGCGTTTATTAACGTTCCTGGAACGAATGCCGTGTCAACGACGCGATTACGGGATATGGGGTCACTTTGACCCGCGACGTCGTCGATTTCATACCGCTATTGGATTTTCGTCCAGCGAAAATTGACGCGTGTTCTTTTAAAATCGATATATGTGTTATATATATGATATTACATATGAGTTACATATGTGTTATATATATATCTATATACATATGTGTTTTATATACAGGGCGTTCAAAAAGATCCATTCAATACTTATATGGTACATAGGACATTGTACAGAGTGAAAGGTTTGAGTAATATATTATGTATATGTTGTATATGTGTGTTACATATGTGTTATATATATTATATACATGTATGTTTTTTATACAGGGTGTTAAAAAAAACCATTTAATATTTCACATGGTATATAGGACACACTGTACCCAATAAAAAAGTTATAATCACATGTTATGCATATGCTGTATATGTGTTCCGCGGTAAATCCGCGTTTGTACGAATGAAATTTTATGAATCGTTAATATTGTTTTATTAAGGTTATATTAAGCCGGATAACGCGAACGTTCGATCGAATCGGACCTCATTATCGTCGAATAAAATATGTACTGCTGCGAAAACTTGTTGCCCACGGTTTAATGGGACTCGGAAACGAAGCAAGCAGTTTTTAGTTCCAAAAGCGAAGCCGCATCGGGCTGTTAAATTATCGCGGCGTTGATATTAAACAAGAAACCGATTAGTATAAATGTTTAATCGCGAAGAATGTCGTCGTTCGTGTTAACAGGTGAAACGCAAAATAATCCGCCATTACGCTTATTTATTACAATTATCGAATCAAATCATCGACTAGTATCGATCGATATTACACATTTTGCAAATCACAAATATCTTCGAATCTCTGTATCCGTATTTGGAGTTGTAACTTTCTAAATGTTATCAAATAATTAACGTCTATATTAAAACTGATTACGTCTAAGGAGATGAACGTTTTAAATGGACGTTGAAGAAATAGAACGTCTTAGAATTTTCTACGTCAGAGAAGGTATCGGAGAGAAGCAGCCGGTTATCTAACAGGAGAAAAAGCGTTGACTATAAAGTCAAATTTAAAATCCACTCTCCAACAATACGTATACTCCGTTAATTTCCTCTCTGTGCTTTCGTGCTGGGGCGAAGCTCTCGCTTAAACTTTCATTTTCGTGCAAGAACGAAGGCGAGCAGCCCGGTACCTAAACGCGTTCTAAATTACCCTGTTTAATATTCCAGCGTCGCTTGGCCAGCCGCTAAATGGCCGAAACGGCGAATATAACGTTGAAAGCGGGCAAAAAGGAAGGCCTGTTTCAAAAACAATAGGAACCGCGGTAGCGTTATCCGTTGCGAGGTTTTTTCAGTGGCGTCGGAGCCACTCGTTGCGTGTATTAACCCTTTGCTTTCAGGCCGTTCGAGCAGAGAGGAACAAAGCGCGGCACCGGCGTAACATCGTCCAATAATAAACAATAATTAAAAACAATCCCGCAGGGGCTGGGAATATTTGCGTTCGCGGGAATCCATTTTCCGCCGGTTTCATTCCCGTTTCCAAGGAAACCTACGTCGGCGAACGTGTTAGACTCCTCTAGGGTGAATTCGATCGTTGGGGATCGACGATTCGACGCGCTGGCGTAATCGATTACTCGCGAAGACTTCATTTTTTTCGATAATATCGAGCAATTGCCTGCAACGGCTTTAGAAAACCTCTATAGGGTCTCTGGAAAATTCAAGGAAAACAAATGTAGACCCTCTAGATTTTTGAGTTAAGAATATCTTTAGGTGATCGTTTGCAATCATTTAGCAAATCAATATTTGTGTAAATACGCGAATAAGTAAATAAGTAAGTAAGTAAAGTAAGAGATAAGCAAGCAAGTAAGTAAGTAAGTGAAGTAACAGATAAGTAAGCAAGTAAGTAAGTAAGTGACGTAAGAGGTAAGTAAGCAAGTAAGTAAATAATTAAGTATGGAAGTAAGTAAGATTATTAATAAATTTTCTTTTCACCAGATACCTGCACCTATTAAGGTAATAAAGTTACTCGGAGAGGTTTGAGGTTTTGCGTAGGTCCCTATATTGTCCGCAAGGGTCTCGAGACATATGGATTATCCACATATTTAGAAAAAGCTTCAGAATTTGCAGAACTTAGCTGACACACGTACGAGTAACAACGCGTGTATAATCGTCTAGTCTAAGTTTAAGTTACAGTAATTCCTCCCTACTGTCTGTTAGCGTTACTCCATTACTGTCTGTTGTTGAAAATGTATTTCTGTTGACGATAACATTCTCATGAATGTCACTATAGTGACTATAGTGACATTCATATACTGAACCTTACATGAAAACACCAAGAAACACCGAAACAAGAAAACTAAAAAATTCCAAAATCGATAAAAATCAACGTCAAGTGACATAATTATCAACCAAACTTGACGCGACGATAGGTATTAAAACATCGTCTAGAAATTGTTCCGCACCAAATGTTCCGTCTCTTGGAACATCTCAAACAAAGCTAAACGCGTGAAAACTCTGGAGCGTCATAGGAAATCGTAGCGTCTCGCCGTCGTCGTTTTCCGTGGAAAAACGCACAGTCAATGCACCTACAACCCGAAACGTTCCGTCAGACGGCGGATAGTTTCGCTTCTGTCCATATTCGCCACGATGAACGGTTAGAAAAAAAGAACAAATGTATCTTTATCCGGATGCAGTCAGGCATACGCGCCACTAGCTTTGAACACCTTGTGATCTACGTTGCGACGAGCTTCCGGGTTCGTTGCACTTTATATGGAGAGGAAAATGTTGGGAAAGAACGATGTCTCTTTGACGGATACCACCGGGCCGGGTTTAATGGCCGTGTTTGAAATTTTTAAGACTGAAATACGACGGGGAAATTTTCGTTCTGAATGGCGGCGGGCTCGCTGGTTGATATCGTTTACCGCGAACGTTTCAGATTCTGCCGTTGTCTCGCGGAATACCGGTTCGGTAGAATAGCATTGTTGTTGCACGGTGCTCCGGGTCCGTTGTCTTTCGCGAATTTGTCGTTGTCTCGCGATTCGTTGCGGGATTTCAATGTTCTTGGGGGCCACGGGGAATGCTCGCGGACCAAGAATTCGAAACGTTTCGGAATCGTGTACCGCGGAAAATTCGTTGCGGATAACGCTTTAAACTTTTATACTCGAATTTTGTTGGCTTCGTGATACACCTGTATAAGGCATGCAATGTGTATATTAACCCTTTGAATTCGAACGGCGACTCACATTCGCCATTTTGTCTAATGTAATAATTAGAATAAATACACCTTGTCCATGAATGTTTATTCTCCTTTCAAGATTAAATATTGATTATATTTATGACGGTAACGTTTGTTTTTTCTTACGGGTTTACTAGGGAACGCATGAAGTTGCTGTGCAGTCGTGATATTGCAACAACGTATCGGGGATGCTGTTGGCCCGAGCGCACCATACATGTGGCAGAATGTGTGGCAAGAGATTGAATACCAGCTTGATATTCTGCGTGTTCCCAGGGTGCACATGTTGAAATGTATTAGTTGCATTAAATGTTTATGTAAGGATCAAAACTTGATAAGTAGAGACATATGTGATATAACATATGTTTCATTTACTGTATCCAATTGAGAGTTGCATTGTTTTGTTATCAGGGTAAACATTTATGGATGCCTTGTATTTTCTAGCTAAATCCGTATACATGTGACATTTAAAGGCAATGAAATGAACAGAGGGGGCAGTTAATATAATAAGGGAAAATAATAATACATATCCACAAAATTGATTAGACTGTCCAGTTAGAAAATTTTCGAGATATTAGATGTCAATAACAAAAATCCTTTCGAGTGCAAAGGGCTAATGGTTTCGATAATATTATCTGATTTTTCGAAAGAGACCCAGATATACACAGATATGGTTCAAAAGAACATATATACATATATGCATGTAACATATTTTCAATATAACAAAAACATATTTTCTAATGGATCTATGATTGATTTTCGATCAAGCAAATCGATCATAGATTAATTTTTTTTATAAACGAAAGAGAACAATCAAAGATTCACCAGGTGATGCGTTTTTGTAAGAAACGATACAATGCGACAATACTTTTGATACGCAGTGTACAATTTAATGTTCAAACACGAAACACAATTATCGTGAAGAATTTTCCGGTAGATTTAATATAATAATTCATACTCGCTTAGGTTTATCGCGGTCATCGTTTAAGCGGTCGCAGTTGCTTGTTTTTCGCATGCTTCTATCAGGAAATTCCTAGCACCGATCTCGCAGTTTCAGGACGAACAAATGGGACACGCTTTTTCCCCGCGTGAAATACCGTTATTTCCTCTCCTCGAATGTTCGATATAATCGAGAGGAAGAAAGCGAGGCGTCGCGACGCTTTTTTGGAGTCCGCGTAACTCGTGGCCGAATAAAAAGCGGAATCAACCGGCCCGGAAGAATTCCACGCGGGCTAAAGGGACATAATTTCGTTGGGAAACGTAGGTGGAATCGGTTTTTGACCGGTCGCCCGTTGAACCCCGTATAACCATACGTAAGCTTGGAATGCCTAGCATTAAATCTTTATTATTGCACCGAGTGTTATTGCCGTTAGCGTGGCAAACGTGCGAGCCGGTGTTCGCGCGACCTGACGCGTCTACTCGTATATTATCCGTACGAATATTACGCTTTCTATCAGAACTTCAATTTCGAGCGAAATTAACGCGTGCCTCCCGTTGAAAATTTTCTACTTTATACGCGCGGGACGCCGCCTGTTACCACGAAAAAGTAAAAAATCACCGGGAACTAATTGAAGAAGGCGAACCCTCGAGCGTTTCGCGAAGGAAACTAGGTTGAACGATTCTCCTCGTGACTGACAGCGTTAAATTTTGCGTTAAGATGCGTCTACTTTGAAGAGTTTGTAATTAAACCTGCTCCCCCTACATTGTATTCCCCGTTAACTCCAGTTAACGGTACTTAGCCTTGATTGATTTTATTTTAACCGCATCTACGATCCTTGCTTACATCGTTCAGCCAACGACATCGCTAATTTTGTATAATGTAAGATTCGTTTTGAAATGTTGAAGATCGGACGATCACTGCTGATTCGTATTCAACACTAAATTTATGAACGTGTAATGATCATTTACTTTTTAAATTGAAACCAAAGTGTACAAGAAAATAAAGTACGTATACTGCCTTATATCCTTCATCTTGACAAAAGTTAACATACACTCTGATAAAGTCTCCTTGATAGTTTCTGTAATTTTAAATAAGAAGTCTAAGATCATTTTGACCAATTCCGTAAATCTAGTTTATGCGAAATTTAAGTTAACCCTTTGTACTCGAAAGGTGACTTACACTCACCACTTGGTTTAAATCAACAATTCGGTATAGGTATTTTTTAACCTTTCGGTTTACATATACGATGTATAAAGGTAATGATACAGATAATAGTCGCAATTAATAATCGAAAGATAACAACGTCAAAAGAGTTCATCAAACCTCTCAACCAGGAAGTTTTAGCGCTTTTATCTGCTACCAGTAAAAACACCTTCGAGTGCAAAGGGTTAAAGTTTAAAAGTGTCCAAAATTAATTCCACTACTGTAGGTATAAAGAAAAGCCGGTACGTTTAGTGTTAAACACGATCCATCGTATCGATACCTGCGGTTCGATAATCTCAGTTTCGGCGTTCGTAATTTTCTTGAACATTATCGAGCTACCCCGTTAATCGCTGCGTTAAACGGGCAACAACCATCGAGCGAAACGAGAGAAAAGCCGGTCGTTGGTTAAAAGTTCGCCAGAAGAGGAATTTAATTTAACGGCGAACACGTTGCCTTTCGTTTGTACGCGTTTGCCGCCCACCCTCCGCCCCTCCGATGGTTTCGGCCCCCTTGCTAATTGTCGGAGATCGTGGCGCAGAACCTATGAACGATGAACTGATTGTACATCGTGGACGATGGGAGGCAACGTGCGCGTTTGCTCAACGTATACAGACAGGGGAACACAGTGGCTCGTGAAACTCGGCAGATGGACGAACTGACAGCCAGGGGATTGACCAGGGACATAATTGACATGGTCAAACGGTATGCTCTCCCTGGACACGCGAAATGCGATAGAAGACGTGTATCGTACCAGATGACGAATTTTGGTACGGCAACGCGATTCCTCTCGCGTGCCCGTTCTACATCGTCGAACAACGTTGTTATACGTGTTGGATTCCCTGCTAGAAGCTACGACATCGGTGGACATCAACGAACAGATATCCCCGATCGCGAGTAACCGCTAATTAGTCGAGTTTCTGTTACGAAATTTTCTTACTCGTCGGAAATTCGTATACGCAAACGAATTTCGAAATTTCATTTCGTAGCTGTAGCGGACTGCAATTGAAGCTGGTTGCTGAACTGCAATTGAAGTTTTCACAAGTTTTCAAGTTGCGAAATCATAGGAAAATTTGTTGAGTTATTGATTGTTTTTGACAGTGGAACTATTGCCCGGTCAAAATGAACTGTTTGTGGTTGGACGTTGTGTATTACAAAATTTTGTTGCCTGTATTTTGTCAACATGTCTGTCATGTTTTACTGTGCTAATGAGTGGTAGTATATGTTAGGTGAAGCTGTAGTATTTATTTGTTTTTCTTCCTTAATTGAATGTACAAGTATACACGACATAGAAATGAATACCGTTTCAGAGTATAGTATATATCTACCTGAAAAGCCTTCATGGTGAAATGCTTTGCATTCTTTTCTTAAAATATGTACATACAAATTACTAACTACCGAACCATGCTTAAGAAAGTGGTTAGGAAAGAAACGCTTGCTATAAGATCTCAATTTTTCTAAAAAATACATTTCTTTCATGAGTGCATATACGACAAAATGAACCTTAAAACATTGTTCCTCGGACATTCAACTACCTTAAGAGGTAATAATATTATAAATGACGCAAAATTTCTTAAACCCTTTCGGTGCAAACACCCTGTGCGTTCCCCATGTTTTCCCTAGGGAAGTGTGCCCGGCTCGCGCGCGGAGTGCTCGAGTTTTCCTGGTGAAAAAGCACGAAACTCCGGAAGTTTCGAGAGAGGGTAGAGGGCGTAACCACCCGCCAAAAGTAAGCGTTTAAAAATTCCGACAGCATCGAGATTCGAATATTTCCAAAAAGGAGGAAATCGAACGAGTCGGCGAAATAATGGTTCCGTGCGGCACGGAACGTCTCCATTCCGTTTCCGTCGACGTTCTTCCAGCGTGTACGTGGGTGCAGACGTGGGCGCGTGTGTGTGCACGAATCTCGAGTCGAATTCCCATCGTGAGATAGGCATGCATGCAGACACATAGACGGCTCGCCGTTATGTCGCGCGCGTTGTAAAGTTCGATTCTCGCGCTGCCTGCGGTTTCACGAACTTCGCCTGATCTGTCACGTCCAGATCGCAAACTCCGTTCGACCGGATCCGGGCCGAGGGTTAAATCGACCGTTCCCGATGGGAAGGAAACGTTTTATGCACTATGGACGCCTACGAACTTCGTGAACGCTTGCCATTCGCTAATATGCAACGCCTGTGGATCGAAACTTCGACTACGTTTCGATAACTTCCCCCGTTCTGTCCTTCGGTTCTTTGGGGATCGACGTTTAATCGGCCGCAAAAGCTTTTTCGTCTCGATTGTACTCGCGTTCGAATGCTCATCGATTACGAACCGCTGAATGTCGTTTTTAATCGTGATAGATTAAATTGTGTTTCATTAACTATATTCGATATTGGCGGCAGTCCGTCATTTTCAAATGGGATAGTGTTCGCTGATTTAAAAACAATAAATCTGTTACAATGGAATCGGATATTTTGACTGAAAATATCATGAAAAATGGCATTGTCTAATTTTTATTTAATTTATACAATAATCGAAAGCAATTGAGATATGTTTAAAATAATTTAATAGGTTCAAATTCATTTTCAATAATTGGAACCTTATTTAATCTCTAGAAATGAGAATAAATATTATGATTAAAATCATATTTAACTTGTTTAAAATTGATAGCAATTCTTCCTTTTCAAATATGTTCATCACTTTCAAAACATTAAAACTCTAAAAATGAGATTTATATTATAATAATAAAATATCGCAATATTTAACTAACTTAGTTAAATTTGATAGTAATTTTTCATTTTCCTGTAGGATAATTCCAGGTGAGACGATTTGGTCATACATTACAAATATATCTGAATTTTCCATCGTCCATGAGGACATTCTGAAAGATATCAGAAGCTAAATTATTATATTATGATCATTTATTATCTCACTGAATCGGACAACGAGCTCATGATAATTCTGTACTAATTGTTTCTTAAAAAGTTTCTTGAAAGTAGTGTAAAAAATAAATATCGAATATATGTTTAAGCGAAACGCTTCTTTACATGGGCATTTTCTAATTTTGAAATATCAGACTTAGGGAAACGGTGTTCGTAAAGAATATCCTCCTACAATATTCGAACGATGCAGCTACAATTGGTACCAACAAGGTTAATTCTACTTTATTCCGTTATAAGTTACGCCGGCAAAGATAATATTTCAATACTTATCGAGAAAATCGGATTATCGGATTAACTCGCTCCACCCATTGCATTGTTTCGACGCTCGAGATCAATCCCGGAAAAAAGTGTCCCCTATTTATCAATATCCTTAATTATACGAGCGTGTAATTCCTCCTTCGAAGAGCTGCAGCGGAAATTGTACGAGCTCGAGAGCTGAAAGGGCTTCGCGCAGAATTCGATCGTGGCTTTTCTCGCGTTTCGAGAAGAAAAAGGAACGTCATCTCGTGAAGAGGCAAACCGTAATCAGATGGACCTTCTATAGCCGCAATAGAATCCCCGGCTTCTGGTTTTCCCTTCGACTCGTAACTCTTTCTCTTCGCGAAACGTCATTCGCTAGCGGACCAGGGAAAAAGGAAAACTCGCGACAAAGACGGAAGAAATCCTCTCCATTGACGGTGGCAAGCTCGATCCCGGTCGGAAGTCGCGTTAAACAAATCTCTCCGAGCTAACGAACGCGCGAATGGCCTCGCGTTCTGATAAAGAAAACTCGAGCTCCTTTTTCTGGACTAGTTTCTTCGGCTTGTAATTAATAATATTCGCGACCGGCATATTTTTTTCGTTTCCGATAACGAGTACCGGCGAAAATAATTCTGAAGCTCGTTGCAGCAAACTTGTATGGTTGTCTCAAAGATAAAAATTTGTAAAGTTGTTTTGAAACATCAATGTTACAATCATAAATACCAACATTAAATACATACTTACTTAAATTTGAAAAAGAAGTAGAAAAATAAATAAATATTGCAGCATCATCTAAGATATACAACCATTCATTAGCTTAATGAAACATGACAGATATTTTGACAAAAGGTCGGCCACAAAATTGTATGACATAAATTGTCAAACCCGAAACCAGTTAATTTGACTGGTTGGTAGTTCTAGTGTCAAAATGAAAGGATTCGTATGATTTGCATACTTGCTTTGCATGTAGACAATGTTGTGGAATGAGCACTGAAGTATATGAAATACATAAAATAAAAACATTAGAATATAAATATATATTCATACGTAAATATGCGTTTTGCATGTTTTTCATCGAGGAACTCGGTTGAATCACATTGAACTACGAACGTGTTAAAATGTGCAGCTTTCAGCTTTGTCCCCCACAATTTTGGACCGACATTTTGGATCTCCGGTTCCACTAACGTTCGTGTCACTTTTATACGCCATGTTGTTCGTCCGAGACGCCAAAGCAGAGTTTCTTGTCTTCGTCGGAGGAAGTAAGAGAGTTTCGGTAGACGAGCAAGAAGAAGAAGAAGAAGGGTGGTTGCAACGCGAAGGAGGTTGAACTGCTTTCGGGATAGCTAGTTTAATATCGATCTAGGTGTCGTTATCAAGCAAGTAGGTAGGGGAGTTATATAGTTATTGGCCCCTGTACAGTTATTGGTCCGTGGCCCTGGTTACTGCCATTCAGGGGCCAATTTCGTGGTTCATTTTCATCCAGGCGACTTTAATAATAACGAAGGTGCTTCCAACCTCTTCCCACTCTCTTTTTTTTTCTCCTTCGTTCTCTTATTTCGTCGCCCCTTCTTTGTTTGTCTTTCGCCCCTCCCTGGTCAAACGGCTATTATCGTGGGCGAATTATTGAGCTACTTTAGAACGAGCCTTTAAGACGGCGAATCCTCGGGCTTCTGCGTAAATAGGTGCAAAATATAGCGTGAATTGCTTTGAACTTCTTCCAAGTTTCTCTTTCTCTAAATGAATCTTATTAATACATGCACAGCCTCGATCGTTAAACCGTAAACACCTTGAATATAAAGCAGAATAGTATAATTATACCTAATATAAAGAAAAAGTATTGTAATAATACATATTGTATATAACAAGTATTGTAATTATGTATAATGTACATAATAAATATTATTATTGTCTACAATGTATATAAAAAGTATTGCAATCGTGCATAATGTATGTGAGTATTGTAATCATACACAATATATATAATAAGTATTGTAACCATGCATAATGTATATAATAATTACTTTAATTATGCGTAATGTATTGTATAATAAATATTTTAACCGTACATAAAGTAAAAGTGTAAGATCGTGTTAATGGTCGTCATTTTGAACATTCGTAATTTTAAGATAATAAACACAATCAAATTATCGTTTCAAGATAACATTGTAAGATAATACGAAGTTATTCCCTGTTTATTTACGAGATTAAAGAAGAACGAATTGTGTACATATTTTATTGGGACAGTTTGCATTCATAACATTTCCCGATAAAAAGTGCATTGTGCAAACTGCGGAGTTGATTTACGACATTATTCAGAGTAGTAACTTTTAAAAAATACATTGGTAGTCGCAATGAACGCGTAGCATAGCAATGTACAGATTGATGGACTCGTTCAATATTTACATCGTTACGAACGGCGCTTGAACATTCAATTGGACGAATATTTAACGTTGCGTCGGTCTTCTACAATTTCTGACTCCACTTTTTGATTAATTGAGGCACGACTACTTGATCGATATCGCGCAAGTTATGCTTGGCACGATCGAAATGAGCTCGATGATTCAATTATCGTTTTGTTCATAACTTGGTGCGCAAAGAAAGTATTGTTATTTGTTGGGACTCTTTATTCTGCATACAATTGTAAGATTCATCGCGCACAAAATTACGAGATCCTATATATTAACCTTATATATTAAGTATGTACTTAATAAATTAAATTAAGCATATAGTTAATAAATTAAATTAAGTATATACTTATAACAAACGACATAAGTTCCACCATGTTGTTAGGGAGTCGCAAAAAATTCAAATGGAAAGGGTTTTATGCAATACTTCACGTTTCTAACACGTGTATATGCAAGAAACTGCAAATATAAATTCGCAGTATATCTGAATCGTTTCGCGGGAACTTTGAAATATGAAAAATTATTGGTAACTTTGAAAGTTCAAAGTGTCGAAATTTTTTAATTTGGGTCTCTGTGAATTTCGATGTTGTAGAATTTGGGACCCTGAGTACTTGGGAATTAGATATTCAGAAATTTTAGAATATAAAAGTTGAAATATTTGGAAATTTGGGAATTTCGGTGTTTGAAAATTTGGAACTCTGAGTACTCGGACGTTTGATATTCTGAAATTTCAGAATATAAAAGTTGCAAAATTTGGCAATCTGGAAATTTGAGACTGTGAGTACTTGGGATTTAGATATTCGGAAAACTCAGAACATAAAAGTTGAATCATTTGTTGTGAATTTCGGTGTTTGAGAATTTGATACCTTGGGCACTCGATAATTTGGTACCCAGAAAGAGATATAAAATACACAAAAAATACGATGCTAGTGGTGCACTCAGGTACTTAATAGAAACGAAAGAGTTCCCATTATCGAACCATTACCGAGTCAACTTTCAAATTGATAAACGCGAAGCGTTAATAAATGCAAAGCAAGTTTTTCTTGTGTTATAGTTTATCATCAAATTTGATTGAATTTCCTCTAAAAGTTGCCATAATGTTTCGTTATATCAGCTTGACTGTAAGATGTGATGTCAACTAAAGTAAATTTAGGTCGCGAACGTAACATGAAAGTGTTGGTTCGGAACGATCGAAGGGAGGAGTGGAATATTCGCGCGGCACGGAATTCCATGAGGAACGAGCGAAAAAGTTGTCAAGCGGCGGGGAAACAACGACCTAAAGGATGAACGGAGCTGCTGAAAAGCGTCAGTCAGACGATCCGACTGTCGTCGATAAAATATCGCGAGACCGTCGTAAAACAAAAAGCGTGCGCGGTTCACTCTTAAAGAAAAACCCTTTGATTCAACGTCAAAACCATCCGAACGCCGACTCGAGCTTCGAACGGGAACTTCATCTCCATTTAGTGCTTCTATAATCTATATTTGTATTGGCTTCGGTTATCGTAAGCGAACTTTCGTTTCGGCCATTTGGAAATTCGGGAACTTCAGAGTATCGGTTTAAAAGCGAAGATTGGAAGTGAAGCTCGAGAACTTGGGAGCTGAAGGTTTTGACAACTTCAGTGCTTGAATGCTAGGGGTTCTGAATAGTTGTTTAGAGATTTTAACATATTTTTGTATTTTTGAATTTCCGAATTTCTTTGTTTGAGAATTTGGAAATATGACAATAAGTATTTGAGAATTGGATATTTGAAGATTTCAGTGTATAGAAACTGAAAAATTTGGGATCTATGAACTTCAATATTTGAGAACTTGGGACTCTGAGTACTAGAGAATTGGATATTTCGAAATTTCAGAATATACAACAAGTTTCAGAATTTAGAATTTGTGCTCAGGAATCAGGTATTCGGAAATGTCAGAATATCAAAATTGAAAAATTTGGAAATATGCGAATTTCTATGTTTTTTGGGATTCTGAATCCTCAGTAAGTTGGTACATGGATATTCGAAAACATAGAAATTATTTGGAAATATTTGGAAATTTGAGAACATATAAATTTAGAAACTTAAACATTTAGGAATTTGAGCTTTCAGAAAATATAGTGTTTGTAAATTCTGAACTCCTATATTTGAATGTTATAATTATGATAATACAGAAATTAACCAATTAAGTTCCGACACTCGAAGAATCGAGGTGTCAAATATTAAAAAATTAGAGTACATGTAAGGTCCAAAATAAGATATTTGAAATTGCTGAAAATATGAACAGAAACTCAGCAGCGTTTGCATAATTGTCACATCGATATCCAGTACAAATCGGTCACTAATCGCGAACGACATCGTTAAAAGTGAGCGATATCGGTTTAATCGGCATCAGCTAGCCGAGTCGTTTCACCAGCCACAGAGAATAATTACAAACATCGACGGGCGCTAACAAGGTTATAAATTCTATCGTGGCGCATAACAGGCGTCTCGACGCTGGGAATCGGTAAAGTGGCGAGCTCACGGGGGCAAGTTTATGGTATCTTAGCCCCTGTTCCACGATATTAGCTCTCAGGATAATTCTGTCTAAGATTGTTCGCGGTTTAACCACGCCCGTGCAATCACTTTCGCTCGGTGCCAGGATTCCTGGTAAATAATCGTTATGGTTTCGACGCTGATTACGCCGACGAACGTCGAGTAGCAAGAAACCAACGCGGAGAACGTTGTTTCAAGTAGCCTAAAGGTTGTAAAAAGAGATATAGCCAGTTTTGTCGAAAGGTACGAGTTTACGGCTTGTCTTCTTGAACGAGACGTCTCCTGGGTCATATACGGCTGCTCTCTCACGCGTTATATCGCGCTCTGATTTAAGGCCCGAAGCATAAATCGGGGGAATACGGTTTCGAACATCTGCTCTGCTTTCAACCGATTTCATCCTGTATCGGCTTATAACCCTCTAAAGGGTTAAATACCGTGCCGTAGACGATGACAGGAACATACGATTCCGCAAGATAGCGAAAGTACGAAATTACAGAGGCGGAGTTAGTGTTTTGATTATGCGAGTGTTGGAGGATGAAGTTTTTGGTATGGCTGGCGAAATTCGGGAAGTTTGGACAGGTTGATCGGTTCACATAGTCTGGCGAACGGTAAACCTTCGATGTTGATGTTATTATATGATATTAGCAAGTATAGGCACTCGTGCTTTTATCAGGATTTTCCTGGTCTCGTATCATATTACATTTTATACACTTCGAAATTAGTCATTAATGTCTTCAACCGACAACCGATCATCGTATGATCATCGTTAACCAAACGTTTATGCGGTCGTTTTCGTGCTGCACGTTAAACTTCAAATTGATACTCTAGAAACGCCATTTTGGTTCTTTTACGTCGTCGAAGTATATCGTTTTTTATAGACTTTGTAGCTAGTCGTTACTCGATAACGATACGTTAAGAATTTTAATGACAGATCGACACATATACACGCGAAGAATTTTAACCCAGTAACTGCCAAATTTTTATTGTCAATTTACCGCTTCAGTTGTGAATTTACTTGTCACACAATTGTATGGGTTAACTACCGATGTATAATGCACAATTATTTTGAAGTTAAAAATGAGGTTGAAAATTAAATAAACAAACGATGAAACATAAATGAATACACTTATTGATAATTTGTCTTGATGACAATCTGCACAGATGCGAAGAAAATCATCTTGATAAATTTTGTCTTTTGAAATAGGAAATATATAAGAGGATCATTTGACCCCTTTGGTAGTTTTATATAAATTTATATAATTTTGAAAACTGTAATGAAAGTGTTCGCCGAATACACACTTGATGTAATCTCATTGCAAGTAACAAAGAAAGAATATATACAAAAATATACATATATTGAAATCCCCATTTGGGGATCGTGGTAACAAATGGGTTAACACTGGGTTTACGGACCTTCAATGACCACTTACGTCCAAACTAGATATGAACTGTAGAAATAAGTAAATAATGGTTAATAGATAAGGCAGTTCTTTATCTCGATGAAGATAGGCTCTTTAATAATTTCCGTACTTGAAAATAAGAAATCTAAAATCCGTCATTTTGACGGGTTCCGTAAACCTAGTGTTAATGACAGATTGATTTTCTTCGAACTCGGGGGGGGGGGGGGGGCTTCAACCGGTGTCTAGTTATTTTGCGGGGCACAAATCATGCGAGACTTCGCGTGTTTTGAAATCGTACATTATTCGTCTGGCAATCAGCCATTTCGTGCCGCGACCGGCAATAAAACATTCGGGTAATCATTCCGTAGCAAAATACGCTCGCGTCCAGTCGAATTTCATCAACCGGGGATTTGCAGCAATTAGGTGACAATCGGGCACGTGTTCGAGCGCTGATGGAAGAGAAATGGCTCGGTCCGGCGAGAAGTTTCCAGGGTGAGAGCGAGAGAATTTAACGTGCCACGTGCTCGTAACGATCCGAATGTCTGGCCGTACGTCCTGTTCCGGAATTTAATACAGTAACGTACGCGTAATTTAGATCTGGTCCGGCACGGCTAATGCGTTACACCGCAACGCTCGCTCGCGCCTGGAATTTCGCGGGCAAATTATATCGGGGCCGGGGCGGCAGGGGCGGAGAGGCGGTCATTAACGCTCGGTGCATCAGCGTCGCATTCTGCCGGCGCGGATTCACTTTGCGCTTCGGGATAGCGATCGAAAAATACCTGGACGTGTCCCCGCGGTCTCCACAAATCTTTCACCGCGGGAAATTATATCGTTACGCGCTCGAGCATTCCTGAAACGTAACGGTGCGTTTACAACGACGCGCCACGAATTTGTTGCGACTACGTTCGCCGATTCCAACCTACATTCTACCGCGGTACATTCTCTTTATTCGTCGTTTCAATTTTAGACTGTGATGAAACACTTTTGAAAAATGGCCGTATACATACTGTCTACAACCCAGGAGTTGGCGCATCGACTAATACATATTTTCAGTGGTAGATTGCTATGTAAGTACGGGAGCAATGTAGTACGCCTTCTGTCGTGCGTAGCTTCTGTATATTTATACCACACAATATAAAATACTATATACAAGAATATAAAATATTTGATTCTTTACAATGTATTTAATATATATAAATTTATGTAACAATATGTAATAATCAATTTACTATTTAACATTAGGGACAATCTTTTTAGTACGAGGCTATTCATATATGTATTCAAATTTACATATGTATGTATACAGTATGTATACGCAAGTGGCTACTTGTACATAGATCATGCGTACATTATTATTAAAATGACACAATAAACGATTCATTTGACATAACTTGATGAACTAACTAACTAAACTTGCTAACTGGTATACATACGATATTTATAAATAGGCAACTGCGTATGCATACAGCATGTACAAATAGTAACGTCCATTTTTTTATACTTGAAAAAATCTCATACAATTATAATTTACTCATTTTAAGTAGACTGCGGCTAGATGAAAAAAAGTCGAGAAAGAATTCGATACAACTAAGGATGATAACATCACAGGTATAAACGTCCACGTACAGTGTTCTCTAAGTGGTTATCTTTCATTAGATGCATGTCACGTGTGTATAAAGAGCCGATACGAGGCGCAGTAAAATTTTCAATTTGTTGCGTTGCACACATCCACGCGAATAGTCGCAAGTCGAATAGCTGAGGGTCGATCAGTTACTTCGTACTTTGATGGTTGCCATAAATCACTGGCAGTAAGAATCGGCGATTCTCTTAATGGTCTCGAAATAGACACGATAGCGTGATTCGAAGAGATGCTGCAGCCACGCAACGGTTTTTAGAACGACGGCGATTTATCGAAGCGAGAGAAGATCGAGTCCCGGTAAGAAACGGTTACGTGTCTCGAAATAAGCATCCTCCCGAGCCGTCGTGTCACTCGCGCGAGGGTGCAAAGCGAGGAGGTGGAGGAGGAGGAGGCACGTGCTTGTGCGAATTCATGGCGAGCAAAAATTTTCTTGCTTTCTGCCGTTCGTTCAAATTTTTCGCCGAGTGCGTCCCGCTCAAAGGCCCTCGTAGACCCACTCGTCTATTCCCTCTACGTGTCCGTACGGCCACGCGTGTAACATCACGGAGCGAGCGTGTATCTTCTTTCAGGGTTTCTTGCTACCTTGCGAAGCCACTTCCGCTGTTATCTCTAATGCCCTCGTAGCGCAATCGTACCGCGATACCGCTCCAAAAAGCATCTGTCTCTCTCCGTTTTAAATAGATGAGAGTGTGGAGAGAGAGGGACACGTTTCGCGACGAAATTTGAGCCGTTTATTTTAAAAGTGGCGTAAGTCCATTTTCCAAAAAAATCGAGGTCGCTACTTCAAGAGTTACATTTGTATATGATCTTTTCATTCTGAAGGAACTTGTTAATAATATATTTAACTGGTGTAAACCAGTTCTGTACAGGACAGGATATTTTGATAATTTTATAGATTATGTTTAATTGCGCTCACTCTATTATAAAGAAACTACTTTTCTTGTTGTTTAATCTAGAATTGTGATGAAAAGAAAACTAGGACGGGCAGAATATGCTCACCAAACACAGACGAGCCCATCTGAACCAAGCCGAGTAGAATTTTTCCGAACCTAATCGAACGTTTTCGCCATATTAACGAGCTCGGTGGATGTTGCGCGTTCACCGAGACTTGTCTCGATGTCCTCGTGTAATACCTGAATTCTGCTTGGGAATTCTCGGTTATTTTCGACGCTTTCCTCTCAGGTTGAGCCATCGCGATGATCCTGGAACGTCTTCGATATCGGCGAAGTGGAATGCAGTCGAGCGTGTCGCAGGAAATCGGATGAGTTTCGAATGGTAGAAGTAGCTTTTTGAAAGCGGCAAGGAACAGGGTAACGTCGGAGATAAACTTATTCTCCGTTGCAACCCTATTTTGACGTAAACTTCGTTTTATCGAGCCGAACTGCGGAGGAACCTATATACTCGGTGTAGGACTACCTTAATCCGAACGTAGACTCGGTCCGGCTGAACGTAAATTTCAGCTACGTGCAAACCCAGCTAACATAATCCTAACAACCCCCTTCGGTCCAAGTCAAACCTCGAGAGGTCAGATGCAACTTAGCCAGAAGATAACTCTTCGGAGATGCATATTAACTTCATCGATCTGCGTTGTCAACAAGTTTGCGGTAGTTAGAAGCTGCTTACGATTACGAAATTAATTTGTAATTGCGATAGAAATTTTATGGTTTCTGGTGTAGCTATTCGTTTCGATATTCTGTTAGAAATATACGTTATAGTTTTATCGCAAGCGTATTGAGAGTCTTATCGCCGACAGTTTTCGCAGACGACATAAAATATCCAAACAACTCGATAGCACCGAAATAACAGAGTCTACGGTTACTATAAGGAGACTGTATGTCTCTCCGGTTATCAGTATCTTTTCACGGGATTCAGTTACCCCCTTGCTACCATAAAGCACGCGAATTGTTATGCGTCCATTTTCTACCTGTATCCGCGGCGTGTTCAAGACGTTTCGCGACTGTACTCAACGTTATCAGGGAAAAGTGACTCGCGAATGCGTGTCGTCGTTGTCTCCTATCTCGTCGACTTGCCACTATCGTTTCGCGAATCGATAAAATTTCATTCGTCCGCGAACCGTTCCCGCCTTCGGGCGAACGCTTTGTCGAAACTGGGGAAACGAGCTTCATAATCGTCCCACGAATCCGCCATATGCAATCAGTGCATTTTGATAAGTCAGCTGGAAGAATCAATCACTCCTTTGTCACGATGAATCTGTTTCGGGAATTTGCAATTACTATAAATTCGGTCTGCTCCGTTGCTGGGTAACGATAAGCCTTTGGAAACAAAATATTTCGTCGATACATGACGCGTGAGTATTTGGCACCCAATTATGAGAAATTTGGACTATTTGATGCGCGATTTTCACTGTGCGAGACGATTTCAATGCCTGATTATTTGGCCCGTGAATGGATCATGTGTGAACATATGATGCGTGAGTTTCTCTGCGCCAGACTATCTCGATGTGTGAGTATTTGGCCCGTGAATGAGTCATATGTGAACATTTGATGCGTGAATATCTTTGTACGAGACAATCTCGATGCGTGTGTATTTGGCTCGTGAATGAGTCATACGTAAACATTTGATGCGTGAATATCTTTGTACGAGACAATCTCGATGCGTGTGTATTTGGGCCGTGAATGGGTCATATGTGAACATTTGGCATATGGGTGTGTGATACGCGAGTATGTACCATATGAGTACTTGACTCATGAGTATTCGATATATGAATCTTTGGCGTATGAGTATTTGATACGTGAACATTTGACATGTGAACGTTTGACACGTGATTGTTCGATGCGAGAGTTTCTGACACACGAGTATTCAATGTGTGATTATTACGACATTGGTACTCGACTATCACAACGTGCAAGTATTCGATGTGTGACCATTTTGATATGCGAGTATTTGACGCATGAAATGTTCACATTTCATACGTGACTATTTCCGTATGTGATTGTTCACGGCGCGGGTATTTGACACGTATCATGACAGATGAGTTTTCAATTCGAGACAATGAGATCGCGCGAGTATTCAAAATGTGGAATCTCGGCATGTAAATATTCATCGGGCGGGTAATCGATCATAACTATTTGACGTTTGAATATTGAACGCGTAACCGGACTCAAAATTTCCGTCGCTATTGTAAAATTTCCCGATTTTCCGGGTTTTGCATCGCGCATCCGTCGATCTTCATCCAGAAAATCGGTGGCCAACCGAAATAGCTTTGTACCGCGATATTGCGTCCAGATTTATACCGCGGTTATCGGGGAAACGTCAGATTCGAGTCGCGGTGGCAAGATACAAAACGTAGCTTGATTCGCGGTAATGATAAAACGAACCGCGCACGATAACGAATTATATTACCATCGAAATCGCCTTGTTACTCGGTATTTCCAACGGTTTGCAAAAGTGACAGTATATAAATTCCCCGATCCGAGTTACTATATGTATGTACGTATATACATACATATCTCAACGTTGCTCAGTGTGTGCTCACTCGACTGTGCCGTTACATTATATAAAGCGCAATTAAATTTTATCGATACTGTGAATTATGTTGTAATCGTTTTCCGATAGTCGGCCGTCAGCCCGGACGCTGCAACCATCCAGGATTCACTCTAATTTCATTCTAATCTCCCGGTGATTTCGATATAATGATCGGTAATAATTAAACGCGCGTTAGAAATTCGTTACGATCGTCTCACTATCCCGCAGGTCAGGCAAGTTCTTGTCACCGGTACTTGTCTATTCCGGGCTGATTAATCGAATCGTTCAAGTCACTTGATACGATCGTGTCGGTCCTCGTGTACCTCATTCGGAACATCCGTCTAACACGAATTTAGTTTGATCTCGAAATTAGATACCGAAGAAAGAGGAGAAGTTCCGGAACACTGTTAGAACGTGAAATAAACAAACGCGCTCGTTGATGTACACCACGAATTTAGAATTATAACAATTTCGATGTTTCGAAATTCAGAACACTTTAAATTAAAAAATTTAGAAGCTTCAAATATACGAATTCTCGTGTCTAAAACTGATTCTTTTAAGAATGGCATAAGTTAGCGATGTAAGAGAACGACACGACGGGATTCGCTTATCACTATTACCAAATTTGGTCCACATACATGTATCATGCGGGTGATATATTTGTTCGGGTTGATTGATAATAGCGAGACAGATCGTCATGTGGCGAGACACGTGTAGCTGTCTGCTCGGAAACATTTGATCGTGTCTGATCCAATAGATAGCGCAGCCTCGCGTGTCCAAAAAGCTGCGGAAGCGTTGCGTCGCTTCTTTAAATTACTAACGGAGTGCTTATCGATTGCGATGTAAAAGCACCGCGAGGCAGAAGGGTTGATTAGGTCGCAAACTCGTCCAACGTTAATTCGTAACGCAACGGAACGACCGAGACATCGTTTCGCGTGGCAATCGAGGCGAAACACAGGGAATTCCGACATTCCCAAGGAACCGCGAGAAACCGCCGTTCCGGTTTTCCCGAGTTTCCACGACGGCGTTAGGGGTGGGAAAAACTGACCCGCGATCTCGTCTAATTCCCCGCGCGATTTTTACCACCGAATTCCTGGCTGGATTTTAGCGAAATTAGAGAAGAGAGAGCGGGCCGAGGGAGGATCGCTCTGTTCACGTAATCCACCGAATGAAATTCTCAAGATAAACTCGTACGCGGAAGATGGATCGTGCAACGTGCCTCCATTTTCCGCTCTCTAACCGAGACGACGCGACGACGACGACGACATTCTGTCGCGCACGATTCCACGTTGCGCAAGAATATCGTTCGACCGGGCTGATTCGCAATCATGACGGCGATCGCGAAACCAGCTCGCTACTTCGCCGATTTTCTTCTCCCGCTATCGAATCACGCCCAATATTGCAACACACTCATCGCCCTTTTAAACTTTCGGCAACCCGATTTTCAGCTCGTTCGATGCCAGTGCGCATTTGGGACAATACATGATAAACAAGTGCTTATAACGTGATATATATTATGTACATGATATACAAGTGCTTATAACATGATATACACTATATACATTATATACAAGTATTTATAGCATGATAAATATTATATACATCATAAGAAAGTGCTTATAATATCATACATATTATATACGTCATATACAAGTGCTTAGAGTAATACACGATTGTATTTTTTTTTTTTTTTTTATTTTAATTGCGGAATTTAGTTTTAACAATGAACTTTTTGAAGGTATTGATAAAATATTAAAGTAATCTTTTCATTCTATATTTAAATACATATGTACAATATATACAGGGTGGTCCCTTTAAGCGAGGCCACCTAAATATCTCTTCAGGTTATTGTGATTCCAACAAATATTATAATATGTTGCAAGAATATTTTTCTCCGCAGTTATCAAATTCGTGGGTGTTTTTTGATACATAACTACATTTTCTTTTAATTGCAACGTGTACCCGATCGAAAAATGCATTCAGATATGTATAATGACATGACCTAGAAACGACCCTGATCTTCGAAAATTAAAATTGTACGTAAAACTTTGGTAAAATAAATTCATGAAAAATTTCAGTATTTTCCTCGAACGCCTGGTTTATATCGAAGGTAGTTCTTGCAGCATTATTGCGAAGTTTATATTCGTACAAAAAAATGACACGAATATCGGTTGAATTCGTATCGGTACGAAATTTGCACAGATAACAGAACAGTTTTAAGAATATCTTTGTTGAAATGTGACTCTGACAACGGTGAGTCCGACTGTGAATGAGGTTATGCTAAAGACAAAAGCATAACGAAAGCACGAAGACAGAGGTTCACGTGTACAGAAAATCCGGCATTTCATACCAACCTAATATTATTGGAAGAGATTTCGTTTGGAAACCGAAGAGATGGCTAATAATTCGTTTCGACCGAGGCGTTTATCCTGTAAAACGGCAGACTGTCGTTGCACGTACCGGAAATATTTCTGTGCAGACGCTCGTCAACGGGGTAACGTAGAAAAATTGATCCCGTTACGAGCCGAGAAAGCAGCTCCTCGGTCGAGGAAGTCAATTCGCAGCGGTAAGCGACTTGTTACGATCCACCGGCCATTACGTCCACTCGAGATCGTGTAATTCCCTGGCCACGGAACGGTTTTTCGAGATGGTCCGTCCACGATCGTTTCGCGGAACGTCCCATAGAAAAAGGCGCCGCGGTGCACGCGAGCAACACGTCCGAGGGGCGCGCTGAAAAATGTCGAAAATAATTGAGCCGAACGGCCTGGCCTTACTTCCAGTTTGCGTTACACTTGCCATCTTGGCCGACTGCAGCGAGCCGGTCGTTGCTCGCTAACCGTGCTCGCTATAAAGACGACCGCGATCGAGGAAAAAGCGACCGAGAAGACCCGAGATGCCGCCACGGCGTTTTGCTCTCTGGAGCAACGAGAACCAGCCGGGTATTAACCCTTTGCGTTTGATAGGCGACTCACATTCGACATTCGATTTAATGCACCCATTACAAATGAATAACTTCTGACCACATTTATAGGATTAGGGGGACCGGAAAGTAATGTCGTTTCTTTGCATTAACACTAGGTTTACGGAAGTTCAATGACCACTTACGTCTAAATTGAAAATGAACTACGGAAAGGAGTGAACAATGGATAATACATATACCAGTTTATAACTATTCCTCACTTTTCCTTACCTCTTTCGTATAATTTATAATAGAATAATTTGTTCAGTGTTCGTTGCGTAATAGATTTTAATTTCATTGATTTTAATAATTTCAACAAGTTTATTTTTGAAACTAAATTCCACGGTCAAGCGATCGAAATAAGACACATTATAAAATTGATAAATAGCATCTTCTCCCTCTGTGCCATTATCCCTAAAGAATGATACAACGAGTACCATTTCTGCTGATCACTGTACGGGTGATTATGGAGCCAGGTTTCACGCGACTCGATCCGATTATCCCCGCAACTTCTTCTCGCGTTAAGTCGCCGTTTGCTTCGCTATTACGCCGCGCGATTAACTCATCTGCGATGATCTCCGTTTCGATCCAGGCTTCTTCTGCCCCGCAGATCGCTGTTTTTCGTTCGTGCACGGTTAATCGAACGTCCGCGGCAAAGAAAACGGCTTTCAGGTTTCGCGGGAGGAACGCTACGTCGCGCCGGTACAAATTGGTTTAATTAGAAACAGCACGAGCGACCGTGTAAAGGCGAGTCGGTGTTCATGCACGAAGCACCGCGGTTCCCCGCGGTAATTCAATTTCCGATCGAAGGAAAAATATTTAATTATGCGCGACGCAACCACCCTCGTGCGCCTCGTCGCGAGTAAATCAATCCGCAGGTTCGACTCGTTGCGTGTTCGACATACGCGAACGTGGCGGGATTACTATGTATGCATTTCGCGAGCAGAATGTTTTTTTGCTTATTTTTGCTGCTCATTTTCGAGAGAGAAAAATCGCTTAACCCCTTGCTCTCGAACGGCGACTCATATTCAACCTTTGAGTAATAGAACAATCTAATAGTAAAATAGAATCTAATACTAAAATATCAGGTCATCCCATAAGTCGTGTCGTTTTTTGACACAAAGTTTATTTATAAAATAGTAATACTTACTTTTTTCTAATCATTCATATATTGTCCATCGTTTTCAATATCTTCGATGTTTTGGTCAACCGTTTTATTCCAGTTTCGACAAAATTGTCGTGGTTTTGAATTAAGAAACTAAAAACACAAGATTTATATGAACTGCGAAAAAAGGCGACACGACTTATGGGATGACCCGATAGAGTCTAATAGTAAATAGAATCTAATAGAAACGATCTCGATGTCCATATCGATGAATTCAATCCTTTGCACTCGAAAAAATTGTTACTGTTGACAAATAACGACCGTAAAACTTTCTAATTGAGAAACTTGATGAATTTTTTTGAAACTATTACCTTTTTGTTATTAATCACAGGTATCGTCCGTTTCACTATATTCAAACATATCGTGTATAATATTATTCAGGTATAAGTTTCTTCCTATGTTGATAGAAATTAATACAAAATATGCTTAAGATAAATTTGTTGCATTAAATATCAACTGCTCTGCTCTACCACTCTATCCCATCCCCCAAGAAACATCATTATTCTCCCTTTCTAAAATTGTTGGGTGGGACTAGCATAATATGAACTCAGAGTGTGTTTTCGTATCATATAAAAAAAAGGGAAAAAACTTAAGGAACACCCTAATATAAATGCAGTTAAAAATTAAGTGTTTAAAATCGTTGCGTTATTTCGAATGTGAGTCGCCCCTCGATTGCAAAGGGTTAAACTGAACCACACGAGCTTCCTCGAAGAGCTTGAAGGATCATTAAAAGTTCACAACGAATTCATAAAGCGATCTCGAAACTTTGCCAAAGATTTCTCAAAGATCCTTTCGAATTTTCTGAGATTTTTCGGAACTTGCCGCGTATTTCCCAGCTTTTCGAATGACAATCGGATCGATGGAGATAAAAGTTTCAAGACCACCCCCGTTCGAAACCGTGGCAGCTAATGTCTCGTGCCACAATCGGGTACACAACGAATTGTATATTTGAAAATCCGTTACCTATCCGCTTTCGGGGGGCTCACGCTTTCGTTTCATATTTATCAAAGTCGTTACGTGAAATCCTATTACCGGAATCATTGACAACGGCCAACTGCGAGTTGGTATCGCGATATCTGGCGGTTGTAACCGTTCGTTAAAAGATGTAGCAAGAATTTTTTTCACTGTGCTGCAACGTCTGTCGCATCGGAATCTCTATTATTCGAGCTTAACCATTATTCTCTCTCTTCATTATACGAAGGTCCCATTATTTGAACATTCCGTTGCTCGAATGGTTCTGTTGTTGCAAGATTTCTTTTCTGCAACATTCCGTGCAGTTCAATTATGCCACAGCATGGCGGTATGCAATGTTACACCGAGGGAACGGAAGACGCTAACTATTGATCTCGAATGTGGAAACGGAGCCAGCGCGCGGTAATAGTACAATTACACAACGAATGAAGGAAAATGTTAGAACATTAATAAATGAGGTACGTGAGAAAGTCGCGAATGCGAGTGTAACGACGATTTTATTCAAATGTATGTGCCGTTTATTCTGAAAGTAGTCTACGTCCATTTATGTTCGAACCGAAATATCGAATGATTGTTGGATTAAATTTAAAAGTATGGTTAAATAACAATATGGTAGAAATAACATAGTGGAACAATGTTTTTGAGTTTCTAAGGGAATTTATCATTCCAATTAGGGTAATGCACACTTTGACAATCGAAGAATTGAACAATTTAAGAAATAATATATTTTTCATGACTATGGACTTACGCCATTTTCAAAATCAATCGGCGTTTTCAATTCTTAGGAAAGCACCAGTCTGTTGAAAAAATAAATTTCCTTTGAAATGAAAATAAA
Source organism: Coelioxys conoideus (assembly GCA_947623535.1). Taxonomy (NCBI): domain Eukaryota; kingdom Metazoa; phylum Arthropoda; class Insecta; order Hymenoptera; family Megachilidae; genus Coelioxys; species Coelioxys conoideus. Next base: position 5,319,431 of record OX392455.1, on the reverse strand, counting down.
TGTATACATTATTATGTCATAGAATCAAAAAAATATTCAACTTTTATTTTTTGTTAAATAATTTCTATATTAAAATTAATATTGTTTTATTAATTATTATCGAGTCTTCTCCAGTTTGTGTATTGCGAGTGAGATTTAAAATAACTGCGTTGTGCAGGCGGTATATAATGTGATAAATCCATTAAGTCCTTGTATTAAAAAATAAACTTTTTCATCGCTTCATTAAACAGGAAATCTCCGTATTACAAAATCTTAATGATTTCAAATGTATTAGTAACAAGTTGCTTCAGAATGAAAAAATCATGTAAAAATGTGACCCAGTGCACATTGTAATATACATACTACTTTTCTTACTGTATTTTATTACGTATAGGTTTAAACAAATTTTGCGTAAGGGCCATATGTCCACTAAAATGTACATTTACAAATTATAAATAAATAACTATTTTCGTAAAAAGTATGCTGTTGCTCTCATCGCACGAATTAAGTTAACTTTGGTATAAAGCAATTTTTCGGTTCTGAAAGGGTTAAGGTAATTTTTCCGTTGTAATGTATCAGACAAACAACGTCGAAAACGAGGTTAAGTTCGTCGTTGAAGAAAGTTCGACGTTACTAAAAATGCGAAATACTTCTGTATCGAAGGAGAAAAGTTGCGGATTCAGGATATCGTAAACGTTGCATTAACGATACCGAGCATAACATCGAGAGGAGTTGCAGAGAAGAATTTATCGGCTAGAAGAAAAGTACAAAAGTTGCAAGTGAAAAGCGCGTTCCTGTAGAGGCGTCAGCGCGAAATTTTACCTGGCAATTTTGCCGGCGAGGTGGGCGAAAAAAAAATTGGCCAACTTTCAATATTCGCCGGCGCCATTTTCGCGAGCGCCGAAACTTCGGCAATTTCTTTCACGTAGCCGTAGCGAAAATGGACTGCTAACATTCCGCGGTAATATTTAGTCCCGCTCGTTCTGACCGATAGAAAGTATACCCGCCGAGAGTTTAACTCCACCGGGCAAAAAAGATGTTGGAACACTTCGAGATGCTTTCCAGAAAAGTTACGACGCGAACAAGTTGAATAAGAGATTTGCTGTAACATTATCTCGACACGGTCGGGATAAATGGAGAAATAATGATCCTCCTTGGTATAATACTTTTTCATTCTTTTTTCATCGAACGAGCATCGACTCAAGCGCTCCCGGGTTATGTACACAGTTATACGGTTAAACATTCGCAAAAAAAAAAAAAAGAAAATGTTGACTCCGATACTCGCGATGTATTCATGAACAATCAGCTCGCAGGCCGAAAGAGAACACGAAAAATAAACGAGAAATGATTTACGTACTTTACGTTGCCCGATTTTCGGAATATCCAAATATTTTTTGCGATTTACCGTTCTCATTCATCGAATTAATCGTAAACAATAAATGAATGCTTTTTCGTTTCTGTCGAATAAAAACTGGGTTTCAACGAAGAGCAATAAATATTTCCGGCACAGATGTTTACAGGTTGCACAATGTTCGGGCAAATTTGTGATTGTTTTGCGAAGAATTTCATCGAGCGTACCAATGCTTCGTATTACGTATTTTCACGATTAACCCCTTGTGCTATGATTTATTCGACTGATGCGTCAGAGATAACAAGATAATGAGCTGCGCTCGTGACGCACTCGCGATTCAAATATGGCAAACCTTGCTTATATTTTCAATAAGTCGAATGTTCAATATCAGTCTAATTGTAATTTTCACACTCGGTCGCTAAATGCAAAACAGTCTCGACTTTCGAACTTTCTTCGATCATCTTAACACTAAACCTACCAAAGCGGTCAAAATGAGCATTTAACATTTTAACTACCACGTCATCCATATATGGGTGACGCTTAAATTCCCATATGAATCAATCATCTGTTTAGTAAGAATTTTATTCTTGTACGTAATTGGAAACACTTGTATTAAATGCTTGAACATATGAATAATAAATAGAACAAAATATTGTGAACATATTTGTTAAAATTTATATATCATACAAATACTATCTAGTAAAAGTTTCGACTGTCTCAGTGTGGCAGTCAATGTGTTAAACGTTCTTCGATATTTTTAACAGTTACATTATTCCAAATTTGTTCACTTATCTAACTGAAAATAGTCGCATTTGTTGTTTCAAACCATGGAAAATAAATATAAGAAGGTATTACGAAATTATTTGATAAGATTTGTTAATAATGAAAATATTATCCAATGCAATTTTCGATTGCTTCTCGTGGCAGTTAACGCGTTAACACTAGAACTACCAACCAGTCAAAATGACTGGTTTCAGGTTTGACATTTTATATCATAAAATTTCGTGGCCATCCTTTTGTCAAAATATCTGTTATGTTTCATTAAGCTAATGAATGGCGGTATATGTTAGATGATGCCGCAATATTTATTTTGTTATTTTTTTACTTCATTTTGAATTCTAAAGTAATTATGCATTTATTGTTGGTATTTCTAATGTTAAACGTTCTTCGATATTTTTACCCCTTCGACTGTCCCAATTTCGTATGAAATAGCAGCAGAAATCGCGTCGCTCGAGGAGCAAAAAGAGTGGAAACGAATGATCCGGGTTTCAGATGGGTCCGAAATAAATCAGTATTCGGGCGCGTCCAGCTGGAAATAAGAAAAAATGACGTGCTTGTTATCCGTATGAGGAGCGTAGCCGCGAGTACGCGCGCGTGTACAGGCTGGCCAGAGACCTTAACGGAGCGGAGAGAAGCAGGACGGCCAACGAAGGGAAGATATATAGACCATTCGCGGAGTCCATTCGCCTCGACGCGTTCTGCCTGCCTATGGGACAAATAACCGTATAAATTTCCTCTCGCGACACGTCCTCTTATATTACATGGAAATGCACGGGATCCCGTGCCAAATACCCTCCCTCTGTCCCCTTCACTGCCGTCTTCGCGTCGCGTTAATTCTTTCGTTGTCGCGATCAGCGAGTTTGTTTGTTCCGCGAAACAAAAAAAGCTGGCCACCTTATCTCCGGGCAGGATTTAGTCGCAGCGGAGCGTTAATTCAGGAAGAATATAAATCTTCGCGGTACACAACGCGGCGAGATGAGGAGTTAAACTGATGAAGGCAGCGAGCGTTTTGCAAGTAAAATGAGATATCCTTTACAACGCATCTCGGCAAACATCGCGTAAGCCTTAAAGCGTTTGAAGATGCTGCGAACGAGCGAAATGAATTCTGATCGGGCTACAGGTGTAGCCGGCAACGTATCCTTTTGGTTTTTGCAATTTCATGAATAAATTTCGTTGCCTCCTCGCCTCTTTCTTTAATTATCGCTTTCAACCGTTTTTTGTGTAACGCCGGAATCAAAGCGCTTCGTGTTTCTACGAACAGATAAATTTCGTGTTCCTGATAAACGAGCTGGTATTCGAGAAATTTTATTTTCTCGGCTTCCGTTAACAACGAACAGTTAATTTATCCTTTATTAACGAGTAAGAAATAAATGAACCTCTTTTTACCTACCAGCTCCACAATTTATTTGCAAAATGGGTTTTCGATCAAATGTATCGCAACGGTGCAGGGTGAGCGAAAAATAATTTATTACGAGTAGGAAACAAATGAAATATATATATTCAACCAACCTATTTATCTCGATTATTCGTATGATCGAATAGAAATGTCCGTATTTCCCTGAACTTTTAAATTGTCGAATATTCATGAATTTACAAAATGCGAGGAAAGATTCGTATTTCCGATACGCGTATTCACCGTTCGTATTTAGCGGTTTAATTAACGAATAGTGAAAAGGGATTAAATAGCAACGATGTTCCCAAGGTACAACAGCACGTCCGAGAATAATTCGGTTTGATACGCTGTTGCGTTATTCGGATAATGAAGATATCGGCTTTGGTACGGTTAATACGGATAGCCGAGATATTTGGATAACACAAGTGGCATTGTGAATCGAGTACGGGGCCGATACGTGTTCGAGAATATATGGAGGGACCCCATTGCCCGCTACTCGAATATTTTCTTCGATATTAACATCGACGAGTGTACGGTGGCCGGTGCTGCAAGCAGTTGTGTAATAGAACGGAAGAGGAAGTGCGCTGCAGATTATTGCCCGATTCTAGGGTGCTTGTTTGCTAGAACCGCGTTCAATTTGCCGTAAATTGCTTTCGATCGAAAGATATTTTACATTTTGATATCTGATCCTCTCCGACGCCAGAAAATGTGTAACTGTATCCGCTGTAGCGAATGAGATTGCTGCTTCGAATCTTTAATCGGTTTCATTAAAGAAAATTCGAAAGCTAAACGAAGTAGTCGGTAAAAACGAATAAAGTAAAATGTAATTTTTAGGTCACGTTTATAAATTTCTGAATTAACCCCTTGCCGCGATTTGACGAGTATTCTATAAAATTGCTAAGCTAATTTCTCAGACAAATTTACCAAAACATCATATTACGGATACTTCACTAAGTGGCACGTTTTTCGCAACATTCCCCTAATTTTGAAATATTTAAATCTCTGAATCCGGCCTTCGCTCTCCCCGAGGGAGTATACCGAGCACGTTCCGCGACACGGTGAAATAATTTCTTGCTATTCCGTTCGTAGCTCTCGTTTTCCGTCAGCTCCACTTTTGGTTGCCATTTGTGTCGCGCAATGGAGTGCGCTGCTCCTGACAGCACTTCACATCCCCTGTACCCTCTTTGTCCGCCACGTCGGCACGACAATGAGACACGGGTTCGCGATATGAATGAATCCTTGCCAACCCCTCGGCAACATCCCTCTCTGGCTGCAAGTGCAGATCGCCCCCTCTGTGCTCGTCCGATTGCTGGTCAAATTCGATCTCTCTCGCTCTCTTTGAACGACCATCGCATCATAAGGACCGGTTCTATTTGCTACGATAAAATCAAAGGTCCTCGAGCACAGTCAGCGTTTCGAAAGCATCCATCATTAGCCCTTTTCGCGGCGGGGACGGCTTTGATGCGCCCCTACTTTCTCCGCTGGACCATTCTGCGTCTTTCGATAATTAAGGCTGTTCAACGCGTGACTCGGTACGATTCATCGAGAAACGAGCTATTGGTTGTTCGACGAACCCGCTGAATCGATGAATTCGAGCCATCGTTGGTATTGCACGGAGGTTGGGGTGGTCGACTCCGGGGGCTGTTTCTGGACATCGGGTATGAGGTCGTTTAGATTGGTATCCATAATGTACAGTAGGAAAGGCAAGATTGACTTTGTGCTAATTGACGTAACTAACTGGGGACAGTTTCCTCCTAAATTACGGATTGCATCCGTCCATGTGTCGCGGGAGCACGTAGGTAACATAACAAGTTAAATGAGATGCGTTCGTAAGTACACTCGTAAGTATAAGCCGAATTAGTATTTCAAACTGGCAGTCACAAACGTGGATTTACGTGACGTGTCTTAATAAGTCATGCTGGAAATTGCATCGAATTCGTACGCGTCATGTATGGACTCTGAAACTAATTAGGTCAGGAATGCCAATTAGGACGACGGAAAACACATTCATTTGGTCTAATAGAATAATTTGAATAAATATAGTTTAATTAAATCTGTAGTGTTATACATATGATGTTTGAGCGTAATGAAGTGGGCAACAGTGGCAATTAATAATAAAAAATAATAACTTCCATAAAATTGATCAAAAAGTTAAATTCTCTATGGTTCGGCTCGACTCGGCTTTGTTCGGCTCAGCTCGGCAAGACTGGCTTACACTCTGCTCGAATCAGGTCGGTGAAACTCTGCAAAACTCGTTCGGTTCGGTTCGTTTTGGTTCGATTCGGTTCGAGTCGGTTAGGTCCGGCTCGATTCTACTCGGATCGTTTAGATACGGTTCGGTTCGGTTCGGTTCGGCTCAACTCGGCTCGACTCAGATCGGTTGAACTCTACTCCACTCGTTCGGTTCGTTTTGCTTCGATTCGGTTCGACTCGGTTCGGTTCTACTCGGCTCACTCGGCTCGTTTAGATACGCTTCGGTTCGGCTAGGCTTGGATCGGCTCGGTTCGGCTCAGCTCGGCTCGGCTGGGTTACACTCCGCTCGACTCAGGTCGGTCAAACTCTATTCTGCTCGTTTAGATACGATTCGGTTCCGCTGGTACGACTTGATTCTTGTCGCTTGTACCACCAGTTCACCGAACACCTTGTACATCCGATTGATAAGTTTAATATGAAAAAAGATCGTTGCTACGTTTCGACTAAGAAAAGTAATGTCTAAGTAGAGAGTGTAGATAAGAGAAGATTGAATCCGTAAATAAAGAGTGGTTCACACGGTACTTAACGATAAAACGGCACGAACGAGAGTCTTTATAATTGTTTCGAGGTGGGTATTGGAGCCGTGGCGGCGCGCAATTATGAGCATAACTCGATCGTTAGGAGGTTAGAATGCTGAAGGACCATCGTCGGTGACCGTAGGCTCGACGACGGAGGAGGAGGAGGAGGAACGTAGGTGGTGGGCAAAGAATTAAGCGTAACAAGGTTTCCCGGCGGGACCCGTTATTACGAGCCGGGCGATGCACTGCTCGCCGACTTCTCGTAATTTTCCGACTCGCGAGTCCACGGGAATAATTATAAAAGTGGGCGAGAGCGTTCCCCTTTACGGATACGCGAGCAGCTTTCAACGGAGCTCGCGTAATTACTAAGAACTCGCCTTTACGTTGCTTCGAACGAGCCCGGCTGACTCGTGAAAGATAGCCCGCGATACCGAGTCCCGCGATTCCATCTGTCTCGCGAAGATCTATTAACCTATATTTCAACAAACCCGGCTCGCATTGTTCCGGCCGTGGGTTTCCGACGCGAATTCGTATCCAGGTGCGAGGAGAGGGACTCGATGACGTACTACGTGGACGATTTTTGCGGTCGTTAAACAGGGCTCCGGGGAAATGATCGGAGTTCATTAGGGGGATGCTGATGATTCGCGAACACTGCCGGTCGGATTCGCGCGGACAGAATGGGACGCTGATTCTGGAGCATCGCTCTTGCGGATGTCGAGTCCCGACGATGCTTTCTGCCCCAGATATTCCCTGTAATTTCGCAAGAACCGCTTTTTTGTACACTGTCGGTTACAACATTTTTGCCAAAACTAAGGTCCCCATTTGCTCTGATATTGCAACAGTCAACGTTGAATGTGTGCATAACTTTATACTGAAATATTGGAAACCTGACTGAGGAGGTGACCTGGCACCCTCGTTTCCATTTTTGTGGCTAAAGGTAAGATTCTTACTGTCTGTTCTAATATTGTAATAGTCAATGTGTACATAATTTTATATTGAGAGTTGGACATCCGACTGAGAAGATAATCAGACGCCTTAGTTTCGATGTTGATGGTTAAAACTAAGGAACTTCCCCATTTATTCTAATGTTTCAGTAATCGACGTTGAATGCGTACATAACTTTATATTCAATGATTGAAAACCTGATTGACGACGTCATTTTGATGGCTATAAGTAAAGTTCTTACCATTTGTTCTAATATCACAATAATCGATGTTGAATATGTACGAAACTTTGTATTGAAAAGTTTGATAACTGACCGAGAAAATATCCAGTCGTCTTCGTTTCGATTTCGATTTCTCCACAACAAGAGATCATCAGATTTGTGTAAATAGTGAGATTTTTAGTCAATTTCGAATACAAACAGTTTGTAAATAAAACAATTTAAAAGAACCCGAATGACTACTTTAACTAAAATAGAATGAATAAATTAAGAAAGTAGATACATTGTTATAATTATTTTGCGCACCGGAACAACTTACCTACTGTGGTCCATAGCTTTGAACGTTCTCTACACTTTCTGCCAAAGAAAGTTAAGAGGTTTCGTCGGTGAACAACGAAGCCAAGTTGAACGTCTAACGACATCAAACGTCGTCGCTAACGTGGTCCTTTAACGAGCGTACATAATACATACCGGTTGATAGAATTTTAGATCGTGACGCTCCATGAATCCCGGACTCGTGTGGTTGATCGATGGCGAGGCTAAACGTGAATCGATGTAACGTATCGATCCGCAACGGGACGCAAAGGAAAACATTCTTCTCCGTGTTGTGATTAAAATATATATAAATAACTTTATTGTTTATAATAAAATGCCCTATCTATATTACAAATATACAAAACTCTCGCTATGTACAATGAAAATCTCCCGCTCGACGAGAAACAAGAGAACGCTCATCGGAGGAGACACGCTAGACCCCTCTAGGTTCACCGGATCGATCGATCGATAGGTATCCTTACAATTATTCGATCGATCGGTTTTAATAAACTATTCGAGTTCGAGTAGAAAGAGAAAAAACTTGTTTACTTCGTTGCAATTACGTGTTAATTAAAGGTAGTATGCTCTCTGTGTGTGTCTGTGTGTATGTATGTGGTTTTCATTTAGTCGTCATTCTTCTTCATCCTTCTCTTCCGTTTTTTTCGTATCCTTTTTTTTTCTCCATGGTTTTCCGTTTTCTTCGCTTCCATTTATTCTTGTGGGTTTTTTTTTTTGTTTTGGTTTGTTTATCGCTGTTCATCGCCCTAATTACATTTGCACACTACGAAGCTATCACGAGTCTCAAAAATACGAATAAACCGTTTACTTAGGTGAGAACACCGTGTTACGGAGTACAATTGCGATAGTAAGAAATACTTCTTGATAATAAGTAGAGAGAAACGTCGCGCAACAGTCGGGCAATCCTGGAACAAAAATCGATACGTGCACGATTAGAACATCGTTTGGTAGTTGGAAAATTATGGAATTTTGGAAATTTGGAACTTTAAGATCGGGGACTCCTTGTGCTTGGAATTTTAGGAATTTTGGACTTTGCAAATTTGGAACTTTTAAAGTTTGGGATTTTGGGAATTTGGAACTTTGGAACCGTGGGATTTGAAGAATTTGGAATTTTTGAAATTTGGGGATTTGGAACTTTGGGACTTTGGAAGTTTAAAATTTTGAAAATTTGGTACTTACAGAATTTGAAAGTTTGGAAGTTTGGGAATTTAGAAGTTTGGGATTCGAGGAATTTGGAATTTTCGAAATTTGGGGATTTGAAATTTTGGAGCTTTGGAAGTTTGGAATTTCGGGAATTTGGAATTTCGTAAATTTGGAACTTCGGAAGTTTGGGAATTTAGAATTTTAGGATTTTCGAATTTAAAAAATTTGACACTTTGCAGATTTGGACTTTCGGGACTTTGAGGATTTGGAATTTTGGAAGTTTAGGATTTTGTGAATTTGTAACTTTAGAAGTTTAGAACTTCAGAAATTTGGACCTATGGAGACTTAGAATTTTGGCAATTTGAAACATTACAACTTCGGATCTTCTGAAGATTAAAATTTTTAATATTGGACCTACACAAACGTGGAACTTTGCAAATCCATAACTTCGAATTTTCTCACTTCCTTTACACTCTCTCTTAATCGATGTAATTCTAAAGTGCATGCTAGTACTTATACATTTCCCTTTTCCCCTAATCAAGCTCGTAAAGAAAATCAACTCCATACAGTGAGCACAACTTGCTATCTCTACTCCGTTTAGCTACAATAAACAGCGTTACTCATTACATCTTTCAATTTCACGAGTGCTCCACTTTATGAAAGAATGCGTCATCAGATTAATAAATAGAAGTAGAACATTGCTCCAGCAGCAGAAAACGAAACTAGTTTCTTTGCGTTTCACAAAGCAATACGGATAGCTACATATCCTGAGACGTTTATCTTCCGAGTTGCAAGTTACTCGAGCTCGACCATGATAAATTCGACTTCTACCACGAAATGAATACTTACGTCGCATAATCAAACAGACTCATACAAACTCTCTACTTCTAAACAAATTTGAACGTGCATTGAATGTTCACTACTCTTTCATCGATACTCAAAAGTTGCAGATATTCTTTCGACATCATCATGAAACGTTTTCGGTGTCGCGTTTATGATAATTATACATATAGTTCACTGTAAGCAGTTCGAATAGTGTTTAAGGATAAAAATGAACGTAGAATCACTCACATTGCCCACTGGGATTTCCAATTACTTCATGCGTAATGCAAATCGATAATACTTCTGGCAACAGTTCACATCTGAAACAGAAAAAGCGAAACGTCCGTTTACAACGTTGTCTATAAATCACTTGTACGTCGACGACGCTCTCGACACTCAGACAAATTCTCCCGGCGAACGTATTTTCAGGGAATAAAACTGGGAACCGTGGCGGTCACCGGGAGACACGACGATTTGTACGCGAGCACACGGTGTACACCCACTCGAATATATTCGCTCGATTGTTTCTTGGACCGTCGAGGATAGAAAGAAAACGAAGCTGCTGCGCTGAAATTAACCCTTTGCCCTCGAAAGGTGACTCATACCAATTTATTTAACACGTTGACTTCCATGTCACCGTATGTGATGACACTCAAATTTGTATACAGATTCAATAGCCATATTATTCAAAATTTGTTCACCTTTCTAACTGTAAATACTCGCATTAGTTACTGTGAAGAACAAATATGACACTGTATCGTGAACATATTTGGTAAGGTTTGTTCAAAATGAAAATAATAACTAATGCAATTTTCAATTGTTTTCATGTGGCAGTCAATGTGTTAATACAGCAATTTGGAAAGGTATTTTTTAACTAAGTCTATAACATAAAATGTAATTGATATATTAACCTGTTTAATGACCAAATATCAATCTCTTTGTTGTATGACGAAATAATGAGTCTGATGGAAAATGTCTTCATGCAAATTATCCGTAATATGTTGAACGAGTTACGTTTTATGTATTTCTTATCTATTACATTCTACCGTGGTTTTATTTCATATATTTATGTGAAAAAAGTTGAACAGAGTTGGCTTCCCACTGAACGGGTTAATACGTAAATTATTTTTTATGAATACATTCGGACACATTTTATCGTTTGTCTATTTATTTTTAATTTATCAATGTGTAATTCAAGAAGAGTGTCTTAAATTGTGCAATTTAATACATCGACTGCCATAGTGATCAACTGTGATGTGGATTCAGATAAATTAATTATTTACAGTGAAAGACAATGATAGTAATTTTTGAGGGCTTCTAAAGTTGAGACAATTTTATACACTGACAGACTGAAATATGACATTAAAAGATTAAGTACCCTCCTCATTAATAATCTGTATTATAGTATGTGCAGTATGTATCATATATGATAGTCTTCACAGTGAACGTGTTAAAACAAAAAACGTGAGAATCAGTCGTTAGAACAATTTGATGCACCAAGTGTTACACATGTTTCGTGTGTTTTAAATACAACTATTTCCTATACACAGTTTAAAAGTACGCCGCCAGTTATCAAAACTATCGCGTTTTCGAATTTGGCCATTATATCACATTGTAACATATCGATAAAATTTGCGTATCACTGGGACGACAATGAATAAAAAAAACACGGTGGTAAAAATCAATTTTTATAATAATCGATTAACTGTTACGCTCCTTTTTCGTAGCGGAATAAAACAAATATTACCGATCCAGTATATTTTGATAACCAGGGAAAACAACGGATCGTATACAAGCGAACGTGGAAATTGATGGACGTTTCAATGAAATTAAAATGATGAATGATTCCGCAATATCGGCGAAACGCACTATGCATGTAATGAAAATTTTAAATTCAATGGATGGATTTGTTGGAAACCCTCCCCCCTCGATTATCAACGATGAAAAGCGTACGAACATGTTATAAACCTTAGCATGGCTTCAATTTCAATGCGCGCAATCTCTTTGAATACGAGTATGAAATGACCAATCCAGTTATTTTGGCAACAGAACCTTTTGAAGTGTCTCTGTTAATGATGAATACGACAAACGACAGACGCGAAATATGTTCATAAAGAAAGAGATTTCCCTCGACTGCTTTGCACCCGGGTTTATTACAAAAATCGAAATACGAAAACTTTTGTCGGGCGTGCGCGTCCATGTTAATATGTAATTAACTCCAGTTATTACTTTCATATTTTCGTAATCAAATTCTCTGCGACTCGAATTCTGAAATTGCGGACCGCAACTCGCGAACGAGTTATGAACATTTATACTAGATGGTTATTAGGATTATTGCGAATTACAGTTATTACATCGGTATGAAATGCAATATTTATTGGTATCGTCGGTTTCTGTTACGAGAAAGGTTTCGTTCAAAGCGAAGCTTTTTATGTTTGTATAGGCTGTCTCACTTTCCAAAGTTCCAAAAATGGGTAGTTGGAAAATTAAAAAAATTCGAAAGTGTTTAGTTTTCGAAGTGTCAGAAAATCGAGGTTGCAAAATTCTGAAATTTCGAAATTATAATGTTGCAAAGTTCAATGCTTCCGAAACTCTAAATTGTCCTATGGTTGAGAAGACCCGAAGTTGTAAATTGACCTAAACTTCGAACATCATGAAATTCCAAGAAATTGGTACTTCGGTGCTTTGGAAATTTGGGATTTCCGAATTTTGGAAGTTTGAAAGTTTGTGTCTTCGGAAGTTTCGAATTTTGGAGATTTGGTGCGTCAAAAATTTGGGATTTTCGGATTTTGCGAATTTGGTACTTTGGATCTTTGGAAATTTGGGACTTTAGGAATTTGGAATTTTTGAAATGTAGGATTTGGAGAATTTCAAATTTTTGAAGTTTGGGACTTTGGGAATTTGGTATTTTGGAAATTTAGTATTTGGAAAATTTCAAATTTTTGAAGTTTTGAGACTTTGGGAATTTGGAATTTCGGTAGTTTGAGATTTCGTGAATTTCTGTATCTTTAGAAATTGGAGGCTTTCTAAATTTGTATCTACGGAAAGTTGGAATTTTGTGAATCTGGAACTTTACAAGTTTGGGACTTCCGAAAATAAAAATTTTGAGGTTGTCATATACACACATACACGGTCCATCCTCCCAAAAATGTTTCGTTACTTCATCACCCAATTCCAATAATCGATACCCAAAACACCGGTCCCAGACAACAGCATTCAAGTTGTTGATCCAATTATCCGCGGACAGAAGCAGCACCCGCAGTCTCGATCGCGATTTCCCGAAAAAATCCACCGAAATCAAGCGTGTCGACGTCACATCCTCTATCTTCGATCCCGCCTTTAGAAATGCATTTAAACTTCCGCTTGGATGTGCCCGCTGTCGAAACGCGTTTCCACCTCGGCGTGGTTGTCGCGTCTAAACGCCACGATCCCTCGGGGTGTTTGGGTTAGGAAAAACCCGAAGGTGTCGGGATCGCGGCTTGCGTCGGGGTTACTTGGATCCCCTTACGCTCCGATGAACGAACACGACGCGTTTCGTCTGACTGTTACGTCGTCCATCTTGCCCGGATTCCAGCCACGAATTGATACAGCAACGAATGGAATGTCCATTGCCACGCCACGAGTCGAGCAACGTGCAATCGAATTGGATCTTGGGACACGTGACATTTTATTGCCGCGTACGAGGACAGTTTTACCGTCCCGGAAGGACGTTTCGAACCTTGGCTGCCGGAATGCCGCTCCTTTTATTGCCGACGTTGAAATGGTAAACGGGCGCCCGTCTAACGTGGCCCTCGATGTCCCTAAATAGCGTTCCCGATCAATGACACCCGATTGTTGGCCGCCGGAGGCGGTCGATGATGCGCGAGATTTAAACAATTTATATTTTGTTCTGCTTATTTATTTCGGGACGTTCGTCGGGGTCGCGGAACACCGAAATAGTTTCATCGGGCGGGGTCTGTTCGGCTCTCTAACAGTCGGCGATAATCGATCTTTCGTGTTATAAATAGGCTATCGAGAGCTTTGTTCGATAAGCTTTGTAAGCATGCAGTTGTACACCGTGTATCAGAAGTTTAGACGCACCGTATTTTTTTTTTTATAAAACATAGCTCTTAATGAATTATTAATTGATCTTTTTAATCTTAAATTTTGAGGATCAACAAAATTGTAATTGCCATAATAAACATTCATATGTTGTACTACAGGTTGATGTTTTTGGCATACATGTGATAAATGTCTGTATCAGAAGTTTAGACGCACTGTATTTAAAAAAAAAATATTTCTTAATGAATTATTAATTGATCTTTTTAATCTTAAATTTTGAGGATCAACAAAATTATAACGGCCATAATAAACATTCATATGTAGCGCTACAGGTTGGTGTTTTTGGCATAAAGGTGAAAAGTGTTCGTATCAATAGTTTGGACGCACCGTATTTTTTTTACAAAGACATACCTCTTAATGAATCATTGATTGATTGTTTTAAGTTGATATTTAAGGATCAACAATATTAGGGTTGCCATAACAAACATTCATATGTACCACCATCGGTTGATGTTTTAACCTGTTTGAAATGTATTACAAATGACAATCTAGAAACTACTGGACATTTTTATTCAAATAAGAAATTTATATTAAGCACGTATAAACTTTCAATATATTTATTTTCCTACTTTATTTTCAGTTTTGAAGTAAGTATGCATTTACTGCCAGTATTTCTAGTGTCAACACCGAGTACCGTATTCATATCGACTTCAACCCTTACAGTATTTAATTCTATTTTACTTTTTTGGTACACGTCGAGCGATTACAGTTAGTCCACGGTCACCTTTAATGCACGGTGACCACTTAACGCGGGATGCCTACAGTCAAGTTCGGTAACAAAGGGGTTAAGAGGCCCCTGACTCCAGTCCGTTGAAACACGAAACACGACCCTCGACACGCAACCCTTGGCGATGGGAGAACAAACTGAGCAACGTCGGCGGCGCATCGGTGCAAAAACAAAAGGCAGCCGTGAACAAAAAGAAAAGCGAACGAGTTAGGGGTTGCAGGAGGGTGGTCGACTTTGTCCCTGCTGGCCGACGATGTCGCTGGCCGATTTAATTGAACCGGCTCGGAAAATTAATAATGGCTCGCGCCGGTCTCCCTTTTATTTTTTGCGTCCCTCCCGTGGCCGTTTGTAAAATAATTCCAATAAACGCGAATCAACGGGATTCTTCATGAGGAACAAGCTGCGCACCGGGTACAAACGTAATTACGACATCGGTCTGCTCGATCGGATTTGTTCGATCCGCGAAACGGCGGCTAAACAGCCGGTAAAAAATCATTTCCGGTCGACCTACGCGTTCGATTAGGAATTGAAATGAGTGGAGTCGATCATTTATTTGGCTGCATGAACGGGTATTTAAACCTTCGCACTCCAAGGTATTTTTATCGACAACGGATAACAACTCTAAAACCTTTTGGTTGAAAAGTTTGATGAATTCTTTTGAAATTATTATGAATCCTTAGACATATGAGGAAAGATAGACGGAAAACTATATTCATGTCATGAATAAAAGCGACAAGAGTTTATTCAAAGAAATTGTAAAGAGACTTAACGTTAATTACTTTTGAAATTAATTTAAAAAAATATATTCACCACAATAAATTGAAAAATTAACGACTTATATTTCATTTGTTTTTTTTTAAATATTTTTGCATACAAAAATTGATATATACACCTTGAAATACGAACTTTTTAATAGTGTTTTGTGAATTATTAAAAATATTTATTAAAGTGGAAAAAAAATTCTTGAAAATCGCGTAACTTTTCCCGAAAAATTAACGAGAACGGTTGTATCCATGGCCGATCAATTTCGTACGCGAGAATACATCTGTTTCTCGTTTTACAGCGGGTATCCCTAAGCGACACAGTTGCAACGGATACAAATTAGCTCGCATGTCGCTACTCCGTACGCGTCGTACGTTAACACGAAGCCGTTAACGAGAAGAGAGGAAGAAATTAATTTATCCTCGGCGAAGACGTTGCGGTCGGTTTGTTCGGTTCGTTGGTTGAAATTCCGCGAGGGGGAGGACCTCGACGGGGCGCGGTGTTTGCCGCGGTAAGAAAGTAATATCATTCAAAAGCACCGGAAGTTATTCCTCGATGCGAAAGTTTCTCCATTTTACATTACAGAAATGGTCCGCGGCGGAGGATGTTAGTCGCGGTGAAAACTTCATCCACGGCGATAACTTTTCCAATTATTATTAGATGGCAAAATGGACAGTCTTTGTGTTTCCCGTTGGCCAAGTCCGGCCAACCCCGAAAGTTCAAGAAGTCTCTGGAAGGGCGGAAGAACTCGAGGCAAAGCCGCACAATAACGCAGTGATAAACCCCCGACTGGAAAATCTATTTTTGATCGAACGCTCGATGTTTTCCGAGCACTTGCACGCGCTCTCCGCCCGGACAAAGATTTCATCGGCGAGCGAAAGAGAGAAAACGCGCTCGAAATCGAACAATCGCGTTAATTTCCGCACGGTAACGGGTCCATCGATATTCTCCGGGTGTCTAGCGATCGAGGCCGCATATTTTAACCGATCGTTTCGAGAGGGAAAAGCGCGAATTAACGCGGCGCTAATTCGTGGGAATGCACGTCGGAAAGTTTCGCGGGGACAAGAATTTCTACCCCCTTGTGCGACAATTTCGAGCGGAACGTTTTATTATTTTGTATCTCGTGCCATCTTCAATTCGCGAACGAGGAGCACCGTACTCAGCATTTTAATGAATAAGCTCGAGGCAAGAAAATTCGAGACAGCGAATTTTGTTGCGGACCTAATAAGACGTTGTACCACGTGTGCTCGTTCTCGCTGTGACATTCAACGCGATAATAACCGTTGTTAACGTATTGTCACGCGGTTAATTAAGGCACGTGATTTCGTACGAAATGCGTACTGATTATACGGAGGGATTTAATTAATACATAATGTAACGAGCAACCGAGTCGTACATCTCGAGGAGGGGGGAAGAAAATAATCACAACGCTATCAGATACATCTATCATGCTCGTCAACGACGAGGCAACAAGGGATTGTACGTATCGTTTAAAAAAAAGACGGATCATCAACATATCAGATCGCATTTATCAGCCGTTAATCACGGCCGTATCGTTAACGAACAAAGAAGAAAACGATGAAAAAAGGAAGACACCGGGGGGGGGGAAAGGCAAGTGAACGACAGAGGGAACATTAATTACAACCGCGCCAGTGGCGTGTCGGTAATCGCTTTCGTCCTGAATTAAAAGTAGATTAAGATATCTGGCAAACCTGTGTCTCTCAGGAATAAGAGAGTCGAGAGAGATAGACTGTAAACTACTTCAAATCGTCCCGTACATAACACTTTGAAGTGTTTGTATAATTGTAAGTGCATAATCATCATCAATTCGCGTATCATTATCGCGCTGTTGAATATTAAATGACCGTGGTCGTTCCACGTTGTTGCCGACCATTGTTTCGCAGCAGTAAAAATATCTTAGATATTCAATTTAAATGAAATACAATACATGTATATTGATTCTACATGCAAATCGCCATTGTTTCCTTAAGAAGCGTATTATATTCTCTAATGCAGATTGTTTCGATCAATTCCCACTTTTCACGTTCGTAAAATACATGGAACAAGTTCACCAGTTAACTGCGGTATTTAGCTTCACAAATAGAAGTATTAAAATTATTAAGATCAATCACTGACGAGTGTAAAGAATCCATAAATGTATTCATTTATGTTACTTCGATTGTTTATTCATTTCTCGACTTGATTTTTAACTTCAAAATACATAG
The DNA here is from genome assembly GCA_947623535.1 of Coelioxys conoideus. NCBI lineage: Eukaryota > Metazoa > Arthropoda > Insecta > Hymenoptera > Megachilidae > Coelioxys > Coelioxys conoideus. Next base: position 5,301,882 of record OX392455.1, on the reverse strand, counting down.
TTACAAAAATAGTATTCTTGTGTGGAAACAAATTTCCTACTTCAAATGAGAAAATCTGCATATATTCATTATCATCAAAATCATCACGATAAAAAATCAATAGTTCATATTCATTTATGTTACATTGTTTGTGTATTTATTTTTCAATTTGATTTTTAACTTCAACATAATTGTGTATTATATGTCGATAGTTTGATGATGATGTATTAGCAACTTCAAATGACAAAATCTATTAAGATGGTTCTCCTGACATCCGTACTGACTGCGATCCAGATAAAAAATCGATAAGCCTATTCATTTATGTCAATGTTTGTATATTTATTTTTCAACTTGATTTTTAACTTCAAAGTAATTGTGCATTATAACTTGCTAGCTTTGCTGTTGACGTATTAGATAAGCTATTTAAAAGCAGAGCCGCGTTTCTGGTAACTTTTCAACCGCACAGCGTTTTAGCATCGGAACTAACGGAATGTACTAGCGGGTCGACGCAAAAATACCACCCTTGCACGGAAGCAGAAGTCGATCGGTGTTTACAAACAAAGTGGAACTGGTTCTGAAGGGACAACCCGTACGAGTGGACACACCCTGCCCGCTGGCACTCGAGCGTGTGAAAGAGCGACGAGATGAACAAAGAACGCCACTGTCCTTTGTCTGAACCGCTCGCGACAGCCTGAATATAAAGCGAGCGTGTTAATTAAAGCCGATAGCTCGGCTCGGATAATCGCGGCGTGCAAAGAGGTTTCGCGCGAAAGAAACGATAAAAAGGGTTTATGCCGTTTCGTAAAACGGCGCAGAATGATCGCGCCGCTCATTAACCGGCCATTACCGATACCGCCGAAATAATAAACGACCCGGTTAATTAATAATCGCGTACAATAACTTTTCGATCGCGTTCCGATTCGTGTTACTTTTATTATGCCAACGGACGGCAATTAAGATGTCGTGAGCTGCGTGCCGCACCGGCGGCCATTATTAACCGCCATTAGCAGAGTCTCGATCGTCGTTAACGCGATGTGAAATTGAAATTCCCCATTGTTCTTCTGTCTATTAACATTCCGCTCGATTTAAGCGGGGGCATTCTACCGGGGTACTTGGGAAAAATTGATTTTTGTCTCTGCTTTTCTCAGGGAATGCGAATTTCTTTGATTAAGTGATTCGTTATAGTCTCAGGTTCTTAAACCTAGGTTGCCGGATGGTGGACATAAAACTACTTTGCCTGAAGTGAGTCAATTTGAGTCAAACATCAGAATTGGAGATTTAAGAAAAAATAAAGTTTTTGTACATATCTATTCAGTTTTTAGATGTGTATTCCGTTTTTCAAATATATTTTCATTTTCGTTTTTTGATCCTCAATTTCATATACTCCCGTATCAGATACATCAGATATATCCGATTCGTTTTCCCATATTTGCGTCAATTTTTTACGCAATTCAAGATCTCTTTGATTTTTGACCATTATAGCGATCCTTATCTAGAACGAAAATATTTATTTATGTAAATTATTATTATGTAAATACATCCCATACGCAAAATTCTGAAATTACCTCGGTACGTAAAAATTCATTTAAAAAAAATAAATTTCATAAATTATTTTCGTGTTGCCAAAAATGAGCTATTCACTTCGATGACACAAATAGAAATGGAAGAACCGTTAGTAAATTGTTAAACAGAAATAAACAGAATGTTCACATGATATTTCTTTGCGCCAGAAATAAGTTACATGTGTATAAAACGACCAACTGTAAAAATATATAGTGACTCATTATATTTAATACACATATAAGTTGAATCACATTCAGCAAAGTAGATATGGCATATTGATTTTTTGAACCAAAACGATTTTTTAGACACACGTATTTTTGGAGCTAAAACGATTATTTTGGTTTTTTAAATAAATAGCAATAAAATCGTTGAACCAAGTTGACTCTCTCCGTAAATCTAGTGTTAACGATAAGTTTCAGAAAGTGATTAAGCACGATGCATAAAAAAGCTATTCGGGAACAGAAACTAAATAGCACATAGATATCCAAATAGCATATACACAACTGAAAAACCAAATAGCATATAAATATCCAAACTAGACGCCTCGACTTGAACATTTCAACGAGTAAGTCAATCGAGTTTCACTTAGCGAGAAAAGATGGAGGCTGCAGAACGTCGTTTGCGAGGAAACTGCACGAAATAGACAGAAGGACAGACGAGGGTTAAATGAAAACATTTTCCTATCTCCACGACGCGGTGGCTGGCCGTAGCTAATAAGAGCGTCTCGATAGTTTCGATGCATTATTCCTGTTCCTTCGTGGCTCGTGTATATACGTATACATCCGACGTCCAATATTCAGAGTGCAGCTGAAATTCCCTCAGCCAGGATTTTAAGGAACAGAGGAGACAGAGCGGGAGAAAGAGGGCGAATGGAAGAGAACATCGGGAGAAACTTTCCTCGACCGAACAGCCTCACTCTACCACCCCCACCTACCACCCCCTCCTGCCACCCTTTTCTATCTGTACTTCGTGCTCGGTTCATTAAAATTGAAGGTTCCTCGTCGTTGCCGTTGCCAAGTCGAAAGTCTGCAGAAACTTCACCGATGTATCTCCGCCCGCTACCCGGTTTCCTTCCTACACCCTTCGAACAACCACCCCGTTCGCCATCGGCAACGATAGTAACAAAACGTGACGTGGTCCCCTGTATTTCGTTACGTGCATCCGAGTGACGGTGTCGCGCGGCCACGGCAACCGAATTGCCTTTCCTTCCCCTCTATACGTACACTGTTGGCCAGGAACACACACCCCTTTTGCGTGTGGACCCTTCCGAACTTTCCGCCCGAGGGGATGCACACCGCCCTCTCGATATTCGGCCAACATGTAAATTCATCGTGTTTCTCCTTCTCCTCGTTTTTGTCATCTTTTGCTATTTTTTTCCTTTTCTTTTTTCTTTCGAGTCGTCGAACCGGGGAAACTTCCTGCAACCCCCCGGTTACTGCTGGATAGTGTGTCTGGCGGAGTCGACTTGGCAAAGTTTGAGGAAACAAGCACCAGGTTGATACGACCAGGTATTTGTTAGAATAATTGTCTGGATTCGTACGGCGAAGTTGTCGGGGTTGTGCAGAATTTTCTCCTTCGAACGAAACTCACACTCTCGAGGTCTAGTTTTTGTGTAGCGACGAGTTCCATATCTTGGAACTTCCGCGTGTTCTAGAGTTCCAATATGTCGAGGTATTCGGATTTACAAATTCACAACTCTCCAAGTCATTGAGTTATAAAGTCCCTGAATCATCAAATTTCCAAACTTTCGGTATGCAAAGTTGAAGAATTAAGGAATATTAATTAAGAATTGCATAATATTGTAATTAAAGATTTTTATAATATTAGAATTAAAGAATTTCATGATATTACAATTGAAGAGTTTCATAATATTATAATTAAAGACATCCATAACATAATTAAAGAATTTCATGATAATACTATTAAAGAAATTTGTGACATTGTAATTAAAGAATTTCATAACATTACAATTAAAAAATTTCAAAATCTCGAAGCACGGACGTCCAAATATTAAATTTAAAAATTCTAGAAATCCGAATTTTTATAAAACGAACGGCTCGAAAGAGCACCATTTTCTTTATGGGACATAAACGTATATTGTACCGGTATTACAATATATTTAGCGATACGTGAAGTACCTAAGTCTCCGTTAGCGTGCGCAGAAACGATTTTTGTAGGAGACAGTCGTTCAGAATGGGAGGCTTACGGAGAAAGAACTTGTCGACAGTTTGGATGGCTCCAAGTGGTTAAAGCAGTCGAGATAAAGGTAAGATCCTATTTCGGATCTAGATCTAGTCCGGCACTGAGCCGTCGGAGATAGCTATTTGGCATTATTAGACCCTGAGAAGAGAACGTCTAGAGAAGGGCTGGAGAGTTCGATTAGTTAGAGCAATCGAGTCAAAGGAGAGATTCAACCTCGAACCTCGGTCCAACGATCACCTGTCGAACGATTTTTATTCTTATTGCGATTCATGGAAATAGAATTCCGCTTTTCTTCCCCTATTCTATTATTTTTCTAATTCAAAACTGCGAGAGAGCCACGAATCGAACGAGAAACTTTTAAACAAATGAAAGGAAAAAGGTCTCGATTTTGGAAAAATATTCGAAAGATTATGATCGAAGGTCGCCACGGTATTTGATCGAATACGAGTTGACACTTTGACTGGCAAATTATGTATATATGTACCATATGTGTGACGTTTAAATTTCTGTAAAAATCAATCTATCATCTACATAATTTCCATCATCGTCGTTCGAATACTTTTGTGAGCCTGTGTATTTAGTAAGAATTTGTTCTTTTACCTAATCGGAAAAATTCGTATTAATCTGTCGGACCTATCAATAATAAATAAAACAAGATATTGTGAACACACGTGGTAATATATATTTAGTTATGAAAATATTATGTGGTAAAATCTTCAACTGCATCAAATTATTAATTCGTAAAATATTCGTAACAAATATACGGCATTGTTTATTGTCGATTAGAGAAAAAGGAATGAAATTCGAACGAATATTCTCTCCAAACAAACTCGATTTTCTAACACGCGGTTTGGGCGAGCGCGATGCAAAGAGACTGCTTCGTTCAATTTGGAACAAGGGCGGCCCAATCGATACGACTAATCGATGATCAAACGACGAAACGGGACGAATCAGAACGAAACGAGACGAATTCAAAAATCATCGGGGACAGTTAGTTTTCGAGCGTGTTAAAAGAATCAGCCGTGAACGGTGGCCGACAGAGAGACGGGCAAAAATCTCGTTTCCCGATCGAAATCGAATGAGAGCGAAAGGAACGAACGATGGACACTATTGATGGGACGAGAGACAGGGTGGTGAGGGTGGCCAGAGAGACGGAGGATGAGGGTCGCGATTGGAAAAAGCGTCATTCAAATTTCGGCTGGTTGCACGCGCGGCGCGGCTTCTGAAGCGGAATGACACAACGGAATGACGACGCCGCAATGGCTCGTTTTTTTCCGGCTTCCGCAGCCGCCTCTGAATGCGAATCGAATCGAATCTATCCGGTCGAAAGGCGGCTTGGCGGCCACGTTCGATAACGAGCGGTCAATAAACGCGATGGTGGAACGCTACCGACGATGTGTCTTCTCTAACGATGGGAAACGCGGTAATTCATTTTTTTCAACGACCTGATTCCGTTTCTTCTCGTATCTTTGCGCGAAAAATAAAACTCGCCGTGTTCGTTATCGATATCTTGCTATTTGATAATTTTTTTTACGTATCGTATGTAGTGTTCATTAATACACCGGTGATGTTTACAATTATAATTGATCTTCATTACCATTACAATTGCAATTGAACTTTATTACAGTTATAATTTATCCCCATTACTATTACAATTGTAATTGAACTGAATTAACCTCTTGTGCTCGTTGGCAGATAGCAACTTTTGAATTTATAATTAAAAAGCTTCACCATATTTTCCTGCAGTTATTCTCTTTTGTTAATGTCCACTATTGTGTCACTGTGTTGAATTAAAATTGTAGGACAATGATTAATTACATTGCGTGTATGACACTACAGGTTTCGTTAGTAAATACTTATTTCAAATTGATGTATTAAAGCGGATGGTGAACATGAATCACCTTACGCAGAAGGTTAATGCATAAGCTCGTGATACGCATATGAAATAAAAATGTCATAAACTTTCCTCGACTGTAGAATAGGTTATCTACAGATATTACACCATGAATATCAGTATATTCGAGCAGTACTTAACGATATGTCAAGTATGTCATTAAGATGTCGTTGAGGTTTATGGGAACGATTAACCTCGAACCTAACCTAACTTAAAATTACACACAATTTCATACGATTTCGTAATTCAAAACAGGAAAAAGAAGATTGGTCAGTCTTCGTATTATGATACAAACATGAACATCGTACAAGGTGAATGTACCCATTTGTTTAAATGTGATTAAAAATTGTTTGCATTTTATTAAAAATTGTTCTACAGAAATGTTTACATTTTATCAAAACCTGTTTCGTGTTGCACTATATTAAAAACGTTAATTAAGGTATTGTTTGGAAGCTCGAAACATCGCTGTATTGTATGTACTATTTTAAACGTTTCTCTCAAATTAAAGCGATTGTTTACAAGAATAATTGCAGATTTTTATACAAGTTATTGCATGCACGTAATTATTTCCGAAGTTTTCCATTTTATAGGAGTACGAATTTAATTAGTAATTATTTTAAATTAACAGAAGACGTGCAGTTGTCAGTGCATAAATAAATGCAAATAATTTTAAAATATCGTGGTAGTCGATAAAGGAGATGTAATTATCAAAAGAGATATAATTGTCAAATGTAATTATTAAAAATGTTTTTGCCAACATTGATCGTTGCTTTCGAAAACTGGTTTGTCTAGAAACTCGGAAGAAACCAATCTAGGGTTATAGAAAACTGTGTTGGTGACAGAAATGAAGGATCAGATTCTTATGTATTCAAGAATGTGAACACTTAGTGATATTAAAACTGGGCGTCAAAGAGCAGATATTGTTGTTTAACGTATCGAATATGCATAAATGAACGAATTTTTGCTACCTTCCAACTTGTCAAAACTTTTTTAACGTCATTTTTTAACTGTCATTTTTTATTGAGCTAATGAATAAAACTAATGAACTAACTAATATATGCCATGTATTGCAGTATTGCATTAAGTGATGCAGTATTTATTTATCAATTTTTAATTTTAAAGTAAGTATGAATATAATGCCGGTACTTCTAACTTAACGACACAAAGGGCGGACCGATGTTCCCGGTCGAGAGGACAATGCGGCCGAAACGACAAAAGTAGTTACGTCGAAGGTAAAAAGTACCAGAATCACCGGAGTCACACGTTTATACAGCGAGGTTTTTCCCTTTTTTCCGACGGGGCTCAATTTCCCTTGCCAACCGGCAGAAAAAAGATGCGTCCACGAATATCCCGTAGATCCGCGAGCACACGAATCGCCGTGTAACGACGTGGCAGCGAGCAGAGCCGACCGGAAAACCGAGAGAAGATTTTTTTTCTCCGCCCCTGTTCTGCCCCCGGGGGCCGGCGATACAAAACGAGAACGACGGCAGTGGAATTAGTCGGAATCGATGGTCCCGATGTTGAAAGCGTCAACGTCGAGTTTAATACGGGTCCCTTAAATTTCTATTTGTAATTGCGCGAAAAGGTCGACGTTCGGCGACGAAAAAAGAAAAAAAAGAGTGCGCGCCGGATAAAAAGGAAAAGTCGAAACAAAGCGTAGAGGAGGAAAAATGAAGGGAGAGAGCATGGGAATTTCGTTCAGACCCTCTCTTCCTGGCTGCTCTCGAAGCCGAACGAAATGCGCACAGGAACGACACGAGCCGCAACGTTCTCCATCGTTTGGATTTGACCATTTGCCTGGATCCCGTCGACCGGACTATTCGACTGTGCACAATGTAAGAGCACTTTTCATGCTAACGAACGCGACCGGCCACGATCCGACGCATCGTTTATCCCCGTAACTTCAACGACCCGTATGATTTTCGTTTTTCTTCGGAGGACCATGTTCGAACGGTTCTCCCCGTTTCCTACGAAAGACCGGGCAAATGTATGTGGACACCTACACTGCCGCTTAACCCCTTGTGCTACGATTTGTTCGGCAAATGCGTCAGACATATGTAACTATTAATTGCTACAACATCAAAATGATTAACACTAGAAGTACTGGCATTAAATGCATGCTTATTTCAAAACTGAAAATAAAGTAGAAAAATAAATGAATAAATATTGCAGCATCACCTAACATGTACAACCATTCATTAGCTCAATAAAACATGACAGACATTTTGACAAAAGGATGGCAATACAATTTTGTATTAAAAAATGCCAAACCCGAAACCAGTCATTTTGAGTGGTTGGTAGTTCCAGTGTTAAAGAAAGTTTGTAATTTACTAGATTTGAACTGCGTGTGCGTCACGAATGTAGCTCGCAGTTATAGCTTCAGGGGTTAAATGTATGTATGTGGACGCCTGACTTGTTCGTAAAATTTGCGATATGCAGGCTGTCCGGTAACTGGTGGTACACGCGAAAAGTAGGTGATTCAACACGAAAAAATAAGTCGAAGATATTGTGTAAAAATTTGTCGAGCCAAGTTTTGTCCTCGAGAAAAACGACTTTGAATTTTCACCAGGTACGGGTGCAATTGACCGTGACTACCTTTGATTCATTTTTATTTATTGAGTCATATTAAATTCATTATGCATTCTAAAGAAATCACGAGTTGCGAGCAATTAACGCTAAAACTCCTGATGTATAATGCACAATTATTTTGATGTTAAAAATGACGTTGAAAAATAAATAGACGAATAATTGAACATAAATTAATGCATATATTAATTCTTTGTCCTCGTCGAAATTAATACAAGTTGCAAGAAAACCACCATAAAATCGTAGTAACCTGAAATAAGAAACTTATGAAATGGTCATTTGATCGTTCTGGTAGGTTTGCAGTTAACAAGTCATTATTAAAATACGTTCACGAACCATGCGCGAACTGAAATACATACTGGGTAATCAAATTTACCGAAGACATCGTAACTGTTTCAAGTAGTTACAAGAATCAAGGAAGTGTCCACATAGTTTTGAGCGGCAGTGTAATATCGAAACTGCGAACAAATTCCAAGGTACTCTCGTCATTTTCATCGGTCGCTTTCGACGAGAATGATTTTCGAGAACGTTTCGTGCTCCATTGATCTGGTCCGTGAATATTCCGCGCGTGTAATTAATGCTCGTTCCTGTACGTTTACAGCTGTATTCGTAGCCCGAAATGTATAATAGAAATGTTGTCGGCGTTTATTATAAAATTCAAGCATCTCGTATTAATACGCTCGCCGGCAACGGCGATTGTCGGATGGAAATTGATTAATAAATCTTTGATTATTGTTAATTCGCGACTACGCAGCGACGGGAATTGCTTGTGCTGTAATTGAGAGGAAATTAAAATTTTAGCCTTCCGTTGTTATTGATTCGTGAAAGGATAATTAAATTGCGAATATTGTTTGCCTTCGTGATACACGCGTGCAGCGTATGTTAGCCCTTTCAACTGACGTTCGACGTTCGGTCTAATATAACAATTCGAATGAACATTTTTTAACTGGATAATGTTATACGTGCGATGTTCAACATAGTGAAATGAGCAACAGTAGCGATTAACATTAAAACTACGCACAATGCATAATTATTTCGATGTTAAAAATTAAGTTTAAAAATAAATGAACAAGCGATGAAACATAAATGACTTATAGATTCTTTATCTTGATGGCAATGAGCAAAACCAGTATAACAAATTTTGTAATTTGAAGTAGAAAATTTGCAAAAGCGTCATCTGATCCCTTTGGTAGTTTTAGTGTTAATTATAATAAATAATAATTTACAAGAAATCGATTAAACTTTCCAGACAGAAAATTTTCGAGATGTCACTTGCCAAAACGAAAATGATTACGAGTGCAAAAGGTTAAGTCTGCAAATTGTACATCACTTCAGGTATGCATCAATAGTATGTAACAATAAATAAAATTTGTCTATTGCATTCGCAAGTTGCCACAAACGCTAGATCGAACGTGATCGCACATTTAATTTCAAGCACGGATTCGTGCTTCTGCGAGCGTCAAAATAGCAATTCCACTTCTTTCGGGCTTCATATCATCTAAAATTATTCCCTCCCGTCCTTATTCGTTCACCGATCGCTACGTTTTCGAATAAAACGCTCAGACCACAAAGATGGCACTCGTTCATCCAGCGTCGTTTCAATTGAATTCCAGCCCCGTGGATAAGCCGTCATTCTGGCGTTTAAAATTGGAACGCGTTCGCGCGAAAGGTACACGCGAATTCGAGATTATGAGCGTTCACCACGGGCACCTTTTCGTTCCCCGATGAAATCGGCCGAGGGCAAAGAAATCGCGCGATCGGACAAACGACGAGCCACGAAAATATAAAATGGAACATCCATCCATCTTGCTTTCGAAAACGAAACCGTCGGCTCGACGATAAATCCGGGGCTTGTCCGCGCTAGGACTCTTACACTGTGCCGGATCGGATAGCTCAATTCGTACCGGGATCATGCTGGACGTGGAATCGGGATAAAGGTCTCGTCGTCGATCCGATAGAAACTGACGAACCAAAATTTGTGGGAAACCGTCGTAAAAAAAAAGGTCGTGGACCGAACACTTGTTTCCTGTCGTCCGTTCGCGTTCGACTCGATGTCGAAAAATTGTCGTAGCAATCTCTCCAGGTACACCCGAGAGCGAATCTGCTCCGAAGAAACCGAGGAAGAGATTGATAACTGAAAGGGACAATACTGACCGCTTTATTTTTCGGGATTTTTGAGGATTCGACGAATTGAGAATCTGTGGACGGAAGGATTTCGAGGCACGGAGATTTGACGGGTTTGGACATTTGGTGATACATGAAATTGAGAATGCACGGATTTGGAAACTTAGCGATTTGGGGATCTAGAAATTTATAGATATTTGGGAACTTTGCAATTTTTGAACCTACGGATTTGACTATTTAGGAAATTGGGGGCCTATAAACTTGAAGATACATGAATTTGAGAATCCAGAGATTCAGACATCTAAGAATCTGAGAACCTAGAAATTTAGAGCTTCAGGGAAATAAATATCTAAAGATAAAATAAAAAATATAAAATATATCTAAAGATCCTGTATTAGAAACATAAAAACCGATTAATTTATTAATACTTTTACTGCAGCTAAACTGATTCTTTGCATACTTATCATGCGATTACCAGGAGCGAAAAATTGTAGCATCAGACTGTAGAACGTTATATAAGGTTCTGAATATAAACAATTTTCTGAAAAACCATTTGGAGAAGAATCGAAAAGTTTCACAAAATTCGCCAAAGGAATACCGATTCATCCAGTGCTTTAGCTAAAAGCTGCCGTTTATTAACTTCCAGCAAAATGAAGCGTATAAGTCGAGAACCAGCTAGAAGGTTAATTAAATTACGCAGCTATAACTTGGGTCTTATTCAAATTTAATTTGGACATCATTTGAATAGAAATTTTAGAAGTTGCGCGGAAGTTTTAACACAAATTTAATTTAGCATAACGCAACGCTACGTGGTACTTGCTCCGGATCCAGACTACTTCATCTGTTCCAAACTATTTCGAGATTAACTTACTGTTACATTCAACGTAATCCACGGTAATCTAGCTTAATCCTTTGACCGTTCAGTCAACTTAAGAGCAAACTTCCACGCAACAAATCTTGACGATCGCTCGTGAGAGTTTACGCGAATTAACCGTGTATCGTTACTCTTCCTACTATCACGATTTCTTATACAATTATACGGTTCCATTTTAATATTAAACCTTTGCAATTCTCGCTCGCTTTTTGATTTAGTTCAACAATTTTACATAAATGACTCTTAACTACATTTATAATATTATACATTTGATGTTCGAACATGGTGAAACAATTTATAAAAAATATATATATATATATATACAAAATATATATATAAAAATATATATATATAAAATGTATAAAATAGTTCAATATTATGATACTTTTAAATATTATATATTTTAACTTTTTGTTTTTATAACAACATTGAACATATATGTATTTTATGTAACAATATTTTACATGCATTTTATATAAAAATGTTTTGCATGTTATATAAAACATATAAAAAAAAATGTCTGAAAAATTCAGTAAACTTCAACCAGAAAATTTTACAATAACTTGCCAACAATATAAATGCTTTCGAGTCCAAAGAATCAAATAAAAACGAACATCTCTTTCAATAATAATAACCAAGATCTAACTAATGCAGATACATACGAATGAACTTCCACGTAATATGCGATTCAACGTTTTCATGGTCCTGTGAATATTTGAACGGTAAAATCGATGCTATAACGATTACGAGCCGGGAAGGATTAAACGGAAATACATGAGAAACGCTGCCATAGATTTTTGATGTCTTACATCATCGTTTCATGAGGCCAAGTGTCTAGGCCACGTGCTAGAGCGAAACATTATAAAGAGTCCCGTACACCCAGTTATCCAACGAACCGTTCAAAGTGTTCGGTATTTACAGTCGCCATTTCTCTTCGTTCCACGGACACTAATCTCCGGAAGTACTTCAGACTTTTACTGAAAGGTCAGCTTCGTACAGCTTTTTTACACGACACCGTAAATTACATTTACATTTCTTCCGTTACCGGGAGAGAACTCGCGACACCAGAGTGTCTCTGGTGACATTTTACTCGAGTCGGTACCTGGTGACATTTTCGTTCGTCACGTTGTCGTAATTGGCGCTCCACGTTGCACGCAGATGTCCGGTGGCGATAAGCAAAATTCTGTCCGAATTTATCGTTATTGGCCGATCGTTATCGCGCCGCGGTCGCGGAAAATGTCGGACATGTATTTTTCCGCGGAAAAATATTTTAATACTTCGCTCGGCTAAAATGTCGGGGAAAAATAGAGGCCGCCGGGTTGTTCCATTTAGCAAGGAAGCGTAGCTACATATTGCATCGGTGTAGTTTCCCCGTTACGAGAAAGCGGGTAAAATTTGGCGAAGTTTACGTTTTTCCCAACAGTACGTTTTTTGTTCGCCACGCTCTCTGTGTTCGTTCCCGATATTGGACACCAAAATTGGAACAAGGTGTCGAGGAGCTGAACGATATCGCGCCGACGAACGTTTAACGTGTTGTCCCTCGATTTATTTAGCGAAACGGAGGAAAAGGTTCGACCGGAAACACCACGATTTTACACGCTCTCGATCCAAAACCGAATTCCGAATTGCGGCGAAAATTCGCGCACGACCACGCGTGTATCGGTTAAATGCATCCGCGCAAACCGTATTACTTAGGGGATGATTTAATAGCGGCGCAGGAAAAGGGGAAAAGCAGAGAGCGAAGTTAAGGGTCAAAGAGATAAAGAGCGTGGAGACGCGCAACGGCGAAGTGGCAAAGAGAGGGGGACGGACAGATAGGAGGTAGATGAACAGGAAGATAAAGTGTCAAAGGGAGAAAAGAACAACCCGGAGAAAAGAAGATTCGTTGAACAGCGACGGAGAGGGTGCGAAAGGGACAGGGGAGGAAAAATATAGACGAAAGAGGGAAAGAGAGACGCGTGAGGTGAGCCGGAAAATCCGGTAGCAGTTTTCAGGGGGGTAGATCCAAGGCTCCGAACGTTCGACGAGGGTTGAAAGGTGAAGAAGAGAGGGGTAGGTGGCGAACAAGTACAAAGCCGTGGACGAGGGAAAGGTAAAGAGTACTCGAAAAAATTTATCGAGCGCTGCACTTAACTCCCGCCACGTTTTAAAACAGTCTGACGGGGTCGTTTCAAAACAGACAGAGTCCTCCCTTCCGATCACGGGCCCCCTCGTCCGATCGACGACGGTAGGCAAACATACTTATCGTTCGTTCGACGATCGAACAATTTCCCCCGGACATTTCGCGATTGTCGAGTTCTTGTACCGGCGTTTAATCATAATCAGACTACGCGAGCAAGTCGGAGAGTAAATCAGTGGATCAACGTTGTGCACTCTCTGTTGCTTTTTCTTCGTTACACGTCGATGCAATTATTTTACCTGGAATTTCGGTTCGTTTCATTCGACCGGCGCGGCAGTACGGTGATTTACGACGGACAACGGTACGTAAGCTGATTTTTATAAGCGAAATAATAAATTCAGACTTTTATATTTCTACGTTTTTGTATTTTACAAGACTCGAAGCTTTCAATTATTCAAATATGTATATTTTTTTATTGTAAAATTATTAAATTTCTGTATTTTTAGATTTTCCGATTTTCAAATTTTTTAATTTTCATATCCTTAAATAACTTAATACCTACGTTACACAATTCGTACAATCACGAGTATCTAGATCCAAAAAAGTTTACGCTACCAAATGTCACAACTTTCAAATCTGAAAAGTCCAAGATTCAAAATTCCGAAATCTAAAAATTCCCAAGTCACAAAGTCCCCAAATCTCAAAATTCCCGAGTCTCAAAATCCCCAGTTCCCGCAATTCCCAAAGCTCAAAATTTAAAAATCACAAAATTCCCAAGTCTCAATGTCCCCAAATCCCACAATTCCCAAGTGTCAAAATCCACAGTTCCCACAATTCCAGAGTCTCAAAATCCCCAATTCCGACAATTCCCAAGATTCAAAATTTCGAAATCTCAAAATTCTGAAGTCTCATAGTCCTCGGATCCCACAATTCCCAAATCTCAGAATCCCCAGTTCCCACAATCCCCAAATCTCAAAATTTCCAAATCCAAAAATTCCAAGATTTACGACAACATCAACAGCTCTTCAAGAGTTCCAAAAAATCAGCAAATAGATCTTTTTTTCTCCACTATTAATTTTATACTCTTTGATACCATTTATACATAACATTTAATTTTTCTTATTCATATGATAGAATCATCATGAATCATAAATCCATATCACTCCATATGCGAACATATTATTTAACATTTTCCTTGTATCCCGAACCGTAGACAAAAATACAATCCTCGTTCCAAGAACATTACAATCGACCAAAAGCCTGAGAAACACGTTCTATAACCGGTAAGCTATTAATATAACCGCAAAGATATTAAACGAGCCGTCTATTCGCGTTCAAAGTTCAAAGAATTCAAATTCGTTCGGTTTTAGAAGCCCTGACAGCGAACATAATCGAGCCGCTGTTTAATAGCAGCCCCTAGGCAACCGCTACAAATTGAAAGTACCAGCGCAAATATGTCCGCATAAAAGAACCTCGGTATGCCATAGAAGTACCAGGTAGATTAAGAGTACATTCTTTCGAGGGTAATACGTAATTTCGCGGTGTTTCGCGGAAAGAGACACAACGGGGCTGGCTACTTTCACCCTCCATCCCTCGGGCGAAGGTGGCGCCGCCAGGAAAAATGCGAAAGAGCTTGTCCATACATTCCGCTTCCGGGGACGAGCGCATACACGCAACCGGGTCGATGTCATTGAACGAACGATAAATCCGGCCCAGTGTTCGCTCGTCCAAGGGGAAGTTACGTGGTGCTCGTTGAATTATGTCGGTTCGACGTTAGATAAATTTGATCCGTGTTTCCGTTCATCGAGGACCACCCTCTTTTTTTCAGTTGTTAACGATTGCTCCGCGAAAGCGAGAATCGTTATTTTATGTTTGAATGCTAAAAATTCTTGTGGACAAATACCAATTCGATCTGTTACCTAAAGAAGATATTGTCATATAATGAGAGTTTGTTTTACATCGAACAACGCGACGAACAATTTCAATTCTCATACGGGACCGCATGGAAGTGTTACGAATTCCGATGAAACTTACTAGAAATTCAGTACTCAGAAAAATATTCGACATGTATTTTTTTGTAGTTGCTAATATTCAATTTAAGGGGTTGAAATCAGCCCTCAAAACGTGGGGGTGCAGAGAATATTTTGTTCCGTACCTCGAAAACTATCAAAGACAGAGGCGAACGTTAATCGACGAAACTTATGTTCTCGAATGACGAATTTTATAGTGTAAAAAGATTCGCAAAATTCTAATTTGTTTAAACAGTATGTTAAAAAATAGTACTTTTCTTGTTATTTTTCTCGTTGTTTGTTGTCTTTTATTTATATGTTAACCTTCTTCCTTTTCCATCTGTACAAAAAAATGGACATCCATGTACGAAATACGGGGTTGGATAAATTGGCATTTTGATATTTATAGACAAAAATTTTATATCTGGCATTTTCTCGTATTTTGTGGAGTATGGAATACCAGGTAGTATATAATACAACAACTACTATGCATTAGCAGGTTTTTGTTAATTGCATTATAGTATACTGAATGTAGTAAATATTTAATTATTTTCTTTAAATAATTTCTTTTACCCACCAGCACTTTAATTTACAAAACAGATGAAGAAATAAATGTTCCATCATATGTACTGTAACAGTGCAGGGAGAGCAACATATACATTTTTCATGTATCACAAACAGTGAACAAATAAAAATTGTATATTTCATCAATCTATTTATCTGAATTATTTATGTCATATAAGAGAAATGCGATGTCAAGCCGTAGCAGTCGAACGTATTCGACGTAGGAGCGTTAAGGGTTAATACATTGAACAGTCCTCCGTTCGTTTTCCCTCCGTAACAAGCCCGTTCTTGTTCGTTTTCTTCGCCCCTCTCGCTGTCAAATTAACATAGTTTCCGCCACCGAATTTAAATAGCGATCCGGGTAACCGTCTCTCGGTCACAAGGATTTCGGTTTACCCCCCCGGTCGAAAGTTCGCTTCCCAGGGATCGACTCGATCGTGGAACTTTTTGCGGGATTAGTCGGTAATTGGAGCAATCGAGAGCCGCGACAACGGCCCCCGGGGTAAAAACAATGTCTCCCCGCAGTTAATTTCGTGTCCGGGATAAGGCCGTAGGTACGGCGAAGTTTCGCGGCGAACATTTATCGAAAGTCCGGACTGTGGATCGATTCACGAGGACGAACGTTGCACTCCCGTTCGCGTCCGAACGGGATCGGAAAAGGTTTTAAAAAGAGTCCACGTAATTCGCGATGGGCCAACTTGAATTGAGGCTTACGAAGTAATCGGAAAGTTCCAGCCGAAGCGATCGGGCGACACGCTGGCTTTTTGCTACCGGCGAATCCCTCTCGAACCACCAAGACCACGTATTTCATTCGGGCGAGCGAAGGAGCGAAAAAAAAACACTTTGATGATTTTGTGATAACTCGATATCATGGGTTTCGCAAATTTTATACTCGAAAATATTATTTTTTATGTGTAAAATGGTGTACTTTTGTCACTGGTGCTTTATTACGTCCTCCACTAGCTAGACAATTCTTCAAGTGTAGGTTAGGTTAGGTTAAGTTGACGACTGATAACACTGTACAACAAATTTTGACTTTTTCGATTTTTCTTGACGGCCACTATAAAATTCTTATAGATTTTTGCAAGCTGAATACGCATCTGAAATCCGATTTTAGATTCGTATTCAGCTCGCAAAAATCTATAACAATTTTTGGCATCGTGGCATTCAAGATAAAATTTGGCTGTTGTACAGTGTAATAAAGAAATAATAATCTCAACAGAAATCATCAAAATTTTCAACCAAAAAGTAGCACAGTTGCTGCTTGCCAACAGTGAAAGTGCTCTTCAGTGCAAAGGGTTAATTTATAACATCGAACATGCAATTTACAATCTCCTAAGGTATTTGATCCTTAGATCCAAAAATTATCGAGTTTTAGAATATCTGGGACAATATATCGTAAAACTTTCAACATCTCCGATTCACAAATTCGAGAGTGAAAATATAGAGTCTAAAAAATACGAGCCGTTGTTTAAACATTTTCTTCGCGTTTCTACTATTCCGCAAACACGTCTTCGCGCATAAAAAATATGAAGAAACGGGCGGTACATACAGGCAAGTACGGACGAAGCTCGTTATCGCTAATTTGAAATCATAAAGATGGACAGATAGTCTACGCTAATTCGTCGACTAAAATAACAGATTTTAATTAAGGGAAGTTTACACACTGGCGTGCCACGCGTTATCAGGAACAAGCGGAGGGTTTTCAGCCGGAAGACCCCTAAGGTTTCGTTTGCACGAGGCGCGAGAGCGAGCTTAATGGCGGTCGATTCGTTCGAGTTCGAGAACCAACAGGAGCCACGGGAAAATCGCGTGTGCGACGATTCCCGTGATCGCGGTCGCATTTTCCGCGGGAAATAGTTGCATTTTACCAACAACTTCGAAAGTGCAGTCAGTCGAGGTTCTTTATGCCGTTCGTGCACGCTTCGCGTATCCCCCGGTCTTCGTCCGACGTTATGCGTAACTTTTCACCGTAACTTTTCCCCTCGAAGAAAAGTTCCGCGTATATTGCCGTTGCGCCGACGAATAATTACTGTCCCGACGAACTATACAGCGCGGAAGTGCTTCGTCGGTCGAAACTTCCGGGAAACATGTTCGTTTCGCGATTCGGTGGCTAACAACGAAGCGGTACTTCGTTTCCGAACCACGATCGATCCCCTTTACTATATCGCCGTCTGCAGAAATTTTGTCTGGTTGGCGATATATAGCGAGGGACAAGAGCATTCGCACACGTGGAACGTAGAAGTAAAATCAACTATATTTTCTATGATCATACTCGAGAGATCATACTCAATGATCTTTGAAATAAATATTAATTTATTACGTTCAAGGCTGTGACTGTGACACATGTCAAAGTATGACAAGGGATTAAGTATATTTAGACATTTATAGCTATATATTATACATCATAAAATTTAAAACAACAGATGAACATGACATAACGCAGAAAGAGCACTTAAAAGAAGTATTAAAAAGAGGATGGTGTAATATAGAACGTGACTTAATACATGATTGCCTTCGTTTTTGGTTCACTGGAAAGTATTACGTATAATACATATACTGCTATGTGTCCAAATAAAATTAATAACATATATGTAACAGAGGTATACAATATACATACATACTTACATATATAGATATACATGTATAGATATACAACATACATGTATACAAATGTATATACATAGATACAGTGATATCTCTATACATAAACATGTATATCGGTAGATTACATTTTTCTTGTAATCCATAACAATAATAATATATTACGTATGTTATTTGTGTTCAACAAAAAATTTTTAACACAAATGATTCATCTGAAACGAATGACTTGTTTCGACTTTGGCTCATTCGTTATAATTGTTAGGTAATACAGATATACATATATGTTCAAATATAATAATATGGAAAATGTTGTCTTTTTTATATTCCGAGTGTACGAATACGTTTGTCTATCACCGTATCAGTATCACGATGCATGCACACGGTTAGTGTGTCCACTCGACGATCTTAACCCATTTTCGAGCGATATCCGTTCGAACGGATTCTCACCCCTTCGGCGATAAAATATTATCGGTCGGACAGTTTTGCGCGGTCGCGACGATTCACGAGTCTTCTCTGTCATTTTGGTTTACCACTCGCCGTTATCTGTCGATTCGTCGCGACCAACCCCTGGTTGGGCCGTTATCGGTCGGGCGTTTATTGTGCCGGTGCACGGTGGGGGCTTGTATTTTTTTTTCCTCCTAGCTAGATTTTTTCGCGGTCGCGAGATTTATTCGAAGAGTCGTGCGAAAGCTTTGACGCGTTCGCGTATGATGGACGGGAATTTCTGTTCGGCGAACGATACCGGTGAAAAATTGCTCGAGGAATGGACGCTGTAATCCCTCGTGATTTTTATACTGTTCTTTTACGTTTTTTGTTCGCCGGCGAATGGGTTCTGTTTTTATTTTTGAAGCGCGACAGGTGATGGAACTTGGGTTTCCGACGAGAGAAACAGCTTGATGTAATCGTACCAAACTTTTTCGTGTTTTGCTTTGTTCGAACGGCGATCGGTTCTTGAACATGGACGTGTAGGTACACGCGAGGTAGACGCACTCGGTTCGTCGCGAGAGTGAAACAGCAACGGTTGTTTTCTCTTTTTGATATGTAAATTGATGGAGGGATTTTGTTATTTTTGCGAAAAAGCACCGCCATTGTACTATCTCCGTCGTTCAGGTACCGAGCTCGACATTTCCGGCGAAGCTCGAAAAGTACTTTTACGCGTGTACGATTTCGAACAACCTCGTAGTTTCGGCTTATGACAGTCGTCGTAGATTATATATCGAGCGTATTCCCTTGTCTATTCGTTGTTATTGCAATAAAAAGTGAACGTATAGTGATAAGAAAATATTACGGCAAAAATTGATGGTGAACAGTGACAGTGAGGTAAAGTTAGTTCACTGACCCGATTGTAATATAAGCTGTTACGTGCATACTATTTTTACGAAAGATCAGAATGGATTGAACGACTTACAATTAGTTAGATTTTAAGTCTGATTGGTGTCAATTGACATCAAGGACCATTTTTATCGAAGCAAGATTATTTTCGAATAATAGGTATATTTTATTTCAGTTTCTTAAACATTACAGAATTTAAACAGGCTGGGGTTAATACATTTATTAACTATTATGTCTTAACTCCTTTTTTGGGCAGACGAATTATATTTCTATTCGAAACAATGAATTTGTTAATTTTATTTTGACAAATTACAGTAACGATTTTCGACCAAACCGTTGGGTGTTCAATTTGAGTCTAATTATAATTTACACAGCTGTGGACAGGTGAGTGCAAAACAGTCTCGACAGTCAATCTCCCTTTAGTCACCCTAAAGCCAACATTTACGAACGATGACTGACCCCTCATATTTAAACTGAAACTTAACTATAAAAATAAATAATAATTAAATGTATAATCACTTACACAAGGCTCTCTGTTTCGACAAAGGTTAACTTACATTTTAACAATAGCTTCTTTCTAAGTTTTATGATTTGCACAGTTATGGATCACCAAACGCAAGCAGGCTTGACGTTTGAATTTTTTGTAACAGTGAATGGTTCATGTCTGACGCAATTGTCAAATAAATCGTAGCGCAAGAGAGTTGCAATGAAAAAATGAAAGATTCAAAACACAATCTAGTATCGATAAGTTCAATGTTGGAGCGAGCAGACGAACGCTTCCGTTCGATCCAAGGACGAGAACGATACGGGAAGGGAGAGCTTCCACGGCAATCTGGAACTGCTGGAGGGGTTGTTGGATAGCAGAACGGATTGAACGGCAGGAATAAGTATCGCTCGCCGGGAAAAGCTCTCCATTGGACACGGGAATTGGACGGCCAGGACGAAGGATGGAACGGAGGCTGCACTCGAACAATTGTTCGGCGTGTATTGACCGTGGGTAAATCAATCAGAAACAGTCGTTTTGACCTTTACGATCAGATTCTCGGTCGGTTGCGTTCGGTTGGCCGGGACAAGGAAGCCGGGATGAACGAGAGTTTGCCAAGAGAGCGGAGAGACGGACGAGGAGCGGAAGACGACGCCGAGTGGGTATCTAGACATTGTTTATCCCGATCGCAATTACACTATCGAGGACTTTGCTACGATCGAGTGGGGCAACTCGATGAAAATCTTTTTACGACCGATTTAAATCGTACCCTCCGACGAACCGGAAGCGAGAGATTCCTCTGGCACAGTTCCGTGAAATCGCGATTACCGACAGCTACTCGGATGATCGATAGAAATGGCGAACTCCGAAGTCTGACCCGGCAATCACTGTCCATCGCTCGGACAACTTCGATAAAGGATTACCTCGACGAATGCGGTTGAAATAATTTGAATCGATTCTTTCTTTCGATCACTGAATTTTTAAATTCCAAATTCCCAACCTTTAAATTCCAAAATTTACAAAATTTATAAAATTTAAAAATCTCAAATTTTCATATCCAAAATCCCAAAATCTCAAATATACACATTTCGAAATTCTTAAATTTTTAACGTGTCCAACACCCAAATCCTTAAATTCCCAAAATTTCGAAATCCCGAAGTCTCAGAGTTGTTGCA
This sequence comes from Coelioxys conoideus, assembly GCA_947623535.1. Classification (NCBI taxonomy): domain Eukaryota; kingdom Metazoa; phylum Arthropoda; class Insecta; order Hymenoptera; family Megachilidae; genus Coelioxys; species Coelioxys conoideus. The sequence goes on along the minus strand of OX392455.1, from coordinate 5,280,373 downwards.
AAGAGTATTCACCCCGTCGAGAAATCCGTGGATCGCGGTGATCCAGCTTTTGAATTAGTAGCCTCGGTAGCGCAGCCCGTAAAAAGCGCATAACCGATGCAAGGTGTGCGAAGAACGAGAGAGGGCGAAACAAAATTGCCAGGCAACGCGAGTTGTTCGTATTCGCGAAGAAACTGCTGCTCGCCTTGGAGCACCTGCTGTTCAGTTATCGACGCCCCTTCCTTTGAATTCCTCGCCCCTTTCCAACCCCCCTCCCCCACCTGCCCGTTTCGCTCTGTCTCGGACACGTCGTTCAATTTTTGAATTTTGGAATTTACGGGTTGGGAATTTGGATGTTAAAAAATTTCGAAATTCGGAAGTTTAGGATTTAGGGGGTTGAAGTCTTGGAAATTTGGTATTTTGAGATTTTGGGGATTTGGGAATTTTTGAATATTGGAATTTAGGGGTTGCAAACTAGGAAATTTGGGATTTTTTGATATTAGGGACTTTCAGAATTTTCAAATTTGGAAATTTGGCATTTTGGGATTTTTGGAATTTTGGAATATCGGGATTTTGGATATTAGGAAATTTAAGAATTTTCAAATTTGGCAATTTGGGATTATGGAAATTTTTGGATTTAGGGATTGCAATGTAGGAAATTTGGAAATTTGGAATATTGGGATTTTGGATATTAGAAGATTTAAGAATTTTCAAATTTGGAAGTTTGGTGTTTTGGGATTTGGGAATTTTGGAATATTGGAATTCAGGGATTGTAAATTAGGAAATTCCGGAATTTGGAATTTTTGAATTCGCGAATTTTAGGATCTGGGCGAGTGTAATTTGATGAATTTAGGTATCCAGGTATGTATAATTTGGGAAATTTATAGATTTTCGAACTTTGTAACCTGAAAATTTTTAGGATCTTAGAAATTTACGGAATTTGAGAATTTAGAAAATCAGATATTTATGGCCTTCAACACATTGCTACTTTAGAACTTCGGAATTTAGGGAATTTATCACTTTACAATTTATTACTCTACTCTCGAACGCACCGTTCCCGCTTAAATATTTCCGAAGGACCGGTGACCGTTTCAAGTTCGCGACGAGGGTGCTAGAAATCGAGCCGAGAACTTTCCGACGACGAAATTCACCAGCTTTCGTGCCACCCCATCCCCCACCCCCTCCTGTTGCGCCCCTCTTTATACGCTACGCGACACATGGGATAGTCCGCGGGCCAGATGGCGGTCGCGTTAAAAAACTTTCCCCGATCATGATTTTCCAATTTCAATAGCCGGCCACGTGCCCGGTTAGCGATTACGCTGCTCCCGCGTTATTTTGTGTCTCTTTGAGGCGGATTACCGGCCGCGTGTAATTCGCACGTGGCTTTTGCAGCGCGTGCATCGAGGAACGATACGCTCGAGAACCTGCTCGATTGACCCCGGTACGAATCGAATTATCGAGAGGCGGGCTCGGCTCATCGATGAGTTAGGTGATTGTTGAAAAACGAAAGTGATCGACGGGGGTCGTTCGTGCTCGGTCCGTTCGCTGATTATCTCGCGATCGATCGCTATAGGGGAGGGTGTTAGGGCGCGCAGCAGTCGATTCGAATTTATCGACAGTTTGCTCTCGGAGTTATTTTTTGGGGATTTTCGGACTTTTTTTCCAGGCTTTGCGTTATTGAAATTATGGAGTTTTTTTTAGGATTTGCAACGTGACTATTGTACCCTCGGTAACGATTGATACGGCAAATAGAATTTAACCCTTTGCAGTTGAACTCGCGTTCATCATTCCGTCTGATATAACGATTTAACACTAGGTTTACGGATCCCGACAAAATGACGTATCTCAGATTTCTTATTTGCAATTATAAAAATACTTTTTGCAAAATACACGATAACCTTCACCGAGATAAAGAATCTTTCTACAAACTGGCTTGTGTATTATCCATTACTTATTTGTTTGTATAGATCATTTTTAATTCAGACATGAGTGGTCAATGAACGTCCGTAAAACTAGCGTTAAATACTTTATAACTACATTGACAAAAATTGTTGTGCGTGTGTTTTTGAAACATAGAGAAATGGACAACAGTGAGAATTAATAATGGAAAATAATAAATTCCACAAAGTTGATTAAACTTTTTAGTTAGAAAGATTTTGTCGTGAAACTTTCCAATAACAAGAATTGAATCTACGTAAGAAAACTCGACTTCTTTTTTCCATCCATTGCAGATTCAAATTGATTACTTCTTTATCGGAAATAAATCCTCTGCGACCGTCAAGTTTTTCTATTGTTCCGTCGTTCGTTTGTCTCGTGATAAAATTATTACTCCTGTAATTATCGACAGGGAGGGAAAACATGTTGCGAGTATTTGGCCTCGGGCTCTAATGAACTTCGTTCCTGGAATCGAACGAAACGAAGCTCCAGGTTACTCTGTTACTAATTATCGTCCATTCGCAGTATATTTAATTAAAATCCAGACAATGACGGTCTTTCGAACAATAACAACGATGGGACTCAAATACGAAGTCAAGTACCAAGTTGTCTTTTACAAATTCAATGATAAAGTAAATTATCTTTTACAAACTTAATAGCGAGATAAGTTGTCTTTTACAAACCAAGTAACAAGATAAGTTGTCTTTTATAAACCTAGTAACAAAATGAATTGTCATTGAATTGTCTAATAACAACACAAGTTGTCTTTTACAGACTAATAACTAAAAATATTGCCTTCTACAAACCTAATGACAAAATGTGTTGTTTTTTACAAACCTAATGACCAGATAAGTTGTCACTTACAAACCCAATAACAAAGATAAATTGTCATTTAACACGTTGACTGCCACAATGAAGCAGTTGAAAATTTGACTAGGTAGTACTTCGATGATTAATAAGTCTTACCAAATATGTCCACAATATCTTGTTCCATTTATTGTTTACAGTTTCATGTTATAAATATAAATATTTCCAATAGAGTAAATGATGAAATTCTTAATAATATAGATGATTGATTCATATGAAAATTTAAGCGTCACATGCGGATGACGTAGCAGTCAAATTTTTAAAAACCTAATAACAAGGTAAGTTGTCTTTTACAGATTTAATAACAATATAAGTATTATTTTCAGAAGTATGCAGTAGTAATAAAGCAGTAAATTAATTCGGGAATGCAATCGCATGTCACGGTCATTTTGTTTTTTGATAATAACATCGCCCTGAACGCCAGCGTGACAAATATTTGCCCGAAAATTATCTCCGCGTTCGCGATAGCGGACGGGGGTTGTTTTTTCACGATTTCGCAATTACGGCGGCGAACGCGGGCGTAAATTCGGCAAATGGAAATAGTTGCTGCGACCCGAAATTAAATCGACCGACGACATTTGGAACTATTTAAGTACAATGGGACACAGATAGCAATTCCGAGCGACAGGCACGCGGCGGTTAGCCAGATAAATGCCGCGTCGCGACGCACCCGGCTGCCTTGAAATGTCGCACACCATTTTAGCCAACAACCTTCTATTTTTCGTCCTTGAATACCGTTCACCACTTCTCGCGCACAGTTCGTAAACTGCCCCGGTAAAATCCAAACGTATCGGTTGCCACATTGTTTCGTCTAGCAAGTATCGATTTTTATAAAAACGTTATACCGTTCGATGATTTACGAAGTTTCACAATTTATCGAACACGAGGAAATGATCGAAAATTGTCACTTTATTATTCACAAGGAAATCTTACAATTTTTGTTAGATACGACGCTTTGGAAATGTATCCGGAAATTCGTATACAGCGTGTTTTGTAACTCGGTAGAAACTGAAGGTGTCAACCCTTTGCTGTAGAAAGAATCACTTTCGTTACTTCATTGGATGCTACAATTTAAATGAAATGACTTCTGACTAGGTTTATGATATTCTATACGCGATGAATATGAATGAACATTGTGAACATAGTGAAACAGACAATATTAGCGATTAGTACAAATAATAATTTCAAAAAAGTTGCTCAAAATTTTCGACGAGAGAGTTTTACAGTAGCTATTTGCCAACAGTGCAAATCCCTCTTGAGCGCAAAGGATTAAAAGCGTAACAGGATAATAACTAAATGTTTCATTTTGTTCTAAAAAATGTTTCAGTACATTAATTCCGGATGCGTAGTCCATAAATGATATTAAAATTTAAATGAAAGTATGACGATTTTACACAACGAACACAGCGTCAGGTGCAAATACGACGCTCGCCCGTCAACAGGGGTCTCCTCGCCGAATAAAGGGAATACTAAATGGGAGGTTAATCTTTCACGTGCAACAACAATTTCGGTCGAAGCTTCCCTCTATCACCAAAGTACTCTCAACCTGTTTCCATAATGCATGGAGTATTCTTCTGTCCAAGCATTAATGTTTCCCTGTCTAGAACGCAACGTTGCTAGTTAAATCCCATTAGTACCATTAACTTTCAGCTTCTGCTCCCAACGGGGACGATACCTGGATCTAGGGGTCAATAAACTGCGGTTGTACTTTAATCGCTCGCCAATTGGGGATAATTTGCGCGGTTTCGAAATGACGAGAAAATATGCAGGTAATTTGTGTCTCGTACAATGACACAGATAAGAGCACCGAGAGACTGGAATTTTTTAATTTTGGTATTTCGGACTTTGGGATTTCGAAATTTTGGGAATTTAGGATTTTGGGGGTAGGACACTTTCAAAATTTGGAAACTTGGAATTTTGGGATTCAAGAGTTGCAAATTTAAGGTTTTTAGATTTTGGGAATTTTTGACTTTAGGGATTTGTTACGCTCGAAATTTGGGATTCAGGAGTTGCAAATATGGGGTTTTGAGATTTTGGGAATTTTTGAATTTAGGAGTTGGACACTTTCGAAACTTAGGATTTTGGGAATTTAGAGATGGAAAATTTGGGATTTTTGGATTTAAGAGTTGGATATTCAGGATTTCGAGATATTGGGAATTTTGGAATTTAGGGTTTGGGAATTTGGAAATTTAAATATTTCGAAACTCGGAAGTTTGGAATTTTGGGAAGTTTACATTTCGGGGGGTTGGAATCTTGGAACTTCGAGAGTTTCCAAATTTGGAAATTTGAGGTTTGAGAATTTTGAGAATTTTTGAATTTAGGGGTTGCAAATTAGGAAATTTGGAATTTTGCGATTTTGAATATTAGGAAATTTTAGAATTTTCAAATTTGGAAATTTGGGATTTTGAGATTTTGGATATTAGGAAATTGGAGGACTTAGACATTTGGAAATTTGGGAATTCAGAAAACTGGAAGCTTGAGGACACTATTCGGAAATTTGAGGATTTGGGTATTTAGGGATCTGGGAATGTATAATTTGGGGAATTTAGGGATTTTTAAGCTTTAGAACTTCATAACCATCAAATTTTAGGATCTTCGGAATTTACCGACAAGTTTAGGAATTTAGAAAATTAGTATTTAGTATCTTCGAGATATTGTTACTTTGAAACTTCGGTATTTAGTGAATTGACTACTAAACAAATTCAAAAATTAGTAAAATTAGAACCTTGTGAGTTCAAAAACTGGAAAACATGATAATTCAAAAAATTCGGAAAATCGAAAATTTGTGAATTGAAAAGTATACAAATTTGAGATCGTAAATTCATGAATTTGGTAGTTTAAGTCCATTTCAAGCTCGTTCCCATCGGACCGATATCGATCTCGAAGACACCGTGACGAGATCGTTCAACAGAAAATCATAAAGACCCCGACGCTATCGAGTCTATCGAGCAACGGATGACTTACTATTCGCGCGTAGCAGTCTCGATTCCGTGCTCGCAACTTTACGATCAAGGATTCCGACGGTGTACGGGGTAGAAGAGCAGAGACAGCACGCGTATCCGGTAATAACGATAAATAATCGTAAAAATCCACTATCGTTCACGGTTGGTTAACCCCGGTTCTTTCCGTCGACGGAGGGCACAAGCAGCCTGCTAAGAATTCAATGCGCTGGGCGTCTAATAAATATTTCTTCCCCGTCGCGACACACGCTCACCGGCGCACATATTCCACCCTCGCGAGTATTTTTACAGAAACATACGCAGCGGGTTCCACCTAAACGTCGTTACGAAATTTTACAACCCTTTACGATCTCTACCGAAAAAAAAATCGTGTCGACAAGTCGACCTTTGCGTGTTCCCGAGTTTTAACCCCCTGCCATACGATTTATCTGACAAGTGCGTCAGTCCGCACTGATTGTTACTAGTTATACTATTAACACTAGAACTACCAACCTGTCAAAATGACTGGTTTCGGGTTTGACAATTTATGACATAAAATTTTGTGGCCGAACATTTGTCAAAATATCTGTCATGTTTTATTGAGCTAATGAATGGTTGTGTATATTAGATGATGCTGCAAAATTTGTTTATTTATTTTTCTACTTCATTTTCAATTTTAAAGTAAGTGTGCATTTAATGTTGGTATTTATAGTGTTAACACTTTGTGTTCCATGCCACCCACATACGGGTGATGTATGAATTCGTATTATAAATCTGTCACTAATTTTCAGTCGAAACATTCAACATAACAAAGTATAAAAATTGTTGTAAATGTATTAAAGCTTATCGAATAAAAGAAGGTTGAATATTATGAACATTGTCTATAAAATGTATCGAAAATAAAATTACTTCCTAAAAGAAATTGAAACTGTTTTAGGATGACATTCAAGGTGTTAAAAATATATACTGACAAAACGAACAAGGAATATCAAAATATCTTGTCAATTTTGTCAAAATTCAATTATGATGAATCGTAACTGAACTATGAGCGCGTCAGGAGTTAGAAACATCAAAGTATGGCAAGGGGTTAAGAAAAACTTTCGTCCCGTATTTTTGACTCAACTTTTAACGCGGACCCATCACATTTTCGACGATGTTAGATCGAAAACACCGTGTATAAATGATATTTTATGCGTGCATCGCTGCGGATTCAATTTCACCGAGGGTGATCTTATGCAAAATATGCAGGAAACGTAGCACGGTGTACCGGAAATAAGGGAACGCATAGATCGCTGCATTTCAAGGATACCTTCGAGAATCGAGGCCACTATCAATAACCGAGCAGATCACGCGAAATGCTATAAATAAAACGCGGGGGTTCTTTAAGAACGTAATATTTCCATTTGTTACAAATAGCCTCGGTTTATCGAGATTGGTAACTCGAAAATTTATAAACCCGAAAATATCGAGTTTGCATGTTCGAGGTCGAACTGGAACCTCGGGGTGAAAGCTAAAACCTTCGTGTTAAGGTATCGACTTCCCGGGAATTTCGATTCGAACGTCCGTCGAAATATTTGCAAGAAAATTTATTTGCTCACGAAGGAAAGGAAGGCAACACTCTCTTGCAGGTGAGATGAAAGTTCGATTTACGGAGTTTGCCCGAAACGGAGTTATACTCGCGAGGGTTTGTTTAAAGTCCGAGTTATAGTCATAAAATGTTTGAAAAAAAACGGTGAAATTGTTGAATATTCGAATAATTGAATATATATAAATATTTATTTTTTATTATTACTTTCAAATAAATTAATTAAATATTTCATAAATTAAGAACATTAGAAAATTTCATGGATACATATAACAAATAATTTTTTACAACATATTATAGGCAATTTTTTATGTGATGCAGAGACTGCGTAAAAAGAGAAGAACTTAGAAAATACGTCAAAGATTCACGAAATACTAAGAAAGTGCTTACAGAAAGTACTGATAGAAAACATTACAAGCGTGTAATATCGCAAATGCGATTAGAATTCATATACCGCACAAAAGAAAAACGCGCAAGCCAAATCGCGCGAAAACAAAATCGTATACAGAAGGACCTCACAAAAGCAGGTACGAGGGTGGTCGAAGTTTCGTCCGGTCTCACAGAGAGGCAAGGAAAATTTGAGCGTCACAGAAGTTCGACCGTGTAACGAGGAAAATCTGCTCGGAACGGGAAAATCGTTACTATCGTTGGAGAGGGTGTACGTAGCAGGCCGCGGCAAGGAAGAGGATGATAGGGGTTGGTTTTCAAGGTTTCGGCGCCGTTGAAACGGCCGGGCGTCGACTACGGCGAAGTCAGGGACTGGAATAGATGGTCGTTTCGTTATCTTGGTCACGTCTCGTCTGGACCCGTGGGCGCGCGTTTCCACCCAGGAAAAGAGATACTCGAATATTTGTTGGCCGGCGATCTATAACCGCGGGTGAATCTATATACGCGGGTGCACGCGCCTCTACGTGACCTGTCTCCGCGATACCGCGAGAACCGCGGTTAACTCGTGGCGCTTTTAAATCACCGGTAATTTCGCCGTTCGTGGTTCACGACACGCAACGTTGACACGGCACTCCTCGTCACCGACGTATCTTCGAAAATTTGGAATTTTGGAATTGCGTATTAGGAAATTTGGTTTTTTGGGATATTGGGAATTTCGGAATATTCGAATTTAGGGATTGCATATTAGGAAATTTGTTTTTTTGGGATATTGGAAATTTCGGAATATTCGAATTCAGGGATTGCAAATTAAAAAATCTAGAAATATGGAATTTTGGGTTTTTGGAAATTAGGAAATTTAATAATTTCCAAATTTGGAAATTGAGATTACAAATTAGGAAATTTAGAATTTTGGGATTTCGAATATTGGGAAATTTAAGAATTTTCAAATTTGGAAGTTTGGGGTTTGGGAATTTTGGGAATTTTTGAATATTGGAATTTAGGGATTGTACAATAAGTAAGGAAATTCCGGAATTTGGAATTTTGGGATTTTGGATATTAGGAAATTTGGGATTTTGGAAATTTTTGATTTTAGGGATACAAATTAGGAAATTCGGAAATTTGAAATTTTGGGATTCCGATTATTGGAAAATTTACGAATTTTCAAATTTGAAAGTTTGAGGTTTTGGAAATTTCAGAATATTCGAATTTAGGGATTGCAAATTAGGAAATCTAGAAATATGGAATTTTGGATATTAGAAAATTAAAAAATTTCCAAATTTGGAAATTTGATATTTTGGGATTTCGAATATTGGGAAATTTAAGAATTTGGAAATTTGGAAGTTCGTGGATTTGGGAATTTTGGAATATTGGAATTTAGGGTTTGTAAATTAGAAAATCCCGGAATTTTGGGATTTTGTATATTAGGAAATTTAAGAATTTTGTAGAGGTACACGCGCCTCTACATGTATCTGCGCGATACCTCGAGACCCGCGGTTAACTCGTGGCGCTTTTAAATCACCGGTAATTTCGCCGTTCGTGGTTCACGACACGCAACGTTGACACGGCACTCCTCGCCACCGACGTATCTTCGCCACCCTTCGCGATATTATCATCCGAGCCGCGTTTAGTTCGTTAAAATTCATGGTGTTCCGCGAGGCGAGAGCTTTCCCGCCCGCCTTTCCACCTCCGGGGGTTGGGGGTGGTTGAAAGAACGACTACGGGGACGGAGGTAACAGGAACGGTGTCCTCTCGAGGGTGGGTGGCTCGCATGCGGTAACCGGCTAGGAACCCTGTATCGGGGGTATTGGTAGTTCATTCGTGCCGGTGCTTTAAATGGAAATTTCACCCTTTCGATACGGAGCCGTGTGCGTATGCTCGTAGAAAGCAGATGTACGGGCTGTGTCGCCGTGTTAAGGGTCGCAGATGCTTTCGCCGATACCGCGGAAAATGCTGCTGTAATTTTTGTTCCGTTATTGCGGTTTCCTGCAGCGACACGGAATTGTCACGCCCTCCGGGTATTATGTACATTCGAATTACATATGTTTGCAACGCGTTGTTCTCTAGGGCAACGTTGTTCTATCAATCTCTTCGGGGACGAATTTTTAATTTCAATTACAACACGAAAAATTAATTATATTCTAATTCGTATTTGCTTCATAAAGAAAATGCAATATCAAAAATAAATCCTTTCAAGGCTTCCAAGATGTGTGTTCGTTATTATAATTCATAATGTTCACTCAACCAGGATTCCCTATTCTCTGAAGAGACGAGTATTTAATTTCGGTTACAACGAAGAAAATGAATTATATTTTGATTTGTATTTGCTCAAGAGAGGAAATGCGATATGAGAAATAAAGTTCACAATACAGAATGTCAAGAAATAAATGCACTGTTAGACATAACAATTATTTTTCATCCCCAACAATCTTCCTTCGCTACAATTACGGCTCACACGTGAGACATGTACATATACATTTAAGTATATATATATAAAGACACTTTTACTTTCCTTATGGCAATCGAGAGTTATTATCTGGTTAGCGAATTTAAGAAACATTACACATTTACATATTTACATTATACATATGTGGCCACATAGAGGTTAATCCTTTGCACTCGAAAGCATTTTTCTGGCTGAAAAGTTCAATCAATATTCTAGGAATAATTATTCCCCGTCCTTAATTGGCACTATTGACAATTTCACTAGGTTCAAACATCACGCATAGAACAATATGGACTCAGCTAAAAAATATTTGTTCAAACAGCAATATTAAATAAAATAAAGAATGTGTCATCGTACGAGTACAAAGTGTTAACAGTTCTAACGTGGAAAATCCTCGCATGATCGTAAGATCAAGCGGTTAAATACGGTCAGTATGTATACGCGTCTTTGATTTCAACTCCGGAGTTAATTGGTTAAACGTACGAAACTTCCGGACGTATTATCTAGGGACGTAAGGACAAGTAATAAATCACTTATCAGCGCAGCAGACAGGAAGGGTGAAATCGTTCGTCCGATGAGGGCAGACGCTAGTTCCTTTAAAGAAGCCAGTGTATGCGCGCAGATGTCCCATGATCGATGAAAATATTAAGGAGATACCCGGTCGGAAGATAAATCGTGGTCGAATGGACGTTTTTATATCGGATCCATCCGAGGGGACCGATACCGAGGATTTAATTGATTTCTTTCTTCGTGGCCTCGTAGCTACGTTCTCGATCAATCTTACGCGTACATCGTCGCGCCTACACTGTACATGTTATCTCGAGCGCCAGATAATCGGCGGTTACGTAAAATGATTAAGGGCCGTCCATTACTCACGGAACGGTTCCCTCCTCCACGACTCACCCGCGAACCACCGACCATTCAACACCGTGAAACTTTCATCGAGTTTCAACCCCTTCCGATTAAGATCTAACCCTCAACCTCAAAACTACTACTCTCGCTTCCCTTCGCGGCACCCTCTTGTTACCGCGTTGCATTCTCTCTTTTCGGCACGAGCGAGAAAACCGCGAGCCCGTATTTTTCATTTCCTTACATCTCCCCTTCCTGGTTAACGTATTATTCCCGGAAAATATTTGCTCGATACGCGGCGGATAAGCACGGATTTATTATAGCTAGCATCTTTTAGGTAACAATTATTTAGCTCGCAATTATTCCTAATTGTTAAATTATTGCGTTTCGGGAGGAGCATTTAATACCGCACTTTTCCGATTTTCATATTTTCGTAGCCTCAGATTTGAAGCTTTGGTAGAATTTTAGTTGATAATAATGAAATTTTGACAGTGGTGTATTTATAAGAGCATTTTGTGTATTGTATAGTGATACAATCTTTTGACTTTTTTATTGTATGAGTTTGGGGATTTGAGAATTTTTCAATATAGAAATCAGGAGATTTGAGGATTTGGTATCTTCTGAAGTTGACAATTTTGGATTTGGTAATTTAGGAATTTGGGAATTGAGGATTTGGTAATATAGGAAATTGCGAATTTAGGATTTAGTAATATAGGAATTTGTGGATTTAGGAATTCGAAGATATAGGAATAAGCCTTCGAGAATTTGAAAATGTAGGAATTCTGCAAATCGGAGATTTAGTGCGGTAGAAATTTGGAATTTTCAGAAATTCACGAAAGTTGGGAACTTGGAGATTTGAGAATTTAGAAATTGTGAAATTTGACAATTCGAAGATTTCAGAGTTTATAAATTGGAAAATTTAACAATTCGAAAAATTTCAGAATTTAGAAATTGGAACATTCGACAATTCGAAGATTTGATGACACGAAAATTTGACAAATTGAACATTTGTTGATACTGCAATATAAAAATTAAAAAATTGAAGCATTCAACACACAAGAAACCCGTCCCATTCCTAAATATTCTTAACTTTGCCCATTATGTGTATAACATAGCAATACGTTGACCATTCGACGTCTCCATTATAGTCCCCATTAAAATGTTCCTACAAAAACAATTTCGCAAGACGTATGAAAAGCGAGGTACAATATTATGGTAACAAACGATTAACGTTAAGAGGGGAACGAAACGGCCATGGCAGAAAATATGCGAGGATGAATATAAGAGCGAGGCGAACGAAGAAAAACAGGGCGAATAAAGAGTCTCGCGTAGATAAAGACGAATATAGCAGAACGTAGTTGGCGGAACTTATAATGGAATTATCTTTCTGTAGCCAAGAACCCATAGAAAACTAGTTCCCTATAATTCCTCTTTTGACGGTGAAGCGACTGCATCGTCCAGCTCCTGCCATTACTCTCCCACTGTGTGTCTCATCGGTTCGTCTTGGTCGCGGATACACACTGACGCAGTGTGGATCCGCCGACCGAATGGAATAGCGCTCGACCGTAAACTTGACACAATTGTGCCGCCGAACGTAACTCGGGATTAGGACAATGGCTGTCCTCCCTCTATTTTCTTGGCCCTTCCGTGGACGTAGGTACACGCGTCTGTCTGTCTCGCAGGAAACGCCGGAGGCACGCGTGTGTCTCGGCAACAGAGGGAGAGAGATCTTAGGAGCCGAACATGGGGGACGAAGGATACGGGGATGCCATCGGTTAGTTGCAGTTTTCGATTTCTTTGCGCATACAAGAGGGACATGCGGGAAATGGAAGAACGGTGTAACGTCCTTGTGTCCTAATAAAATTGTCGCGAGGGACGAACGGAGACTGGCATTGCCGGATTGCGGGAGACATGATGGGGTGAGTCATGCGATCGTAGAAAGAATGTTACGGGAATCTTCTCTTTATTGTACGCATTGGAGACGGGTGATGAAACAACGGAACGCCTTGTATAATCTTATTGTTAGTTTATAATTTTATTGTTAACCGTTTGCACTATAGTAACAAGTTACGAGTTTAATACGTTTATTTGAACATTTAGTTTAAAACATTAGTTTGAACATTTAGTTCAACACATTAGTTTGAACATTTAGTTTAATACATTAGTTTGGACATTTATTGGTTTAATACATTAGTCTGTACATTTAGTTTAACACATTAGTTTGAACATTTAGTTTAAAATATATGAACATCGACATTTTTGCTTTGACTAGCTTAGCATTAGTAATAATGTAACAATCCGCTTACCGAATGTAAAAGAAAGCGAGCAAAAGTTTTAGAATTTTTATCACATCAGAAATACAGCACTCTTAAAGTGCATTAGAAAGTGTACGGTGGGCAATCGTAATGGTTACCGCGACGTAGGAGGATTATAAAAAATTTATCACGCTCTCAGATACGTGGGATTGGAATATTATTTCTTTAGCGAACAAAACATAAATGTATGTATTCGTACGAATACTGCACGGTACTAGTCCGCACAATGCAAACGGAAGTAGTAAGTTAAACGAAAAGAGAAAAACTTAAATTGACTTTATGGATTTCAGCACAATGGTAAACTGGATGAAAGGGTGCAATAAAAGTGTGGGTCCGTTTTCCACCGTCCTAATTGGCGTACCTCGCCGTGTTGGTTTTTACCGGTGTCTCTATACGTGTCTCTGAAATCATGCTCGATTTCCAACAGATGGGCCACGCAAATTTGGCGTGTCTTGCCCTGGGTGCCACGGATTTATTTTAAAGGAAACATGAAGTTTCATAAAATATCATCTAATCGTCTTACTTATAATCTTAATAGTTTTAATAATAATTTTAATAATAAAAATTGATAATCAATATGTTCTTTACATTATATACATTTTTCATTCATTCTCTCTAATAATTTCTAGCTCAAATAGCAATTTGTAGCCAATCTAAACCTGCAGCACCCACTACGAGATATCTCGTAGTTGGGTTAAGCGTACTTCTTATGTTTTATTTCAACCTCTTCACGCGCCAATCGCTGAGAACGCGGATAATAGGGTTGAATCGGTTGTTCCGCGACGAAATCTTGGATCGAAGGGCCCGTGGTTCCGTGAAACCCGGCCACGAAACACGGAGTAGAAAGAATTCCGTGAAAAGGGCACAATAGGACGGCGGAAAGATACGTATGCCGTGAAACGGGACAGATAGATGCGCGGATAAAGAAAGATGGACACTGATACAGCGTGAAGAACCGTGGATACGGGAAGGGTGCGGATACACGGCGAGATAAATGGAGGTAAAGGTGGCACGACAAAGAAGACACACGCTCGACGCGGCAGCGTTTCACGGGGGAAAAAGAAGAAGGTGGGACCGTATTGAATCGGTTCATAGGTTTACGGGCGACCACCATTATTTTCGTCTCGCATTCTGGACCCATTGTATCGGGGCGTGAGGCTGTACAATGTAGAAGCGAGCATCTGCCTTCTCCTCTCTTCTGTGCGCGCCCCTTTCCTTGCAAATCTCCGGCAACCACTCGATGCCGCTGTTTTGTTCGATCGTGAGCGCGAATTATTGGCGCCGACGAAGCTCCTTTTTCGTCGTGGAAACGTCGTAGTCGCCGGAACCGGCTGCGACGGAACTTTTCGCTAGAACGTAAACAACCGGGATCGTTGGCCGTTTCGCCGGCCATCGTCGAATCGATTTCCACACCGACTCGAAAATCCCTGACACCGAACGCTCGACTTCTGCTTCGAGAATTAATCCCGTCGTCGAACCCGGCTACTGGGGTAAATATTTATCGTGAACGTGGCAGCCGAGTTTTCGGGTGCTCGCCGTCGAATTATTTAGTCGACGCTGAAAATCGCCTCCGTTATTTCGTTACATGGGTGAAACTCATCGAATCCAGCCATTATTTTACCCTATCACCCTTTGAATCAAATTCGCTGTTTGACGTGATGCAACGATTTTAAATAAATAATTTTTAATTTATAAATTTGCAGTATTATACAGGCGAGGTTTGAGCATGACGGAACAAGCAACATTGGCGATTTATAATTGAAGAATAATAATATCTAAAGTGGTCATCAAACTTTTCAATTATAAAGCTTCACAGTGGTGACTGACATTCGCTGTTTGAATTGATGCAAGGATTTTAAATAAATAATTTTTAATTTATAAATTTATAGTATTATACCAGCAATGTTTGAGCCTAGTGCAATAGGCAATATCGATGATTAATAATGGAAAAATAAGAGTTCCAAAAAAATTCATCAAACTTCTCCCTTAGGAAGTTTCATAGTTGTTATTTGACAACAATACAACGAAACTTCACAAAGAAACGGTTTTTTTTTTAAATAAATCTACACTTGCTGATATGATGTACATACATAATGAAGCAGTTAATACTGCCCATTAATATAAAGAAATAATAACTTCGAAAAAATACACCAAACCTTTCAACCAAAAAGTATTGGAGTTTCTATCTGCTACAAATAAAAATATCTTCGAGTGCAAAAGGTTAATTTGCATTATTGAACAGTGTTCTGGAACGTCAGTATTAAGCGTTCTGTAAAAGTGACGTTGTACAGAAGAATTTCTGGAATTAGTTCACTTAATAATTCTTTGGTGTCGCAGTTTTACGTTTCATATTAATTTTCATTACATGACGCTGTTCTGTAAAAGTGAGGTTATGTGGAGAAATTTCAGGAATTACTTCATGTTATAATTTTTAGCTGTTTTAATTGCAAGTTTTAATTTACATTATTGCACTCTGTCTGCAACGTGAACTTTATGCAGAAGAGTTTCAGGATTCGGTTCACGTAATAATTTGCAAGAGCTACAACTTTATCGTGTTTGAAGAAAATGGAAGAATTTGCAGCAGCGTGATGATTACGACACCATATATGTATGTATATTATAGTTGATACTTCATACTTCATACAGTGTGTTAAATTTTATCTTTTATATTTCCACCATGTGATCCGTTTTATGTTTTATATATCGTACCATGTGTTACATTTTATATTTCATATATCATACCATGTGTTACATTTTATATTTTGTATTTCATACTATATATTTTTATGTTTCGTTTCAACACATTTTATACTTCATATCACGTTACGTACGTCATAACAATAAAGTATGTTTCATTTTCCTCGATTCTTATTATATCCATGTAAAAACACTCGATGAAAACTGAAAATGAGTGTCACGAAGATGTTGAAACCGCGTTTCCAGACAACAGGAGGAAGGGTAATTAAAAAGATTAGAAATCAGAACAAACAGCCGGTTGTTTTAATTATATACAAAACAGAGAAGGAGGTTAACGACGATTAAACGAAGAAAAAGTAAATTGAAACGTGTTAGTTTCTCGCACGGAAGAAGCTTCTAAAAGATCAAGTTTATCAGGTGGAACCGACTGTTCCCACGATAACGAGGGGAAAAAGCCAGTTTCCCATTTCTAATTTCTGTTTTCCGTGACCTAACCGCACGAGAGTTGGCGAACGGGGAAAAATAAACGGGAGCGGATCGTCGGGCCGTTCGAGTCCGAGCTGCGTTTTTGTCGACGCTCCGGGAAATTAACTCTTGACCCGACGACCGGGGGAATTTTATGAAAGCGATAAATCTTCGAGTTTATGTATTTACCTGTGTACGCGCGCTAATGGAGAATCGTTTTTGCCTTGTCTTTGAGACGGTTGCCCGCGATGAATCACGCACGAGTCGTTTCCGTTGACTTTCGTCACTCTCGTGACGTTGCCACGCTTAATTAACTATCGATCAAAATGTGTCGCCATCGAGTCGAATTACTCGAAAACGAACACACAAAGTGTCGCGTGGGTTTCGATTACTTTCGAGGTGAGTATCGTTCAGTGTTTCATATTAAAATTCAGTCGCAACGAGGGTCAAAAGCATTCGTACACTTGGAATATGGAAGTAAACATATATGTTTAAATATTCTTAATAACATGCAAAATTTTGATGTTTTTATTTCTACATTCAAAGTGTATAAATACCCCTGTTCCTCACTGCACATGTTATAAATGTATGAAACAAAACACTCTTTACAATATTCGTATTATAATGAAACAGTGGATGAAGATGTTAAAACATGAACGAAGATGTTGAAACATGAATAAAGATGTTAAAATATGAACGAAGATGTTAAAACAATAAATAGAGCCTCATATATTATTCAATAGAATTTGATTATATTTGAACATACAATAGCTCTATATTATACATAACAATTATAATGACAAGTGAACCAAAAACGAAGGCAATAACATCATGTAGTAAGTCAGGTTCTATATTACTCCATCCTCTTTTCAATATTTCTTTTAAGCCTTCTTTCGACGTTATGTCATGTTTATTCGTCTTTGTAAGCGTTATGTATAATGTACAGCTATTATCTTTAAATATACTAAATCATATAGAAAATATTGTCATTTTTATTTCTTCATTCCAAGTGTACTTTTGTTTCTTACTGTACATGTTGTTATAAATGTATTAAACAAACCAGTCTTTACAATATCGGTATAATGAATGAAGATGTTAAAATATGAATGGACACGTAAAGCATGAATGAAGATGTTAAAACAGTGAATAGAGCCTCATATACTATTCTACAGAATTTAATTATATTTGAACATATATTGACGGAACAAAAGTGCAACTCCTCATTTTTTCCTCGCTATATATCGCAACGTATTACCGTGAATTCTAAGAGGCGTATAACGATCTCGTGCTTGACCATATATTACGCGTTATGTTACGTTGTATCGTATTGCCTCGCGTTCTATAACCACGCGTTATATTACTCCGGTATTGTACCATTAAAGGTAGTTTCGTGGCTACGGAAACTGTACGCGCGTTATAGATGAAAATATAAAAGAACGATAATGATAATTGATAATGTTGTACGAGTACGTGGAATTTCAATGGGTTTAATTCCGCGCGATATTCTTTGCGCTCTCGCTAGGATAACCGTTGGCGAAATTGTTGCCGGCACGTGGAAGAACAACGCACGGTAATTCCGCGCTAACGAGCATTTCATTTGCGCGATTCGTTAAATATTTGCGCCGATTTATACGCGAAATTATCGAACTACGTCGTTCCGAACGAATCACAGAGCGGGCGATGAGCGAGTTTGCAAGCCCGCTCGGACGTATTTCCGCTTATTAATTGAAACGCCGGAACAAAATCCATAGGCGTCGAGAAACGAGAGAAAAAGGTCGATCGTTCGATCTCGCTCTCGTTTCGCCACGTTTCTTCCTTCCTTTCTTTTTTGTTCACCCCGCGCCGGCAAGGAACAGACGAAAAGGAAATTCCATGGAACCGCGACGAATTCGGTTTCGAAAAAATTAATCTGCGGTTCGTTGCATGCTTTTGTAACTCGTTGCGAGGACAATCGATGAATTCCCTTTCTGAACGTGTACCAAGAAATTCTGCCTCGGATAGAAATCGAATTTATCCGGGGCAAGAAATAATCGATTCCGATCGGTCGTTACGATATTTTCACCGTTTCCGCGTCGTTTCGCGATTTCTGCAAAAATCTTGCCGGTTAAGGGGAAATACCGCACCCATCAATCACGATCCTACTTTGGGATACCATACGGTCCAAATGGAAAACCCGGCCCGAACTCGATTTAACCCCTTGCATTGAAATCACGTCTTCCATATGTATCTCTTACGAACTAAAGCCAATAACATCAGACGCGTTCCGTACACGTGTTCCTTCAATTTTCGTTTACCATTATTTATTCCGTCGTGCCACGTGGATGCTGGAGAATTTGAAGTTTGGACATTTTGGGGATTGCAAAGTTCTGAGATTCTGAGATTCGCCAACTCGCGGATATAACAATTTGGTGAGACGATTTGAAGATTCGGTTGTATACGAAATTGAGGACTTGAGGATTTGGTAATCTAGGAATTTGAGAATTTGTGGATTTAATTTTGTTGGAATTTGGGTACATGAGGATGTGGGATACAGGAACTTGGGAATTTGAGGACTTTGAGACTTGAGGATTTGGTAATATAGGAATTTAAGAATATGTGGATTTGAGGATCTGAGGATTTCATAATATATGAATTTGTGGATATGAGAATTTGATAATGCAGAACTTTGGGACCTTGTGAATATGGGGATTTGAGGATTTGGAGATACGAGGAGTTGGTAACACACAATCTTGGAAACATGAGAATTTCGGGAAGTGAGGATATGGAAGATGAATCTTGAGGTTTAAAAATTCACAAATGTATCTATTTACCGATACAAGTGATTGTAATAAGAGAAACTTGGGAATTTGAGAATTTCGTTAGAAATTTGTTATAGAAAATAAGCTTCAGAAATTTGGGAAAGTTGAGAACCAGGCAACTTGGGAATTTAGAAATTCAAAAGGTTAATATTTTGAAGATTCGATGATCCAGCAATCTGACAATTGAAAGACCTTAAAATTTGTTAACCGAAAAATTCGAAAATTCGTGAATTCGGAGATACGTAAGTGTAATTAAGCGTGACGGCGACCACAAGCATCGAGCGCACACGAAACCCGGTCCGTTCGTAAATAGCATCCTGAATTTTGTCCATTTACGTGAAATCGTCGCGAGTAATGGCGAACCGGTACACGTTGGCTTTTCATCCATTTTGCGAAACGATTCGTTTCGACCAGTTACGCGCCGTCTGTCGCGGCAATTAATGCAGCGCGTTGTAATTACGCAGCTGGCCACGAAATTATAGAGAGGAGCGATTTGTAGCGAATAAAATTCAACCGCCGGCACGCAACAAGTAAATTTTAGCGTTATCGCGCCGGGAACAAAAGGGGGAACGGGAGTCGAGCAGATCCGCTCGGATTTCCTGCGGGACTTTTCGCTGACGCTTCGCGAAAGGACAAGCCTCGGCTCGCGAAATTACTTTTCTTTGTGTCCTGCGATGCCGGCTTCGTCTAAAGGGACCTGTGTGATCGTTCTCCAGGAAAAATCGCCATTGTTCCACAGACCGAACGTCACGTGGAGAAAATCGGACGGACATCCCGTTATGGTTGTAGGTGGCACATTGCACGAATCACTATGTGGAGATTTAGGGATTCGTGAATGTAGGAATTGGAGTGTTCAAAGATTTGGCAATTTACAGGTTTGGAATTTCAGGAATTTTTGAAATTAGAGATTTTGAGGATTTAGGAATTTGGGAAATTGGAATTGTACGAATCTGCGAAGATTTGGAATTACTGAGATTTGCCAATTTAGGGATTTGGAACTTTGGACATTTGGAAATGTGGAGATTTGTGAATGTAGCAATGTAGAAATGTAGGCAATGTAAGAATTTGTGAATTTTTATTTTGAAAAATTTAGGAATTTTGAGAAATCAGGAATGTAGCGACTGAAAATGTAGGCATGTAGAAATTAAGGAATTCGTGCATGTACCCATTTCTTGATCCATTTTATAAATGAATGAAGAATCCGATAGATGAAAGAAATTACGGAGTACATCATCATGATTAACGTTATCGACGAACGGGTACCGTAAGGGTCATTGTAACTCATTATAATTGACATAATAACCAAGACACAACAGATTCTCTCGAATCCATCCGATGTCCCTAATGTGTCATCGAGTCCCGATGTTTTACGCGACGATCGATCGCAGATAGCCGAACCGTGAGATTTTTAAACTCGAAAGGGACAAAGGGAAGAAGAATTTTTCGCGCGTCGTCGAATCGGGACGTGGTCCAGAAGGGGCTGCTCGGAAACGCTCGAAGCCAAGCGGATTATTAGAAGAGGAACAAAAAGATGGCCGTAGCTCCGAGTCTAATGGAACAGAGACACGCACGTGGGTCCCGGCGACTGGAACGAACGGAACGAAAATTACACGGTAGATTTAATAAAGCGAGGGTCATATGAGGATCCACGCGTAATTTCGTAAGCAGCCTCGAAGTCTCTAATGACGGCTTCGAGGATCGCGGTCTCGTTCGGATTTTTCACCTTCGTCTACTTCGTTCGAACCTCTCCCTTCTTCATCCTAACCTTCGTTCCAACGACTCCAGCGTGTTACAGCTTCTCATTCCGTCACTCTCATTCGATTACACGAACCCGTAAATTATCGAATGCTCCGCGTGCCGTTCACGCGTAACGTTTCCAGCAATTTTCGTTCGTTTTGAACAACACACGTAATTCGATGTTTCAGTGTCGAAAGATCTTGCTCGAACCATTAAAAAGGTATTACACAAGACTCGAGGTGTATCATCGGTGACCTGATTCCTTTCTGTAATCGAAATACGTCTATACGTACGAAAAACAAATCAATATTGAATTTTGGATCGTAGAATTTGTCATGGTACATGAATATTTCCTGTGCAAATACAGTGGCATGCAAATACATCACTATATATATATATTGTATTGCAAAGTTGGGTTTAATTATACCAATTTCAATTTGCGATTAAATAAATGTATGAAGTCAAGAGCAAAATTGTTTGCTCAACTTTCTCTCTTCCTTAGAGAAAACATTTTCTTTATTCAGTAAATATGAATTAAAATATGATTGATTTTCTTTGTTGTAGCTGAAATTAAAAAGTCGTCCCTGAAGAGGTCACAGAATTCTAATTGACTGTGCATTATGAATTATATAAAGAACATGGATCTTGAATATCAGGAAAGGGTTTATTCTTTATGTACATGTACTAAAGCATAATTAATTTTCAGTGCTATAGCTGAACTTAAAAATGCGCCTCTGAAGAGGTTAATAAATCCTAGTTAAATGTATATTATGAATTACACATACAGTGAACACGGGTCTCGAAAATCTCAGAAAGATTGATTATAACGCAAGATACATGAATGATTTAATTAAATTTAATGAACCGATTAAAGTGTAATGTTTCTGTAATTAGTAACAGTATCGGGAGCAATGTTCCTTTTTGTAAGACAGCGAATAGAAATTTCTTTTTCTCTCGCGACGATAGAATTCCAATTAATCTAACAATCGTTTATGTCGCGAGAAAAAAAGAAATATCTATAGAGATCCACAGCAGGTAATAGGTTGTAAAAATTGCGATGGACGTGCACGAGAGGAAAAATTTTGAAGCGGTACAACCGAGCGACGTAATTGACCGACGTACTCGACAATGAATAATAAGAACGGGATTCTAAATGGAAATGCTTCAGCCGCTATACAGAAAGTTTTACAAAGGAACGGGAGACATAGGCTGCCAGAGTTTCGAAATTGTTCAAAGCGAAATTGCCACGAAAATATTTGATTAACATGTTTATGAGCCGGGTCTGCATATATCATGATATTATTAATCATTAACGAGGATAGAATTATCTGACCTTTGCTGTACAAAATTTTGTTCGAGCGAAACGTAATTAAATATGGATGATGATGCACTTGCGGACACTAATCGCTACACAATTTCAATATCTGCAAATTAGGCAATTTGAAATTTCTGAATGTGTACGTTCGAAAATTTGAATATATTCAAGTTTGACAATTTGACATTTTTTTCATTTCTAAGTTTGTAAGTCAGAAATTGTTCTGACTCAAAATTCGAAAAATTGAGACTTGAGCGAAATATATTTTTGTAGTGGACAATTTGGGATTTTTAGGTTTCTAAATTCGAAAAATTGAGACTTCTATATTTCTGAACTGGAAAATTTGAGCTTTCCGTGTTTTTAAATTTGAAAATTTGAGAACTCTACGTTTATAAATTTGAAAATATGTGATTCCTATGTTTTTTTAATTAGAGAATTAGAGATTTCTATGTTTCTAAATTACAAAATTTCAGATTTCTACACTTTTCAAAACAAAAATTTTAGATTTCTATGCTGTTAAATTTGAAAATTAGAGATTTCAATATTTCTAAATAAGAAAATTTCAGATTTCTATGCTGTTAACTTTTAAAATTTGAGATTTCTACATTTTCAAATTTGACAATTATCGAATCCTACATACCCAAGTTTTTTAATTTAAAATTTCTATACTTCTAAATTTTCAAATTTGAGATTCCAAGATTTCTGAGTTGGCAAGACAGAGATTACAACGTTTCTAAACTTGAAAAATTTAGCTTTACACTTATCTAAATTTAAAAAATTGCAACTATCCTACACCCGAAATTAAATATTACAGATTTCAACGTTTGCGAACTCGAAAATCAGCTATTCCTACACACGCAAGACAATCTGAAATTTCTATGCTCTTAAATCTGAAGATACCAAGATCCGTACTCGGTCGCTGCAATCCGTTACGCAGACAGTTGGTCAGCGCATCGCTGTTATAAAGAATTTTCCGCTCCACTCAATTTCCCATTGGATGTTCCCATTGCACGTCTCGTTACACCGGCATTGTCAACGCGAAAACGAGGATGTTATGATAGGCCGACGAGGCCCGTTTCGCGGATTCTTCCGCAGAAAGGATCGAAGAAAGGGACGAGAGAAAATGCGAACGGTAAAGAGACACGACAGAGGCCCGACCCTCTCACGGTTATCATCCCCTGAATGGACAAGAGAGGTAGAAAATTCCGGCTGGGCGTTTTGCTCTTTTCAAACGACCTGGCTAGACTGACACTTCGATGACAGGTAAAGTGCCGGCAATTGAAATAACAAGGGAACGTTAAGGAGGAAGCTCTGCTCGAAAACGACGAGCCAGAAGGGCCGTGACGGGGGTGTGGGAGGAGGGGGTGTGGGGGTGCAACAGAGGCGGAAGAGGAGGGAAACCTTCTGGCTGGTTGGCTGTCTGCTCGCATGAATTCCGAAAAAGTTTGTTTGAAAGGAATCCGCCACGATGCTTCGTGGCATTCGTCTTCCGTCCTAGATCCGACGAATTGCAAAGCGCCCTGAAAAATTGTCCTTTTCAAAACTCGTCGCCGAGCGTAACAATGACGGGGTCGTGGCCGACCGTGTTCCCTCGCTCCTCTCGGATATTATCGTTCCTTTCGTATGAATTAAATGGCCGGTCCCGCAAAAGCTGCTGAATAATAGATGACTACACCGAGATACGTCGATACTCGACTCTCTTGCATCGACCTTCTCGCGGGATGCTTTGAATTCGTACGTATCTATCGGGTTGCTTGAGCACCCTCGTTTCTTAACACGTTGTTGATCGCTGACGAGTTGACTCGTGCTTTCGTGCACGCACGTTGTTGACAGGTCACCGGTTCATTCGTCTTTGCACTTTTATGAAAACCAGAGCATAGCAGAGCGTTTTAAAAACTTTGTTCATTTTGTTTAATCGAGTCTACTCTGTTATGAGAGAACTAATTTTCTTGGTATTTAAGCTGGAATTGTGATGGAAAGAAAAGTGGAACGCGTAGAGTGTGCTCTTGAAAGGGAAAGCACAGTGGAACGAGATACATTTGCGAAACTTATGTATCGTTACACGTCGTAGATGTTTGTTATACAGTTTACTATACTAAAAAGAAATGTTTAAAGTTATGTAAAAGACCTATCCGAAGACCCATTTCACTGTCTTTTATCGATGTCCTCGAGTTTAAATAACATTCTGACCTCGACAAAAATGATATAATATAAAGTTGCAATAATCAGTCATTATGTTGTTTATTCTTAAACATTTATAACGAGCGAAAGACTTCAGTATCCTTAACACTACTTTTTTAATAAAATGCAACTTCCAACGTCGTATACGCGTTTATCAAGGAAGAGTACGCCGGTACATAAATTGAACGTATGTCATCTAGTGAGAAAACCGACATAACTCTATTGGCTGACCCAGATCCCGCATAAAATATGTTCGTAAAGAGAATGGGTATTCACGGTAATAAATATACAGATCTGGAAATCCCGAGTAGCAATTGATTCGAGTTTGACTCGGTATTCGCCTTGCGATTTTTGGTAGTGAAAATTTAATTGTCGAACCAGATGCATCGGGAAATTGCAGCGAGGTTCTGACCAGCCTAGGGGAAATATTGTATTAGACCCCTTTTTTCGACGCTGGAAGAATTCCAGCGTGTCGTACGCCCTGTACTTTTATCGCGGCCAGTGTAATACCGTGGTGTGTATACGGCTTCCGTAAAATATGGTTACGTTGATTACTTTTTTGCACACAAACCCCCACCCGCTCAGACCCTCGACGTTCTTACGAACCTACCCCCGGCTGATCCTCGCCATTTTTACTGCGCTTTTCCCCTCGCGTGTTGTTCGGCTAATGCAAAGGATCGGATATGACTCACCAGAAGGGACCAGGAAATTTTCAGCGCATTCATGGCGGCGTACAAATCGATACGTTCCGCGCTCGAAACCATCGGCCGGCTTAATACGCTGCATCGAATCTATATCGATACATATCGACGGTAATGAAAAAAATTTCATTGAAAAGCACGCGTGGAAAGCACGGAATTTTAGGTAATGTGCGAAATTGAGCGTTTTATTATCTAGGGACATGGAATTGGGTGTTACGAACGTTACGATTTTGGAATTTTTGAATTTAAGGATTTAGGGATTTTGATATGTGGAACTGTAGAAATTTGTGGATTTAGGCATTTGGAAATGTTGGGATCTGGAAATCTAGTGTGGTGAAACTTTAGGAATTCAGAAAAGTTGAGATTTCAAAATGTAGGAACGTGGTGCTATAGGAATTTGGAAATCTGGGATCTAGGATTTTGGGATGTCGGGAATTTTGAAATGTACGAATATGAAAGTTTAGGGATTTGAAAACACTGGACTTGGAAATTTAGGGGATTGTAATTATAGAAAATCAGAAATGTGAGGATTTTTGAATGTACGACTGTGGTCCTTTATGGATATGTGAATTTTTGAATTTGGAAGTGTGGGACCTGGGAATTGACTGATTTGGGATTTTAGAAATCTAGAAACTTAGAAACTTAAAAATCTAATAATCTAAAAATCTAAAAATTTAGAAATTTGTAAATTTATGAACCTTACAATTTAAAAATCTGGAAATATAAGCAAAATTAACGGACCTGATCATGTAACTATCCCGGAATCAGAAAATGGAGCTTTGAAACACTCTGAACACCCAATAACCCGAAACACCCTAATATCGTCGGTGAACTCGATAAAATAGACTGCGAACGGCATCCATCATCCAGCGAAGACTAATGCGACCGTCGTTCCGCAAAGTTTCTTAAAGGATACAATCC
Source organism: Coelioxys conoideus (assembly GCA_947623535.1). Classification (NCBI taxonomy): domain Eukaryota; kingdom Metazoa; phylum Arthropoda; class Insecta; order Hymenoptera; family Megachilidae; genus Coelioxys; species Coelioxys conoideus. The sequence continues at coordinate 5,254,259 of OX392455.1, read as the reverse complement.
AGACAACGTGGCAGTCGGCTCGTTGTTGAACGTATCGCAACGGAGGCCAGGGATTATTTGAACAAGCGTAAAAAAGGAAGAAGGCGGTAGCGGCGGAGAACGGTAAAGGAAAACGGAACCGCGCGAAAGAGAGCAACGCGGCCACCGGAAATAACGGACTGACCTTAACGCGGCCACCGGCGCAAACTTTCAGATGTTATGAGTGTAAACCGTGGGGCGAACTATCGTGGACCCGGGCAACCAGATACGGGCTCCGTTTTATTTATGAAACGAAAACATTCTCTCGCTGCCTGCAGCGGAATAATTTTCAGCGCACATCGTCGACGTTGCCGAATTAACCCCGTCTGGTTATGTTACGGCTGATACAGACAGTTATCACATGGAAGAAAAAAATCTAAAGAAATATCTTAGTTTGACCCTTTGCCCGTCGATTATTTAACCCTTTGTGCTACGATTTATTCGGCAAGTGCGTCGGACATAACGAATTATGAATTGCTACAACATTAAAGTGATTAACACTAGATTTACGGAACCCGTCAAAATGACGGATCTTAGATTTCTTATTTTCAATTACGAAAATTATTAAGAAGCTTATGTCAAGGTGCATGTTAAGCCTCGTCGAGATAAAGAATCGTTCTATAAACTCATATACAGGGTGTCCCAAAAGGAACGTAATACCCAGAAATGGGAGGTAGCTAGGGGCATTCTGAACAACTTTTTCCTTTGCAAAAATGTCAAATGCGGCTTCATTTTTAAATTATTAAATACGAAAAAAAAAAAATGATTGAACACGGAATAAAAAGGGTATTTTAAAAACTTTGTTTATTCTGTTTAATCGGACTCAGTCTGTTATAAAGAAACTAATTTTCTTGTTATTCAAGCTGGAATTGTTATAAAAAGAAAAATAGAACGCGTAGAGTATGTTTTTGAAAAGAAAAACGCAGTGAAACGCGATATATTTGCAAAACCCGGTGTGTACACGCAGGTGATTAATTAGCGGGTCGGGAAGAATAATTTAACGGTATGTAGCAAAATAAATGATACGAATTAACCTCGTGGTGCACCACCCATGAACGATGCTGCTAATTTAGTTAATTAATTTAAATGAAGCGCACTGACTAACTCGGTTAATTAATTTGAATATAATATAATATGTATGTATTTGAATACAGTATAATGTTCATATATAATATGAATTAACCTCGTGGTGCACCATCCATGAGCGGTGCTGCTAATTTAGTTAATTAATTTAAATGATATGCACCGGCTAATTCGGTTAATTATTTTTAATTGAAATGCACTGGTTAATTCGGTCAATTAATGTATCCTAAACGCGCTGCTCGTTCGGTTAAATGAATTATTTGTGAGAAAAGCAAACGAAAGAAATTTTTGATAGCTCATTTTCTACCCCTCTGTTGTCGATGATATTTTTTCTGCTGGCAAACAACTCTTTTTCGGTGAAAAGTTTCATTAATTTTTTTTAAGATTATATTTTTTCTATTATTAACTGTAATTGTTGTACCTTGTGTTGCATTTAAACGTCGAACATGTAATGGTATACAGTCAGTTGAAAAATATCTGTCTCAAATTACTGTATCAAATCGAGCATGCCTGTCACCAATCAAGCGCAAGGGATTAATTATTACACTATTATGTTGTTGCAATGCATTTAATTATTATAATACGTTATTAGGGCCCTTATTGTAGTACATTAATTATACGTCTGGCTACAAACGTCAGTTTTCACTGCGGCGATCAACATGCAAATTATGTTCATCATCACCGAATTATTAAAATATTTCAATTTCACACGAATTCGAAGCGCGTAATTATTTGCCGTGCGCGTACGAGTTGACCCACGTGTCAAAAAGATTAATCGAAAGACCGCTATCACATTAAACACCCCTATCGTTACGAATAACCAAATCATCGTTAACTTCTTTACCAAAGTCGAACGTGATTAATCGAACGTAAAAGTGTATAGAATCCACGCGGGTTAGATATTTGTCAAAGCTGGTAATATTGATAACATCGCGTCGGGGTTGACGCGCATAGATATAAACGAGCCTTCTCGCATCGAGGGGTAAAATTTGATTCGCGAAACGAGACACCCGCGACACCCCACGGAAATTAGGTCAGATACGCGTGTCTCGAACAGCTGCGACAGCGTGGCGAACCCGCAACGCAATCAATTTATCAGGTCGAAGCGCGAACGTGACCGGACTTAAGCATATGGCCGATTTAACGATGCCGGTCGGGAAAACCGTGTCCATGAGCGGTCGTAGCGGGCACAGATTATATCCGTTCCCCGGGATATTTTCCGATACAAAGCCAACGGGGAAACGTAAAGGGGGAGAAACGAAGGCAATTACCCCCCGGTACCAGCGTCGAATTTGTTACGCCGTTATGTCGTAACCGAACGCGCCAGATACAATTATGAATGCCCGCCCCTGTTCAATGGGGGCAAACGAAATTTTCGTGACCGACGACCGGTGGTGTCTTTTGTTCGCTTTGGTTCCGGGCTTTTCGAGTTTTCGAGCCGACCCACCACTCCTCTTCCACTTTCGACCACGTCGCCGCTCGATGATTTCGCGATTTCTCTCCCTCGGTGTTAATTACTTTCTAGGTCCTTTTTCCGGCCGGGTTTTTCGCTCGCTGATTTTTCCTTTATGTCTGATTAATGGACCGGTCGAACGGACGCGTGCAACCGGCATCCGCGGAAATCACGGGGGTGAAACGCGGATCGTGGGGCGAACGGAGATTTTCAGCGATACACGTGGACGATGTGAAGATGTGAATTTTGTTGATAGAAACGAGTGATTTCGTGTCGTTTTTGTAATTATCGACGCGGAGGTGTTTCGCGACGAAACTACCCTTGTCGAAGTTCGCGATATTTTATTCGCGTGAGAATTAGGGATTTTTGTGTGTTTTTAGACCCGAGAATTTAAGACTTCTATATTTCTGAATTGGAAAATTTGTGATTCTTATATATATATTTGAATTGGCAAATTAGTGATTTGTGCGTTTCTGAATTACAAAATTTGAGGTGTATACATTTTTTCACTTGAAACTTTGAGATTTCAATGCTTTCAAATTTGCAAGTGTGAGATTTCTAAATTTCAGAATAGGCAAATTAGAGATGTCCATGTTTCTGAAATACAAAACTCGAGATTCTACACTTAATCATTTGAAAATTTGAAAAATTGGCAAATTAAGGTTTCCACATATCGAAGTTTGAAAATTTGCAACATTTCTATAATACATTCAAATTTGAAGATATATTTCTATGTTTCCAACCAAGTAGCGATTTCTATATATCCAAATTTGACAATTTGATATTTCTATGTATTCTATATATTCTTGTATATCTTTCTATACATTCTTCTCGAAGTTCGCGATTTTATTCCCGAAACGTTGCGTCTGCCATTACGACATTTCATTGCAATTATAAAACCTTTCATCGTAAAAGCAATATTTTCTATTGGCCCTCCTTTCATGCTCCACGAACGAATGAATCGTGAACGATTATCACGTCACTAGGTCGTTTAAAAGCATAGAGAATATAGCTCTAAATTTGTTGGGTCAGTGAAGACCCTAATCCCGGTACCCAAGGGTCAAGTTAAATCGTGCTAATGCGCAATAATTCAGACCGAAGAGGCATCGTGAAAAAGAGTTTGATGCTTTTGAAAGGAAACCATCACGGAACGGTTCGAGTCTGTGGAACAAACTTTATAGCTCATTAGATAAGATACCCTGTGTTTTCGATGCTCCGGCATGCCGTACAAAGACGTAGCTGTATTAAATAGACGGCACTCTAACTTACTAAGAAACTCGATGCTTCAATTGTTTTCGGATACGAGAGTCGGAGCTACGACTTTTTGCCGTGAAGCAACAGCCACTGCGAGAGGAAGCTAACGACAAGCTTTCAAGGTAAATACCTTTGAATTCCGACGGAGCAAAACGTTGCCGCGATAAAGTGGAAAGGAGAAAAAAAGAGAGCGTAATCGAGGGTAATTTTTTAGAAGAGCACGACGTTCGACCGCGTTAACCTCTTTTCGTTGAACGTTAAAAAACTCGAGTGGATCGGAAATGTATTGACATAATCTGTTCCCTGAACGCCGCTTCAGGCCTTCTGGATTCTATGAAAATCTTACCGTTTCAACAGCTGAGAATTTCGGCGATCTGAAAATCTGGCCGTCCGAGGAGTCGACAATTTTATAATTTGAACGCTCGAAAGTTCGAGTGCTTGAAACTTTGGACACTTGCACATTTCACAATTTTACAGTTCGAAAATTTGAACACTTGATGGTCGAGTGTTTGAGACTTTGGGTGCTTGAGGGTTTAGACAGTTTTAAAATCTGCACGTTCGACAATTTGAGCGCTGGAAAATTCGAGTGATTGAAGATTTAGGTATTTGGACGTTCAATAATTTGACGAAGTGAGTTCAAGATTTGGGACTTTGAAAATTTTGATGCTCAGAGATTTATCGAGGTGAAGATTTTGTACACTACCAAATTCGACAATTTTACAATTTGAGTACTTGTAGATTTGGTATTTTAAAAACTTTGATACTCGAAGATATCTGTCAATGTGGAGATGTGAACATATCAAGGTTTGACTATTTGTAGATGTGAAATTTTAAAACCTTTGATACTCGAAGATATTTGTTAATGTGAAAATTTAAGCACCTCAAGTTTCGACAATTTGATAGCTTGTGTATTTGAAGAGTTGAACATTGAAAACTTTGGTCCTCGAAGATTTATTAATACGAAAATTGTAACACCTTAAGATTCAATTTATCAATTGATGTATTTGAAGACCTGAAACTTTAAAAGTACTGAAATTCTCGTCAACGCGAAAACGAGAGACTGAACGATTTAAAAATTTCAGTCCTCGAAGATTGGAAAATTCGAAAAAGTTGTAAACTCCCTTTCCGCGTTAAATTCTCGAGCGAGGTATCAAAGAGGACCTTAAATAAAGTTATTAGAATGCTCCTCTGATCCCGCGTATCTACGAAATGGAAGTTGGCCGTAATAAAAAAGCGACAAGAAGGAAAGAAGTTCGATAAGATAAAAAGCACGTATTAAAAGTGGAAGCTGCGCTCTTAAGCGGGACGCAAGAAGCCCCCGGTCTGTGACGCCGATGAAGTTAGTCTAGCGATGGCGGCAGCACGTGAAATCGTCGAGCGTTAAAGCGAAAGAGACGCTTTTTCAAATTGACCAAACACGCCGCGAGATAAGTCCGTTAACGACTACGTTAAGAGAAGGCCGGCTGTTGCTGCATGGAGCACGAAAGAGGAAAAAAGAAAAAAGGAAAGAAAAGAGAAAGACTCCGGCGAGAAGCGCGCGGGCCGTCTGAAAGCGCCATAAAAATTCTTGCTTCTCAAATATTGCGGATGCAGGTGCTATCCTTGGCTCTGGCAATGTGCTCGATAAGACTAGTAGAATTTCTAAGAACGCTACTGTCGTAAAACGGAGTGGTCTACGGAGAGACATCCGTTGTTATCCGGCCGGTGAAATTGTTTCGCCGACCACATTTGCCGTGCGCGTTCGCCAAAATGGATAACGACGAAAGATTAGCCCTTCGAGATAGACACTTTTTCTTCATCAAATTTCGTGTCGTCGGATTTTCTATGTTGCTGTTTACGGAATAAAATACTGGGTGCGGCACCCTTTGGACTCGAAGGTATTTTTACTGGTAGGAGATAGTGACGCTAAACCTTCTTGGATGAAGAGTTTGATGAATTCTTTCGAAGTCTCTACTATTAACCCTTTACACTCGAAAGGTGACTCGCAATCACCACTTTGTTTAATGTAACAATTTGGAAAAGGTATTTATTAACAAATTTCCTACTTAAAATGATAACATTTGTTAAGATAATTTTCTTGACATCTGTACCGATTATCATTCAGACGAAGCATCCATAATTGCATTCATTTATGTTTGATCGTTTGTTCACTTATTTTTCAACTTCATTTTTAATTTCCAAATAATTGTGCATTATACGTCGGTAGTTTTAGTGTTAACAAAAATGTAAACGAAACATGGTCTCGATAATTGTTCCCGGCGCGAACGCAGTCATTCATCCCGGAATTTGAGCCCGTACAAATTTCAAGAAGCGTTTCCTCCGCGACACAGATATCCGTTCGTCAAGAGGCCATCATCCAGCGCGCGTTCAACCATCCACCGGTCGGAAACGCGGAGCGGATCGTCTCTCGTTATTCGTCCATTCAATCGAGCAACGCGATTCATTTCCCGGAATTACGCGAGGCAAAAGGTGGTGCCGATGGCAGAGGGTGCCGCAAGATGTCGGAAAGCCAGCCAGCGGATATCTGTGCACCTTTTACTTTTGCAATCTGCCGCTCGGTTGAAACGTCAAGAGCGGCTCGGAGAGGTTCACGCCCGAGCGAAGAGATCCCGCAACGAGAGAGCAAGAGAGAGGGAGAGGGAGAGGAAAAACGGAGCGGAAACAGAGACAGACGGGAAAAACCGGGAAACGTGAAAGCCGTAGAACGAAGCTGGGACAGAGACAGAGACACGTCTAAAAGGTTTTAAAGAGTCGAGGAACAGCGATGGCTTATTCGAGCCGTTTCGTTCGCGGTATACCGGGTGGATAACTTCATTTGTACACTTTGTCTCAATTAATTACCTACTCGGCATTCTATACAGATATTGATTTGCACAAATTAGATCTCGTGCAGTACACGTGTCTGTTTCGAAACTACAAATTTTGCATAGATTTTAAAGTCAATTTTATTTTCTAAATACAAGGACTATTCTTTTTATAACACAATGTATCAAACTCTGTATAATAATAACTGAAGATCTATTCAATGTTTTAACATCTTCGTTCAGTGTTTTAACGTCTTCATTCATCTAAATACAATGACTATTCTTCCTATCTCATAAATCAAATTCTGTATAATAATATATAACGCTCTATTCAATGTTTCAAGATCTCGGTTCAGTGTTTGACATCTTCATTCATTTAAATACAATGACTATTCCTCTTATATCATAAATCAAATTCTGTATAATAATATATCAGGCTCTATTAAATGTTTTAACATCTTGCTTCAGTGTGTCAACATCCTCATTCACTGTTTCATCATTGTACCGATATTGTAAGGAGTGGTGTTTCTTTCGTACATTTATGACAATATGTACAGTGAGGGATGAAAGTATTCGTATACATTGAATGCAGAAATAAAACCACATTTTCCATGTTATTAATTATATTTAAACATTTACAGCTATACATTATACATAACACTTGCAACAACACATGATTATGGAATAACATCGAAGGAACACTTAAAATGAATATTATCGTTTTTGGTTCATATGTTGTTGAACATAATTAATAACATACAAAGTCTTGTTAAGTTAATAATTAATAATATACAAAATATTTCTATATTCCAAGTGCACGAATACTTTTGTCCTTGAATGTACCTGACTTTAATGTGCCACCATATGTTCCATATATGTGTTCACTTACATATGTTCCAATATAATTAATGACATACAAAGTATCGTTACGTTAATAATTAATAATATACAAAATATTTCTTTATTCCAAGTGTACAAATACTTTTGTCCCAGAATGTATATGGCTTTAGTGTGGCACCATATGTCCCACATATGTGTTCAGCTATATATGTTCCAATATAATTAATAACATACAAAGTCTTGTCACATTAATAATTAATAATATACAAAATATTTCTATATTCCAAGTGTACGAATACCTTTGTTCCTGACGGTACCTGAGTTTAGTGTACTGCCATAACTAGATGATAGGACTATAAATTGCAAAACGGATACATCGAAATGTAAAGTCTCTGTTAATAGATTGTAGCGACCTTCGGATGTTGTTTCGTGCGATCAAGAGGTGTAATCGAGACACCCTGTATACACCGGGTTACATTTACGTGGGTGGAAAGAACGGTTTCGAAGGGACCGGGTCCATGGAAAAGGAGAGGACAATGGCGGGCCGTTCGAGGGGATAGAAGCTTTGAAACGCCCGCGCGGAAGCTACGTGGGACCAACGGGGTAACCCGGTGGCCTCGTAAAACACCGAACTGACAATGAGGAGTACCCGGGAATGACCAACACCGATTCGGAAACGCGTCTCGCTGGCTACGTTCTACAATGCAATCTCAGGATATGTAATAGCGGGGCTGTCGATACACGGACGCGTCGGATCAACCGTATTTCCTGTTTTATGATCAACTCCGGCACGGATACCGGAAACTATGACGAAATGTCCTCTACCAGTGATGTGCGCGGATGCGCCTAGCGTGTTTTTATGCCGTCTCTTCCTTTTCCATTAACTATACTGATAAACAATTTACTCTCGTTTTGTCTAATGCGTTATTTGCAACGAAATCGCCTTAGGCATTGAGATACTCTTAAATATTAATTATTACTTTAACACTTTGTATACACTACTTTAAGGGAGTACTAAATCTAAAATTGAGACAGTTTTATACTGTCACTTCCTTTCACCCTCTTTCCTTAACTATACTAATAAATAATTTACACTCTTTTTGTTTAATAAATTATTTGCAAGGGAATCGTCTTAAGCGATGAGGCACTCTCAAGTATTAAAGTAATAATTAAGGTAGTAATGAGTTTGAAATTGAGTATCTTGTATGTAACTCTAACGGTACGGAATAATTTAGGTTAAGATTGATCGCATTTGTTTTGGACAGAGATACAAATTATCGTTAACGAATGTAAAAAAAAGATATAATATAAAATAGAATATTGTGAACATTAAGTATTATATATTTTTAACTATTCAATGAAATGCTAAACTTGTCATTGGAAAAGCTAATATAACGTTATGATTGAAAATGTATGCTTGCGATCGGCTTTAGTCAATGTCGACGGATATTCGATGGAAATCCCCTTTTTACTATGCAAAAGCGCGTCACGATTTAATAGATTTATTGAAATTTATGTGAGGATTAGGGAGGGTGTATAATATCTATAAAGGTTAAAACGAGGTCGACTTTTATGATTTTTTTTTTTTTTTTTATGAGAAAGGTAAAACAAATTTTTACTACTGTTTTGCTCTATTAAAAAGTAAATATATTATACAATTTTTACAAAAATGTACATTTAAAAGTAACAAGAAGTATTTACATTGCGAATAGTTTTACGGGACACCTGTTTTTGACATGTTCCATGGTATCGATTGACATTTTTACAGGTTTCATCTAAAACAAACAAAAAAGCAACGGTTTTCTTCAATTATGCAAAAATAAATGTAATCGTTGTTATTTTTTAGACACATTCATTTGTTTTTGAAAGAAAAGCGTTATTGAGAGCCGATTTTATTAGAAACATAAATTTTATATAAACGAAAAACTTGTTGGGACAAATGTATAGTATCGTGAAGCATGTGGGCTTTCTTAGAGAAAATGGCGATGTGGGAAAGGTTCCAGCATTTGATTTTATACTCGGGTTTCAAAAATTTGGAATTTTGAAAGTTTGACATTTTGGGGATTCGGGAAATTGGAAATTTGGAAATTTCAGAATTCGGTCATTTGAAAATTTGGAAATCCGAAGATTCGGAGATTTGGAAATTTGGAAATTTGGTGATTCGGAGATTCGCTAATTGTTTAATTCGGAGTTTTGGAAATTCGAAAATTCGGAGATTCGAAGATTGGAAATTTGAAAATTCGGAATTTTGGAAATTCGAAGATTGGAAATTTGAAGTTTTGAAAATTCGAAGATTGGAAATTCAGAATTTTGGAAATTTGAAAGTTCGGAAATTCGGAGCTTTGGACATTCGAAGATTGGAAATTTGGAGTTTTGGAAATTCGAAGATTGAAAATTCGGAGATTCAAAAATTGTAAATTCGGAAATTTTAATTATATTTGTGAACTTAGGAATTTGAAAATTAAGAAATTTTGATATTTGAAAACCGAGAAACTGAGAGCCTCGAAGCTTTCAGAAGCCCAAAAATTCGAAACTTCTGGCATCTGGCAGTCTCCGTAATTTCCTGTGGCTCCCCATCATCATTTTCCCTAGGGAAAGCCAAGAATGCGCCCGGCTGTGCAAGTTATTCCAACGTGAACTCGTTCTCACGATGTGACAGGAACGAAAAAGGATAACGCTTTCTCATTTCGAAAAATCTGAAAGCTACAGCGGAACGACCACCCACCAACGAGGAAAAGAAGCCCGAAGGAATCAGTCAGGTGGCACAACAAATCCTCTTTTAATCTGTAACGTGCCTTCGGGTCAGGAAAACGCAAGGTCGCCGGTAATCCCATTTGTCTTCCAGATTCAGTCCAGCCGTTGTCAGGTACAAACGTAAAAGGGGCACGAACAGGTACACGCGATTATGGATTCAACCTGTTCCAACGGGTACAGGTCCCCATTTTCTTTTCTTTTCCTTTTTTCCGGCGATTCGATTCGCCCTTTCTTCCGGTCGGGATTGCTGGACGGTCTTTTTTTTCCCCCGGGCAAAAGTTTCGCAATTAACAGTCGAGGCACGTATTCGAGAGTCCGAGAAAAGCATTTTTCACGGGCAATTTTTGTCCACGAGCACACTTTACGCCTGTTCGTTTTCACCTTGCGGCTCTTCGCTGGAAAATACGTAAATGGTAAGGTATATGCCAAACTTTCCAACATTCTTTCTTAATTCTCCGCTTTATAAAATTGTCTTAAATTCGATGCATGCTTTCTTGAAAGATCTCTCGATCAATTTAATTTGTCCAACTTTTAATTGCTTTCGCGCGAGCTTATGAACTGCATGTACCAAACCAGCACGTTTATCTATCGATCTGAACCCTTTGCACTCTGCTCTCACCTTTGAGAGGACATCGAAATTTTTTAGAAAGAAATTTAGCGCAACTTTTTTGGAAAGAAATTCTTGTAGGAATGTTTCCCCAGAGTTTTCTATTGAAATGGCACAAGAAATCAAATAAAAATATAGTAGAATAACTATGATATATGAGTAAGTTTCATTATGTATGTAGCAATGAAAACGTGATCAAAACAGACGTTGTTGCAGACATGTTAGAGAAAATAAATCCGGAGAATAGTTGTAGTAATCTTGATATTATTCAATGAATAAGACGACGTAGAAATTCCATAGATAGTGATATCGACATAAATAGCGCAGAACAAAGCATATATCGGTGAATGATAACATATCGTCAAGTTAAGAATGGGATGACATCACCGAGTCAGATATTTATCCAGTCACAATAAACTCTGATTTTTTTTTGCAAATGTTTGTCGATAATACATTACTTGGTCCCAAAACTATACTATTAAGGTGTCCCATATGTTTCGTCCTCTTTTGACAGAAACAAATACACAATATTTATTTCTGAAGGTTGATTCGTTGAGTTAAATATGAACTATGATCTAACCATCCTCTTCCATTCTTCAGCAAACATTATTTACTATTTCTAAAATTATTGGAGCTTCCTTGGTAAATATTCCTCGAAGTGCGTTTTTATGTCGCATCAAGAAAGGGAGAAACTTATGGGACAACCTAATATATAAAATGGTGGTTCGCAAATGCAATTTTTGCATTTGCAAAAGATCGCGCCGAATAGCTAGTAGGTAACGTTCGTGATGGTGCAGAGTGCAAAGGGTTGGGATTAATACGTCGATCGCCACGTCATCCATATATGGGTGACACTTAAATTCCCATATGAATCAATCATCTGTTTAGTAAGAATTTATTCGTCCACCTAATTGGGAACGCTGGTATTAATTACTCGGACCCATGAATAATAAATAAAATAAAATACTACAAACATATTTGGTAAGATCTATTAATTACAAAAATACTATTTAGTCAAATTTTCGACCGTGGCAATCAACGTGTTAAAATTGCAACGCCAGAAATTGCAGACGTTCAAACATCGAGTTAAACACCTATTAACCATGGTACTTCGCTCGAATCGGAGATAAAAGATGTAAAGTTGAAATTTGCAAAGAGGACTAAAAGTTTTGCGCGTGGCTCAACATCGCGGGGCTAAATTATGAAGGACCACATTCGTCGAACTTTCATGAAGTGGCCTACGACCGAGCGAATCGATGGAAACTCATTTTATTCCAGCAACTCGTACATCATAGCCGAAATCGAAACTTGACAACAAAACCCCCACACGTTACGCGTACAGCGCGTAATAAATCACGATAAAAAGAGCACGGTCCTTTTTTCCCCCGTGCAAGCCTGACGAAACCCTAGCTTCTCCTTTGCCGTCTGCCTTTCGGCTTGATCTTACAAAGATCCTCTCTATGCCCGGCTGAAGGAAACACGCGAAGCCGAAGAATCCTCTCCCAACATCATTTTTCTCTTTTTTTTTATCCTTTCGTTCGCTCTGTTTACAGTTAGATCGTCCTCCAAATATTTGAGACACGGAATACGACGTTCGATCGTTACGGGAACGCTTTTCCACGAGATGGTTAGGTATTCCGAGGCGTTTCGTCCTCGAGGATTCTCGCGGAAATCGACCGATCGCGCGATAAGCGAACGCGATGCCGCGAATTTCGAACACCGACGCGGAATTTTGTGGGAGCTTTCGGAATTTTGCCACTTTCGGATTTCGGGGTGGCAGAAATTTGGAATTTTTGATACTCGGTACACCGAAAATTTGATACTTTGGAACCTCGGGACGCGAGAAATTCTGAATTTCGGATATCGGGCATTAGGAATTTTAGAATTTCGAGATTTTTGGGCATTGCGAGCTTGGTATATCACAAGTGTGGGATACTAGAATTTTGGAACTTTGAAAGTTTGGTGTATTAGAAATTATAGAATTTTTATACTTCGGTACATTAGAAATTTGGAATTTTGAAATATGGAGACATGAGTTTGGAATCTCGAAATATCGACTCAATAGAAACTTGATATACTACTATAACTTCGTATATACTGCTACATATTATAACTGGGTATTGAAATTTTGGAATATTAAGAATTTGGAGATTTTAAACTTTGAGATATTCGAACTTCGTAATGTGGTCAATCTGAAATTGGACTTGAGCACCTTAAATTTTAGACCGATACTTTGGTACATCAAAAAATCGATAATATCAAATAATAGGACTCTGAGAGATAATTTTTGAATTTCTAAACATCAAAACATTAGAATCGTGCAATCATTAAACTCCGGGCCGTACAAATGTTATGATTCCAATATTTCATAACACCTTACAATAAATATGTTAGTATCAACCTTTCCGTAACTGCACGAATAAAACAATGCGACAAACAGTCTCCCTTTAAAAATTAGCCAAAAAAAAACAGAAAAGGCAGTATCACCGGGGGCGCGTGATAAGAGAGAATGAACGAACGACGATTGTATACATTTCCCCGTAATCCCGTAAGACGAAGCGAATCGAGAGTAATTTCAGGGTGAAAAGCTGCGGCGGCGTCGCAGCGGCTTATCGGCGGATCAGCTGTTAATGGAAACTAGGCGTGAATTCGCTGGCTCGTCAGATAAAGAGGGTCCATTTGGTCCCTTCGATCCGGCAAATCTCTCTCGCCCCCATTGTGACAAGCTGACCAGCCAGGAGGAGAACAGCTGAAACTGAAGCGTGTCACGAAAAGTTAACGCGACCGGGCGAGTTCTCGTGGACGCGAACGACCACCTGACACGAATAAAAGGGACACAGTTCGTAGCGGGGGGTGTTGCGAGGGCATTGTGCTCGCATAGTATTCCGGGCACGGGATCGATCGAACACAATTGACTTTCCTAATTTCCTCGTACCGGTCGCGACAAAGTGTGGCCCGTTGCAATTTCGTATTTCGTGCGAGGGGGCGGGGTTCTCCCTTTATGCGGTGACGCGCACCCTCCTCCAACGATTTGTTTTAGACTCGATTCGACGCTCGATCGCGATTCTCACGAGGGATCGAACGAGCCCGATAACCGGCTGCTCGATGTTGGTCTCGTCAACGGGTCATACGAACCCGGAGAAATTACACGGTGTATTTACGAGCAACAGAATCTAGTCAAACGTCTACTTTGGAGCCCAAAACAATTTCCGTATATCAACCGAGAACGATCTGAATTAACTATTAGGTCTACCGGAAAGTTCTGTCCGATAATTTCACGTTAAGGTTGAACATACGTGTGTATACATAATATATGCATGTCTTTTGAGCCATGTATGGCTGTGTCTCTTTATAACCGGAATTATACACACGTGATCTTCATAATTGACTACAGTAAATATATCTCGTGTCATTATTAACCTAGACACGTTCACTGTTCGAATTAAATAATCGTTTTCAAATCTCTTGTTCCACACGTTTTTTGTCTTCACATCGATTTATAACAGTGTCAACGATATACGAACAGAATATGTATCAAAAGTTTAGACGCGTCGAACTTTTTTTACAGAAACATATCCCTTGATGAATCTTCAATTATCCTTTTTCTTATATTTAAACGTACGCTAAGAAATTGATATGTGATTGATTTGATCGATTGAAAATTAATCTATGATTAATTTGATTGATTGAAAATTAGTCTATAATTGATTTGATCGATTGAAAATTAGTCTATAATTGATTTGATCGATTGAAAATTAGTCTATAATTGATTTGATCGATTGAAAATTAGTCCATGATTGGTTTGATCGATTGAAAATAAATCATAGATTCATTAAAAGATACGATTTTAAAGAAGAAAAAAATACGGTGCGTCCAAACTTTTAGTACGCAGTGTATATGTATATACACTGTAACAACGTATACATATAATAACGTACTTATGATTATACAACTCTGACTCGCTTAGTTGCCTAGCTTCATTTACACTGCGTATAAAAAGGTTAGATGCATCGTATTTTTTTAGAGAAACATACTCGATGAATCTTTGACCGTCATGTTTCTTGTATTTAATCATGGTACTAACAAACAAAAACGTTTATATCTCAGAAACGGCTGGCCCTTCGACCTATGTTCACTAAACCTTTTTTGTTCAGTACAGTGTGCCCTATATACCATATAATACCATGCACATTCTTTTTTCGAGTGCAGCCAACCAACAGGAGCGTTTGATCGTGTTCGCCGGGTACTCGAGTCCATCGCTGGCGGACACCGGCGAACAGGTTGCTCGAGTTTCAATTTTCGCTCGCGCCGTTAATCGCGCGGAGGCTGGCGTGCGATAAAGCATTCGATGAACGAAGAAAAGGAGGCGTGATCGCGCGGTACCGTGGAACGTATCGGTTTAATACGCGCAAAGGAGATTGCCCGTATGTCACGGAATAGATTGCCGTGTCTCGGATGGCGTTGAAAGGTGTTGGGTGCAAGGGAGGGCGGATAGCGCGATATCGGGGACACGTTAACATTAGACACCGAGTGAATAGCTTGTCGCGCAAATGCGTATCGAGAGGGCTCTATTGAATTAAGAACGACAACGGCGATGATCGATAAAAGGTAACGCGCTCGTTCGGGGTCGATCGTTCCCGGGGGGTGGTCCGATCGATAAATGCGACTTAATTGGGTAAGTGGGTGCGAATTGTCGCGAACGGTGCCCGTTCCGTCAATGGGGTTTTCTGTAATTCGACTCGACAGATGAATTTCACGCGTCACGTTCGCGCACTTTTGACCGGTCCATATGTCCCCGCACGAAGATGACCCCAATTCGGGGTTCGATCACAATGACGCGAAACACGCTGCCGTTAAATCGGTTCGGGACCGGTGTTCGACGGAATCGTTAGTTTGTCATTCGAGGATGATATATAATTTTACAACGTTGCCGCGGCACTAACTTCACGGACGGATTCGATCGTTTAATCGCGGCTGTAAATCTCGTCGGGGGATCAATGATTTTCTTACGGTTTAACGGAGCGCACCGAGCAAATGGACGAGTGTTTCGGTATAATAAAAGTCGATGCCGTATCGCCGAGCCCGTGGCCACCGATTGTTATTGCGTTTCGACGGAGGAACGACAAACGAAATGGCTTTTAAGCGATCGAAACGAATCGTTCTCTTTAAGAGACAACGCGACTCGTAATGTCAAACATTTACCGTTTCTTGTACACCGCGTTTCTCGATAGTTTTGTTCGTACGAGATAGCGAAAATATCGCCGGCGATGGAATTAATTCCGGCTAGAAATAAACGCATTCGTTCCGTGATATCGTTCTAACACTTCGGATTACGAAACTTCGCCCCGAAGAGACTGTTATAACAAGTAGTCGTAAATTGAGTCGATAATCGCAGTCGCGAGAATACCGCTTTAGAACGTAAATGCGCATTCAGTGAAAATCTAGATGGTTCCAATGTAATCACGTTACCTCCACTATTTCACTGTCAATACGCTGAATAATCCTTTTACTAAGAAACGTCGAATGATTAACGCTTATCAAAGAGATTTATATCAGGGTTTGCCTTAAATTTGTTCCTTTTCAGATACACACGAATACGCAATATTTTTTGTGTTATTTATTGTTTAAGGTTGATTTGTTGCGACTCGATTACCCTCTTTCGCCCCTCAGGAAACATCGTTATTTTCTTTTTCTAATCTTATAGGGGTCACTTGCAAAATATTCGAAGCACGTTTTTATGTCATATGAAAAAAAGGAAGGAACTTATGGAACACCCTAATATCTTCCAGAAGTCAAACAAATTGTACATCTGCGAGTACGAGGTAAACGAAACCGTGTACATACACCCGTTACGAGATAAGGTCCGACAGTTTGGAGAGAAGAGTTTTGCTAGTTTTTCAATTTCATCGTAAAGAATGTTCGTGCTGAAAATATTCGCGAAGCAAAGAATACGCTTTCTGCGTTGACCAAGCGTGGTCGTACATTTTCGATAACCCAGCAGGCTTCGTGTTGTAACAAACTAATACAATTATAACGCGTAAGGGATCGAAGGAGTTAAACAAGGGACAAAAGTACGTTCGTTCCGAATCGCTTCGGGAATCTAGAAGGGTGATCGGAGATCGTTTCGAGGGAACAAGGAGAGAAAGCCGAAAGAAAGAAATAAAGTAACTCGCTAGGAGACGAAATAATGGTTCTTACCTAAATAATGGTAGTTCTACGTCCATTGATGCTGCGCCGGGGGCGGAGGCGGCGGCGGCAACGGCAGGGGTCTCTCCAAAACAGGAACAGGGGACACATCCGGCATGGCGAACCTTAGCTTCTGCCAAAACAACTTGTCCCCCCACACCAGCACGGTGTGCGAGGAGATTCTCTTTTTGAGATCGGCGTCGAGATCCCGTGGACACACACCGCCCACCAGCAGCAGGATCACCGAGCGGCCCTTGCCTTTCAGAGCGTCCCTAAGCGCCGCTTTAAACTCGAACCTGGCCCACTCGCCGTGCAGAAAGTTCTTGGAGAGCACCAGGATGGTGCGTCTCGAGGAGTCGGCGGCCTCGGCCACTGCGTCGGCGACGTTGCTGCCGGCGCCCAAGTCACGATAATGCAAACACAAACGATACGAGGTCTCCAGACCCGGTACCAGTATGGTGGACACGAACGCCTCGTCGACGGCCGAATAGGAGATGTAGGCGTCGAAGGGCTTCTCCTGGTCCTCGAACGCGGCCGTCTTGTAGCAGGCCCTCAATCCGCATCTGCTGGCTGCCCATGCCCTGAGGGTTCGCCGATGCCTGAAGGCGCCGCACACCAACGCCACCATGCAAAAAACGAGCACGGCGGTGGCCAGCAGTAGCGGCAGATAAGCCTCGAGCGGTCGTGTCTCGATGACCGAGGTCGTGCCCGTTAATGCCGCGCAATTTATGACCGATCCGTTGGCCGGAAGAGTAATGGGCACGCCGAGGGAACAGGTGACGCTACGCCAGTCGCTGATCTTTGCTCGATTACGGGACATCCACTCGCGCACACGATCCAGG
This sequence comes from Coelioxys conoideus, assembly GCA_947623535.1. Lineage (NCBI taxonomy): Eukaryota > Metazoa > Arthropoda > Insecta > Hymenoptera > Megachilidae > Coelioxys > Coelioxys conoideus. The sequence goes on along the minus strand of OX392455.1, from coordinate 5,236,418 downwards.
TAAGAGCACTCGCAGCTCCACGGGTTGCTGGACAGACCGATGTCGACCAGATACGGGTTCTGGCCGAGTTGCCAAACGGCGAACGTGCCCAGACGATTGTTCTCCAGACGCAGCACCTCCAGCTGACGTAGCGGAAGGAACGTTTGGTTATCTATATAAGTCAACAGATTGTTTTGCAGGTAGAGCTCCTTCAGGTTTTCCAGCGGCATCAGTTCCACACCGTTTAGCACGCTTATCTTGTTGTTCTCCAGATGAAGGACCAACAGACGCTTCAAACCGCTGAACGTGTGATTCCTAATAGCGATGATGTTGCTATCGTTCGCGTACAGGATCTGCAGGTTTTTACGGCCGATGAACGAGTGGGAATTCAATTCACCGAAATTGTTTCCGTCGAGGTAAACCTCGGTGGCGTCCATCGGTAATCGACCGGGCAGCGTTTTGTAGCCGGAGTTGGAGCAATCCACCACGTTCGCCGACCAGGATTGATCGTGATAGCAAGTGCAGTTGGTCGGGCAGGTCATCTCGCAGTCGCAGGCGTCGAAGTCGCAACAATGACAGAGCGCGAAACAGTGGGCCTTGTACGTGCAGAGAAACTGAGACGGTTTAGCCTCGAGCAACGGTATGTAAGATTTGTGCCGATCGTACGGCAGCCGACAATAAACCGACTCGAGATCCATTACCCTCGGGTGTTGCCGGAGCGTCAGAGAATTGATTCGCTGCAGCCACTCGGTGGTGCAGTCGCATATGAACGGATTGCCGCCTATGTAAAACTCGGGCAGTCGACGGTAAGCGGGCACCTGCGTCAACTGGAGCGCCGACAGGTTCATCTTGACGATCTGATTCGCGTACAGATCCACCCTGGTCAGATCTTTCTTGTTCAGGAACGTCTGCGGCTCGACGGTGTGTATCAGATTGTCGTTGACGAACAGAAGCTCGATGGAATCCGGTATCGATCTCGAGTGTATCCTCGTTAGCCGGTTGAACGACACGTCGAGCGTCCTTAATTTCATGGCCTGCGGCGCGATCCCGAGATCCATAATAAGATTCTTATGCAGATCCATCCACTGCAATTTCTCCGGCAAGTAACCGTAATCGAACTGCGAGATCATGTTGTCGGACATGTTCAGCCAGAGTAGGCCGGGCGCGCTCGCGAACATGCCGGACATGTCCTGCAACAGATTCGAGTCGAAACGAATCGCCTGCAACGCGGGGTTCGCGGAAAACGCACCGTCCTCCACCGTCTCGATCTTGTTCCTGGCGAGATTCAGTATCTGCAGGGCGGGCAACTCGGCGAAATCCTCGACGGTGACGTTCGTGATCTCGTTCTCGATCATACGTAATCCGTACAGGCTGGACATTCCGCGGAATCCCGGCCTGGTCAGGCTTCTGATCTGATTCTCCCCGAGGTCCAGCGTGCGCAGCATCCTCATGTCCTTCAGGGCGACCGGTATGCTGTCCAGACTGTTGCCGGACAGATTCAACTCCTGCATACTGGAGCAATTCCGGAAGGCGTCCGGGTGAATACCTTCGAGTTGATTGGAATCGAGCGACAGCAGGGAAAGCGCGAACAGCCCATTCAGGGAGTAAGCGTCCAGGTAGGTTAATCGATTATACGTTAGATCTAGCCTGTGCAGATTGCTCATCGGCGCGAACGTGTCCGCCGGTATCGTCTCGATCTCGTTGTATTGCAAATTCAATATCTGCAGGGTGTAAAGGTCTTTGAAGAGGGCCGGGTCCAACCGACTGATTCGATTATGGGACAGATTCAACAGGACCAGACGAATCAGCCCGGAGAACGTGGCGGAGTTCAACCAAGAGCTGGTCAGCGCGTTTCTGGACAGGTCCAGCTCGACCAGCTGATTCATGTCGGCGATCAGACCGGGCGACAGCACGCTGATGCTGTTATTCTGCAGTCGCAACTCCTTCAGCGATTTCGCCGAGTTCTTGAACATCTCCGTCGGTAACGCGACAATCCGATTCCCTGACAGATCGAACGTCTCCAGCGATCTGAGTCCGTGCAACGCCTCGTCCGCTACCATGGAGATCGCGTTGCTCGACAGGTTCAACACCCTCAACCTCTTCAAGGAGGAGAACCCGTGGGCGGGCAGCACCAGAATCTGATTGTTCGACAAGTCCAGCGACTGTATGTCCAGGGAACAGGCATACGGTGACTGGGTCGATTCGGTCAGCCGTCTCGGATGCTTTTCCGGCTCCGTGTCCCTGAAGCTGAGCTCAGTGACGTCCTTCAGCATGTTCCAGGAGATGTTCAACGTGAGCAAGTTCGACAGGGGGCAAAACAAGTGTTCCGGTAACTGCCAGATGTTGTTACACGATAAATCGATCTTCTCGATCTGCGGCACCGAGTCGAACGCGCCGCTCTCCACCTCCAAACTGTAATTGCTCCTACGGCCGTTCAAGCTTCTGATCGTCAGATTACGGAGATCCCGCAGGCCGCCGAGAACTTTCGCCGGCCAATGTACCAGCTTGCATCCGATCAATTTCAGCGATCGCAATCTCCATAACTGGACGAACCCGTCCACGTTCAGGACACCGTTCCCGGCCGACTCGGGCTCCTCGCACACCACGTTCACGGTAGTCACGTACTCGCTGGTCGCCTGCGAGAAGTTCGTCCGTAGCGAGTCGTTGCCGGCGTAACGGTGAACGCAGGTGACCACGCCATCCTGCCACGGTGTCCACATACAGTGCTCGGGCAGATCGGGCCCGGGCGGCAGTTCGCTGGTCACGGCGAGCACGTGGTACACCGGGACCAGAAGACAATAACAGTAAAGCAACGACGTCGGCACCGATCTCCTCAGCCCATCCGGACCGGCGAACCCGCGCATTTTTAGCGAACCCGTAGCCTTCCCTTGTTTCCGCTCCTCCCGATCATCACACGCGTTCGCTCCCGTACGCCCTGACCGGGTGGGTGGCGCTGCCGATCGTTCGAGCTGGTCGATCTTCGATCGCGGGCCGTCACACGGATTCGAATGTGGCGCTCGCCGATCGAGCTGTCCGTGAAACGGTAACGAGAGGCACAATATTATCGCGTTTCACCGGAGTACTTTTCGAGTAGTCCGCACTTCAATAAATCACACTTCACCGGACCCGGCAGATCGTTCGCGCTCCGAACATTTCGAGACCGGGACCACTCGAGACTCTTATCGACCGAGAGTTATCCGTGTAACGACAGAACGGATCTCGCGTTGCGATTACGCGCGTTTCGCTTACTCCCCTCTTGTCAAAAGGGTGACTGTTTACGTAGCTGTGTCAGCGGCGCATCGGCGACATTCGCCGTTTCGTTGTTCATGCTTTCGCTCCGAGACTCATGCGATACAGTCCTCGAAACCGTGCTGCTTCTTGATACGTGAGCAAAATGTCCCATCGCTGTGGCGCGTGCATGAGCAACATGCGTGTTTATACGATCGCGTTTTCACCGAGTTTCCATAACCGTACGAACCGCGTCGAACTTGCGCGATTGTACCGAGCGCGATGGACGTGGGCAAGAGAGAATATCCGTCGGGCACGACACTCTCGGAACCATAACACTCGCTACGGCGACCACCGCGCAACTGACGGTTGAGATCTCCTCAGCATCTAACTCGACGCATAGCGTCCACGAATCGTTCGTTCCCCCTCCACCGGCGGCAGCACCAACACACCGAGGGACCGGCATCCGACTCTGGCGAGCACGCGCCCCTCGTCCGAACGGCCATGGTTACGACGAGGACGGCATACGTTCTAGTCCCATCCTTTTTCGATCATCGTCGGAATCGCGCGCGCTTTCGTCCAACGAACGTTGCTTTACGCGCGACGCTCCACCCGGTGTAACGAGAGCGCGGAAGAAACCGTTGACGACGGACTCTCGGGCTACCTCGAGAAAGTGTCGCGATCGACCACGGGCCCCGCTGTTAACACTAGTTTTACGGAAATCGTCAAAATGACGGATCTTGGATTTCTTATTTCTAACCCGTTGTGGTCGTATTCTATTTTAAGATGTATGAATTTACACTTCCTATGAAGGAACATAAACTATTAAGGAACATATGCACTAACAAATGCTTTTATAAATTGAAGATCGAATATAAAGCAGTTTTAATACAGAGTATATTTAAAATCAGAAAGAGCATCGTCTTCGATCGCCATCGTCGTCGATTTAGATTTTGATGTTTTGGGATATCAGTATCCGTGGGTTTAGAATCTAGGGTTTTAGTATCGGGGAGCGTTGAAATTTGGAATCGAAAGATTTCGGAATCTAGGAATTTGTCAATATAGAGAGCTGTGATTAGAAATTCGGAATTTGTCCATCTGGAGATATGAGATCTAGAGATTTGGAATTTGTGATCTAGAGACCTGGTCTTTGTCAATCTAGGGATCTGTAATCTAGAGATTTCGAATTTGTAGATTCGGTAATATTGAAATTTAGAAATTTGGAACTTTGAGACTCGAAGGTCTAGGGATATAGAAAACTAGGAATTTAGGGTCTTTAAATTTTGAGCCCTAGAAGTTTTAATGTGTAAAATTGGAATATTTGTTTCGAAATTCGAGTACTTCAATATTCAGAAATTTGATCGCTTGAGAAATTGAATATTTCAAAGGCTTGAGCATTCTAAATAGAATATTTGGAAATTGAACACTTGTCAAACGGACGTGTGTGTCTCGATGCAAAGAAGGCTTACTATCTATTTGTCTTCGCTAAAGGCGTTGCATACGAATTCGTATGCGGTGCGAGTGGTTTACGGAGATGTTGTCCGCGAACAGGACACCTAACACCTCGACGTACAAGGCCACCCTCATCTTCAGCGATGAAATCTTATTCCTAACTTCCACGACCACCCTGGTTCGCGGAAAGTGAAGAATGCATGCGTGCGACTCTCGATCGATGTTGCGTGCATTATTTGCACGGTAACGATTTACAATCAATAACACAGTCGACAACATCGAATACCTCGACAAAAAATTAATAATATCGTTAACGAATGAACGAGAACAATAGACAAAATATCACTGTAGCGAATGAAAGCGTTTGAAATAAAACATGTAGTACAAAGTTAAATAAAACTAAATAAATGTAAACGTCATAACTAACTCGCTAAATAAATCCATGTAACAAGTACTGAATTTGATAAAAACGATTATTCAGAGGTACATTTAATATATTTTGCATCGAATCGATCGCGTCCTGTTCGGAGCACCTGCCATTCGCAACCTTCTTGTTTCGTTGTTATTTCACCCACTCGATCAAATATTTTCATCATCGATACAAATACGAATTGTGTTTGATAAATCGCAGCGAACTGCAGAATCGCGAATTAAAAATTATTTTATTTTTAGGTTATGAATGTTGCGTTTATTGAATGCATTAATCTCAAACACGGAAATGTTCTAGAGATATTCTTGTAAATTCACATTCCTCTCTCTTAAAGTGGACCATTTGTTGCAGTTCCCTTGGGTTAATACTTTATCAAACGAAACAACGTACGATCGCGTTCCGATAAGAACGAAACGCGTTCCGAGAATCATTACTCGGTTTTCTTTAAAACAATTAATTTTTCTTACCATCGCGCGTCTACACTCATCTATCGTATCGATAAAAGGGAGAATGTGTCACGAAGGTGGAAGAAAGATGGCGGAACGGGGCGAAGTTGCACGAAGAACATCGAACCGGTCCCTACGCCGGTTTCTCCTCGCCTCTCGCGTTTCTCTATCGCGATATTCAGAACACACCACCCCTGGATGGTTCATAAAAAGGTTTCGATCAATTTTTAAGTGGTCGACCGACCAGACGCTCGACCGTTTCTCTTTGTATCGTCGTGGCTTTGGGCGGAGAGGGGCGGGGAACGCTCGGGGCAGAAGGACGTATTTATACGCGCGTCTGCGATCCTCGCGGAGCATCGAGATCTTCGATTTGTGTGTAACACGACGACCGACTCCGCAGGATCGGGTCCTTGATACGCTTTGAATAAGCCTCGCTGATTCATTCTTGTCCACCTGTCGAGAGACTTTCGACTTGATCGATGACGATCCGGGATGATTTGTATTATGTATCCCGTCGGGGTGAATTGAATTTCGGGGAATACGCGATTCCCGAACTCGACGGACCGTACCGAGATCACGTTTCGGATAACGCCGATTCGATTAGCGATCTTTTAATTTCATTTAGCGCCTCGCCGATACGCGCCGTGATTAATACGGGACAATATTCGTCGATAATCGAAACTTTCAAAATGCCCGAGAAGATTTACGCTGTACCTGTTCCATGCTCTGAGAAACTGTCCCCCGAACGGTGGAAATATCGAAAGTTTCGGGCGACGGCAGCGAGAGATAGGAACGCTTCTTCCACGAGTGATCGATCATCTTAATCGATACACATACCGAGCTGATGGAGATTCTCGAGCCGTATCACCTGTTACGAGAAATTGGTCGCGAACGAACGACGTTAACCCTTTGAAATACAGAAGCGACTCGCATTCGATATTCAATTTAATGGTACAATTTTTCACCCTTGCACTCGTAAGCATTTTTATAGTTGGCAGATAGGTACAGTACTTTCTGATTGAAAAGTTTGACGAAATTTGTTGAAGTTATCTTTATTTGAAAAGTTTGACGATATTTTCTGAAATTATTATTTTTGTATTGAAAAGTTTGACGAACTTTTTTGAAATTATTTTTGTATTGAAAGGTTTGACGTAGTTTTTTGAAATTATTATTTTTGTTGTGAAAAGTTTGACGAGATTCTTCGAAATTATTATTTTTGTATTCAAAAGTTTGGCGAAATTTTTTGAAATCTATTAAAGTTAATTTTTTGTATAAAAAATTAAAAACGAAATTACCTGCTAACCCGATATAAGACGACATCCGCGAAAGTTACTATAGTGGCGCATCGATAGGTTAATCAGCGCGGTGACACTTTATTATTCGAGGCCGGTAATTAACGAGAGGATCCTCCATCTGGTCCCGTCGAATTACGCAAGTATTCCGATAAGAATCGGCAAAAACTGGCAGCTACCAAACGGACGGTCTCTCGAAACGTAATTAATACTTCTTAGCGGGGCGGGATGGGATCTCTCGTAATTAAAACCGTTAGGAAAGGGAGGCTCGGTGGATCGTTATAACTCCGACGAGAGGTTCGCGGGAGGTCGAAGAAAGTTTCCTTTCGGTAGCGGGAAACAGGACGAGAGCAAAGTCAACCATGGGCAGTCGTAAACTCCGACGTTTGCCAGAAATAGGTCCGTGGGTCGTCGTCGTGCATGTACATATGCGTGTGTGTACACGGGTGCTGCTGGAGGGACAGGTGCTGGTGTAAGAAAGGGCCAAGAACACTTGTTCGCGTTAGATAACTTCCCTTCTCCCTCGCCACGGACGCTGTTTATCTTATTTACACTGTGTTTCACCGTTTCCAAACTTTCCCGGATCGTTCGAACCCGAACTTAAGGGTGTGTTTCGAGCGAGCTTATGCTACGACGAAATTCCACGGTATTGATACATTATCACACTCACTACCGCTGTTGTGAATTTGCATCTGTTGGAATAATATTATTTAAACATTTACAAAAATGAATCTCCATGTTGAGAGGCACTGCATATTAGAAAGTAAGGCAGCTATTACATACTTTATATTTAGAAACGCGAGCGACAGTCGCCGGTGTTACTGGGCGACAATTTCCTTTTATTTTCTCTACATGCATTTCCAGAAAGTTTAACATAACAAATTATACAAAATTGTTGTAAATATATTAAAGCTTATCGAATGAACCAGGGAAGAATAGTATGAAAATTGTCTACAAAATTTCTCGAAAATAAAATTACTTGCTAAAAGAAAATTGAAACTGTTTTAGGGTGGCACTCAAGGTGTTAAGTGCGATAGTGTATCCTCGATTTAAACATCAGGAATACATATCTGTTTTCTATTGGCTGTTCGATCGGCGATCGATCGGTCGAAGCAGAACGAACGCTCTCGTTTGGTCCGAGCGCAGCCCGAAATAAAGGCAATAATCGAGGTCGGTCTGGATCTTCGGCCCCTTTCCGTTCTTCGTCAAGAACTTTTCTCTTCGATTCGGATATCAATTAGCGGCGGATTCAGTTTTCATGTAAGAGGAGAGAATCGCGTCAGTGATCATTCGTCGCGAAGTAACGGCTGGCCGAGAATGACGGCGAAAAAGAAGTTTTAATTAAAGCTAGAATAAGAGTTTAATCGAGCAAAAGGGATTAATTGCTCGGGGGGTTCGAGCTGGGGGTCAAAGAGGGCCGGTTCTCCGGTGTCGGTGGTGGTGCCTCCTCCTCGATGATTCCGTGGCTTCTCGAGTGGCGCGGACAAGAGAGCCGCCCCATAAATACTCGCGTCGAATGCTCCTCTCTGAAACCCCTTTTCCGTTCGCAAACAAAACCGACCGCCTCGATACTCCCGTGCCAATGGGAACCGATGTTATTAAAAGGCTACAGAGCTTTTCTGGTAACGTCCAAACTCGACGTCATTGAGTTCACGAGTACTTCGCCAACAAGACTTTTTCGTTTGCCGCGTATCGTATCGATTCGTTCGACGCTTCGTGTACCAACCTCGCTCTCCGACAGCCATTCTGATCGTTTAGCAAAACTTGGAACATCTACGGCACGATCGTATCGAGGATACTTCGTTGATCCATTGTTTTGACGGATCCGCTGTTCCGTATTAACATATTGCTAATCTATTTCTCTGATCGAATCTGAAGAAATATATTTTTTTTTTCACATTTTTAACTTGATTGATCCATAGTTTCAGCTAGCTATTCCATACTAATACATCGTTATTCTATTTCTGTAATCGAATCTAAAGAAATTTTTGTTTTATTTATTCTACGGTCGCAACTGGCTCTAGTGAGATGTGGCTTCATTGATCTATTTCTTCGACCAACTGGCTATTCTGTATTAACGCCACAGTTAATCCATTTCTGCAATGGAATCTAAAGTGTTTTATTTATTTTACATTTAGAACTGGCCCTAGAGATGTGACTTCGTTGATACATATATTGTTACGTCAAACTAGCTATTCCTTATTAACACATTTTTAATCCATTTTTGTAGTCTAATCTAAAGAAATTTTTTTATTTATTCATTTTATATTTACAACTGGCTGGAAATGATAAAATTTCGATACTTCATTGACAATTATGTCATCTTAATTATGTCATCTTCAAGAACCTTAATACCAGCCAACATTGTTCAACGTAATAGGTGCTACCGGACAACTCGCATAACATTATACTTTAATGATCGTGTAAATCGATGAATGCGCGAGTCTTCTCGTTAATAGCGTTCCCAACGACCGATCAGTAACGCGTTAAGAACAACTATGAAACGTTTACGCAGTCATTTTAATCGAACAGCCAGCTTTTACGTTTCGTTTCTGCGTATCATCCATTCGACGATCAGCCTAATAGCTTCCACAAATCGCGGCCATTTTCTTGTCCCGATCGAGCGACTTCCTCGCGCGTTCGCATTTCGCGGAAATCGCCTTTATCGAATTCGAGGCGTTTTGATCCGCGCAATTACGCGAACGTCAGATTTTTGCGAGCGTGTTGTTTCGCGAAACGAGATATAAAAGAAAAAAAAGAAGATATACATCGATCGATCGCGTTACAACGTACCGTGGATATGTGAGCGCTACGTACTGTATGTACATACATATGTTGGTACGAACAAGCGAGGAAAAATGCGAAACCCGTCTGAATGTCGTCGATTTGACGGTCCTTAGAGCGTATAAATCGCGCGCGCGTTTCCATGTTCCCGTTCAAATAACGAATGTACGGTTGAAAGTACCGTGAACACGGTTCATCGATTTGCCGGCAGTTTTCGAAAAAACGAGCCGCCAAGGGCCGAAAAACATTCACCACGTAGAATATCGACGCGACAACCTTTGGATCGCTTTTAACGGACCGTATAGCGACGTCGATCTATGGGCGTTTCAGAAATTTCCTGCCGCGGAACATCGTCAACGGGCCACGGTGTAATGTGCGACAACACCGTACATTACGACGATTTGATTTACATCGGATTTTTCACGGATGTCCGCGGAATGCTGCTCGGATATCGAAAATTCGAGTGATGTACGAGAACGCTCCTTCTTTCGAAGATTTGTGTCGAGCGAATAGAACGGCGCAGCGAGAAATCATGTACATGTTAATTGCGCTGTTTTGTAGTAACCATATCACATCGTTAGGAGTTTCAGTTTCTCCGAATTTTTCAATCTTCTAATTTTTCAAACTTCCAGTTTCTTATTTTCCCAATCTCCACATCTCTAATTTATCGAATTTTTTAATTTCCCAATTTTTCAATTGCCCTATTGCTCGATTTTCCAATTTACCAATTTTCTAATCTCAAAATATTTCAATTGCCCAATTTTGCAATTTCCAAATTTTCCATCTCAAAATTGTCCAACTTCACATTTTCCAATTTCCAAATTCCTCAATTTATCAATCTCAAAATTTTCCAATTTCCCAATTTGATAATTGCTCAATTTTCCAATTTTCTACTTTCAAAATTTTTCAATTGCCCAATTTTGCAAATTCCAAATTTGCCATCTAAAAATTTCCCAACTTCAAAATCGAATTTCTCAATTTTCCAATATTTACATTTGCCTATGTCCGAATTTCCAAATTTCCGAATTCAAGAAGACATCTTAACGACGTCATCGATGCACCGTTAACTATGGACGACATATCAATAATCGATAACCGCACCTCCATTCGGAATATCGATATTGAATGGCGATGACCACGCGAATTCACCGCGTCAGCGTGCAATAAAAATTTTAGGCGACCTCTCATCGATGGCGGTTTTCGCGTCCATAGGTCATGTTAACAGTGGCATTATGAGACGGCGACGTCGTCGCTACCACCATAACCGACCGCCCTAAAATCCTTCTCTGACGATATTGTTGAAGTTTATACGACTTACAAGAATACCGTGAATATACGTGGCTCGTATAAACGTTGTTATAAACGTACGCTCGATGAAACGCTGTAGATGAAAATGGCCGGGTTCTCAGATATCTCTCTGTAACTGTATCTTCTCATTGCTACAAATGAACGTCCGCGAACGAGACGTACAGATTGATGCTGATACGCTAGATCATTTGTATCGACCCGCATGAATTACAATTTAGTTTTATTCGTGTCTGTAATAGTCCGATCATTTAACGCGTATATCATCGTAACGAAAACGATCACGAAACGGAGATTTAGCATCGAGTTTCAATCATCGTATGGCGTAACTCGTGCATAATACGATATAATACTTCAATTAAGTTTCAATGTCGCGTAACAATTACCATTAACTACAGACTTTAGTTATTTTAAAATCAATTATGGTAAATTGGTGAATTATCTGATGGATTATACATTTACAACACAATGTACTAGTGGAATTAATAGAGTTAAAAAATATTATACTAATACAATATATTATTGGATATCATAGTAATTGGTAAAAACAGAAATGCTCAATCAATTAACTAAGGAATTTAGTTCGAAATATAAACTTAACTGTTAAAATTATGAACATTTAATCTACTAAAGGAATCAAAATGACCGTTCAACTAGTTCCTTGTTTTAAGTTACAATATCAAGACGATTTTCTTGAAATTCATGTTAATTTTCAGCAAGATGAAGAATTAATGTATATATTTACTTGTATTTCATCGTTCGTTCACGCACTTCTCAAATTCGTTTTTAATTTCAAAGTAAATGTGTATTATCGGTAGGTTTAGTGTTAAAATCAACCAATGACGAATATACGGGAGGAACACACGACAAAAGCTCCTATTACAAATTATAGGAAAAAGGTAAAAATAAATGAATATTTTATTGATGTTAATCGAAACGAAGTGTTGGGCTGATAGGTATACGTGTCAATCGCAGGTCGAGTAACAAAGTCTGAACGTACCGAAGTATTTCAATAATATATAAATAGTAACATAAATGAACGCACTCGTCGATTTTCATATCGAAATACATCGTAACAAAGTAAGGTTGATTATGGGTCCGTTTTCGTAGCATATCGATGATCGTTAACGGCTCGTCGTTCGAGTTCTTTTTTTAACCAGAAACATTTATGTCTGCCTCTGGTTCGTTCCCTAACCCAATATAACGCACAAAGGAGAGGCAAGTTCTGCTCCGTTTGTTCGATGCAAGCGGCCGCTTACTACCACCGTTGTAACGCTACGTTCTTCGACGTTGTTGATCCTCGTTGTTGTCCCGTAGAACAGGATCAATTGAAAGAGCTCGCAGCGGTGAATGTCCACCGATATCAAGTTTCCGGTTAAATGTTGTTCAGGTTGTGCCGGTGCAGCTTGAAAGAGGTTCCCCGTCGCATTGAAACCAGATCATGTACGCTCTCCCGTGTAGTTGCATTCGACGCGCGTTCTACGCGACAAATTAACAATCTAGAATGGCCGATGGCGAAAAAAAAAAAAAATAAAAAAAAAAAAGTAAAAAGAATTCTGCCTCGCCATTTCGTGGACTCCCCGGGTCCTAACAAAATTTGTAGCACCGATTCAATTTATCCTTCCTTTGTACATTCGACGAACGCGAAAGGAATTTTTGCGTAGGAACACGTTTCGCGACGATTCACGATTCGCGTATAGAATCGCGCGCGGAATCGATAAAAAAAAAAAGATTAACGCCAGACAGTAATTCGTGGCCATGATTATGAAAACGGTGTAAGTCGTGTATCCCCTGTTTCGAGATATTTAATGGATTACATTTGAGTAAATTGAAAAATATTTTTATATTATACAACTTATTTATATTATATTATATTTTTATAATTATATTTCACATATAATGTAAATATATTTTAGATAATATATTTGTCATATAATGTATATGTAAATATATTTTACATATTATATTTTTATATTATTTTACATTACAATTTTATTAATCTTGGTTAATGAAAATGTATGGATGCGAAATTTTGTGCGATTCTCGTACGAAGATGTTGTTTTTAAAGTTTGAATTGACTGAGACTTTTTTTCGAAGTTGAGCGACCTATAAATCACTTAAAAGCAATGAAAAGATATACGAGTTTTGTTAGGAATAATAATTTTAATGAAATTATTCATGACATTCATTAATTATTCTTAAGAAGTAATCCATTTTTATCATTTTATGCTTTTGTCAGTACGAGTTTTGAAATTCTTAAAATGTTGTTGAAGAGCTGAAGGGATGTTGCGTAGTAAACACATAATATCCTTGTGCTTCTTATTGTTGATATATTTACAATTAAATAACTATTTACAGCCACATTATTAGTACGAGCAAATGAATGAGCATATTCGATGATTCATGATTATGTACATGATAATTGTGTACCAACTTTAATTTTTCATTAGGTTCAAACTGCGAGTGCGAACGTGTTTAGTTGGATTTTTTGAAGTTCCTGTGGATTCTCATTCATATAAAGAATTAACGTGAACATTAATTTGTGTTCCATCGTCCGTTCATCTGTTTTTCAACTTCATTTTTAATTTTAAAACGAACGTGCATTATACGTCGGTAGGTTTAGTGTTAAAAAATAGAAGAGATCAGAAGTTGAAAATCGAGCGAATCACGGCGAGACATCGATTCGGACGTAGGACCTTCGGAATTCGGTTCCGACAAAAAGTGCATCCATCGAATCGATCTGACTTGCATCGATCGAATCGGATCGGGCACAAGTAAAAAATTGCAAGCACGCGAATCGATCTACGGCCTCGGTTTTGCTGTTCGTCCGTCTTAACGAGCGTATATGTACGTCCGGGGACGGTGTCTCGTCGAGGCCTATAAATTTAATATCAAGCGATACACGAGCCTCGAGACTCGTAGTCGGGGAATTCAGTATGGGCTCAAGTTTTTGTACAAACCATCATGCGTCGTTCACGATCGTCATTACCGTCCCAAATTCTGTCTAAACGTTTTGAAACTCGACAGGATACGCTTTTCTAACAATTGCTCGACGCGAACAAACGGGGTGGGGGAAGAAATAAAACCGGAAGAGAAATGGAAACAGGAAAGAATCGGTCGGTTTTGAAAGTAATTGGCAATCACGGTCGCGCGACTGTCTTTCGATATCGAGCCACTCGGCGATATTTACAATTTATCGATAAACGTCGAGCGCAAAGGGTTGAAAGGAGATTGAAAAGTTCGAGACGACGGCGGTATCGGAATTCCAGGGTCGATCGTGTCGTCGATGAGCTCTCGACCGGAGCTTCCGGTCGTCCCTAAGCTCCGATCGTGCTATCGTCGCGATAAAGAAACTCGAAATACGGCGGGGGTGAGGGTGGATTAATGGATATTATATTCTCGTCAGGCCGCGATTGTTTCCCGGTGACGCGAAACGGGAAATGGTGAAGCGATAAAATTTTACGCGGTCACGGGATGTGCGAGCGCGAAACTTTTCGAGAATAAAAGAAGCTTCGAGAGGGCAAGACTTTCGTGCAATCGCGTATTCGACGGTATTTCTTCCGTGGAACGAAGGGGGAAACGAACTGGGATATCGCGGATGATCTACTTCCCGCGAAAAAGCTGTTCTCTTCGGGAAAATCGAGCATCGCGCGAGAACCCGTCGAAGCTTCGCAGAAACGGTCGAGAAAATCCTCGTTCGAGCTAATGCAACGAAATTCTCCCGTCGATTTTCCTATAACTTTTCCCGCGTTACTCGTCTTTTGTTCCTGAAAGCGCGTGCTGAGGTAAATCCGCTGTCGTAAATACCACGATCATTAAAAATAGAAATTAACATTTCAATTCTTTATTTTTTTTTAAATTAACATTTTTGTTTTTTATTTTTTTCAGAAATTAACGTTTCTATTTTTTACCAGCGCCAGTTGATTTTTGCGGAAGACATTTATCAATGTTGCTTTCTCTATGTTTTCACGTGGGCCAATTCCTAACCGTGACATCGATCATTCAGTAAAAGGTGTTTTTAATAGAAATTACGTTCAATCATTGCAATTATCGTTTCTAGACAAACAAAATAAATAATGGTTATTAATGAGTACTTCTATTTTACTTTCTCCAATTTTCCCGATTTATTTAATTGGGAATTTGGAAATTAGAAAATTAGAAAATTAGAAAATTAGGAAATCAGAAAATTAGAAAGGTAGAAAATCAGAAAGTTAGAAAGTCGGAAAATGAGACAATTAGAAAATCAGGAAATTAGAAAATGAGACAATTGGGAAATTGTAAAATTAGAAAATTAGAAAATTAGAAAATTAGAAAATTAGAAAATTAGAAAATTAGAAAATTGAGAAATTAAGCGTTTCGGAAATTGAAGATTAGTGAATTGTAATGGTTGCCAAATCTAGATACTGATTAATTTCAGTATATAGAAACTTAGAAATTGAAAAATTGAAAAGTCTATTGATCTTTCAAGCCTACCAGCTGTAATCACTTTCAACAAAGAAAAAATAACAACTTCTCTAACCGGTTCTGATCCTCATTATCACCGTATCGATGTATTTATAACAATCGAACACTATCGATACGCATCGATAACAATATCGATAAAGATACCTTTATCCCGAAATCGTCGGTCGACGCGACAGAGCAAATTGTCGAATGGTTCTCACACCGATTCCGCGCAATAAAGCCGTACACGTGTGTTGTTCGCCACCGTATTCGAGATGTATCCTATACGTGCTTCGGGATCGTAAACAATCTTTCATCGGGCGCATCCCTTGTTTCGACCCGTTTAAATGTTTGCTCACACGATTCGTCGAGTTGCAATAAGCAAATACAGAGCGACGAGCCGTTACGCGTAGCCGCGGGTACGGGGGTGCGGCTGGTAAAAATTCGATTCGATATTTGCCGGGCGCGAAACGTTACCTGACAAAAATCCCAGCGCGATCAATCCACCATCGATGTAAATAATAACGAAAGCTCGACGATTGGCCGTACCGGACGACCGGACACGTGGAATTACGATTCGTACAGAAACGCGTTTGGAATATTCAGAGCGATTTAACGTTTCCTGATCGAACGCGTCAACGTTGTTTCTACCACGTCGATTCGAATGGTCAATAAAATACTACAGCTTTTATCTCCCCGCCAAATGTTATCGTCAGGAGCCGCCATCACTCATTCTTGACCGAAAGTCTACACTCGAGTGGCAATCAGTAACATAACTCTCTACAAAGTTAATAACACTGTGCACCATGAAATGTCACTCTCCAACACTTTAACTCTTTTTCACTGCCACGTCATATCCATGTGTGACTTAAATTTTCATATGAATCAATCATCTAGTTATAGACAATTTGCTCATCGATCTAACTGGAAACACTCTTATTAATCACTTGGATCTGTGAATAATAAATAATACTAGATATTGTGAACATATTTGATAAGAATAAAAAATGTTTAGCAAAAATCAATTTTACAAACTATTTTCGTGTTGCTAGAAATGTACTATTCTCTTCGAGGTCAGACATCAAAATGGAAGAATAAAAGCCTTTAATAAAACAGACTTGCAACAAGTTTCTTGCAACAATTTCACGATACTGAAATATACAAAATTTATAGAATAGATGTCAAAAGGTTGTCGATAACTAGGGTACTCACATCATTGATTAAAAATAAAAACGTATTAAAAATTGACTGTTTGACTACAGTGCAAAAATAACGACATCACTGTCCCCCTAATATCAACCAGTCTCGATGTTCGAACTTTCTTCGGTGATTCTAACGTTGCAGCAACGAACAGCTCATTATGTCCGACGCATTTGCCGAAATGAATCGAGGCTCGAGTTGCGGATATTGAATGGTAGCCGGGCGAGCTCGCGATAAATGCATCGATCAATAAACAGTGTGTCGATACCGAGGATGTGCCCGCGAGTACGTTTTTTGCCACGCAATTCGCCGTTGCACCGAGGTAACAATGCAGCGCGCCGGTTGCAGCGGGTTGAATCGTCGAAAGAGGACAAACGAATCGCGACGCGGAGAGGAGAGAGCGAGTAGAGAAAACCGCGGGTACGGGGTGCTTCGTTCCGCAGCTGTTGCCCGGGCCGTGTGTTACGAGCGTGCACAGTTTGTTCATTCGCGGCGCGGTTCCGTCGAATGGGCGAGGGTTGCCCGCCCGCCGCAGAGGGCTGCTTCTAATGAAAGGAGTTTATTAGGACGCGCGACGAGAAACGAGAGGAAGGGTGCAACGTCGGATTTGCATCCCTTATGCGTAATTTCGCTTCGATATTAGATTAGTCGATCCCGCGTTATCCGCGCCACGGAATTACGATGTAGCGGTGCTGATTAGGCACCCGGGGACCAGAACCCGTCGCCGATTCTCCCTCGGTTCCCAGGCTCGCCCCCGGTAACCCGGCCCTAGCCTCTTTTTGCCGTCTTTCTACCTCGCAGCGGAATAAAAGCTGCCGAAGGCCCATTGTCTCAAAATTAGCCGGCTGGATGTCGTGCACCGGCGAGGACCGGCGAAAATCTATCGCAGCCACTGCGTGTTTCCGTTGTCGTGGCTTTTGTCGAGGTTCGACTGTGTTTCGTGCCTGTAGGTACGTACCTACAACGCGGCGACATTGTCTCGAGAGAACCTGCCGTTTCGATCGGCTTCGCGAGACATCGACGCGTTCGACGAGACCGACAAAGGTATCCATGTTTAAATATATGGCCGCTAATTCCACCTACTGCATCGACTCAATCTATCCATCAATTTCTGAAATCGTTGATACGGTTTCAATTTTTGTTGTGTCATCACAAGAATTACACCTGCTATATCACTACAATATATGTTATATAATTGTACCCTTATACCCTGAATTGTTGCAGGTACCGTGCGAGTAAACTAATATTAAGTGTGGCTATTATTAACGCGTCCAACCTCAGTGTACATCGTAATGTACCCTTATTTCGTTTTGAATATGAGAATGCATATAATGTATAATTATATGTATGTATGCACATATGTATATATTATGTATTTATACAAGGTACGTGTGTTGGTATATATAATGTATGTGTTTAACATATATGTGTATTCATATGTGTATGTATACATATAATGTACATACGTAATTATATATATTTATACCAATCTTGCTTCTGCATACGATACATATGTCAATAAAAAATCAAGAAATATCATGCGTAGCATACAACAATCCATTGAATTCGAAATCGTGCATAATTCACCTGTCTCGTATACGAACAGTTCAATATACTTTAAGTATGAAAAAATCTTGAATGTCCAGATCAAAACCAGTTGCGCAATAACATCCACATGTCAACGATTCAAAGGTACAAATTAACACAACGGTATTTGCAAACAGGCAGTACGTTGCGATACATCGAGAACGAAATCATAGTGCGGGTCGTGCATTCGTGGAACTCTTTCAATCGATTTCGAGTCTGGAATCAATTCCTGAGGCGAGTGCCGTCTGCATAAACGCATTCTGAACGAAAGCAGGCCACGCGAGCGTATGCACCGTGAACAACGTTCTAAAATCATTGTGTAAGTGCGCGATTGCATAAGGGTGCATTGTCGTGCGGATACACAGAAACGAGTACGGTTTCATAGAACGTACACGCGCTTGTTGTGCACGTACGAAACTGCAGACGAACGAGGAGGAGGTGGAGTAGGAGGAGGAAAGTGAAACATCGAATGACGAATGCAAGCCCGAGCCAGGCTGCAAACAAATATCAAATGAATGGGGACGGCTGCGCGAAACCTCGACGTTTTAATTACTGGTATTTAGCCTACCGCGGCCGGAGCCACGGCTTCGTTCTTCCATTCGCAAACGTTCCTTTCAGATTTTTCGTAGGGAAAGCGAGGTAATAACGGGTCGGTTCGACTAGTTGCGCTGAAACTTGCAATTTGTTACCGTCCTTCCCGGCGAAACTGATTTTCGAAACGGACGTTCTCATTTGGTCCCGGTAATGAGACCGCGCATTCAGATTTTCAGCGGGACGACAATTTCTTTTTCGCTCCACAGAGGTCCCGGCCGGTCCCGGTAATCTAAAAAGCCTAAATTGAATCGGCCGGCGAGGCGAAGGAAAGCGTGAAAAGAGTTCCATTAATCCGGGACTCGACCGGGGCCGAGTTACTTGTTACGCGAACTGCTAGATCGGTCTCGAAAGAACCGAATTTACACTTTGCTGAACTAAACACGCGATCGTACTTAGGTCAATGCTAGATTAACTTGTTACCGAACTCCCTGGGCTGCGAAATCGCTCCGAATTCAAAGTTTCGTGAACGACAACGGGTCTCGACCCGGGACTATGCCGGCGAAAAGGTACCACCCCGGATAAGTTTGCCTCGTCGCGGTATCGACTCTCAGATTCACCCTGGAATCTCCTCTGGAACTTGCTCGGAAAAACAGTGGATAGTAGAAACAGCACGATGTTTCGGTTCAAACGACGAGGGTCAATTTTAAAGAGTTTTCCCCGTGTTTCGCCCGCGATAATGTTCGAACAGTGAAATAGATAATAGTTTGCATAAATTGTACCACTTAGCAAGATATTCGTAACATGAAGTTTTGGTAAATTTGCCTGAAAATTGAACTTAGCAGTTTTATATAATACCGTTTAACACTAGAAATGCCAACATTAAATGCATAATTACTTTAGAATTCAAAATGAAGTAGAAAAATAACAAAATAAATATTGCAGCATTATCTAACATATACCGACATTCATTAGCTCAATAAAACATAGCAGATATTTTGACAAAAGGTCGCCACAAAATTTTATGACATAAAATATCAAACCCGAAACCAGTCATTTTGATTGGTTGGTGCCATCATGTTTTATTGAGCTAATGAATTATTGTATATGTTAAGTGGCACTGAAATATTCATTAATTTATTTTTCTACTTCATTTTCAATTCTAAAGTAAGTGTGCATTTAATGACGGTATTTCTAGTGTGAACGTGCTTTCACAATTTTCACATGTACAAAAGAAACGTAGGCTTGTATAAGTATAACAATAAGCCCGATTAAATTCTTTTTGTACGAGATAACGTTAGCACAACGTGATTAAAGTTTTACATTAGTCTTATCTGATTTTCAAAATACTATTTTTGGTTATGTTGAAACATTCCCTGAAATATTCGCGTTTCAACTTATAAACGCTGCCGTTACACGGCGTCTGCATTCAACATTCAGCGAGATTTGAACGTGGTACGATTTAGGAGTATATTGGCAACTTCCCCCCATTTAAAGGTAAGCTGTACATCTCACGTCAGCTTATGATACGTGCACACGAGTGCCGTGCTACCTGCGCGATATGGATATCATTAACCGGGCCGTGTTACGCGTGTCACGGACTTTAACGACCGGTACCTCGTTACCAGATAGGAATTAATTATTTCAAGGTAATGAAGTGTCAAGAGAGGGGACACGTTGTTCGAAGTTATTCGACGGAAGATATTTCCAGCTTGGGCGAGGGTTCGGTACAGCGTCGAGAGTTATATCTAATTATATGGGAGCTGCATGATCCTCCAAGCAGATTAGCCGGTGGGTCGGGACCGTCCAAAGATTGAGAGAAAATTATGGCCCGTGGGCGGTTGTGTCGCGCGCGACATCGGTCATTTTAATTACAACTACATGGCCCCGGTCTTATGTCGGCACGAGCGACATGTAAGACAGCACCGAGTTAACGAGGACACGCCCGTAAAGTCGGCGACGCACGGATCTGGTATTATACAAATTCAAAAGATGCTAGCACGCATTTCTACATTTCAAGTTCACCGATTCCCGAATTCTTCTTATTCTTCTTCGTAAGTTCTTTTACGTCGTAATTACATTCAACTTCATTTCACTTCGCAGTCAGCTACCTGGTCATCGACGACGACAGCGCGTTTGCTATATTTCGTTGAAAATATTCCTTTTAGAAATTTTCACCTGTTTCATTGTGGCGATCGATGTTACAGTGCACGATAACAGGTACACGTGTGAAATATTCTTTTAAACACTATATCTATGCGTAATACTATATCTGCACATAAAATTGTATTTATAGATAAGTTCCATCGAATGTCCAGATTGAATATATTTCCTTGTAAGTTATAGAGTGTTCAGACATAGTCAATTTTTGCTCGTACTAATGCACGGTATGTTTGTAGATTCCCAAATTGCCATATTCAGGTTCCTAAATGTACAATTCCCCCAACACCCAATTTCCTGAACATCCTCGATCCGCGACCCCCGAATCCTAAATATCCAAGCAAATTTCTCGGGATCCCGCGTAGCACAACACAATTCCGTATTTGCTTTAATTTTAATTTCGGTTCAGCCAGGCAAAGCTTACCCTTGCATCCGGCGGGCGACCGACGAGGGCTCCAGGCAATTATGATAATATCTTGATCCGATAATGGGACACGGTCTTATTCTTTACGAATTGTCACAGGGTGGCCAGGGGGCCCGGCGGGGGCCACGAACGGCACCGATTTCACGCTCGACAACTCCGGGAATGGAGCTGGCGAAGAGGAATTAAGATCTCGCGGAGGCTTTCTCGTCCCGACAATGCAAAAGAACCTCGCGGGAGCAAGATGGCGAATCGTAGAGAGACGGATCGAGCGAGAAGATCGCGAAGGGTGGCCCGAGGAACAAGGGGAGTAGGGTCGTAGAAAAAGACGAAGAGGAGGAGGAGGAGGAGGAGGTAAATCGCGGAGGAACGAGCCGAGGCAAAAGTGCCGTAGGGGGGTAGCAGAATCGAGAAGACGAGGTACAGAAGCAAGGGTCAGAAAGGGACATTATACTTGCTTTTGCAGCTCTGTCGTCGGCTCTTTGTTTATATTCCCAGGACAGCCGACGGGGACGGACCGTTTGACATGTCGCCGCTCGCAAAGATGTTAAAGGACAAAAGGGGTAAAACCTTCGTGCTCCCCTTACCTTTTTACCGGTTCACGGTCCACGCAGGACCCCTCAGGTCCATCCAGGACCGATCTCGCGGCCATTGAAAACGCCTCGAACACGCAGCACAAGCTGCCGCTCGTACGCGCCTAAGTGCCGTATCATTATGCGGCCGGATAATGAACCCTCGCCAAGTGTTGGTGGGATAAGTAGCTTTCTATATTTCACGGAACGGCCCACAGGCGGTTTTTTCGACCACTCGCGATGCAAGGACTCCGGGTGGACGCGTCAAGAAAAAGAAACGAGACGCGAGTGTATGCCAACACGATTTAACTGCGCTGAAATTTTAACTGCCAACGCAATGAAGTTCGTGAAACGCCGTTATGGGTTAAACGCGGACCGTAAGATGCGCGAGGGGTTGGAAGTTTGACGTCACTTTCGAACCGTTTGGAATTATCGCTCCTGTGTACGACAAATTATTCGAATATCGTGTCAAACTATGGAAACGGCAAGATTGTTACGAACAAAATATTCCAGATGGACAAACTTATTACACTTAATTAAATCTTTGTACTCCTTAATTTCCTTTACTTACAACGTCAAGCCACATCGAGCCACTCGACATAGGAGTGACGAGGGTTAAATAATTGGATATAAATGAATTATGTATAAATAATTAAAATATCGTTCCGAGCGCTCGAGATAGCTGATCTATTGCATATTATAAAACGGTTAAAAGTAGACCGAGTTGTTACCATTATACTCGGTATAACGGACGATTTCGAAGTTATTTCATGTGGTCAAGATAGGTGATTCACCCTGGACGTAGGTTTTTCTATTTCTTCGGCGTTTTCTTGCGGGTATCCTTGACTCGTGCTGAGACGAGGGAATTGCCAGCACGAACGTGCTGGAAGTTTAGCGTGATCTATTGGCTGAGTTTTCGTGCGCTCGCGGAAGCGCCGTTGGAATTTAACGAGCCGCTCAAAACGAATATTTTGCTCCCGCGGCCATCACGCCAGGATAATTAAACTTTTCTAATTCTTCGATGAATCGGTGATTCGCGATAATACGGTTTAAAGGCGGTTCATTCTCAAACTTTCTTACCTCACGTCCGCCTTTCCAATGCAATACTACTTGACTGCCATGGGGTTCATGTTTTTCTCATCTAATGTGTTATTTTATTATTAGAATGCTTAAAATAATATTCCAACATAATATGCATAATAAAAAATTGATGTCGGCGTTAGGGCAAATCACGTAACATACCCGTCACAGTCAACGTGTTAAGAAAACTAGAGACGACCCTGAAGTCTCCTCTACGCCTCCTTCCAGAAAATGTTTGTGTCACAATATGCCACCCTCTATACCGTCCAAGTTTCGTACATAACATTTTCTCATATCCTTACAAACAACGGCAATATTCGAAGTGGACATAGTTATCGCCTCGGCCTGTTCAAGCAACCGGCAATCTGCAACGCGGGATGTTCTCTCGTCTTATCACGAAACTTCTCAACTCGGTCGAACGATACGAACGGCTCACGAAAACGATTAAGAATTTCTTATTCCCTCATCGGACGCGCAATATTCCCCCGAGTATCGGGACAACGCTCCGAAAGACAGAACTTTTAATAAGCGTAAATATTATTCTGCAACGACGAAGACGCTAGCGAGAAAAAGCTAATTCTCCGGGAGAACTAAGAAGCTCGTTTCCAGCGTGAAGAAGAAAACCGACAGGACGACATCGTGCCAGGGGCGTATTCGAAAAAAAAAAAATATATATACGCTCGTTTAGCACGGAGGGACGTTCGCACGGGGGTGTTGCCGAGAGTATCGGGACTCGTCAGGAAGTTCCGTCGCCCTGTGACACTCGAGGGGGTCGTTCCAGGAGCCGGGGGGTTGCTGGCCGAGCGATATAAAGTTACTCGAAATTACATCTGCATATTATTTCAATTTTGTAGATTGTTTAACTGCAGTAACGGCCGGATACGGAAACTCTCGGAAAAGTTTTCTTAGGATAATCTCTCGCGGAGGTACCCACGGTGGCTGCCGCCCCTCTTCCGTCCCCCGGCACGCCGCATCTCATTGACTGCGTCGACGGAAGGAATTTGTTGGTTCCGCCCCCGTTCGTCCCCTACTTCGTCGGCGTCTAAAATTAATTTAGTGGTTGCCGGTGACGGCGCGGCCGAGGCTCAACGAGCCGCGAAGCGAATAAATAAAGTTCGTGAGTTCGATGTAGCGCCGTTTACGTGGCTCCGTCGATTTCCGTCGTAAAAAGGCCGCGTGAAAAATGTCCCGCGGTTCTGGTGCCGATTCGCCCGCGCAATAAACAGCGGCGAAAAACAAGGAGGGCCGCGACGTCGTCGCGAACGTAAATCATCGAAGAAGTTCGCGTTAGGATCGGTCGGTGGATCGAGCAACAACCGTGGCGAGAACGAGCGAAAAAGATACAAATAGATGGGAAAAAGTGGACGATTTGCGCGTTCCCGTTGATAGAACTTGCCGCGGACTTCCGCGTGCGTCCCGGAAATGCATTATTCGCGCGGAACCTAACCCGTTGCGCCGGCGGTGCAATAAAAGTAACGACGAACCTAGAACTCTCGCGGCTCGTTGAATATTCGCTCGTTACGACGGCCTCGCCGTTACAGCGACAAAATATCCTATCTAGGTCTTAATCGAAAAACTTTCCGGCCAACCCAAACGGACACGGGGCTTGCCGGATCCCGTGAACGAATATTATATCGCCTGAACGTGCAAGATGGTTCCGTTTTATTTGCCGGCAACGTTTCTCGATACGGTCGAGTCTGGGTCACTATAACGATGTAACGGAATTTTTGTCCTTGGATGATTGGAACTTTGTCCTGGTCTAAGGTCACTAGCTGGTGTGTTAGAAATTTCACGAAACAAGAACTTTTTTAACCACTTGCCGACCACTGCGATAAATCCCGTTCGAAATTTTAATACACTTCAATCAAGAGTTGAAAACTGATTATAATTTGCGTAGACGGTGAACACAAAATTATCATTGATATTGCACCAGTGATTAGCTAGTTCAATTGTAGATTGTAAATAGTATCGGTGTCATATGAAACAGTGTATGTATTCTGTACTTTATCGTTAATGTAATTGAAAAACACAATAATTTATTTTATAGCGAATTATTTTTCAAACTAATTTTGTTGTAATAACTACACTTCTCTTTCATGCAATATATCAGTATATCATAAACAACGATTAATTCGTTTGTCGTAAAATAAAAAAAATGAATTCATATCTAAAATAGTAACTCTATATTGTTTTTTTTCGTAAGGTGTTACAAAACTCTCAAATACACGTTGGTAGTATTCATTAGTAACTACGAAATGTTTGATAGTACCAAGAAGGTTAATAGAATTTTTGCAACAATGTCAGGAGCCAGTAAAATGTATTGCAACAATGCAGCGATAACAAACATATTTTTAACTTCTTGTAAGCGATAAACGAATGAAGGTATAAATCTTAAGAGGATTAATCGTATGTTTGCAACAATGCCATGAGCGATACTACCGCAGCGAGGGCAAACTGTCGGACAGTTCTGGTGTAGAAAAAGGGCCAAAGCCAATATCCGGGCGATCTTCAATTTCAATTTGCAGAACCCGAACACTTATCAGGGCGTGTCGGGCTGACGTTTGACGGAATAGAAGTACTTCCGAGATTAATTCTCCGTGCCTCTCGGCATTTTGATCGGCGGGATACGACGACGGCGAAATAACTTTGAACACCTCCTTCGATCGCGTCAGCCTCGAAGGAGAACGAACGAAGGTGAACGAAGAAGAAGAAAAAAAGAAGCGGACGGAGGAGAAGAGCGAAGAGGGTTAGAAAAGGGTGGGCAGTGTGTCGTTTGTATCAATTTACGCGAGCTACCCTCACACGCCCACCGAACTTGCTTCAGATTTAATCTAATGCCACGTCGAGGAGGGTAATTCATTAAACAAAGATCCTCGTCTGGCGTGCTACGGCTTCAAAGAACGGGGACTCGCGATACTCCGAAAAATAAATAATTAAATTCGACGAATTTTAACGAAGATTCGTTCGCCCAAATGGCATTCAACGAGAGGAAAACGAGTTTTGTGTATAAAGACCACTCGCGAATAATGTTCTCTCTCGTACGGATAGAATTAATTAAAATAGAATCATCGTTCGGTGCATATTTAATTATTGCCTCGGTCTATGCTGCTGTTTCATTTATTCAAACATCGAATGCTCTCGTCGATAAAGAAGATGTATGATTCTGGCGCACATTCTCGTGTTTTTCAACGTTCTGAATATCCGTAATTTTCAAAGAAGGCAAATGGAAATTTAAGTAAGTGCGCTTCGGTATTAATTAAGGAAGGAATATTTGAATGTCGATATAGACGTCTGTTTGTCACAAGTTAATACAGGCATCTTTTACGGATATTGGGTTATGTCAACAACGGAGAATTTCATTATTTTAATGAAATTGCACCCGTGGCCATTTGTTAAGCGATGCACAAATAAATGCGAAGGAAGAAACACGCTGTGTAAAATATATCTGACTGTCTTATTTTAATTTTACGAGTTAACAAACTTTTTCTAGAAAATCTGAACACACAGGATTGAAAAAACTTCCATAAGACGTGATTCGAAAACGTCTTTAATTATTTATGAAAAATTGTTGCATTAAATCAAACGATGAATGTGAGTCGTTTCTCGAGCACAAAGGGTTGAATAAATAATTTTTAAGTTTAATAGTATCATACACGCGATGAATATAGCGAAACAGACAATGTTGGCGAGTAATAATAAAAAATAATAATTTCATAAGAGTTCTTTACTGTTCAACGCTGTTATAGAACGTAATTTCGGTTCGCATAAATAGATAGCGTTATGTTTCTTTCGATTCATTTATCGATGTTTCATTTTCTGTCGGTGCTACAACTTTCTCTTTCGAAATTTGGTAGCTGACACTTTTAGGTTACCAAAAGGATGACACAAGCTCGATGACACCTGTCGATTCTTTATTCTTTCGTCGACGTTAGAATTTTTTTCCTTCGAGATTCGGTAATTGACTCTTTTCGGTTGTCGCAGAACCAAATCCATCAAAGTATAGCAAGGGGTTAAGGTCCACGAGTCGCCGACTCACCGGTCGATGTCTCTCGAATAAATTTTGAATGATTCATTGAATTCTTCCGTATACCTAAGATTAGGAAATATTCCGTCATAAATTATAACGTCCACATAACGACATAACGATTCAACGAACGCCCAAATTAGCGATTAACGACCGCGTTAAAATCCATCCGTCGATCGACAAATATCGAATACGTTCGCGATGATTCACGGTAAATTTTTCACGGTCTCCGTGCGTTTCGTCGAAAGAACAGCCATGAATCACCTCGGCCGCGTTCGGTGCCCGGTAGTTCGCAAGAACACGTTTCAAATTCGAACTAAGCAAGTTCGGTCCGGTATTCGGCCGCAAAAGGAGGACGATCTCGGGGGTTTAGGGTGACTCGAAATTATATAACTGATTGCCCGGGATTTCTTGCACCGAGGAATTCCATTCCTGTGACAATTATCCTCGGTCAGGGAAATCGTGCTTATCCGGCAGCCGACGTCGAGTAAACGAACACGAACGAGACGGACGCGGTATTACGAATTCTTGGCCGACGTTTGGCGTCCATAAGACTTGCCGTAATAACGGAGCCCCGTTCGCCGGGACTTGCGTGCACGTCCGCCTGTATTTGCGCGAGTGTCCGGCGGTGAAAATGCCCGGTATGCGGCCCCGTATACTCAGCAACGGCTTCCGAAATGCCGAGGATACTCGTGTCGCGTAGAGATACTCGGCCAAAGAAGAAGCGGTAATATCGATCTGGCATCATCCATCATGTCGCACTCTATTAAACCGGCGTACCCTATTTTTCCCTCTGACCCCCTTTTCGCAATCACTTTACTCGTCCTATTCCGTGTTCACCCTTACCGTTCGTTTTATACGCCGTCCTTTTCGACCCCGAACGCACCCCTTCGGTCCACCCACCCTCTCTCTCTTTCTCTCTCCCTTCTCGATCTCGCGGTTCCTCCCGAAAGCACCGTCGTTCCCGACTGATACTCCCTGGAAGCCTCTATATCCCACGACGCTTTTTAGAGCCTTTAAACTCGTCCCCGTTCGCGGCCAATCCGAGATTCCGGAGCAGCGGGGTGCGAGTAAGCGATAAGGACAGCTCTGACGGATGCTAGACGAATGCCTTGGGCGGGTTTTACCGCGGCTAATTACGACCCTCTTCGCGGAGATACGAGAAAAGGGCGTCCTCCGGCCCGCAAAAGGGGAACCGGTCTAATTTCTTTGCGCGACACTGGGCCACTGGGTTCAAGCTGGAACTGGGTTAATCGCGACCGTCGACGATTCGTGTTCCCATTAATTAGGATGTGACTCGTGAAATTGCTTTACGATTTTTACGGGATTAGTATTTTTGAGGAGTGTAACGCGATCGCGGTGACGTATATTCTCGCGATGAACGAAAACGGCACTGTCGGTTCCATTTTGTAGATCAGTGACCGAAAGCGATTCTGGAATTATTATCTTATCGTGTGTGGATATACATCGTGTTCATGAACGTTTACCCTGATTTCAAGTTGACATATTAATTATATTTGTGATGGTAACGTTTGTTTCTTATTACAACTCTATTAGAAAACCCTTGAAACTTTTGTACAGTTGTGTCTGATTCAAAATCTCTCACCTTGAAATATCGAAGTGTTACACTTTTAGTATTATCATGTAGCAGAATGTGTGGCAAGAGAATACCGGCTTAATATTTTGCGTGTTAACAGGGATGCACATGTTTGAAGTGTATTACCTGTATCAAATGTTTATGCAAGGTTCAAAACTTAATGCGTATAGAGATATGTGGTATATTATGGTGCATATAATAAGTATATACATATAACGCATGTGTCATTTATTGTATCCAATTAAGAGTTACATTGTTATGTTATCAGGGTAAACATTTATAATCAGCATGAAGTATAATTTTCATATCAACCATTTCTTGAATTTTTATATATTCAGGGTGTCCCCTACACCACTTTTCACGATTAATGTCCTTGTGATAATCAGACAAGAAAAATTTTAAATAAAAGATGATTTCGATCGGTCATATACGGCAATAAGAAAGATCCGAAAAACATTATCAGCGTTAAACGGAAAAAATTGAGCAGCGGACGAGACCTTTCCCATAAATCGCCGCGAAATTTAATGCCGGGGGATTCGTATCGAACGGATTAATCTCGGTCACGAGACGCGTCGCGTTTCGACTCCGCAATCAAAGATGCGAACGATAAAATGCAATGCCCGAAAGCCGATTACCTTATCCCCGGAGTATCGTTCCCTTCACAATTTTCTCCGGTGACGAAGGACCGACGCGACGTACTAACTCGTCGGAGTCATTAATCCCGATACATCTCCGCGTCCCGTAATGACGCAGCGGAATTCCGTACAAAGGAAACGCGTCACACCCTCGAGCCATTCTCTTCGCCCCGATATCGGAGCCAATTAATTTCTTAGGGTGCGCTCTCAATTTCGAACCCTTGCCGGTTTCGAGAACGTTCGCAGCGTCACGCGTCGACGAGACACGACGATAACGAACGGCTGCCGAAATTTTACAACGATCAGGTAATCACCTAGCGAGATTACCAGTTTTTCGAAAACAATGTTATGGTTGTTTAATATTTTAACTTCTGACATAGATTAACGGAATTGACCGAGATGATAAGTCGCCGAAGATTCAAATTTATTTTTATTTAAATTTTTGCTTCAAATTATCCACATCCGATGTGTTATTTTATTATTAGAATAGGTTTAGACATTATCGCTCAAATTTTTATAAGGTCACTATTGTGATAAGTCGAGAGTTATTCGAATTTATTTAACTAGAACGGCTTCCGAAATTTTAGAACGATCAGGTAATCACCTAGCGAGATTACCATTTTTCCGAAGACTGCGTAAAGGTTGTTTAACAATGTTTAATAATAAAGATTGACGGGAGTGACCGAGATAATAAGACGACGAAGATTCAAATTTATTTTTATTTAAATTTTTACTGCAAATTATCTTCATCCAATATGTTATATTATTATTAGAATGAATTTAGGCATTCTTGCAAAAATTTCGACGGGGTCACTATTGTGATAAGTTTTCAATCATTTGATTTTCTTTAACGACAACGAACGACTGTTGAAATTTTACACCTATTAGATAATCGGCTAGCGAGATCACCAGTTTTTCGAAGACAACGTAACACGGCTAGTAGATCCGACTAAACGAGCTTAAAGGTTTAATCTTTAGTAGTCAATTTACTAGGTGGCAGAAGTTAGATAAAGTCCGGCGTGCCACGGGCCACGCGGTCAAATCGAGTTCACCTAAGCTAACAATGATTTAATCGCATTCAATACTCCGCGATCGTTGCGCGGAGATTAAAATTGAAATCGAACGAGATTCGAAATATTTGTATCCGCGGCATTGTACCTTTATCTGTATAAAACTGGTATCTGTGTCTGTGCCATGTGTAGAAAGTGTCTGTCGGCAGCGAGCACTGTAAACCATATAGTTATACAAATGTCTACTAGTGATTATTTCTGTATACACAGAATATAGTGTAGTATATATATGTACATATATGTGGGTATATATAAATTGTATACTATATTATATAATAGGTTTTCCCACTATACAATCTTGTTTTGATTCGTATTTGTATTTAGAAACACAGTAGTGATCTCGGTTGATAATTCATCATTTGGCATGTTTAACACTAAAACTACAGACGAATAATGCACAATTAATTTGAGATTAAAAATGGAGTTGAAAAATAAATGAACAAACGATGAAACATAAATGAATACATTTATTGGTTCTTTATGTTGATGACAATCCGTACAGAAAATTATCATGATAAATTTTGTCATTTGAAATGGGAAATTTGTAAAAGGGTCATTTGACCTCGTTGGTACTTTCAGTGGTAACAATATACTAACGTATTAGGTGAGAAAGTGGATTACAAAGACAAAATCGTGAAGAGTGTTACATGGGACACCGTGTATTTTTCTCGCGTTACTTATTAAAGTTTTGTTTCATTAAATTGTGCCTTTTTTCCTTTTGAATAACTATACCTCTGTAACCCCGTCTCAATAGGAAAAAAGGCGATTCCAATTTGCCCCGGATTCAATTTGCTTCGTTGATTACGATCGAAACGTCGGTACGCCGTACAGTGGATCGCCTAACGGGTATCTTATCCCTTTATGGTTATCGCGCGGGCTAGATTCTTGTAGCTGGCTCTAACAAGAAGCCGGAACGATGACAAAACGTTGGAATCCTATTTCGGGAGGATACGACCGGTATCCAGAAGTCCGGGACATCGTTACCCACCGAATTATCTCGTTGCTTCCATAAGTTTCTTCCTATCTCCGATCATTCTTTCCCCTTCAATCATGCCTCTTCTCCCGTGGACATGGGGACGACGTATTGCTTCGGTTATTGCTTATCGTCGAAATTATCGGAACGATTTATTCGACCCGGTGGAATCAATGTTGTTTGTCGAAGCACAGAATCTGGACGATGTACGAGAGTCTCTGGACAGATGTAGGCTCGTCGAATCGGTTTCTAGGTTCGGCATCGTGGTAATCATAGTCTTCGGCATCTTCCGACAGTTAACGAGCGTGAACGAAACGAGCGAAGACGCTCGTCCATGGAATATCGCGTAAAACGGGGGGCAAAGTATCCGCGGAAACAAAAAGCGAGTCGGGCGAGTGACTTTGCGGAAAATATTATTCTTCGCGGAAAATAGCGAAAGGCTATTGTGCTCGTAGAGACGAAAAAGAAGAGAAACCACCGTCCACCGTCACCAACGGTCGTTTGTAATACTCGAGTTTGTTGGTGAGCCCGGACGAAAAAGGGAAAATACGATGAAGATGGCGAGAAATTGGGTGGCCTGGTGGGTCGTAGAAAGGGGCCAGGTTCTCTCCGTAACGCAGTAAATCGATTTCCTATTATCAAGCCACTCTCTCACTATAAAAGAGCCCAGTAGATAGATTATCCATAGCATTATCAAACCATTCTTTTTTACGGGACCGCCATAATGGGTCGCCGGGACCAATGACACGCTTCATTCTTGGCCTTGGTACGAAGATGACTCCGCATTATCTGTGGAGCCGAACGCATCTCAACGCATAAACGTAAATAACTTTGAGGCGAAGGGCGAACTAGATCTTTCGTTGCCGTATAAATCCGCCACGTGATGTCATAAACGAACACACTATACTCCACACGGAAAATGCAGGTTTCACTCACCATTTTGTTTAAAACTAGAACTACCAACCAGTCATAATGACTGGTTCCGGTTTGGCATTTTTTATTACAAAATCTTATTGCTGTCTTTTTGTCAAAATGTTTGTTATGTTTCATTGAGCTAATGAATTATATATTAATTATTAGTTGTATATTCAGTCGTTTGTCCGGAGAGACGTTATTAAAAATTGGCTAAAAACGCGTTGTCAACGACATCGATCGATCGTCAATCGTCGAAATCATAAACTTACCCTGTTAAATCAATTTGCCGTTGACAGATTTCACGTTGCACGCCGGCATACGCTAGAACAAAAATAATGTCGTTTTGTATAAATTATATCCACGTTTCAACGTGATTGTCAGCCATTAAACGCGTGCGTTAAACGTGGCTGACACGAACACGATACTGATACGAACAGTTTTATTGAAATTTATTCGCTCAAAGCGTGCCGAATGACAGGCTCGCATTCTACTGGATTTTATATCGAAAATCAGTGGCCGGCGAGTTCGTTAAGATCGATTAACAAAAGGGGATATAACGTTACTCGGCTTTTTGGGACGCTAATGAACAACTATCCAAAGAACATTATTGGAAACGGTAATAATTAAGATTCGTAACTAGGGGACATCAAATAAATTCTTCTGTTTATTAACGCGTTGACTGCCACGCTAAGTTGAATATTTTATTACATAATATTTTTATGATTAATAAATCCTACCAAATATGCTCACAATATTTTGCTTTATTTATTATTCATAGGCCCAAGTAATTAATATTAGTGTTTCCAATTAGATAAATGAACAAATTCTTACTGAATAGATGATTGATTTATATGGAAATTTAAGCGTCACCCATATGTGGATGACGTGGCGATTAAAGTATGTTGTTATCGAATTTTTCCGATATGTAAATGTAAACTCAATATGTAAACTGTACATTTTATTAGAATATATTTTACTTTCACGATGAGCGACATATTTTCAAGTGCTTATTTTAATTAATATTCTGTACCGTCTCGTTTTAATTTCTTCCACCGAGTCGAATTTGACGTATCGTGGATTGAAAAACATACGGATAGCTGTATGTTTTGTGAAACACGAGCGTGCACTCTCGTTGTCTTTCTGCGTTTCTATTATCGTTATACCGGAGAAATTATTATTTCAAAGCGAGTTCTGCGAAAACAAAGGAACGCGCGGGTTCGCGAAACGGAAAGCAAAAATCGACGAAAATATCACGATTTCCGTTGTACGAACGTCTGTCGTTTTTCCGAAAGTGTTTCCACGGAGAGCAGAAAAATTGACAATTTCTATATATAAAACTATCGTATAGATTTATTTCAGTTATACCTCGTCATCGAACGTGTACATTGCTATTCAAAAACAACGGCTGTAGCGTAAAAAACAATACGCGTGCAAACAACCAATTATAATAATTAACTTCGTTAAAAGAATTACTACTAGTTTCCGGATGGCTGGTTGCATAGTGCGCTACAGAAAAATGCTATCGTTTTCGTCACAATGCTGAGACTTTTCTAAATATTTAACCGAGCCCCGGCTGTACGGTCAAACAATTCTTCCTTCCGGTTCTGGCTGGTATTACAAAGAAATTCTAGCAGCGCCGTTCCACTTTGTTGTAAAATATTCCTCGAGACGCGCGTTTCACCGTTTTCCACATTTTTCTTCGAAAGTTTCTCGTATTTCCCGGGCATTATTCGGTTGACTCGATGACAGGACCTATTTGTTCGCTCTGTTGGTTCAACGGACCACAATGGTCCGCTGTTGTTCGTAAGGCAGCAACAGTTTACTAAAAAATATTGTATTTTCAGGCTGGAAGAAAGAGTATCGTCCATGAAACGATACAAGCACCGAGATAATGCGGTTTTGATTAATATTCTCGAGCAACTTCGCTTGTACGAATTTTCCGTTATTTAGAAGCATCGGTATTTCTATTAATTTAATGGGAACGCGGACATTTGGTGCCTCATTGCGTTCGGAAATGTTTCCGAATTTGTAAACCTAGGTTCTCGGATTCATGGATTAATAATTTCAAGTTTGAAGATTTGAAAAATTCGTACATTCCCAAGGTACAATGTTTAAAGTTTCAAATTTTTTAATTCCCGAATTTCTGAATTTTAAAATTGCCAAATTTTCGAGGTTCAAAATTCTCAAAATCCCAAATTCTCCAAATTCATATTCCCCGAATTCCAAATTCCCCAATTCCCCAAATTCCCCAATTTCCGAATTACCAGATTCCCCAAATTAATATTCACCGAATTCCAAATTCCCCAATTCCCAATATCCCAAATTCCCCATTTTCCGAATTTCACAATTAACCAATTCCCAAACTCCCCAAATTCCAAATTCCAAATTCTCCATTTCCGAAATTCTTAAATTATTGCACTTCCAAGCTTGAAAATCTCCAAAATCATTACCGTCCAGTGGCTTCAAACTTCTAAGTTATGAAAATTCCCAAATTCCGAAACTCGAATATTCCCAGTGCCCTAAATCCCAAAATTCCCAAGTACCGTAATCGGCGGATCCTCGTATTCCTGACTCTCGAAGTTACCGAATCCGCAAATTCCCAGACCCTCAAATCGACATCCGAGCGGTCGTATGGCGGTCGGAAAATTCCGAGGTACAACTCGAAGATTGTCTCCAGTTTGAAGGATTCCGTTTCCCCGGAGGGCTCGCGCCGGGGGAATTTTTCACTCGATCGAAAGAAAGAATCGTCTGGTCCCTACGGCGTTATTCTCCTTCCGTACCTTCTCGATCCGTCTCTGTCCCCGACACGGGCCAAGATCCGAGAGAACAAAGATCTTGGAAATGAATTTTTTTCCACTCCTCCCGACATCATGGAGGTTCTACTCCCTGACGCTGTTCGATGCGACGTGTTTCCAGCCGAACGCGTTCGGCCGATCATGTATTATTTTATCGTTCTACGTGCCGTTTCATTGATACACGCTCGAACGTGATACCGTTCCAGCTTCCAGCCTGATCGAATGTTAATCGTTGTTGACAGTTTTCACGGGCGCGGTCTCTCCATTCTTTCGCCCAACGGACACTTTGTTACATTGTCTTTTCACGCGTCCCGATCGTTCGGTTACGCGACACCACAAAATGTTTCTCACATTCTCGTCCGACAAGTCCGACATATTAAAAATAATGAATATTTACACGCGGTGCAAAAGACTCCACAGAGTTCAAAGAAGAGATGCTGTTATTTAATACACACAAAGTTATGGAAACAATATAAGTGACAAATCGAGAGCAAACCGCAAATCGCCTCGCAGTTACAATGTTTCGGAACAAAAGATTATAAGACGTTTGAAAACGACAACGTGGTGCTAACAGGCGGGGGGTAACGCAGGTTCAAACTTATCAATACTCAGAGATATGACTCGAAAATCGTGACTTTCTGGTCAATATTATGAATTCTATGTGATAATATAGTAAGAGAGCAGGAATTATTAATGTAAATTAAAATAAAAAAATAAAAAAAGTATGATTCCACTTAAAAAAACATTAATGACCTTAATATCTCCTTTACATATCCACCTACAAAGAAAAAATACCATCAGAATGTGCTCCTCTCAAAACCATTCAACTTCGTGTGAAACATTGTTTGCTATGAGTAATAATAATGACGTAAATCTAGATGGCAAAATGTGGCGAACCATCCTGTGTACATATATATGTTTTGTAAAATGAAAATAAAAATACTACCTAATGCAATTTTCGATTGCACCCACGTGATAGTCAACGTGTTAATTGAAAGGTGATCATCCACACTAATGTTGCTATCCCTCGACAGGTCTGCACGCCATATTGTACGAACAAATTGCTATTGCTTTATGGTATCTCGAACGATGAACAAGTGCGAAGGTGGAACGCGTGCATACGTTTATAAATCGTCGACGGGGGCGCAGTATCTGTAACGGGTGACAGCCGCGTACGATAATTAAATGCATCCCAGTTTTTTTTGTTGTTCCATTTACATATTTTCGCCGGCGCACACGTAACTTTCGTGCAACGCGGTCGCGCGTGTGCGCCGGTCCGCTTCGTTCCGCGCCGCTCGTTGCGGGGCTTCAATTCATTCAAAATTATCTGCTTCCTTCCTGACCCTTTCTCTGCTGTCGCGAGACAGAGCAACTTGTGTGCGCCACATTTTGAGAGAATTATGCGCGTTCGTGTCCGCGCGGGTTAATGCAGTCCGTGCGACGGGGCGGCAAAGCGAAATATGAAGCATATTTTTCGCTCCGCCACTTTCAACGGAAAATTATAGCGCTTGGTAATTAGAGTTTGTTCAAATTCCTTTCACCCGTGTCTCTGGTACGAGCCCGCGTGAACGCTGTGCCTTCCTGACCCCGCCGACCCCGTTTACCGAACCCCCCCGAAAACAGCCGTTCTCGCTTCAAAACGCGGCCGTAATAACAGCAAACGTTGAAGATTTACGCTTTGCGCCGCTCGCGCATTCTGTTTGCGACACAAAAGGCAAACGCGGGCTCGTCTCTCCCGTTTCACGATTTTTCTGATGTTCGCTGAATTAGAGGGTGCCGTTTCGAACGACGGACGGTCGCGGATCCGAAACAACAACCAAATATTTTTACCGTCGCACGGGAAAAATAAATTCTGTTCCGAAATTCGAACGTGTTCGTGGTTGTACTTGTTTACCTCCGAAACTTTGCCTCGTACGTTAGCGTTATTTACCACATCGTATTGCCGTTCTGCATGTAAGAACGACGCTGAGTTTATGCGAGTGTTAAAAAATCGTCGAGTAATTACAGCGAGTGTACAAAGTATTTGGACACTATTACATTTCGGAAAAACTGCCACGAGATGGACACACGTTTGATGTTAGGCATTTTAAACGAATATTCTTATATTCTATAACACATAATGTTCAAAAACAAATTTCATTACATTTTTTTCTTTTATAATTTCTTATTTTTACTCACATTTTTTGATTTTAATATTTAGTCCGGCCCGTGAAAATATTATTTTGTATTGATTTACTTAGAATCATTCATAAACGGATTTCAGTAAATTCTTTTCTTTTTTAGTTTTTTATTTTTACTTAACATTTTTTGATTTTGATATTTGGTCGGGCCCGTGAAAATATTTTTTTTTTTTTATTTACTTAAAATCATTCATAATCAAGTTTCATCAAATTCTTTTCTTTTTTAATTTTTTATTTTTACTTAACATTTTTTGATTTTGATATTTCGTCCAGCATGTGAAAATATTTTTTTTCATCGCTTTACTTACAATTATTCATAACAAAATTTCATTAAATCTCTTTCTTTTTTACTTTTTCATTTTTACTTCATATTTTTTGATTTTGATATTTCGTTCAGCCCGCGAAAATATTTTTTTTCCCCAGTCCGGTACAGGGGTAAGAAGAATTAGGCATGGCTATCCTAACCGCTCCCCTCGAGAGTCATCGACAAAAACGTCGGTGTACGCTAAATTTTCTCCCTCCCCGAGTTTTCTTGCATACAGATTAATGACTCCGAAAGAAATTAATCCCGCCGGATTATTAAATTTCCGCCGTTGCAAAAAGCTTCGGCCATGCCGTTGTCGCCGAACGCAACGAACGAAATCCCGTCGTTATA
Organism: Coelioxys conoideus; assembly: GCA_947623535.1. Lineage (NCBI taxonomy): Eukaryota > Metazoa > Arthropoda > Insecta > Hymenoptera > Megachilidae > Coelioxys > Coelioxys conoideus. Next base: position 5,198,664 of record OX392455.1, on the reverse strand, counting down.
CAACACCGCTCTCCCTTTGAAGATTTAATCTGGCAATTAAGCGTAGCTTTAATCGGCCGATAACAAACAAACAGCGGAAGAGAAGGGAAGAAGAATCCTCTTACGTGGCTCTCGTCAGGAATTTTCGTGATAAGCATCGTTCGCGGGTCGGCGGTGGTAATCTGAAAAAGGGAGGCGGACCGCGAGCTGGCTCTCTTAACGAGATAATGCAAAAACGCGAGCGGCTCGATGAAATTACCAGGCCGCTCGCCTAACCGTTCCGGAGCCACGACCGCAACAGGTGAGCACCCCGATATTGATATTACAATTCGTAAACTCTGTTAGAGGGCAAGATTTATGTTGCGGCGCACGTTCTGTTCCGCGTACACCACTCTAACCTCGGCTCGGCTCGGCTCGGCTCGGTTCGTTTCCTCCTCAGAGAGAGAGCCGGTTTCGAGCGTGCCGGATCAATACTCTAAATCCCGGTTACACAGCTCGGTTGTTGGTGTTGTTCGACGCTGCCCCACTGACAACGTGTCTTTTGAAACTGTCTCCGGCAACGACTCCGCAAGTTAACTAGACACAACCACTTGTTGGCACTGGTTCGGATACGTTCGCGACTAATTCACCCCGTCGGCAGTTCGACCGTGCTAATCGATTGCCGGAGACCGGATCAAGTTCAATATGTACTCACAAATTCCGCTCGATTTCAATGGGAAAGTTTCGCTTCGTGACATTCGCTCGCTATGAATAATCTTTGACGATGTAGCGCGTGACTAGACGACGCTCGACGATGCACGCGTACGTTTGTAACGTGTCGATATTCGATTTGCTGCGACACTGTGTTTCGATGTACGTGCCGATATAGGATGCCTAGAAGTCAGTACACGTTGAAGTTACAATTCGTTGAGGTTATCGTGCGACGAAATTACTGTCAGTAATTTGCGAAGAGTTACCGTGTGTCGCAGTACTAACACACTGATATTACAACACATTGATATCACAACGCATTCATGTTACAACGCAATGATATCACAACTCACTGATATCACAAAGCACTGATATCACAACGCACTGGTATTTCAACGAACTGATAGTACAGCGCGCTGAGGTTATAACGCAGTGACGTCATAGCACGTGGAACTTGCAGCGCGTTGGATTTGCAACGCGTCAACTTTGCAATGCGTTGAAATTGCAGCGTGTCGAAATTGCTACGTGTTGAAGTTACAACGCGACGAAATTGCAGCGCTTTGAATTTGTGACGAGTTGATCTCACAGCGCGTCGAAATTGCAGCACTTCGAATTATCAACGCATCGAATTTGCAACATGTTGAAGTCACAACGCGACGAAATTACAACGCGCCGAAATTACAACGCCACCAATTTGTAATGCGTCGATGTTACAACTCATCGAAATCGCAACGCTTTGAATTTGCAACGCGCCAAAATTGGACTGTGTCGAAGTCACAACGCACCGAAATTACGACAAATTGAAATTACACCGCGTTGGATTAGCGACTCTTTTAAATTACAGAGCATCGAAATTGCAACTAATCGAAGTTACAACGTATTCGAATCATAACGCGCCGAAAGCGCAACACATTATATCGCAGCGCGTCGAAATTGCAACCCATCAGGAAATCGAGATTACAATATCTATATTGCAGCGTGTTGGAACTGCAATGCATCTATATTGCAGCGCGTTGGAATCCGTATTTATTACATTGCATCGATGTTATCCCACGAAATTACATCGCATATGTTACACACACGACTGCACGATCTCGCTCGAGTGTATTAATGCGTTGTGTGCTGTGGTTCTCCATATGAACGAGGGAAATGAAATCTAGGTCAACAAGTGTAGCTCCATTCACTGTTGGTGATGTCGGAGACGCCTCGGTTGCGAAGAGGTACAAGAAAGAAAGACCGATCAACACGAGGTCAATCGAGGGTCAATCGTAAGCTGCATCGTGGTCACCGTGGTGTAATTCAACGATCGCTGAGTCGCATGTTTTATGGTTACTCTGGCCCCTGTCCTGTTGTAAGACGAATTGTCCTCAACGACATGAGAGACCGGTTGTATTTTTTCTGTCTCAACCTATTTGTTGTCGATGGTTACTTGGAAACTCTGTCGTGTACACTTTGAACAATTATCGACGAACTGTACACCTTTGATAAAAGGAACAACGATTTTTATAAGTCCGAACTGGTCGGGAGTTATACTTTGTATTTTTAGGGGTATGTTCTAATATCGGAGAGAGGCACATTCGTTTTAACAGTATGAAGATATCAGATTAATATTTAATATTTAATTTGCTAATACAAACGGTGACAACGATACGTCTAATATGCAAATAATAACAAAGATACGTGTAATATCTGTTTTTCAATTATTTAAACTTTTCAAATCCTAAAGTATCGAAATTCTTTAATCTTCGATTTTCAAATTTCCCAACCAAAAAGCTCGCAAATTCTCAAACGCGCAGACATTCTAATTTCAAAATTCCCAGGTTCTTTCCCGAATTCTCAACCCTTCCCTCGCATCGCAATTTTCCTCGGAGAAGTTCATCGTTTCGAAAGCCACCCTACTCGAGGAAGCTTACCACGAATTTCCGACGTTCACTATTAATACAGTTCCAACGAGCCCCGATTATTCGAACATACTTTTTCCACGATCGTCCTGTTGAAAGTAACTAGAGCACGTAGCGTTTGTGACCGCGACACTCTTTTCGCGCTGGTATTTTGAATGGCCGGCGACCGCGTCCGGGGGTAGTTTAAATTTTAAATTCTCGTTTAATTTATAATGTTGTTTTCTTTTCACGGCTATAATATCCCGCTGTACAAAAGCGTGGCGTTCGGGTCTCCTTCTCTTTGCCCGTTCTACGTCTCTGTCGCGGCATTGTATGCATATCGTTGTTTATTCATTTCCATATTTCCGCGGCGAAAGAGACTCGCGCAGGCGCGTCCCCGTAAAACGTGTTTACCTTTTTAAATGTAATGCACATTTCATTTTATTTGCCGTCTCATGTAAATTCCTTGCTTGTACACGCGGTAACACGATTTTTCCATCGTACCGGGCGACAACAACGACGCGATACCGACGGAAAAATATACCCGGCAACGCGACACTTTTTCACCACTCCCCCCCGCAACCGCGGTCTTGCAATATTCCGCTGCACCCTGAGTGCCACGTTATTTACCGCGATGCTTCGATCGTATCGCGAGCAATCCGGATGGCTAAATGCGATGCGAGAGTGGATGATGCTCGTTTCTTTCTTGACGCGTTGCCCTTACTTTCTGCGATAGCACGCTTTTCTCTTCCACGTGGGCCACGAAATGTGCCCGGGGTTTTACCCACCACGGTGATTGCTTATTTCGACGTACCAGACGGATGAAACGCTTTCGCGATGAACCCACAACGGGTAAATATTTTTCCCTTTCATTTCTTATCCCTCAGACCCTCGTCCTGCGATATCGTGACGCACGCAGAACGCGATAAACCGGAACCGTGTTTTCACCGTGTGACGGGGATTATTCTTGATAGGATAAAAAAATAAAGAAATATTATAAGTATCCGTATTCAATGAAATATTGTATGTATCAATATCGGAAGAATTGTTATATCAATATAGAAACACATATAATAAATAACGATATTAAAAGACATTTTATAAATATCTATGTTGAAAAACATTTTATAAATATCTATATTGAAAAACATTTTATAAATATCTATATTGAAGGACATGTTACAAATATCTATATTGAAAGACATATTGTAAGTAATCTATATTGAATTAAATATTACAAAGGTACATATTGAAAAAAATATTATTAATGTTAACATAACAGAAAGGAATTTAAACTGTACTCCAATTCGGTCCGATCGTATTTCCAATTCCAAAGAAGAAAAATGCTATTTAATTCGCAAAAGGTAAACACACGAAATAACAAATAGGTAACATCACAGCGAAAAAAAGGCATAATCGAGTTAGCAGGAGAATCAATTTGAACAGCTATTAAAACGAATGAAAGAACTCGGAGATAAAAGTGCGAGCCATATTAACGAGCGGTCATAGGGGTATTAAATCGACACGTCGAGTAGGTATTTCACCAAACAATTGTCCGGATAGTTGAGAAGAGGAATCACGCGACGCATTATTTGCCCGGATGAATTCGTGTACACGAACCGGTTGCAAGGCACCGCGGGCATCAACGATCCCCGTACACGCGCCATGCTGAAAATCAATCTTCCTGCCGGCGGAATTTTCATTCCGGGTTTTTTGAAAAGTATTTCCATCCCCGGCTGGAATTAGCTTACGCGGTGTGCACGGTCACGTTACAACGTTAATTCGCAGTCCGCGTACAGAGGCTCCGGTTCCGATCTCCCTTTGACTCGATTTACCGCAAACTTTTATTAAAATTATCGATTGCCAATACGGTCTCGCGGGCCGACAAAAAACAAAACAGTGGGACGAGACAAAAAATGAATGCGGCACTCGTGTCTGCGTATCGTTGCGAGCAACGCAACAACAACGACGGGTGTTTACCCCGCGTTCGCTCCTTTCTCTCCCCTCTCTTTCGACGAAGATCGTGGTAACAAAGGTACGGGGACCGATAATAAAAATTCCGGGAAGGCAGCCACGGTATTCCAGACAAGGCTTTTTGCACCGGCCACCCTCTTGCGGGAAAGGGTAGAAGGTCAGAGAGGTTTGTTTCTCTCCTCCCTTTCTTCCTTCTTTCTCCCGCTGCGAGGCGGTAAAACGTTCCGTGCTGAAATATCATCTCGGAAAACCTCGCTTTTACACGCTCGTTCGGAACTTGCCGAACGAAAGATACATTGTCGGTCAATACAGGTATCCATTTCAATTTGTCGATGCAACGTATCATCGCGCGAAAGTTCAACCGAGGATTTTGCATAAAAGCGTTTCCCTCTCTTTTCCGAGTCTTTGCGAAACACCATCATGCTCGTACGAAGGAACCTTCGAATTAACGTTTCATTTCATCTTCGAAATTTCGAACATTATATCACAGGTATTATTATATGGTGTATATATCAAGTCCTTCGTTTGAAATCATCGTCTACCCACATGTAGTATATGAAATGTATGTACATCTATATTTAGGTTATTTACATTGATGTTTAATCTACCTCGGAACGAAATATACATTGGATCTAACCAAATATGAGGAGACATTATTTTCTAATATACACAGGCTCTTCGTTTGAAATCATCGTCAACCCACATGTCGTATATGAAATGTATGTACATCTATATTTAGGTTATTTACATTGATGTTTAGCCTACCTCGGAACGAAATATACATTGGATCTAACCAAATATGAGGAGACATTATTTTCTAATATACATAGGTTCTTCGTTTGAAATCATCGTCTATCCATATGTAGTATATTTAATCTATCTACATCTATATTTAGTCTATTTGCATTGATATTTAGTCTACCTCGGAACGAAATATACATTGGATCTGACCAAATATGAGGAGACATTATTTTCTAATATACACAGGTTCTTCGTTTGAAATCATCGTCTATCCATATGTAGTATATTTAATCTACCTACATCTATATTTAGTCTATTTGCATTGATATTTAGTCTACCTGGGAACGAAGTGTACAGTGACTGTAAACAAAATGTATGGAGGTCTAATTGTTAGAAGGATCCAGACAGTGAGTTCTCGTACAATTCTTCATTGTCCAGAAGTGTCGAATACATTTTATTAAATGTATAATAAGGTAAAGATAAGGTAACAAATAAGATGATAAAAAAGGGAGTGGACAATGAAAAGAAAAAGTTACGGAGGTGAACACGATGTCAGCCAAGAATGATAGAACGTTATCGAACCGCTATTAATTACGATTAAATGTTCCGATCGGTGCCACGAAACCGGCAACGCTGACGATATATCAAGAGTTACTTTTGACTTCGGTCTCGCGATAATAAACGCGGCGAGGCTCGTCCAATATTGGCAATTCTCGTGGCCGCAGGTATGTTCCGGGGGTGCACACGTACATACACGTATCACCGTCAGCCAACCAGCCAGTTAGCCGTGACCAATATGGATCCGTAGAAAGAGAGGAGATTTTTCCTGTGTACGTACACGGTTATATCGGCCGATATTACCAAGGGGCGAAAAACTCGAAAAGACCCTTCTATAGTTGCCGAGCCAAGCCCTCCGGCCGTGTTTGATCAGTTAGTCACTGTTCGGGGACCTCTCCGAGGATATTGTTACCGATGGCCTCGGTTAATATTCTCGGATTACCATCGTTGCCGTGTGCCACGGTTTTTCGAAAATACGACAGGACGGAAGCGTGGCTCCGCATAGACGGCAGGAAGTTAATGAGAACGGGACTCGTGCACTCGTTTCGTAATTGATGCGCTCACCGATGTTCGTTCTCGGGGATTAGATCGTTTCGGGGAAGGGAACTAAGGCTGACTAATAACTTCCCTACCTGTCGAACGACTCGTTTTTCAATCGGAAATCAATTTCATTTCTCGACCTGGTCTCTCTCGGTGTCCGTAAGTTTAACGACGTTACGAAATCACTGTCCCTTTCTTACGCTTATGGATATCCCTTTACGCTGAACGCAAATGAACAGGTGTCTACGGCCTACTTAACCCTTTGCGCTCGAACGGTGACACACATTCGCTATTTGGTCAATTTGGATAATACATTTTAACAAATTTGTAATAGAACAATGTTAGTTTTAATAGAACAATTTGAGTAAATTGTTTAAATAAATTTGTTTAACTAAATCAATAGCTTCTTGATTAATTTACAAGATAGATCAAGAAAAAACATAATGCAGTGTGCGTAATAAATATATTTGTAATTTATTGTAACTAGTAGATGAAAATATATTCAACCAAGCTGCTTATTCGAATTATGCGAGCCAGAAATGTGACTTCGAGCCACCCTCGACATACGACCGATAAGAGATAGGTACAATATATTTACAAAATAAATAATGTATAAAAAATTCGTTAAACTCTCCAGTTAGAAAGTTTTTGAGATACTTCTTGCCTATAACAAGAATACTTTCGGGTGCAAAGGGTTAAATGTGGCTCACTTAACTTCTTACCTTATGATTTGTTTGTCAGATGTGTCAATCAGAAATAACTGGTCGCAGTTACGATATTCTAACGGAGAAGGTTTAAATTTTATGTCACTTTTGTATTCAACTAATCCTGACAAATTATAATTGAACTCGAACTCCAACTTGATGTACATTATTCGAGTAAGATTTAACACGATTGAAGTGCGTCATGTGTCAACCTCGTGAAAACATGGCAAGGGGTTAATAATATCAAATTTACATCGATACGTTCGCGTTATTAATGTTTGCGAGCATCGATATTACACCGTCAGTAAAGTATATATAATTACTAGAATATATTGAAGTTGATCAGGTGCTATGCCAAGTGTTGTCATTCAACCAAACGGTGCGCCTGAACGGCACCACGTTGATTCATTTCTATTATTAACGCACGTAACATCGATGATGTACTGTCATTTGTAAAATACATACGGTAACGAGAATGCATCGACGTTGGTCAGGCGTTACGCTATGAAGGGTTGTCATTCACCCAAACGGCGCAACACTGAACATCACCGGATCGATACGTTATTATAATACTAATGTACGCGAGCAATCGACGTTACAGTTATTTGCGAAATACATATAATAATGAAAACGTATCTAAAGCGATCGACTGTGCCTAAAGTACATACGAAGGTAATGTTTTTGAAGGTAATTAATGTTTTTTTTAAAAAGGAATCATATATTTTTTATGGCATCAACTGATGCTCCTTCATATTCTTTACAAAAAAAGTATTAATCTATCTGTATAAAAAAAATCATTAGTTTAGGTGATATTTTGTTACACTTATTACTTTATAAGTCCACCTACAAAAAAAAATGTACGTCCAGAATGTGCCCCCCCCCCCCCCCCACCCGCTCCCTCAAAACCATTTAATTTTATCTGAAACATTGTTTGCTATGTGTAATAATAATGACGTAAGTCTAGATGGCAAAATGTGGCGACCCACCCTGTATTTATAAATATGTGTATGTGTCCGTGTGTGTAAGTATGTGTATATACAAGTTTACCATATGTGAACCGCGAGTGCATGACGAGTGTAGCTCGTCATTAGATGGGGTTAAACGTAGCTGCGGTTCGTGCACGCAGGGCGATGGAAGAATGATAAATTTGAACGCAGAAGGGGTGCAGCCTCGAAGCACGATGGTTTATGAGTTTAGAAGAGCTTAATCTCTCGGCAAACCAATATTTTTCTTCCTCTTTTCCTCCGTATCTTTGTTGCGTTATTATCGTACTTCCTTCTCTACTCGTCGGTCTCCATTTTTCTCATTTCGAGGCTGGTACAGCCCCTTGCCCGATCGGTAAAAACCGAACGGCTTCTTCGAAATCCGCAGCAATCCGGAGCAAGAGTCGTATCGAGATTATGATTCTAAGAGGCGAACGATTTTCGCGAGTGCATCGGGCCACACGTTCGTTTCCCTTTCTCCGCCCCTGTTCTCTCCCTCCCCCACACCCTGACGACCCACTTCCGTGGGGTTCTACTAATTGAACGCGTAATTGATGAGGCTGCAGTCTGTACTTACACAACGCTCCAATTGTGCTCAGCCAAGCGCCGGCACTGTGTGCCAATATTAGCGATGCACTCGACGTCCCTATAACGGACCCCTCCACGCACAAATAATGCCCCAAGTACCATAAATACTCGACGGCATCCGCAATATGCCCCGGCCGACGGTTCGCCGTGAACTCGACGCTTTCAAAGGCGGGGAGAGTCCTTCGAGTATCCAAGACACGAATACCGAAGAATCCCGCCCCACGTTGCATATGCCGTGCTAATGATTTTTCGAGGGGCCAAAGGTGTTTCGCGAGCTCGCAATCCACCACCGTCCCTCGATACCGTACGCGTCTTCTTTTTTTCTTTTCTTTTCTTCCTTACCCTAAACGAGCTCGCGTGCTCGAAGCCGGTTTTTTCTGTATTACGGCCGGAAGGGTGTAATTCTTCGACGCTGTTGTATTTAATTCCGAACCCCCTCTAGCCTCGGATTTTTATTTAACTCCGGCTCGAGATTCGCGAAGGGTGAGTCGATCGGAGTCGGTCAATTTGTTGCGGCATAAGTGACTCTTCACGTTAGGGTAACTTTGATCGAGTTGTACATTGATCCGTGATTACTCTGTAAATTGTTGTAAAGCCTTTTTAATCTCGTTCGTATTTTTTGACTCCGTAAATTGTTGATTTCATTTATTGTTGATATTTTTCTGTTCATATCGAAGATGAGGTGATTAGTTACTGCCTTTGGAACAGTCATATCGATCTTATGGTATCTCACCTTTACTTTAACTTTACCCTAATTATTTCATTTAGAGTGTATATAATATCATAACCCTTATATATACATATATTTGTTTTTAAATTACATTGTTATATAACATACAGTATTTTATATAATTATATATTCATGTATAATATATTGTATGTATACTATAAAATATTTACTTCTTCTATTCCAATTGCCCATTCAATAACTTTTTATAATTGTTATGTAATATCTTCAAACATATATAACAAAGGTTATTTACATATATTTTTAAATACATATACAATATATGTAGATAATTACATTACATACAGTAGGTTATATAATATATGTGTATATAAAATTATAATATATACTGTACGTTGTATAACAATGTCTTCAAAAAAATATGTATATACATGTATTATAGTTTATACATATATGTTGTTCATACACATACAATAACTTAGTATAATCTTAAATTTCATCGTTAATAATTTTAAGAAAAATCCCTGTTACGAATTTATCGAGAAAGGTGCATCGATATCGACGAATGCACCTTCGTCAGAGGCTATCCTTTCCGGTCGTATAATTTCTGGAGAAATTATGCGAGGTCACGCTTCGTTCGTCGTCTAACTCGCGACGAATTTTGAACGCCTACATCCACGTAAAAACGATTTGTCGCGGTCGTGCTTTCGGTATACGTGTCTCACGAACACCAGCAGCGCCCATTCAACCCGGAGTTTCCTCTTGACTTCGGGGACGAGGAAATGACAGCGAGATATATCGCGCGAACGAACGGTCGGCTATTTACGCCGTTCAGTGCATTATTTGCTCGCGAAAGAGTCCATGCGGATGGCGTCGCGTGGATTTATACACGGCCGCAAAAAGCAGCACGCTCCCGCGAAATTAAGACCACCCGGCCGCTAATTTTATGGAGCCGGCGTACCAGCTCGATTAATTGGCACGCAAAAAAGTTTGCCCGTTAAGTGGCGGAAAGTACAATAAAGAAGGAACGTTTATTTTTCCCGGGAGCATCATCCGTAATTGTAAGTAACGAGGAAATTATTTGCCGAGCTTAAGGGATCGATTCGTAGCTACCCTTCGCGTTTATCCTCTACGTCGTTACTCGTTTTGCTGATAATACAACATGAAATGTACTTTCGTATTATCACTCGCGACATGTTGAATTTATTACAAGACATCGTGTTCTTAATTTAAACCTAACATTTAAGTTATTGATCCTTCGCATCCGACTCTTCGTTGCAGTTTTTCGATTCTGCAAGAAATAGATGATCGATCTTCGAGTATCCGAATATGCGAACCCAGGTTTGCTGATGATGCAAAATCAAAAGTGGTATCGTGGCTACTTTCCATCGCGAGATGTTGGATTTATAACAAAACATCGTATTCTTCATTTAAACCTGACGCTTAAATTATTGACCCTTCGTATTGCACTTTTCGTTGCATTTCTCCGATTCTGCAAGACACAGATGGTCGATCGTATGCGAGTCCTCGAATCTCTCGTACAGGTATCAGTGTACGTCGAGACGGTACACTCGTAGATCCGTATAATAGTAAGAGGTCTAATCGAAATCCAGCAGAGTCACGTATCTTCGTTAATATACCTTCATGGATCGTGTAAATCGCAGCTGCTCGTTACCCAGGTTCGTGCCACTGCTCTTCGTGATTGTATTTTCAACGAGGGTCATATTTTCTTTTTTGTCGGAGGGAATAGGATCCGACGTTCGACTTGTGTATTCCCGTATCCGTTTCCGTTTGTTGGCCGTGGCCCGACGAAAGTTCACTCCACGGTTTCGCGGAACTTGCCCCGAACCTCTCGACGGAGGCGAATCGAATCCGCCTTCTTATTTATTAAACGATCGCCGGGATAACTCGGTTATTCTCGCCCGTGTGTATCCCCGAAGAGAAAGGGAACCAGCTCCGAGCGAATATACCGCGGGATAAATAAATCAAACGCGGGTAACGGCGACGAGCTGCTGCCGCTTTCACGGCACACACGCGATTACGAGAGAAAAAGATGGGGAAAGAGGAAGAAAAAAAAAAAATATGAGACCCGGTGCGTCGAAAAAATGTTCCGAGGGTGGTGAAACCTTGAATACGTTTAACCCGTGTACCGTGGTACACGGTTGAAACTTGTAGCCGCGTACATGAATACAAAAAGTCCAGCTTTATGAGCTTCCGTGTACAGAGAGGGTGGCTTACGGCGCGAAGGAAGAAGAACGAGAAGGGACGGCGAACACGGGGCTGAGTTTGCCCGGGAGAACTTTTATAATACGCACGGAACCGGGACCATAGATTCGAATTAATTCGGCGGCGAACTTTTTCGACGCCAAATAAAAATAAGTCGCTGTATCAATTTAATAACGCTTTATAGGCCGCCAAGTCTTCTCCCTGGCTCTATCGAGAATATACAGATACACGCCACATTGTTTAAACTTTCACCGGGTTGGGTCCGATCGGGCGAAGTCGGCGAAAATAAGGAATCTGGTGTTTTGGAGGTTCGAGACTTTTCAAATTTCAGAATTAGAGCAATTGGAAATTTGACAGATTTAGAACACGGAAATTTGGAAATTTAAGAATTTTGGTGCTGGGAAAATTGGGAATTGGATATTTGATAATTAGGGAATTTGGATATATGGGAACTAGGAAATTTTGGTATTCGGGAAACTGGAAATTCGTGAATTTGGGTATTTGTGTATTTGGGGGGTTGGAAAATGGGGAATAAAGGAATTGGGGCAACAGAAAATTGGGGAATTTAGTAATTTGGGAATTTGGGAATTTGCGAATTGGAAATTAGGTAATTCGGTAATTTGGGAATTTGAGAATTTGAGAATTTGGAAATTTGGGAATTTGGAAATGTGGGAATGTGGGAATGTGGGGATTTGGGAATTTGGAAATTTGGGAAGGTGGGAATTTGGAATTTGGAATTTGGAAATTGGGGAATTGGGGAATTTAGGAAGTGGAAATTTGGGAACATCAAAACTTGGAAATTTGGATATTTGGTGTGTCGAAAATTTGGGTATTTGGAAATTTGAGGTTTTACAAAATTGTGAATTTGTGAATTTGCAAAAACAATCAAATTTCGAAACTCGACAATTATGGAACAATTAATTTGAAAATTCGAACATACGTGAATTCGTTCATTTGTAAGTATTGAATGTTAGAAATATGTACATATGTCCACCCATCAATCGAACTATCCTAGAACATGTACCGACCCTATATACGTATACTTCGTGTTTACACACATATGTACGAATGTCTGAAACACATGATCGATCCTTCCGGACATTTTCCGAGCAGACAAGCGTTTATCGGGCGGCATCGAAACGAGAAGGTCCGCGTTATATAATATTACTTGGTCCGTCGTTCAAGAATTGGTCAAACATCGGGACTCAAATTACCTCTCTCCGCTCCCTTCATACTTTTCTCCTTCTGGTCCGGGAGAGAAAATTTCAAGCACGAACGAAATTGTCCACGGGTGCTCCGTGCTCTCCGGTCGGGCAAACAAAAAGTTATTAAAACCGGCTTTATTGTCGGTCCTGCACGGTGGATCGTCAGCGTCACGTGTTTTACGCGAAGTCCGCTTTAACGGCAAGCAAAATGGACGGACTCCCGAGGGAAACGGTGTTTTTGCCCGGGAACGTACGCGGAGAAAGTTCATGCACGAACGAATACCGAGCCGTTCCCTCGCGAACAAGAATTATCAGAGACGTACACGATGATGTTCTGCAGCGGCAATTTGGGCTTCTTGGCTGATTGGCCATCTCCTAAGTCGAGGGTAGATCTTTATCCGGTAGATGGTGAAACGTTCGATGGAACGTGAACGGAAATAGACCACCACGGAACTAACTCGATCTTAACCAAACGATCGTTACCGAGATTTATCGCGATAAACGGCCACTCTTAATTGACTACGAACTCCGTTACCGTTCGGATGAATGAACTCGCAACGACGGAAAAATTATTCTCTCCTAGCTTCGGTAAATTATTTGATCAGATTTCGATGTTATTTGCCCGCGTGGCGTTTTTCGAAAGATCTATCATCTAATTATCTAAATTCTCGATTCGATAGCTCAACGACTTACTATTTGCTCCACAAAAGAATTCTCCTTTAACCGAATTGCTCGATCTTTGTACGTCGTTCGATGCTTCGATGAATATTCGATATTTTATGTTCAAATAGAACGTGTCTACCGTTATGATTAAATCATCCCGGACTGTACTTAATTTTGATGTCTACGTGGGTACTGTTATGCCGCAACGAAGGAGGTTCTTTTGCTGAAGAACTACACTTTTTACAATGAAGTAACTTTTAGACATTATAAGCGAGTGAAGTGAAAATTACAGAAAAATAAGCGGGTTTGAAGTGAATGAATACATACGTAATGTTTATATTTGTATACATTTATAAATTCATTTTTTATAGATTTACAATGTATCTTAAATGTAAATGTATAATTTATACGTATAACATACACATGTATATAATATACATATTTACTTGTATATTATATATAATGCAATATATTGTATAGATTATATTATATAACATATGCAATATATAAATGTACAATTTATACAAAACAGAAATTCTAAGAAAAAAGTAACCAATTGCTTATTCATATTTTTTGTTCTTTTTTCTGATTTCTTCTGTACGACTGCATTCGATCATTTCGGAATATTTATAACGTCGCGAATACGTTAACGTTCGTACGTTAAGGTTGAATAAGCGTGTCTATTAAAAAAGTCTAACACAGGTGAACTATCCGGGCGATCCGTAGGAAAGATAAACGCGGACGTCGTTGTGGGAAAACGAGCGCGACGCAAGGTATTAAAAATTCGTAGAACAGATGACGGAACGAGGGGGAGCCGGCACGATACAGATAAGTATCTGTTGGTCTGTTCTAGTTGTCCCGTGAAACGAGCATCGATCAAAAGAGGCCCCCCCTGTAGAACAGAGGCGAACGCAACGGTGGCATTGTCTTCGGCAGCGGGACGTCCGTGGACTTGTGTCGCAGGTAACGCAAACAACGAGAGGACAATTTGCCGTGCACTCGTGTCCGGGTTCGGTCGCCTATGCGTAATTCGTTTACCCTTAATTCCTCGTTGAGCCGGCCGTCGAGCGTATTATTCCGACGCATCTCCGTTGCCCGAGGGACTTTGTTTCGCGTTCGTCCCACACTCCAACCCTCCCCTACTCGCTACCTCCCCCCACTCCATCTCTCTCACGCTGGCGCTAGAACGACGCCGCGAGCTGTAGTACATTTTACGGTTGGCTAGCCTGTAATGCAGTAATTAACGTTTCTTTCATGTACTCTGTGTTGCTTTCGCCGCTTTAAACCGGCTGCTTGGCGCAAGACCCGCCATCACTGTCCACCGGATCGTGCTCGCATGCACACGCGACTCTAAACGCGACGTACACACCTACCTACTCACACATACACACTTACTTACCTACATAAACATACACACCTATCTACATACACACGCGTGTCCGGAGTATTTACGGAGACAGCGAGTACGTTCAACCTTTCTCCCCCCTCGTCCCACTTCTATTTTCACCCTTGTTCCTGTTGGTCCGAGCGGAGGCCCCTTTGCTCTCCGCCTCCTTCCGTCCAGTTGAAAAAATAATTACCCCATAAGCCGGACCGTTTCCGCTCGTGGACCTCGACGGTATTCTACGGGCCGCGTTTACGTCGCTGCCGGCTCGAGGAATCTGCCTGCGAAACAGCCCCTTTCGACGCTGAGAGAGTCGACGGGGTTGTCGGGGAATCTTTGATGAATCTGGACCTCGAGGACGGGGAGACCTCGCGCAGCTTAGGGGCTTTTTTATGTCCCTCTACCAGGCCGTCCATGCAAATTTCATGGACGTTCAAACGGTGTCGCGATTTCGAACGGCGAATTTGTTCGCTTTTTCGTTTTGTCACGATTTTATACGGTCTCTGATCCTGTCTACGGACTGTCTCGTTACTAATGAAGGTCCCGGAGAGGGGTTGCAATGGAGCCGGTTCTAAGCAACTTTTTCCTCTACAAAAATGTGATTTGACCCTTCGGTTTTGAATTATTAATGGAAAACACCGATCAGAACGCGAGAATAGAACGCGCACAAACGCGGTAGCGAAGCTTCGAACGTACCATGGTCGTGAACAAGGAAGTTAGTATCGTGTTATGTCAAAGTTAAATCACATATTGTATAACCAAATGAAGAATAATATTTAGTTACTCGTCTTTAGTGAATAAGGAATAAGACAATTATTTGTATAAACCGAATAAATCGAATGTTTTTAAACACTCGCAGTCGTTGTCCGAAAAGAATGCAGAATAAAATCCTACAGTCTACGATTTTGTTATTTCATCACAAGGAGATGAAAATAAACTTCGCATCGAGGTCATTCGATATTTCACGGTGACCTTTGATTTCTCGCGTTTCTTTTAACCTCCCCGTCAACAATGTCGCGCGCAGGCTAATTAATAAGCCCTCGAGGCTGAACAGTATCAGATTCATTAAGGAACGTCAGAAAAGATGGAAAAAAGGAATTTAATCGATAAGGATTTCAATTAATCTTCGAGGGTATGTCGGAGAGCGAACGGTCGCTCGTAACGTGGCTAATCGATACTCATAGAATAATAACAACGTGTTTGCCTGTTTCGTATCCGGATTTACGTTGAATCGTGACTCGGTTATCGCGCCGCAAATCGCTCTCCTATCGTAACCGTGGATCGTTCTGGCAGCCACTCAGCTTCCATCCGCTTGAAATACCGGATTTTAATTCGCGCCCTCGCGATTGCCATTTTTGCCGGTCCTTTAATATTCCTCTGTCACGCGCAGCAGCTAACCGTAGAATCAACGACGTTTACTAATTCGCTGCAACCTGACGCGGCACTCTTCCAAGCATCTTATTGGAATTCTGACAGCCGTTTACGTCGTCGATGGAACAGTAATATCAATTGCCCGATCACGTGCGTCGGTTGTAACCGAGTTACTACGTCGAGATTGGGTACGGTACGTACTTACCTGATCCATCGCCGTCATTCATGTTTTCGAACTGGATTTCGAGAATTTCGAAAGTCGGGATTTTGCGGATTTGGGAATTTGGTAGCTTGGCTACTTAGGGACTTGAGAAATTGGAAATTTGGGAATTTACGAAGTTTCTATTTGGGAATTTAGGAACATAAAAAATTTGAAATTTATGGACATAGGAATTTGGAAATTGGGAAATTGGGAAATTGGGGAATTGGGGCATTGAGGAATTTCGGAATTTGGCAATTGGGGAATTGGGAATTTGGCAATTAATGAATTAGGTAATTAGGTAATTCGGAAATTGGGAATTAGGAAATTTGAGAACTTAGGACTTTGGAAATTGGGGATCTTGGTAATTGGGGAATTTGGCAATTTAGGAATTTCGGAATTTGGGAATTGGGGAATCGCGGAATTTGGCAATTGGGGAATTGGCGAATTGGGAAATTGGGGAATTGGGGAATTGGGGAATTGGGAATTAATGAATTAGGTAATTTGGACATCGGGGAATTTGGAATTTAGGAATTTGGGAATTGGGGTATTGGAAAATTTAAATGCTTGAATCTGTACATTCAATTTGCCACCAGTAAAAATGCTTTCGAGTGCAGATCGAAAGCGAGTGATAGATCGTCGTGACGACGGACTGACCACGATTCGATCGGCGAGAGGTTAGTCACGAAACGTAGTAGGAAAATGTTCACGATCCCTTCGTAGGAACGCAACACGCGACCGTTTTCTTGGAGGGCTGTGCGCGAATCGCATCGATCCTCGGCGGCAATAAACTTTTATTTCCAGCGCATGTAGGTCGAGCAAGGTCGAACGACGAGAAGAAGAAGAAAGTACGGGAAAAAAAGGTAACACGAACGGCAGAGACTCGGTCGGGTAAATAAATTTAAGGTTCGCGCGTTCTCCGTCGTCAGCCGATTTTTTGATCGCGTTACGATCGATTCTTTTACCGTCGCGATTTTTACGATTGGACCTATCTGTTATGCGGCTCGATTCGATCGTCGATAGAACAAGCTTTTTATATCGTGGAAAACGCGCGACTTCGGTGAATGCAAAATGTTCGCCGATTCTATCCGGCCTCGATTTCGCCCGATTCCGATATAACAATAAAAATATACCGATAAAAGAACCGACGATGGAGCGCGATCATCCGCGGCGAATGGAAAAATCTGGAAGCCACCGACTGGTAATGTACTGGCGATACGACGAACGTAAGTGTTTCATTTTTCACGCATGCGAATCGGTTCCTTTCGTATACGGCGACAGACTTCTCGGGAATCTTCCAGATGTCGATATTATGATAATCTTCGATGGACGTGTGCCGACTCGGGACTCTTCGGCAACGTTTTACTGTTCCCGAATTCAGGATTCTCAACGATTTCCGTGTTCTCGCGTTCCCGGATTCTCGAAGTTTCGGAATTAGGATGTTTGGGTACTTGAGAATGTAGGGATTCGGGCATTTAGACATTTCCGAATTTGAGAAATTGGGTATTAAGAACAGTGGAGAATTGGAGAATTTGAGAATTGGAAAATTTAGGAATTGTGGAATTGGGTAATTAGGGAGTTGGAGAATTGGGAAATTGGGAATTTGGGAATTTGGGAATGTTGGGATTAGGGCATTTAGAAATTTCAGAATTTGACAATTTGGGTATTTGTGTATTTATAAAATTGGAGAACTGGAAATTTGGTAATTTGGTAATTTGGTAATTTAGTAATTTAGTAATTTAGTAATTTAGTAATTTAGTAATTTAGTAATTTAGTAATTTGGGAATTTCGGAATTGTGGAATTTGGGAATTTGGGAATTGGAGAATTGAGCAATTGCGGAATTGGAGAATTGGACACAGTCTCAAGTTTCGATTTCAAGAAAATTGAATCTACCAAATTTCGAGACTTCAGAAAGGAAACTTCAATAAATCGGAAACTTGCGATTTCGAAGTTGAGGAATCCGAGCAAGAACACTCGAAGATTCAAAACAATTCGAGAGTTTGCTATATCGATACAATCAACCCCAGAAGTTTCTAACGCCCGAACGTTCGTACAATTAGCAACCTCTTCTCGTTCCACCGTTAAATCCAGGGTGTGACACTCGCATATTCTCTTAACATCGCGTGTTTCAGCTGAGAAATACCTGCTCGAACGCGTTACGTCGCGTCGTGAATACGCGATACGCAATTCGTAAGATGCGGAACGCGAATGCGCAGAAACGGCGTAAAACCGAGTGGACAAGATGTCATAATCGTAAGCGAAACTCCGACTAAACTCCGCACGAAACTCGTTCACCCTCGAAACGTCGTTCAACCCTGCACGCCGGGGGTGGCACGAAAGCGATAACTAGCTCGATACGGGAATAAACGTTTCGCAAAATACGCGAAAGATATCGGCGACCCGCCTATTCGAGGATGATCGCGTTTCCGCGAGACGCTGGATTTCCAGCGTAATGGCGGCGTTTCCGGCGTTGCTTTTAGCACGACCATTCGCGAATGGCGGATTGTAAGTCCTCGCGTTTATGGCAATTCCGGCACGGAATGGTCGATCGAACGCGTTCTTATTGAGAACAAGTTTGTTCGGCTTCTAACACCGATCAGAATGGTAGTTTCAGCTACGAGTTATCGTTCACTTTGCGGTTACTTTTCCGTGCATCCGCATGGAATATTAGGATCGCCATTGTTCGAGGATCTCGCTTCTACGGCGGTGTTAGTTTGTATTTCCGTTTTGGAATAGAATCGTTCCGCGTATAGCCGTATGCGGTTGTGCAGTTGCTATTATGCGTGCATGTAAATTGAATCTGGACCCGTTTGAGGGAATATCGCGGTGCCTAGGAACTGGCGTCCACACGGTTTAATACGATGCGCTTTTCGAGAAAAGCGGAACGCCGGGATTATCGGCGTTACAAAATTTAGCCGGTTAACTGCGGGATTTAGCTCGAGAAATAAACTTACTAGTCAAGTTATAAACGGTAAATCTACCAAAGGAGTCAAAATGTGGGTATATGGGAAATTGAGAGTTTGGGAATACAGAAAGTGGGGAACTGGGGAATTGAGGATTGGAAATCAGGGAATTTGGCAATTTTCGAATTGGGGAATTGGAAATTAGGAGATTTGATAATTTGGGAATTTGGGAATTTGAAAATTTTGGAATTTGGAATTTGGGAATTTGGGAATTTGGGAATTTGAAAATTTTGGAATTTGGGTATTTTGGAATTTGGAATTTGGAATTTGGAATTTGGAATTTGGAATTTGGGAATTTGCGAATTGGGAATTCGGAGAATTTAGAATTTGGAAATTGAGAATTCGGGGAATTTGGAATTTGGGATGTAGGGAATTGGGGAAGTAGGGGATTTGGGATGTAGAGGATTGGGGAAGTAGGGGATTTGGGATGTAGGGGATTGGGGAAATAGGGGATTTTGGAATTTGGGATATGGAGAATTGAGCAATTTGGAATTTGGAGAAATTGGGAAATTGGGAATTAGAAATTTTATAATGTAGGAATTGGGGAATTGTGAAATCGAGATATGAATTTGACAATTTAACAAGGTTGAAATTGAACTTTGAGAATTTAGGAATTTAAAGTATCCAAGGTTAACTATTTCCATTTTTATTCGATAAATAATTAATAATTATTAATGTTAATATCATCATAATAAAGTTTCGTACTAAAGTGTATACACGTCGAAAATTTAAAAATTCGATAATACTTAACTTTCAAGTAGAAAATTATGCAGACTAGAACATCTGTAATAATGAAAAGTGTTACAATGTAACCTAGTAGCACTCGGTGGCGTAACCAAGTAGCGGCACTCTCATGTGGTTACACAAGGCTCGCTCATGTAAAACGCTTAGTCGGTATCGAACATTGTTAATTTCACGCTCCATAAACCTAGAATGTATATTAACATTTATTCCGACGGAAAGTTTCGGTTCCCAGAAACGCGACTTTGAACGAACAAACCCCTCTCCGCGTGGACCATTAAATTCATCCCTTTCGCCGTTTCCACGAATCGATAACTGCGTCACGTGACAAACATTTTACAACGTCTGTAAATAAAAGCAACGAGAACTATCACGTTTCGACCTCTTTTCTTTTTTTTATTTTTTACTGCCGCATATTATTGGCCCCCTTTTCGCGTTTCTCTCGATAGCGGCAGGTATCGATGCATCATTCGAATGCGCCGGGATCTTTCGAGTTCTAGCAAACAGTTAAAGCAATACTTCAATCGGCTCACATTCGAGCGGAACAACGTTTTTGCGTTTGCATCGTCTCTCGCATATCGCGATCCCGCTACATCCCCGGGGAAATTTAAAAAATCCCAATATGCGGAACCGGCAACACGGCGAAAACTATATATATTTTTCCGACGTTGTATACATTTTACATGCCCCCCGGAAAGATATATCGCGAATCATTATGCTTCTCGATACGTCCGTGCGCGAGATAGAAAGAGGGAATTCGTCGATTTTCTGGATGAAAACAAAATTGCTGCACCGCATCGAACGTTCCACGACCTCGACTTGGTTGTTGTATAAACAAACTTTTACCTTGCTTCTTTTCGTTCAATGTATAAATTGTAATGATCTTGTTATGCATAACATTGTAATCATCCTGTTATATGTAACACTATAATGATTTTGTTATATGTAAGCTGGTAGAGTGATTTTATTATATGTAACATTAGAATGATTATTATTATGTATAAGATTGTATTGATCTTTTTATATATAAGATTTTAATGATCTTGTTATATGAAAGATTGTAATAATATTTTTATGTAGAAGATTGTAATGTACTTGTTATATGCAACATTGTAATGACCTTTTTATATATATAAAATTACAATGATTTTGTTATATGTAAGATTGTAAAGATCTTTTTATATATAAGATTGTAATGTCCTTGTTATATGTGACATTATAATAATCTTTTTATATCCATAAGATTGTAATGATCTTGGTATACATACATAAGATTGCAATGTACTTGTTATATGTAACATTATGACGATCTTGTTATGTATATCATTATAATGATCTCGTATCTGCATAATATCGTAACGATTTCGTTACTTTGTTCAGTTCGTTCGTTATTAATCTACCTGGCAATTTGAAACCTAGTGAAAGAACTCGCAATAAAATCAATTGCACGTTGAAACGAAGCTGCGTTCGTCCAAAGTGCATAAGCGACAGATGAAAAAATCAGAGTAGCCGGTTTCGAGGGAGAAAAGTGGAACGGCCGCATTTAGCACATGTTCCAGCGTCAAGAGAGAAAAGATTTCGGGCAGAAGCCGGCAGGATGTTAGAAACGATCGCGATCGTAACGCTGTATCCATATGTTCTGCACTCGTTTATTTCGGTGAAAGTCGTCTCGTAAAGACATCAAAGCTGCATCCTCGACGCCGGAATAAAGAGCACGGAAGTCCATAAAAGCGTGACGCGAGCCAACATCGTCGAGGTGTGTCCGTAATCGCGCATACACGACGTCGGCGACGACGACGGCACTGTTCCTCGACGATGTTTTGCAATTTTTCGCTCGCAAAACACTCGCGAACGCGATCAGACGTGAAGCACGCGGGGTAACGGGTCGTGTAACGATCGTTAACGCGCTCGACGCTTTGAAGTGGCAGCTTTTCCCTGCCCGCCGTGTTGAGCACGCAAAGGAATTCGTTTTTTAACCGTTGCCTGCCGTTTTCATCGCGCAGACGACGAATAATTGTTACGTAACCCTGCCAGACGCGAATTCCGTCCGTTGGCATAACGGGCCGCTCTATCGCAAGTTAACACCTTGAGTACCACCCTGAAACAGTTTCAATTTCTTTCAGAACGTAATTTTATTTTCGATCAATTTTATAGACAATTTTCATAATATTCTACCATGGTTTATTCGATATGCTTTAATATATTTACAAAAATTTTGTGTACTTTGTCATGGTAAACGGTTCATCTAAAATTAGCGATAGATTTATGTATGAATGTTAAACAGCGAATACTGGTGAATCAAAGTGACAATGAGTTCAAATAGAGAATACTCACGAATTAAATAGAATTTTAACAGACAATACTCCCGACTTAATACTGAAGTTTACCAAATGGGTCAAGTGACCCTTTTACAAATATCCTACATCAAACGACGAAATTTGTTAAGTCGGTTGTCTTGACATCTGTGATGATTGTCAGCATGGCAAAGAATCAGTAAGTGTATTTGGGAATTTCGGGAATTTGGATTTTGGGAATTTGGGAATTGGAGAATTTGAAAATTTGGGAACTTTGGGACTTCGGAATATGAGAATTGAGGAATTTGGAAATTTCGGAATTTCGGAATTGGAAAATTTGAAAATTTGGGAAATTGGGGACTTGGGAATTTGGGAATTTGGGAATTTCGGAATTCGGGAATTTGAAAATTTGGGAAATTGGAGACTTGGGAATTTCGGAATTGGGGAATTTGAAAATTTAGGAAATTGGGAATTTTGGAATTTGAGAATTGGGAAATCGAGAAATTGTGAAACCGAGAATTTTTTAATTTGTCAATTTGAAGAATTAGGAAATGTAACTTTGAGAATGTAGGAATTGACGGTCTACACGAAATCTCCTCCAGTGTGATCGCAAATTTTGTTTGTCAAACTCCAGATCTGCCCATACCCGCGCGCAACAATAAAGAACGACTCCGTTTCTCGCAGCATCGAAAGATAGAATCTCCGTTGTTCGCGTTTCAAGGTTCAAGTATTACGTTACGTTACCTGACACAGGTATCGCTCTTTCGTAGAATCCTAATTAAGATTATTATACGTCCGTGAGCGTTCACGGTCGAATTTATCTCGGTCGTTGCTCGTGTTATCAGAGCTTTTCAGGCATTAAATTCCGTATCACGAATCTTTGCCGTTGAATAAGTTAACGCGAGTACATACGGTTAACAGCCACGCAGAAGTTTACGACAGGCGGTATAGTAGTAAATTTTTCAGTGAATTTCTCGACTCATATTTCGTGGCAGCACGTACATACGTTCCTGTGAATGTTACGCAACGTTCGGTGGGGTCGTGAGCGTGTATCGTAGGGGATAGACGACGCGTATGCATAGACGCCATTTGTGTAAACCATTTCGTGCGGTCGCTCGTAAAGCGGCGTAATGCTAACATCCGGTCCACGAGTGGCGCCCTCGTAAAGCATCGAAGACGCGATGATGTTGCCGCGATCAGAAACCAACGCCAAAAATCACGGCTCTCTCTTCTGTTGTATTCCAGAATCGACAACGCTTTATTTTATCGAAGAAACTCGTACAGCTTGTATTGGGTCATCAAGGTCGGCGGGAAACGAATTTTCCCAAAACTCGCAGTATTTGAAGATGTACCTAAAGTTAATTAAGCGAAGCACTAGAGCGCACTTCGCAAGATTTTCCGAAAAAATTGCATTTGAAAATTGTTTCACTCCAGATAAGGAGTTTGAGCTAATTATGAAACGAGCCGAGTAGCAGAATGCATTGACATTATTTTTTTTTCTTTCAATTTATAACTACATTAGTTTTAAGAATAGCATGTATGGAATCTACGCTAATTTTTAATTTTTAAATAGAAAATTTATGGTTTCTATTTGACCACCTTAATATAAAATTAGAAAATTGTTACATGATCATTTTGACCGCATTGGGAGGTTTAGTGATAACCACGTGCGCTCAAATGTATTTTCACTGGTAGCACATGACAACCGTAACACCTTTCGGTTGAAAAGTTTGATGAATTCTTTCAAAGTTGTTATTATTGTATTAGCAATTGCCACTATTAGCCGTTTCATTATGTTTATACATCATATGTGCAACGCTGAGAATTTGATTAAAAAAATACCTATTCCATGTTGCTGTATTAAAAAAAGTGGTGAGTGTGAGTCACTATCGGAGCGCAAAGAGTTAATTTGGACAAGGTTATGCGCCTGGTCATCCAAGAATTTACTTATTCGCGCTTTAACACTTTGACTAATATGTCGCCCATATATGGGTGACACTCAAATTTGTACAAAGATATAGCAGCTATATTATTAACAATTTGTTCACTTTGATGACTGAAAATACCCGCGTTAGTTACTTGGGACTGTGGAGAATAAATATAACAAAGTATTGTGAGAATATGAGATTTGTTATTATATAATATGAGATTTGTGAAAAAAGTAAATACCACCTAATGAAATTTTCAATTGCATCCGTATAGTAGTCAACGTGTTAAACCGGGCTCGTTTTCGAGCTTCGTCGGATTAGTCGAACGACGGGTTCGCAGTATTCCGAAAAATGACAAAAGCGCGCGAACAAGTCGCATGAATAATGGAGAACACGTAGAACGCGGCCGTCGAATCGATGTCGCGGATAAACATGTATAAAATTGACCGTAATAAACGTAGAAACGTTTTATCAGGTTCCATGGGCGGGGGCGAATTGAATTGTAAACCGAAACGAATCCGTGGCCGTTCACTCTGTTTGGCGATTCCTGAAACGCAGCCTCGATTCGCGAGCGGATATTGCGCCGAAATAAACTGAAACAAATAAACGTTCACCGTTTATGTAAACAACCATGGGAACTGTGTTGATCAGCTACGAATTAACTGGCCAATCATAAATTCGTACGCGCGCTGCATCGTATCGATGAAGTAGCGACGAGTTCTTAAAAACTTTACAGCGTAAACGCGTTCGTGTTAAAAATGCTTAAACGGATGAAATTTTTGATAAAAAAATCTGTAAACCGTAGTATTTATTTTATTGTATTAATCGCACGTTAAACAGAGCTTAAAAGGAGACAACGTTTGAGATAAACAGAGTATCCTCGTGAGTTAAACAGCAAATACTGATGAATTATACTGAGTTCAAATAGAATATACTCATGAATTAAATAGTTTTAACAGAGAATACTCGTGAGTTAATACTAAATCTACAGATTTATAATGCACACGTAATTTGAAATTAAAAACGAGGTTAAAAAGAAAAGAATCCAACGATAAAACATTATTTATTTTACACCCTAATTCTTCATCCCGATAAAAATCATCAAAAATTTCAAGAAGAATACTTGAATCAGTTTTGTGAGATAAAATAACGCGTAAAACGGTCATTCGATTGCTTTGATAGCGTTCATGTCAAACAGAGTTCAAACACAGAATACTCGACTGAAACAAAATTTAAACAGAGAACACCTGCGAATTAACACTAAAATTACCAGAAAAGTCAAAATGACTAGTTTCGGGTTTGACGTTTCATATTACAAAATTTTATTGCCGCCCTTTTATCCAAATATTTCTGATGTTTCATTGAGCTAATGAATGGTTCTATACGTTAGGTGATACTGCAATATTTATTTATTAATGTTTCTACTTTATTTTCCATTTTAAAGTATGCATTTAGTACCGGTAGTGTTAAACAAAGAGTATCTGAAATTCACAATTGTCGGACATTCGCAAGCAGCCTTTCGGTTCGGTCCGTGCAGGATGATACCGGGCGGTTAACTGATACCCGGTCGGTAAGAAGAGCCCGGGCAATTAACGAGCGAACGGTGTCGCGAGAACAGTTTCGTGTCTCGGTTACGCGTGTCACGGTGGTCAGAATTAGTGGACGACATTAGCAGTCCGACACGTATGCCGAGCATGTGGCCTACTAATAAACATAATCGCACCTGTACTTGAGTGTACATTTGCCGCAGTCGAAATGGACAATTCAATTGCCGCATAAACGTGTAAGCGAGCTGTACAACGATCGGCTGACCATAAACGCGACGACACCGGGCAATCACCGCGCGTTTAAACGCCGTTAAATCGCCCGGCCCTGTAAAGCACGCGAGACAATTACCCGGTGAATTCGTTCGCGGTTGTTCTGCCCTTTTTCCTCGTGAAATTACGACTATGTCGCGTTACCGACATCTACGATTTCGAGTTTTACTTTGCCTTCACACCGGCACGTTACAACCTTCTTTATTGGCAAAAATACAGGCTGGTTCATGAATGCGTGTCGGTAAGTTAGCAGTACATATATTAGGTTGTCCCATAAGTTTCTTCCCTTTTTGATATAAAATAAAAACGCACTTTGTGGAATATTTTGCGAGTAATCAAGGAGTAAGTAATATTTACTGAAGGATGAAAGGGGGCGATACAGTAGAACACTTCGTATTTAATGCAACAAATCTTAAACAATAAATATTTACTTATAAATTTTATCCTTTGCGCTTGAGTGGCGAATCTTGCTCGTCATTTGATTTAATGCAACGATTTTAAATGAATAATGTTTTTATACATATAGTGATGTTTGAATATAACGAAATAGGCAAGATTGGTGATTAACGATAAAAAATAATAATTCAACAAAATTTATCAAACTTCTTAACTAGAAAGTTTTACAGTCTCTAGTGGCCAATAATAGAAATTCTTTAGAGTGTAAAGGATTAAATACGTTCGATCGTGGGAACATATGTTCGGTACAGTCGTGGCAAGAGATTTCAAACGTATTTCGTGAAAATACATACTTTTTACAACGATGTTCAGGGTGAGTTTTCCGAAAATGTTAGTACAATGTAGACCTACAATGTGAAATAGAAAAATGATTGTACTTCCATGCAATATAAAAAACAATATCGCTCGGAAACTCTTGTCTTTGACTATACCGAACATATGTGAACACGAATGTATCATATATATGCACACGAATATATTTATATACATATGTACACAAATATATTTATATATGTACACGAATATATTTATATATGGATATGAATATATTTGAATTGTAAATCCACATTATAAATCATTAAGCTAATTTCTCGAGTTGTGGATAATTAAAAAAACATACAGACACCAAACTCAGGAAATTGACAATCGATTACTTCAAATCGTAGCACTGTCGCGAAGTATACGATCAAATCGTACCAATGCAAAGAACATAAACCTGTAAATCCGATAATATATTCGTCTTTCACGGTTCAATCACCCGATTCCTTGACCGTAAGGAGTAATCTTGCCGCAATAAAAGAGCCATTATTCCGTGACCGCAGGCAGAGAAAGAACGTGGGTGACCGGTATCATCGATCAAACGTCGATCAATTTTAATCGCTCTAAACTGGCATCGAATTTGATCACGGCGTAGCTCGATTTCACGGACGGCCGATCGCGTGCAGCTTATTCACCCTGCGCGTATTTAATCCGGTGTGACTGCAGCAAAATATCGTATCCGATATAAAATTTGATTTGTTTCGCGTGCCACCGGCTACCGGGACCTATTAACATTTCATCGATAATCCAATCGAACGTGCACCGTAACTTTTCGTGCCCGCGCCTTCGTCGGCCACCCGGACCCAAGAAAATTTATCCCCTTTTCTCGGTATTTCCTTTCGCGATGGCCGCGACCCGTTCGCCCACGTTTCACCGAGACCGTTGCGCCACGCGATTGTCTCCTCAAGTTTTTAAATTTAAAAGTTCCGGAAAAGATTTCAATTTTTTAACTCGACAAATTGACCCGGCTTAAATCGATCGTCCCGACGCAACAACGTTCGCGATCACACGTTTTCTGGTGCTATCGAATGAATTAAACCCTTGCATTACGATTTACTCATAGGGAACTTGGAAATTTGAAAATTTTGAAAATTGGGGAATTAAGAATTAATAGAAAATTTTGTAATTTGGGCATTTGAGAATTTAGGAAATTGGGAATTTGGGGATTTGAGAATTTGGGACTTGGGAATTGGGAAATTGTGGAACTGTGGAATTGGGGAATTGTGGAATTGGGAACTTGGGGAATTGGAAACTGGGGGAATTGGGAACTTGGGAACTTGGGGAATGGGGGAATTGGGGACTTGGGGAATTGGGGAATTGGGAATTAGGAAATTTAATAATTTTGGAATTGGGGAATTTGGGAATTGGGGAAAATATCCTCACAAGAATACCTTCATATTTGAGCCAAATTCACTTATTTCTGGCAAAGTAGGCAAATAGTGAACATTCTGCAATCTAATGGCTATTGCAACGGGACGTAAGATCCCGATAGGGATAAACAGAGAGCAATTGATGACTTATACGAAATCCTTTGACCACGGTATATGAAACTTCCTCCGAACAGGTGCATCGTTAGCAAGCATACGATGTAGCAAGAAGTTCCGAGAGAAACGGGTTTCATCCTCGTAAGGTGCGTCATGCGAACGAGTCCCGTGCAGCAACAAAATTTACTTGGTTACTCTTAGAACGAGTTTGCGGCGAATTCTCATTAAAAACTGACTGTTAACAACGTCCTTTCCACGGAATTATTCCGACAAAGTTAAATTAAGAAATACATTCAGCGCGATCCAAAGTACGCGTTCAGTTAGCGCGATCCTCGTTCATCCGCGAATATGAAATAAAGACTCGTAACTTTGTTTTCAACTTGGAACCCCGATACACACCGTCTCGCTACCCGAACGAATAAAACACGACGGACCAGCCGGAGTTTCGTAACTCGTAAATATCCGCGGTACCGAAAGAAAAAAAGATTACTTTACCCCGTGACGACGAAAGGTTTCCCAGTTAGCTGTCTGTCCGCGATTTCGAAGCTATTTTTTAAACAAACCACCAGGAGCCCTGCAAAGTCGGCTTTCAACCGGGCACATGGAGGGCTTTGGCCCAAAACAAAAGCGCGAACCGGTCGAAGTTCATGTTTTAAATACTGCCCGTCCAAAGTTCATGGTCCTGGTCCGCCGGTTCCCCTGTAACAAACTTTTGTCCTGGTAAAACCGGCTCGCGTTTCAGTCAACCCTCTTTCGAATTTTCAGCCCTTAAGCCGCGTACGTACGCGTTTACGTTCGGAAATGGTCGCTGCATGGTTATAAAATATTCCTGGAACACGCACTTTGTTTTTCACAACGGTAGCAAAAGTTTCTTTGACGAAACATCTCCCCGACATTCGATACTCAAAGTGGTAACGCGAATCCGTTGTCGGTATGGAAAAATATTTTATACGGCTGAACGAAAGAAGTTCATCTATGGATCAAAATTCATAAAAGACAATTTCCAAAAACAATTTATAAAAGACAACTTCTAAAAACAATTCATAAAAGACAATTTCTGAAACAATTTCTGAAAAACAACTTCTAACAACAATTTATAAGATACAATTTCTAAAAGTATAGTTCATAAAAGACAATTTCCAAAAACAATTTATAAAAGACAATTTCCAAAACAGTTCATAAATTACAATTTCTAGAAACACTATTTCCAAAAACAATTAATAAAAGACAATTTCCAAACACAATTAATAAAAGACAATTTCCAAAAACAATTAATAAAAGACAATTTCCAAACACAATTAATAAAAGACAATTTCCAAAAACAATTAATAAAAGACAATTTGCAAAAACAATTAATAAAAGACAATTTTCAAAAACAATTCCTAAATTACAATTTCTAGAAACAATTCATAAAGGTCACTTAACATAATATAATTATGTTATTGATGTTTGGTGTGTACATAGGTGGAGCACCCTGTATGTGGACTGCAGGAGTCAGGAAGAAACCGCGTGAGAGTAAATTGGAATTAAAAAAGCGTGTACCATACGTCGTCGCGAGTTCGTCGAGTTAGGTGTTCCCTTGTATTATGTACGTTTACAAGAGCCACCCAAAGCCATCGGTAACAATATTCCCCAGCTCGGCTACTCGTGTAACCTGTCGCGATTTACATAGCTTTAAGCTTGTCGCGGCGGAGGCGCGTGTTGCACGCGAATCGCGCGACCCTCGTAAATCTCTGGCCTCGCAGCGAGTACCAGCCACGAGGAGTCGTCGAAAAGACGTAACGATTATAAACGCGCTGGCACGCGTGACACGCGCCCACGCCAACGATGGTGGGGCTAATGAGCACCCAAGAGATGCATCGGTCACGAGAGCTACGCGCGGCACAGCACCCGGGGCTATTAATGAAAGCGGTTAATTGCTCGACCGGTTCAACGATAGCCCGACGTGGACAGCTTGGACGATAAAAGTGACCTTGGCGGACGTCGTTCTCCCTTTTCATCCTGAATGCCGGGCGATGGAATTTCGAGTGCACGTACTTACGAGAGCGGTAGCTGTCTATAGGGATAATGGTGGGGGAGAGTGTTTCGATGATGGAATTTTGGAAATTCTGACGTTTGGAATGCCTAGGGATCGAGAACTGCCTAGAACGAAAATTTGGAAGTTTGAGTTGTCGGGAACTTGGGAATTTCAGAAATTGGAGATAAGTGGGGATTTGGAGAGGAATTTAGGAATTTGGGTATTTGGAGATTTAGAGATTTGGGAATTTGGGGAAGTGACAAATATAGGAATTTCAGGATTTCGAGAATTGGGAATTTGGAGATCTAAAAACATAAGAAATTCCAGATTTAGGTACTTGGGAATTTGGGGAGTTGAAAATATAGGAATTTCGAAATTTAGGGATTTGGCAATTTAAGAACTTGAGACTTCAGAGATTTGAGAATCTGGTCATTTGTGGAGATTTAGAGACTTGGGAATATGAAAATTTTCAAACTCTCGAATTTGTAAATTCTAGAACTTCAGAATATGTGAATTCAAGTATCAGCGACCTTAAAAATTCGTCTAACTGGTAATTTATATATTCAGCAATTTGTATTTAAGAATTATCAATTGCAATGTTTATTAACTTTAAAATTTAAAAGTTCGAGTATTAAAAAATTCCCAAGTTTCAAAAGTAAAAAATGTTGAAACTTAAGAACCAGATTTAAAAATGAACAAATTCGCTAACCCCCAATTTGAAGACTCCAACATCATCCGATTGAAAAACGACGAAATCTCGTAGCAGTAAAGATCGAAAAACCGGAAGCAACTAGTAGAAGTTTCCGTCCCCCCGAGGTTCTGGTTATCCGAAGAAAGCCTACACTGCACTCGGCATCACGGCGCTGAATCCACGGAACACGGGTGTTGGCGCGTGCGGACACTTTTTGTCCGCGGTCGTAATTTATCGCCCGGCCGGAAGTATATTAACTGGCGGGACTCCAACTTCTCTGGCACAAGGAAGGATTTGTTGGATTTGATACACGCTATCCGCGGTTTAGTCGGCGAGGATCGAGTCGAATAGTTTGCCAGGGTGAAACGGGATGGTCTTTGAGGTCGTTCGGCGGGGTTCAAGTAACGGGGATGCGTTCCTTTTTTCCGCTTTTTCCCACCCTGAAAGCTTGTCGACGACGGATATTTAGCTTGTCGGATGGTACCTGGAAGGCATGGAAATCGATTCGTATCGCGGAAATTCCGCGCAAGTTTCTCGTCCAGGTACTTCGTTTTCGTAATGGCGAGAGTCTCGTTCACTACCGTCGTACATAAGTAGCTAAGAAGTCACTTTCGACGCAAAGGTGAATCATAAATATGTCACGGAATTAAGATCTCTTTATACGGGACTCTACTTTCGAGATTAGCTTTTAAAACCGTTGTTGGTAAGCGAGTCTAAATATGAGCGTTAAGTTCCTTACCGACTGTAAGATCTTTGCTTATTACATTTCTTCATAAGCTTTTAGGTCACAAAGTGAATCGTGAATATATTAGTGCTACCAAAAGGTTCTGTCCAATAATTTTTTTAATTATTATTTTTTATTTATCTTTATTTTAATAATAAGAGACGTTCTAGGTGGTCAACTTTGGTTGATGCTAATATTTTGAAGACCATAATATGATCCTCTTAGGATAACATTAGGTTCTTTTTTGATAACATTAAATAACTCGACTGTATGAATCATTTTGGACCATATACGGAAGCTAGGATCTATAGATTGTTGAATGTACTGAAAACTGCATCATTTTCTTCCTCTTCATAAACGGACAGAACTTTCCGGTAGACATATTACGGAATTAGAGTCCTTTGCTCGAGTATTTGCAAGTTTGCGATGTAGTATTCTGCCTATTTTCAAATCAGAAATAAAAGAAACAGCTACACGACGGAATCCCTCGCATCCCCAGAGCCTGATACCGCCATTTGCTCGAGAAATCGCGCTTACTCGTTTCGCGATTTCTCTCCGTATATTCCCAGGGGTGAAATATTTGCCGCGTTATCTCCGTTCATTTCCATCTTCGAGAGCATTCGGCCCTCGCTAAGGCGTGGCCATCCTGCACACGAGTCATTCGAGCGTGTCATTGATGTGAAACTTAACAAATTTACTAAAATCAACCAATGACTGGTATACCCGACGATCACAAAACAAATGTTTCTGCTATAAATTATACGAAGAAAGCAAGGAAAATGAGAAAGTGTTACACTGCTATTCGGTGAACAATTAATAATTTATTAATGTTGATTAACACATTGTCGTAAATATATGTGGAGGTAAAACAATCTGAAAGAACTTCAATAAACTTTATTTATGCATAATGAATTAATATGGAACATTGAACGAATCTAGCTTAAATAACAAGAAAAGCAGTTTCTTTATAATAAAGTAGACCCCATTAAACAGAATGAACAAAGTATTTAAAATATTCTATTATGCACTGAGTTTCATAAATTGTAACAGAAAACGCAAGTGTAAACGAGAATTAACCTCTTCACGCCCTTGGCCACATATGTAGACAGTTATATCCTATATAAAGATATATTATTTTCCTAATCCGTTAAAAAAGCAAATTTGTAATCTTTTCTAAATTTGCTAACCAGAAAGTAAATCCTAATTGCCATAAGAGAAGTAAAAGCAATTTTAAAAGAAATAAAAGTAATTTTCTTTCTCGTAAACGAAAAAATTTGTCCCCAAAGAGGTTAACTCGTGATCGGTCAACAACGTTCGGGCATGAAAACCCGAATTAACTCGCCAACAATATGTTAACCGATTAAGTATAATAATCCTTCCATGAAATTCCTGGTCTCGATTTTTCATTGGATCCACGACGCTTCCCGTACGTGTACCCCATCTAGATATATCGCCGTTTCCGTATTCCGAATGCACACGTTGGCCGACTGCGTCTCGAATCGCCGGAGCAGTTGTCGCCTTAACGCAATTCCCCGTATCCGTTTAACTCGTTCGAAATTAGGGTAATAAAGTTCGCGGTTCGACTTTACGCGTGCAGCACGTCTCGACGATCAAAGCGTACGGAGAAGGATCGAACGACGAACGATTTAATGCCCAGCGAAGTTTTCTTGTCTTTGGCCGGGACGAGCCAGACAACCGATCAATTTTCAGCCTCGTTGATCGACTTTGTCGGCTGCTGGAAGTTTTTTAATTAATTACCACGGGGGAGAACGACGGCGGAGCGTCTCGAGGTGAAGGAGGAACTTAACGAACGCCCGATAATATCTGCCGAGGGAAGTCAAACAAAATTAACTTTTCAACGGGCTTCGTGGTACACGTGGGCTACACGCGTTCTCCTAGACGAGGCTTATGCAGCTCCGTGGCTCGTATAGTTTGTGCCTGTGAAAACATCAAAGCTACGCGGGGGTGGTAGGAACTTTGTTTCACGACGAAAATGTAAACCCCGCCGCCGCGGTTAATAATCGGTTTACATCAGTTTGTATTCTGAAATGTCTCCGACGGCATGGAAAATTACTTGCCCCGCAAGACAAGCTTTCCCGGTTTTATTAATATTCGGTCCGTATACGTTTTTGCAGTTGCACGGATTTTGCGCAAGAATTATTCGAACGTAATTATTTTTTTTAGAGATGTGGCAACGTTTTCTTGGCCGATTTTATGATTTCGTAAGCTCGACAAGGGTCTTGTAAGTAAATCTAGGAAAGTATCTTACAAAAAAATCGGATGTGGTGAAAGTTTAGGAAGTAAGTTATTATCGAGAGAGGTTATGTATCACATTTATCATGTTATTATAGATTTGTATATATTTATTAATTTATTTTTCATAAATTTACAATGTATTTGTACAAAGTACAACTTGTACAAAATTTATACAAAATAGATACATGCATGTAACTTATAGATATGTATATATTTATAAATTTATTTTTTACAGATTTACAATTGTATTTATACAAAGTTTATACAGAGTAAATATATGTATGTAACCTATAGATGTGTCCATAATTATAAATTTGTTTTTAATAGATTTACAATCTCCTTATACAAAATAAGTGGCATTCGATTTTTTTGAAATATTTATAACGGCGGTATTCGTTCGTCAAGGGTTAAGATGTTTCTTCAACCACGCGACAGTCGATCGAGAAATGATGCTTCGATAATTTTTGTGGA
Organism: Coelioxys conoideus; assembly: GCA_947623535.1. Classification (NCBI taxonomy): domain Eukaryota; kingdom Metazoa; phylum Arthropoda; class Insecta; order Hymenoptera; family Megachilidae; genus Coelioxys; species Coelioxys conoideus. The sequence continues at coordinate 5,164,130 of OX392455.1, read as the reverse complement.
TGCATCGATGGACAATTTTGGTCGTAAGAGCTCCTGGATCGTATCGGACAGACAAACGAATAACCTTAAACGGTGCCGGAAATCAGCCTCACCCGTTATTAAATTTCCGAATGCAGACTAGCGCAATATCCCCTGCGATATCTGCGAGAGCGAAGGGTGCGGCGGTGGGAAAGGGTGAGCCGAGCTAAAACGGCCAGGTGGGTAATATCGCCAACTTGTTCATACAGTTACGAACACGCGGCGCTGTTAATCACATCGAATTACAACACATGCAGCCAGTGCATTTTGAGATACGGGAATCCAGTTAGCTGGCCGCTGGTGTTAATGCGCGTTCCCATGGAAGAAGGAAAATGGGATAAATGGACGGCCACCGAATCGAATAATACATAAACGATCGCCAGTCCCAGAAGATATTGCCGTTACCCTGTTTACGCCAGCGAACGTAACAGGAAATCGGCTTCGAATTCCGACGATACACGTAACCGATGCGAATCCACGTATTTGCAATACGGTTACCATAGATTGATGGAAAGATACAGGCTCGTGTTTGATGGCCACGCAACGAACGAGTGTCCATCATTGTCACGGGTCGACCGTGTGACGAGACAATCTGCCGACTATTTTCCGCGATGTCCACTTTGATGCTCGAAAGAACAACAGAGGACGTTTACACGCTGGTGAGAATTTGAGGATTCGAAAGTTTCCAGGCTCGTTAATTTAGGAATATCGAGATCGAATTTGTGATTGGAGCAACTTGCGTATTCGAGTCGACATTTTGAAAAGTCCAAGATGCAAGAATGTACAGACCCGTAAATTCGTTCGTTGGGGAAGATTCATGAATTTATAAGGCAATTTAAAAATTTTGCAATTTGAATGTTTGGTAACTCAAAAATTAACAAGTTGGGATATTCAAAAAATTCACCAGTTTCGAATTAAAAATCTTGAGATGCAAGAACCTGATTTAAAAATGACAAAATTTGTTATTTACTAATTTAGGAGGTTTAACTGGTAGAGGTTTGTGGTTATGGAAACACGTGGATACGGTTCGACATTTTGAAAATCCCGAGATATAAGAACGTGGAGACTTACGAATTCGTAGATTCACGAGTTTGTAGAATCGGAAACTTGTAAATTCGAAATCCGATAAATCAGAAATTTCCGTTTGTTATCTCCGTCGACGGCGAAATAGCACGTGGTATTTTTGCAACGGGGTTGTCGCAAGATTAGCAATATACCGTCTGTAAAAACACGCGTCGGTTCCCACGACAATATGTGCTCGATGGCGACACAATTAAACGCGGACAAACGTAGGTCGACACAAAAGAGGGAAAGGGTACGATTCAGACACAGTTTCCAACAATCGTCAACGGGTCGCATCGATTCGATCTCCGGCTAGGTTTACGGCGAATCCATTATATAAATACGCGGCGAAAAAACAGTCGTTCGCTATAGAAATCCTTTTGCCGGACCCCTTTTCTCGATGCGGCGGGCAAAGGAACGCGGCGAAGCGAGGCGAGGCGAGGTAAGGCGAGTCCAGCCTGTCTACCGCAAACACACTGCTTCCCCCTTGCCCGAGCATAACTCTATTAAACTTTGAAATATCTTCAAGGTATCGCGCACAATGGTAGCGGCGAAGGAACGTTGTGTCGCCTGTGTCAGCGAAACGGCACCCCCGATCCACACACGACCCACCCCCTTTCTCTTTGCCCTTTCAAAACAAACTGTCACATACTTTTCGTACGGGCAGAAGCTTTAAAAACACCGATGAACTATGTTGCCGCGAGGACAGAATTGCGCCGTCGAAGAAAGGGAGACGTTCTCTGAACGCACGAGGGGTTGAAGATAAAGGATTGAGAGGTGGTTGCTAAAGAATGGGAGCGATAACGCTGCTTGCCTGCTCCCGGGTATTTCAGACTCCAGCTTCTTTTTATTCATTATTTTATGGAACATATTGGTTAAATGCAATTAATTCCTGTCGGTTCTTTGTTGATTATTTTCAATTTTGGATAAAGTAGTTTTGAATAGTCAGAAAAAGAGGATAATAGAAACGGGATAAACATATATTTTTTTTGTTTCACATATTTTATTCGATGAGGGATGATGTAGCAAGATTTTGACGAAGCATGACAAATTATGAAAGATAAGGAATTAATTATAAAATTTGTCTTTCATCTTGATTCAACCGGGATGAACTTATAAAATGATCAACTCATGAAATGATAACGCGATGATGTGACAATATGGTAATATGACAACATGACAAGGTAATATGATAAAATGTCAATATGATAATATGACAATATGAAAATGTGACGATATAGCAATATGATAATATGACAATACGATAATGTTACGATATAGAAATATGATAATAGGACAATATAATAATGTGACTGTATAGCAATATGATAATATGACAAGATAAAAATATCATAGTATCACGATGTAACAATATCACAATATGTAATGATACGATGACATGACAATATGACAAGGTCACAAGATGACAAAATGACAAATCGATGAAATAGTAAAATAATGAGATGGTAAACAATCAAAGATATTAAATGATAATATAATCAAGTAAAGAGCGTGTACGGTATTGAAAGGATAAAACGTCGGAACAATAAGTAATAAAACAGCGAGATTGTGCAGTATCAAAAAAGTAGAATAGAGTAATGGTAAAATGGTAGAATAGTAGAGCAACGTAGTAGAGAAGTAAAATGATAAAATAACAGAGTGGAAGGCCACACGTGTACATGGGAGCGATGCACGACGACCCTTCTTGTCAGATCCGTCGTTGCAAGGGTTGCACGATTTTATCTCCGGTATTCTTCTGGCATGAGAGGGTCCAGATCCGCGGGTCCCTCCGTTGCATGCATGCATTCGATGTATAGTTAAAATGGAAGCTTGTACGTGCACGTAAACGCAGACGAAGAGCGATATCGTCCCACGGCCTTTTAAGGCAGCCAAGGATATCTTGAGACGAACCCACCCTCCTCCTCTGTTGGCGATTTAAGCCCTAATCCCTGCGTTTCCTTGCATTCTCCTTCCGTCTCTATTTCATTCTCTCTCTCTCTCTTTCTTTGCTTACCTGACGGAGCTTTTCATCCGATCGTTTTCGTCGGCCTACCTTTTCAATTGTCCAGGCGACATCCGTCTTCCTGCGTACAAATATCGGCCGAGCGGATCAACGATTAGATCTCATCTGATTAGTTTCGGGAGCGCGTTAAGGGCTTAAGGGACGTACACACGCCCCGTTTCCATGAATCGTGGACGGTAGACGTTCGTGGCGCGATCCAGAGGCAGATCGCTGCCGGGGCCAGGTAAGGGAGAGCTTATTGTCAACGATCGGGACATCGGGAACGATCGTACGGCAACGAGTTTAAAGGATCAAGGGGTTAGAGAGAACGTTTCAATGGGGCCATGGGGGATTCCTTCGAGATGGAGTCTCATAGATATTAATGCGATTTTCTGTAATCTTCTTCGATCCTACGGACTATGTTCTCTTCGTTTTTTCCATTTATTCCGCTCCCCGATAGGGGAACGAAGAATCGGCTCCTTTGGACGAAGATGAAATTAACCCTTTGCGCTTCTTCATTTCTTTTCAGATTATTAAGATTCTGTTCAGATTCTATACATTTTTAATTAATTTACAAAATAGATCGAAAAAGAATTTGATATTTTGTTTAGGATATAAAAATGGTAGTCATTGTGTTTAGAGAACTAAATTGATTATTAACCTTTTGCGCTCCTTAATTTCTTTTACCTATCAGCATTTTAATTAAATTACAAAATAGATAAAAAATGGGTTTTCAATCAAATGTATTGCAACAGTACAGGGTGTGTAACAAATATATCTTTAATTCATCATAACCCGAAAACAAATTAGAATATATTATATTCAAGCAACCTGTTTATCTCAATTATTTATACAATTCCAGCGAAATGCGACGTCGAGATCGATATAGGAGTGACAAGTGTTAAATCGATTGCAATATCTAACAGAACATTAGGCGACTGTTTCGATCGCGTCAAAGAATTTTTCCGTTTCGAAGATGCTCGAAACCGATCTCGTTGCCTGTCGGCCAATTTCGAGGTCGCGCGAAGCGTATCTTAACCTAAAATCATCGTAAGTAGACGCTACAATGCGAGTAAGGAAAGTTTCGCCGTAGATCGTGAGACAAATCAGCGAAGAGGAGGCACGCTCCGTGAACGTAGCCGGTCTTCGGCCAAGGTGTTTGAATAATGCATGAACAGCGCTTCATTTTTCTATACCGTCGACCATACGATACACGGCTCACAGTCCCGAAGGACCCAAAACAAGCTGCAATCTCCGGCAGTCGATGCTTTGTAATCCCCCTGATTTATGGCGTCAGATTTCGACTAGCGAAGCAGCGAGAGCAGAAGAGGACGAAAAAAAGCGTACGTGCACGCAGCGCGAAGAAACAGCGGGATCGTGGCGGTGAAAAAAAATATAAAAAAATAGGATGCAGCGTCGGAGGAAGAAATAAAGAACCGGGGGTGGAAAGAATAAGACGGAAAAGTAACTATCTGCTCGATACTCGTCCGCGATAAGCCACGAATCCTTTCCGAGGCGAAGGTCCTGCTGCGAGATTATCGGCACTGACTCCATAGGGAATCCTCGATGACCTTGCGATTAGTATCGAAAGTTCTGAATGGAAAGGATTTCCAGCCACCTACCGGTGCCCGAGTGTCCAGGAACGTTGCCGTGGAGAGCGACGAGAATGCAACGAACCGATTTCCAACGAACGTTTCCACCAACGGGACAGGTAAATCCTCTTTCGGAGCAACATCGAAACGAATTATCCTGCCATTCACGTAATAATACGGCTACAGATAAATGCTTTTAAGTTAAGCGCATTTGAAATCGCCCGACTCCTAGTCGCTCCGAAATATGCCGACGATTTTGTTGCGTGTAAGCAACCTGATGCCGAGTTTGTTTCCACGATAGGAGTACGGAGAATCGGAAATCGCAGATATCTGGGAAATGTTGGGCTAGGAACGCTGTGGTCTTGGTAGGAACATTCGCGGGTAAAGTTTAAAGAAAGGCTACGCGTAAATTCTAAAGAAATCGAACGGAAGCTAGAAAATGTCTTCTTACGTTGTACAGATTTTCCGACTTTCAGAATTTAACAATTTTGCGAATTCTCAAATTCCGATATTTCGGAGTACCGGCATTTTCAAATCCTCGAATCCTACAATCGATGAATTACTAAATTGTTTAATGTTCGGATCTGCAAATTTGTAATTATCCATATGTATAAATTCACAAATAAGCAAATTCCTTGATCCTGAAATTTCTAAATCTCCAATATCGACCTACGAGTTTCTAAATTTTTGAACCTCAGGATTTCAAAAATCTTAAATTTTGGAATTTCCAAATACCTAAATTTTTACCCACCAAAATTTCCAAATCCTCGAATCTTCATATCGGTGAATTATTAAATTTTCAAATCTTCGTGTCCTCAAATTTACAAGCATTCGAATACCCGTATTCAGAAATTTCCAAATACTCAAATTCCTAGATCCTGAAATTTTTTAATTTCCAATATCCGTATCCCGCAATTCTGCATTTCTATGTCCCAGAATTTCAAAAGTGTTAAATTTTCGAATATTCGAACTTTCACATTTCTATCCCCAGAATTTCTAAATCCTTGAATATTCAAATCCTCAAATTTCCAAATATTGGAACACCCGTATTCACAATTTTCCAGATACACAAATCATACATCAAAAAATTTCTGAGCCACAAAATTTCAAAAACCTCAAATTCCCAAATAGTTTCACACTTTCAAAATGTAAAAAAAATTGCTTTAAACTGGAAACTGCATAACAAAATATATCGAACGCATAACTTTGAATGGGCCAAGATATACTTCACTGTCAAAAGTTTTGTCTCAGAATAAATAACAAACGGGACAATTCGCGATTGCACAAAGGAAAGCGAAGCGCTAGTTACCGCACAGTCAATAGAAACCGTAGAATTCTGAAATTAATATGTCTCGTAACTCAATTGAAATGTAACCAGAAATTTAGTCGCGAAGGTATCGTTTACAAGACAAAGTGAGTTAAATTAGGTTCAGCCAGGTTATTCGCCGTTGATTCTCGCGCGTTCGCAACGTTTCAACGGGAGAAATTTACAACGAATCGAGTTGTTTTAGCGAGCAAAAAGGAACCGTTTCGTGTTACACTGGCGACGAGTTTCAGGTGACTGCTAACGCGGTTGTAAAGCAATCGACGAAGAGGCACGACGCGGGAAAAATCACCGACAAATCCTGATTTCGCGACGTGCCCGAATGAGTCCGCGACATTTTTTCGCCGAGCCGATTCAGACCCGGCTGAAAACCATACGCGCGGACAAAAACACCATTTACCGACCGTCCCTTTCAGCAGCTTCCCAAAAAAAAAGGAAAAACGCTTCCCGACCGTTTTCCTCCACGTCATCCTTCTCGCCGTTTCGTCTTTCCTCGTTCATGACGCTCGCGATCGCTGAATCGTGAAAGAAACTGCATCCAGTCGCGAAAACTTTGCCTTCTGTTTGCTCCTTTCGACGCACGATGGCTGAAATAAGCTCGCTACTGAAACCCGAGCATGTCACAGCCTGGATATTCAATTTTCATCGTATCCGCTACCTTTATACACTTTTTATCTGTCCGAGACTTATTCTTCGCTGGATAGTTCTGTTCGGGTGCATGAAACGTGTCCTCGAAGCAATCTTGAAGAATTATAAATACGTTCTAGTCGGATTAGGATATTGTTTGAAACAATTTCAGAACAAATGTCCCAGAGAAAATGAAGATATCTGCAAAGCGAGGCAATTTTTTCTTTGAATATAATTATAATTCTTGGGATGGATACTTTAAGCGAAACCAAATTTTTGAAAACATCGAATGATTCTCATATTAAACTGAGAGTTCAATGGAAAAATCATTGAACAAGTGCGATGTCTTGAACTAAAAGTTCACGGAACAAAGAGTTCAATATAAGAATCGTTCAACATATGTGAATAATTGAACTAAAAGTTCAATGAACAATGGCTTCAATGTAAGAATCATCGAACAAATACTCATTGAACACTTAGTTCAATGTAATTCTTAGATCTTAACCCTCGATTCTTATTTTTAATCGAATAATTCATTATACTAATTGCGTATAAGTTCTAATAAGTTTTAGTTGGACATACAAATTGTTGTCAATTCCTGATTTAAAAGCATCATTCTATTCGAAATTCGGATCACGAAGTTGCTCAAAATAAAACCTAACACTTAATCGACACGTACGATCAACATCGCGTAACGAGACAGGTATATACGTATTTTTAATCGGACGCGTATCAATCGGAATTAAATAACGAAATTCGTTGAATTGAATGGCTGGTATTGATTCGTTATCGTTCACGAGGCAATACAAGGGAAAGATGATCGGCGCATGAAACACGGTCTTTTCAACCTTATTGGCTATTACCAGGAAGCGATTCGGTTAACCGGTCAGTTAATCGCGTTTGTTCGATGATGCCCGTCGAAGACATTCATCAGGTTCCTCGAGCATGAAATCCCAAGCCGCCTCGAATCCTCGGATCGTGATCGTGAAATTCATTCGTGCTGCGCGAGAACGATTAGCGGCGGACACGAACGGCACCCCGACAAAGCGACGGCGAACGTAGGTGAAAAAGAATCACCAGGTCCGCGACGGGGTGGCACACGGGGATAGGATGATGTTAATTGAGCGTTTAATAAAGGGAAAGCTTCCTTTTAATCCGGCCACGATAAACGCCACTTCGGAAAGAGTAAAGTAAGACCGACGGTAATAAACGGATTAGAGAGTGCTCGTATAATTGCGCCGGATAAACGGCCGGCAATTAAGCGAATACCAGCGAACACCATTAAGAACATATTATTAAAGAAGTAGTAAACGAGAGTGCATCCACGATGACGCGATTAACGCGGCATTTACGTACGGCGATATGCTAAATATTTGCGTTGACATAATCCCACGTACCGATTGAAGACTAGGAATTTAAGGTGGGTCCTCTATGTACAAAGCCGAAATTATGCCGATTTCCGATCATTATTTTGAAGGACAAGGAGCGAATTTTTATGGCCTTAAGGACTATTTGATACGTTGACTGACACACGGAAGCGATGGAAAATTAGATTAGGTAGTATATTCATTTTTAATAAACCTTGCCACATGTTATCACGATACATTGTTACATTTATTTCTCGAAAATGTCATTCTTTTGTTTTGTTTAACCACCCAAAAACAATTTTAATTTTTTTTAGGAAATAATTTTATTTTCGATCAATTTTACAGACAATTTTCATAATATCCGAAAAATTTTTATACTTTGTTATGTTAAATGTTTCGACTAAAATTAGCGATAGATTTATGTATGATTTCATACGTAACCCGCATCTGGGTGACACGGCCCTCAAAGTGTTTTTTTTGTATTTTATTTCTTTGTTGAAATAAAATACAAAATGACCGAGGCACAGCTTGTGCCAGCTTGATGAAAGCTCCGATGAAAGTTTCAATGGTACGACGATCTTCTGATTAACCACCTAGAAATTTTGAATCCGTCCGAACTCAGACAGAGGCTCAAGTGCGTCAGGCATAACGAACTATTAATTGCTATAACATTAAAGTGATTAAATAAAGTTCGAATGTCAAGACAGTTTCGCATGTAGTGATCCTCGGATGCGCAAATTACAATTAGACGAAGTTGAATATGCAACCGTATTAAAAATATTAACAATGTCTACCATATGTGAACAGCGAGTGCGTCACGAGTGTAGCTCGTAGTTATAGGGCAAGGGGTTAACAAAGGGATGACGGCGTCGAACGATTCGAGACGATCGTTTGTATATCGCACGAAAGAGTTTGCCAACTACATTTTTTACTTTATCTCATCGAAATACTGCAGCTAGCTCGCTCGCTCTCCGCTTCAAACGGCTCGGTTCCAATGAAGAGGTTATAAGGCAAGCGGCGCGGAACGATACGTCATTCGTTATAGCGTTTTTTTCGACCCGGTCGATCTTTACTTTTTATCTCTGGCCACGTAATAAATTTGGCAACAAATTGCGAGAACACAGCTTGCCCTCGGTGGGGTTCGAAGAAGAAGAAGAAGAGGAGGTGGAGGAGGATGAGGAGATGAGTTGGCGTTGCCACGGTTTAACTGGCCTCTCGTAAGCCAGACTTCAGCCTGCCGCGATTAATGGCCGAACCCGCGCAGATGACGGCATTAATGGGAGAGTAAGTGTTCTAAACTGGCTCGATTTTTGCCTTGGCACACACAAGCCGTGTTGAACGCAACCGTCTCGTTGATTCTTTTACCGGAACACGTAACCGCTTCGGAACGATGATCGAACGGTTTCGTGTTCGCCTCCTATCGTTTTTACTACGCTTCCTAGGTTTCTTTTTTTCTTCTTCTCGACTCGAACACGAAGCAGATCGCGGCGAAGAACGATGGCCTAATTAATAGAATCGAAGAAATGCAAACGGGTTAGTGGCGACCGAACGACGCGTATTTATCGAGCAACGCGAGTACGGTGATGGACAGAAGTTGGGTTAGGTTAGGTCAGTAACTTCGCGGATCAACGAGTGGATTGATCGAGCAATTATCGGGAGGTACAGATACTGGTGAATGAAAAATTAACAGCTACTTTAATGAATAAAATAATGGAATAGCAGGATCGAGTTAATTAGTATAAGCTGCAGGATCACCTGGCTAATTTCAAATCGTTTGATTGGGTACGGGTTGAAGTGCACTCATGGAATCATAATGCCATTATTTTTTACTTTTGAAAAATTCATGAACAATCGACACCTGCCCTTTGCAAATATTTACTATGTGCAATTTGTATCTTTAAACTTCCTTGATTTAGCAAGTTTTTCTAGAGCCAGAGATGTTTATTAATTTATGATTGTCGAACCCTTGGGTGATGTTAATGTTGATAATAATATTTGTTAAGATATTATTAAGATAATTAAAGTAGCATTAAGATAATTATTAAGAGATTCAAGATATTATTGAAATAATTGAGATACTATTAAGATAATTCAGATATTATTAAGATAATAATATTGACCTAAGGACGAGCATGTGGTGAAGATGGTTCTTGCACAACCAATGAAATGTTTTAATTTTAACGTAGTCGTATATCCATCCTCAGCAGCATACCAATCCCCATATATCCGTCCTCACGACATACATCTTTTTGGAGAAAACATTTTTTGTTTCTCTTCCGGTAGATTCCTAACAGCTCTCGAAGAGTGCACAACAAAATTTTAAAGTCCGTTGTCAGTTGCCGAAGTGTTACTATTTTCTCGAGATGCTAAGACCAGTTCTAGTATTAATAAAGATAACAAAACTTATCCTCGCTAGTTGTTTCGTTATTTCGGGTGAATTCACCGATCCATACCATAACCGGCTCGTGGTTCGTTAAACGTCGAATCCCGAGCATATACACCGGGTTTATCGAGTATAGAAGAATATTAAATCGTTGCCGTATTCATTCCTGAAGGGTTAACATACATGAACGATATTCGTGGAAAGCGTTCGCGAGTACAACATTGCAACGCCGAAACCTAAATTGATCGTAATGGAATCCACGCGTTGAAAGCTCTCTATACAACCGGCGAAACAATAAGAAATCGCTGGCCACGGTTTGCCGGCATTGTTCCCAACTGGAATCCCATTCTAGCGTAATTAGCAACGTGACTGCGCCCCGCCATTGTTCCTTTTCATATCGCGGATGATTAATGTCGGCTAATCGTCACGATCGATCTCTCGACCGGTCGTCCGGGGATAAGTTTAATTCTCTTAGACGTCAAATACCCTAAGCCTCGTTTGGCCGGCTCTTTATCAACTTCCGTGTGGCTTCTGTGCTCGTTTTTTGCTCGCCAACTCCTCGTCCGGTTGCTCGTCGACCATCTCCGTCAATTGTATCGCAATACTTTTTGCACTAGCCCCCTCGAATCGAACGAGTTCCCTAGCTTTTTTCACCACAGCGGACATCGATCTTCGCTGCTCGTTAACTCCCGGAAATTTCGGTTAACATCCGGACACGAGGTTAATTCGACGCCGCAAACGATTTAATAACGTTATTGATCGGTCGAGTTCACCGCGACCGATTAATTGACCCGCGAATCGATGCCAATAGGTCGTGTTCGAGAGTCTTTCCTGGCGATACTCGAAGAACGAGAACGAGCTCGAGTCGCTCGATCGATAACGAACTGCGCTCATAATTGTACATTACCGGGGCAGAAGGTTCGCTCTGCGTGTTGTTGGCTTAATTAGCAAATTTTTACTTCGGTTTCTCCGCGAATTACATTTTTCGCTTTGATACAGACGCCAACTAACGGCGTTTGCGTTCGGGGTGGAAAATAATTTCAATTAAGATGTGCATCGAAACTTCCGCCCTTTCGTGTCAAAAAAGAGAAAATTATTTTTACGTTGCTGAAACCTAGCAGTGATTTGTCCACACAGTGAAAAACAAAGTATTCGTGCACTTGGAATGTAGAAATAAAAACAATATGTAATCAAAAAATAATTTTCCATTTTATTAAGTATATTTAAATATATATAGATGTATATTATACATGACTCTTACAACAACAAATGATCACAACGTCGAAAGGATGCATAAAAAAATATTGAAAAGAGGATGGTGTAATAATTTTTTGAACCAAATGATTCATACTTTGCCAACACTAATCTAAAGATGTAACAATCAAACGATGTAATCATTTGTTATTGCAAGTGTTCTATATAATATACAGTTATATATATCCACATATAATTAATAATATAGAAAATATTTTTTTTGTATAATCCAAGTGTTCGAATACTTTTGTCGCTGTGTATTACTGTAAACTAAATATAATTGCAGCGTTACAACGAAACGAATAAAACGTATCCACGTTCACGGAGTTACATTTAAAAAGTGAAATTGTCAGAAACCGATGTACTCGGCCGTACCAATTACGGAGCGATATTTCGTTCGACTTTATCGAACGCCTGTTTACGTCGCTGATATTCCCAGTTCGCTCGAACGAATAAATAAATAAATGAACGAGATCAGCGTCAGGCAGCGATCAGGCAAACTGCAACTGCGACAGATCACGATTAAGGAACAGAACGATAGAACCCTAATTGGCAATAAATAACAGGGGTATACGTAACGACGCGATCGGTAATAACGATCGGACGAGGATACGATCGATGCCGAAGTTCTATTTAATCGGCAGAGAATTAATTACGCCGGCGGGTGAATCTGCCAGGATTTAGAATCGAATTACGTAAATGCAATTACACGGCGAAGCGCAACAGAGCGCGATTCTAGGTAATTTGTGCTCGCTCGATTCTTTCCTTTTTTTTCTTTTTTCTTTTATTTTCTCGTTCTTCTCCCTTCTTCGTTGTTGCGCACTCTGGCCACCCTCCTCCTACACCCTTGGTCACCCTGTCACAACGGTTTCCGGTTAAATGAAACTCCACCGGCACGGCGTACACTTTTCCACGCTCCTTTCGCGATTAAGCCTCCCCTTCTTGTCGTTCGTTTCGTGTCTGACTTTATTAAAATGAAACGGCCGAGTTTATTAAACATCCGTACCGAGACATTCGAACCTCTGCGATTGACAGTGACCTTTTCGTATTTTACTGTCGGACGAAACGCGACTGCAACTGATCCATACCTTCTACCGGGGATTTTGTGAATCTTGATATTACGTCGAAGCATCGCCATGCGTTTTATTGCATATACAACAATTTTATTTTATATTAATAATCTTGTTTATTGTCCATCTTATTCTTACAGGAAATTACTTTACAGGCCCTTTCGTGACGAACTTTTGTTAATTAGAGAAGAAACAATTTTATTTTATACAAATAATTTTATTTGCTGAAATAATTTTATTTGTTATCCGTGTTATTGTTATCTGAAATTACTTTACAGACGCATCTGTGACGAATTTCTCTTGATTAAAGAAGAAAGTTGTACAATGTTTTGAGCATCGATTGTGTTTCAGTTTCGATGAACGTAGAAGCTCCTGTTATTGTAGAACATCATTTTACAGTCTCCTGTGCAACGAACTTTTTTTAATCGAGAAAATTATACAGCTGCACACATGGATGACTCTTAAATTTCCCTATGAATCAGTCATCTTCTTAGTAAGAATTTGTTCATTTATCTAATTGGAAACACTAGTAGTGATTACTTGGACCTATGAATAATAAATAAAGCAAAATATTGTGAACATATTTGGTAGAATATATTAATCATAAAAATACTATCTGGTAACATTATCATGTGGTTGAAAAATGATCATTATAATTATTATCAACTATAAACTACTACAACTATAAAATTATTATCAACCTCATTATCATGTGGTAGTAAAAAATTGTCGGTTATAACGAAATGCAACTCTTGAAGTTTTTACCGAAATTGTAACAAAATTTCAACTTATGAAAGGTGTATTTTTCTTAATATTCCGTGTAACAATTGTTACAGGAACCGTCGAGAGAAAATAATGTGCAGCCTTGTACAAGGCAGGAGTTGAAATCGACGCTATTCAATCGATACCGTCGGTATTGAGTGAGCTGCCAGGTTCAATCCTCGCGCAATTAATAAAGCGGCCTCGTTAATAAATAAAACAGCCGGATCGGTGTGGCCATGATTTTCTTGTCGCGTCGCATCCCGTCACGGATAATCGGGCCACGGAAGAAAAATGGTTCGGGCAAATTGAAATCCAGATGGAAAAACGAAGCATAATAGCGTATCGCGTGTACGCCGTGCCGCGTACAACGAATTAATAAACGAAACGGAACGCGGCAACGACGTTTAAAATATACACGCGAAAAATCACGGCCAAACAAAAACACGGCCCCGAACGGAAGGCAATTATAACGGGGCAAACACGACGGAACAAAAAATGCTTATTACCGTTTGACAAAACACGAGGTAATTAACGATCCGCGCGGACTGGATTATCGAGAGGGAATGTCAGTACAAAATTTCCGAAGTTGTTTCACTGTATTTTTATTTTTTTTTTTTTTTTTTTTTGCGCGCCCCGTCCCTCGGAATATTAAATTTCATCGTCGAAATCGTTCGACCGGAATCCATATGTAAAAAATACGGGTTGAGCGACGAATCGAACGATACGTTCGGAAAAATTGAAAGGTCCATTCTGCGAAAAATATTTCCGAAATCGCGACGTAATTCGATTAAACGTGAACGATCGATATAAACTTATTTCAGTTGGTGGAAATGCAAATGCGTTGTGTCGTGCGATGCGAAAACTCGTGGAAAAGTTATAAGTTCACTTCGTTTTTAGCTGGATGAATGTTATGGGCAATGCTATCACTTCTTCTTTACGTAGTATCGCGCAAAAATGCAACGGTGACACGAAACCAGATTTCGCAATTTTTGTGTATACAATGAATTACTGCGCGTTTTATAGAAGTTCTGTTTGCAGGTTGGACGAAACTGTACATATACTTATTCAAAGATCCAGTGATTAATTACTATAGAAATTGTTGCTCTGTCGCAACGTACGATATAAGATACACATATTCTCCTAATTTGTATATGTGGATTTTTGTATGAAGAATGAATTACTGCATATTTTATGGAAATTCAATATTTAGGTTAGACCAAACTGTGAATTCACTTATTCAAATCGCGTGTTCAGTACATTGCAATAGAAATTGTTACTCTATCGCGATGTACATACGTACATATATTCCCTTAATTTACACATCCGGACGGTAATAATATTGCCGTTGCATCGATATCGAAGCAGCATCAAAAGAACGCGTAAAAAAGAATAAAATCGCGTGGCAATAAAAAGGAGTCAGAACGTCCTAGATTTATAGCGGCAATCAAAGCGTTAACAAGTACCACGTAACTGTCTTCACAAAGCAACACGAATAAACTAAAATCACCGGGATCAGATACAAATCTCGTTCGAGCATTCTTTCGCCGGGTTCCACGAACCGTGTACCTATTTCTATTCTAATTAGAAACGACTCTGACTGGCCGTAAATTATTCATCCGGCAGGTAAGAGTGACCGAACGGCGCGCAATCTGCGATTTTTCATCCCTCAAAGTATCCTGACCCGGACGAACCCGTTTCTCTATCGAGCTTCCACGAAAGCTCGGCCAAAGAGAGGCGAGTCGTTAGCCGGTTGCCTTTCGACGCTTCTCCGCCTCCTCGATTTTCCCCTGTCCACGTGTACACACACGGGGAGATGGCACCTTGTGTGCACAGCCGGTCCCGGGGACCACTCTCGCTCTCGTCCGGTCCACGGTGCGTGTATACATATTCATGGTGTCATTAGCGCCCGGTCGAAACACGCTATCGGTAAACGTTTCTGCTGCTCTCGTTTCGTAGATGATCGCGCCACGTATCGGCCTGTGCCCGGGTCTTCTTATAAATTATCGTCGGCTCGTTTCGCGGAACGCCGGCCACGATGACAAAGTGGGCAGCATTTTAGAGGCCGCGAAACCCGTGGCCGGCAGCCGATGGAAACCCGCACGAAACCCTGCTGGATCGTAATTGACGATCGATCTTCCCTTTAACGCCCGCCCCGCTTGCTAACCCGAGAAAGAGACTTGTCGATTCGACGAGACGGCTCTTATTTATTGGCCGTATTTAATAATCAACGGTGCCCGGACCGGTGTTAATCGAAACGGTCCCGAAGATGTTGTTAACCGTGGTAGCCTGTTCCGTTTTATCGTCCACTATTTATAGTTTCCTCGCGATAGCTTTCGGCCGGAGCTGAGAACTAGGATGTGGATGGAATGTGGATTCGTTTTATCGTTCATGTTTACGGAGAACTTAGGGATCTTTGAGATTTCACACCGAAATTACCCAGTGAAGGTTCCTTCAATGGGCTTCTACTTTTAAGTTTCTATCGAGACGCTGTTTGTTTCCATGTCTATTCGTTTTCGTTGAGGTGAATGATTAATATGAACATTAATTTCTGTATCGCCGTTCGTTTATTTATTTTTTCATTTTATGTTAATTTATATCTGGTGATGATCTAGAGTCTACCATCCTTAATTCCATGTTTAAAAAGTGTCAAATTTTAATTGGGTATCATCCAAGAATTTAGAGTCAACCAATGTTTGAATGATCAATTTGAATGTTGATTGTTCAACCAATGCTTGACTGACAAATTTGAATGTTGAATGGTCAATCAATATTTGAATGATCAATGTGAATGTTAAATGTTCAACCAATCTTTGAATGATCAATTTAAATGTCGAATGTTCAAGCAATGTTTGAATGTTTAATTTAAATGTTGAATGCCCAAGGAATGTTTGAATGTTGAATGTTCAACCAATATTTGAATGTTCACTTTAAATGTTGAATGTTTAACCAATGTTTGAATGTTGAATTTAAATGTTGAATGCGCGAGCAATGTTTGAATGTCCAATTTTAGTCTAATTGTAATCTGCACAGTCGAGAATCGCTAATTGCAAAACAATCTTAATATGGAAACTTACTTTAGCCCTTATAATGTTGTAACAGCGAACAGTTCGTTACGTTCGACTAATTTGCTAAATAAATCGTGGTACAAGGGTTTAACAATCCATGCCCTTTACCGTGGGCACCGAAAATTTTACAAATTTATTCTGAACCGAGTAAACCATATCGTTCCCTCTGAAATGGATTTTCACGGAAATGCATACGTCCGCCGTGCACTTAAAGTATTAAAGAGCAGTTGCAGGTTTCATAACAGATCGACGAGCATTTCTCCGAAGGGAATATCGTTTTCGAGAATTTACGATTGCCCAAATTGCCCGAGCGCGGATCCTTGTTCGCAGGAAACGCACAAGCACTTAGCCGAATGGCTGATGCAAAGCGAGGAGTTTAGCATTAACCGCATCGGTGAGATTGTCGAAATTAATGAACACCGAGCGAACTATGAATTTTCCAACGAGCAATTTTTATCCGCGAATCCGTTCCAGAAAGCGTGAACGGACACGGGCCAGTGTGTGGGATGAAAAATCGCGATGCAACCTCGAGGATCATCCCCCGAGGGTAGCCGGCGGCACGAAGGGTTTTGGAGGTCGAAATTAAAGCTACTCGGGGCTAGGGGAAAACGACGAGGAGTATAGAACCAGGAGAGCGAGGGAGAGTAACTTTCTGCCGCCGAAGGATCCGAAGAGAATCACGAGGAAATGGGCGTGTCCTTTCTATGCTGTAAAACAAACAAGACCCGTTAATGATGCGAGCTGCTAGTTAAACGCAGGACCGGCACAGACTCCTCTCTTTGCATAGGAATTCGTTTCACGTCATCCGTGTTCATTTTTAATACGGTACCCTCAGGGTCCCTCATGGTGCTCGTCGTCAGACCTTTCATTCTACTTCTACCGCCACCTTCTATGGGTTGCATTTCAACCAGACTCCCTAACCTATCGATTACCACGTATACTTCTTATACTAACACTAAAACTAACGACGTATGCACTTTGAAGGTGAAAACGAAATTGAAAAATAAATTAATGGACGATGAAACATAAATCAGTATACATATTAATCTCAACAAATTTTGTAATTTGAAATGGGATATTTGAAAAATCTTACTTGATCACTTTGGTAGGTTTAGTGCTGGATGTAATAAATGTGTCCATATACATTCTTGCTACATTTATGGTAGTTGATTGCATACTATATAATTGTTTTTTTTAATCTTTCATACTATATATAATTAGACTTTTGTCATGATTACTGTATTCAGACCTAATAAACAATTTTATAAATTTAGAAAGTTTTTAATTTAAAACAAAAAAGAGGAAATTTTAAAATCAAGATGTGTATAGTCAGAGCATGCATGGTGTAAAGTAAGAATGCGTTAAAGTTATATTTAAATAACTATTAGTACTTTCAATAATTTAGTATGTAATATATTTTAGTTTTCTTAGTATTAGACTTGTTAGATCAATACTTAGTTGTGCAACTTAGATAAAAGTCTAATTGTATAACTTCAATAAATATTTAACTGAATAGCTTCGACAAATATCTAATCTTATGATTCAGATAAATATTTAATTGTACAACTGCGATAAATATCTAATTGCATGACTCACATAAATATCTAATTGTATGACTCAGATAAATATCTAATTGTATGACTTCGATAAATATTTAATTGAACAGCTTCAATAAATATTTAATTGAACATCCTCGATAAGTATCTAATTGTATGACTCAGATAAATATTTAATTATACAACTTCGATAAATATTTAATTGAACAGCCTCGATAAATATCTAATCGCATGACTCCGATAAATATTCAATTGAGCTTCAATAAATACCTAATTGCAGGACTCGAATTTATGGACTTAAGATGCTGACTTATAGACAAGTATTTAATAGCGCTGACTGTGTAACACAATTTGCAAGTTGCAGCAAGATTATCGGGCTTGTATCCACAAGTCGATAGCGGGCGTGGAATACGCGAGAGACACGAGGACAGTTTGCAGGATCACAGCGGTGCTCGGTGTCCTCCCAAAGGATTAGTCAGCTCGTCTATTTCTGACGTGACAATTAATTTGCAAATCGGTATCGCCGATAGCGAAGCGAGCCGAAGTTCCGGCGATCAACGACAGCAGGGTGCGGGCGTTCGCGCGCACAACAGGTATCGATGATTATTAATCTTCGTTACGCGGTATACATGCAACGGGCCGTGAACCATCGATACCGGACGAGCAATAATCGATATACCGCTTATCGGTCCCGTCTTATCGGCGAATATTAAGAAGACCGTGCGCACGCACCCTGTTCCTCGAGTGAGCCCGATTACATAAATTGGCGGTCGATTTACGAGGAGAGAGACGGCGGGTTAATAACCCGGGTTCCGAGGATTTACGATACGCTTTCTAATCGGAATTTACGGCCGGAATATGGAAATCGATAAGAAACTATGCTAATAAATACCGCGGTAATTCGGATCCTACGCATCCCTTGACCGATTCGCGCCCATGAAACCTCGCGATTCAATTATTACGAGGGCCGATCAAATATGAACGAGACTTTTGTTTCTGAGCTTATTTGTTTAACACTAGATTTACGGACGGTTAATGATCATATGTCCTTAAACTGAAGCTAAACTATAAAGGTAACTAAATAATAGATAATACATAAACCAGCTTGTACAATGATTCTTTATCTCGATTAAGGTATTCATACATTTTCACAAAAATTTCTTAATAATTTTTATAATGCGAAATAAGAAATCTAAGATCCGTCATTTTGACGGGTTCCGTAAATCTAGTGTTAATGGGAGAGGGTGACCGTTTCTAGAATGGATCATTAGGAATGTTTAGAGTGTTGAAAGCAGATCGTTGTCCGGCTCAGATAAGTTTGGTGATAGTTTTCGCGATGTCAGAGCAACAAGTGCACGTTTCTGTTGTGCAACGCATAATTATTAGATTTCTCACCCACGAAGATGTCACACCAACAGAAATTCTGCAGTTATTGACTTTGGATGTTTATGCATTTATGATACTTTGAGGTCTGCGAATCGATGTAGATTTAAGAGATCCGTGATTTATGAATTACATTTATTTTCACTCATTTATGAAGTACACTTATGTTCACTTATTTATGAATTACATTTATGTTCATCCATTCATGTATTACATTTTGTTCATTCATTTATGAATTACAATTTATATTCATTCATTTATGAAGTACATTTATGTTTATTTATTTATGAATAATATTTATGTCTAGTTATTCATGAATTACATTTATGTTCACTTATTTATGAATTACATTTATGTTTACTCATTTATGAATTACACTAATGTTCATTCATTGATGAATTACATTAATGTCACTCATTTATGAGGCACACTTATGTTCATTCATTTATGAACTATAATTATGTTCATCCATTTATGAATTACACTTATGTTCAGTCATTTATGAATTACATTTCTTGAACACGAAAGTGGAGACGATTGTTATAATTCGTTGTTAACGGGGAAGATGACTGAGATCGGTTAGATGGTTAGGTTCGTTGTCGTTCATTGAATTTGTTATATATCATCGACGACCCGGTTAACAATCACGGTTACCGGCTGTTAAACGGACGAGCATTGCTTTCCACGGAAACACTGAACAATACGCGACTGTGTTTCGCGAATCGACGTAATTAGACGCAAACTAGCCGTGGAAACCACGATTGTTCGCCGACGTGATTCACCCGGGAGCAAAGCAACTTCGACATTCGAACGCGTCTATTAGCCAGCCAGCTGGAATCACCTTCGTTGGCTAACGATAAATAATTCCGTGTGTATGCACGAATAGAAGCAGACGGTACAGTTTCCTGGACACGTTGATGTACAGCGTTTTGTGGTTAGGATTCTATTCACCGTCTATGCTATTATAGCTAACCGTGCTTCTTTCCTCAAAAACGATCCCTTATTTTACCTTCTGACTAACCACAACTCGATTCTGTTTCAAAAAGACGATATTCAACTTCTTTCGATTTGTACTCAAACCTTCTGCAAAGTATTTACTTATTTGCCTGTACAGATTTATTTTATCTGGTACGATTTCAATATCATTTCATGCAATTTCAATATCGTTTCACACGACTTTAGTGTCACTTCATATGATTTCCATATCATTTCATGCGATTTGATTACTTCGAAATGATTTAAATATCATTTCGTGCTATTTGATTATATCGTATGATTTTAATATCATTTTGTGTGATTTGATTACTTAACTACGTAACTGCTGTAACATCACTGACTAATCGATGCTCGTGTTCAAGAAATATCATTGATTAACTAAAACTCGTTTTAAAGAAACGTCACTGATTAATCGAAGCTCATTTTCAAGATGCATCATTGATTAACCAAAACCCGTTTTAAAGAAACATTACTGACTAGTCGATGCTCATTTTCGAGATACATCATTGATTAAATAAAACTCGTTTTAAAGGAACATCATTGATTAATCGAAATTCATTTTCATGAAACATCATTGATTAACCAAAATTCGTTTTAAAAAAACATCATCCTTAACGCGTGTGAAACGATATTGTTCGTGATACGAACTATCATATATTCACATATGTTGCTGCTGAAAGTGAACATACATATCCATAAAACCTTCTTGATAGTTTTCATAATTTAAAATAAGAAAGTGTCATGAGTCATTCCGATTCGTTCCGTGATTCAAGTGTCAATATTTAATATTCAATTAATATTCGCGATCGTTAAAGAAAAACCTACTGCACAGTAAATGATTCAACTATAAAATGTCATAGCGATACGAAGACACCCTTAATTTTCCAAACCAGCGGAATAATCGTAAATGGGAATACACGGTCTGGGAAGTGAAAAACCGCGATCGTTAGCCGATGCGGATAATTAACAGCCGTGAAAGAACAATTACTCGGGTGTAATTAGGCGCGGATGTGCGCGGGCCTAAGGCACACGCGTGCCGGAAAAAGGGATCCGCGGCGAACGGTGTAACGGAAAACGTGGAGAATGGCTCCGTGGGTCGAATCGGGGCTCGTTAGTCACAGATTCGCGAAACTAGATTAGCCGACTAATTGTCTTGGCAGAAATCTCCGGTGCCCGACGGCTTTGGCCCCGCGGATGGCCGAGGTACCACGGCCGGATTCACAAAGACCATCCAGACGATCGTAATAATCCAAACTATGCGTCTCATTGGCCCTTGTCCTGTAAATTCACCGTTCCATCCTGCCTGCGGGCTAATTGCGAGAACAGTCTGCCAACGTGTGTCCATTAATTCACCATTTCCAGGAAAATAAACCGTAATCGTTGCTTTTAATCTTTTTCGCTCGTAAATCGAACAAACGGCTCGGATTCTTAATCGCTTATGGCACATCGCTGCGTGATTCTTCACCCCTTCGCATTTTCCGATTCACATTCGAATAATAATTAATGGTTTGGGTCTCATTCGTGTAGTTCTTTAAAGTAACATCGTTGAAACGTTAGTTAACTCCGTTAAAACGGTCTTCAAAATTAACAACATTGAAATGTTTTTTAAATTAAGAACGGTAAAATATTCTTCTCAAATAACATTAAAATGTTCTTCACAATCAACAATATTAAACCGTTTTCCAAAATTGACGGCATTAAAATGATTTTTAAATTAAGGATGTTAAAAAATTCTTCAAAATTAACAACATTAAAATGTTTTTCAAATTGACAACATTAGAATTTCTTCCTCACAATTAACAATAGTAAAACGTTCCCCAAAATTAACAGCATTAAAATGGTTTTAAATCAACAACATTCAAATGTTCTTTCAATTAACAATGTTAAAAGGTTCTTCAAAATTAACAACATTAAAATGTCTTTTAAATTAACAACGTTCAAACTTGTTCTTCTATGAATATTGAAACGATCTCTCAAGAATATTAAAATATTCATTTTTCACCCTTTCGGACTCGACTTTTTACATCGAAACATATGAACGTCATAAAGATGAAAAACACCAATTTTTGAAACATAAATACTGTTATAGTACAATGATATTTTCTGGCTGTGTAAGCATAGCGACATGTACATATACATGTATAGTATCCTGCAAAAATAATTTTCATAGCGTGTTTGTATATTTGAATAAAAATAAGTGGCATACACATTTCAATGCACGCAAGGATGAATGCTAATGAAGGTATCATCGAATAAGATCGATTATATATTAGAAACTTAACCACTCGTGAATGACTATACGTATCTACAGTAGTTACAAGAGGACAGGTGGATTTTTCGACGGTGTTACACCTTCAATGTCGGTCATTTCGAACGATAACTTGATCGCAAGCGAATCGCGTTCGGATACGCGAATGCTGTGTAAAGCTTTGGCCACGCTAACGAGAATGGTGTTACAGAATTCCGTGTTCTCTCCCGGAAAATTAACATTTTTCTTTACTGCGTGTTTTCGCTTCCGGTGGGCGTGGCCGCATGAATATGCGCCACGTATCTCTCGTTCGAGCTTCGTTCTCCTGCTATTTCAGGATTCTCGTTTTGGTAATTTAGGTAGCTTCGGAGCGAGGGTGTCGGATGTTGCTTCCGTTGCGTTGCGATTGTTCCAACAACGAACATGACACCCAATTCCGCATTGTGTTCAAAGACATCGAAATTTTTATACCAATCTGAAAATTTTATACTAATCCGAAAAACTTTTTGCTTGAAAATTTTGTTGAATCCTATCCAATTTAACATCTCTATATTATTAATTGCAACTACAGCTGTTCCATTATGTCTATACGTCGTATATACAACATCATTCGGTCACAAAATACATATTCCAAATTGCTGTATTAAACGAAGTAGCGAGTGTGAGTCACCTTTCGAGCAGAAGGGTTAACATTCGCCAAACTCCCCATAGTTCATTCTCCTCGCCGGCGAAAACCCGAAACCAATTCGATTTCTAATCTGCGAGCGCGTATACGTCCGGCGTCTCATCATGCAAATGACCAATCACGGGATCATCACCGAGCAGCAGAGGATCAAAACGAACGATACCAATCTTTTCCCCCCGACCTTCGTTCATTTGTCACCCGGGAATAAATTTGTTTTCGTCCGCACGAATTCTCCGCGAACCAATAAGACGAATTCGCGATCGTCGTGCAGACCGACATGGTTA
This sequence comes from Coelioxys conoideus, assembly GCA_947623535.1. Lineage (NCBI taxonomy): Eukaryota > Metazoa > Arthropoda > Insecta > Hymenoptera > Megachilidae > Coelioxys > Coelioxys conoideus. Next base: position 5,140,452 of record OX392455.1, on the reverse strand, counting down.
TTAAAAAGCCGGACTTTCATTGGCCCGGGCTTGTAGGTAAATTTATCGCTCGGGCCTGATCCTCAACGATGTCTAATCATTAGAAGGAGCTAGGGATTATTTAATGAGGCGCGCTGTAGGTCGCAGCGACTTTCTACCCTTGCTCCTGTCTCGATCTCGCCTTATGGGAAATCCTTCGTCCCGTCTTCCTTCATCTTCTTCCTCTCCGCTTCTTATTATCGCGTGGATCCGCTGTCAACGCTGACAAATTATGCCAGGACGCCGCGCCACTTTCCTGGAACGGTTATTCATAAGGCGAGCTCTCCCTCGTACACCGGCGAGCATCGTTCGCGTAGGCGAACGGGAAAACGGTCTAGTCAGTGAAAGGGAATTTGGAAATTCCGGGGGAATTTAGCACATTCGGCGGTTCGACGACTTCGGCCATTTTGCAACTCGATGATTTCGGGATATTTAGGGGATTTAGGAATTTCGACGCTTCGCAAGTTGAGAAGTTTGGAGACTCGGTGTCCTGGAAATGTGGCGACTTCCGGTATCTGGGTAACGGGTAATGTGGTTATTCAGGGATTTGTGGATACGGGGATGCGGAAATTTTGGGTCTTGGAAATTTGGACACACCGGAATTCGAGATTCTAAAAATGTAGGAATCTGAAAATCGAAAATTCGAGTTTTGGAAGCGTAGGAATTCGGGAATTTAGAATTGGGAATTTGTAAATTTGGAATTGCAAGAACTTGAGAATTTAGAATTTGGAAGTTTGGATATTGGAATTATAGGAAATTTGGGAACTGGATAATTGAATTTTTGAAGCGTAGAAACTTGGGAATTTAGGAATTTGAAATTTGAGGATTTGGCATTGGGAACTGGATAATTTGAAAATTGGAAATTTGGGTTTAAAGCTTGTAGGAAATTGGGAACTTGAGAATTGGAAATTTCCCCACTAGGGAATTTCAGAAGTGTAGGCACTGGGAAATTTGGGTTTTTGGAGTGTAGGGACTAGGGAATTTAAGAATTGCAAATTTGGGGATAAAAAATTGTAGAACCTAGGGAATTTTAGAATTGGAAATTTGGGTTTTTAAAATGTGGCAACTAAAGAATTTGAGTTTTGAAAGTGTAGGAACTAAGAAATTTGAATCTTGGTAGTATACAAACTATCGAATTTGAGAACTAAAAATTTTGGTTCTCGAAGTGTAGATTCTAGGAAGTTTCAAAATTGTAAAATCAAGGATTTTGTAGCGTGCCGCTTTGGATACCAATAATTCATTAATTTCATGATTCGCAAACATCTAAATTTCGCAAGTTGCAAGATAAACCTAAAATTTCGATACTGCAAGGTGTACAAATTTCGGAAATCGAAAATTTCCGAATTTCGGTAATCGAATTAATGTACCCTTACTCCGTGACCGAAGTAGGCGCGCGTTGCCCGCGAGTGTACGTCCCGCGGAATTTGCAAATTAGTTTTTACGCGCGGTCCTAATCATTCCTGTTTCTCGTCGACGGGCACGTAGACGAGGGACGAAAACAAGGAAGAACCGGCAGATCGTTTTCGTGGTAGAAGTGTCTGACAGGATGAGAGCATGCGCGAGCGTGTAGCAGCGTAGGATCGATGCCGATGTGCACGCGTGTCGTAACGAGGAAGCGTGTTCCAAGCGTGAGTCCCGGATCATTGATTGTTCAAAGGATCATCGTTTGGTATGCAGGATCGGGGCTGGTAGCCCGTTAGGTGTACGTACATCTGCTTAAATCCGGCTTACGTATGTCAGCCCCGGGGAAATGTTTGCCGCTGGACAATGGAAAACCGTGACGTCCTACTGCTAGCCCTTTAATCATCCATCCTGCACATATACATACACGCGTTATGGACTTTCTTCTGCAAATGACAGAACAAACCGCTTTTTTCGACCATATACATTAACCCTTCACCGGACAGATCACTGTTTCCCAATCTGTTTTTCGGCCGCGACACCCTTTTATTGTGATCAAACAACCTACCGCCCCATATGGAAGTTAAGCAAATTTGATGTGGTAATGGGGACGCGTTATGTACGCGTACATTAAAGTACAGTTCTATACACATAGCTGCACAGCAAAATTTTATATGGATTTCGAGAATAATTGTTTATAGCCCTAATGTATAATTGTATATACATACAGAATTTTATATACACATATAGAACATTTTCTTTCACATCCACATCGTATATAATTTTGTTCAGACATACAAACAATTTTATATAGACATAGTGCATAATTTTACGTGGCTATAGTCTATAATTTTATATGTATACAATATGGAGTACAATTTTATGTTGATATGCAGCGTAATTTTATATACACATGAAGGACAATTTTATATACAATATGGAGTACAATTTTATGTAAATATGGAGCATAATTTTATATACACATGAAGAATAATTTTATATAGCTCCAGCGTATAATTTTATGTATGTGTATAGAGTACAATTTTATGTAGATATGGAGTGTAATTTTATATACGCATAGAGTATAACATTATATACAGCATAATTGTATATAGATATCGGTGATAATTCTATACAGCTCTAGTGTGTAATTTTATATACACCTAAAATATAATTTTATTAGGTAACTGAAACATTGTACGAACCGCATGCTGTTTCGTTCGCCTGATCTGTGGTGCCTAGGTCAAAATCGATTTAAATAAAAAAGCCATAGTCTGCATCGTAAAGAGTAATTTATCGCTTAGAACAATGAAAGTTTACTTGTTCGGCGAGGTTGATCGGTTCCTTCTCGTTAGGGCGAGTCGTTTTAACGTTCACAATAGGTATACATTTTTAAGAGTTCGTGAGTGTCCCTCGTATATTACGAGAAGGCAATCCCTGCTTAAGAGAGAAACAGGTTATTCGAATGAAGATGTTCTCGGCACCCATGGCACCGCGTGGACATTTTTATCCACTCGTTTATTGCATCGTTAAAAGTTGGAAAGCTTTAAAATACCGTCGTGGGATCGCGTATACGTCGTTGATACCATCTTCCTGCAGAGAACTGGATTGTTCATCTAATTAGGGAGCTACTTTCTGAACCATCCATGAGAATGAGTCAGCGATAAAATCGCTCCTTCGGGAGCGTATTTTTCTGAAACGTATGAAATTCAGCCTGAATTCTTTCGCCATTTCTTTTTGCGGTCGCGCATCGATCTACTGTAATCTGTAACGATCGTTTGTCTAGAAGTGACGATTAAAATTTCATCTTTTATAAACACCATCTTTTGTATACGAAACTGTGGTGTATTGTAAGAAACTTTGTTCTTTAATTGAAAGCATATTAGAGACAACGTGATAACGCATGTTTAGTATCAAATTTTTATATCAACTTTACAACATGGGTTGTCTATTTATCTATCAAAAACTTTCACAATTTAGACAACATTGGTGCAAAAAATAATTTTGAAATACAGTATACAAACATTTATCGAATACACATTTTATTTAATATGACGGTATTGCAAATAAGAAAAGAAGAGTATATGTAAAAATATACATTCAAATCTCCATTTAGGGATCGCAACAGTAAATTAACCCTTTGTTATACGATTTATCTGACAAGCGCGCCCGCGTGAAGTGTTAGTAGCTACACTATTAAAACGAGTAAAGAATAACAAAATGTCTTGTCAGTCGTGTAATCAGCAATTTTTGACTCTGTAAATTATACGTGGGCTCTAGCTTCCAATTAAAACGCATTGAAAATCCGAGCAAGATGTATCCTAAGTGAGCTATGAGTGCGTGACGAGTCAGAGACGCCACAATATGGCAAGTGGTTAAGACAAGAATTTCTGAACAACCGATGTAGTTCAAAAAGTGCATTATGGTTTTGGATGTCAAAAGAAAAATATATCAGTTAAAATCCAGCTGCGTCGGTTTCGTGCTTTATTTTCCGATTTCGTCTACAAATTTTTCCGAAGCGGTATAACGATATCACGTCGATACGAAATACTGCGTTCGATCACTTTTGTCGCCTGAAAATTCTGAGTGCTCGATTGTTTACAACGCACGCGCGCGGAAATGAAATTTTTCATCCCGAATCCATTAACGGGAGATAAATAGAATATTATTCGATGACTTTATCAAAATTTTCGGGCGAACGTGATTCGATCGGCTGCGACGATATAGCCACTGTCGAATTGAATTTCGCGTTATGGCGAAGCCTTTAGCTTACGATCCGTAGCCACGGTGGAACGGGACGATTGTTAATTAGCGTGCAGAAAGAGCGACGATTTCACAGCGGAATATGAACCGGCGAAATTGCCAACGAAACCGAATCGATAATAATACAGCATCGAGGCATCGAGGGGTGCCGCGCGACATCAAAGGGTGACGAAGAAGATTCAAATTTGCAATCAACGCGTTGAATGCCGCGCCACGCAGCGCCGACGATCGTCTGCGAGCGTTCGCGCGATCGAACGGATTCGTCTCGCGCAGAAACTAGTCGGATCTCGGTGGCTTGCGACATTCCCGAATTTGGAAATTAGGAGAGTAGAAGGTTTTGGTCGGGAAATTGCGAATTTTTCTGCGCGGTCATCTAGCGGTAGAGAAATATGGGAATTTGGGGATTTGAAAATTTTGGGATTGAGAAATTTGGGAATCTGGGAATTTGGAAATTTCTGGTTTCTAGGATGTCAGAATCTGGGGACTTGAGATTTAGATCTGGGGATTTGTGAAACTGCCAAATTTGAAAATTTGGAATTCGGAATTGTTCCAAGTTTCGTCACTTGGAGATTTCGAAATGTCCCAAATTAGAAAATTTAGGAATTCGGAAACGCAGATATTTCGAAAATCCCCAAATTTGGAAATTTAGCATTTGAAACTATCCCAAATTTGGACGTGTAGAAATTTAAAAATGTGCCAACTTAGGAAATTTAGAGATTCGGAAATGTGGGTATTTGGGACACCCCCAAATTAGGAAATTTAAAACTTGTAAATGTCCCAAATTTGGAAATATAAAAATTTAAAAATGCCCCAATTAGCAAAATTTTTGGACTCGGAAATGCAGATATTCGAAAAAACCTACAATTTAGAAATTTCGAGTCTGGAAATGGCCCGAGTTTGGAATATCTCAACTTGGAAAATTTAGGGATTCGGAAATGTAGATATTTCGAAAATCCTCAAACTGAAATGTTCACCGATTCGGAAATTTAAATATTTGGAAGGTACTCAAATTTTAACTTTCATCAATTTACGAATATCCCAAATTGTACAATTTGGATATCAGAAATATCAAAAGTGGGCGACGGAAGTGCGTTAACAATCTCTTGGCACAAAACGCGAACCAAGTGTCCGCCAGTCCGACATATTTCCCTTGGACCTTCGTGGTTCAGTAAATTTAACGAAGACAACATCTTCTCAGGTGTTCCACGCACGATGTCGTCAAGGATAGTTGTTAACCGAGACGACTCGAGTTCGTAGCTGCGGTATCAGCTTGCAATTACCGTCGATATCACAGCCCTTGTTCTACCTCTCAAACGACGGGCTTTTGTTCCACTTTTTCCTTCTTCGGAGTGCAACCTTTGAAAGACTACCCTCAAAGGAAAGAAGATTCCGCCAGATATAGCACACCTGAATCTGGCAAAAAGGAGGAAGGCAAAACACCCCCTTGCGCGAGATTCGATCCTTGCTTCTGGTTCTTTCGAACTGTCGATTTTGAAAGATGGAACTGTAATTTACAACCGTTCGAGTCTTTCACAAATACTTTCACCCTCGAACCCTTGACTCTCTAGCGTGTTTGACTTTACTTAATTCCTGAACAGCGGAACCAGGTCAGTTCAACAACTGCGAAACAGTTTCGACTGAAATCTTTCTAAAGTTCCTTCTTCGCTGAAGTTCCTCGAATAACAGTTTCGTAAAACGTAATATAATAAATAAACGGTTGAATCTAGCACTTATTGTGGACGAAAATGTCGTGTGTGTCTCAATATAGAAATATTTGTAAGTTCAATCGGTATTGAGTTTTGTTTAACAATGTAGTCAAAAAGCGAAAGATATTAGGGTATCCCATAAACTTCCTTCTCTTTCGATAGAAATTATTACACAATATTTATTGTTTAATGAAGATTTACTGAAACATCATTATTTACTCCTAAAATGATTGAGAATTGCTTGCAAAATATTCCAAGTGCGTTTTTATATTACACCAAAAAAGGAAGAAACATATGGGACACAATGTGTGTCATTAATATCTATCGAGTAACTTAATCTCTTAATTTATGATTTTATCGGCAACTGGGTTAGACAAACCGATTTAATATGTATTTATAAATATAAAATATTTTATATATATATATTTATGCAATACAGAATCTAAAATACAATTTATAAAATGTATAAATATGAATGGATGTTTTTATATATTTTACATAATCGTATATACAGTGTACAAGTATATAATAATTTCAAAAAAGTTCGTCCAACTTTTCAACTGGAAAGTTGTACAGTCGCAATTTGCCAACAATAAAAATCCTTCAGAGTGCAAAATGTTAAAAATCTACAATCGATGCATCCAATGACCGGTACACGGCCCATCGTTGAGGACCAGCCTAGAAAACGCGTTCCTGCCAACAGGTGCCTGACTCGATAATCACCGAAAGAACGAAGAGAGAAGTTATGAACGTTCGGTCATAATGTTCGTAACACACGATGCAGATGTTCGAAGGATGCGCGATTTCGTTGCGGACGCTAAGAAGGACAGGCAGCTAGGTTAGGTCGTAATTGTTAGGTGGACGGGTCGAAAGTAGGAAAATGGGCGTGCGGGTTAGACGACGTCGGGGACGAGGGTTTGCGGTTAGGAAGGTGAGACTTAGGCGCAGGTAGAAAGTCGTGAAGCTCGCGAACGTGGTTGAGATCAGAGAAGACGACGAAGAGGTGGAGCGACACGGGTCCCGACCGACCTAATGAGCTCCGGCTCCGGGACCAAAATAATTATAGAAATTTCCTGCCGATGAACGAAGCACCTTAAGAAAGATTGCCACCCATTAATAAGCCACGGACATATTTGCCTCCAGAATTATTAGGTCTACTGGAAAGTTTCGTCCGATAATCTCATTTTGAGTCGAACATGTGCGCGCTTGCACTTTCGAGTCATATATGGCTGTGGCTCTTTATTATACCGTAGTTAACTTCGATGGGCACATGTGTAAGAGTTAATTTATTTTTATTGATCACTTTATAGAACAACAATGTAAATGAAATTTAATAAATATTAACAAAATATCAATTGCAATAATTGTGTATACACACTGTATGTACGATATAATCGTATAAATGGTCAACTGAACGTATATGTACGTATACTGCACGTATAAGTAGCTAATTGTGTATACATACTACATATACAAGTAAACTTCCTTATTTTTATAGAATTTTCTGTCTTGTTTTTCTATTCTTGTATCAGATAATGTTGTTGCATTATATGATCTTTTGTGTCTTTATACGATATATCATCGTTGTGTTCATCCCTTGACCTATGATCTTTCTGGCACGTGCGTCGGTCGAAGTTGATTGTGCTGCAATGTTAAGATAAATAAACAAAATTGAAGTTTTAATTATATATTTTTGATTCACGAATCTCTGATTGTAAGAATTATAATTGTTACTCAATCCCAGATTCGATCGTGCTGCAAATACGATTATAGTCTGCCGGATCCGACCTAATGTGCGTGACGAGTTTGACACGATACAAGCGCAAGGGTTACACGATTACTTTTCCCGCGAAATTACATCAAAAATAAAAATTGAACGACAAAGATTGAATTAAACCTTGTAACATCGAAATCTTTTATCGGAAGGCGAGCTGCTGAGAAATTCCGATTCGTGCCATTTGACCTAATATGCGTCACGAATGTAACACGATACAAGCGCAAGTGTTACAGAATCACTTTTCCCGCGAAATTAAATACAAAAATATAAATTAAATAACAAAGATCGAATCGATTACTTTTCCCGCGAAATTACATCAAAAATAAAAATTGAACGACACAGATTGAATTAAACCTTATAACATCGAAATCTTTTATCGTAAGTCGAGCCGTTGAGAAATTCGGATTCGTGCGATTTCAATTATCGCCGAAATGGGGATTAATCGACTGTCGAAGCGGCAACTCGGCCGGGAGGATTAAACGACGTGCACGCTCGGGTCATTGTTGGCGAATCGCGGTGAAATCAGCCTCGCCCCGACGGCGAAGGGTTAATGATTCCGAACACGAAGCGAGCAGGGCTGTCTTGGAAGCGGCCGAACCAGCGGGAACACGTTCGAGCGCAAACAAGTCGGCCTGTACGAGAGGTTAAACGCGGCCTGTATCGATTGTCGGCGAGATCATTTTTCATTGGAAGCGAGAAGGCCGGGGTGTTCGAGACAGGGTAAAGGCTCGCGAAACAAACGCGTGCCTCGCGCGACCGACACACGATTTGCATATGAAAGTCAGCTTCGCATCGCGCTGCTACCTCGTGCGAGTCCTCTCGAAACCATTGATTGGCAGCGTGCTTTATTTCGTCCTCGAAGAATCTCCGATTTTCGTTCCCGAAGACTTCTGCCGATGAACAGGTGCTTTGCAAGTTTAACACTAACATTACCGACGTATAATGCACAATTATTTTGACGTTAAAAATGAAGATGAAAAATCAATGAACAAAGGATGAAACATAAACGATTTTTCATGACAATCAGCATAAATGTCAAGAAGATCAGCGTAACAAATTTTGTCATTTGTAGTAGGAAATAGTAGAAGGGTCATTCAAAATCGGAACACGAACTCGCAGAGGACAAACAAGAGACAGAAGATGGCGCAAAGAAGAAGGGTCTTGTGGTCTCGTGCAACTCAATGCTTCGAGACAAAAATGAGAAACCGGCAGGCCGTTTGCCGCAAACGCGATTCAACCGCCGGCACGAATTATGTTCGACGTCGGTCACGTTGTTCGTGTCGACGTTACAATGCCGAGTAATTTCTGGTAACAGAACCGCGGAACGGCGTAAACAGCGTGATCCATGGCGTCTCGAAACGGATTGCCAACTTGTACGTGCTGACCGACCGATTAACACATTTTCGTGTGACTGTTACGCTAAGGGATCTCTGTCCATCGACGAGAATTTTATTTATATCTTGCACGGTTGTTGAACAGCGACTTGGTTTTCTAACAAATCAGACAACACGGTGAAGTACAGTAGTCTTTGTTTCACAGTACCATGATTAACATTAGCTAGGTTTTCATCATTCGAGGTTGATTTGCGTTTAACGATACGATTCGCTTTGCTGTCAGGGGTCATTTTGTGGAGGGTAAACAGTTTAGCGTAGCGAGAAGATAGTCGTAACTCGAACGTGCCTCCCGAAGCATCTCTTGATCGTGTTTGATCTAAACTGTCTCTAGGTATCACCCCTTTTAGGTGATCCTTAGATTCTATCTCTAGATCCCTATGCATGGATTACCACGTGTTATACTACCACGTGGGTATAACGTGTCATATTACCACGAGTTAGACAGTTACGTCGAATTACTGCCGCATTTGTTGACAGCAAATTCAAAATCATACACTAGTGATATTACTCTTTGAATAAAAATAGTCTTCATTTTATATTTACACGGAATATGTGTACTCTGCTACGCTAAATCGATCCCGTAATATTTTTACTGAAATCTATGATATTTGTATACCATCGCCGTGAACTCAGAAAACAACGATTAGATTATAAAATATAAATGATCATAATAAATAATTATAATCATGTTCAATATAATCGTGTATTGAATAGTTTGGTTGAAATGCAAAATTGAAGTGAAAATTTAAAAGAATTCAGAGTTAGTTCCACCTGTACCGAATCTGAACGTGAAAATATCCCGCGCACCGAAATTCCGAGGTTCCGAATACCTGAAATTCCGTGGTAATTGATCAGAAGCGTAGGGAACGCTGTTCGTAAAGCTTTCGAGATTCAAAACAAATAGGTAGTTGTTTGCAAATTGCTTTTTAGTTTACATAGGACGACGGTCAATCGAGAACGCTGTCTCTTGTGCGGCAGGTGATCTTTAAACATCGGGCAGGTAGCTTCCAGTGACCTGAGCGAAGATTAAATGCGAGGTCCGCCAGGATATCTCATGAATATAAATTCGACGATGGACGAGGGGTAAAAAATTGCTGACCGCTAGGGCGAACGTTTCCAGCTGTTAAAAACCACTAATCACGCGTTCGGCCGAGAGAAAAAGTCAAATTATCCCCGAAATTTGGTTCTTCGGCTTTTCTCCGGATCACAAGCATCCAGAGTAGAAAATGATCCTTCGCTTTCGCTCTCGGTAACGTCGAACACCGGCCAAAAAGCAACGTTACATCCGTTCCGTGAGGATGAAACGGAGAGAGGGAACTTTCGATTCGAATGCGGCGAACGTGCAATTTGCATAAATCAGCATGGCGTCAAATACCGAAATCAGCGGCGACTATCGGACCGACATGCGGGGAACACGGTCGTCCATGCAAATGCCGTTCCTAGGTAAACACGCGAGCCAGAAAAATAATAGGAACAATCCCGTCCGAGCTCCTTTCCGAGCCTCAGGAATCTTTGGCGCGTGTGTATACTCTGGGAAGCGAATCTACCTTCTACGGAGGAAAATGGCGATGTGGAGGGAGGTTGCGACAGGACTGGATTATGTGAACTTAAGAACGTTGAAGTCGAATAAAATTTTAATATGTGTGTTCAATGTAAATATGTATCAAATAAATTTATAATGTCATTCAAACAACACTATTGATAAATTGTAATAGCAAATTGTAATAGCAAATTGAAATAACAAACTGAAATAGCAAATTGAAATAACAAATTGAAATAGCAAATTGTAACAGAAAATGGTAATAGCAATAGTAATAAATCTCTGTAAACTTAAAACACCAAACTGTTTTATAAATGAGATAGATTGAAATTGAAAAGAATGGAGACTGGACATATTTACTTTATCCCATGTATAGTCTAATTTACTTCGGTCATCCTTAATGATCTGTTGCATCCTAATGATCTGTTCGGTAAGAGCCTTCTTTCTAACGATCCGTTCATTAACGGGCCGCTTATTAATTCTGGGATTCAGGAATTTTTGAGTCTATGCATTGTAAAGTCTAAGAACTCTGGAACCTACTCAACAAATAGCTTATGTGACAAAGTAAAAGTAGAAACTAGATAACAAACAGGGTAGGTGAAAAATTAAAACTAAAAACTAGATAACAAACGGAGTAGGGGACAGAATAAAACCCAAAACTAGGCAACAAACAGAATATATGTCAAAATAAAACTAAAAACCTGGTAACAAACAGGGTAGGTGAGAAACTAAAAGTAAAAACTAGATAACAAACTGGGTAGCTGACAAACTAAAAGTAAAAACTAGGCACCAAACACTTGTTCCCATCAAAAATCCCCGGTCGACCGCAAGAAGCGAGCAAAACGGGCTCGATGTTCGTTGCAACAAAAACTCGTATCTTCATCAATTTGACGGACAACCCAGTCCCGCGCTTTGTTAGGTAATGAAGGAAGGTGAACACCGTTGATTAGTCGTCCGTTATAATTGCGAAATTTGTCAAAGGAACTCTCTCACGATCCTGAAGAGCGGAGCCGCCGTAGCGGCGAAAGAAAAAAAAGTAGCGGCCAGGACAAAAGCACGGCAGGGTCGTAGGTCGTCGCGGATATGAAATTCCTGTATTATCAAGGTCAAACGATGGTCGAAGGAGAACGTGACTTTTAGCAGAGCTGTTAGCCACGTCACGCACGACTGGTCATGATAACCGACGACACTCGATGTTCTCGGAAGCATCAGTCTTGCTACGCGAATCGAGAGAAGACAGAGACCGAAAGAGAGAGAAAGAGAGAGTTCTGTTTCTTCTTGCGGACCACGTCGGGGGTAAAAAATGATTAAGCTCGACGACCATCGACATTCCGGGACTCGAAAAGAGAGACGGAGGTTGCGGATACCCCGTTCGATATCGTAAAATAAATCGAACTTAAGCAATATCGTGCAGTCTGCTTCGTATCCGTTTCATGCAGGAAACGATTTTTCGATTCGATCCGGACAACGAACTGTGGTCCTTCTCTTTCACTCTCACTCTCTCTCTGTTTTTAACGGAGAACGTATTTCGACGAGGCTTCTTTTTATCCTCATCAACCCTCACGGCGAACACGCTGACGGTCGATAATTTGTTTTACTCAATTTCATCGGTTCGGCCGTTCGGCAATTATTTACACTGGTTAATCGACAATTTCACGCGTAATTACGTTTTCATTTTAAATCATCGCGTTCGACTCGGAACTCGCAAGCAACGTGAACGCGAAGCGAGTCGTCACGGGGTCTTTTGAGTTATCGGTAGGATGGAACCCTGGAAAAACAAAACGGGACAACTCTCGCGAGTCTGTTATGGCTTTCCCGTCTAAAGGTCCGCCAGATTACTCATTCAGGCTCATCTGTTTGCCCTCCGAGGATGTAATTTGAAAGCGAAAATGCGTTTGGTTGACTGGTTAGCGTGTTCTTGAAAAGATGTTAAGCTTCTTCGTGCGTAATTGTGTTTCGCGGAAAATTAAAATAAATGACCACCTGAATTGCAGCGTTATTCGTCAGCCCGGCTACATTGAAAATTCTGAACGATTAACAGTATACTCGCTAATGTTCTTCATTCGTAACATAATTGTAAAGTGTGTCCAATTAAATTCATTCCTACCCCACCGTTTTGTACAAAGGACGTTTTGTATGACAAACTCTTTTTATCCTTATCCTATGTCGAGTTCGATGTCGCATTTCTCTTGATTTGTATAAATAATTGAAGTAAATAAATTTGTTGAATATATATATTTTCTATATTAGATATTATTAAATATATTATATAAATATCTAATAGATTATGAACATATATAACCCGTTCCTTCATCTAGTTTGTAAATTAATTAACACTAGAAGTATAGGCATTAAATGCATACTTTAAAATGGACAGTAAAGTAGTAAAATAAATAAATAAATACTACAGCATCACCTAACATATACAACCATTCATTAGCTCAATAAGTCATGACAGACATTTTGACAAAAGGGTGGTAACAAATTTTGTAATATAAGATATCAAATCAGGAACTGTTAATTTTCACTGGTTAGTCCTAGTCTTAAGAAGCTGATAGGTAAAAGAAATTGAGAGTTGCAAGAACTTAAAGCGTTTCAAACTTTCTAGCATTACTCGAATCAACAATATTCGATTTAATATAATATTTAATATCGTAAATCCCATTATCCAAGATGCAAAGATGGATAACGACATAATCCTCGTTCGCGAACACTTTTCATCCATCGTTTACCTGGAAAGCCTAAGGAATCACCTGTCGCCTCGAAACATCGTCTTTCACGCCTCATTCTACGCGAGCTTAACGAAGCAAAAGGCGTGAAACCGAATCCTCTTCGATCGCATGCACAACGATCGAGTGTCCCATCGAGATGGCCAGTTGCTCGCCAACGAAAATCATCGATCGTGTTTTATAATTCGAGCTCGTCGATCTAATAACACGGCAGGGGGTATGGTTCGTACGGATTTTTCACGTTTCCAGGTTGACTGGAAAACCGGAATAGCGAGGAGGAGTCACGCCTCGAACGGAGGTTTCCTTCGGGCAACCGGGCTCCGATGTTGGACGTTGCGGTGCAGGAAGAAACGGCGAAAAAGGTAGGAACGATCGTATCGGCCGAACGGGTAACCGCCTTTGCCGGCCACGCTCTTGAAGGGCAAAGGGAGAGAGAGAGAGAATGGAGAAAAAATAAAAAAAAAAGAATAACGAAAGTTCGCTATACAGTCGGCTGAGATATTACCGTCCGTAGAATCCATTATGCCGGTCAGCGAGTCGTTTTCATGCTTTTTCTTCGACCGCCCCGTTCAGGTTTATCGGCCTATCGATAGAAATAGGACGACCGCTTCGCATTGGCGTAACTGGGCAGGGACTCTTAATGGTAGCTGAATACAGCCACGAGAAGCGAGATGTATTCGATTTCTTCGTTGAAATGTTATTTGCAATTTTTTAATTTCTGTATTTGTAATCTTAACTCGTGAGAAATACAGGGTAACAGGATCTAATGGATAGGAATTTAGATAGAAATGTAATGGACAGTAGGGAGCTAGATTGTATAGATTTAGTATGTGGAATGCGGATGTGCGGGGATTTAACGCGTAGGGAGATAGCGCGCGAGGAATCAATGCGTCTAAGCCGCAAGAATTTAAGGCTTGGTAACTCAACGCGTAGCAATCGTGTAGGACTACAATATATAGCAATTTAACTTGTACTAATTCTATGCGTGGCAAATCTTCGAGTGATAATTTACAGCGGGATAATTCTAGCTGTAACACTTTAACACGTGATAATTCTACACAAAGTAATCAAGCACGTGGTCATTTTACGGGTAACATTCTAACGCATGGTAATCTTGCATAAAGCAATCGGATGAGTGGTAATTCTGTACGCATCAATCTAACGGGCAGTAATCCAACGCGTTGCAATCTAATGCGTGACAATTTAGCGCGAAGCAACTTAACCAGTGGCAAATCAATGTGTGCTAATTCAACGCATAGGAAATTAACACGTGGTAAAACAATGCGTGGCAATTCGAGATGTAGCAACTTGGCGTGTGATAATCCAACGCGTACTAATACAACGTGCAGTTATCTACCGCGTGGTAATCCCACGTTTGTTAATCCAACGCGTGGTAATCCAACGCGTGTTAATCCAACGCGTGGTAATCCAACGTGTGGCAATCCAACGCGTGGTAATCCAACGCGTGGTAATCCAACGTGTGGTAACCCAACGCGTGGTAATTCAACGTGTGGTAATTCATCGCGTGGTAATCCAACGTGTGTTAATCCAACGTGTGGTAACCCAACGCGTGACAACACAACATGCAACAATCTAACGCGCGATAATACAACGCGCAGCAATCCAACGGGCGGTAATCGAACACGCAGCAATTTAACGCCTGGTGATTCAATGCGTAGCAATTTAACACGTGGCAATACAACGCGTTCTGGTATTATAGACGCTAATAGAACGCGTGTCGGTGTAAAATTGATCGTCGGTCGCAGAAAAATCGTAGTTGCACGCCAATGTCGCATCTCCGTGGCTTTTTGCTCGGCTCGTCCACCTAAGTTCCAAGTAAAGAGCACCGAGGAATCGAGCGACTGTAACGAACGTTCAGAAATGATAGATATTTATCGAGTGTATCATGATTCATTCTAGTCCGTGGAATGGGAACAGCTTCGGTTTGGGGTGTTTCTTTTCCTAGCCGCGGATGATTATTTTCTCGATCGTGCTTATAGATTTATGGAAATTAGATCAGCGGGTGGTGAAAGCGTATTTATGACAGCTTGGAAACGCTCGAAACTTCCCTGGGGCGCGTGGACCGACGAATTTTGATGGAGAATCCTCGGATTTTTTAATCTTTCAGAGACTTTCGGGGCTTATCGGGGTGTTGATTTAGGACGGCATCGTTATTACTTACTGTGAACCTCCTTTATTTGAAATTTTAATTTCGTGTGCTTATATTAACCGGCGGTGAGCTATGGCACACTTTGGACATTTTTAAATACACTTTTTAGTAGATACTTTAATAGGAAAGTTTGGTATTAATTCCAATTTTATTTGATATTTCAAAAGATTCGACACTCTCAATATCTGCGACCTGTTTCACAGTTTGATTCGATGCGACAACTTGAAGTAAATAACTTTTAAGCAAATTTATAATATTTTAAACTCGATGTTTGATCATAACGAAACAGACATTGTGTACAAAAATATATATACACATATATAACACAATATAAAATACAATATATCAACCATATAAAATATTTTTAAATTAAATAATTGTAATTGTAAAATATTTATGGTCGAACCTGTAGACACAAGATTGACTCTAGGAAAACTGATACAAAGATTGTAGCATAAATACAATTACAAAAAATTTATAATTATAAAATATTTGTAAATATTATATATTTTAAATGTATATTTCATATAAGAGTGTATAAAATATGAAAAAAAAAATAATAGTTTCAAACAAACTCGTCAAACTTTTTAATTAGAAATATGTACAAAGGGGTAATATTTTCGAGGTCTCTGATGCACCGAATGTCTTGAAATTCTTTGAGGTCTCAAAGAATTCGCAAATCCTAAACATCTTGAACAACCTGGAACGTTCTGAAAATCTAAAAATCTTCGAATTTTGACGGTGTAAATAAAGTTCTTCGATATCTTGAACGTAATTATCCACCCTCGTTCACATTCTACAATGGCGCACTGATCGTTTCCGCTCAGAATTGATCGAGTCGTGCTCCAGAAATATTCTGTTCCGCGTTTAATGGACTACCGACTATACGTTATCGCGACACAGAGAAAGTATCGGCTTCCATAGTAACCGGAAGCGTATCTCGCGATAAAATATGCATCGCGTGCGGTCTGGAACGCGGCGGAAGTTCGCGTACAACCCGTGAGAGATCGAGTGCCGGCTGCGTAGGTGAAGCGAATTAAAGCCGTAAATCTAATCCTCGCCTCGTGGCGTGGTCCATGAATAGAGAAAAAACCTTAGCTCGATTCACCTGTCCCTCGCGTTGAAACGACGCTCTTTGCACGCTTATCCGTACGCTTCGTGATCGAACAGCACGTGGGCAGAGTGTATCTCCGTTTGGAGACATTGCCGGCCGTTTGCGTGGGTCGTTCTTTCGTCGAGATCGTATGGAAAGGCGTGAGGCGAGCGTCCGTGTAATATCCTCTCGTAAATGGCGCTGATATTCTTTGAAATTTCATAGTTATGATAATGATCGAAGCGGACGAGGCGGTTTCTCACGCGCCGGGTACTCTTTCACTATAGCCATTAATTTACGCCATAAAATGTGATTTATTTCTCCTCGTAAGTGGTGCCGAGAATACCACGAAAAGTTTTCATTGCGAAATCTGAGGATTTACGGTGGCAGATTAGTATATTATATTATTTAAATTACTCATCGATGACGACGAAATTACTTCTTGACTTCTGATGGGTACAATTGCTAAGAGAATCGTGAAGAATTAATACTAGATTTATGGACGATCAATGAACACTTATATTCAAATTGATACCACGGTATAAAAATAAATAATGGTCGATACGTAAATCTACGCAATAATTTTTTATTTTAACAAAGATTAATTTATATTTTGTCGGAAGCTTCTTAATAATTTTCATGATTTAAAATAAGAAATTCAAGATCCGTCATTTTGACGGGTTTCGTAAATCTGAAGTTGGTGAAACTCTATAAGTATACTGAATCGATGTTTGAGCGAACAGTTCGCAAACCAGGTCACCCATTGCCCGTACAAGTTAAACCCTTTGCACTCTAGAAACGACTGACATTCGCTGTTTGACTTAAAGCAAGAATTTTAAATGAATAATTTTTTACTAAATTCATTGTATTACACACGTGATGATTAAACATAGTAAAACAGACAACGTAGGAAGTATTTGCACCACAGATAAATGAAATACAATATAGTATAAAATGTATAAAATATATAAAATATAAAATTTTATATCAAATATTAACAGAAATATAAATATACACAACATAATTTTAATATAAGGTTCATATAATTTAATATAAAAAATATAAATTATATAAAATGTTATATAAAATATTAAAAACAATATATATATATTTTATACATTGTCTGTTTCATTATATTTAAATATCACTTGTAAAATTCTATAAACTTATTTAAATGCTTCATTTAAAATTATTTTATAAAAAATTCATCAAACTTTTCGACTAGAATTTGCCATTAACCGACAGTAAAAATCCTGTAGATCGCAAGGGGTTGAATTTCGAGGGAAATAACAGAGTCGATCGGATCGCAGAGTCACGAATCCGCGGGGCCCAAAAATTGCTAGATAACAACGTTGCGCTAATGTTTATCGTAATATCCCTATTTTCGCGATGGGCGGTTATCTTTTTTTTCGCGAACGATCCCGAGCCAACGATATATCCGGCAAATACGAATGATTAAATTTGGACAAAGGTTCACGCCTGCACGATGTGCACGCAACTCCGGCTGGCCTTCCAATAAGAGGATCGAACGCAAACGACTCCCTGTAATCAGCGGCGATCTCGACGACTGCTTATTTACACCTCGGGACCTGCGAAAGCTGCGCAACGAGCCACCACAATGAGTCTCGTCTGCAAAAATCGTAAACACCGTGCACGGGTACAGGCACTGCTGGCTTCGGGCCCGATGGAATTACTTTTAAACCGTGGTTGCATCGATGTCGGATCTCGTTGTCCGTCGTTTGACGGATCGTCCGGGTGTCTCGAGACCTGCGAATCGTCGGGGTGGAGTTTCCTAGCAGGCTGGAACACTTTGGAAAATTTTGGATGTATACCGATGATTGGTTTTCGAGAGAAACGTCAAAATGGCAGGCGATTCGATACGTTGTGAAGCCAGTTTCTTTGTTGAAACTCTTTCTCTTCTGATTATAATCCAAATCCTTAGATCTGATACATCTAGCGAAACATCGTCTTTGGTGACGTCTTTTTTTATTAGGTAAATAATTATTATTCCAACGATATTTCTATGGAAGATAGAATCCTCTAACAGACCTCATGGTCTGAACACGTGAACCGTGTTCGAAACCGAACATCCCAATCTAATTCTTCTCGCATAACATCGCGAGCCTCTCCGCCGCTATTGTTTCGTTTTCGCGTCCCTTCCCGTTCATTTTTAATTCCAACGTATGCCGGTTACATTTATGATTCGCCAGGATGCGTCGTTCTATAAGCACCGCGATCGTTCTAACCGGTTCTCGAAACAAAGAAACTGGCCGGTGTCGTGGGGCCGCAAAGGCACCGGAACGTCTTGTCGTTAGCAGAACAATGGCCGTGCTGCGTGGCGATTCAATGGCTCGGTTCTTACGTGTTAATCGAGATTTACATTGTAACCGCGTAATAACACGCCTCGATCTTGAATGGTGCACCGTCGACGTCTGTACGGTATCAATGATACGTTTCGCGGAACACGCCCGTGCGAGACCGCTTTTGTCTCGCGAGACCAAACGGTCGAGCTTTCGAAATTTCGATACATTCCGACGAAGTTCGTGACCTTTCTCCCACGCTACGAATCGTCGATTCATCGTCAGAATTAATACCGTTTGATACTCCGTGGCGGCTGTTAATCGATTTCGGGGCTCTCGGCTGCAGCTATTGGTCCGATCAGTTCGACGACATGCTCGTTAATTTAACCATTATGTATTAATTGGAGCATCGTGTTACGGTATCAAAGGAGCACCTAAATAACTTATCGACGATATTAACCAAGCGTGTTCGTATCCTAACCGGGCACAAATTGTGTCACGTAATGCAGTGTCCAATGACCAATACTGCTTATCATAATGCAACAAAGATCGTGGACTCATCCTCAACCAAATATACCAATTCCTAGTCCCTCAACCATTCTGTATTTTATACCCATCTTTGCTCATACTCTCCCTTAATCATTGTCGTCCATTCTCATCCATCGAAAAGTAATATACAGGGTAGATCGCCATATTTTGCTATATAGATTTACATCATTATTATTACGCATACCAAACAATGCCTCAGATGAAGTTGCATGATTAATACTTTTTTGCAAAGAACACGAAGAAGCATCAGTAGATACAATAAAAAATATATGATTCCATTTAAAAAAACATAAATGACCTTCATATGTCCCTTACACTCCCATTTACAAAAGAAATATACCATCAAAATATGTCCCTCTCAAAACCTTCAAAAAATTCAACTTTATTGGAAACATTCTTTGCTATGCGTAATAATGACGTATATCCAGATGGCAAAATGTGGCGACCTGCTTAAGCTGGAGAAAAGCTAAGAACGTCAGTATTCGGTGTCACAGTGCAGATGGTAACTGTACAAATAAAACCTATAAGAATTGCCTGAAAGACAGTATCGTTAATTCCCTTCGGAATCCAACAGCGGATATTTTACGTCTCCGTATCGACCGGTGTTCGGATCACCGCCTAAAATACGTATCTAGGAAATATCGGAAATACTTTTCTCCCGACCTACCCGAAAGTCTTAAACAGTATCAACCGTAGCGGAGGGGCCCGTGAAAGCCTCGGAACTTTCATTCAATTTATTCCCGGTCTTCTCGAGCCGCGCGGATCAAGAGTTCGCGAAGAGGGAATCAACTCTCGAAAGGGATCCATGCCAAGTCGAGACACAGCCTCTATTAGAAAATTACAAAGTTCGACCTGGGGGGGGGTGGCACGGCGGACAGAATCGATTCGGACAGGCCGATTCGTAACCGAATGACGATCCCGGGACGCACAAGGAAGGTTTGTATCCGCGAATTACAAACTTTTAAATCGCCGGACGAACGTACAATCCGGCCTGTCCGTGTAATCTGTTCGGCCTGTCGAAGATCGGATAACCGTCGGACGAGAAACGGCCGGGTAGAAAAGTTTGGGAAAACTTTTCTGGCTCCGTGGAAAAGCAGTCGATCCTAGCAGTCGGCCAATCTGTCTGCCTGTAACCCGGAGCATTTTTTTCTTATTCAACCGCCTCTCTAACCCGATCCACCGACGACGACGACCGGCCAAAACTTTTCTATATCCGGTCGTTCGAGAGTACAATCTCCCTCTCAGTCCGGCTTCCTTCTCGTTCCACGATTCTCGCTCGACTTCCATTGAAATCAATTATACCGACTTCGATACGATTTCACTTCCCTTAGGTTGCCTCCTCCTTTGCCGTACCATGAAATATTCATCCGGTTGCTTCGCGTGCCGCTGAAGTACGACAAACAGAGAAAGGGAAGACGAGAATTGATACAACCGGGGGATCGCTGCTAAGTAAATTCCCACGTGCCTCGTTATTTTCGAGCAACGATACTCTCCCTTCACCCTTTTTCGCGTTTCGATCCCGCCCGTCCATGTACTTCGTGATTATTTTCTATGTACGTTCTTCGAATCACGCTTTCCGCGAGTAATTTTGCTCGTTGTGTTCTACGAAATACGCTTGAGTAAAGGTTTTTAGACAGTCTTGAAATATTTTCACTTATCGAGGTGTTCTGCAAGTTTGTTCCTCTTTGAAATATGAAATAAAAATGTACTTCGAGAGACAGCAAATCAGCATCGATAATTTTAGGAGAAAATAATGTGAAATGAAAGAGGATGATAAATAATAGAACACTTCATACTTAATGAAATAAATGAACATTAAACAGTAAATATTGTGTACACATTTTCTATTAAGAAACAAAGAAAAACGTGGGAAAAATTATTACAACGTATATGAAGCCAAATTTACACGAAAACAGTCAATCACGCAAATTGTCATATAAATTTCGACGAATGCAGATTTTCACAAAAATTTCGACAAATGCAAATTTTCGTAAAATGAGGTTCCACGAGGAGACACATCATAAAGCAAAGCTTCTTTAAGTGACCGTGAAAAATGTCTACATTTCATACTACTACCCGACATTGCGATAAATCGACTATGTATATACGACGTCGCGAGCATCAAGATATAACTTCTAATCATGACAAAATGGTGGACAACAGCGTGTCTCGGAGAACGAATACTCGGCGCAAAGTTTCCGGCAGAAACGGCTGCAAAAATGACGAAACTTCGTTGATGTTCCCGGAAAGTTGCTCACGCGGTCTGCAACCGAGTTGGCGGTTGAAAATTTCACGCTGGCTGATCGTGAAAAGTGTTTGCAACATGCAAAGGAAGGGTGGAAAGGTGAGTGAAACTTCCGGTGACGAGCACGCTGACCCGATAGCGAGCTAAGCTAATGAGAAATCGCGGGAAGATCAAAAAGTGAGCAGTCGGAATTAGAGTGGTTAAAGCGTCGCAGAGAGAGGAGAGTATCATCGGGGTTCGTGGCTGACGAGTCAAAGAACGGCATATGCACTGAGGGAGCGAAGAACTCGCGTGTAATTAAACATTATCGTGTTATGCGAGCGGTTTTCACGACACTCGCGTGCACGGGGCTTGAATGCGTGCATTTAATCATTTCCATTCAGGCTGTTTAGGGGTATGACTGAGACTGTATACACGCGTATGACTGATTTTTGGCAACGTGTGAACTTATTAACCCTTTTTAACCCTTTGCACTCGGAGATATTTATACTGGTAGCGGATAGCAAGTGGAAATTTTGTTGTTTTAATGTTTCATTATGTTTCGTCATATATGCAACACTGTAGATTTAGTTAACAAATATCGATTTCAAGTTTTGTTGTGTGACACAAAGTGGCGAGTATGAGGCCGCATTGTGCCGAATGCAGTCAAGAAAATGCATTCAGCGTGTTGTTATTAGAGAGTGAGTTTCTATGAACTTGTTCTGAAGTTCATTGATTTAACCTGTATTTTATTAAAGGAATTATATCGACGTACATCTCGAATAAACTTCCCTTACAAGTACAAAACATCGTACAAAGTCAAAGTGTCAAATCGAGTGTCAAAGTGTTAAATCGCGAATCGAAACGTTCGAATGATCGCACACGACGATCATGCACGATGCTCGCGCGTTTCAGAATTCATCGACCGTTCAGATCATGCGAGTCTCGGTGTTTCGTTCGTCCCTTCTTTCTTCGCGGTTTTCTTTCTGACCTTTCGGAACCGCCACGGGGCTTCGGAGATCGTTAACTAAAGTGGGTAATCATACCCACCGGTTTCACGCCGCAGCCGACCGGCCGCGCGATATACCGGGTGGCGAAATCGGACCGCGTCCCCGCGGATTTCGTTGGGTTCGACGCGTTTCATGCCGTTCCCGTTTCGTTCAACACTTTGAGTGCCACCCTAAAACAGTTTCAATTTCTTCTAGGAAGTAATTTCATTTTCGATCAATTTTATAAACAATTTTCATAATATTCAACACTTGTTTATTCGATAAGCTATAACCCCTTAACTTATGATTTTATCGGCACGTGCGTCAGACAGGTCGACTTAATTATCGTTGTAATGTTGAGACAGACAAAGATTTCTCGAATGTCGGGGATACTTTGTATATGGCAGTCTTTTGTGGACGGGTTGCAATTAAAATTAAGCTCGAGTTTGAATCGCGTGGAAAATATAAGCCAAATTTGTTGCATCGTTACAGTTACGTGCGTCGCATGTGGAAGACGATATTATAAGGAAGGGGTTAATATATTTACAAAAATTTTGTATAATTTTTTATGTTTAATGTTTCAACTAAAATTAGCAAATATATTTATGTTCGCATTCATACGTCACCCATATGTGGGTGACATGGCACTCGTTAACGCGCGTACGACGGCAGTCGCCGCACGTCGACCGGAAACGTACGCTCGAAATCGTCGGCAAATTTTCGACGACTGCCGGTCACGTCGGTTCGCAGTGTTTCGAGACCGGGGAGACGGTTGCACCCGCCGGCGTAGCAACGATAATGGCCACCGGGAACCATTTTGTGGACAAGATAGCCGCTACCGTACCCGTTCACGAACTGGTCTTCTGACAACGTAAATTGTTTTAAGGTGTAACCGGAAACGATGATCGGTCTGCGAGCTGTATATGTGACGCTCGCGAATTAACCCTTTGCACTCCTTCATTGCTTTTACGATATCTTAGATAATTTATAAAATATCAGGTAATTGATTTTCAACTTATTGCGATACTGCGAGATGCATCACTAATATACTTTAACGGTAAATCTACCAAAGCGGTCAAAATGACCATTTAAGAAGTTTGTAATTTTAAGTTAGAAAGTATGTGAAGATGGCTTTTTTGAAATTCATGTTGATTTTCACCAAGATAAGGAATTAAAGTGTACATTAATTCATGTTTCATCGTTCCTTTGCTCATTTTTCAACGACATTTTTAATTTCAAAATAAAGCTGCATTATACCTGGTAGATTTAGTGTTAAGTTATTATAAGTAGTAATTAAATGAAAATATATATTCAACCAACGTATTTATCTCGTTTACTTGTATGATCCAATAAAAATGCGATGTCAAGTATATAAAATATGTATTTTGTATATGTGTAGACATTTTTTATGTTATTATATATATTCAACCACACAATTATTTATATGACCCAATAAAAATGAGACGACAAGTATGTATAGATTTTATATACATATATTTTTTATACATTATATAAGACGCGGGATTACTCGTCATTTGTTGTCGGTCTTAAGGAAATTCAGGGAGATCATGCAGACTATTTCGGAAAAGCCTAAGCTCGTAACCTTCCGAACTTCCAAAGTTTCAGAATTATGAAGTCACGAAGTCACCGTGTTACGAAATCTCGAAGATTCTACAAAATCCTAAGGATGAACTATTCCGAAGTATCGGAACTCGACGATTGGGACGTCGTAAAAGTTGAAACATCGTCGCTCGTTCGAAATGAAAATCAGTAATACGACTCACATCGGACACGTATTCGGCCAAAAACTCGTCGATCGATCGGCAAAGGAAGTTCATTCTATCACGTACACACGATCTCGGATAAGATCAATTCGGGGAACTGTTCGACCTTCCATTAACAAAATCCACAGGCAACGGACCTCGTAACACGAATCTCAAATCGATCTATCGAAATCTTCAAAGAAAACGTTTCTCTCTTTCGAATTATCCGCCCGAAGGCGTTCGAACACACGATTTATCGTTCGCAATCATGTTTTATCACTGTTCGCGTTTATCGTTCACTGTTAACGAATGAACGCGTTTGAACCAATTCTCGGATAGATGTTCATCTAATGAATGCAATAGTGTTGTTTTCGATCGATTTTCGGTCGATGAATGCAATATCGTTATTTTTGATCGATTTTAATTCAATGAATACAACATTGTTGTTTTCGATCAATTTTAATTCAATGAATAGAACCATGTAGTTTTTGATCAATTTTAATTCAATGAATACAACCACGTAGTTTTTGATCAATTTTAATTCAATGAATACAACCATGTAGTTTTTGATCAATTTTAATTCAATGAATACAACATTGTTGTTTTCGATCAATTTTCGTTCAACGAATGCAAGTTCGATGTCTTCTATCAACTTTAGCTCAATGAGTGCAACATTGTTGTTTTCGATCAATTTTCATTCGATGAATGCAAAATTGTTATTTCAACAAATTTTATTTAGACTCCGCTGAGGGTGGAGTTTTGTTGTTAACAATAACGTGACGATCACGTGTACAGCAACAATATTTGATTCGTGATGCCCATGCGACCGTACTACATGGACAGTAATCATGGCTGACTACGTTTTACAATAAGGTAGCCCATTCGTCTAGACACGCTCCAAAGAGCATAAAATAGTTGCCAATCTTTAGGATAGGCCTAATTGCCTATACCTAAGGATCTGTAAGTGGTTAATTCTATTTCCCTCGACGTTGCGACCCACGTGCCGCTCCGGGCCATGCCATCTGTATTTCTAATGAAACTATAGGTAAATAAAGTAAAGTAGAAAAAAAATCGGATCGAGCGAAAATTTGCGCGAACGGAACACCCTGTAGATGAGCGGCTGCGTTGTGCGGTGCATGCATACTCGCTCGGGGAGGCGAGGCATGTATATAATTATATGCCTCGAGTCGGCACCTCGAAAATGGCCCCGGCTCGTTAGCAAATCTTGCGAACCGCGCAAACACCTGCCTGATTGTTAATAATTTGCCGCGCTAGATGCGGCGGCGCGAGCAAACAGCTCGCGATCGGCGCGCGGCTCAGCTCCGCTCGGCTCCGACGGCCCCGAAACGAAAATCACGCGGTCGATGAAGGATACACGGGCCAGTTAACACTTTCGTACAGGCGAGGCTGTTTTAGCCGCCGGTAATTTCGCCCCGTCGATCGAGATTCCTGCGTTACACCGTTTCTTTCTCTTCCCCTTCGCCTTCGACGCGCTAATCGCGATGCTCGTCCGCGAACCGACGCAACAACCATCGCCGACGTTCCTCGAACAAGCCTGTAAAACGACGGACCGTGATACGTGACTCGGTGGATCGACTACCGTTTTTCGTGCGAACGCGTCCTGAGATTATCGTCCACGTGGTTCTGACCGAATGCCGGATCCTAGTTGTCACTAGGACGAGCGCGTTATTCGGAAATAATGTACTTTTCGGGAAAATCCTGTCGCTTGGATAAAGCAATCTGTGGAAAATGCACGTTTTTTTGGGGAAAAAGATATTATTTGGAAAAGATACAATTTTGGTAAAAAATTTATTATTTAGGAACAGCACGTTTTTGGGGAAAAATATATTGTTTAGGAAAAGCACATTTTTTGGGGGGAAAAACATAGTATTTAGAAAATGGATATTCTGGGGTATAAGTACACTATTTAGAAAAAGCTAATTTCTGGGAAAAAAGATATTATTTGCAAAAGACACATTTTTGGAATAAGTGCATTGTTTAGGCTAAGCACACTTTTTTGGGAAAAACATATTATTTAAAAGAAACACATTTTTGGGAAAAAACATATTTTTCAGAAGAAGCACATTTTTTGGAAAAAAATATATTATTTAGAAAGGGCTCTTTTTTAGAGAAAAACGTATTATTCAAAAAATCACATTTTTGAGAAAAATATTGAATGTTTAAAAAATTACAAAGAAATGTCGAATTATGAACTTACAAATAAATGACGAAGTATAAAGTTACAAAAAAATGTCGACTAATAAACCTAAAAAAAAAATGTCGAATTATAAAGTAACAAGAAAGATCGAATGTTTGCAAAGTCGCAAGAAATATCGACTGTTTACAAAGTAACAAGAGATATCGAGCGCTTACAAAATCACGGTAGATGAATGATTACGATTGTCGAGTTAAAGAGCGAGTAGATCTGGTCCGAAGCAAAAAATGAAACTGGTTCTTCGAGTTCCAACTCCTTTCCTCAAGGTAATCTCAGTCGGTACGTTCTTTCGACTCTTCAGAAAGAACTGTGTTTTCTTCGAGTTTCGTTTAACTCTTGCTCCGTTCATTTTCGTTCGAGACACAACAGAAAAAGTGTCTCGACGAAGAGGGTGCATCACGTTCGTCGAACGTGGTGTCTCGGGCGCGGTAAAATGTAACTTAATTGAGAAACGACGAGAGACAATTTCATTGGTCCGAGTTTGTCGAAGGTCTCTCATTAACGGCTAATCAGCTAATTACTGGATGACGGTTCTTCGTCGATCAACGTTATACGCGGCGTCAATTATCCGCGCCTTTCGACAATTTCGTGAATGACGAGAGACGTAGACACGTCGATGACATTGTGACACGTCGATCGGTTCGATGGATTTATTTAATTAGCGACGGGAGCACCGATATCAAGAATCTTTCTAACTTCGTCAGTCGAAAGATTGATATAAATATAATCATACCCGCAATGATTACCTTCCATCGTTCTCGTTATTTAATC
The DNA here is from genome assembly GCA_947623535.1 of Coelioxys conoideus. Classification (NCBI taxonomy): domain Eukaryota; kingdom Metazoa; phylum Arthropoda; class Insecta; order Hymenoptera; family Megachilidae; genus Coelioxys; species Coelioxys conoideus. The sequence continues at coordinate 5,113,050 of OX392455.1, read as the reverse complement.
ATATTATTTATTTACTGCGTAAGTGGTTTATTTCGAAATAAATATAGACAATTTACCGTGTAATTGATGTAAATGATTTTTGCTCGTCACTTATCTCGGAAAGTAACATTTGCAATGTTTCCAATATTTCTCCGAACAGTATATCTAATCTTACTATTTCGGAATTTTTGGGACCTTGAAAAAATTAAAATTTCGAAATGCCGCGTTTTTGAGATCAATATTGATCGAACCACGTGATCTAGGAACTGGAAAACTTTGTGATTTTAGAATTTTTAAAATTCGATATTTCGGATCTGAAACTTCGAAATTTCGAACTTTTGATCTACCTTCATATGCCAGGTTTTTCAGATCAATCTTGATCAAATCTTGCGATCTTGGAACTGGAAAACTTTGGAATTCAGGAATTTTAAAACTTAGAAATTTCGGATCTGAAACTTCGAAATTTCGAACTCTGTATACACCTCGATGCAATCTATGTACAGCGCGATAAATCACGACCGATCAAAGGTTTATCGATTAACCGGTCCGTTCATTGAATGATCCAAGAGACAGTTTTCCGTTTGCCGGTTCGGAATAATGAAATTTCAGCGACGATTTATCTTGGCCGTAATCGAGGACGTCGGTTATTATTTCACGCGACAGGCGTAACTCGATTCCCAGGGGAAGCTGGGCCAGGCCAGAAGGAAGCTGTTCCATGGACGATCGACTAATTCATTCAAATTGCTCTCCCACGTGCTAGCTATTTTTCTTCCAGCTTTTCTGCCTGATCGCGTGAAACACCGGCCTGTCCCGTTTCCATTGTCTCGAACGTTTCGAGTTTTCAACAGCGGACAGCTCGCAGGTTCCATCGCGGGAAGAAGATGATGGCGATAAGTGGAAACGGTGAATCGGAAGAAAAAGAGTCCCGATCGTTGCTGGTGAACCTCCGAGCCAACGGAATAAACGTAGGCGTAATAATATGCGTTCGTACGAAAGTTGAGACCGGCCTGGACGGATGAAAGGAAGCCGAACGCGAGAAAAGACGCCGAGGAACGAACGATCACGCGAACCGAACAGTCGCGAGTATACTCGCCTCTATCAAACGCAACGCTCCGGTAATTGTTGCTATTAATTAACCCATGGCCGCTAGGTGGGTCGATCAAACAACAACCTGTGGGAACGAGCTTTGTCTCGACACAAGTATTATTTGTAATAGTTGTTTGTAATAATTGTTTGTAATAGTTGTTTGTAATAATTGTTTGTAATAATTGTTTGTAATAGTTGTTTGTAATATTTTTTTGTAACAGTTGTTTGAATTAGCTGTTTGAAATAGATGTTTGTAAAGTTGTTTGCAATAATTGTTTGTAATAGTTGATTGCAATAGTTGTTTGCAATAATTGTTTGTAATAGTTGATTGCAATAGTTGTTTGCAATAATTGTTTGTAATAGTTGATTGCAATAGTTGTCTGCAATAATCGTTTCGAATAATTGTTTCTAATAATTGTTTGCAATAATTATGTGTAAGTATTGTTTGTAATAGTTGATTGTGATAGTAGTTTGTAATAGTTGATTTTAATAGTTGATCGTAATAGTTGTCTGTAATAATTGTTTCTAATAATTGTTTGCATTAATTGTTTGTAAGTATTGTTTGTAATAGTTGATTGTGATAGTAGTTTGTAATAGTTGTTTCTAATAGTTTATTTTAATAGTTGATTGTAATAGTTCTCTGTAATAATTGTTTGTAATAAATGTTTGTAATAGCTGTGAAACTTACTGGATGTTAATCATCGTATGAAATTTGTGGCCGCGAAAAAAGTTTGTCGAGCACGATTCTCGTCACTAATAAGCTTAAAAACCGAGATGAAAAAGAAAACTCAGTCGGATCCACGAGAGGTCGCGAAGTAATGAGAAACACAGGTGTTGACACTGTTCTATTATGTATTCAACAGCTCTCGGAGGTGGCTTTGCACAATGCTCGCGATCTTCGCTTAATTTCCATCTTAAAGCATTTATGATTGTATGCGATGTCTCGACCATTCCAGCGCGAGCTATAATTTGTCGAGATATTACGGCGTGGCGCGCCTCAACGACTTTTGTTCGTTTTTTTATTTTGTTTTAACAGCGTGTGTACGACTGATATTTTTCACGTTCGGTCAGACCCTCGACGCGGGAAAGAACTGGGTCAAACGCGCACCCCGCCATGTAATTTAACAATTTCCCCCTTAATTGTCGGCCGCGATAATTGCGACACAATGCTGCCGAGAAGCTTTCGAAACGTCACTGAAAATTTTCACCCTTTCGTTCTCTCGCGATCCTCAAAATATATCGACTTTACAAATTTTTTAATCATGAAAATCGCAAATTATGGTATCTTCTGTAGGGTTTTTAACGCTAGAACTATCAACCAGTCAAAATGACTGGTTTCGGGTTTGACAATTTATGTCATAAAATTTTGTGACCGACCTTTTGTCAAAATATCTGTCATGTTTTATTGAGCTAATGAATGGTTGTATATGTTAGATGATGTTGTAAAATTTATTTATTTATTTTTCTACTTCATTTTCAATTCTAAAGTAAGTTTGCATTTAATGTTGGTATTTCTTGTGTTAAATAAAGACAGTCCGCAGTTGTTACGATTAAGTATATTTTCTATGTGACGTATGTGCCACAGACGAGGAACAGCGATTAATTGTCTGTCGTATAATTAGGAACATACAGATTCAAAGACATAAAATTTAAACAAAAATTGTGATATTGCACCTTCCAGTTAGCAAGATATTTAAAGAAGTATACTTTGAACCCCAAACTTTACGAGCCATTGTCACCCCTTTAAATTGTACGATTGCCGTGTTAAATATTCTGTTGAAAATTATATTTGAAGTAATAAGGTTCATTAAAATCAGTATGTCCGGGTTGAATATGTTTATAAGTGCCGGTAGTAGGTCCATGTACAGTTCGATGTCCTCTATCCGAACCTTTGTATTCTTAAGTTTGAATGAATGATCTTATTCGCGAGTGAAACGCGAGGGTGACACGCGGGAAAGCAAATATCGCAATATCTGGACGAGAGATATCATAACCGGGACAGTTACTTTAACTCCGAGGCAAACAACAATTTGCGGAGACTGCAAGTTTGCGCGAAACTCGGTGAACACGGAGGGCTCGTAGAGACGGTTGTGTCCCGATTTTGGTCACAGAAACGAGCGAAAGCGACTTATTGTTTCGGTAACGAAGAACGTCGAGACAGAGGACTCATTTGGAACGGCAGAAGCACGGGAGTAATTAAGATGTACGCGCTCGAGCATGCGTGTAGAGGGAAACAGCCGCTGCGGGACAAGTGGAGAACAGGCGAAGAATGGCGAGAAATGAAAAGCTGTGTCACGAGACCGTTCTCTTTTCAGACATTTAACCTAATTCCCTGTATAAGACGGACTTTCAGAAAATAGAACATCTAATTATCTTTTTTTTGCCGCTCAACACGCCGCGGAACGCGGTTAAACAATGCCGTCCGGCAACGTGGCCCGCGGCATTACAACAACTGGAAAACGAAGATGAATACAAAGATTCGACGATAATCGTGAAAAATGTATACAGGCTATTGAATTACCGTACAACATTTATGATTCCAGACGTTTTCGCCGACGATTTTAATTACATGCTTTCTTTCCGCCCGTTAAATAGTTACTTCGTACACAATGGACGCATTGTTAAATTCATAGCAATTTGAAAGAAAAAATTCATGCAATTTTTTCAAGAATTTTTCGACGAGATTTTAAATTCTACGGAAAGAGGAAATCGGTGATATAAAGAATTTTCGCAAATTTTATTGAATCTGAAACAACAGGGTGGAAAGCGGGAGCACTATGTTTTTAAGTCAAGAGACATTTAAACTCGACATTTCTATTAGTTTGATAAACATTCAGCAAAATCTGCTGAAATTAATTAAGATTAAACATTGAATATTTCTTATGACTTTATAAACATTCAATATTTCTTTGTAACTATACAAACATTTCATATCTCCTGTCACTTTATGAACATATTTATATTTCTTGTAGATTTATAAACATTTAATATATCTTGCATCCCTGCAAACATCCAAAACTGTCGTCTTATTTCATCCACATAAATTTTCACTTCTCTATTAGTTATAATCTGATATTACGTAATAATTGTTTGTACAAATTTATGCTTTAGAAACCATTGGAAGTATGTTATCAATAATACGGTGAAGTACTATGTTTTTAAGATAAGATACAGTTAAACGAAACTCTATTACTTCTATTACTTCGATAAACATTCAGGAAAATATTATTACAAACGAGTGGTTACCTTTTGATTAAGATTAAAATAAAGAAAACAGAGCGAAAAGTATCGAATTCGCACGAAGAGAGAACGAGTCGATAAAACTGTGAAGTGATATTCATAACTCGACGCGTTCAATTCGGTCCTTACGGTTTCGATAATAGAAACGTCTACGAATTTCGCAGTTCCGTTTCCGAATATAATTTCAGTTTCCCCGGGTTCATAGTTCCTGCGGAAATTCTGATTGCGTCGATAGTCGAAACGCTCTCACCGTCGCGCGACAAGTGATATTATATTAAAATATTCGGAACAAGATTATCCAGGTCGGTTATTGCGCGTATATATTTCAATCGAGCGACATTTTCGCGGGAACTCGAAAATTTTTTCAATATCGTGCATTTTTTTATTGTATATGCTTTGATCTGAGATCTAATTAACATTATCATTGTTGTAGTATTGTCATTATCTGAAGGGTTTACGAGGCAACAATTATCAATGCATAAACGCGATATCTTGTCGGTAAAGAACAAAGATGGCGGCAAACGTGACCACGACGTTCGTACACGGGACCGTCCACGTTCCTCCGGTTACGTAACGACTAATCGATTCGATTTCGGTTGGCACCGGAAGATAATCGGGATCGGGCGAACGTGGAGCGGGGATTAATTATTGAGAAGCAAAAGGTTGGACTCGAAGGCGGTTCGGGAAGTCAGCAGTTCGTGAGCCACGACACGCGAAAGGACGTGCAACGTTAGCAGTTTCTCGCTCAGGTGCAATTAAATCCGGGAGATTCCACGGTGGCTGTCTCGGTCCGATGACGAAACCCAAATATGTGCCGTGTCCACCGATTTTACACCGATACGGAACGGGGTCGTGCTACGAGAATTCGAATCATCGGAACGAAACTTGTCCTCTCGCGAAATGTACTCGTCCATTGGCTTACTTTGGTTCCTTCGTGGATAAACAGGGTTGAAAATCGAGCTACGCGTTTTATTCAACAAAGTATCTTACACTCTTGGTGTATCTACGTGCACGATTCTTCTTCTTGGATACACAGGTGCAAATTTCGTGTGAAACACAGGGATGCATTTCGTGAAGAGCATGCATAATATGAAACAAGAATTTTCAAATTGATTGTCTCGTTGCCTCATGAATAATTTTCAAGGTCATTCTCCCGTTGTTACTTGTATAATGTTCAAGTTCTTTGTCTCGTTGTTACATGAATAATTTTCAAGATCATTCTTTTCGTTGTTACTTGTACAATTCTCAATTTCATTGTCTCGTTGTGTCATGAATAATTTTCGAGTTCATTTTCTGGCTATTATTTGTATAATGTTCAAGTTTACTGTCTCGTTGTCTCATGAGTAATTTTCAAGTTCATTCTCCCGCTGTTACTTGTAAAACGTTCAAGTTGTTTCTCTCGTTGTCTCATGTATAATTTTCAGATTCATTCACTCATTGTTACTTGTATAGTATTGAATTATGGTTCAGTATGCAACTGTAAGTTCTATGCACGAGTCTACTTCCTAGACAAACAGTCGATATAAATATAAAAACACACGGCAAGAAACTTGATATAGCAGAAACGACGGTTCATAATAAATTGTAAAGCGCTTAGAGAATTGAACTTGTCGATGTCTAATCAATTATTCAACCGGTAAGAAGGCAAACGCTTTGCTCGGCAAGCGAACACTTTATAAATCAGGAAATATCGATGGAAAGGGAATAAATAAAAAGAAACGAGCGAAACGTTAAAAATCGACGTTGCTTCCCGAAGACACGTTTCAACGATCATACACGAGTTATTTCCAAGAGTCGTGTAAAAATTGATTTCGGTGCGACAGGGAACGTGTCGTAATTTAATTCGTGAAAATATCTGGCCCGGTGCGAATGCGATCCCGGCAGGAAAAACCGATTTAAAACAGGTCAACGAGCATATAGAACCTAAATCGGTTGAAACTGAAAGTCGACTAAGGGTGGATTTACACCGATCGCTGTTCGAGCCCCTCGTTCGTAATACCCGGCACTCGTTCAACGAAAGTGACCCTCGAATTTTCCACGATCGGGAGTGTCGAGCTTTTCTTTATCGCGGAAAGTTATCTCCTTTGAGAGCACGATGGTGTAATAAAAAAGTTGCCGGCTCCGGATGGAATCTTATGTGACTTTTCAACGTTTCGTTACGGCCTTATCCGCGGGGACCGTCACTCGTTATCCGATACGGTTCTATCTTCTATTCCTGACCCCCACCTTTGAAACACCTACTTCCCTTAACGGGGTCACTTTCCAGCGTTTAAGGACATCCGTGTCCCGATCGTTTCTCGATACTCCACGCTCGATAACATCGTCGTTCGATTAACGACGATTTTCGCGATTCGCGGATCCCACGATCGGGTGAAAAAAAATTCCATTCAAAACGAGTGGACCGTCGGGCAAATCTAGCGTTTCCCGCGGAACAAACCTCCCGGCTTATTCGCTGCAACACAAATATTTGCCGGAGCTCGGTTGGTTTGCTTAAAATTCGATTTGCATATCTCGTCCGTCGCATTAAACCTGCACGTTCTCGTTCGATCGCCAAAACCGATTCGAAATCATCCACGTTACGTTCCGGCCAGCTTATAGCCCTTTTCAAGGTTTTTATCAAGGATGCGGCTATTTATGCATACAGCATGTATAAACAATTGGTTATTTATGCGTACAATGTATGTACACCATTGGCTATTTATTCATACAATGTATATAAACAATTGCTATTTATGCATACAGTGTGTGTATAAAATTTTCTATTTATACATACAATGTATGTAAACAATTGGCTATTCATACATACTGTATGTGCGAATAGCCAATAGTGTACATATACTATGTTTACAATATAAATAGCTAATTATGTACACATACTGTATGTACAATATAAATAGCCAATTGTGTATATATATACACTATACATATAAATATTCAATTGTGTATACATACTGTATATATAAATACCTCCATCCTTTTAATGAATTCATGGAGATAGATCTCACCAATGGAAGCTGTGCATGTGTCACATATTACATAGCTAATATTAACAAGATCCACGCGTGATTTTAATCGTGAGAATGAGCGACTACAGACAAGATGTATTCCCTGCCAAGCGTAGCTACAAAATTACCCATATAATCTCGTAAGAGACACACGATACGGAAACTGTCTCCGCGAGTGTCTTTCAAACGGTAATTGGTGCGCGACACGGGGTTAAAAGTTACGAGTACGTGACATCGTTGGGGACGTTGATAATCGCGCAGGGATCAGTTCGGTTCTTTCCACGAATTTTCCGTGCGAATTCCCTCTCTGAATGCAAAGGGATCGCGCGATAACCGGTCGCGATGTGTCGGGGTCGGAAAGTTCCCGTGGACGGGGCTCCGTATCTGCTCGCACTATAATTATTCGAGCACGGGGGCGGAATTCGCGGATCGAACCCCATAACTCAGACAGTTTGAACGGAGCAGTCGGCTACGGGCAGAAGTCGTGTCGCGGGTCTCACGTGGAAAGTTGCAGATCTCCGGGCTTCTCCAACTTATTCGACGACGTGCCTCCGCAAACTGACACGGCTGCCATCTTCTCGGTGAAGCAGCGGGAGCTTCGACTCGTGTTTGTCGAAGACGTTTACAGCGTGCCGTGCAGTTGATCCGTTTTCTCGACAAATACCTGCCAAGGATAACGACACCGGTGATGTACCGTTAATGGCGGATTTCGAGTTTCGAGACGGATCAACTACGGCCTGGGATTAATTTTAATGCCGCTCGCGTAACGCTCGCATGCTCGAGCTTTTTACCGCGAGTACGTCTGAGAGCTTTCGGAACGGCTACGTGTCCTCCGACATAAATTCCGAAACTCACGGGAAGATACTCTCCCGTTTTCGTTATCGCAGCCGAAGAATGTCGACCGATATCTCGCGGAGAACGTACAACGGCGAAACGGTATAAGCTAAACTCGAAATTGTACGGCGACTTTGTTTCGATATCTACGACGATACGCTCGCTTCCTCTTTACATATTCGCAGCGATCAAATTTACAACGGAGAACACAAGTAGTCGTGCACATGGAACGTAGAATTAAAAGAACATGAGCATGAAAGTTTCATTCGAGTAAAAAAAATAAATAATATGAAGAATAAGAATTAGGAATGATATTAAACAAGTTAATTTATTGATTACAATTCATTCAAGTACAAAAATTTGTTCAATTGAAAGATGGGAATCAGAAATAATTTTCGATAAATCAATTTATTAATTCAATGAAATAATAAAAAAAATGAAAAATAAAAATTGGAAATATAATTAAATAATTTAATTTATTGATTAAATTCCATTTGAATACAAAAAATAATATATACAGGTTTCAAATAACATTAAACAAATTAATTTATTGATTAAAATTCATTCAAGTTAAAGCAAATGAAAAAAAATAAGAATGAAAATTAGAAATAATATTAAATAAATAAATTTATTGATTAAATTCCATTCAAATAAAAAAGTAAAATATACAAGTTTAAAATAACACTAAACAAATTAATTTGATGATTACAATTCATTCAAGTCAAAAAAAATGGGAAGAAAAATAAAGATGAAATAATATTAAATAAATTAATTTATAATACAATTTATTAAATTTATTCTTCGTTGGTCAATGAAAAATTTTATAAGAGTCTATAAGAGATTTTAATACGAGTTTGACAGGTGACGCACTCGCAGCATAAACGTAATAAAACTTACTAAAATTTTGAATACGCTTATACGTAAACTTGATGTACAATCATAATTTGTATAATCAAGAATCACTGAATATAAAATACGAATAACATTTTAACTTTTTTTGTGCACATTGATATCGTAGATGTAATAGTTAGTTCCGACTGACGCACCACAAAAATAAATTGTATCGCAAGGGGTTAACGTGAAATCGTTATTGTCCCGCTTAAGTTTCCCGAACCGGGTCCCGCGGAGCGGATTTTACGAGCGGAGAGAGGAGGAGGCGAAGAAGCGTGGAAGTTGACGCGAGTCGAGACATCACGCTCGATCTCCGTCGTGTTTCGTCGGGGCGTGTGTCTCGTCGGACAGCTAGTATGCAAAACGCGTGCATGCTCGTAAGCGTGAAATTACATAGCGAGCTAGAAACGGCCGTGTTTCGACGGGGGTTGCCCGCCGGGCCGAGCGTTGGGGGTTGGTTCGGTTTCGCGATCACAAGCACCCGAAAGCCCTTACTTTGGAATTTCGTAAATGGTGGCAGCGCTGCAATTAGCGTAATAAAGTGGCTGAATGCGACCCCGAAATCGCCCATTCACGCGTTACAAACTTCCGGGGGTAGCGAAGGACAACCGGCTCCCTTTGATCGAACTTGTTTTGTCACGTGCTCGATAGTCCTTAGGGGGTGGTCTTGCTATACGGTCTTCGACAATTGTCTTTCTCGCATTTTTTCTTTTTGCGAATTTATGAGGTGAAATTGTTCGGAATAAGGAAGTATATACTCTTTTATTAACTCTTTCATTGCATATACAGTCGTGGACTAAATTGAGTGGACGGGTATCATAAATAACAAAAGGTTAATTTAATTTAACTAATAATGCCTATAAATGGAAACTTTATTGCGCAACTATATACGTTAAATAAATGTTTTTCCAAGTCTGCAAAAATATTTCACGTTTTAAATTTAAAATTTATTTAAAACATTGTAATGAAACAGTAAATTTTTAAACGCCGTGTAACAGAAATTCAATGGTTCAGAATATGCTTTTATTTGAATATTACAAATTTCAACGTAGATTACTTGTACTAATATCGTGTATTTATGTGGGCGGTTGAGAACAAACATCAAGGTGGGTCAATTTAAACGGGACAAAAATTGTATTTTCGTATAAATTGTGCTTCGAGATAAGTTGTGTACTATGAAATCTCGGGTAATAATCAGAATCACAGAATGTCTACGATGGAGACACATATCTTTATTATTTCATGGCTTGCACGCAATAGAAGCAAACTAGAGGGAGCACGGTGAAAAACGTGAGGAAGTTTTGAATTTATGACAGAAGTTTCATATGTTACGACGAACTTGCACTGCATAGTGGGTAAACCGCGCTTTCGTTAATTACATTTAGAGGCCCGAAGAAAATGAAATACGGGAAGACGCGTCGCGAAAGGATCAGGACTTTCAGTATATTTCCAAAATCATAGGAATCAAAAGTGATAAACTTTCCTCCTTAGTGCAATCATCTAAACGATTCCAAACGATTCTTCTAATCGGACGCTGTTTAGTTTAAAGTTCAAATACATTCTCTTTCGAAAATATCCAAATTAATTTTTCCACGTTGCGAAGGCAGATGATCCAAAAACTCAATCAATCGATAAATCCATGAGCTTCAACACAACATACAACACACAATGTCAGAGTCAGTTATAAAGAGGACAATTGCGACAGTCAAATTTCATCAGATCTAGACTATATCAATTCCCCAATTGATATACTCCCCGCAGAAAATAAAGTTTAAAACCATTCCCGTTTAAAAATGTCCAAATTAATTTCGTAGGTCCTCGAATCTTCCACGTTGTCAAAGCAGATGATCTAAAAAATCTATCAGTCCATAAATCCTTCAACTTCAACAAAACTTACAGTGTCAGAGTGAGTGAAGAAGAGGACAATTGCGACTGTTAAATTTCATCAGATCCAGACCTACAATTCCCCAATTGATATACTCCCCGCAAAAAATAAAGTTTAAAAACATTCCGGTTCAAAAATGTTCAAATTAATTTCGTAAATCCTCGAATCTTCCACGTTGCGAAAGCAGATGATTTAAAAAATCTATCAATCGATAAATTCGTGAACTTCAACAAAACTTACAGTGTCAGAGTGAGTAAAAAAGAGGACAATTGCGGCAGGTAAATTTCATCAGATCCGTACCGATAATTCCCCAATTTATATACTCCCCGCAGAAAATAATTCTCGGCTGTCGCGAAGCTTGTCAGCCGGTTGATTCACGAAGCGACGAGGACCGGCTCGTGTTCGGTTCGCCTAACCCATTCGCCTAAGGTCTCTTCCGGTGTTTCAGGTGACTCCGATACGGCGATACGGTGAGACTTTGAATGATAAATGGCGCGCAAGCCGTCTACGGATGCTGGCGCGCCTGTACATTTATTAGATGAGATTTATGCCGTTAAAGGACGGAATCGGTAAACGGATCGCGAATACCATTCTCGCGTACTCTTCTTACCATTCTTTTCTCGGTAAAGAAGCTCGAATGGGAGCCTCCGCGTTCGGAAAATCCCGGCCCGATCGCGTTGCTCTTCTCATGCTACCGTGCGCGTTCTTTAATACTTTATGGCGTTGCGTTGTCGCGCGTACATTTACATCGAATACCCTCGGTTTTTCGCCAGGAAAAACTTGAACGCCTACGATTCTGCCTACTGAATCACCGTACACTGCCGCTCAAAAGTATATGCTGCCGTGTTCGTGGAATTTGTGATGTATAATATATACTTTTATTAACCTACCGGCATATAATGCAACTTTATTATGAAATTAAAAATGTACTTGAAGAATGAACAAACGAACGATGAAACACGAATTTGTGTGCACATTAATTCCTTATCTTGGTGAAAATCAAGATGAATGTCAAAAAAGCCACGTTAACATACTTTCGAACTTAAAATTGCAAACGTATTCAATGATCATTTTGACCGCTTTGGTAGGTTTATAACGAACAATATCGCTAATTAATCAGATAACTTTATTCACAACAACGACCCGAAGCTACATATCCGCAATATGTAGAAATTATTTACAGCAACTACAAGAGAACTCTAAATTGAAAATTGTGACATACTATATACATTAAAAGTAATGCATCTCCGAATACAAATGTTTTATGTATCCGAATAAAGGGGTTTTGCGTGTCTCTGCATGAATGATTCGCTTGTATATTTTTAAGAGAAAAGCATTCTGTGGAAGGATAACATACTTGGTAGCAGACTTTGTCTTTAACTCGTGGAGTGATTCTCCATTGAAAATTATCGACAGGAACGCTATAATTATCTTTAATTAACACAGTTGCCATACTTCGACGTGTCCAACTCCTGAGACATTCACAGTTCAAAGTACTCATATTATAATTTTAATTATTCATTTATGTAATTAAAACATTTATATTGTTCATTTATATAATTAAAATATTTATATTGTTCATTTATATGATTAAAATATTTATATTGTTCATTTATACAATTAAAATATTTGTATTGTTCATTTATATAATAACATTTTAATTGGTCGTATGAATATTGTTGCTGCGGTTAGTTGTGACTGACGCACCAGGCAGTTAAATCGTATTAATTATTACAAATAATCGTATTAATCGTTAATTGTTACTCATCGGAAACAGTCACACGAGGTGTACCGCACGATCCTCCATTTATAAAGCCGTCATCGGCAAGTCGTTCGATCGAGCGATACCTTCGAAATTTCGCCTCGATTTCCCGTAAATTAAAACAAACATTCGAGTATGTCGTCCGGCGTTCGTTCGCAGGGACGCTCGGAAAAACAATTTCGAAGCGGCAACGAGCGCGCGGAATAAAAAAAAGGCGAAAAATGAAGAGAAAGAAGGAACATGCACGCAGGGGGAGAAAAAACGAGATCCGAATATTCCCGGTTTCGTGCTTCCGAGTCGCTCGGTGAATTACAAGACGATCGGCCGATCAGATACGCGCGAAAACTTCCGTCCTACAGAAAAATTACAAGCCACCGGGCTGAGCGTGAAAAAGATGAATCGAACTGACGCTGTTTTACATGCTACGGGGCGAATACGCTTCATCCACCGTAGGAAATAACCGAGGCTGTATGCGCATCGATGAAAGTTTCGTGGCGGGCATGTTAATGCGCTACAGATACGCCCCGCGAGCGGCTCCGGGCGTTCCTCTTTGCTCCGACGCGAAACCGAAAGAAACGCAACAGATGCTGAAGAATCCTGATTCTGCTCGGTGTAGCATTCGATGTTGCATTAAATTAATAGATATTTTCTGGTTTACAGAAGTGATTTTACATGAGAAGTATTAGGTTGGTGCATATAAAATGTCGGATTTTTAAGAGAATATATAAAACTGCATATCTTGTTTCAAAAGCCGTTTATTTAATTAAAATATGATCCATTTGCTTAAGTACACTTTTCCCAACGAGATTGTAATTTATGAATGATTGTATTAAGGAAATTCTGATCGTTGGTGTCAATTAACCCTGATATTGAACTTTTCAGACTCTCTTTATTTTGACAGCGTTGAAAATGCTGCATTTGATCTATATAATTATGTGTATACATATATGTACATTTACCGTATAACTATAGGTATCGTATAGCTATGCAACCCTGTATCATAACTTAGCCGCGTATCAAGTAGTATAGATTGCATAAATTGCAAGTATAGAAAGTGATTCTCGTGTGACACAGCAAAAAATTAATTTGAGCATGTGTAACTTATGCGATCTGCAGATATAAGATACATAGATCGCAAGTACTGTTTTATCGCTCGTCTTTGTGTTACCATCATTTTCATTAGTATTACATAATACGATATTATATGATGACTTCATGTAATATTATAACATAGAAAGAACATTTATTGATATCTGCAAGTGTGTCGATAAAGTTTAATATCGATAACTGCGTCGTTTGATAACATGGCCAACACGATTTCCTTAGTTCTTCCTTCCATTTCATTTCCTGTGTCCATTTGAAAGGTCAGTTATGAATTATTCATGAAACCAGCCGAGATTAAGTGTATTGTTCCAAAAATACATGTGTAAATTAGGCGATACACGTTGCTCGAACACGAATATATATTGGTTTGACTATCCGTACGTGATTCGTATTTTCGAGTGTGATAATATCAAATGAGACGTCTTATTAATATTAATCACGATATCTAAAGTACTCTCGACGAATTATCTGGCTGTTTAACTAAATGCAATACATTTATCGAATCGATATAGATATCGTAATCGTAATTGAGGCACGTTAATTTCGATTGGATTTTAAATAATAAAATTTAATTGAAACGATGTCCAAAAATCTTCTCGACACACGTTGTATGTTAGATTTCTGTATATTAGATCATCATTCAATTACCACGCACGGAATTAATACGCGTTAGATATCAACGCGTTAGATTGTTACCCGTTAGATATCCACACGTTAGATATTCACGCGTTGGATTGTTACCTGTTAGATATTCACGCGTTGGATTGTTACCTGTTAGATATCCAAGCGTTAGATGGCAACACGTTGCATCGTTATATGTTAGATATCCACGTGTTGCATTTATACGCGTTACATATCCTCATGTCTGATTACCACGCATTGCATTGCTACGCGTTAGGTTGCAACATGTGGCATCGTCACACGTTAGATTTCCATGCGTTACATCGCGACGCATTAAATCACCTGCGTTACGTGTAACATCATTATACGTTAGATCACCGCACATTATACCTTCACGCGCTGAATTTGCTCACATCGCGTTGCCACCCGTTATATTGCAACGCGTTGAACTCTACAGGTGGCGAGTTAGTAAAAATTTACCACCCTCCAACTTACGCGTGCCTAACGAATACGTGCTGCAATCATACATCAAATAATACATAGAAATAATATTGCTTCTCGAGGTTTGAATAACATTACGGAAGTTTGACGATAGAAGTCGTGGCGCGAACAAACACTATACGCGAGGATTAATGCGTTGGTCAGGAAAGATTGAAAAGGGGTGGATCGTGAAGAGGGTTTTCCTTGATACGATGCGAGGGGTGATTCAGAAGGATGGGGTGAATCGTGGATTCTTCGTGATTCGATACGGACTAATCTTACCGAGGAAACGACATAATTTCTCTCTCGGCTGCACGGTTCGAATTAATATTAATAGGTTTGCACGTTGAAATATACCGCTTGACGCGCACTTTAATTAAAAGTCATTTTCCGTGTGAACGCGTTCAATTTTGTTTCCCGCCCATCGTGTTACACGGCGACTAAAAATTTCTAGTTTGATTGCAAATCCTGGCCATTATTCAAACAACGCGATTGAAAAATTATTATTCGAGTAATACCTATGAAAAATGATTATTCAAGTAGTACATATGAAAAATGATTATTCAAGTAATACGTATGACAAATGTTTATTCAAGTAATGCATATGAAAAATCATTATTGAAGTAACATATGTGACACATGATTCTTCAAGTAATACATGTGAAAAATGATCATTCAAATAACACATTTGAAAGTATTATGATTTCCATAATGCATTTCAATAAACGGTTCCACGAATAATACATTGTTTCAGTTTCATGTTGTTTGAGATAATAGTGAGTTGATTTATTCCGGCAGGAAAATTGCTCTCTGCGTTGTTTCATTTTCCACATATGAAATGAAATAACATTTTAATCTCGATGATATTTTACAGTCGTTAATATTAGCATATCAATGAAATCTTTTTTCTTGTTTCAAAAGTAGCGGAATGTTTCCACAACGAATCTCAAAATTGAATAACAGTAGCGTCATGGAATTGAGAATTTCGGCTTGATCAAAAACGAAGCGGTGGATGGTAACGTTTAGCAATGCAGAAATAAACCGTGCAAGAATATTTAACGACGTAAGTCGATCTTCGACGAGGGAACGAATTAATTTTTCAAACTGTCGGTTACTTAGCCGTATCATCCCGCTGAATGCTATCAAAATTCCACGAGAGCTTTGGCTCGATATCCACAGTCACGATATCGCGATCCCGACCATCCATACAAATCGGATTTTACCAAATTGGCGTACGATTTTCACGAGCGTCGGTTCCAGGGCACGCGCGTGCAGAATGGACAGCGAAGAAGAAAAAAAGAAGGTTAGGGTAGGAAGAAACGAGATAAGAAAAACGTAGGGTCAAAAAGACGCTCGGGAGCGAGCCGCGTGGATGATGAAGCGAATCAAGCAACGACGACGGTTTACGTGCGATGCAGCCCTAAAACATCGCGTCGTTCGGCGGAGCAAGTTTCCTGGAAACGCGTTAGCAACGAAACGTCTGTGCTTAGAATTTTCAAGTACGCCGAATTACATCCCCGTCACGGAGAATCAATGGTAGCTGAAATACGTAGGCGACAACGGATAGAACGACGTTGTTACTGCCCGTGAGAATTTTAATTTATTCCCCCGGAGGGGTTACCTGCGAGGATAACTAACAGGTCGTTAGTCACGAAATTCGTAAAACGGAAGTTCCTGTATTTAGATTACGTGGTTACCCGACGAACGTTCACGGCGTGTGAAACGCGTGGAAGTTACTCCGGTGCTTTACGCATTCGCCATCAGAGGTAACACCTTTCTCGCTATTTCACACACGACCATATGTTTCCATATGCATGCGCGACCTCTGACCTCACTTTGACCGAGACGCGGACACGCCAGATACACTTGGCACTAAATCGTTTTCACAGATTTTTTGATTTGAGAAACAACGGTCACTCAATACCATAATTACCTAATTCATAATTAAGGTTAATAGAATACAATCGTTACATAATTAAGAATCAAAATTTATAGCATATCACTATTACACAATTAAAATTTAAAATTTATAAGTACATTATTATTACATAATCAAGAACGCAGAATTTACAGAATTTGTTTAAAATAATACTTCGCTTACAGTACATTACAAATCTCCGTTCATGCTAAAACTATTGCATACAGGACTCGTGTAGTTAAACGTACAGAGCGCCTAAATACTTCTTCGACGTTTCATAAGTATCTTCTGTACTCGGATGTTCCTTCGAAACGCGTACAAAATAATTACTTCTTCGTTGTCGACTATCGTATCGAATTAAACCGAAAGCCATTTGAACCAGGTTGTAGGTGCTGAGGTGCTGCTCGAAGAAGCAGGCAATTGAGGACTGCTACTTTCGGGCGTCGAATCATCTGCGGAGCTGCTCGAGGAAGAAGGTACTGGTGCGGGGCTGCTTGAGGGAGCTGGAGGTGATGCAGGACTACTTGGGGAAGAAGATGGTGGTGCGGGGCTGCTTGGGGAAGGTGATGGTGGTGCAAGGCTGCTTGATGGAGCTGGTGATGGTGCAGGGCTGCTTGATGGAGCTGGTGATGGTGCGGGGCTGCTTGAGGGAACTAGGGGTGATGCAGGACTACTTTCAGATGAAGATGGTGGGGCAGGGCTACTAGGAGGTGGAGATGGTGGCGCAGGACTACTTGAAGGAGCTGGCGGTGATGCGGGGCTGCTTGAGGAAGGAGATGGTGGTGCGGGACTGCTTGAGGGAGCTGGTGATGGTGCAGGGCTGCTTGGGGAAGGTGATGGTGGTGCAGGGCTGCTTGAGGGAGCTGGTGGTGATGCAGGACTACTTTCGGAAGAAGATGGTGGTGCAGAGCTACTTGAGGGTGGAGATGGTGGTGCTGGACTGCTTGAAGGAACTGGTGTTGATGATGGTGCGGGACTGCTTGATGGATCTTGTGGTGGTGCAGGACTGCTTGACGATGGTCCTGGTGGTACAGGACTGCTCGAAGGATGAGGTGGTGCAGTGCTACTCGGTGGTAGAGATGTTGGTGCAGGACTGCTTGAAGGAGCCGGTGTTGATGATGGTGCGGGACTGCTTGATGGAGCTGGTGGTGGTGCAGGACTGCTGGACGATGGTCCTGGTGGTGCAGGACTGCTTGAAGGAGCCGGTGTTGATGATGGTGCGGGACTGCTTGATGGAGCTGGCGGTGGTGCAGGACTGCTGGACGATGGTCCTGGTGGTGCAGGACTGCTCGAAGGATGAGGTGGTGCAGTGCTACTCGGTGCTAGAGATGTTGGTGCAGGACTGCTTGAAGGAGCCAGTGTTGATGATGGTGCGGGACTGCTTGATGGAGCTGGTGGTGGTGCAGGACTGCTGGACGATGGTCCTGGTGGTGCAGGACTGCTCGAAGGATGAGGTGGTGCAGTGCTACTCGGTGCTAGAGATGTTGGTGCAGGACTGCTTGAAGGAGCCGGTGTTGATGATGGTACGGGACTGCTTGATGGAGCTGGTGGTGGTGCAGGACTGCTGGACGATGGTCCTGGTGGTGCAGGACTACTCGAAGGATGAGGTGGTGCAGTGCTACTCGGTGGTGGAGATGTTGGTGCAGAGCTACTTGGTGGTGGAGATGGTGGTGCGCGACTGCTAGACGGTGGTCGCGCTGTGGTAATTGATGTGGACGATGGTGGCGCAGCGCTGCTCGGAGAAGGTTCAGCAGGTCCTGAGGTGCTGCCTGACGGAGTTGTTTCTGGTGTTCCCGTACTGACTACCGGTGTTGTCTCTGGTGTTCCCGTACTGACTACCGGTGTTGTTCCTGGTGTTCCCGTACTGACTACCGGTGTTGTTCCTGGTGGTCCTGTACTGACTACCGGAGTTGTCCCTGGTGTTCCCGTACTGACTACCGGTGATGTTCCTGGTGGTCCTGTACTGACTACCGGAGTTGTCACTGGTGTTCCCGTACTAACCACCGGAGTTGTCTCTGGTGGTTCCGTAGTTATTACAGGAGTTGTCGGTGACGTGGTAATTTCACGAGGTGCAGAGTAGGCGACGAATGCTAGTCTAATCTCAGCACCTGGTGATCCAAGTACTGCCAAGACCACATATGGTTCTCCGAGGTTGCCTTTGATAGGTCGGACCAATATGCTCTGGGGTTTATTATTTACCACGGTGACGAACGAAATTACTTGGCCGGGACGAGCATTAACTGCAAGAGTTAACCTGTGTCTGAGGTAAGGAATTGGTGGCTGAAATCAATTCAAATTGTTCGATTCATATTCGTTACCACACACAGGTAGTCACACAGTTTAATGATCTTTTCGAATAGTTTCACTGCGAACATTAATCTAAACACACGTCGAACTATATCTACTATTCTGTATTTATTCCGTATTCTTGGATACATGGAACTGTTCGTTTCTGCTAACAACCGATGAATAACAGACTGTAATATTCCATCAAGAAGTACGTAACAACAACTTTACACCTCACAACTTAATCCCTTGCTTTACGATTCATTTGTCAGGCGCGTCTGTCGGAACTAACTAACCACAGCTGCATTATTAAATCTAATGAAGAATGTTAAAACATTGTACCAACTTTCTACCCGGAAATCTTTGAACATGCAAATTATAATTGAACTTCAAAGTGAAGCGTATCTAAAGTTCGTGCAACATTTATCGTGGTTGAAACGCGATGCGTGTCATGCATCGATCTCGCGAAAATATGGCGAGGTGTTAATATAACGAATTTCGTGTCAACGCGATAGCGGTATATTTCTTACCTTGTAGATAACGCGATTTTCGAGTAAAACATCGTTCGGTTGCCGTTTTCCCAAGATCAAAGTGTTGGCCTGCGCGAACGCGAACAGGGAGAGGCACGCGAACAAAAGAGCAAACTTGCGCATCTTGACAGGTAGCTTTGTTCACTACTGGTCAAAATGTTCAAACCTGCTACACAGTCGAGCGTGACATTACTTATACTTACTCCTTATCAACAACTATGACGATTCTTCGAAGAGTGAGTAATCGGTTGATCACGTAACTAGATATTTGCCGTTGCTCACATTGGTGGCAGCAACTTATGTAACTGTATTTACCTTTTGTTCTTTATTGTTTGACGATAAACCGTTTCGTGTTCCGTGGTTCGCGTGTGTGGGACACGCAGAAGTCATTCGATAATTCGAGATTTTAGCGAATTATTCCCCTTGGATCATCATAGTCGCTCAGCATCCGAACTTTCAGACATACGAATTACCATAAAAATCGTAACGCAATCGTGGATCATTATCGCCAAAGATGGCCATGATACTTTATCTTTTTGGCACCGTCGAATGCAAACTCGTGAGAAGGGGGACTAGATGGGGGACTAGACGCGGACTGATAACCATAGTCGCTGATGCATGATCTGTTATCACTATCTAAAGGTTTCCAGAGATAATATGATACGAAAACAACCTTTCACATCAGGAAGGCGTAACGGAATATTTTGAGGTCTTCCTCGAAACGGCGAGTGTTTTCGAAATGCGCGATCGTAAACAAGGATGAATTTTTTATAAAGCGTCAGAGACAATTTTATAGAAAGTTTATCGCGATAATCGAGTCTGAAAGTTTAACGAAAACTTCTGTTGACCCAGTGAACCGTGATTTAGTCACATTCTAACGTCGGTGAGTTCGGAAGCTTTTATGTTTGAGAATTTAAGAAATTTAAGAAATCATTTATGAAATTATTCGAGAAATCAGAAACTCGCGGATGTAGAAATTCCGATGATCGATGTTTGATGCCGTGGGAGATAACCGAGAAATTTGTAAATGTAGGAAACAAAGCTGAAGAAGGGGTAAACATTTGGTGGGTGAAAATCACGTTTACGAAACGCTTCGTTAGACCGTGGAACAAATGAAATTGTTCGCTTTGTTGGTCGCTAACGAACGAGTTAATCTCGTGATCGATCATTTCGTGCCGATCTGTCGCCTATGAAGTTTGACCACCTGACGAAAATCAAAGGGAAACGGGCCCGACAAAAGTTATCTCATCGATTCGTCCCTGTATTCGCGCTGTATTCTTAACATTTCAATATAAAAAACGAGTCTTTCTTTCCAACACCGTCTGACCAATTTTGATCTAGGGTCATGATTAACCTAATCTTTGGTTGCGATTTATATTCATCGATTTGTCCTCGTGAAACAGCAACCGGTCCCTTCATTTCGTACACAATCTCTTTTATTTAGTGCGAAATTAGAACGAACTACTCAGAACATTTACTTAAGTTAACCAATAAAGAATCATATAGTGTTATTTAATAATTTCAGTGTTAATTAATTTATGCAACGTGTGGTGAGTCTCATGTCGAGAGACTTCATTCAACTTCAACTTGTCCCGATGATCACTTCAGATAGTTGTAAATTCGACCGATAAAACATAATGGTGTCTTATCTGGTTTCTCAAGTTGAAGTAATTGTGTTAGGTACGACAACACTTGTATTTCCTTTGAATCTACATGTGTACAGAGAAGGAGGTTTCAAAACGACGCGAAATAAATCAGCTAGCTGGTAAATAGTCGCGTATGAGCTGTTTAAACAACGTAATAATGTTCAGGCTCTTAAATTGCAAAATCATTCATTTACTGATGTAACTGTAATTTCACGGAGCATGTGTGTGGGGACATCCGGCGATAACGACAGAGTGTTTTTACCGATTACGTTGATTCTATGTCCGATGAAAATTTCGAGTTCGTAGGATGATGTTAACTTCCTCAAACGATATTGTCGTTCGAAAAAGTTGCATCGATAGTTCGAATGATGAAGCATTATCACGGTCACACTATCGGATAAGGATTTCACGCGTTTCGAATCGTTTATCCTCTGCAACTGCTTTGCAGGAGAAACCGATAAAGATGTTAGTCGAATTCTTATGGGCCAAATTTCCACACGTCGAGTTCTCATATGCCGAATTTTTATGTGTCGAATTTCTACGCATCGAATTTCCACGCGTCGAATTCTCATATAGCGAATTTCTACATGTCGAATTTCCACGCGTCGAATTCCCATATAGCGAATATCTACGTGTCAAATTCTTATGGGCCGCATTTCCACACGTCGAGTTCCCATATGCCGAATTTCTACGCATCGAATTTCCACGCGTCGAATTCCCATATAGCGAATTTCTACATGTCGAATTCTTATGGGCCGTATTTCCACACGTCGAGTTCCCATATACCGAATTTCTATGTGTCGAATTTTTACTCCCCGAATTTCTATGCGCTGTACTTCCACGCGTTGTATCATCAAGTATAGAATTTCCTCGCGTTGAATTTTTATGCGCCGAATTTCTCCCCACCAAATTTCCACGTGCCGAATTTCTACACACCGAATTATCACGTGCCGAATTTCTACGTGTCGAATTTCACGGAGTATCTGTGTGGGAACATCTGGCGATAACAATGCCGTGTTCTTCCTGATTACGTTTATTCTACGTCTGATGAAAATTTCGAGTTCGTCGGATCATGTTAACTTCCTCGATCGATATTCTTGTCGTTCGAAAAAGTTGCATCGATAGTTCGAATGCTTCACATTATCACGATCACATTATCGGATAAGGATTTCATGCGTTTCGAATCTTTTATCGTCTCCAACTGCTTTGCAAGAGAAACCGATAAAGATAGTCGCGTTTTTTTCGACTTGTTGCCCGAAAAAAAATGATATCTCGAGGGGATATAGATGCGCGATTTCCGTTCCGCGCAAATTATTTTTCCTTCGTACGACCGCTAGAGCTTTGCTTTACAGCCGGACCAGCGTGCACTTTAATTTCACCGGAGATTTATGCAAGCGGCCGCTTTGAACGTGTTCAGCGCGTAATAACCGGAATACAGCGCGTAACATCGGTTGCACGTTTTCTGTCCCCTGAACGAGCTAAAACGTCAGCGATCTTAAAATATCCCCGCGAAAAGGATTTACGTCTGCGAGCCTCGTTTTTTCCCTCAACGGACATCTCGGTTTCGCTTCTAATTTCTTCTGAACAATAAATACGAAAACGTTCCTCTTTCGAGCGTTATAGAACGTTCATTCTGCCATTAATATTTTTTTTTATATATTTATTTTGCATTTACAACTGGCTCTGGTGAGCCAACCTTTAAATTGGTACATAACATGCGTGTGGATAACATTCAGTAGTGGTACCACTTTCCTTCCTCCGTTGTTTATTCAATAGGTCGTAAGACTTTGTTCTCTTCAGTCTTTTGATTTTTGGTGTGTCTGTCAAGTTCTCAGTCAATTCGCTAGGATGTGTCACTAGTTTGTCATTGTATGCTGTTACATATTTTTGGATTTGATATAGTTGATAATACGAATGAAGCCGATTATATTTTCCACATTTTCGAACTTACAGGTAAGCATTGCCATTATCCATTGTTAAAGACTTTTATTATCGACAAGATGCTGTCCCATTATTGTACAGAAGTGTCAAATTTTGAAGGTCACCTACGTTTCTCAAAAAATAGTAAACACGAAAAATTTGTATACTTTGTTACGTTGCTTATGAAGTCCATTGTCACTTTTTCATCTTTCATTTTCCTTCATATCAATCATATATGAGAAGAACGGTGGCTAGTAGATCTCTAAACTTGCTGTATACATGTACATATATGTATGTATACATTTATTCAATTTTTTTGGTGATGCTGCACGAGGGACAATATTCTATATTTTTCATTTATATTGTCGCGTTCATTCATTCCCCTTCGATTGTGCAGATTCACCCCTCGTGAATTCTGATCGAAAATACGCTGTGTAATATTGAAATAGTGCGTAGTTTTTGAACCGAAAAAAACGTAATAACGCGCGAACGTTCTCAAATTAGTTTCTATCGAGCGACGAAACAGTGGATTTAATTAAAATTTGATTTGCTAATTAAATTATGTTAAGTGGCACGATCAATCAATGTTCTAGCCCGAAATATTTTAGACACGCTCGACGAACTGGCTTCGGTAGCTGATTTGTAAGTAAAATGTAGCCGGCTTCAGACACCGAGAAAGATCCTTTAGGAAGGAATGTGATTTCAAATAACTGTGGCAGACGGTTGATGGGGGACGCGCATTTGCATAAAAGCCCCCGTCAACTTCGTCAACCCCCATCAAAATCTTCGAACGCGTTTTCGTTAGGGTGACGCCGCAAACTTCCAACTCCTGCGACCATAAACCATGAAACGAGAACAATCTAACGAATCCGGCGGAAAAATCCCCGCGGTCGGCTGGCTTTCCGATCGGTGATCAATTCGCATTTGTAACGAAATTTTACGAGCAGCGCAAATCGATTTCGGGAAGTTTGAAAATCGCGACATTCGCCGATTCGACAGTTTTTCGAAGTTTCGGAAGTTTCGAGCGTGGGAGTTCGGCAATGCGAAGATTTACGAACCGATCGAGGTGTTTGGCAGAGCCAGAATATTAGGATTACGGTGCTTGGTTGTTTGGGAGTTTGACAATTATGTTGTTTAGGAGTTGGAACATTTGGGGATTGTGGTGTTTGGTTTTGTGAGAGTGTGACAAGTATGCTGTTTAGGAGTTGGAGAATTTGAGGATCGTGGTGTCTGGTTGTTTGAGAGTTTGACAGTTATGTTGTTTAGAAGTTTGAGCATTTGAGGATTATGGTGTTTGTCTGTTTGAGAGTTTGACAATTATGTTGATTAGAAGTTTGAGCATTTGATGATCACGGTGTTTGGTTGTTTGAGAGTTTGACAATGATGTTGATTAAAAGTTTGAGCATTTGATGATCACGGTGTTTGGTTGTTTGAGAGTTTGACAATGATGTTGATTAAAAGTTTGAGCATTTGATGATCACGGTGTTTGGTTGTTTGAGAGTTTGACAATGATGTTGATTAAAAATTTGAGCATTAGACGATCACGGTGTTTGGTTGCTTGAGAGTTTGACAATGATGTTGATTAAAAGTTTGAGCATTTGATGATCACGGTGTTTGGTTGTTTGAGAGTTTGACAATGATGTTGATTAAAAGTTTGAGCATTTGATGATCACGGTGTTTGGTTGTTTGAGAGTTTGACAATGATGTTGATTAAAAGTTTGAGCATTTGATGATCACGGTGTTTGGTTGTTTGAGAGTTTGACAATGATGTTGATTAAAAATTTGAGCATTAGACGATCACGGTGTTTGGTTGCTTGAGAGTTTGACAATGATGTTGATTAAAAGTTTGAGCATTTGATGATCACGGTGTTTGGTTGTTTGAGAGTTTGACAATGATGTTGATTAAAAGTTTGAGCATTTGATGATCACGGTGTTTGGTTGTTTGAGAGTTTGACAATGATGTTGATTAAAAGTTTGAGCATTTGATGATCACGGTGTTTGGTTGTTTGAGAGTTTGACAATTATGTTGATTAAAAGTTTGAGCATTTGATGATCACGGTGTTTGGTTGCTTGAGAGTTTGACAATGATGTTCATTAGGAGTTTGAGAATTTGAGAATTAAGATGTTTGGCAATATTTTAATTTGAGAATTGAGGTATTTAGTAGTATGACAATTTGTGAATTAAGGTGTTCGGTAACTTGAAAATAAAAATGTCTGGTAGTTTCAGAATTTGACAACTAATCATAAGTTGTTTGGTACATTGTAAATGTGAAAGTTCAGATGTTTGGTAGTTTGTGAACTTCTGAATTAAAGTATCTAGTAGTTTGAATCTGTGAATGTACGGATACAGCAGTCTAATACTCAAACATGCTCCATTTGCACCGCCGATATCGGTAATGGCGAAAAATTAAATCGCACAATTCCGATTTCTACGATCTTGGCGACGTTCAGACGCGTTTCACGAAACCTCATCTATTTCGATCGATATCGGATTCGTTATATCTAACAAGATAGCAAATTATCGGCTCGACGAATACATTTCGCTATCGTCGTATCGTCTGATTTCAATTTTGACAATTGAATCAGTGTCACGCTCGTATTCCGAATAATTGCAGTTATACACGATATGCTTTGACATGTAACAACCGTTTTCGCAGCGACGTATTAACACTTTGATCGCCACGTCATCCACATATGAGTGACGCTGAAATTTCCATATGAATCAATCATCTATTTACTAAGAATATGTTCATTTATCTAATTGGAAACACTACTTGCACCTATGAATAATAAATAAAGAAAAATATTATGAACGTATTTGGAGGGATTTATTAATCATAAAAATACTATCAAATAAAATTTTCAACTGCGTTAGCGTGGCAATCAACGCGTTAAATGTCAATCGATCCGGCCATGCTTCGTCACGTTCGAATCCCGAAATACGCGCGGATAAAATCCACGGGATCCATGCGAGAGATCACGATCTCTTCTTTCATTAAGCGACACGCTCGTTTCACACATTGTTCCCTAATTACTGGCCAGGGAACGACGGGAAGGTCCGAGGGACTCGTCCCGACGGATTGTTGGCTTAGCGGCGAAACGTTTTCCCGGGATAGCCGGAAAATCGGGGGATAATCGCGCGACGTGAGACGAAGATTTTCCTTGATCCTTTTCTTCGCTCTCCCTTCGACCCGTTCTAACTGAAAATCGTGTCCTTTCGTACAGGACCATAAGTCACAAATCCGTGGACCAAATTTCATGGACGAATTCTGTGTGTCCCGATCAAATACCGTCGGACTCGTTCGTCGTTGATTGAATTATATCCGTTTGCAATGACAGAACCGCGCAACTAAGATTGTTATATTCGATTAAGATCGGTTAAGGTTTATTATAGTCGTATCCGATCACCGTCAATTAAGATTAATTAAAATTATATTCGTTCGTGACAGATTCAGTTTAATCAAAATTGTATTTAATCGTAACTATATAGACATGAAACGATTAAAAAATATAAACATCACATGTCGTTTATAAAAATGAAATACTTTACATGTTCTGCGTGTGTGCACCTATGTGTTTTCGAGGAAACTATTGATGTCGGATTAGCTGCATTTTAATAAACAATTTGACAAGACAGTGGAACTAAGATGGTTATATTCGATTAAGATCGCTTATATTCGATTAAGATCAATTAAGATTAATTATAGTTATATTCGTTCGCGATGGATTCAGTTTCATCAAAGTTGTATTTAATCGGGACTATACAGACATTAAGCCACAAGGTAACATTAAACCATGAAGTATATAGACAGCATATGTCGTTTACAAAAATGAAATCTTTTACATGTTCTTCGTGAGTGCACCTATGTGTTGAACGTGAGTTGAACAATAAACGATGCAACATAAATCGATATACGTATTAATTCTTCATCTCGATCAGAATCAGCATAGATTTCAAGAACATCTCAACAAATTTTATCATTTGAAGTAAAAAATTTGTAAAACGGTCGTTCGACCCCTTTGGTAGTTTTAGTATTAATAAAAAATATTGTACGATGTATTCTCTTCTGCCAGCAATAGGAGCGGGGAGATTCAGTCGGTTCAAAGTATCTCACCCTGTACGCCATCAAAGCGATACGCAACATCAAAATGACATGTCGTAGAAAGTTTGAGGATCCACTTAAAAAATCCACCGTTGAAAATATTACACATGCACGTGCTTCACCCCAAACCCTGTCTCGCTCGCTCTCTTTGTCCCCTGCGTTTTTCACTTTTCTACGGTCCGGTGGCCATAAAAAACTGCTGACCGATATTATCCACTCTAAGCTGGTTTACCATGTTCCTACGTGTTCTGTCAGCTCTCGGCGATAACGTCGGGGTAAGAGAGAATAAAAGGAAAAAAATAGCTTGCCGGCTAGTTGACGCAACGTCGCCACGTGACGTGAGTAATTACCGGTACGAGCGTTCACACACGTACCCGGGCACGTATGTGTACACACACGAATATACAGACGGTTGGCCAGCTTCCGTGCATCGAGCAACACGGGCAAGATTTTTCATAGTCCTCCCGGAAACGCGGCGGATTAATGCGTTCTCTCGCGATGAGAAGCTGGCGGAAAAGTAGCCCGGGAAAACGGGAACCCCTTTGACCATTTGTCTGATAATTTCAGTCGGAGAACAAAAGCCGAAGGCATAATTGTCGTCGCACGTTTGAACTCGTGTGAGTTTTAATTAGATTAATTGACACCTTTATCGGTTGCGAGCGATGGGTCGTGCCGTAATCTGTTATCGCGTTAGGTAACAGATACTGCCACGTGTCGAGTTTTAATGCATGTAATTTGCGCCTGTTGAATTCTCAAGTGACGAATTTGTACGCCAAATTTTAACACGCTTTATTTCCACGCATTATATCGTTATGTAGCGAATTTCTACGCACCGAATTTCCACGCGTCGAATTCCCATGTAGCGAATTTCTACGCGTCGAATTTCCACACGTCGAATTCTCATGTGCTGAATTTCTGTGTCGAATTTATACACACCGAATTTCCACGCGTCGAATTCCCATATAGCGAATCTCTACATGCCGAATTCTTATGGGCTGAATTTCTACACGTCGAGTTCTCATGTGCCGAATTTCTATGTGTCGAATTTCTACGCACCGAATTTCCACGCGACGAATTCCCATATAGCGAATTTCTACACGTCGAATTTCCACAAGCCAAGTTCCGATATTCCGAATTTCTACCCACCGAATTTCCACCCGTCGAATTCCCATATAGCGAACCTCTACATGTCGAATTCTTATGGGCCGAATTTCAACACGTCGAGGTCTCATGTGCCGAATTTCTATGTGTCGAATTTCTACTTGCCAAATTTTCACGCGTTGTATCGTTACATATCGAATTTCCACGCATTCTATGGTCACATTTCGAACCTCCACGCGTTGAATTTCTACACACCGAATTATCACGTGCCTAATTTCTACGCGCCGAATTTCCATACATCAAATTCGCATGCTATGGATTTCAACGTGATATATTTCCACACGTCGAACTTTCACGCGCTGTACTTCCACGCATCTTATCTCCACTCGGCCTATCTCCACGCGCCGTATTCTCGCACATTGTATTGCGAAACGCCGTATTTCCGCGCGTTGTATCGTCACGCGCAATATTTCCCCACATCATACTTCCACGCGTTCCATCATTTCATTTTGCATTACAACATGTAATATTATTACATACAGTTTCAGAATCTCTAAGACGCATTTCAAGAATGAATCAAGTACTCCATTTTGACTGTGTCTGTGTCACTCCTCCGCGGCGAATATTTGATCTACCGTTATACTACTGCTCTAAAGTCTGGTATGCAACACCGAGTTTATCGAACGAATGGAAATCTCGATCTTTGATCCAACACGCGAGCGCGAAGGTGTCCTTTCGCTTTGATATATGTATATGTATATATGTACTGTGGTAGAACGACGATACGCAACCATGTTGGAATCGTCCGTCATCGTTACTCGAAGCTTGGTAATTAAAAGCCGGCCTCTCGATGATGAACGAGCACGCGAGCCGAGCTGATTTTTCTCACGAGCTGGAAGATGGATCGTGGCTCGAACTCGCAACAGAGAATTATAGCCGATACATTTTTTCCTTGGCTCGGCCGAACGTTTGGCCGCATTTGTCAGAATAATCCGTAATTCTGCGCGATGTAGGTCGGTCAATTGGGAAATATTGTAACTCCCGATATGCCGTCGATCGCAGGATCGCTCCGGAAAAATTCCGAACACGTTCGTCGACTGGATTAGATTGTCGGAAAATTTTTTTTCCTCCGCTGACCCCCCTTCAGCGCTGTACGTTTTCTTTTCGGGTTGTTCAGCGAGAACGGAGAATCTAATAACAGTCGTGGGGTGCTCGATGCGTGCTTATGTTCATTGAATTTATCGAGTCGATACTGATTCAGAAGAAGGGGTGGGCTTTCGACGATGTTCCGTTACGGAATATTTCATGATTTAATCAGGTATATACCGAGCTACTTTAATCGTTTATTGATAGTTAACGAACACGCGCGGCGTAATCAGAGCGATTAATATTTCGAAACATAGCAAAGGGTGCAGCGCTCATGAAATTCCATAATGGACGTGAAATTTTCGCGTGGCCGATCGATCGACAACGAGTTTCATTAAATCCATAGAAACGCGAGGCGATTCGAGCTGATTTCCAGTTTTCGTTGATTAATTTTCAACTCGTGACTACGCTCCGATCGAATAGTAGACCATGCGGCTTTGCTACACGTGTGTCTCGAATATTTCCATAAACATGTCACCATCGTGGCAAATTAGAATATCGAATATCGATCAGCGAACATCGGTCGGTCGGTTCTGGGTCGAGTCGAACGCGGATAATTAATTCGGTGCCGTATGAAATTTACATAGCGTTCGACGATGAAACGTTATATTTAAAACTCGCCCCGACAGTTTTCCAAATAATAAACAAGTTAGCGAATCTGCAGCTGCTGCAATTTCATTTTTACTCATTTTCAAGTGCAGAGATAAATTTGAGCGAGGTACGCGGTCTAATGTTTGTTCTCTTTACGTCCCAGAAGATTTTCCGACAAATTAATTCTTTTCATTAATCCACATAATAAATTAATTCTATTCAATTAATCCACGTAATATATTATTTTTATTTAATTGATCCACACAATGAATTAAGTCTATTTAATTAATCCACGTAATAAACTAATTTTGTTTAATTAATTCACATAATTAATTAAGTCTATATAATTAATCCACATAATAATTTAATTTTATTTAATTGATGCACACAATGAATTAAGTATATTTAATTAATCCATACGCTTAATTCCGTCTAATTAATTAGTATAATGAATAAATTCCAACTAATTAATCTGTCTAATGAACAACTCCGTCTAATTAATCCGTCTAATGAATGAATCCTGTCTAATTAATCCATACAAAAATTAATTACATCTAATTAGTCCAAATAATTTGCTATCTGTTCGTAATCAAAAGCTTTAGGAGCGTCGAACCAGATCGAATAATTAACCGCAGACGGAGGACAGGAGCTTAAATTTTGTGGAGAGAAAAGGGTCGACTTTCTCATGAAGCGATCGAGATAGATCGAATTGTTCGATCCGGTTCCTTCCGTGCACGTTGGGTAAGCGAGACGCGTGATTTCGAGAAATACCGTAGATTATGCATCAGTGTTTCTCGCTGAATGGCTTCGTGTTCAGTGATTCGTGAACCGCTATCTGGTCCGCGTGACCGCACGACCCTTCGCCAAACCAGCGCTCCGATAATAGTTCTAACCGTGCAACTATATACGATATGGAAATGCTCGTACATACGCGGTCTCCTGTATATATATACGGTGATCCTGAAAAATCTCGCTGGAATTTTATCCACCGATCGTACAGCTGACGCGTTTCCGCGCTTGCTTCGGAATTTGCTGAATCTCATCTGCACAAGTTTTTTTTTTATTCTGATTTTTGCTTTCCGCATTTCTTTACAATTTTCTTTTTTATTTTAGTCCCCTAGCAAATCTTTTTTTAGATTTTTTAATCTGATTACAATTAGACTCAAATTGAACATTCGACCAATGAATGTTCTATTTGAATGTTCAAATTGAATGTTCCACGTTCAACCAATGTTTGAATGTTCAATGTGAATGTGAAATGTTCAACTAATGTTTGAATGTTCAATTTGAATGTTGGATGTTCAAACCAATGTTTGAATGTTGGAATTGTGTGTTGCATGTTCAACCAATGTTTGACTGTCCAATTTGAATGTTGTATGCTCATCCAATATTTGAGTATTCAATCCGTGTCTAATTATAATTTGCTCAGTCGAAGATCGTTAAATGCGAAACAGTCTTGACACTAGTGCAAGTGTTTACTGCGTAAAACAAAAAAGATAAACTCGTAAATGTTAATTCGTAAATCATAATTTTCCGAAGATGTTGATTTTCTTCATACAATTTAAAAAAAAAATAAAAACAAGCGAATCCCTGTAGATTTGAGATTTTTCACAAATTCCTGTTGGTCTCTTCGCCCTTTCAAAGTTTCTCTGGAGGGACGGAAACAAGAGAACATCTGTAACCCCGGTTGGATTATAAATTTCAAGCACTTCACGAACACCGAGTACGTGTCAGCGCAAATCGATATTCGCATGCATATGTATACGTTGCGGTTATTATTAGATTTCGATGGTAAAGGGCCATGGTTTTCCTGTGGCCCCATGAAAATGGTTTCGTGCCGTGTCTGGCCAGCCTTCTGATCCTCGCTGAACCGATTCACCGTCCCGTGTCCCGCGAAGATTCACCCGAAACGCACGAATTCCCGCGAAATAACGAGTGTCCCCGTCGTGTGTTACATATTCCGCGAAAAATCGGTAGCGGGGAGATAGCCGACAGCGATTTGAACGGCCGCAGCGCGATTTGTACGAAAAACGCAGCCGGTATCGAGCGGCCCGGTCATTGTTTGATATCCAATTAAATAGCGAGGCTTCGATGTTTACTCGCGAACGAAAGCGGCGAATTAAACGCGACGATGTCCCCGTATCGATATACATACAAAATTGACAACCAGAATGGTACGCGAGGACGTGGAGCACGGTTTGTGCGTCATGTAACAGCTCGTTCCGCCGATTGCTTCGAGCATTGCCCGAAATTCTGACCATCATCGATACTGCGAACGCTGTAACGAAATAAACGGAAAAAGAAATGCGATTCGATCGATGATACGGTACAGGATAATTCTATGTAACTCCGATGTATAATGTCGCATTATAAAATGTCACAATGGTTTCACCGGTTTCGGTGTAACTTTTAAGCTTTATGATTCTTGAACAAATATTTCGCACGAGTTTGCTTCGGCTATTGACGTTCGTATTAAGAGCGAATATGAAAGAGAGCGAACATGGAGAGTGAGATATACTTTTTTCATAAAAGGACTATATATTCAAAGAACATTGTCAACAGAGTTTTTCTACAACTTTCTTCATAACATCAACAGTTGCTCCATACTACTATACACTTCAAAGATGTAGACAAAAATGCGGATTGTCAATTTCTTTTAATTTTGAAGATGTTTTAGATAAATGAAAGTTTTTAAGATTTTGTTCAGATAAATGAAAATTTCGAGATTTTTTTGAGATAAATGGAAATCTTGAAGATATTCTGAAGTAAATGAAAATTTTGTAGATTTTTTCAGATAAATGAGTTTTCAAGACTTTTGGAGATAAATGAAAATTTTGAAGATTTCTTGAGATAAATGAAAATTGTGAAGATTTTTCCACATAAATGCGATGTTTGAAGATTTTTTTGAGATAAATAAAAATTTTGAAAATTGTTTCAGATGAATGAAAGTTTACAAGATTTTTTGAGATAAATGAAAATTGTGACAATTTTTTCAGATAAATGAAAGTTTTGAGAACTTTTGGACATAAATGAGAATATTGAAAATTTTTTTGAGATAAATGAAAGTTTTCAACATTTTTTTGTGATAAATGAAAATTTTTTAGATTTTGTTAAGATAAATGAAAGTTTTCAAAACTTTTTGAGATAATTGGAAATTCTGAAGATTGTTTCAGATGAATGAAAGTTTTCAAGATTTTTTGACGTAAATTGAAACGTTGAAGATTTTTTTAGATAAATGAAAATTTTGAAGTGTATTTTCGTGCAATTGTATAAAAGGTAACAACGGTCGTACCATTAATATCGAGACACCCTGTAAGTTCGGCAACGCTGTCGCGAAAAATCGTTCGGTTCCATTCACGACCCGTTCCTCTGCCGCAGTCACGTTCAATGGATCATTTAATTATTCACGAAACGGACGAAAAGCGTATTTGCTTACGTTGACACGGCACGTCGTGTCGGCTGAATCAATGATCGAATGAAGCACAGTTCGGACGATGTGCATATCGAGCTCCGTTGACCCCGATCCGTGAAAAATCGCGATTAAAAGTATGTACTCGTTCGTGCATGGCCCCCGCCGGGACGATACAATTTTATCGACTGCTGTCTCCGGTGGAAATCGCTTTCCCGCATTATATGGACGCACCCACGGGACCCTGTTTGGGGAATCTTTGAGCCGTTCGCAGGAAACCGATCGTTTTGTTTCTCTTCGTTGCCCGGATTGCATTGTCCAATCGACGTTCCTTTGTCGTCCCGTCCGTTTTCCTCCTTTTTGCATCCGTCGTTATGGCGGAAACTGTTCTCGTAACTGGAAAAAACTCAACAAGAAGACGGGAGGGAAATTGTTTGTTCAGAGACCGTTTCGTTAATTGTACGACTTTGTAGCTGTTTCGCAACCTGAATATTTCAATTTCAACGAATGTTTGTTTGCATCTCGTTGCCGTCGACGTTCGATAAATCGTTTCTGATGGAAAGATTCTGCGAGAGGCCTTTTTAAAACTTTTGCAAGCTTCTTCCACAAATTTTGCGCTCTTCTTCTACAGATTCAGGGATCATCTTTCACAAATTTAACGATCTTCTTCTACAAATTTGCAAACTTCTTTTAGAAATTTAGCGCTCTTCTTCTACTAATGTAGGGATATTCTTTCACTTTAGCGATCTTCTACAAATTTGCAAAATTCTTTT
This sequence comes from Coelioxys conoideus, assembly GCA_947623535.1. NCBI lineage: Eukaryota > Metazoa > Arthropoda > Insecta > Hymenoptera > Megachilidae > Coelioxys > Coelioxys conoideus. Next base: position 5,078,740 of record OX392455.1, on the reverse strand, counting down.
ACAAATTTGGCACTCTTCTAAAAATTGTGCGATTTTCTCTTACACATTTAGCGATCTTCTTCTACAAATTTGCAAATCTTCATATTTTCAAATTCACATTTGCTTGCCGCGAAATAGCGAGAGTCACTATATCCACGTGCACGTGAACACATCCGATGTTCGTTCTTCCCGTGAACCTAAAGCAGCTATCCCCCGATACCCTCATTCATTTGAAAGTTTAACGAGCGATATCTTATTTCGTCCGAATTTAGGTCCCGAAGGGCGCAGGTTGGGATGCGGGCAGCTTTTGAGGGACGTTTTCATGGCCTCAAAGTGAATTCCTCTTTTTTCACGGGGCCTCGGTACTTTTCGAATTGGAAACGCCCCTTGTCAGTCCGTAGGGTTTCGTCTACCTGCAGCTAATATCTAAATGGACCGGCCAGACATGCACGGTCACGCACGAAGCACGAAAATGCGAAGGCACGTAAATCTCTGTCGCGATTAAACGCACGCTCGTGAAAAGGCACGAAGAATATCGGTGGACTGTGCAAATTACACGGATGTTTTGTCGCTTTTGTGAAACGAACGATGATGCTGTATGCGTCGAACAGTGTCTTTTGTACGACGTTGTCCAACCGAGATCGTGCAATTATTTTTCTCCATTGAATTATTCACACTTCGTATCGACTTTTCTTTCGGGATTCAAAGTTTCTTTCAAAGCGTGCTTTTCGCGTTCTTTCGTCAAAACTCGGTCATGATGTTTTGTATCCGTACAGGATTCTCATGCTTGTTTCTTCAATTATTGGTTGATATAATTTAGATATATACATCTAAGATATAGATGACGTTAAAATATTAGATATACATATAGAATATATATTTAATACTTTTGCTATGCATATACAATGTATAATTTAAATATTTGCCATGCATGTACGATATATGGTTGCAACAATAGCTACGCATATACAATATGTTTATAATTAAAATATAAGTTATACATATCCAATAATACATAGTTAAAGTATTTGCTATGCATGCACAATATATGGTTACATGATTAGCTACGCATATCCAATACATTTATAATTAAAACATTAGTTACACATACCCAAGACATAAATAATTAAAATGTTTGCTATGCATACACAGTGTATAATTAAAATATTTGCCATGCACACAAAATGTGTAATTAAAATGTTTGCTCTACGTGCACAATATATGGTTAAAACATTAATTATACATACACAATACACAGCGAAAATACTGACTGTACAGTAACAAATGAACACAGATATACCCGAGATCGTCAAAAAACCATCGATCAAAAAAGTTCCCTGCACAAATCAGCGTCGAGCTCACGCGCGACCCTCGACCACCCCTTTTTTTTATCGCCGTGTACGTTTTCAAAGGAGGGACCGTTTAATATATCCCGCGTAAAGAAGCAGAGAGAGAAACGATCCACGAGGGGCAGAGGGAAAATCGGGTGAAAACGGTGTTCTGTTGATGAAATTGCCGGGGCGAAGGAATCGTCGACAACGCGGAAGCACGCAAGAAATTTGATCTGCAAGCTCGGATATTAAACCGGTGACCGAGAGAAAGAGAGAGGGGTGGTTCCTACATACGGGACAACACCCCCTTCGCACAAGAAGGCAACTTCAGACGAAAGTCCAAAGACAGGAAAGCACCGTGGACCTTCGATATCAAAGGTAGGGAGATAAGAGACGCTTCCCGTCGAGATTGGCACTCGAGATTGATACACGCGTGCTTGATTTTCTCTTGTTCTTTGAACAGACTCGCCAACCGCTCTTCGCCCTGTTTCTCCTTAGGTAGCATTGCGAGTAGCGTGTTAGAAATTGCATGGCTCTCTTTCGAATTTCACCCGGTAAGTTGCTTTCGAACTCGACACGCGAAACGGCATGCGAAGACACCGAGGGGTGAATATTATTCTTTTTCATATATGACGGAGAAGGTTTGATGACGTATAGAATTGTTTTCGATACAATATCGGGGTGTAAGTATTCTAATATCGAATAGTGTGTACATATATGAATGAGTAAATATATGAATATATTTTTTGTTGAGAAGCTGCCGGAGAATTTTTGTTGACCGTTGCGTTCCTTGTCGATGTACGTAAATATATTTACTTATAGCTGCGAATGAATGGCATGAAATTATGTTAAACGCAAAATGTATGGTCGTGTGGAATACAAAGACCCATATGCAATTACATAGAATACAGAAATAGATATGCGATTGCATAAAACACAAAAATGTATATATGCAATTGCATAAAACACAAGAATGTATATGTAATTGCATAAAACACAAGAATGTATATGCAATTGCATAAAACACAAAAATGTATATATGCAATTGTATATAATACAAAAATCATTTGTACGACTTCACAATAGAAAAGTATCAGAAGAAAGATTGAAGGGACATACTTATAATAAATGAAAAACCATAAAGTACTCGATGGCGAAATACCTACAAAAACTTAAGCCTAAGGTACATACGAACAAATACGACATATGAACATATGTTCATATGAAATTCGCAGATGCTCCGTTAGTTACTGTTACGTAACAATTACACGCGACAAAAGGGAAGAAAATGGCGAGGAACGAACAATACACCGACGTCGTCGAGCGATAAACGGATAAGGGAATTCGAGAAACCATCGCGTACTTCCGTCCCGGTGACGGAAGCGGTCGGTCGAAGCGGAAATAAGCAATCGTCGCGATGCCTCGGCGCAGATCCCGGTATCGTGGCAGTTTCGTTCCCGAAGCGAGAACCAGAAGAAAGAAGAGGTCGAGGTCGAGCCGCGGCTGCGTGAAAATCCACCGTCCATGGTTGTTCATTAAGGGCAGCCTTGCGGCTTTGTTTGAGTACCTGGCGAGCTTTATCAACGCGATCCATAAGCCGTGAAATTACGAGGATGGCCACGCAGCGCCCTGTAATTTGACGATTCGCGGCCTACTTAACACCGCCACGACACCGTGTATTTGCCATAATCGGCCTCGATCTGTTTCGCAGCCAGCCCAAGGATGGCTAAACGATCGGCCCGTCCGTCAACGGCGTGCAACAACAACAATGGATCCTTTCGACCATCTGATACGTAGCCGGCGACAAAATGACGGGGCTGTTTCGTGGCCAGCTGACACCGTGTTCTGAAAAACGCCGTTGCACAATGGACGGCTGGGAACGAGCTACTTTTTTTTGTCGGACGCCTCGCTCTGACGCGTTCCTCGTAACCGGAAAACTGATCAACGTTTTCTGCTACCGAATAAAATCGCCACGCCCTACCAGTCAACCTTTTTGTCGATCCTTGATCCTTCCTCGATCGTGCACGACACGATACGGAACAACGTTCGTCGTTGTTGCTGGAATTATCTGTCGCACGTGGCAAAGTAACTGAAAATAAGAATTCTCGAGCTGATATCAACTGCACCTTACTGAAAGATATAATTATTTATTCGAGGGTTTCATCGAATTTACATTTATTAGCATTTATGGTACTTGGACATTTTCTATTTTATTCGCGAAATGTTACTGTGCGTCGTTGTTATTAATTTTATTTAATTATAAACGTATGGAGTTCATTAACCAAAAATAAAAATTATCGAATTTGTACGAATTGTACCGCATTGAAAATTATTATTATTCGTTCGAGGGTTTCATTGAATTTGTATTTATTAGCATTTATGGAACTTGAACAATTTCTATTTTACTCGCGAAATGTTACTGTGTGTCGTTGTTATTAATTTTATTTAGTTACATTACGCACGAAGTTCATTAACCGAAAACAAGAATTATCGAGTTTGTACCAATTGTTCCTCATTGAAAATTATTATTATTATTTAATCGAGGATTTCATTGAATTTCTATTTACTAGCATTTATGATACTCGAACACTTTAGTTTACACGCAAAATGTTACAGTGCGTCATAGTTATTAATGTTATTCAGTTACAAACGCATAAAGTTCATTAACTTCGACGCGGCTTTGGATATTAAATACAATATGCGCAATCGATAATTGGAAGTAACAAACACGCGCAGTGAAGTTCATACAGTACAGTTCGTTCATACCATAATATAACAATATAATAATTGTTTGTAATATAATAACATAGTAATTGTTTATAATATAACAATATAAAAATTGTTTATAATATAACAACATAGTAATTGTTTATACTATAATGACATAATAATTGTTTATAACATAACAATATAATAATGATTTATAATATAACAATATAATAATTGTTTATCATATAACAATACAACAATTGTTTATAAGATGACAATACAATAATTGTTTATATCATAACAACATAATAATTGTTTTAATAATAAGCAACACAATAGAATAATTATTGTGCACATGTTATACGTTGAAAACAATTTTAGAGCATCCCCTTAAAAAAAAATCGTCGCTCTAATCGCACTCGACATTTCCCGAAGGACTCCCAGCGTTTTCCACGAAATCGATCGAACTCGGTGTTTTCCGTAAACAAGGAAACGCGATAATTTCGATAGACGCGGTAAATAAACAATACGAAGTTGTACGATTCGAGGAAAACGTCATCGCGATATTACGTCGAAAAATGGCGATTATCTTAGTCACGGCCAACAAATACTCGATCGGGTTACGAATTGTCCTTCGGCACGAAGATTAACCGCTTGTCGTTCAATTTTTGCGCCAGCGTCGATAAACCGGAACGAATAAACGAGATTCTATTATTATATTTTTCTTTTTTTCGTTTAAAAGGAGCTTAGTCTTTCGTCGCAGCGGGATGAATTCGCGGACTCGTTTTTAACCTTCGACGAAGGACATGCATAATTTATGAGCACCTGAAACGAACGTTCGCGTCGGTCAACGCCGATATTTCCGGCTGCAATAATCGTCGATTTGAAGATGGAACGTGATTTCTTAATCAGATATTTTGAACGAGTAAAATCGTACTTTTTATATTTAATTCACGATACGAAACTGCAAACTGCTCGGTTAAATACACATCCTTCGGGACGCGGTGTAATTAATTGTAAGGAGATTACAGTTTCGTCGATGGTTCGCGGAAGAAATTGATCATTTCGTCCGCGGTGTGCCGAGGGATTTGCAAAAAGTTGATTATGGTAAGTAGGTCAGAGAGAAGTGTCTATTTTGTGGGGCAAATATTCTTTATCATGCAAATTGCCGCGATCTTATGAATGGCTGATCAGAACATACGTTGTAACGCGATATCTCATGCAAAGAAAGGATAATAACGTGATTTAAAAACATTACATGCCACCTTGGTATCTCGCAAAGGAACCATGAAAACCATGGCTTGATTTATACGATTTTTCTACGGCTTACCATCTTTCGACGGATCCTCCTGATACTTGCGTTGATTTTTCACTGGTTCGCCTAACAAAGTCGATGCACGATTTATTGAAACTCTATTTAATGATTTATTCCATATTAAGTGTAGGAGAATAATCATTAGTGTATACAGAATATTATTTTATATTATTCTATATTGTCCTATGTTACTCTATTTTATTTTATAATTATTTTTTATTATATGTTATAGAGTAACATTCTGTACTATTTAGAATAAAATAATAGAATGGAATTTCAGAATATTTTATGTTACTAATAACATTACATAATATTTTATATTATTCTGTATTATGTTAAGCCGCGTTTTTCAATGATCCGGTAGCTTCACGCTATTCTGCAGATAATGCTAATTTTTCAACAGAGATTAGATAAGGTCCTGACAGAAATGGAAAATGGCTGTTTCGTGTCGATAGAGAATGTACGATGTACTTTCGTAATTAATTTTGGCGAGTTTAGATCGATGACGAATTTGAAACAACGTCTGATAAGAATTTTTTGTACTACCGATTGCAATCATGCTTTTCCCTAATTATTTTTACAATTGATCGATAGTACTACATGTGATGTTTAGTCACCGTTATCAATTTCCCCATCTGAAATGTGTTCGCGTTGTAGATGACCTCGTGGATATATTTCGTGTACCGAAACTGGAACAGAAATTTGGTTACCGGCCTAGAGATACGATTCATGTATTTTAAAAATTGTGTCGGAAGATATTGATCTTTTTATCGTTAACGATAAGCACTTTGATTCATTCGTATTTAAACATCCGACATTTTGATGGTCGTTGGGAAGAATAGATACTATTTAACCCTTTCAGCTCTGATTTTTTCGTAACTACAGAATCACGTTTACTTATATGAATTATTATTATCACATTAACTTTACTGTATGTATGGGCCAAACTAACACGAGTTCACTTCCGTTGCCTTTCAACAAGAATATAAACACTCACACGTTAGGCTATGAAACTGTTATACATATAAAAGCATTGAATGTTTCTCGTATAAAGTAGGATTAATCCAAGTCCATTTTCATTACTTCAAAACAACGACAGAAAAATACAAACGGCTGCTCTTACATAAAAATTTTATGCAAAAAGTTTGGAAAGTATCTCGCATAAAGTCGGACTAACGCAAGACAATTTTCATTACTTTTCAACGAAGCTAAAAAATGATGAACACTTATACTTCCTTGTATAAAAAGTTAATAGTAGAAAATTTGAGAGTTTCTTACATAAAAGTCGATTAAACAGTAAAAGGAAGAAACGGACGTTATACAGTCAGGCAGTGGATAATAAATTTTTTAGGACGTACTATACCTATCACTCCCAGACAAGTTTATTCACACCTACGATGCTTTGCGAACATAAATTTTTAGGATATGACTATCCATGTATGCAGTATTTATACATACAGCATGCATACACAATATGCATACACAATATGTATACACGATATGTATACACAGTATGTATACATAGTTGGCTGTTAATTACAGACAGTTTGTATATCCAATTGACTATTTTCGTATATAGTATGTATACAAATTAGCAAGTTTAGTTTGTTAAGTTATACTTAATCTATATCCATGTACATGTATGTTAACACGTATGTGTAGGTGTGTATAGCCACATGTGTACACAAACTATAAACAACCAATTATGTTCACATACCGTATGAGTCCATCCATGTACACGTATCTGTGCATGTATGCCTACATGTGTATAGCCAATTGTGTACACAAACTGCATGTACAAATAGTGTACATGCACAGAATATATAAATAGCCAATCGTGTATACATACTGTATGCATAAATAACCGCATCCAAGTGGTCAACAAGAATCAAAACGTGTTGCACGTTAACAAGAAAGTAATTCGCAGTGTAAGGCTAAGCGGAAAGATTCGAAATAAAAAATTTCTCAACAGGAAGCGACCCGTAGCGAAAAAGCAACGCCAGCATCCCGCGCGAAGATATCGGGAGAAAATAAGTTTCACATAAATTTACAACGGGGCTTAAGATAAATCGGCGGCGATCAGAAAATAGGGAGCCCGTTCCGAGACAGCAGCAACAACAACGACGTCGACAAAGACGACGACGATGAAATTGGATTCGAGGGTGAGAGAGCGTCGCGACGAAGATCCCCAGCGAGAGCCTTTGTTTCACCCTGGCCCGTAGCCTGTTTGCTTCCGCAACAGGAAATTAACAGCTCGGTTCCATGTGCGACGCCCGTATTGTTCGCTCCACCCGTTGAAAGTAATCTGGGATTTGTCGTGCCCGTGTGTGCTCCGATATTAAACGAGCAGCCGCGTGACGTGCTCGCGACGGAAGCCGCGTAACGCTCGACTGTGGCGCGCGATACTTGTCGCGGTTAAGTAGCAATTTAGTTTGCAGGTGAGAAGCAAACTTCTCAGTAGCGTCTTCCACCCTCGTAATTGCTACCCCCTTCACCTTCGACGAACGCCGGAAACACCGCGGATTCGATAACTGCTATGCTCACGGGCTTTCGTGTTTCGCGTCTTCAAGGTTACGCCGTACGGCACGTCACCCAGGAATTGGTGAGGGAGCGGGTTCAAATGAAACATAAGAAGTTTGCCTATACGGGGTCCCACAAATATTGTAGGAGCCGGAGAGGGGTGGTAGATAGGGCTATTTTGAAGAACTTTTTCCTATGCCAAAATATCGGATGAGGCTTCATTTTTAAATTATTGAGGAAAAACACTGACCAATCAGAGCGCGAAAATTGCGCGCGCTCAGAGTCGCGAGTGTAGGCACGAGTAACGGTTGACCGATCCGTTGAGTTACCACCGCGATGCCCATATATTTGTTCACAACGACGATCAACTGTGTTCATACTTCTAAATCCCAAAATTTCTAAACTCGAAAGTTGTTAAATCACTAAATTTTTTAATTTACAAATCTTTAAACCCCCATATTTCGCTATATCTCGAAATCCCCAAATCCCTAATTCACGAAATACCGAGTGCGTAATTATTCAAATTGCAAAATTTCCAAATCCCCAAATTTCCAAACTCTTAAACTTCCAAATTGGCAAATCCCTAGATCCTCAAATCTCCAAATTTCCAAACCGCCGCATTAAAAAAATTGCCAAATCCCTGAACTCAGAAGTCTCCAGATCCCTGAACGCCCAATTCCGAAGTCCTCCGAATGGACGCAACCAATTCCGCCGAAACAAAATGGCGGCCAACCGCGCGCGACCGTAACGGACGTATTCCCAAACGTATGCCAAACTGTTGTAGCTTACCGGCTTAATCGAGATCCTTACACGACCCGCGATAAAAGAGACTGATAACCGACTTCTTGCTCACGAACGTTATTTATCAGCGAGTCAAAGAACAGTCGACGAAACGAGAGGAAAATAGTCCTCGTGTGTGTAATCCGCTTTCCGCGTGTTCGTTGCCTTTGCAATTTGTCGCCGCTTGCGATATCAGCGATGCGGTTTCACCGGGCTAATTAATGAAAGCACAGGATCTGAAAGATCCCCCGGAGACCGACGAAAGAGAGGAAATGAACTGTTGGCCGCTTTGATGCGGCCTCGACTTGCCGGCTGTACGATTCGACGTACGTTAGCTGGACGTTCGATTCAACGTACGGCCATGTATGTATCCCACTCTTTGCAACGTTGAATTTTTCCTAGGTAACCTGGCTTTTTGATTGTCACTTCCGGGATGTTACACCGGTGTATAGGACGATTTCCGGAGTGGACAGCGTGTAAGAAACGACGGAGGATGTCCTTTTGCGAGGCTTTCAGTTAAGGTCGGTTAAGAGGCCCGAGGAGAAACGACGAGGGTCGGAGACGCTACAAACTCGCCCTTTGATCTCTGTTGATTCTCCTCGCCGTTTGTGTACGGCAATTCGTCGAATATGCTGGACGAACTTTGGGGGATGAAATGCATGTGAAGAAAGAGAATCGGTTAAGAACGTTCGACGGATAGATTTTAGCAGAATTTCACCCCTTCGTGTTTTGTATTCTGTTTTCTAATGAATATTGTACATATAGTTACGTCAATTCTCAAATATAAAGCGGAATTGTTTCACAACTTGTATCATAATATTTTGACATTTTACAATTTGTACCATACTATACCACTTTATGTCACAATGCAGTAAATACTGTTGTATACAGTGACTGCTTTAAAACTACCCACTGACCATGTGTGATCGCTGAAGATACAATCGTTGAACATATGTCACGTCAGGAAAAAGTTGAATCACCAACACGATATATCCACATGAAATATGTCCTGCAACCCAACATTTTAAACCTAGTAGTTTGATTTCGCGACATGAATTCCGATTTCTCAGATTTCAAGAACACGGTAATCCTGCAATCTGGATTTACGTCCCACGTTATGAATCATGCAGTTTTGGGGCCCGGAGGTCATTGTAACTGTTCTTTCGTCTATGTGAACGCTTCCGGATCCGCGTTTCAGTAAATCCTGGAACAGCTACAACGTCTGAGATGGACACTGCCGATCGTTGTCCTTTCGAAACTCGCCTAAACTCACGAGGCAAACACCGAGATACGTTTATATTCGGACTGGCAGTTTTCGTGGCAAATAATGGAGAAGATTTTTCCGTTCGACGGCGTGAATGGCGTCTTCTTTTCGTTCGGCGAAACCATCGAGCGTCACGATCGATTCGAATCGAACTCGGATTTCGACAACGCACGGAATCTGGGTCGCGTCTTTTGTCGAGCTTTTTCCGGCCAGCCAGCTACGGAATTGAAATATTTTGCAGACGTTGGAACATCGTTGCGATCGGGAAGAAGTGGACGAACAAATGGTTCCTCTCGCGAGCCAATTGATCGAGGCTGCAGATTCAGGAACGCGGTAAATATTTGGTGTTTGTCGGAAAGTAAGATACTGCTGAAATGGATGGATCTCGCAGAACTACGAAAAACTAAAAGATTCGTGTACAAAAGGCTTCTATGGCAGTCTCTATCGTGAAATAAAAATTTGTACCAATTCTAAATCTAAGTTTAACCCTTAATTGAGGGTGCATTCTTCATTTTTTTTTAAAGATAGGACGCTTATAAGAAGGACATTTATTCATTCCTTCTGTGAAGATGAATTAACCCTTTGCACTCGTGAGGCGATACACGTTCGCCGTTTCATTTAATGCAATAATTTAAGATTAGAATCTAAAATAATTTTAGAATTAGAATTAGAATAACTTCTAATTGAATGTATAGAATTATACGCGAGATGTTTGAACATAGTGCAACAGACTATATACAAATTATATAAATATATTTATACAACACATAATATAAAATACAATATTGAACAAACAATAATTACAAAAAATTTCATCAAACTTTGCAGCTAAAAAATTTAACATTTTACTATTTGCCGAGGGTAAAAATGATATCTGGCGCAAAGGATTAAGTAGAGAAATGGATAAACTGGGTCAGCCAGACTCTCGCAGAATCATTGAACAAAACCTTGAAGCCTTTCATAAATCGCTACGTTAGAAGATAGAATTTATTTACGTAGCCTGATGGGAATGTAATTGCAAATGAAATGGTTCGAGGGAGCGATCCATCTTGACGAGTCGGTAATTGAAAACGAACAGGATTCACGCAACGGTGGATATATAAAAACACGAAGAGATCGTGTTCGGAAATTTATGTCCCTGAAGAGCCTGCCCACTACGCCTGTTCGGTTTCTCGGCCCGAAATTCGTGTCATGCAACGAAAGATCGGCCGGAGTTTCCATCAAAACACTCGCCACGAGGAGATATTCTCTCCATCATGAAAACGGAGAACCTTCGTGTTTTCTGGCAACCTTTCATTACCCTCGTCACCGCGAATCCGTTTCAGTCGTCGGTTCCGCGCTCTCCCGACGCATTAACGCGTGAAAACCGACGGGGATGAAACGGCAACCCTCTTCCTTGGCCAACGAGAACGCGGCCAATAAACGCGAGCATCTTCGAGAACCGCGACGCTCGTACGATATCGCCGATCGAATAAACTTGGGAACCTTTCGCTGTAGTGTATAGTTTCTGGAAAGTTAGGTTTATAGTGGTGTTTAATTTAATTTCGTATAATACGTATATTCAACAGCGATTGTTTTATTTGTTGTTGAAGAATGAGGTATAATATGGGTGATCTTTTAGATGTTGGTGTTTATTGATTTTTCTTGCCCACAAAATTCCTTAACAGCTTACTTTCTGTAGTATTGATACTTTTTAATAATTGAGACATTTAACGTATGTTACATATGTGTCACATAATGTGTTACAAATATTTAATATGTACTCACAAAATTTTTAAAAAGAATGATAATGACCACATGTGTGTGCACATGTATTCCTCTTTTTTCACTAATTTTAATTTACAACGAATAAAATATAATTACATCTTGTATGTATAATTGTATACAAACAATGTTATAATTTTATAGAAACATTAGATCATCTGCATTTTTAGTTTCAAATGAATTATCCCTGAAGATCCTTAATCAAATCATGAATCAACAATGTGATCATTCCTAATTGTGTTCGTATTAAATTAATTAAAGAAGTCATGCTTCCGAATGAATTATTCTACTTGCGTAAATCATCAGCAGTCCTATAAAATCAATTTAAAATTGTGATTAAAATAACGATTAAATATTTATAGCTAGAAAATCGCGACAGAATCTCGAGCGTGTCGAAAGGATTCTCATCGAAATCCAGGCTGCAGTTTTAAACGCGCATAAAGTCTAAATTGCGCCATGATGTCGAAACGGTTGAACAAGCTACGTTTCTCTGTTTATATCCGGCAAGAAACTTCCAGCCGACATATTAGTCGTTCGAATTTCCGCAAATTTACGAGTCCCTCGTGTATTATCCTCGCGTTTCAACGTGCTCGACCATCTGTCTTGAGAATACGCGTCATAACCGCGGGCCCGTATGGCACCTTCTGTCGCATGCGAATTTTATTACCTTTTACAGGGGCCATTTTTCCCTGGGACCCTTTTATCAGTCTCAGCACGTTCCCGGATTCGTTGTCGAAGAATTGAAACTGCGAACTTACGATCCAGTGCCATTAAATAAAATCTTGTACAAAGGAATTCGCGTTACGTAAGAATTGTACATTATTTAACTTCAATAAGTAATTATGCGTTATTTAACTTTAATGAGTAATTATGAGTTATTTAACTTTATCGTGTAAAATGGCAATGCGTGGAAAGGAGACTGATACTTTGTATTAGTGAAAGGTTTAAGATACTTAATTCGCTGGTAATAGTTTTTAAACTTTGATATAGGTGTAGATTTAATTGTCTGTGATTAACTAAAGGGTTAACCTCTTCAGGGACGCATTTTCAACTTCTGTTACACCAAAAAGAATTTATTACATTTTTATTCATATTATTCAATGAAGAAAATGCAATGCAAAAAATAAATGTAATAATTCAAAATTTCAAAAAATAACTACAAATAAACAAACGTGAACATGTGTACATGTACGTTTTGGACATCTACATATGCATATAAAGATACTTTTACATCCCTTATGGCAATTGGGATTTATTTTCTGGACAAAAAATTTAAGGAATATTACAAATTTATTTTTGCACATGCTAAATTTTAATTTCCGGATCAACCTTCATTTATTTAAAACTTTCTATCGATACTTCAATTTGATTTCTCCACAAAAAAAGAGATACCACGAAAGGAAAAAAAAAATTCAAGAACAGTTAAAAACTTCGTCGTGTTTCCGTTGACAGGAACGTGTCGTCGTTCGAGACAAGTGGCAGCGCCCGATCCAACGATTTGGACGAGAAAAAAAAGAGTGAGGGAAAGAAAGGAGAGAGAAGCGCGAACTTCATCTCGGTTAGCTCATCGTTAATACGTCGTCGTCGGTGAACGATGAGTAAAAGGAAACGAAAATCGGATGGCTCGAAATCTCTCGGCCGAAAGTTCGCCACGAAGAGGAAAAATTCATCGGTCGATCGTGGAAGCTCGGGGCGGGCCTCGTCGAGCAAAAAGCCTGAAAGCATCTGCTCGTTCTCGCCGCGGATGGATTAAAAAGTTCTTCGATCGGCAGAATTCGCGACAATATTGTTCGCCAAGTGGCTGGAACAAACGCGCGTTCACGTCGCGAAACGTTCTCGGTTCGAAGCAAACTCCCGCGACGAATGAAAATTTCAACGCAAAATTCTTATTTCGATAGTTTGCGTACCTCCTTCGATTGTCTGCGCAAGTTCGAAGATGAGGCAGACATCGAGGAAACGAAGCCTCTGGAGATATTAAAATAATTCGTCGGGTATCTCCGAAGAAGACACGGTTTCCGATACAACTTCGACAGTATTACTCATAGAGAAGCACGGCTTTCGTATTTTTCAATTCACGATCACGCACAGAGGAATGTGTAACGAATGTATAACGCGTGGATATTAAGTTTAGTTCACCTCTGTTTAGTTTATTCGATTAAATATACTTTATATATACAGGGTGTCCTAAAAATACTGCCGGAGCTGGAAAGGGGTGGTAGATGGGGCTATTCTGAACAACTTCTTCCTTTACCAAAATATCAAACGATGCTTCACTTTGAAATTACTAAAATAGGTACGAGTAACAGTTGACCGATCTGTTGAGTTATCATCGGGATGTCCATATGTTTGTTCACGACCACGGTCAACTCGTGCCTACACTTATTGATTCTTTATGTTGACGAAAATCAGTACAGATGTTAAGAAAACCATCTAAATAATTTTGTCATTTGCGGGAAACTTCAATTAACTTTGTCTTTACCAGGAAATTTGTAAAAGGGTCATTTAACCTCTTTGGTAGTTGCAGTGACAAATATTTAAAATATAATACGTAAAAGGTGCAACGCACTACGCAGGTGAACAAAACGAAGAAAAATTGTCTCGCTCGAAAAATAAGAAATTGATTTTTGTTGTCGCTTTTTATCGAAAAACGAACAAAAATTACCAAATTAAAAGCAAATTATCCTGATGCAGAGGAGCATAAATCAGAAACGAATTCAGAAACTTTGTACGACGAGCCGGTTATCTCGAAATCGTCCTGAACTTTCATGGCGTTATTCGCTCGTACCGGAAGATTTTTTAACCCGCTGGTCCCATAAAAGGGAGCGATGTTTTCATCTTCCGATTCCGACACCGCAGCTTCCGGCCGTCGTGGATCTCCATTTTCCTCGAAACTTCGCGAGGAAAAGTGGCCGGGGAACGTCGGGACGCGTTTCCATCGCGGAGACTTTAATCGCGACCGAACTTTTTCATTCGTCAAACAGAGGGGCAACGATGCAGGACCCACATCCTGGACGCGTCCAAAAACTTCCACGGCCCGACTGTTGGTCGTTTCCGGGGGAAAAGTTTCCGCTGGAAACAATCGTCGCCGTTTAAGAAACGGTCCGCCTCGATCGGACAAATCTGCCGTGAAATTCGTCGAAGCGCGACGCGTCGCTGTCCCGCGGGTTTCTTCCCCCTTTTTTCCTGGACAAAAAGTCGTTCGGAGCCGGAAAAATTGATGGTTCGCTGGCGGATTGAAAGGTGGCCGAATTGCGGACCGGAAACGTCCTTGTCTCCTTTGATGACGAGATTGTCACGATTTCGAGACGTGCCGTTTTACTTTGTGGTCTGCTACGAAGTGATATCCTTTGGTCTTTGATCGTGCTTGGTCGCGGCTATGCGATGTTGCGTCATAATTGGTTAAGTACGACTGTTTATGTACCTTGATACGCTTGTTGGTTTGTTGATTGGTACTCACGATGAAAATGGTCTTGTTTGGTATAACAATAGGGTAGTTAGAACAGTGGATATTAACATCCCCGCAGGCACGTCGGAACTGGGTGTACCTAAGACGGCAAGGAATAATATGCGGAGTCTCTAACCGAGTAACATGCCGAATATAAATGAAACATGCTGAATGCAAATGAGAAAGAAACGGAAAATATGAAGTGAAGCTTCCTGAAGTACAAATTTTGGTCTTCGAACGAATTTAATTCGAAATATTTGCAAGAAAATTTAATTACGGGCAGAGAGATGATAATTTTGTTGAACGAAGATGACGTCAAAGATCAAGTAAAGTATAACTGTGGTCATGTTATCGCTTCCAGACAGACGTTAAAGAAACGCGGGATTTAATTAACTAAAATTACAGAATTGTTTTTTTTTTTGTACTTTGTTCATTTGGTTATATTTCATTAATTTGAAAACTCGTAGCTGGAATCCCGGCGTACGCAAGGGTTTAATGAGGATCTTTGCTGCTTTGCATAAAACCTGTTTCTCATATAAAAGTAACAGCAGTTGGCTCCCCAGGCACGTTAAAAGCGTTTCTGGGAATTGTCTGACCTGTGCTGTCCTTGTTCTACTATCTGCGCAATTCCAATCTACTCACTATCGCGAGGTATTAAACTTCGTTCTCGATTAAGGGGAACGCTCTATTTTTCTTTTTACAAATCGAGACTCTCCATCTACTTGTCAAAACTCTCGATTTACTTATTAATTTACAGTTGATGCAACATTAAGTAAATGCATTTTTAAAATGAATGTCTTCTTAAATTAAATATATTCTTAAATTAAGTGTATTCGTCAATTAAATGTATTCTTAAAATAAATATATTCTTAAATTAAATACATTCGTAAAATAAATGTATTCTTAAATCACATGTATTCTCACATTAAATATATTCTGAAATTAATTGTATTCTTAAATTGAATGTTTTCTTAAATTAAGTGTATCTTTCAATTAAATGTATTCTTAAAATAAAATATTAAAAAATAAATGTATTCATAAATTACACGTATTCTTATATTAAATATATTCTTAACTGAAGTGTTTTCTGTAATTGAATGTATTATTACAATAAATATATGTATTCTGAAATTAAATGTTTCCTTTCATTCAGTATTCTTAAATGAAATATATTCTTAAATCAAATCTATTCTACGAGGAACTGTTTCCAGTAGACATCTTTCCCAGATGTAGACCGACAAAAAACATATTGTCAACAGAAAATATGCACTCCACAGTAATGTACACCGGTGTCAACATACGTTTTTCACCAGTTAATGGGAATTTTATTTCGACACAGATGCAAGAGGATGATCATTGACTCGTTTAATCCGGTTGGCGACGAGCGGAAAGCACGATGAGGCTAGTTTTCAGTAAAGCGTTTGAATTTTTTTAATCTTCCGAGCGTGAACGAGTCCGGGTGGTTCCAGAAGGACGATTTCCGACTTGACGGGGCGCGTTAAGAGCCTCCAGAACCGGTCGGGGGATGAGGGACGCTCCTTCTCGCCGCATTTCACCCCATCTGCTTCTCGCACGCCGCAGGATTCCGGGATACTCTGGACGTCGGAATGACGTGTCGGCAGAGATTTCGTTCCGAATGCCGGGAAGCGTTGCCCGGGCAGCTTGAATAACCGAGGGAAGGCTCGCGAGCTCGCTAGATACTCGTAACCGGGCTACGTATTCCCATGGGTTCGGTCGTGTCGGGCGTGAAAATATAATTTTTAACGCGACCCTCGCTAACACGCTCGCTGCGAAATTTCACTCCTTCTTCCGACCCGCGTGTCTCCCTTTTTGTCTCGGATACGCGGCTCGAAACGACGTTACGATGTTTTATTCGTGTTCCATACAGCTTCGCCTCTATGGAGTATCTTAAACCCTCTTGATATATGGGCTTTGTTGCGGAATATGGAGATGCGAACATGTTCTGTTCCGTGACACCGTTTCTTACGGATCACAGCTGTTTTCTTGCTCTATTTACAATCTAGTTTTTGTGCAACGTCCTGGAATTTGATTTTTGCGCGAAGTTCGATTTTCGTTTGGAAATTTTTACAATTATAGAATTAATAAGAGTTGGCTACTTAGATAGACAAGCATTGTTTTAGGATAGATAAGTAAGGCCTCAAGTTTTAGACAGACAAGTAAGGGGTCAGGTTTTAAATAGACAAGAAATATCTCAAATTTTAGATAGACAAGTGAGCTCTCAGGTTTTAGATAGAAAAGTAAGGTCTGAAGTTTCAGATGGATAAGTAAGGTCTCAGGTTTTAGATAGAAAACATATTAACTTTCTCTATCGATCTTACCCAGCAGCAATAATTAGTTTCAACAACTGAATTGTATCGAAAATTGAGGGACTAAAGAAACCCACACCCCTATCGAATTCTACATCGCTTCCAGTACTATTATAAACTGAAAAGTTGATAATAGATCTTATAAAATAATAAGCTACTTCATCCTTGATGTCTACACCAGGTGATAGCCTAATTGAGAAAACGCACGTGACTTTATGTATTTGTTTATGAATATTGCTCTATTATATTAGAGTCAATCAGAGACAGCTGTCGTCACGACTGCCAACGGTGTCGTTTCACCCCTCAGATCGCTTTGTGCCGTCGTTTGTCTACCCCTGTACAAAAATCTCGTCTCGCCACGCATAATAATTCGCGCGATGTTCATCTTATCGCGTCAACGCGACCTCTATTCTTCACCCTCCACCCCAGTGTCCCTTTCGACGACGAGCATGACCCGCACCCTTACCGACAGCCAACAGGAAACTCGAAGTAGGAAATTGCCTGTCCCAGGGGATCCAAATAGGGTGGATGCGCCGGTCCGATCCCGGTGCAGATGCCAAGGAAACTGTCCAGTTTCTCGCGATTTCACCTGAACGTTTCCTCCCTCTGGACTTTCCTTAATGTTCCACCCTCCCGACGACCCCTAATTCGTCCGTCTCCGCGTGCTCATCTTTGTCTTCTTCTCCCTCTCCCTTCTCGTCTCCCGGTTCACGTTCCTCGTCCCTCTTCTTCATCCTTTGTCCGTCTCTGTCCCTTGACATCATCCCCGAAACTCGGAGGGGGAATGGTAGTCAGCCTATCCGACCGCAGGATGGACTGCACGGGATACGGTCAGAACAAGACCTGTTACCCTGGTAACGCGATACAGAAACTAAATTCCGTATGTACTGCTCCACTATGTAAGTGCAACCCCAACCAAAATTTCCCTGTGCCCGGGTAAACGTCCCATTAACGCTCGAGCAACGTTTTCGAATTAATTCGGACGGGGTTATGAAACGCATTGGTTTGTTTCGTTCGTTTGTACTAAGTTCCTGATAGGGGGTGTAAAGGGGACGAATATTGGAAAGAGGTTGCTCTAGGATTTTCCTAGAATTTCATTGGCTCATTCGTCGGTGTGTATTATTATCTCGAATGCTTCTTTGGTATATTTTTACTGTGAATAATTAATTTAATCGAATTTTCAGTTGTGGTCACATATGAACATCATGACAGTGAATATGTTATTGATTTTTCGTGATAATACATATTTATATATTTATATTTATGAAATTCTACATAAAATATATAAAATATACTGACTTTTCATTATAATGTATGTATATGTATATATACACATAAGAATACATATAAGAATATATCCACACACACATATGTATATAATTATTTTTATGATTAATAACTTTTTAAATTTTATATGGGAAGGTAAAATTTAGTTAGTAATTTATAGATGAAATTTAATTCAAGCATGAAATTATGAATAATTATTGTTATTAATATATATATTATAATGAAAGATCATTAACATATATGTGCATATATGTATAACATATTTTATATATTTTATGTAGAAATCCATGTACAAAAATAAATACTTCGCATCTTTGTCTATAATGGCCATAATTAATTACAATTTGAGCCCACATAGTTGATGCTCCTGAGTCGTACAGTATTCCTCCTGGAATAACCTCGAAGCTTCGAAGGTACAAAATAATTGAACTGAAGACCACTCCCAGCCTTAGATCTATGCAAAGATATGATCCTCGTGGTTCTGAGCGAACTTTTGAGTCACGCTCGCGTCAACGTTAATTGCCTCTTCATATTTTTCCGCATCTAAAAGAGCCGCGTCTCTATCTGGCGAGAAGGCTTGGTCGCCTAGCGGCAGATCCGCGGATTTTGCCTGGCTGGCCACGAATTGCATACAGCCAGGTGCCCCTCGTCGTCTAAAGAGGCCGTGAAATGCCCGGCGAGCGAGCAGCCGCCACGAGTGTACGTACATACACGGCTATCCCCGTGTGTATACATTAAAATATGAGATCTCGCGACGGAAGCATGGACGAGTCTCGATCTTCTGGAGCGTGCTGATGGATTCCTCGAATAGTAATTCGATAACGTCGAGTGGCCCCGCGACAGCCAATAAGGGAATATGGCACCCGGGAAACGCTTTCCCTAGCTTTTCCCACCGTTTTCCTATCGTTCTCGCGTCTCCTCTTGTTTCCCTCTGTCTCTCTGTTATTATACTTTCTCGCTGACGGGCGAACTGAATTAACCCGAGATCGTTCGTGAAAGCTTCTGTTTAGCGCGAACGTAATCGAGAGGGTGACTGTTTAATCCTTTGATCAAAGAAGGGTTAAATTGCGAGCCGAGCGCATCGAGAATTGACTGAATCGGAAAGTTTCGCTGTATAGACGGTGAACAGTAGGGAAATTAGAAAATGGGGTAATTGATGCTGAGGGCATTAATTAACCGCTCTAAAGGGCCGGAATTAATTACATTCTTTGGTCGCGTAACTGTGCTGTCTCTCGTAGATCAGGTTTTATCTGCCTCTCGTTATACTGTCATTATGATGCATTTCATAATGACACGTCCTAAATTTTTATTGTAACAAAGGATTTTCATGGTAGATGAACATATCTTACAAGGGGACATCATGGTCGACGGGAAATGAATTTTCCTGAAACTTGCAGTATTTGAAGAAGTTGCCAAGATTTTGCATAAAAATTGCATTTGAAAATTGTTCCACTGTCTATAAGGAGTTTGAGTTGACAACAAGACTCTGTTGTTAGAATTCTTAGTTTAAGTTACAAAAATTATGACAATGCTTCTGTCGAAAAGTATGTTCACGTTTGTCAAATTGTACATTAACATCTATCGAAATTTATATTGACGTCTGTGGAAATTAAGAATAAACGTATAAATGAATTGGAATTTCATCCCTTATATATTTATCGGTTTATTCTTAATCCAAATGCAACTGCACATTCATCGATTTATTGTTAACAATCATATTTTCATTGTAAATAGTACTTCTTTTCTGCACTTAACATATCTCGTTCCTCCCGAGTGGATTACCAACAAACATTTTCTCAGTGCCTAACAATTCGAAACGTTTCATCCCACGTGTTGTTTCAGGCAACAAAGATGGGATACTTCAAACGAACAAAGTGCTTTGTCCTGTATCGTAGTTATCCCATTTCGCACCTTTTGATTGAGACACCGAAGGGAAGAATGAGAGATCGTTTGTACGGTGTCTATCTTCGAAATTGCGTCTTGTTATTTCTAGAAGAGAGGCACATTTATTTCGTGCTAATCGAACGTCACGATCCAGAAACGTTTTCGCAAAGAGGAAACGTATGTTCGATAAACGGAAAAATTCTAACCTCTAAAAATTTGGATAATCACACATTTCATTTGTTTAAGATGTCGATTACCACATGGATTCAATTGAAAATTGCGTTAGGTATTATTTTTAACAAAATCTTAGCAAACATTTTCACGATACTCTGTTATATTTATTTTTCATAGTTCGAAGTAATGGGAGTATTTTTAGTTACAAAAGCGAACAAATTTTAAATAGCTGTAAAATCTGTATAGAAAGAGTGTCCCCCATATATGGTCAGTCAAAGTGTTAAAACTTTCACGGTTACGTTACGGTGAATTTCTGATCTGAAAATTTTTAATAGCTATAAAATGTGTATAGAAAGAGTGTCCCCCATATATGGTCAGTAAAAGTGTTAAAAGTATCACGGTTACGTTAAGGTGAATATCTGATCGGCACGGGAAAAAGAGAGCACGTGTACACTTAATAGAAAACTTGAGTCTCGTTCTCTTTCCACATTCCATCGTTATCGATCGTCACGAGGGATATAAAAAGCTAACGCTAAGAAGAAACAGGGTTGAAAATCGTTACAAGAACGGACAAGCGAGAGAGGCAGAGAAATTGTAATTTTCTAAGAGGCTCCCCTGCGAAGGCTGAGAGGGTTTTTACGAGATTATTAAAAAAGGTGTGTTCCGTCGAGAAGGGGGTCGAGGTGAGTAACGAAACTTCCGGTGGCTCAAAGCTCGCTTCCTGCGTAAGTGGTACTTTAAAAATTAACCGTCGGTATTATATAGTTTTTTACAGCCACGCCAACTTAGCTACGGTTCGTATCCGTGGCTCGCGTTTTATAGACTGACAGTTGAAAAATCATACTTTGGTGTCTTTCGGTCGCGTTTGCTTCATTTCCGTTGCAGATGAACAACGGTGTCCGTTCATCGACGATGATGGACGGATCAAGTGTTCATCGAGTTGATTAACATTGAAATTACCAAAGGGGTGAAATGAACATTCTACAAATTTCTTCAAATACTGTCATTTCCCACTTCAAATGACAAAATTTGTTAAGCCGGTCTTCTTGACATTTATGCTTTTTGTCATCAAGATAAAAGGATCTGTAAGTGTATTCATTTATGTTTCATCGTTTGATTCTTTATTTTTCAACTTCATTTTTAACGTCAAAATAATTGTGCAGTGCACGTCTGTAAGTTTAGTGTTAGTGACGTGCTCGGCCTGTTCGCGAAGTTCCGAATTTGACGATTTGGAAATTTGTGAATGTAGGAATGTGGGAATTTATGAACTTACGAAAATAAAATTTCGGAGTTTAAGAATTTAAGGATTTACGAACTGAAATCTGCAATCGGAATGACTAGAAAACTTGGAAATTTGAACATCTGCAATCTCAAGAACTAAGGAACTTGAAAATTGAAAAATCTGCAATTTCAGGAACTTGGGATCTTCAAAATTTGAAAATCTGCAAACTTAAGCATTTGGGAACTTGAAAATTGGAAGATCTGCAAACTCAAGAACTTGGGATATTGAAAATTAAAAAATTGTTTAAATTTGTGTTTGAAACTAGAATATAATTACGAAACTTTGCTCCTAAATATCCGAGAGAGGTCATCGGTGGTCGCCTAACGTGGACCATCATCTAAGATGTATCTAATAAAGTGTCGAGCTTGCAAATTCCCTAGCAAGCTTGAAAGTTCCGAGTGAAATACCGCGCGACACACCGGGTCGGCATCGCGAGGAAAATTTATCGCTGCTCCGTCGAGATTAACGATCGAGCCGCTTCGAGCTTCGGGCGTTCTTAATCGCTCGTGAATGGAATAGAGTTAACGATCGCGCGTCGCTTAAAATCGTTGCGATAGAATAATTGATCATATTGGTCTGACGTTTCGCTAACAAAATTATTTCAAAACCTAGTACGAAAGATCCAACTCGATACCGTATTCAAACAGATTCAATTCCTCGTGATTGTATATTGATAGACACGTGAGGACATTACATATACACATCTTAATGTAGTAACACACGAAAAAGTACATACATGTGCACCTTCCATATTAATAGACACATAACAACGTACGTATACACCTTCCGTATGTATTGATATACACGCTAGAGTACATATAACAAGATTTTCGCAGTTAAAGGGTGAATCAAGTACTCTGCACACCAATACAAGTTCAGCCCTTTATCTAGTTTCTTGTATCCAGTTTCCAATATATTGTTCTGACTACTGCATATAACCAATCATTGTAGATATCATTGTAAAGAATACGTTTTGGATTCAACTCCATCGTCCCTCTTTCGGCATTCTGTCACTTCTTATTTCACGACGAGGAGCACTCTAACGGATGCGAAGTTAAGAGCAACGAAAATGAGGATATTCCTTTCTATCGAGTAGCGCGGGATAAAAAATTGGATGGGACGTTGGCGAATTTGAGACGAAGACGAAGAACAATGCAATTTCCGTTCGGTGTCTGGTCTAACGCGAAAAAAGGAACGGCGCTAATCAGGTCGGCCGGATGCCATCGATTCGTCGCGGAGCGGAAATTTCACCGCGCGATAATTGCTCGCGGCGGGGGCAGGAACTATACTAATTCGCTGGGAGGTCCCGCGGAAACGCTCCGAGTAGAGAATTTCGTTGTAGAGAAGGTTTTGGAACTTTAGTTTTTTATATTTGGATATGCTTCAGAGCATATAGAAATTTGACAATTTGGAGATTTACGAATTTGGCAACCAATTGCGAACAGTGACTCGAAACACTAGAGGGAAAATCGTGAGTTTTTATGAATTCATGAGTTTATGGCTGCCACGGAACATTTCACGAAACCTTCGACGAGTGTAAGATCTTACTCCTAATTAAAATATAGAAATTCTGAACCTGTACAAAATCCAAATACACGGTAAGCCTTAGCACGCGTGGAAAAATTCTGATCGAAGAACGATCGAGTTTATCCGAAATTTTTTACGATTCAAATTCCGCGAATTCGAGGCTCGAATATTTTTCCTCGTTCGTTCGATATTTCGCCCGGTGGAAATTCGCGGAAACTCCCGGGAAACAGTTCGAGCTTCGACGAAACGAACGTTCTTCGCTCTCGTTTTGTTCCCGGTAAATCGTTCCGGTATTATAAACGATCGTTTGTTTATGCATTTCCGCGAGCCCCGAAGTTACGTTTCGTAGCCCGTGCAACTCGGCCCCGAACTTGTCCAATTAATTTTAAAAGGTGCTCGAACGAAAGGAAACTTTTAATTACGCAATCTGCCCGTCAAGAATCCTAATTCCGGTGAATTTTTAATCCGGCCTCCGTCCCTCGGAGGTGTTGCCGGCAAATGAGCCGGGGCCGGATAACATCGAAACGACGAGCTGATGAGCCCTTCCCTCCTCGCGGAATTGAGCTTAATTAAAACGCGATTGCGAAACACTTCGACAAACAATGTTGCAAGATTTAATGGGCTGGTTTGCTTCGCGAAACACCGGACGCCGTTCCACGGAATATCTTGTCGGATTCGCAGACGAATTCTTGCGGGGTTTCGATGCTGAACACGTTTTACGGGTTTCCTAGGGAAATTCTGCGGGAACAACAACCGACACAAGGGATATTCTAGGGAAATTCTTAATAAATTTGCAAAATCTGATAGAGTTGCAGAAAAATTTTCAGGAACTTCTCGATGTTCTAAGGAGAATTTGCAGCGAATTTTAGGGATTTGATTTTGTAGGTGGTCCTAGGGGAGTTTAGAAGAACTTTGAGATCCTAGTGGAACTATATGGAAATTTTAGAGGGATCTTAGAAATTGCTAGTCTTACGAAATCATACAAGATACTGAGAGATATTACGAGATATCCTAGGGAACTTCTATGGAAATTTTAGTAATATTTAGTGGAAGATAGTGCCTAGGGAAATTCGACAGGAACTCTAGAGTGTTTGAGGGAATTATAAGAGATTTACGAAAATTCTGGAAATCTCAAATTTCAATAACCGCGAAGCCCAAATGTTCAATAATTCTAGTTCCAAAAAAGCCCTGAGATCCTAAGTGGCAATATCCTACATTTCAAAAATTCCAATGTAACAAAGTTTCAAAAATTCAAAATCTAAGGTTCCTACAATTTGAAATTTTATAATTTTCAAAATTTCAGAAGTCGCCACAGGCGCAGATCACTATGCGTAAAATGAACCATATATGAAAATTTGCGCGCGTTATATCGCCTCGTATCAGTATTGTCAAATATAGTATCGACACATATAGTAGAAGTTACTACGCATAAAAATTCTTACTCACAGAAATTGTCACGCGTTATATCGCCATGCGTTATATCGCTATATATGAATATTGCCAATAGTGTCATACTCACGTGTTATATCAAAACGTGTAAGAATCCTCGCGCAAGGAAGTTGCCACTCGTTATATCGCCACTCACCAATGCTATCAATTGTAGAAATAATCGCATGTAGAAATCCGTGCGCACAGAAAACGCAACTCGTTATATTGCCGCACGCCACTACGAGCTTAAACTTTATCGCGAAACCCGCATGACGTTTAATCGCCGCTCGTTATATCGCCAGATTGAAGAATCTACGTAAGTCAAGATTCGGGGGTGGACGATTTCGTTTCATATTCGCGTTGCAGTCGATTTCCGTCTCTCATCTCCGTTTCATCATACTTAGCGCGAAATCCGTTTTCTATTCCCGAGTATTAAGCACGGAATCAGGCAGACGACGGAGGCAGGATGAAATAACCGGTGGTAATATTCGTGAATCGTGATTATTGCAAGAACAATGCGGCAAGACAAGAGCGAAGGCAACGCGAGTTAAGTAGCAACGGGCGAATCTTTGCCGGAGCACGTTCGTACCTTCTTCGTTGCTGTTTATATTTAATCCGGCAGCAACATTTAGGGCTCCTGTTTCTGCTTAACCAAGCGTTCCCCTGCATTTCGCCGGGCAAAGTTTGTACAAGTAGAAACTCGACGGCGTTAGTTCCGCGCCATTCGGTAATTCCCAGCGGAGGTACTTTCATGGAGGCTAATAGCTGAGAGAAACGATGAGCTTCTTGAATTTATTAAACAAAACCGCCCGAAAAAGATTGTTGCTTAGAACTTTTCGACATCATCCGCGTACCGTGTTCTAATCCCTGCTTCTTTTTTTACTTCCCTGCGACTTGGTGCTCTCTGTTGAGCTTCCGGCCATGAATATGGAATACTAGGTTTAATTTTTCACGTAAACGGTCCCCGAATGGCCGTTCGTTAAAAACTTGAACGAATATCTTGCGGAAATTTCGTCTGAAATATGTTGCGTACGCGGTGATATCGCGAATTTACGAATTCAGGGGTTCGGAAAGTTGAAGTTCTTTGTTATATCAGAATTTGAGAATTTAGGAATATAGAAGTTTGAGATATGAGGATTTGGAAATTTCGGAATTTTATGATTTGGAATATTGCAATTTGGAAACT
Organism: Coelioxys conoideus; assembly: GCA_947623535.1. Lineage (NCBI taxonomy): Eukaryota > Metazoa > Arthropoda > Insecta > Hymenoptera > Megachilidae > Coelioxys > Coelioxys conoideus. The sequence goes on along the minus strand of OX392455.1, from coordinate 5,052,538 downwards.
TCGGAATTTTGAATATAAAAATTCGGGACTTTAACACTAGAACTACCAACCATTTAAAATGATTGGTTTCGGGTTTGACATTTTATATCATAAAATTTTGTGGCCGACCTTTTGTCAAAATATCTGTTATGTTTTATTGAGCTAATGAATGGTGGTATATGTTAGATGATGCTGCAATATTTATTTATTTATTTTTCAACGTTGAGAATATGAGAATTTACGGTATCAAAATTTGAGAATCTGAGAATTTCGAATATCAAAATTTGAGAATCTTGGAATTTAGAATATCAAAGTTTTAGAATTTCGGAATTTTACGATATAACAATTTGATAATATTGGAGTTTGTAGTACCAAAAATTAAAAGTTTGAGAATTTATTAAAGTATGAAAAATTAAGAATTTCTAAATGTACGATACAGAAATTTAGGGCCACTGAAGTTTGTGATCCTTAAACATAGTGAAGCAGGCAACAAATTAATAACAGAAAACAATAATTTCGACAAAATAAAAATTCATTCGAGCATAAAGGGTTAAATCTATCGGCGAGGTATGGACTCGGACGTTTGACGATTGTGCTGTCGGAATTCGTTGGGAAATTACACGATTCCCACGGGACAACTAATGTTCCCGTTGAGAAGGAGCGTGAGCGGTTTGGAAGCGGTCGTAGTATAAACAGCGGCGAGTTCGCAGCCACCAAAGCGGTCGATGGCAAATTAGAGCGTACTCCAAACAGGGAGCAAGCCTATGTTAAGGCGTACGGGTACACTTAACCGGGCGCAATCACGGGCCAGTATTTACCTTGTCCAGCCTGCTATCGGGTTAATGCGGCTCACGGTGGAATTAGTTTCGCTAATTTAACCCTGATAACGTGCCGATACCGTTTGATTGATCGTTCGACGATCGATTCTTGCCGCGACGTGTTCGATTGTCTCGAACTTCGTAACATTCCTTGTTGTTACGAGTTCGCCCTCCATCCTTCGACACTTTGTACATGATCACTTACTAAAATAATCACTAGTTTCACCCTAGGCATTCCTAGTCGATACCAACGCAGTAACCAAGCTTTCTCCCGGTTCCCTTGAAATCATTGTTTCACTAATATTCACTCAACGCTTGATCAACAAAATGCGCTTTGACACGTCCTGAGAATTTGTCTCAATTGGAGAAAATAATAGAAATTGTCCAAAATTTGCACACATAGAAATTGATACACGTAGAAATCGCCACACGTTATATCACCAAAAATGGAAATTACCATGCAGTGTATCGTCATGTGTGTAAACTGTCTTACGTTAAATCTCCACAAGTAGAAATCATCACTCATGAAAATTGCTACAGGTTATATTGCTACGCATTAAAACTATCTCGTTTTATATTAGCGCGTATAAAAATTGCATCGCCTTATATCGCCACTAGTCTACATCTCCAAGAGTAGAAATAGTCACGTGTTACATCTCTAAGCGTACAAACAGTCACGTGTCACACCTCCAAGAGTAGAAATAGTCACGTGTCACATGTCCAAGCGTAGAAACAGTCACGTGTTACATCTACTAGAGTATAAATAGTCACGTGTCGCATCTCCAAGCGCAAAACTCGACATTTTATATTGCCACATTCGGCATCGCAACAATTCCGATAACATAGCTGTAGTCGCAAAACATGCCTATAATTGACAGAAACGTTTCGGATAAGAACGATCGCGAAACGTGTCATTAATTGGCGCGATTGACTGAACGATTGACCGTGCAATTTCAATAATTAAGTCGAACGATTAACCGAATAATTATCGTACATTATCATTCATTATTCTATCAAGCGTTCGTGCCGTGGCCGGGCCGTTATCAAGTATTGATCCTGCTTGGCCCCCGAAGCGGGTCACATGCCGTTTCCGAATGCAAAACTGATTAATTTAGGTAATGGAAGATCAGATGAAACCGGACACCGAATGTCATAATATTTCAATAATTCATCGGCCAGGCGGCGGTCAACTAGCGCCCGGAAATAAACGAAACCGGACGAAAAGAAAAACTGGAATAATAGCGTTCCCGGTTATATCGAGCGTTATAATTTCGCGGCGGTCGAAAAAATTTCCTACGGTTCTTCGTACACCGGTGTATTTTCATTGCTCGGTTTTTATCGAACTTCCGAATTTTCAACGACCCCTTATCGCCAAGTCAAACTTGACTACAAATAAATTAACACGCTCCAATGTCTGCGTTGGTTTTTACTTCGTTCACTCTCTCTTTTATTACCATAAAACTCTGCGCATTTCGGCATTCGTTCTTTGTTGCATGGACCTTCAGCAATTTTATGAACAGGTGTCCAGTTTTCGAACTTTTCTTTCTCGTTTTGAAAACGGACTCTTAATTGATATCACAAATGCTCAACATAAAATGTTGAATAACGAAAAATTCAACAACAATGTTTCATATTTTATGTTATGAAAAATTACAAAAGGCAGATCCCTCCGAGTGCAAACAAGAATTCTCATCTGCAAACGAGGATCTTCATCTTCTGTAAACAAGGATCCTCATCTTCAGCAAAGAAGAATCCTCATCTTCTTCAAACGAGGATCCTCATCATCCACCAACAAAAATCCTCATATTCTGCAAACAAAAGTCTTCACCTTCTGTAAACAAGGATCCTCATCTTCAGCAAAAAGGAATCGTCATCTTCCGCAAACAAAAATCCTCATCGTCCACAAATAAGAATCCTTATCATCTACAAGCAAGAATCCTCATTTCAAAGTTACCTGTTGTACCTCCAACGGAAAACTTCCAACATCGCGATTATAAAAATCTCTGGGCAAAAACTTCCCTAACAAGATCGAAGAACCGGTGTCCTCGGCATCTTCCTGCGCAGACACAATTACGCGAGCGGGTTGTACCCTATCCGTGCTCCCATCGCAAGCAAACCGTTGTTCGAGTGGGTCACAAAGCGTGCCGCATCAAAAAAATCCGCACCCTCGAGCCTCACCTGACGGGTGGTACGTATCCGTGACGCGACATTAGGTCGGCTTTCCATCGCACAATGACGAACGACAACGAGGGAACACGTGGAAACGCGAGATCGAGCATCGAGCACGCGTTTGATCGCGAAAGGATAGGACGCAGGATGAATCCCGAAGGACGGCCGAGTTAAGCGAACGATCGGGCACGTTCCTTTGTGAGCTTTTCTAAGCTCGAACGATTCCATTGCCGAAGGACAACGACGTGAAACGAACGGCTTTTCGTCTCTTTGTTGACGCGATCAACGTATTTTCCCCCTTTCTTCGCCGATCGTTGTCGGTGTTTAATTAACAAACGCGTTCGGAGACATCGATGAATCGAAGGGAAATTGCAAATCGAGATTATGTCGGTGATACGTACACTGGTCGAATTTGGTAGTCAATTAAATTTCGTATAATCTGCATTGGAAGTTAAGCTCATTTGTATTTGATTCATTTAACTTCGCAAAGCTAATTACGAGAAATATAATACCGATAATTGTCTATCAGTATTATACTGTCTATATTATAATGTCTGTCAGGTAAGATTTGTAATCGAGGGTTTGAATAGTCAACGCGCTGTGTGATCAACGCATTAAATGATCGACGTATTGAGTAGACGACGCGTTGAGTAGTCGGCTCGTTGAGTAGTCGGCGCGTTGTGTAGTCGACGCATTGAATAATCGACACGTTGAGTAGTCGGCGCACTGAGTAGTCGGCGCATTGAATAATCGACACGTTGAGTAGTCGGCGCGTGGAGTAGTCGTCGAGCTGAGTAATCAACGCGCTGAGTACTCGATTACTTGTATAGTCGGCGTGCTGAATAATCCACTCGTTGAGTATTTAACGCAATGAATATTCCATTTATAGAATAACAAACATGCTGAATATTTGCCGCGTTGAATAGACAGCGCGTTGATTATTCGAACGTTGAGTAGAAGGCTCGTTGAGTAGTCGGCGCATTGAGTACTTGACACACTGAATAGCCGATTCATTACATATTCGACGTCTTGGAAAGTCATCATTCTGTATATCGCCACATTCAATATTTTTTGCCCTGAATTTTCAACGCGTTCAATAACCCATGTATTGAATACTCATCAAACTCTACAATTAACGCGTTGACTATTCAATGAACTACACACACCTACACTGCGTATTACGATCTATAAACTTCTACAAACTAGACCTATGCCATCTTCAAGGTTGCACACTTCACACCGATACCCGACGAACATCACCATTAAACACCTCCAACGCACTCATCCATCACGTTTCACAGCGAAACATTATGATTGTCAAAATTTATAACACTTTATCCCCCAACTAAAAACAAGTGCGAACCATTAATCAATAAAAAACAGTAATGTCTCGAGTCGGGAGCAAACACAGCAGCACATTTGTCACTCCTTCTTCTGCCCATGGTGCGGCACACGTGCAGCAGTTACATCGATTAGGGGAAGCTGTAAATGCTTAGTATGAGTCGGACACGTTTATTTCGGCCGAAACTTTACAACTGTTTGGAGCATTATTTTTCGACGGTCCCTTTATTTTCAGCAAGGAATCGTTATCGGCCATGGATATCCGCAACTTCTTCGGCGCTGTTGTTTGTCCCGTTGTTGTTACGTCCGCCCCAAGGGGCGGCAACCGACGGGGGTGGACGGAACGAAAAAAAAAACTTTATTATCGCGGCTAACTCCGGGCAAATTCGTTCATTTGGCGCAGATAGCGAGCCTGGACGAAACTTTCGGCATTAAGGACACCGATAGCGATGAGATGGCCGGCTGTTTTTGACAAGGGAACTCCTGCTAGAATTGCGTCACGCTGCGCGAGCAAAATGGCCGGCACGGCGAAAAGTTTTTCTCCTACAGGCCATATGGAACGAGTTTTAATCCTATGCAAATATTTCTTCCGTGTTTCTCGTCCATCGTTCGCAAGAAAACGGCGATCGCTGTTCTTAACACATTGTCGACGAATCACGAGTTAACTCGCGTTTGCCATCGCATTTTCTGTTTCAATTTATGAAACTCTGTGTACGATAGAGTATTTTAAAAACTTCCTTCGTTCTGCTTAATCGGGCTCGTTGCGTTGTAGAGAAACTATTTTTGTAGAATATCCTGATGAAGAGGAAGGAGTAGTGAAACGTGATTTAACAGTCTTTTTTAGGAGAAAGTTTTGAGAGTCTTTGTTAAGACAAACATTCGAGAGTCTTTATTTAAGACAAAGATTTGAGTGTCTTTGTTAAGACAAAGATTTGAGAGTCTTTATTTAAGACAAAGATTTGAGTGTCTTTGTTAAGACAAAGATTTGAGAGTCTTTATTAAGACAAGGATTTCAGAGACTTTATTTAAGACAAATATTTGAGAGTCTTTATTTAAGACAAAGATTTGAGACTCTTTATTTAAGACAAAGATTTCAGAGTCTTTTTACAGCAAAAGATTTAAGTGTCTTTGTTAAGACAATTGTACGAGTACAATTAAAGAAATTTCACGACAACGGTTACAAAATTCGTTACAATACTTGATGCACGTTCATCGGCGTAACTTTAAATCGGACCTGTTGAATCACTAAAGGAAAACGCCCGCGTCGTTTCATTTTCTCAACTTTCCAAATATACACTGCCGCCGTAAAACGAGACAAAAAGTTTCGCAATCTTGATACACCGTGTTGGCCGACGTTCTCGCGAAACGAGAAGACGCCTCGGTTTACGAGCGAGTAACCCGTTTGCCGCCACGTTTCTACGATTGAATCATCGTCGCAGTAAATCCTGATTTTCCGTTTATCGCGGTTATTGTACCCGATAATGGTCGAGCCGTTATCAGGGACGATGCGTACCGCAAACGTGCACATATTCGGAATAACTTCTTCGCTATACGTCAACGGTGACAGGGGCATACGGACGATGAATAAAAATGCAGCCCGGCCACCAATTTCCCCTAGGCGCTGTAATAAACGACAATCGCGTGTTAATGCGTGGCAATGCGCATTAATAGCGTTGGAAACACCGTGATCGATATGGTCGATTTGTATTCGAACGGTGTCCAGCGAATTCTCGATAAAGTGGACCGTTTGATTCGACAATTTTGAAACTTCATTTTTTTTTTGTGTCCCGTTTCCATTTTAACGAGATTCTTTCGGACAGTTGTAATTGGATGGCGGTTTAAATTTAATATTATCGAATATTTATATCGATATCGTTACGTCGTTACGGGTATCGATACGAATTGCATGTCACGTGTTGTCGATTTGAATCCCTGACGCGAATAATTTTCGACGCGTTGTACATATTTTCGGCGTTGTGTTGGAAGTCGTTAAATTCACGGTACGTTGAATTTTTGACACGTTGACTTTGGACGTGTAGAATTCTAGATTCGTTGAATTCTCGGCATGTTGAATTCTCAATGGGTTGAATTTCGCGCGCGTAGAATTCTCAACGCGTTGAATTCTCGGTGCATTGAATTGTCAGAGCGTTGAATTCTCGGTGCATCGAATTCTCAGGGCGTTGAATTCCAAGTGCGTAGAATTTTCAATGAATTGAATTATCAGGGCGTTGAATTCTCGGTGCACCGAATTCTCAGAGCGTTGAATTTCAAGTGCGTAGTATTCTAAACGCGTTGGATTCTCGGTGCATTAAATTCTCAGGATGTTGAATTCCCAACGTGTAGAATTCTCAATGCGTTGATCTCTCGGCGCATTGAATTTTCGATGCGTTGAATTCCTAGTGCGTAGAATTCCCAATGCATTGAATAATCAGAACATTGAATTCTCGGCGTATTGAATTTTCAGCGCGTGGAATTCTAAATGCGGTGAATTTCCGGGGCGTTGAATTCACAACGCATTTCATTCCTCGTACATCTTTTCATTGCCTCAAATTCTCAACAATGTAATCCCAGCACAATGTATTCGTCGCAATCCCAGCGTGTCTTATCACCATACATTTCTTCTTCACGATCTCATCTATAGCAGCGTCCTCTTGCAAATATAAATCATCGTACAATTCCCGCTGCAATAAATACAAAAAAAACAATCGAAACAACGAGAGCACGCGCGACGAGAAGAAACCGAATGCATACAAAACGGAACGCACGGGCAAAGAGACAAAAAGTCGTCGATGTACCAAGCAAAGGTTAATTAAAACCGATGCAAACGAGCCCGTATCTTCGTGTCGGCTCGATCAAGCCAGGTTTAATTAAGCGACTCGCGATTTTTGGCAAATTTACGCGGCCGGTATCGTTCGCAATTACTCGTGCATTTTCCTCTGTCGCTCGCAGTAATTCAATTGTTCCGGAAATGTAGAATCGTTGAAAGGTCGCCGTGAGATAGGCCAGCCTTCAATTCTCACCCTCTTGTTCTCTCTTTCCGTCCGTCCGTTGATGCCACGCCGGCATTAATTCGTTCGCCGTCTGCAGAATTTCGCGTCGAAACTCGGCTAATTCGATTAACGACGGCCAAGAATGCGAAACAATTTAGCGACGTCCGCCATGACACCCCCGTGGATGCCGAATAAATTAATAACACCGTCTAATTACAGCCTCCGACCAGCTCACTGTATTCGGCCTTTAGACGGTTATCGATGATCGTTTCTGTTGCCTCATAGACCCTTCAGGCCAGGGCAAAGGGAATACTAGCAACATCGAAAACACATACATCTTACTTGTTAGTGAAGCACATAACACGTAGTAACCTGTATTACAGGTCACGTAATATTAACCGTTTACGTCCGATTATAATTCGTGTAGTCAAGGATAAAATTGAGAACCATGTTCAAAATTGGGCAAACTCGGAAAATGGTAATAAAACTCTATTGACTAAATACCGTTTCAATGGACATTATTGCTGTTACGGTAGGAACGGTTAGAAACGTAAATTTACAGAATGCTATTCAAGGACCGTTTTAACAGTCCTCGTAAAGAGGACAATGATTTCGTTCCGTTTCCGATCGTCGATAAATATTTGCAAGAATTGAAAGTTCATCGGGGTCCAACATAATGTCGCGGACAGTGTTTCGTGTTCCACATGTGCGAACTTTGATGCAGCGCAGAGAAAAAAATCCAATCCGCCTCTGGGAACACGAAAAAACATGTCGAGCGTAGCCATTTCAGAACATTGTATTCGCTGAGGGAAAATATTCTATGGTGGCACGATGAAGACATAAATTGCCCATTTCCTGCGGCGGAAACGCATGAATTCATAAACGGCAAAGCGGTCTCATTATTGCGTCGAAATAGTATTAATCTAACGCGTGACGAGCGCCATTCTCATTTTTTATTTATATTTTATTCGTTCTGTATTTCTTCATATATTAGGTTGTTCGGAAAGTAATTCCGTTTGTTTTTTATGAAAATGAGAGACGATTTTCATCGAATATGTTTTTTCTTGCATGAACAGCATTTAAAAAAGAATAAAATCTTCCGAAAATGCTGCTTTTCACTTTCAATATTTGATAGGGTACTAACTACTGTTCGTTTATAGGTTATGGATGCTAGTGATCACGTGACTTATTTATACTACAGAATTTGATATATCATAAATGCATAAATATTTCTGTATTTATGGTTATGCTATATTCATGCTACATTAACGTTCACAAAATAAATCGTTGATAGGTTATGGATTCCACAGATCACATGGCTTATTTGTTCCCCAGATTTTGATATATCATAAATGCATAAATATTTCTAGCGTTCTGATCTTCAAAGTTATAGGATCATCTTCACGAAATAATAATTGAACATCCTACACTGATATTAATTCAGTATCACTTATACATAATCATGTATATCATATAATAGTATGACTAAAATGTCCAGCGAAATATTGAAACATTACAGGACTACAATGAAACTTCACTAAATGCCCCCTTCATTTCATGTACAGATTTGTAACACGAACTGTTGTACCAGACATACAACCGCAACAACCATAAACTTCGGGAGCTGTCGACAATTCGGGTATAAAACGATCGAAACATTCGACACGTAGATAAACATGCACGCGCAGCTCTCCTAACCATCATACCGATGCATTCACCAAATTCGTCAAACATCATTTCACCAAATCCGTTCCGAGTCCGACCAAATCTCGCGTCTCAGAGGAGACCATTTTCTAAAACAAACCGGCGGTGAATTCCTCTTTCAATTCACGGCCGGAGATAATCGTCGCGCGACTCGACAGGGTTGATGGTCATTCGCCGAGAATTGTTTCGGTAGCGAGGATTCGGATCGTATCTGGATTCCGTTCTGGAAAGTAGCGTCCGCGGTAGCCAATAAGGAAAATGGCCGTGCCGCTACATGCTCCATATAAGTGTCGGTCCCGAGGGTAGCCGGTCTCCGGGTACATCAGATAAGGTAACCCGGTCCTGGATAGAACCCTATTATGCTTGGTATAAGTGGCCGCGGGGGCAAGAGAGCGAAGAGCGAGCGCGGCTGGCAGCCAGATAAGAAAAATGTCTGGACGGTTTTTCGGTGCCCGTAACCGCAGAAGTTGTAATTATACAGTGATATTACTACCGAAAAAGAATGAGGGACGAGCCGGACCGGAGTCGTTTCTACGTGGAAGCAGCTCGTTTCGGCGTTTACCCGGGGATCACGATGAAGATACGTCGACGCTCAGATAAAAGCACTGGGACGACGAGTATTTATTGTTGGTCCTCCCGAAAAGGAGGTTTAAGTCCTACATCCCGCCATCACAATTATCTCGCGTTGAATTGTCGACACATTGTGTGATCGGTGCGTTGAATAGTGGACGTGATGAGCATTTGATGCGTTCAGTAGTCGATGCGTTAAAATTCGACGAATTGAGTAGTCGGTGCGCTGTGTAATCGACAGGTTCAGTAGTCGATGTATTGAGTAACTGACACGCTGAATAGTCGACGCGTTGAACAGTCGGCGCGTTGAGTAATCGACGCATTGAATAACCGGCGCGCTGAATTGTCGACGCGCTGAGTAATCGACGCGCTGAGTAATCGGCGTGTTGAGTAGTCGGCGCGTTGAGTAGTCGGCGCGCTTAATAATCGACGCGCTGAGTAATTGACGCGCTGAATAGTCGACGCGCTAAGTAGTCGACGCGCTGAGTAATCGGCGCGTTGAGTAGTCGGCGCGCTTAATAATCGACGCGCTGAGTGATTGACGCGCTGAATAGTCGACGCGCTGAGTAGTCGACGGGCTGAATAGTCGGCGAGTTGTGTAGTCGGCACGCTGAGAAATCGACAGGTTCAGTAGTCGATGTATTGAGCAACTGACACACTGAGTAGTCGTCGCGTAGAATAGCTGGCGCACTGAGTAATCGTTGAGTGCCCGTAACGGCAGAAGTTGTAATTACACAGTGATATTACTACCGAAAAAGTATGAGGGACGAGCTGGACCGGCGTCGTTTCTACGTGGAAGCAGCTCGTTCCGGCGTTTACCCGGGGATCGCGATGAAGATAGGTCGACGCTCAGATAAAAGCACGGGGACGACGAGTATTTATTGTTGGCCCCCGGTGGCCTTTCGAGGGGGAGGTTGAGTCCTACATCTCGGCATCTCAATTAACCAGGAATTCGTGTCGCGCCGTTGTCCTCTCCGTCGGGGTCGTTGGGTCCTTCTTCGCCGACTTTTTATCGCCCCGATGAAAATACAATTAGGTTTGGGTGTCCGGGGTTTTGGACGATTGGTTCGCGCGATACGTGTTGGAATTTGAAGTCTTGCTAAGACCAGCGGCTTACGATCGGGATTCTAGGACTGCTGGATTCCAGGATTCGGGGATTGTTGAAATCTCGGGTTATAGAATTTGGTAGCGTAGAATCGGACGATTGTGGGGTACGTAGGGTTACAAGGACCCTAATTCTTTTAAACAGCACAGGTACAGTACTATAAAGTTAGTTAAAATTTATTCGTTTGAAATTGTGGACGGATTATTGGATTATAGAACTGTAGAATTCTGGGGTCTTGGGTTTCTAGAGTCGTAAAATTTTAGAATCGTACGATTGTAGGATTGTAGGATTCTAGGAATGTCTGATTCTAGGGATTTGGAGTTCTAAGGTCATAAGATTCTAGGATCGTAAGCTTCTATAATTGTGGTATTCCAGGATTGTGATTTTTAGGATCTTGATATTGTATGATCTTGATATTTTAGAAACGTGGAATACTAAGAACGTGAGATTCTAGGATTGTAAAATTCTAAAATTACAAAATCTTAGAATTATAATTCTAATGATTCTAATATAAAATTTATCTTATAATTATAATTGTAATTAATATAGTTATGTAATATTATAATATAATATACAATATAATATATAACAAAATGCAATTAAATAATTGTTTTACAAAAATATTATAAAATTTCAAGGTTCCAGAATTCTAGGAATCTATCATTCAAAAATTCTAAAAAATCATTAAAAAAATTCCAGGAAGAATAAGATATTCTAAGTGCCACCACGATGATTACAACACGGGATCAGGAAATTGAAAGAAATCCAGAGACTTCCTATAATTGTTCCGAAAGGTCGGTGACGTACGATACATAAGAAACTACCTAAATACTCTATAACATACCATCTTTATAAAAATGGGGCTGCCTTTATAAAAATTCTATTTGACGTCACGCTCTTACGTGAAAAGATTGTCCTTGCATGACGTAGCAGCAAATATTTACGGGGCGCTCACAATTCAGTGAGTCGGTCTCGCTAGATTCAGGGCGCCGAAAGAATGGCCGTGGCCTGTAATTCGGTTAATTTAATTAACAACGGGTTAATTGCCGGCGCAACGCGAGCCAGTCGTTTCGCTCGGCCAGCCAGGGAAGCGTTCTTTTGTCACGGCGACGCGTTGTAATTTGCGGGGTCGTCGGGCGTATATAAAGCACGCGATAAATATCGAGTCGTGGATAGCGGTTCCAGTAAGCCGAACAATCGTAATTGCGAGACCGTGCACGGCTATTAAGCGAACACGCGACAGCTTTCTGCTCTGACTGCTGTAAATCTGATTAAAGATAGCGTTACGCGACGGAAGTATGGCTTGAAAGAAACACCGGAACCAGGTATTTATTGTTATCTGAGCTTCCGGGGAAACGAATCTGTCTCGGTGTTTCGCGACCGTCGCCCGCATTCATTGCTATCTTTCCTCGACCTTTAATCGCCTTCTTTCTACCATTTCTGCTAAGAAAATTGCGTTCGAGTGTAACGATAAATATAGGTGCTTTCTTCCTCGATGTGTGGAACGTTCTGCATGCACGTCGCAGCGTCAGCGGTGTTTATTAATAAACAAACTCCATATAAACGAATAAAAATCAATCATTCCTTACAAATAAACGAACTGTAGGAATGTATAAAATGTATAAGTCCTCCAAGTAGTTGCATAAGATATTATGGAACATATACGTATATGCAACATATGCATAACATATGCATATCTGTTTGAGCGCTGATGGAAGATGTTAGTCGTCAATATTGATAATACAGAGTTCGATGACGAAAGACGGCATGATTTGTACTGTCTTATTATTTCTGACTTCTCCTTTCAGTCCAAATATGTCACTCGACTTCGCTTCATGTGTTATGTAGTCACGTGTTGTTCTTTTCTTTCTACGTATATTTCTACATGCATTTCTAGGTATACTCCACGTTGTACATATATTTATAGATGTACTCTGCATGTATTTCTCGATATGTTCTACATGTATTTCTTGATATAATCTACATGTATTTCTACATACATATACACTACATATATTTCCAGATATACTCGACATACATTTCTACATGTACTCTACATATATTTCCAGATATACTCGACATGTATTTCAACATACACTCTCCATATATTTTTAGATGTACGTTTACTTTGAATTTTCGCGTCAATAAAAGTATCAAATTATTACAAAGCTTAAGGGCAACGTGAAGGATCTCTGAAAATCAACGAAGAAAATTGCATCGTTGCAATTTTGTATTATCCTGTCTGGCTGACGACCACTTATCGTCAGTGTATAGAACGCGTTATCGTGACCGACATTTGCAAGACGATTAAGGGAAACGAGACGATATACCGTCGACAACAAGGGTTCCGGCTGACAATCGTTGTTACGAGAAGAAGCCCTTCGTGTCTGGCTACGAGATTACCGTCGAACTGCGGAAATGGCTCTGATGGAGGGACTTGACTTTGTCAACTGAAGCGCGAGGAGAGCTTCCTCCTGTTGCTACCACCATTGTTACGTAAATACGCAGCCGGTGAATTGCTTGCTTTATTAAAGTTCGACCACGGCTTAACGCGATAACTGCCACTCCGTAAGTGGCTATCTGCTGTGAAGCACCTTAAGACGCTAATTATCAGTCGTCCACCTAATCAATTTTCATTTACCTTTCGTATCGATACAGGTATCTTACTTAGCACCCCTTCTGGAATTAAAATAGAATATATTTAGTCACACAGTACTATAAATAGTGTTAACATTTTTTATAACATCTCGTATTAAGAAGGCTTATTTCGACATTTTCAATTAATTCAATTATTCTGAAGTGCGTAGACATTGAAAAATCTTGGTGTTACAATAATTGATATCCCACTGTAATTATCGTTTCACTGATATTAACGCCCATGCCCCCAGAAATGCACATATTAATGAACAAAAAATTTTAGATAAATTATCAATGATACATTCTTAAAGCAAAATTAGGCAGAGAATATTCTGATACATTCTTAAAGAAAAATTAAGCAGAGAAGCAGTCAAAGCTGTTGAACGAAATAGGTTCGTAATAAAATGTTGATTTCCAATCAGTTAACAGGGACACAATGTTCCCGAGCGTTTAAGGGTTGTTTGATCAGTGAATCGACCGACTATATTTCTCAGCGTCAGAAGTAAGAAGATTTCCACCCCTGTGGTTCTTACATTATGGAGAGGGTCGAACGCTTGGCTCAGCGACTTTCCAAGTTTTTTGATGCTCGGATATCTATACACGATGGAAACGTGCTCGCGTAGCTTGAATCAATAAGAACGGTTCGAGTGTTATTTCGCCGGAATAGGGTAATTTTCCGTGAGGGTTGCGTGTGCACGTGTTCCGCGAGCTGGATACTAACGAACCCCTCCGGGCAAAATAACGACGACGGGCAACGTGGACGAAATAATTGTGAACGATAAATCGTTCGACGTATTCGCGGAAAAAAAACTTAATCTGATTTATGTTACATGCTCTATGGAGGAGGGTTCACGGCAAAAACTTCGAATCCAATCGAAAGTTTGTTCGAGCGAGGTAAAGATATGGTTTCCCGTACCGAGGACGATGATATATCAAACTTTGTTTTGTATCGTTTCTTCGTGCACCCCCCCTGTCCCAAAAAAGAAACATGCAAAGTAACTTCTTACTTTGCATCAATACTTTATCAACGGTAATAGAAGATACGATTCTATTCTGCTCGAAAGCTTTTATGGAAAAAAATCTTTCGCGGTTTGTTTCATAAAAATTAGGTAATCGCGACAGTTATTTTATAATTGAATAAGAAATTCGAGGTTTTAGTATGCTTTTATATACGTGTACTAAATATAGACACTTTATACATACAAAGAAGTGGTTAGGTAAAATGTTGACAGCACTAGAATGGAAACAACAAAAGAAGTAACCCCTGTGTCCAAAACACCCCCTGCGATCGTGCGAGTGTTAATGCGTTAACGTTCTCCGCGCATTGACAAGAAAAGAGTAGCGACCGGTAACGTAAACCGTGACCACCCCTCGCGTTCGCACCCTCCGTATTAACCCTTTTAAGCGCGAACCCTCGCATCGACAATGGAAGAAACAAAATTCAATCGTCGTTCGAGAAGCAAACGGGACAGAAAGCGTGTCGTTCCGCGAGCCGGTCTATTCACGAATCGGTCCCGTGTGCGCACAATGGAACACGGGGATGAAACCGCGGCGGTTCCCCATGGATTCCTCGAGGAACCGAGACGACCGTCCCGTGTAGGGATTTGCGGTGAATGGAGCCCGTCCGATAAAACTATGGCCATCGTCCCGCAGCGTGGTCCCATCTCGTCACGCTCGGACGTACGAAGCGTTTTCGGCCACCGACAAACGTAACCGTGCTCGTTCGCGGCCCATAACTGCCACGGGAAGGTCAGGGGTGGGGCCATAAGTTATCGGGAACGACCGGTACCCGTGACATTTTTCATCGAGCCGCTGCCGGGGAACGGGAATGTTAGCGCACGGTGTACATGTGTAACTCCAAATGCGCTCTGACATACAGGGTGTCCCACAAATACTGTAGGAGGGTCAAAGGGGTAGTAGATGGGGATATTCTGAATAACTTTTTCCTTTGCCAAAATATCGGACGAGGCTTCGTTTTCAAATTATTAAGGAAAAACACTGAGCAGAGAGCGAAAATTGCGCGCGCGGAGGTGGGAGTGTTGACACGAGTTATCCACGGTCGTGAACAAACATGGGCATCGCGATGATAACTCAACGGGTTTGTCAACTGTTACTCGCGCTTACTCGTGTAAGAACCATACTTAAAAGATAAACCTCTAAATAGTCGTGAAAGAATTAATCCACCATTTCGCCCAACTGCTCAAACTATTGTTGTTTAATGCTATTAATGTTGAACGCGGTTTCGCATCAATCGATGAAACTCTGTGAGCAGAGGAGTTCGCTTGTTCGAATGAAGTGTTTGGTTTATGACACTTAGTATATCTATGCTGTTGTGGCGGGGACAAAAATTTATTTGAATTGAAGAAAACTTTATGGTATCCCCGCTTCACTCGCTGACTTGATCAACGAATATTGGTAATATTTGGCCAATGAATATTGGTAATATTTGGCCAATTGTGCGAATAAAGGTGGATACCAACTACGCTACAGGAATAATTTATTTATTAACACTTATTTATTAATAGTAAACGGACCGGTATGCAACGGATTTTGCAATACAAACCGATGGACGCGTTGTAACGCGGATTTTTGACGAAAGTTATTTGATATACTTGAATGTAATTTGAAACGAACGTGGAATTGAACAATACGCGATTGTATCGTTTTTCGGCCCGGTTAACCTTTCACTCGCATTTAATCCCTTCGTTATTTATAATTTAAATTAACTTTGTTCTTCCAGACCTTTCGTCAGATTTGGAGTTCTTTGACGGACCGTGAAATTTCGATGAACGCGTTTTACAGGATTTTCGACTCTCCTACGCCTCTCGCTGTCTGAAATTAAACCAGCGACTTTTGGGTTAAAGGGGAACTAATTTATTTTAACGAGAACCCGTTCGTCACGCGAGTATGTTAATGAATTAAACCCTCGCCGAACTTTTAACGTAAAAGGTATGGAATAACAAAACGCTAAACTGCTCAACAATAACATCCTACATGAATTACCACTATTATTGTAACAATAAACCTTTTGGTGTCTTTTTAAAAATTCGAAAACAAGTGGAATAGTAAAGTTCATGGAGGAGGACACTAATTTTTTAGTCGACGAAATAAGAGGAGGGAAATTATATCGAAGAAAAGAAAATTGTAAAAAGTATGAAATAGCGAAACGCTAAAGTGATCGACAATAATAATATCCTAAAAGGATAATCATTATTGTCGTAACAGTAATATCACTTCAACGTCTCGTTAAAAATACGAAAACAAACGGAATAGCAAAATTAGCGGAGATCTAATTTTTTAGCCGGCGAAATAAGAATGGGGAAGTTACATCGAAGAAAAGGAGATTGTACTTTTCTGTCGGACGGAACGCGAGTGTCTGGCGCAGTTAGTTCAATTTTGTGAACGATAAGAGGATCAAAGCATTGATAGGTTCGAGATGTGGGAGCATTGTAGAGTATCTCTCGCAGCCTGAACGGAGACTGCACAAGAAACCCGGTGGCTTTTGTTGCAGTGAATGTAATGTGGTTATAATACTGTATAAATGTTAATGCTGAAGGATCAAACGAAAGCCCCTAGTCACGGACAGTGGTCGTGGACAAAAGGATTCTGCTGTTTGGTGTATAAGGGAGAACTTCCGTACATGTACCACGACGGAAGCCCTATTGGATAGCTAACATTCTCTTTGCCACGGGTTACAAATAGCTTCTATCATTTCGTACGAAATATCTGGTCCTCTTCAACTCCCGAACGTTTTGTTCTCCCATTTCCTAAGACTTGGAACCCTTTGTCGCGTATTTCACGGGCAAGACACTATACTGAACTCGGGATATCCTTTTCGATTCGAACGTCGTCAAAGTACTTACAACGTTGTGTATGAATGCACATTGGATTATCATGTAATTATATAGTAAAGAAATCGGGAGACCAAACGATGAAAGACACATAATGTAAATAGCTTGTATTATTTCAAGTTAGATAATATTATTACAAAACACTCTACTAGACTAGTTAAACTAGCTCATCAAACGTTGCCAAACTATAGCATTATGTACCACGTTGTGTATGTCAGTATGTTGATTCATCACATAGTTATATGTATAGTCAAAAAGTGGAGATACTAATTGAGGAACGATAAAATACATAGATAATTGCGTTGACAGAGTCACAAATAGCTTGTGTAATTTCAAGCTAGATAATAGTATTACAAGACACTCTATAAGCGCTGGAATATCCTTTTGAACTCATCAAACATCGTCCAAGTACTTGCAACGTTACGTATGATGTTATGTGTGACTGCAACTTGAATTATCACGTATTTATATAATCCAGAAATGGGGATGTTAAATGAAAAATGATAAAGGATAAGGGAAATTGCGTCGACCAGGCGTCAGTGGAGTAGCAAAGTCTGGTTCGTGGTATTTATCTTAATTTCCACAAAGTACACCGTCTAAAATACCTGTCCGAAAAGAAAAATAAGGAGGATTGTACGATGTAACCTCATGAAATGTACAGCCCACACGAAAAGCCACAGTAACTGCAACGTAAAGTCCATTTCATTCGTCCGGTTCGTCTGTGAAGGGCGAGGGTGGCTCAATCGGGCGTCCAGATCGTGTTGTTGCCGGTTTACGAGTGTCTGTCTCGGACACTGGAGTTTTATAGGCATGATGGAGCACGATTGTAAATGATAAGGCTTCCGAGGAAAAATTTACGATAAGCTCGCGCTAAAGGCTAACGCTCGAAAAGGGGGGTAGCAGCGAGATAACAATTTTTTGGCGAACCGAAAAAGTTACGATCCACCATGAGTGGACGATTAGTAGAGATCTTCTAATTTTTGAATTCTTATGCCTCCCGGTTTGTAGATTCCCAGATTCTTAGACTTCTAGATTTCTAAATTTCTAAATTTCTAAACTTCGAAATTTTTAGATTTTTAGATTTCTAGATTTCTAGATTTCTAGATTTCTAAATTTTTAGATTTTTCAATTTCTAGATTCCTAAATTTTTAGATTTCTAAGTTTCCAGATTTCAAAATTTTTAATTTCTACATTTTTAGATTTCTAAGTTTCCAGATTTCCAAATTTTTAATTTCTACATTTTTAGATTTCTAAGTTTCCAGATTTCTAAATTTCCAGATTTCTACATTTTTAGATTTCTAAGTTTCCAGTTTGCAAATTTCCAAATTTTTAATTTCTACATTTTCAGATTTCTAAGTTTCCAGATTTCCAAATTTCTAAATTTCTATGCCTCCAGATTTCCAGATGTCGAAATTTCTAGATTTCTATATTTCTAGGTAACTATATATCCAGATTCCTGCTTGTCTAGCTTCCTACATCTCTACATTTCTGTATATAAAAATTTCTAAACTGCGTCATTCGCAGTACCCTAAACTTAAAAACTACTGAACTTCATAAATGTTTCGATGTCAAAAAATGCAAATAAAAATCTCGAAAATATACAAAATTAAAGTCTTCGCACGAAGAACAAGATTTGTGGTCACGAAAATGTAGAACGTTTTATCTCGTCCCAAATTCGTTACGACATTACTTATTTTCTTTCGTTCGCCGCAAATTATCATTTACGTTCACGTCATTTTCGTAGCCGCGAACGGAAGCTAAGCTGTCCGCAGCAGCCACGGAGAGCAACGAGGTGGCAACGTTACGAAAATGTTGCACAAAAGATATTATACGCGACGTGTTGTACCGAACTTTGTAAATACGTCACAACGAATAGGTGCACACGAGGGTGAGAAAGGGGCACGGTAAATGGGTGAAATTGCTTCCACGCGACGAAGAAACGTGTAGGCTTTCATCGCGCGAATAATTCCCGCGCCGTGTTTAATTACAAATTTTAATAACAGCATTATGGCGAACTGGGGCAACTTTAAGGTAAGGTTTATTTAATACGCGGCTGCGCTACATTGATCGACTGCTTTCATACCCGCTTTTCGTTTTAAACTCGCGCATGCAGCTCGTGTTATGTTAGGTTAGATTGTTCGTTAATCGTACACATTTGACACGTATTATTTCGCAATATCGTATGTTAACTCGGTGACGACTTTTGTAAGGTTATACAAAGAAATGATTTAATTTGACGCAAGTCTTGAAAATGTTTCAGCGAACAGTGCGTTTGTTTGGAGGCGAATAAAATATGGCACAGCAGAGTGCAGAAAAAGATTATTACGAACACAATAATACGTGCTGGCACATACGATGACACATATGATTATACATACGATTACACATACCATTGCACGTTAAATCATACCAACAGTGAAAGATGTAGGTACATGACAATTATCATGATGGATGATGCAAAAATTTAACATTCTAACAAATATATAATATACAAAAAATAATAAGATCCACATATGTAACATAGTGAATTTTATCGTCGATGAAATTTGTTTTTGGTTAATGAACTCAAAAGCAAATTAAATATCATCAGTTGTTTTTGGTTAATGAACACAAAAACGAGTTAAACGTCCTCAATTGTCTTAGGAAAATGAACTTAAAAGCAAATTAAACATCCAGTGCAAGTATCCCCGAAGAGGTTATATACATCAAGCAGGAATAACAATAATTTACCAGAACACTCAAACAAATGGAGAAAAGCCAGCAACAGCGAAATACCCAACAAACGTTCGGATGCACCCCCAAGAGGGTTACATCCGAGCGGAATCGGCATAGCCTGGAAATCGGGCAAGACCCGGGCGCCATCAAGAAAAGTATTTACATATCCTCGTTTCACGAGCGTGTCAGCCCATCAACTTCAGAGTTGGCGAATAAAACGCCGGTGCCAGGGTAAAGTGGCGGGTCTCGTCGCCGGCATTCGCATTCGAGCGGATCGCTCGCGTGAACGCGTGCAGGTTTCGGCTTGGAAGCCGAGTTTCGGAAGAGTAGTCTGCTCGGTAAGCAGCTTAACCGGTCTTAAGCGGCTTCGTGTCCCTCTTCCCCGGTCACTCGGCAGCGCACCTGACGAGCACAGGTGAAAATGTCCGTCCCGACACTCGTTCGCCAAGTTCCCGGTTTTGCCCCGCCTGGATTCCCCCGGGAGGGGGCTTTTCGTGGCGTCCCCGGGTCACCGGGGATTCCGATCTCATTTCCGACGAATAAAGCTCCGCCGTCGCATTCCTGAACGACGATCGACTCGTTCCCCGTGCGTTCCAGCTTCTTTGTCAGGGCAATAATCGCCGGTGAAGATCTGGACATCGCGAGAGTACTCCCTGTGGCGCGGGTTCAGGTACCCTATAGATACCTATCTTCCGGGCTACCATTTCGGCCAACCTCGACGACCCGCTTTCGAAATGCTCTTCTTCGAAATGTTTTCGTCCAGAGATGTGAATATTTGATGCTCCGCTATGGACCCGACGCGGTGACTAACGCCGATGGAAGTTCAAACGGTTTGTGGATGCACCGGTAACAAATGGCCGCTGATGAATATTCAATCTTTGCTGGTACGGTTGATTCATCCGTGACGATGAATCGTTCTGGTTCGTGCATGCGAGAGTTTCGATAACTGTCTCCAGTTGGGAATACTTTTCAATGCTTCGGGGTAATTGTGATGTCTGAAGTGTGATGTGGGATGTTATGTGCGGATACGCTCAATTTTACAATGAACTACACTTTTACAATGAAATACATTTTATTTATAAGGTTCGAGAACAGAGCAGTCTTGATCAGGAACTAAGTGTGCTCTTATATAATTTAGACTTCGTTTGTGTACATTCACTGGTGACATACAATTTGGTATTTGGAACGCTGACTGTGTGTTTTTGAGTTTAGTAACTATAAAGTACATGTACAATTGTCGGAATGTATGAAGCGAGCCGCTCTAAATAGACTGTAAAGTATACGTTGCAGTAAAGTTACGTGATTCGGAGAAACACATCTTGTTGAAGATATACTTTATCATCGATGGTGATGTTTCAAGGATTACGAGATCAAACAGTTATATTGTTCCTCAATAACAATCAATTAAATCTAACCAATCATTAGTTAATTCGATCTAACCAATAATAAGAACCAACAATTGTAATCATTGGTTCATTAGATCTAACCAGTAAGTCTTAAGTGTGTTCTGTTAGGTTATGTGCAGATCCATCCAATTTGCCCTAAATACACTGTGAAGTACACGTTGCAGTACATGTTGCAATAAAAAATGATTTAGAGAAACACATCGCATAGTAGGTACACTTTTTCATTCATGGCAATGTATCAAAAAGTTCAACATCAAACAGTCATATCATTTACTAATTTACTATATGTCGTTAAATCAAATAGTTACACAGGTAACAAAGAATAAATCTTTATTAGATCCGGCAAATATTAAGTCACATAATTGAAAAGTATTTTTCCTTCCGTTCTTCGACCTCGAAATCCCCGAAATACCTCCATTTATAAGAAAGTATATTTTATCCGCCTCGCCCAAGTAAAATATTTTCAGCGAACGAAAACTTGGGCGAAACGAAATGAAAGGCTTGGCGAGGCGAAATATTTGGCGAGACGAAACGGACAGTTCCCCGGAAGAAGCCTCAACGACACCAACTATTTCTCTTACCGCGAGGAATATCGCGAGGCTTGCAATCGACGCCTAAAAAGAAATTAAAAGAAACCGACTTCCCGGAGAATCAACTGCCGCTGTACAGGAAAGGAACGCTGGCTCAGCATAACGCGGAAGCGTGCAATAAAAAGCGCCGGAAGTCGAGGAGCAAAGTAAATGAATGGAATCTCCTGACGAAGAGCAGAGTGGTACTCGTGGCTGACATTCATTTTCCGGGCCTTCTTAATACCGCCCCTCCCCCTTCTTTCGTTGAAGAACTTGCTACAAAATAGACAGCCACCCCTACTTCTTCTTCTTCTTGATTCATCTTCTCGTTTCTTTCGCACTTTCAGGGAATTCGAGCAGCACGAAAGAAGCAGATATCGAGCCGGAACGAAACACGCGCGCGGGCAAATTGTCCCTCTTTTCTTGCGAGAACAGTGAGGGTATATTGGATGCCTGAGGAAAAGTGTAAAATGGCGTGCTTATATGTTCGTTGTAAGGTTGGGACGGTGGATGTATTACCATGAGTTGTATATTATATGTTATAACACGGTATATTGCCACATGATGTATACGCTGTCAACACGGTGTTGCGCGGTATAGTGCCGTGTGTTGTATCTCGGGTTCTTTTCATGGATGTGTGTCGACTTGTATATGTACTTCGACGTAAATATCGTCGTACGTTGAATGTGGACGCGTTGTGTATTCGACGCTTTGCGAAATCGACGTGTTATGTTTTTGGGGCGCTGTATTCCATGCTTGTATATTCGACACGATGTATGTACGACGTGTTGCATAATCGACACGCTATGTACTTCACGCGTTGTGTTTTCGATGCATGGTGTATTCAATGTAGTCTCTTCGACATATTGTAACATCAATGCGTTGCATAATTAACGCGTTGTATATTCGATGCGTGGTATATTCGACGCCTAGTATATTCGACGCGTGGTGTCTTCGACACATTGCAAAATCAACGCGTTGCATAATCGACGTGTTGTATATTCGATGCGTGGTATATTCGACACTTGGTATATTCGATGCGTGGTATATTCGACACGTGGTATATTCGATGCGTAGTATATTCGACGAGTTGAATATTCGATGCGTGGTATATTCGATGCCTCGTATATTCGATGCGTGGTATATTCGGCGCGTGGTGATAATGTAATAATTAGCACATTTTTTATACCACGCGTTGTGTGTTTAACATGCAGTGTGTGCGACGCACCGTGTATTCGATGGATCGCATTGCCACTCAATATATTATAGGATGTTTGGCACTAGTAAAAAAAAGTTTATTCGTAATAAACATCGATTGAATCCCTTAATAAAATACATGTTAAAGCATAGCACTGTGTCATAGCAGAACATGTCACTTTAAACAACAACACGCTGAATTCACTTTCTTGACTCGATTCAGCCCAATCTTGCACCCATACACTCGCATCCACACAACAACACACTCGCGTTCTACCACCCCGCAATATCGTTTCGCGTTATATAGTCACGAGTAATACAAGAACGATGACCCAATTTATAATTCATAACTTCGCAACAGTACATTTCTTTTGAGGCAGCTTGTACAATGAAATAGGGGGAAACTTGGAGTGGTTGCGGTGAAGAAAAAAGGCTGTCGCGGCCTACGACCTCGTCTTTCATCTTTCTCTTTCTATTTGCGTCAATCAGTTAGTCCGAAGCGGGCTTTATCCGTGGAACGGTCGCGGCTGTCGCATTGTCGATTTTCAACGAAAGGACACGACAACAATAACGACGTTTCCTTGGGTAGAGAAGTAAGGGGATGTAGATTCGTGGTGGCGGGACGAATTAATCCGATTCGTCGATAGTTCGTGCCCAGGATGACTGTGAAGGAATACCTTACTTCTCTATGGAATTCGAAGGTTCTTCTAGGCGGTTATCGATGATCATGTATCGGATTTTGGCTTCTATCGAACTACTAAGTTATTACTTGTGAAAAATATTGGTCCGTGCTTATGTTTCGAATTTGATGTATTGCATGTCGAATTTGGGGCAACTTGATATTGAGACTAAGATTTTTTTAATTTCTTGTGTTTTTTATGTTGTGTGGTATGATAGTAGTTAATACAGAATTTATGCAAGATCTTTTTTTATATGTGACTATTTCAGAATATTATGAATGTATAGATAGAACGGTTCGAGAATTTGCGACTCTGAGGTGATATAATCATTTGGCGATCGCTCAAAGTCAGAAATAAACGAGATACGTCCATGGTGTCTGTATCAGGGAAAATTAATGAATTATACCATTAACGACAATGCGTCTACGTAGGCAGACGACGGCATGTTTCGTTCGAAAAACTGGGGGAAAGGTAATGCGTCTCGTGTGTACGTAAACCTACGCGAATGTATACCTTATATTGGTAATTTGGATGTTTAATATTTTTTACTTTCAATATCGTCATAATCATAAATTCTTAAGATCACAACTACTTATGGATTCACAAAGTCACAATTTCTCACTTTCACACTTTCATGTTTCTACATTTCCAAATTTCCAAATTCACATTTCCAAATTCACAAATTTCCAAATTCACAGATTTCCAAATTCACAAATTTACACGTTCACAAATTTACGCGTTCACAAATTTCCTAATACACAAATATCCAAATTTCCAAATTCACAGATTTCCAAATTCACAAATTTCCAAATTCACAGATTTCCAAATTCACAAAATTCCAAATTTCCAAATTCACAGATTTCCAAATTCACAAATTTCCAAATTCTAAAATTTACAAATTGTGAGGTTGTCAAATTGCCGAACGCACAAATTCCCGAATTCCCAAGTTGCGAAATTCGTAAAATCAACAAATTCGCGTTGCCTCCGGCAGATCTATTAATTTTGCACAAAGTACATTCGTCGAACGTTTCAAACGATCCACTTAGGGAATGTTACCTAATCCATTCTAGCGTGTGCCGAGCGTAAAACGTTTGCCGTTGCGCGCGTACCGTCACAGAGACAGGGACTGTTGTCTCGTAGAACCGTACCGAAGCTTGGTCTTCTATCTTGAATGTTTGCGTGTACGTTTCTTGCGAGTAAACGTCATTTTCCTGAGGTGTGTATACAAGCCCGTTGGGAATGCGCGTCGAAACACTTGCTAGTGAAGTAACTCTCATCTTCCCTGCGCTGTAAACAGCTTCTTGTGTGGCTTCAACTCGATGTTAATAAGCAATGAATACACACGAACGTTGGTGTCCTGAAGCGCGACAACGAATAAATGCCACGTCCCCTTAACACGGAAACGAGTCATCTGTTTTATCGCACGAAAATGAAGAGCCGAACGTGTAAATGATATTCGCGATTCCCCGACGTCAGCCACGACCGATAATTGGTTATGTTCATTAAAAGGAGTCTTCGTGAACCGACACGACGAAGCGCGAATTTATCTCGCGACACGAATATAATTGAGATTTATATTCCGATAATTTCAACTCGAACGAGATTCCGTATGTTTCGAAATTTGTTATCGAGTATGCAACGACCCGGTATCGTAATTAATAAGGGCGCACATTCGGAAATATCAGGAAGTGCCGGCTAACTCGTATCACAATAGCGTTTAACAGTTTCTATTATGTTATATTATTATTGCGTTAATGGTGTCCCATCCGGTGTATCGTAACGTTATGCTGGTTTCAATTAATCCGCGTTTCCTGCATTAGGCTACATTACCCCGAAGCGCACTATACGCGTTCGCCACTCCGTTCATTTGACTTCAATTTGTTTGAACGAAGTCTCAGTCAATATACGAAACAATTGCGCAAATACTAAAATTTCACAGTTAATTCCCTTGCACGTTTATACCCGTCGTTTTTCCTGAATGAAAGTAATGAAAGTTAGTGGCGTTTTCGACACGTTGACTGCCACACGGAAGCAATAATAATTGTGTTAGGTAGTATTTTCATGTTTAATGGATATTACAAAATTAAATAAGCTACAAGCGCAAACGGATTCTCAAATAAATGTGTACCCAAAGGGTTAATCGTTTATCGGAAGTACGACGTTCGAGATTAGGATCACGTCTGAACGAATTGATCGGAGACACAGAGATCGCGTTGGCCTCGTTCGAGGTCATCGTAATGACCAAAGGAAAGCTCGGGGCTCGAAAAATGTTTTTCGAGCTGTACGACGGACTCACGTGCACGGCAAACGGAATAAATTGGCCCGTGCCGATCGAAATTCCCATGGACGAGCGGATCGGAAATGGGAATGACGTATAAAGGAGCCAGAGCACGTAGGGTCAGTTTACCAGGCAAGGCATATCCTGTACACCGTGAAGAATCCACGGCAAATCTTGTGTATGTCCAGCTCGTCTCATGACCCCGCCAGCCCCCGGCTGAATACTGATCGGCCTCCTCAGAGGTCTCGAAACGGTTTGCGTCCCTTTGTAAAATCAGTAGCGAACCTTTCAGCCTCCTTTTTGCTTGGATCGCGAACAGCCAGACTCCGGATCCCTCGACCCTTTATAGTCGCATTCCTTTCTGTCGTCTTACCTCGTTCGGGTTACGTGTATCCTTCGCTACGAAGGAAACGCGTCCAGATCGTTACGTTTCGACGACCCTCCTGAAAAGGATACGACGATGTAGGGGACGCGTTTTATGCGTTAATGCCGAATTTCTGCCTTTACGCTCCTCTCACGCGCGATTATGAGACGTACACGCTTATACTGTTCCCTTCTGGAGTTCGTTTCATCGTGAAGATTTCTTTGAATTTGCAAATTTATACATTTCAAGATTTTTAATTCGGAATTTGAAGGCCTCAAAGTTGAGAATTCTCGAGTTCGGGAGTTCAGAGATTTTCAATCTTACAAATTCATTTTCAATTTGTCTGAAAATTTAGACATTTTCAATCTTATGAATTTAGGTATTTATATGGAGAAATGTTTGAGAAAAAAATTCATAATTTTTGGAGAAGATGTTTGAGGGACTGCATAGGACATGTTTACATGGCCCTTTTAAATTTATTCATACATTTCTACACCTTCTACAATTCGATCTGTTTGTAAAGGTCGAGAGCCATATAGTGAGACTTCATTACACTCGACGCGTTTCGAATTCAAGTATAAATTAAGAGATACAGAGTTTGATACAATCAGAATACTGTTCTAACTGCTAACTTTTATATCGAATTCAGAATAATTGTAAGAGGAAAAGAAACTTAATCGAATAGAATAAAATTATTATATAAATTTTTATTTTTATATAATGTAAATATATTTATATCTGTATAATGTTAATATAATACATATAATGTAACATACTGTAAATATAGTATTTTTAAAATTAAGGAATATAAGAGTCGGATAAGAACAGAATTTCCGTATGTGCCACGAGACGTCCATCATAAACGTCGGGTCCCTCACATTATGGAACGTGTTAATTAAAGGTCCTGGTTCCTTCTCAGAAACAGCGAGGTACAATCGTTCGATCAAATTTCTGGGAACGATTCTTGTTCCTCTTTCAGCTACTCCAATTACGACAGGACTTATCAATTCCCCGAATCTCTCGCTGCGTATCAGCGAATCTTTCTCTCGCCGTTCTGTCCTACGTTCACGAAACTCCTTCCAACTTCTTCGGCGCTGTCGTAATACCTCATCAGGTATTCCCGCCGGATAAGAAGACGAACGTGTGTCTCGGCGGCTGTTCGTTTCCGGATTATCTCCGACTCACGGTGACTACCGGTCTCGCGCGAAACGTTCTATTAATGACGCTATAATTTCCATCCCTCGACGGCCATCAAATTACCAACTGTATCGCGGTTGGACGGAACCAAGAAAGAGAGGGAGACAACGATCGGTCGCTAACGATACTAAAAATGAAATTAACCGAGGGTGAGATGCCGGATCGCGGATAATCTCGTCCGGTATATAGCCGCCTCGGTATCCTCCACGTAAATGGATTACCGTGGCGACGTTAGGTGATGTCCTCTTTAACGAGACGGGGGAACCGGCCGGAAGACGCCTGATTAGGTGTGATTCTAATATTATCAAAAAAAATTCCCCAACCGAACTCTGATCTGACTGAAAATGTGAACTGAACCGATAAATGACCTGAAACTAAATATCTTCAGACCTATCTACCTCCTTTTCCGGTTCACCCTCGGCCTAAATGGATGAAAGTAAGACCCATAGCAAGAGTTCCAAATATACCCTGGTTATCGTTACTTTTCGAAAGTGAAAACGAAGTGAAGACTCGCATTCAATTATAAACTAAGGCACGTTGTAAGTCCAATTGTAAACCCCGCGCCATAAATTTAGGCCTCAAGTGGACTCTAACGACGCGATAGAGGGAATCTATATCGGAAAAATGGGGAAAATTCGTCGAAAAGATAGCAACGTCGCGGAACAAGAAGAGGAGGCAAGTGGCGAGGTGAGGACGAAATTGTGCGGGACACTGATAAGAGAACTCGCAAGAAACTGGCACGCTTTGACAGCCGGTAAATTAAAGTATATTTCCGCGACTCTAGGAGGCAGATGTGCTGTACGTGGTAATCTGAGAGAATCCGAGTGCTCGAGATGAAAGAAGGAAACATTCGGAAGAGGGAATTTTTTATGAACGAGATAGCTGGATAGGGGGATACGGGTGGCAAAGGGAATGCTACCTGCGAACTATACCGACGTAAATATACACGGTGGACCAATCGTGAACTCTCGATTGACTATAATTTTCGAACGTACACGAGCGAAATACTACATAGTTTGATATACACATATGTGTCATGTGAAAATTTGTAACTCCGATCGACTGTAATCTTCATATGCATATGTGTGGAATACTATGCAGAGTTACATGTACACGGTCTAATCTAGAACCTGTACTTTCGATTGACTATAATTTTCGAACGTATACAAGTGAAATACTATACATAGTTTGATATACACATGTGTATCGAATCAAAATTTGTAGCTTCGATCGAATTTAATCTTCATATCCATACGTGTGAAATAGTATGCAGGGGTACATGTATACGGTGGTCCAACCTAGAACCTGTACTTTTGATCGATTATAGTCTTCGAACGTATACCAGTGAAGTGCTGCACATCGGTAGATATACACGTGTGTGTCATATGAAAATGTGTAATTTCGATCTTCGAATATGTATGTGCGAAATACTATGCAGAGGTAAATCGTGGTTCAACTGAGAACCTGTTGTTTCAATAATCTCCAAACGTATACAAGCAAAATAAAAGAGGCAAATCTACCCGGTGTGTCAAGTGAAAATACGGCGAAAGTTTCAACTACCTTCGAATGTATCCAACTTATAAGGCGTATAGCTTGTCCAACATCAAGAGGGTTCAATTGTACATGAAATTTGTTGGGAATGAAAGGGCAGACACACTGATTTGTCACGATTTCAAGGCGGCACTGTACGTCACGGTAGATAAATCTTCATTCCGAGCACCGTGTATTTGTCCGGCCGAGAGTGCAAGAAAGCCGAGGACGAAAAGAACACCGGTGGTAGTAAAAGAAGTTGTCAGAATCAGATGAGGAGGCTGGCGACTGTAGATCGAGCTTATCTGATGGGCATACAGCCGCGAAATGAATCGACGAAACAGTCATTCACCCGTGAACGTACGATCGTGAACTAACAACTTTCCAACGAAATCGTTGAAACGTTGCCTCGTTCGATCGACCTGTCAACCTTCACGACGCAACTCCAAGGGGAAACTTTGGTATTGCCGGACCCTGTTACTGTTTATTGGACGTCGACTTATTACCATCGGTATTGGATTAGGATTAGAGGATATCGGGGTGTTCGGAATTTGACGTGTTTCGAAGTTCCAGCAGTTAAATTACTGTACTTACAACTGGATTAACATCGACGTTTAATTATATTAGCAAAAATGTCATTGGTACATACTAGTGCTAATTAGTACATTTCAATGCAATTTCGATAAATTTGTAGGTCGAAATAATGGTAAACACGTAAATAACGATGTTATAAAAATAGTAGTCACTTTAATAGCAGCCATGTTTTAAAAATAGTAGTTACGTTAATGAAGAAGATTTGAAGAAAGAATTTGTATTTTATTACAAATTGATGTTACAAATTTTGCGTTTAACTTGAAAATGATTGTGCGTTATACGTCGATGGTTTCAGCGTCGAATCATCAGAATAACCATAAACGTCTTCGAATAATTGACCAGCCATCGGTATTCGAATGTACCGTGTCGCATTCGTGGATGTTTCGACGATCGAGGCATCCCCGTTGGAAGCTTTTGAAGCTCGAAATCCTGAGCTTGTTCGGAAAACCGTGGCACGTTCCTCTTCACCAAAGGCACGTAGCGTAACGCGGTTCTTCGTCGTCGACGAAGCTCGCGGCTCCGAGACAATAAACACGTTTTGATCGAGGAGAAGCTCGTTTCATTTTTTTTTTTTTTTTTGAAACGAGGGTTGTTCAGGGTGGAGACGCCGGGGCGCCCGGATCTTTCGAGCTGCGAAGCCCCGGGGCGATCTAGGATGTGCCTGCACTAAACCGAGGGTCTGTCTTATCTGGCTGAGCGTGGTCTCATCTCCGAGACCACCACCTTCGCCTGAATGTCCCCCCCCCCACCCCAATGGCAGGCTGGTTACATTGAAATCACCGACAGAAATTCACCGAGTCTTGACCGACGACAGCTTTGAAACACTGTAACGTTGACCGGAAGCTAAATTTATGGCGGGTGGTCTGTGTATTTCTTGGATTTTTATGATCGTTTCGTTTGGAAGAAATATTATTGGACGTATCATTACGTTATATTGATATTATTGGACATATTATAACAATATAATGATATTATTGGACGTATAATAATGATGTAATGATATTATTAGACGTACCATGATGATGTAACTATATTATTGGAAGAACTACATCTAGGGAAAGTAAAGGTAAAGGAAACTTAGGTATAAAGATTTGGAAATATCTAAATTGAGATGTCGATGAAATTCGCATGTTTCCAAATTGTTATATGTACATAAATTTCTACGTTCCCAGTCTTTCAGATATTTTAAATTCCGTCCTTTGAAATTTATAAATTTTCGTACACCTACATTTCCACGATACAATCTTTCGATGTTTCAATTCCCATTTTTCAAAGTTTCTAAATTTGCATATTACCAAACTCTCGTGGTTCTAATATTTCACGTTCCCAAATTTTGAGATTAAAGAATTTCCATACATCCAAATGTCTACGTTCATACATTGCCATATGGCCCAATTTTCAGATATAAGAATTTCCATATTCTCATATTTTCACGTTTTTATGTTTTCAAATTTTTCAATCTCCATATTACCAAACTTTCGCATTTCTACATTTCCATAACCGTAAATCTTCATACTTGGAACCGATGACAACCCCCCAACGATGTAACCTTGACCAAACGCGGATTTGTCAAAATTACATCGATTATGCGGTTGGAATACAAAGTTATATAAACTAATGAATACAATTATAACAAAATATAAATTAATTAATGTGATTATAACAAATGTATATAAATTAGTTAATATAATTTTAACAAAACTATTAATATAATTAGAACAAAAATTATGTAAATTAATTAATTGATTATATAAATTCTCATACAGAATTGAAAGGGTTGTTCAAAGAGGATGTCGTTCATTTAATTCGTGCTCTACACTAATTACCTACACATAAAACAAAAAAAAAGCAAGTGTCCGAGTTTTACTTTGAGCCACTTGTATATGCCATGTCTATTTATATCATATTTGAACTGCGTCACGTATGCAGCTCATTGCGCAAGGGGTTAAAAAATCTATACCAAAAATCTACGAAAAAGTGTATAAAACTTAGACGAACGAGAGAGGGATGAAACCAAGATCCGGTGAAAAAATGTCGCAATATTTCGGATTCCTCGAAATGTACAAGTCACAACCGCGACAGTTAGGGTCGACGTCGTTGAAAGAGGGTGTCGTTGAATTCCCGTGGTTGAAAAAGCGCGTGGTTGATTCGAACGTAACCCCGAGTCCCGTTTCGTCCGCTTTTCTTTCCATTTCGCTCTCAATTTCTCCGCGAAGGGTGTAGCCACGGTCCCCTTGTTATTCGAACTCGCGGTCTCGTCTTCGTTTCCGTGTTATTTTTTCCCGTGGTCTCCTTTCATCCGCGGGCCGCGGCTTCTTCATCATCCGCCGGTTTCCTCCCGGGGGCTCGTTTCTTCTTTCTCGTCCGACGGTTTTCTTTCATTCGCGACGGAACCGCCTCAAAGAAAAGCACGCGACGGGCCGTCATCGTCGGCGAGCAAACACTCGCTCGCGACCGCGGGTGAAAAAAAAAAAACGAATGAAAAGGGTTGAAAAGCGGACAGATTTCTCGGCCCGGGATCATTTCCGCGTCGCGATTCCTCGAACGAGATCGCGCGAGAGCTTTCTTTGACCGGATAACGGGTCTGCTCGCGTGGTTTGTAACGCTGATTGCGCTCGGCTGCAAAAGAAGAGGAGAGGAGAGGAGAGGAGAAAAAAATAGAATAGCGGGGGTGGAGGAACGAAGATGCCTCGGGGTAGGACGCGTGCGGGTCGTCAGAGAGGGTGCACGGAGGAAGATAAGAGAGGAATCGAGCGATCGATAGAGAAACAGGCTGATTGAAGATGAACCTCGGAGACGAGGAATTCTGTTCGGATAGAATCTTGGATTCCTCTAGGAGACTGCCTCTCCTCGTGGATTGTCTGTCCGTCGTTTTTCACCGAGCACTGCTTTCCCGAAATTGATTGCCACGGGCTCCGATCGTGCTTGCTCGAAAAACCCTCGAATTAATGGGAAATTCGGGGATACACTGTTTTCAAACGGTTCCACAAATTGTTCGTCTCGTTCGATACTATTCTACTAGCAATCGAACGTTGCCTATCGACGTTATAATAAATTATGATTGCAGACGCGAATTCTGCAGGTTCACTTTTCGATTTGCCATCTTGTACCGGGAATATAGGGATCTGGAAATATATAGAAGTATCTAGATGTATGTCGAAGCATATCCGTGCTATTACAAGTAACTAGACGTAAAAATTTAGAAATCTAATTACAAGGTACTGTGAATCTAGGGATATAGAAGTTTGGAGACATCTGAGGATCTAAACTATAAAGGTATAAGAATATGCAGATCTACTTTCAATATCGTTCAAGTATGAAATAAAAAAAATTACAAGTTTGCAAATTACAGTGAGCAAACTACGTACCGTCATATTACATTTAAAATTATTAAATGTATTAAATTTAAAATGATTGAATGTGCTACATTTAAAATTATTAAATATAATAATTATCAAATTATTAATATCAACATTTAAAACGACATGTAAATGAAATTTGAAGTATCGACATCGCGTCGCTCATCAAAATGTTCATAACAGTAGCTGTATTATGAATCTTGTTTTAATGTCACTATTACACAATATTTTCACGAACGATACTTTACGTAATATTATAGAACAAAGATAAGAGAATTTTACAATAATTAAAGAGAAAGGGATAGAGAGAGACAGAGAGAGAGAGAGGCTCTTGTATAATTAAATTCGCTGTGAACAGCATTTTCATGTTTCCTTTCGTACGGTAATTATAGCGTTGGGCAAATTAATAAACTTTTCTCTGTTATCGAATAATAAACGATAACGATGCTCGAATCTGTTTGTTGGCACGGTGGAAAGCAACATTATCAACGACGACCATGTTAGTCCGGTTGGAAAAATTAACACGTTCGATGTTTGTGCCGCGAACGAAAGAGGAAAGGGCTCGTTTATGATGGCGACTCTTTTGTGATGTTCATTTTAATAATTTCTTTCTTCTTCCCTCTGTACGCGCTTGCTCTCGCTCGAAATTGCCGGTTCGTTTCGTGTACGCGGTACAAAGACAAAGTTGCGTGAATATGATATTGAAGTGTCGCGAACTGTCGGTTCCGCACATTACGGACTATGGAAAATTGCGAATTCTGGAATTTGGGAATGTGGACATTTGGGATTTCAGAAATTTTCAAAATTTAAGATTTAGTTATTTCGGAATTTGGAATTTAGGAATTGGGGAATTTGAAATTTGGGAATTGGGGAATTTGAAATTTAGGAATTTGAAATTTGGGAATTTGGGAATTTGGAAATTTGGGAATTTGAAATTTGGTAACTTTGGAAATTGGGAATTTGGGAATTTGGGAATTTGGGAATTTGGGAATTTGGAAATTTGGGAATTTGGGAATTTGAGAATTTAGAAACTTGGAAATTCGGGAATTTGGAATTTTTTAATTTAGGAATTCGGTGAATTGGGAATTTGGGAATTTGCAAATTCGTCAATGTACGAATTAGAAAAGTACAAAAATCAAAGATTTAACAACTTTGCAAATTTGAAAATCCGAGAACTTCGAAATTTAGAAACCTGAAGCACGAAAAATCGAGTGCCATGGAAATACCCCAATTAGCATAAACACCGGCTGATCGTTCGAATCGGCAATCAGATACGAAAAGTTCGATGAAGCTGTGTCCTAATGTAAAAAAGCACACGCTCGCAAGATCGTGGTTCGCTTCCAGATGTAAATGGTGTCTTATCGACCTAATTACAGTTTGAAGATTTATACCAGACGGAAACGAACATATACTATCGAACTATACTATCAGAAGTCTGTAATTCGTTCCTCTTATCGGGTCGATGGTAATGAATGAACTTTTAACATTATTTCTGGTCGAGGATCGAAGTCGGTGCCGAACAAGTACGAGCGGCATCAAGACGTTCCGATAAATGGAGGAAAACACGATTTCCTCCGTGAACCCCTTTTGCTGATCATGATTTTACTTCCGAGATTCGTATTACTTACGCTGCCGATCATGATTTTACTTCCGATAATCATGATACTTACTCTGCTGATCAGCGGTAATTAACCATAAGTGAAAACGGTTCTTTACTATTTTGTACTATTTTGTACTATTTTGTACTATTTTATACTAATTTTTACAATTTTTTTTACTATTTACTTTTTACTACTTCATACTAATTTTGACTATTTCTTTATTATTTATTTTTTACTAATTTTGACTATTTTTTTATTATTTATTTTTTACTATTTGTTTTTACTACTTTTGCTATTATTTGGACATAATAAATATGCACTTGTTAACACTGATAATAATTACAGTTTCATCTTGTTCCAACTGATGTGGCTTTAAAAACTATACATCTATGAAATTGGCAATATACTGAGGTACGTGCAGATATTGAATGGTTGCAAATTTCAAACTTTTTTTCTTCAATATTTTTGTAATATCTTAATTCCTTAATTTCATAGTTTCTCAATTGTTCAGGTTCTCAGTTTCTTAATTTTTTAATTCCTTTGTTTCTCAACTTCAAGTTTCTCAGTTTCTTGATCCCGTGATTTTTTATATTCGTCAAAGACAAATTGTAAAAACTATTATGTATAGGACATTCCGCTCTTGATGACAAACGTTAACAGCAAATAGTCGCGGCTCGATGAGTATTGGATGCAAAATGAGTTGAGTCAGACATGTTATTCGGTACCATAGTGTATCGGAGTTTATCCGTTGTGTTATATTTTGACTTCAAATTCATATCCCCGATATGACAAGTAAAAGAAAAATTTGTGAAAATTACAGTGGCATTGAAAGTAGTAACGATGAATTACAATTTGAAATTTATAGTGAACGTAACTTCGAGTTGCTGTGAGTATGTATGAAAAAGAATTTCGAGCGCAAAGTGTTAATAAATTGCTAAATGTCTCGCAGAGGAATCGTTGACATATTGAGCGATTTTTCGCGTGGAAATAGGATTCCGGAATGGTTCTACGTTGACGTCGTTTCCGCAATCTGGTCAATCGGAAATCTACGACAAAACGATCGCACATTGGCACGTTATCAACGCGATCGCCAGCACCGAGCCAATACTCGTTCTATTTCAGCTCGCGTGCGATCCATTTGTCAAACGCGTGGCAAATCGAGTCTCGTTAAAACGTATAAACATAAATGCACGCATTTAGTATTCGTCGTAGTAACGTCACGCCGGACGGCATAACGCTCTATCGATCTTTCCGCGATGTTTGATCATGCAACGAATCCGGCCGTGTGCAATTCGGTGAAATTAGGTAAAAGGTGTTTCTGGAACACCTTGACTCGTAATTCTAGAGAGTTCAATTAGAAGATAGGACCCTCTGCTGTACGTCCTGTAGCGTTCTGGGAAATTTAATTAGATGGAAGTCGGTAATGATGAAATCGTTAGAGAGGCTGCAGTAAAACGTCACCGTGCTGATTAAAGTCGAAGTTGAATAGTATTTCGAACGTTAATTCGTCGTATTAAATATTCAAACATTCTCTTCCTTCCTCATTGCTTCTTGTACTTCGATAACTTCTCGATGTTCGAAATTTTCGAACAAGGAGGGTTCGAATTTTTTGGATCAAACGACGCGTTATATTCCCCGTACGTTTTCGTGTCTCTAAAATCTGAAGCACGTTGTTTTCCAAGTGATATATAGTCTGGAAGGTGCAGTTCATTTAAAAAGCACCTTAGACACTTCATAAAATTCCGCGAGTCTCGTATTTCTTTCCAAGCTTTCGCCAGAAAACGTGTTTCCGGTTTGCAAATTATAGTTCGCTTTAAAAATGTCCAACACGTACTCGAAGATGTCGCAATCTCTGCATGTATTTCCTATCCACGGACAGGAGCTACGTTTTTGCTCGCAAATTACGGTTGACCCGCAGTTATAATTCCTTTTACTGTCCTTCAACGTTTCAAAGAAATATATAATTCGAAATGCTTCCGAGAACAGCGACGGAAATATTAAAAAATAATCTTCTTGAAATCGTATACGGATGGAAATGTTCTGTTTGAATACATAAATTCGGTACTTTGGAGATAGGAATTTCTACGAAACGTTCGACGACTTCAACACCGTATGTGCTTCATAAACCCTTGTAATGATAAGGACGCTTTCAACCCTCGAATCATAATAATTCTGAGAGGAGAGAAGATTTAAATAAATCTTCACATATCTCTACAGTATTAAAAATACTCTCGACCCCACCGGAAAATTTAATATTCCATAAAATTGCTGGAGATATGAATGTCGCTGATAACTCATCGCACGCACTATTACAATATTTTACGTGGGATGCATTGCTGTCGTTATCGAAATTATAATGTGCACAATTTCGATAACGATGTTGCGACAAAATTTAGAAATTGGGTACACGATTACGAATATTGTCTGAAAACTCGAAATTTTTCAGTTGTCGAAGTTTCCCAATGTCTACGCGCCCAAATTGCCAAATTCTCAAATTTCTGTATTTTCAAATTTCCACACGCCCAAATTTTTATGTTCTCAAACTTCTCATTCTGAAATTTTTTACATTCCCAAATTTCTAGATCCTCAAAACCTGCACCCCCTAATTTCCAAATTCCCCAATTTCTGCTTTCTCAAATTTCCACCCTCCGAAGTTTCTACGCTCTAAATTTTCTCATTCTCAAATTCCTACACCCCTAATTTCTAAATTCCCGATTCTGCATTATCAAGTTTCCACGATCTCAAATTTCTATCCTATTAAACTTCTACATTCTCAAATTTTTACATTCTCAAATTTCTACATTCCCAAATTTCTGCGTCCCCAAATTTCCGTGCTTTAAAATTTCCACACTCCCAAATTTCCACGCTCTCAAATTTTCATATTCACAAACTTCCACAATCTCAATTTTCCACGTTGTCAAATTTCTACCCTAACAAAATTCTGCATTCCCAAACTTCTACATTCTAAAATTTGTACAAGCCCCAATTTCCAAATTCCCAAATTTCTATGCTATCAAATTTTCATATTCCCAAATTTCCATATTCTCAAATTACCATGTCCTCAAACTTTCTACAAGCTTAAATTTCCTGTGTTTCCAAATTTCCAAATTGTTAAACCTAATATACCAATTGCAAGTTTTCAATCCGCGCGACAGCGCGGTTAAAAGATCGGAATTATTGCATGCGGTCATAACTCGTCGACGTGCGGCTGCGTTTGATCGAAGTCGCCAATCACGGTTAACCATCGAGCCGTCGAAAAAACGTAGTCCCGCGGTCGCAACGAAATTTAAGATAGCATAAAAAAATCC
Source organism: Coelioxys conoideus (assembly GCA_947623535.1). NCBI lineage: Eukaryota > Metazoa > Arthropoda > Insecta > Hymenoptera > Megachilidae > Coelioxys > Coelioxys conoideus. The sequence continues at coordinate 5,014,576 of OX392455.1, read as the reverse complement.
GTGGAAAACGAGTGTCGCGGATAACTCTTCGGCGAATGGCGCACACAACTTTGAGACCGTCCGAGCTCGTGGCACCGTAAAACCGTCAAACCGTCATGGCACCCGTCCGTGCATTCCTGTTCTATTTTTTTTCCCCTCCCGGAAACGGGCCTGGCAGGCAGGTGCCTATTCCGGATTAACGCCTATTGCCCCGAACGCCATTACTTCGCCGTTGCATATTTCCCACAGGGCTCAACGGGCGTTTCTGCATTTCGCCGTGAAAATCGATAGCGGCCATACATAACGTATAAATCTGTCTGGTTGATACATAATCACGAGCTGCCATAAAAGTGTAATGTTCAGCGTGTTGTCGCGCGGTCCCCCTCGTTCCGGTTATGCGTGTACAGTAGTCTCGCACGTATTTCCGCCGTTAGCGAAACGTCGACGGGCTTAACGAAACAAAATGGCACTCGCGGCCAACGGGGGCCATTTTCTTCGCGTTCCGTGCGAACGTTCCGCCGCAAGAACGTTGACAAGCTGGAAATTGCTACGGCGCGAACGGGACGTATCGCGATTTTTGCTTGTCCCGCAACAACGCTGCTGCTCGTCATTTTTATCTCCTCCATCCGGATCCCGTCGACCGGATACCGACGCCGGGATTAAACTGGACGTCGTCATCGTCGCAAATTCGGTTTTGTATCGGATGTTTGCTGCTGTTGCACCGACAGTAATGGTGCAAGAGAGTTTGATGGTATTGCGGGATCTGGTTGATTGACTGGGCTCGGATTTTCGTTACTTTCATCCGTGTTTCCAGAGTTTATATACTTTTTGGATAATGTTGCGGAGATCAGCAAGTGCAGATAGCAGAGTTTTATGATCTCTGTGTGTGCGTGTAATTTATTTCTTTTTATATGACATTTTAGGTAAGGCTTCCGATTTGATGTTGAAAGTGACTGAAATTTATTGATAATAATCGGATATATTTTTGTCATGTGAAATAAGATTCATCTCATAAAATGATATAAAATAATACTTGTCAGTCAATTTGAAGTTTAATCCCATATTGTACAATTTATTTGTCTGGTGCGTTGGTCATACGTATTTATACATTATACATTTATACATACATATATTCAATGATCTCCGACTATGTAGATTATAGTCTACTTAATATTATGTAATACATACTCCTATGTAATACAAAATACGGAATATTACATTTATGTCATTGTAACACATAATATTATATAGATTGTAATCTACGTAATCAATGGGTATAAATTTTACGTATGAGCGTAATCAAAATTTTAGTAACATTTATTACAATTAAACTATGAGTGCGTCACGAATCAGTCTCGTCAAAATATGTCAAAGTATTAAAGTGCAGTGAAAATTATCGTTATCTTACTTAATCGTACATCGTAACAAGAAATAAAATATGCTATTAATATTTCGATCAAAAACTGACAGTTTACTAATTACATCATAGCAAACAGCGATTCTTTTATTGTTTTCTATTAAAAATAATTTCATTATTCTCTTTCCCGATTTCATCGTTCCAATTTAGTTATTTTTATTCAACCTTTCACCTAACTCAATATAACAGTTGTATTCAATTTGATACCACAATGACCTAATCCAATTCGATACCACACTTTATCGTTGAAATTCAATTATACTCGTCCGAAGTTAAATTGATCGATATTCAAAGTTCAAACGGAAATAAATAGATCGAGACGATAAAATCGCGCGGGCTGTAAATTAAGAGCGTTTTAATTCCTCCGCGCTGGCAGAAATATGTAACAAAATTTAACGAATAACGACTTTCAGTCAAAATTATCTGCAATCAAAATAATTATCATCCGCGATAATACGCGTTGATACGTTCCCCGTCTCTTTCGCGGCCAAATCCCGAACGAAATTGGTTAAAAGCTCGCGAATTTATTTCTCGACTTAACGTTTGTTCCGAGTCGGATTTAAAATTATTCCAACAAATATCGTTTCGATATGGAATTAATAGCGGCGAGACTTTAATGCGTGTCTGATACAGCGATTAAAACGCTGTTTCGCTAATAATTTCGCGAAATCGATGCTTTTTTAATACCTTGAGTGCCATCCAAAAACAGTTTCAATTTTCTTTAGGAAGTAATTTTCGATAAATTTTATAGACAATTTTCATAATATTCTATCATGATTTATTCGACAAGCTTTAATATATTTACAACAAATTTCTATACTTTGTTACGTTAAATGTTTCAACTAAAATTAACGATAGATTTAATAAAGTGTTAATAACAATAACTGCTCTTTCAAACGGATCGTTGTTTCGTCGCGAAATCCTTACTGGGTTTTCTACAAAAATTGCCCGCGAAAATGCTTTTTTTTAAACCTGAATATCGCTACGGTCGGAATGTTATCGTCGAACACGAAATGCATTTTAATCCGCGAAACTACGCGCCGAGTTTCGCGCCAGGTCGAAAGAATTTAGCAGATTCCGAGCTTTCGAAAGAAACTTCCGTTTTATTATAGCGATAACTCGTGCCCGGTGCTCGTTCAATTATAACCACGGCTTTTTAAGTGACCGAGTTATTAATCGCACGTGTCGAGTTCGGTGTATAAAAAGCCAAGATTTTTCTCGATCGCTCGTAATCCGACTCGTAATTATCTGGACCGATTCAGAAGAACCTTTTATTCTCGACTCAACCTCTCATTTGCGGCTACCTGTAATAATTATCCCGTGCCGTTTTTCTTTCGCCCTTATTTAACCGGGAACGATTCAACTAGAAACTTTTTGTAACGATTCCACGTTTCAACGTGGAAGTAACACACTTTACCGTTCGTAGAATTCCTACTGCATAGGTGATCATACGAAGCAGGAAATTATTTCATACGTTTCCGAAATAGAGTGCACGTGTCTGAATTTATTTAAGCAAATGGAGAAATTGCTAATTCGTTATGCAATACTAACAGTCATTATATTACATATATAATATTTTTATGTTATAAAAATAATACAACATTACTTGTATTCCGTTTATAAATTTATAAAATGTATAAATATTTTATAAAATTTATAAAGATTCGTTTTTGCAACAAAAATAAAAAGTGTCTATCAACAGAGAGAGTGTACTTTTCAGTACATTAATACGATACGTGGGAAGTATGTAAGTAACAATCGAAACAGAACAAATTTCACTATTTGCATTCCGTTTATAAGATTATGTTAATGAGTCCTGTAGGTCGGTGAGGACATAAAGATCGAAGAAGATTCATTTTAGCAACGAAAATAAAAAGTGTCTAACAACAGGGAGAGGGTAATTGGAAATACATTAGCACAATACATGAAAAATGACTATAAGTAACAATCGAAAGAAAAGAAATTACAAAATGTGTTCGAAAAGCTGTGCGAAAGGGCTGCAGTAAAGACTAAACGAATATCGCGAACCAGAAGAGCGTCCATCGGCGCGAAACGGATTGATTTTTTCGAAATCGATGTACTTTCGACAAAGCAAAGACTACTCATGAAAAATGTACGTTCGCCACCAATTCAAAGCAAGCTTTTAACCGACCGCTTCTCTTGAAAATTTCCAGGTTCGCTATTAAAGCGCTGCATTTCAAAAGATATTCGCTTTTCAAGGGAACAGTGTACTTCTTCGCTCGAAGATACTTTGCTGTTCGCTTCACCGAATCAAAATCATCCCCTCAGGGGGCAAAAGGACCACGAGAAAAAAAGCGCAAACTTATCCTCAATTTCCACTCGCTTCATCCAGAACAATCACCCTCCTGTTCCCGCACGATCGAACCACAATATTCCCCAGCGTCGTTTTCAACGAACGCCATCATCAGCCACTCGTTTTCGTTTCGTTTGCCACGATCTGATCGCGTCAAACCTCCTCTCAACGGCGTAACTAGCATTTTTCTCTGGGACCCTTCATTTTAACCCTTGTAAAAGTTTTGGTAACTGTTTTTTGTTAATTGCGTTCTCCAGTTTATACGCTACATACATGCATATTATTCTATATTACTCTATAATTCATGGTACACTTTATTTAGCAACTTTGAAATTGATTTTTAGCTGCTAACTTTATTGTAATAACTTTTGGAAGTATCGAAGTTCCAGCATATTAACATCATAAAGTACCAACTTTCTAAAATTTCAACATTCTCAAAATCTCAATCTCTCAAAATTTCAACTTTCCCAAATTTCAACTCCTGAGCGACGCAATGTTTCAAAATTTCAACGTCCCAAAATTCTAGTTTCTCAAAGATATAACATGCTAAAATTTCAATGTTCCAAAATTCGAACATCTCAAAGGCTCAAGATCCCAAAGTTTCTACGATCCAAGGTCTCAATGTCTCGACGTCCCAACTCCTCAAAGACCCAATGTTCTAAAATTCTAAATATAAAAAATATCAACATTTAAAAATTTCCACATTCTAAAATTTTAACATCTCAGAATCTCAACGTTCCAAAGACTCGATGTACACAAAATTTCACCACCAATTATTTCCAACATCTCAAGGTTCCCAAATCCTATAGAATCAACGTTGAAAAGATGTCGTCGTTTAATTAATATAATGTTGCAGCTTCAACATTCCATAAATCTGAACATCCAGAACACTCACTGTTCTAATAATTCAACATTCCAGAATCCCAAAATTCAAATCTTCCGCTCATTCAAAATCCCCAAGTCTCGAAGACCCAAACTTCCGCATTTGCAGCAGTCTCAAATATTTGAAGAACCCATGGTTCACTGTGTGGCTAAGTCCCAGTTTAGTTATGCGAACGTATCTTTTCCGTAAACGCGCGAAAATGTTAAGTTACGAGGTTCCTTCCGTTTCGGGAAGACATGTCCCGGTGGCGTCAGTTCGGAACGCGTTACACCCTGCTGGAATTCGATTTGCCGTCGTGTCGGTAGCGATCGTTTCGTCGCAACGGGGACGTTAATTCAATCGGCATCCGGTAGCGAGCGGAGACCGGAGCCGAAGGAGGAGGAAAAACGACGTCGATGGAGGAGCAGGGACACTCGAATCTGCAAGGGAAATTAACAATGTTTTCCTCTCGCTCTCCTACTCGAGGATCACTTGTCAACGAGTAGTCTTCCGTGCGCTACAACATTCCACTTTAACTTTGCGTCTCCTCTTTGTCGCGTCTGCCGTACGGCCGACAAAAGATGGCACGACTATAAGATTCTTAAAGCTAATCACCATTTATCGGTCATTCGTTATTTCGGATTATAATTTGGTAGCCTACCGCTGACGACATCGACAAATTTTATTTCATATCGTATATTCATTTTGAACATTCATTTTGTACATTCATCTTGAACACTCATTTTTATTATTTATCTTGAATATTCACGTTGAACATGCATTTTAAATATTCATTTTGGACATGTACTTTGAATATTTATTTTGGTCATGCATTTGAACATTCATTTTCCACATTCATTTTGAACATTCATTTTGAATATTGATTTTGGCCATTCATTTTGAACATTCGCTTTGAACATTCAATTTGATAATTCATTTTGAACATTCATTTTGAATATTTATTTTGGACCTGCATTTTGAACATTCATGTTGAACATTCATTTTGAATGGCTGATTTATCTCGTTGGCCTGTAATAATTATCCAACTAACCTAAAACCCTGGCCGGATTTGGTATCACGAATGGCCCGACCTCGGGTTTGATATTGATCGATCAGCACCCCGAAACGTTACCAAACACCGAAATTTCCTATCGGGCCGATTTTAAAATCCGTTCCGAATGTGCGATTCAAATTTCCCATTAGCAGTTAACCCAATTATCGAGGGAAGTAGCCGCGGAACTGCAATCAATCAAGCCGTAACCAACGGGGGAGCCTTTTAACCCATATATTCGGTCGTCTCTTCGCCGTCTGAACGAAGAAACGCTCAAAAAAAAGGAGAACGGAACGGAGCAAAGAAAAAGGGGGTGAAAATCGTGCGCGGGTTTAGTCGGAGGATCGAAACAGGGTGTCGTTCAAGGTTCGATCGATCTCGTCGGGTAATCCGTTAGATGCGCGACGCTAAATAGACGTAAATCCTATCTGTTCGGGGGCCGAACTTGGCGTACATGCCTTTAGCATATAATTATCGCGTGTATCTGGCCTATCACGCATGGCTACACTTGCGAACGAACGCAACACGGCTCAGCCGGACCGGAGGGGTGTTAAAGCATTAGGGGATTCCCCCGATCTGTCTGATGATCATTTTATATTAGCCAAGGGGAATCTGCATGACAATGGGCAGCCCCATTGTGTGATAAGCGCTTCACACCGCGCAACCCCATCCATATGTTAATATTCGACCCACCCTCGCCGAACCTCTCTCGCCACCCCTCTCTCTGCTTACGACGTACGGGCAACTCGTGAAACTGAATTATACCACTCCGGTCGAAAACTTTTCGCACAAACTTGTTTGCAAAAATCGGTAAAACCCGGACGAACGCGTTGGGAATTTTCTCCATGCAGCCCGCGCTACGTTAACGTGTGGGTAATAAGAATACGTGGAGTCCCGTGAAACTTTGGCTATCGGCTGCTTGCGTTATGTCTCGCTCGTCAAATTTTACGTGGCGAGACTCGCACTGTGTCGGCTGTGATCTGTATCTTATATGGACGATAACGGAACGGTATGAAATCATTAATAATGAAATTTCAACGAGACCATGATTTACTGGACGGAATATTAATCTAACGAAGAATGATGAACTATCGTTTTGCAGTAAATTTTTCTGCGATAATAAAAACGAAAAGAGCTATTCTATTTATTAATCGATTATGGCAGAAAAATTATTGGGTGATCGAATAAATAAATATTTTACCGCTTGGCCCAGGATGCAATTATCTTTTTATTCTCTTATCAATATTACATAAGTTTATATATACATTGAAAAAACACGTAGCACACAACTCATTAGATAAATCAAATTCATACTGTAGCCGAAAACGAAGGAAAAGAAGGCACATGCCAAACATGCGACACAGTTCACTTACACACACACAAATCTCAACAGATTAATCAATATTAAATTGGAATAAATCAATAGACAAAATTGAATTTCAAAAATAGTACAAATCTAAATAATAACCTCGAGATACACCCATTATTTAAAAAAAAATGTTGGGGGAGAAGGTTAAAGCTTCAATAAATATTACATAAAATTGTGATTTCATCTTAAATTTAATACTAATTCAGTAACAACTAGATACTAGAAAGTAGGTGTACCATGTATCATGCAACTTCCCTCAGTATCTACCTCTTTTCAACTATCTTATCCATCTTTTTCTTTTGCTTCGTAGACAATGCCTCTTGTTTTGCTTTTTCCTCTTCCTAATTGTCTATAGACTTTTGTATATCCGATTTAGAGAGAGAAAGTTTCGTCTGATGCGCTTTTAAGAAGACACTCGATCGAGGGGAACTGTTGAGCCTGTCGGAACGCTAATTGGGGATTATCAGGGAAACGGGTCGTTCGAGGTAAATGCATGTTACTCGGGAATTCACGATTCGGTTTCCAGGTTGCTTTGAGAATCTTGAATGGATGGAGCAAGGCGACCCGTAAGTCAATGATACCTTAGCTTGCACAGCTACGAGAATCGTTGAAAATGATTGAAATCTCTATACTCGAAGCTTATGGAGTTTCCCGACAGTTTTAAAGACGCTGAGATACACGCCGCTATAAAAATTGTACCTGATTTAATATTTAATTGGACGTGTTTCGTACATCGAATGATCGTACCAAAGATTTGGGTTGACTAGCTTCATTATAATATACTAGGAAAAAAAGAAACTGAGTCTTAAAGATTCTTTTGCACTATTTTTTCACTTTCTTGTGTCAATACAATTTACAACAACAAAAACGAGGCAATACGTGCAAGTACTAGCTCTACTTTTGTAAATGAATAAACTTTGGCTAACATTCGGAACTCATTATATTTAGTAACAATGAATTGACGAGTTATTTCTCTTGGATCATATAAATTCAGATAAATATTGTTTAAATATATATAAATAATTAAATATTTATCTGAATTATTTATATGATCCAAGAGAAATAACACATCGATATAGATACACAACCATGCATATATTCAGTTGTTTACTACTTACAATAAATTACAAATATATTTGTTACTCACCCAGCGCTATTGCAATACATTTGAGAACACATTGCTTGATCTATTTTGTAAATTAATAAAGGAACTTGTAGGCTAGAGAAATTAAGAATTGCAAAGCTACAACGCAGCCCAACGTTAAACAAATATAACGTAACTTCGCAATAAAGTTGATACAAAAAAGGATTCTTTTTGAACGCCATATGGGTTATTTCCGACACGCTCGATTCTTAATTTTTCGAATCGAAACGTCATCGATCGCAATAATGGACTCCAATGCGTCGTCAGCGACGAGATCCACGAGCGAAACACATCGGCCAGTCTTAACGAATTAACGGCGATAACTGGCACTCGGGAAATCCAACAAAGTCGCAGCTGCCGGCGAATAATGCAGGTGTCCCCGTAATTTACGAGCAATCAATAGGACAGGACAGAGGGTAATTTATATTCATATCCCGACGCGCGAAAACCGAGCTGCGCGACTCGCTCGGAAACATCTCTACGGAGGACCATTAGTCATGGCCGACCAATAACGTTCGCCCACCGGAACCTCGATATTTGCGCACGCAAACATCGCAATACCGACAATGAACACTTTCCTATCAAACATCCTCCTCTACCAAGGAGTCCGCACTCGGAGAGGTTTGTACAATCAGTCGAAGAAAAGTATCGATGAATCGATACACTCCAGAGTCGCTTTCGACGAAGTTCGACACGATGCGGACGATATAGTCGCAATCCTACTCCAATTTCGTTCTTTGATGGAATATTTATTGACGCAATATTGACACGCCTCTTGTTCCGTGTTTTTAAACAACATTCGATGGGAACGTTCGGTACACGAGCTACATGCGATACAAACGAAACGTTACATGTAGTATGTTCTTTATACGTCCATTCGGGACGGCGAATTTTGGAGAAGACCCTGGTGCGAATACTTTTTTTTTATATTATGTCATTTTTTATTAAGAAGAGCTTGTTTGCTGTGGGAATCAATCAATTTGTAATTCGTACGAGTAAAGTGATTGTGTGTGTGCAGTTTGCTCTCCAGTTAATTTTTATTGCAAGTAGCAGATTGAACACCGTGTTTGCGACAAGAAAGTAAAATATGAAGACATTATTAAAATTGATCATCACTTTCTTCAAGAATTGTTAGATGACATTAAATCGTTGTTTTACCTTCAATAATTAAGAAGAGAATATAATCAAAAACAATTTTCAGGAAATAGTGGAAAGGTAATGAAATTGTTCAGACGAGTAATGAATAATATATAATTCATTATATATTATTTTTGTATACATTATGAATAATATATATATTAAAAACGTATACATATATATATATTGCTTTCCAGTCCCCCTAATACATTCATCTATTTATCGGACTTATTTGTACTATCGAAGAGGAATAAGATGTCGAGCCTCTACATAGAAGTGCTAAGGGTTAAATGCGAAAATCAGAAACATATCGAATTTCCGGTTCCTATATGTTTCTGCACCGGCGTAAATTTTACGCACAATGATATCCCACGGCTAAAGGAAGCCCCCCGGATCAACTTAAAACGTACGGTTTCAAGTTTATTTATTGTTTACCAAGCAAACACCGTGTCGCAAATATATCGCGGCATACAAAGCGAGGTAACACGTCACGCTCTATTTATCCAGCGACAAGAAAAACCCACCGATGAACCGCTCCGCGTTCAACGGAATCTTGTTCGACCTCTCAGGAGTGTCTTCTCCCTCGAACACCCCATCGATTACCTCTTTCCCGAGGATCAGTACCCCTTAAGCGGACCCGTCCATTACCCGGGAAGAGAAGGAAAAAGTCGGCCGAAAAGGCTCACCCTAGCCACTCGTTTCTGTTGGCACCCTCCACGCAGACGGGGGTGGTTCGAGATGGCGCACCCTCGGTTTCGCATGGGGTGGTTCCTACGGCAGCGGAGTTTTTGCTCGAGTAGCTGTTGCGAATTCCGACACCTTGTGAAAGGGTTAGTTCGCGCGTCAGCGTCGCCACGCACCCCTTTGACAACGACCGATAATCCTCGTCTCGTTTCGGTATCGCGATCCCAAAGGCGCTACACCGGCATTCCGTGGCGTCGCGACGTCGATCGACGCGATACCGGCCAACTCGTGTTACCGCGATCGACGGACTGAAAGGAGAGACGTCGTAGGTGCGTGATCCTGCAAGAACACACGTTCGTGTGACTCACATGGGGTTCCATATGGGAACCGGGCCAAATTTACAACGGTGGATAATAAATACTTTCATATTATCGTTACTTGCGCTGCAAGATGTCTGCTACACTCATCTGTATCTACTTTTTATTTAAGACTTTTGAGACAAACATACTGACAACTTGCAAGATGATATTGATATGTACTCACAAATTAAGAAATGAAATTGAAAGGTTAAATTATCATGTTCTTAATAATTTGTATTACTGTATATCTGATCACGAATGTCATTATGGTGGTCATATGTGATCGGCCTTTCAGATTCTGTCAAATTAATAATTCGTAGAAAAAAAGGGGACTTTTCAGACATATTAGTATTGAGGCACTAATATGCACTGAAAAATTAAGTAATGATGTAAAAAAATTAAGTACACTTGTCCCTAATAATTCATATTACACCATGTCTGACGATGAACGTCACTTTGGCGGTCATATGTGATCGACGTTTAAAATTCATTTAAATCAATGATTTATAGAAAACACAAAAGGAATTGACTTTTGAGGAATGTTAATATTGTGACACTGGTATGGACTAATAAATTAAGAAATAAAATTGAAAGATTGAATACTCTTATTCTTGAAATTTATATTATAAATCATATTATATCATAGTGCATTATAAATTTATATTATAAATCATATTATATCATATTGTATTATAAATTGTTAAGAACACATTCAATATGATATGACCATAAAAGTTTCTATCCACGAACTAGTAGTATAGCACGATAACGCGTCAGACCAGTGCGATCTCGCGCAAGTAGTATAAGTAGACAATATATCACACATGAATAATCTCGTACAAGGTGGTATAGCGAGACAACGCGTTGCTAACAGGTACTAACAGAGCGTCAGTAACGAAAAAATAATTTACAGCGAGTGGAATAAAGAGTGAAAAGGCAGTAGACCGTGAATCCATAGATAATCAATGGTTCGATTCGGTTACCTGACATTTCCATTCCAAACGTCGTCTTCGCTGCAACTAAACGTTAATCGGTAAAAACGTGCTATTCAGCTGATGCGATAATCAAACGTACGGAAGGATATTAAATAACGTTTCTACGGATGTACTCTCCGATATTTCTATGAACGTAATCAATCTGATTGTTCCATTGTTCCCTTCGAAAGCTCGGAAATATCGAGCAGCTTTAGGCGAGACAGCGTTGAGTGCATCAAAGCAAGTCGTAAAGTTTCGAAACTCCTCGACGCTGATTTCGAAGCGTCCCATCGAAAAAAAAGAACGCTGTATGGAAATTAATGCGCAGTAGCCGTCGATGCGAATTCGAGGGCATCTTTGACCCGCGATTTTCGCCGACTTTAAAATTCAACGACCAATCGACGGGCGATATTAAACGAACGTAAAAGTAAGCGACGCAGATATAACAAGCACATCCGGAAACGATACAAAACGCGAGTCGACCTGATTTCTCTATTAATCTCCGACATAAATCGCGAACAAATCGTGCAATCCGTCGGATTGAAATCTTTATATCGACGTCACGAAGGCGGCAGCGGGAGAGAGAAAAATAGTCAATGTCGATCCCTTGAAATACAATCGAGCCACCAGAACAAGTACCAATTCCATAGGACCATTAGATAACCGGGATAAAAAGGAAACGATTGGTGGGTTTGGTTGAAGAGCATTTGATCGGTCCAAGAAGGATTTTCGCCCGAAGGCATCGGCCAAATGAAATTGCCGGTGAAAGAGAGCCGGTTTTTATTGAATGAACCAGCTTGCGGTAATTACCAAACAGGAAGTCGAAAAGCGTGCTTGATGCTTCGATCGGTGGTTCCGTTTGCCTCCGTAAATGCGTTCATTCTGTCTGCTGAACGATCCAGTTACTTCATTCTGTTCAATTATTATAGAACCTGGATCAGGATCGTCTGTTTCGTTCTTTCGATAAAGACTGCTCGCGGGTTAAATATATTCCTGCCTTTCTATCGGACCGCACTGTGAAATGGTATTTCATTGAATGATTTCTAACCTCGATATTAACGCGAGTGCAACGAATATTGCAATAAAAATATTTTTTTGTCTCAGCAAATTTGAAATGTTATCAATAAATAATCGATAGGGAAATTCAATCGAAAGTGTGATTTTCATTTTGAAGAAACAACAGATTGCCAGGTTTCGATATAAAATTTCGATCCCCATTATTGATGTCTGATGCAGGAAGAACTTTTAGATTTACATTTTTAACCCTTTGCACTCGAACGAGTCAGGTTCATCGTTTGGTCTAATAATTTGAATAGAAACTTTTTAACTAAATCTATAGTGATATACGTGATGTTTAAATACAGGAAAGTGGACAATAGTGGGCATTAATAATAGAAAATAATAATTTCCACAAAATTGACTAAACTGTTCTGTAAACTTGTCAATAACAATGATTTTTTCAAATATCGATGGACTTGGGGTCATTAGATAAATTTTATTTATGTAATTCATGTTTGTGTTGTACGTTGTATTTCTGTTTTATTTAATTCATGTTTATTAATTTGAATTTATACTATTAATTTTAACACGAGTTTTAACAAGGGTGTAACATGAACACTCTATCAGTTACATTCATCACACACTAATTAAATAAAAAGGAAGAGAACTAAACATTTATTTACGAATTTCTGGAACTCACGAGCACGATTTATTTGAAGGAGGGCAGCAACGCGCGTGTGAAACATAAGAATCGAAATAAATCGTGATTAAGGGGTGGCAAGATTCACGCGAAACACTTTCATCGCCTCGGTATCGCGGCGTGCGTGTAATTGCGAGGAAATTTGCGAGTCCCCCATGGCGGAACTTATACAACAGGCTAAACTTACTTAGAGTACGAAGTAAAATTTACTTCAGCCGCTAGCGAGGACTTACGCGCACGGTAATATAGTCGCGTGCATCTTTGCATGTAGCGGTTTGTACGTGAACCGTGCAACGTGCTGCCTCTTCCGTGCAAAAACAATTCCCGTCTGAACCAGAATCTACGGCAACGACTTTCTTCGTCGGTCCAACCCGATCTTACCGTATGCACCTGCTAAAGAAGTAGATATTCAGAAAAAATTAGGTATTGAGAACAAAATTGAGTGTTCAGAAAAAATTAGACATTCAAGAAAAATTGTATATTAAGAAAAAATGAGATATTTAAAAAAAAATAGACATTGAGAAGAAGTGAGACATTCAGAAAAAATTTCATATTAAGAAAAACTGAGACATTTAGAAAAAATTTGATGTTAAGGAAAAATGAGATATTCAGAAAAAATTAGACATTTAAAAAAAATCGGATGTTTAGAAAAAATTACAATGTCCTGACAGAAGACGAATCTAGTTTACGTAAATTTAAATTGTGTCTGACAATGTGTAGATTTCATTCGTATCATGAAAAAATGTTTGGATATTTAAAAAAAGACATTCATACAAGGAATAATATCATGTAAAATATAAACAAATTTAATTTACTAATGAAACATTCCAACTTTCAACAGAAATTTCAACAATGACTCTTCGGTCAGAGAAAACCCTTAAATATAAATATTTAAATTCTTTATACAATCATTTACTTATATGAATATTTATAAATATATAAATAGTTAGTTGTGTCGGATGCATTCGCGAAATAAATCTTAGTGCAGGAAGCAAGAATGCAGAGCGTTCAAAAATAGATAATTTTGTCTCAGTGTGAGAATCCTGGAGCGTCGTATAATTTTCAAGCGTAACCCCAGCGCAATAAATACCACGCAGAAATTCTTCACCACGATAGGAGGGATAAAAACGCGTGACAATGTAATTGTAACGGTCGGTGAAGTTAAATTCCCGTATTCTCGAATCTTTTTTACGACGGATCGAGGATCCAGGCCGACGTTTTTGCGCTCGTAAAGCGCACCCCCATAAAACGTAGCCCGAGGAAAGTGGGTCGTGGACGAAGAACGGCGATCAGCATTCACGGAATCGTTTCGATCGGTGCCAAAACGTTTCATCGACGCTGTATGTGCGTCGTGGCATCAACAATTATTTTAGCGACGATTAAACGATGCGTGGGATTAATGGAAATCCCAACTTATATCACCGGAATGCATCAAATTGAAGGAATACAACTCCGGACAATTAAAGTGACAATTATAATTTATTACAAAATTGAGTGTATATAAAAATTAGACTGTGTCTTAAATAATACGTATGTCAAACTAGAATGTGAATGCGCTAAGTTAATGTCGAATGCCAATCATCTATTTAGAAAGAATTTTATTCTTCTACCTAATTGGAAACCCTCGTATTACTTCAATAATAAATTGAACAAAATATTGTGAACGTATTTGTTAAGATTTATTAATCATTCTATCTATCAAACTATCAAATACTCTCTAGTACAATTCTCGACTTAGTATGGCAGTTATTCTTCATTTCGATTAAAAAATTTCTTTGTATTGCAAAAGGACCAAAATCTGTTCACCTCGAAAAATTGACTTTTTCGTAAAATTGTTGTAATTTTTGCAAAAATCAAAAGTTTACGAAACCCTTCGTTCAGGCCCTTCGTAAAGCAATATTTTTTTATTTTGACTTCAGATAAGGCGTTCCGAAGATATCACGGTCACCGCAAGTGGTATAAAAAAAAACTGGCGATCTAGCAGCCGAGTTATATTTCATTTGCTTTTTAATATTTTTTCACACAAAAATTTATATATGCACCTTAAAATATGAACTCTTTGATAGTGTTTTGTGAATTTTCCCAAATCACGTAATTTTCCCGACGCCAAGTAGATATAACCCCTTAACAGCTAAAAACTAAGGTGCTCGAAGGGACGAAAAACGATGTGTACCGTATTCAACTTGGGTCGAAGCCTAATTTCCTCAATGCCTATTGTGATTCTAGGACCCAACAACCGCCGGAAACGGATTCCGGATCGGGCTAAGTTGGAGCTCGCCCGAATTAAAACGCGAAAATAGCTGAATTATTACGAACGCCACCGGAAATGATCGCGAACACACCGTTAAGTTCCTCTTCGCGAACGCTTTCAAAGTATTTTCGTTCGGCGAACTTCGAGCACCGCGCTGTTCTTCCGCGTTTCGCGTCCCGTTGCCCGCGTTTAACCACCCCGAAACTATTATTCCGCGACATAACTCGTGAACTTTTATTTTCCGTAGCATGCCTCGCACCGTTCCATGGAATCTCTTCTGCTTTGTCCTTTAATGGAACCTTACAGCGCTTACAAATTCCTGTCTTAGCGGTACAAGTCTCCGGTATTAAAATTTACTTCCACCCCCCGCCCCTTCTTTCTCCATTTTCTTATTCCTCCTCTTCGCCCTTTTTTTTTCATAGCCGCGTTGCCCGGGCAAAAGTGGTACAGGCGGAAACAGCTGAAGGCATTGTTAGTAGCGTGCTGTTTTATAAGTACCTTTACGTGCAACGCTTAGTGGGTCTAAAGGGGACGATGTTTTGTTGTATTTTATTAAAAATTGTTGCCGGTTCTCTGTAAGCCGCTTTCAGGACTCGCGGCCGGGAGCGATAGGCTTCTCCTGGGAAAACTACCACGTAACTGTCGCTCGGTAGGTAGCTAAGTTTCAAATGTACCTTGTTCTTAATTTTTCTGTGTGCGTGTTCGAATACCAAAGCATTCTAAAATTTAGCAATTTTCTATCTTCGAAGTTCTACAATTTGCAAATGTAGGTATTCACGAATTTAAAAATTCATTGTCTCAGAGATAGGAATTTATATATAGATAGAACCATTGTGAGTAAATATGATAACTACCAAGAACCACACGCGATCCACTCGAATCAGAATCACAGTTTTCGAGAAGCCAGCGTGAAGTTTTATACGTGATCTGACACGTTGCAAAGCCGATACAAGCGGCAAAGCCCGGGACCGTTCAAAGACGCGTTCTCAAAGACAGGTCCAATCCCCGAAGAACAATCCTCGTCGCCGGGAACCCGTCCCAAAGGCGATTCTCCCTCGAAATCCTCTGGCTTTCCGCTTTTTAATAAAGCGGAAACGTTTTTCTACGAGCGGCAGGACGGATAGGCGGGGTGAATTCCGCGCGTGGCTCTTCTGAATCGAAACTGCCGCGTTTCCACGAAAAACCCCGCCCGATGTTACCGTTTTCAAGTATAACGCACCGTTCTACGGACAAAAAGGACCGTGGAACGCAACTACGGGAGCTACGGGAAGAAACGAAATAAAAAAAAAAGAGAGAAAACGCAACAACGTGTAGCAGGCAAGGAATAGACGATAAAAATAAACAGAAACAGAGAGAGAGAGAGTGGGTGTACGTTGCGGGAAATTGCGAAAAAGGGTACCATAAAGGTGTTCCTGGCAGTGTAGCAGAAGCGTTGAATGCGTCTAGACAGTTCCACTTCATACGATGAAAAGCACCGCAAGCAACTGGCGTCGATGTAAAGTTTCATTATTTACCGGTGCACGGGCCTGACGCATCCTTCTAGCCTAACGTTTTCACTTCTGCTTTTCTCCTTCTTCTTCTTTTTTTTTATATCTTCCTACGAAAGTCAACTCCTCCGTTCGAGGGTCTAACACCGTCCTTTTTCTTCGCGCTGATACTGATATTCATTTTACGGACACCCTCGTTTCGTGCCGCGAGAATGGGACACTTCTACCGCTCCTGTAGTGGACGATTTAATTGCTATACAATTCGAAATTCTACATTCGTGTTTCGCGAAATTTTCCTTCGCTCGCTAACGAGCAATTCAAGAGTTTCAAATTTTCATTCAACGTAAAGTTTCATTCGTGTCTTGAATTTTTTAAATTCCATCAAATTTTCATTGTAACCCTGTAAGTACCTTGTAGGTTAGACTACAGTTGAATTTTCAAAATTCGATAAAATTTTCATTGTAACCCTGAAAGTACCTTGTAGGTTAATCTACGATTGGTAGTGTCTTACGTGATTTCATCGAAGTCGAACAACAAAGTTATATAAATAATAAGAGCTTACATGTTATTCATGCTTTAGGCACATATATTTGATCATAGCCAAAAAAATTCTGAAGCCATGTAAGTCTTCGTCTTTCATTATTTCCTATACTCAATTGCAGTGAAAATGACATATGCCTCTAACATCCAACAATATGATATTGTACATAGCTACTCCATTAAATGAAGCATCCTGTATATACATCTCGTCATATTGCCAATAAACACACTTCAAATTTCTTCGCGACAGAACGTCACACCCTATTCCTAATAATTCCCTAATAATTCCCTAATAATTCCCTAATAATTCCATAATAATTCCCTAATAATTCCCTAATAACTCCCTAATAATTCCCTAAGAACTCTCTAAGAATTCCCTACTTTACAGTCCCGTTCGCGTGATACAACGCAAGTGAAGGACAGTTGTATAAAAACCGTAGACTGCCCCGATCGGTATTTCGAAATCGATCCCGCTTTAATTGATACGCTCGCCGTTAGTTTGCCGTTTCGAGTCGAGTCATCGTAACCGGAAGCAACCGTTGTCGAAAAAGAGCAGCCAGCCGGCAGGCAGCGAGCCTTGATCGAGTTAATCAAGACGTCAGTTGATAGAGACATCGATTAATTGATGCGCTGTTCGGTCTGGAGCCGGGCTCACTGACGTGCCTGTTAACATAGACGTTGATTAATCGACGAAACCCTTAATCGACGCGTTCATGGACTGATACACGGGTCGAGGGGAGAGAACGATCTGTCTGATGGAGAAAGGAGAAGGAACTTCGATATCATATCGCCGGACCGGCCTTCTTTATCGAACCACTGTTTCAATTAATCGATCTTCGCGGATGCTGTTTTTAAAAAACGCCACGTCCGATACTTCATCGAAATATTTACTTCTTCGTTTAACTCTTTTAAACGCTGTACAGAGTGCAATATGTATATATGGCATTTATCTTGGTTTCTGTACCGTGAAAATCTTTGTTTATGAAAATAATAAAGTTTGTTTACGGTGTACTCGTATTATGCATGTTTCAGAATTTTCAGTAGCAATTGGTTTAATTTTAATATTAACTATATAAACTATTTATTATACTGTAACAATGATTCCATTTTGAAAGTCATTATTATTATTATTTTGCTTGCGACATGATACAAGGCGCTCCTTTGATTAATGTCATCTTGAACTTTGAACTTTGAACCTTTGATGTCATACTTGAATCATGCACTTTGTATTATACAATTTCCAGATTTAAAATATTGCTTCAATTACTATATTGACAGAATTAAATTAACAGTTGATACTAACAAGCATGTAGTTGTTAATAGAAACATTTACCTTATACTATCATAACAATTTCAGTATCAACGTCGTTTTAATTACTAATTTGCTTGTGACACGATTCGGAGTGCAGTTGTAATAAAATCTTCATTTCTGATCGGTCGAATAGCAACATCCTCGGCTTCGTTAAAAAATCGAAAGATCGAAATCAACGAATAACGTAAAGTCGTTGGGAAATTTCGGCTAATGCCGGTTCATTACTCATTCTTTTTCAAAATACACCAAACGCGCGTCTCCGCCACTAATTTAAATTGCTGTTTCGTAGAGTACCAGCGTTCCTAGGAGTAATCATACTTTGACCGAGACCGTCTGTACACGAACCTTCTAATTATTTTTCGTCGGAGGAAAATTACACGGTTTCAAAGCTCGACCGCACACGTTCCCGGCAGACGTCGGCTATATAAAACGATGCAACGATCCACCTGCCCCTTCGTGCTGTTGCCACGAGTTTTTTCGACGATAACGATATCGACGGATCGCTTGATTTCCGCCTGCCTCGAATTCCGACCGCGGCGAAAGTGAAAACCGCGATTCCGCTTCGACGAAAACTTTCACCCTCGCGAGAGGGTTGCTCCTGCAAAAGGGTGTCTGCCTTTCGAGCGAATCCTTCACGTTGTATCGGATTTCGCTCGTGAAATACAGACGGCTGGATATTAAAAATCTCGATATTGCTCGATTTCGATCCGTTTCTATACTCGAACGCGTCATAGGTACATTTTCCTATCTCATCGCTTCAACATCTTTTATCGTCCTTGCACTGTTTCGAACGTTTAATTCGGAAATTTTTTAGTATCGATTGATGAGATTCATTTCGATGAAGATTTCGTTCGTTTAATTTTATAAAGGACGCTGAAATTGAACGAATTTTATATTGATGTTTTGCATTGTTGTTTTACATTGATATTTTACATTGTTATTCTACACTAAGCAACATAATTAGAGGTGGTGAGGGTGGGGAAAGGCGGAATTTGATAAATTGTGTCCAAAGTAGAGACTTCAAACATTAAAATGAAAAAAGAATTTGTAAGATATGACCATTTTTCGCGGAGTTACCGTTTAGTGAAATTTTGATAAAAATTCTTGTTGTGCTAATTTTGTTGCTCAGTGTACATTGTTATTTTTCATTATTATTTTTCATTGTTACTTTACATTGTTATCTTGCATTGATATTATACATTGTTATTTTTTATTGTTACTTTATATTGTGAGTTTACATTGTTATTCTACATTGTTACTTTACATTGATATTTTATATTGTTATTTTACATTGTTGTTTTATATTGTTGCTTTGCATTGATATTTTATATTGTTATTTTGCATTGTGACTTTACATTGATATTTTATATTGTTATTTTACATTGTTGTTTTACACTGTCATTTTACATTGTTGGATGTATTGGAACAACGTGATTATTGTTACTAAGTGCGGTTATTTACTAGCATCGAGAGTGAACGGCAAAAGGAACATTTCTCCAGTAAACGTTAGAGCGAAGATCTTCACGAGGCAACATTTGTCTACGTGACGGTAGAAAAATACCGTATCGAAGCGTGGCGCATTCAGTCTGTCCTCGAGACAGACGTTTTCACGCAAAGTGCACGTTCGAGTTTGCGAGTGGCGGAAGTGGTGAATTCGAGGAAACTGAAGTGTCCATTGTCGGTGTCAGTGTCGCGAGAAAACGCGCGGAAACTGTATGCTTCTTTACACTTCGAGCAGCTCAACGTCAGATCGCATGGCTGACTTGTTACCCCTCATTGAATGCCCAGCATCCGTATAAAGACAATTCCCTTCCGGTCGCTGCTTCTGACGTCTCGAGAGCCTGTATTCGCGACACCCATTCATCTTTGATCTGTTCGGCTGAACATCACGAAACGCCGACACGATAGACGTTCCATTCCGTCCTCCATTTTTCATTCGAACCACCCGTCGTCCCGGTACACGTACGCTCCACGAAAATGTAACTAACGGTTCTAGGGGATTCCATTAGACGCGCCGTTTATGCTCGTCGTACGTTCGCTTTTGGCCCTTTGACGCGGTCGAACGATTTACGCGATGGTAATGCGGGATTATTATCGTGCTGGTTGATGGAAATCACAGGTTCTTGATGGAAATTAAGGTGGTACTTTTATAATACATACAATATAATACAAAATTTATGTGAACAGTATTTGAGAGAAAGTTTTTCTTATACGGAGTCTCAATTTGACCACCAGCACTCAAAGAAGCGTTCAACGGTATAATTTAGTGCCGGAAGACACGTTTCATGTGTATTACTATAGATACTAACTGCCTGGAATAAGAAACGAAACAAAATTGAAATTGTGTACACAATTTTGACTCACCCTGTATATTTTATAATACGGTATAATATAGTATATTTTAAATAACAAATTACACTCAGCTACACAGTCAATTCGGCTAGGTAATGACAAAAAAATTAAACGGAACGACTGAACGAATAATTAATAAATAATAATGAATAATACGGGTTCCGTAAATCTAGTGTTAATGTTAACCAAAATTAGCCTATACTCTCATACCTACTCACCTCACCATCCCACACTAAACGTGCGCAAACAAATTGCAGTATCTCGTGTTCGAACCAGAACGCGATGTGATACGCATCGTCATATAAAACAAAAGCACGGAGAGGATGAAAAAGGAGAATAAAGACGAAGCAGGTTCAGAAAAGCGGGATGATCGAATTTTTCGCAGCACTTTAGTTCATCATCGCGGTAGCGTGGGCCCAAACTCACGGAACGACATTACCGGAAATGTAATACCCGTCTTGATTACAGAACGGCCGTAGGGCGTTTCCGTGGTGATGCTTCCTCTGTGAGGCTCTGCCTACGTAATTTCCATCCGACAGCGAGACCACCTTCTTCTGTGAGGCCTGCTTCTGCCGTTACTGCCATCCTGCCACCGCGTTCCACGGAATTTTCTCTTTATCTTACATCGTGCCAGACTATGACATTGTCCCGTTTCTCCCTGTCTCTCTCGTTCTTCTCTCTGTCTGGCCATCTCTCTCTCTCTCTTTCTCCTTTCTGTTTCACGCGGCTACCATCCCCGTCCAGCTTTCACACCCTCCTCGGTTTCCTTCGTCTCGCGCCGCTTTCCAATTTATCCCTTTCGCTGCTTCTCTCTACTTCCGAGATATTAAACCGTAGTTCTGTACCTTTGATCCACAGCCTGGGTACACAATGCTCGGTCTTGAGCCCCTCCAGCTCCTGAGTTACCACTCGGCCCGGATCGAGCCGTCCCTCGACATCGATTGTCGCGTTAATCGCTGACTAAATCGCGATTACTGCCTAATGGAGAGGAATATTTTGCTGTATAGACACGGACCGTAATTTGCAACATTGTGTCTCTTGTACGAGGGGGTGAGAAACGATTTTATCGGGGAAGAGCTTGCACTCGGAAGGGGACGGATTCTCGATTCGTGTTCTTTAACGCTAAAGCGGCGAGTACTCGATGACAGCCAATTTCGTAATTTGAACATTTTACTCTCTTAGGGGTTTCGACTTTTCACCCCCTGTTTGTCATAGAGACAGACATTGTTCGCTTGGTATTCTTTCATACGTGAGCACATTCTTGTATATTCGCAAGGTAATTATTGATTGCGTTATCGATCATTGAGTGACGCAAATTTTCCGTCTTCTGTTTGTTGCAGGGACTTAGAAATTCTTGGAACAATTTTGCACAATATTTTTATTATATAATAATTTCTTTGAAGGTTCCTAGAAGAAATTCTTAGAGAAATTTTATTATATTAATAATTTCGTAGAATATTCATAATATAAATTCTTAGAATAATTTTATTATATAACATTTTCTTAGAACATTCTTAGAATAAATTCTTAGAATAATTTTTAAGTCTCGAAGTATGTACTTAGATACAACAGATGATCTAAAATGTGTACTTCGAGGCTATCATTCGTATATACAATGCATATAGACACACGTGCATAGATCCTCCGAAATTCCCAACGATAACGTCCTCTTTCATAAAGACGTCATGTATGACAGACATTTGTAGGCCGATCGCATTCTGGATAAGCGGCGAATTCAAAGGGGTTGCAAAAAGACGTTTGACATAGTCGTGGTCGGCGGCGTCCACAGAACGAACGGGGCAAAAACATCCCCTTGGTCTAAATCTCTGTCGGTAGCCCTCAAAGGGGCCAGCACGGGCTGGCTCGCTCGTCTGTCGCGTTAAGCCCATGGTATTACGTCAAAGCGATCTGTAATGTAAAGTCTGCCAGATAACGCGAAAGAACCAGAGAAAATATCGACGTCGGTTAAACTCGTTAGGGAGGAAAGTCGGATTCGAATAACGACCAGGGAGACGAACCGACGTTGTTTATACCACGCCAGTCTTTCAATAATTGTTCCCTTCGCGGGTACAAACGGGAGGCAACCGCGTACGAAAGTGGAGGGAGCATATAGAAGGAAGTAATTTAGCCGGTGGGTAAATATTGGCGCAAACAAAGACCATCCCTTCGGCGCGGCGTCTGCGAAACGGGGAGAAATCGGAACCGAAGACTCTCGTTATATTGCCGACACGCGGTATCGCAACGTACGATGGTTCGACATGTTGAAATTCTACTTTGTATTTCTTCCATCGACTTCGACACGTTTTTTCCTAATATCGTATGATTTTCTGAAAGCCAATTTTGCTTGTGCAGACTAAAAAGAGAAGATGTTCCCTCTTCATCATTGTACACAATAAGTAGAAGCAGACAAAGAAACACTTCAAGGATGTTTAATTCCTGGCGTACTTCAAGGGTGTTGCATAGACAAACCTTCGATATCCTGACACGACTTAAATACGATAAAATTATGTTACAGATTTTACGCTCATAATAAATATAATATAATACATAATTTACAAATAAATTTTATATGATAAAATTCAGGTAATACGTTTATGATACATACAATATAATACAAAATTTATAAATGAATTTTATAGGATAAAATTCGGCTCACACGTTTATAACAAATATAATATGATACACTATTTATAAATCAATTTTATATCATAAAAATAAGGTAATACTTTTATGATACATACAATATGATGCAAAATTTATAAACGAATTTTATATAATAAAATGCAGGTCACACGTTTATAACAAATACACTATGATACATAATTTATAAATAAATTTTGTATAATAAGATTAAGGTCGTACGTTCATAACAAATATGCACGGGTACGCGTTAACGACCGAGGTCGCGAAAAATCGCGAGAGACGAGTCGCAAACGAGCGTGTCGAAGGCAAGAAAAAACGCGAGGAATCGCGCTCGCGAAAATCCACGAGAAGGCGTTCATCCGCGACGAGATAAGCAGCTCGGCGGCGGGAATAGGTGGATGCTTGTTACGTCGACGGTGTCGTGACGAGAGAGAGCAAGAGAGAAAAAAAAAGAAGACGAATCCATTTGTAGTTGAAACTTAACGGGGGAGTGGCAGGATCACGAAAGCGAAGGACGTTTCATCATCCGGGTCCCCGGGGTCGTAATAAAAGAGCGAGGCCGTGAAAGCGTACGGGGGCGGAAAAACAAAAGCGACGCGAGCGTAAAAATGTCGAGTGGCTAAGAACCGAGTGCAAAACCATAACGGCGGAATGAGATCTCGGCTAGAGACGACGTTCACCGAAACAATGTCACAGTCTGGTCTGTCGATGCGCGACCGATGCCGACAGACAGCCACGAAGATGAGAAGCAGAGTCGCGAAGAAGAAGAAGAAGAAGAAGCAACGTGACGGTTAAGCCGGTGTCTGGTATATTGCTCGGTGACGCAAACAAAAACCACCCGAGCCAACGGAGAATCCACCCCCTTTCTTCGTGGCGGTGTTTCGCCCCAGAAGAGAAGCCGGTAGCCCTTGGCTCGGCCGTTAGACCGAGGGATGAACGCCGTTATCTCGCCGCAAAACATATAAAGTTGGCCGGCAGAAGGCAAGAAACTTAATTCAGTGGAAAATACAGGACAGATAAAGGTCCTTTCAGACGTGCTTCGCGGCTTGGACAGCGACGAGGAGAGAGACGAGAAACAGAATCGCACCGGTGAAACGACCTCGAGTTCTCTTCCTCTCTTCGTGTTGTTCCTCTCCCTGCAGACGAACGACTTTCGTCGGTGCGATAACGCACCCGCGATTCGGTACCTTTATATTTTTAATTGCCCAAACCACGATCCCTTTACGGCGTCGTAATCGATGGAACGTGGGTTCAAGATGGCTGCTTGTTGTTTACCGAATGGCGGGACTGTCTGACGATACGCGATAGAGAAGATGTGTTTACTGACACGGGAAGTCTGCAATGGAAGTTATTTGTGATCAATTGATATCGGTACAATTGAAATTTATTGATTGAGAAAGTTAATACGATTCCCGCGTTGACCTAGTAACCTCAATTATTGTATTACTGTGTCTGACCATAGTGAAGACGTTTGTGGTCAGACACAATAATACAGATTATTAACGTTAGATTTAGGGACGATACATAACCATTTATATTTAAATAAGAAAGTAAAGAATACATAAGTGAATAATAAACAACACGTAAAGTAACTCCTGCAATGATTCTTTACTTCGATGATGGATAAAATACATTTTGACGATATCTTCTTACAACTTTTCGTCATTTACAACAAGTAATATAAAATCCGTCATTTTTACGAGTTCCGAAAATCTAGTGTTATGAACAAGGGTTCCAAATAATTCAAATTCATTCCATGAAGTGTCAGTGCTTAACCCTATCAAAGGGTTAACCCCATCTTAACTTTGCAGTAAGAAAGAGTTGGATGCCAAAAATACAGAAATATCATGCGACTACCAAAAACATCATAGACGAAATAGTAAGTAGAAGAAATCATAATTAACTTAGCTGAGTTTGTAGCACGTATTGTAACATCTCGTACGACCAGCATGCCGGTGAATGTTAAACAAAAGTCTTTTGTCCGCGTCGCAGTTACAGGCAGAAGCTTTGTCTGTTTATACGTCGACTCCGACTACTCGCCATAATGCTCGGCGAATAATCGTAAATATTATGAACGTCAAGTCGCGGTTTTAGCCTCCTTTCGGTCTGGCATCGGTACCCAGAGGAGCACGGCTCGTGCCAGGCATTCCATTGTCGTGTAGCAGCGGCTTTTTAAAAAATTTATTACAATTACCGTGACGGGGTGTATACGGTATTCGTCGATGCCTATAATCCGTTCGTATGGTCGGTGGCCTGTATGCCATACGGAGGGCTATTCACCCTCCATTTACCCCTAACATTCCGTCGAATTGATCGCGTCGCTCTGCCACCGAGCTATTGCTCGATTTGGCGAACGACTAGGAACTTTATATCTCGGATCGCCACCATCGAACGTCGACGTTATCTATCGACCTGCAGACTCATGATATTTCTACGCGTAGAACTTACACGCGAGGAAATTCGACGCGAGGATTTACTATACGTTCAATTGCCGTTCGTGGAATTTGTTGGGGTCGAATTTCCACACGACGAATTACTACGCATCGGATTTACACTTTTATTTGCCAAGTTACATTTCTACGCACCGAACTTCTATGTGCTGATCTTTCACGTATGGAATTTTCGTGTACCATATTTGTACGCGTCGAATTTCCACGCATCGATTTTCCTAGTGCCGAATTTCTAAGCACCGAGTTTCCACACCCCGAATTTTGTCACAAGTCGAATTTCTACGCCCCGAATTTTTCACAAGCCGAATTTCCACGCACGGATTTTCCTAGTGCCGAATTTCTAAGCACCGAGTTTCCACACCCCGAATTTTGTCACAAGCCGAATTTCTACGCCCCGAATTTTTCACAAGCCGAATTTCCACGCACGGATTTTCCTAGTGCCGAATTTCGAAGCACCGAGTTTCCACGCCTGGAATTTTGTCACAAGTCGAATTGCTAAGCACCGAAATTCTACGCCCCGAATTTTCCACAAGCCGAATTTCCTAGTGCTGAATTTCTAAGCGCCGAATTTCTCACAAACCGAATTTCTAAGCACCGAGTTTCGACGCCCCGAATTTTGTCACAATCCGAATTTCTAAGCACCGAATTTCAGCGCCTTGAATTTTTCGCAAGTCGAATTTCCACGACTAGAATTTTTCCCAAGTCGAATTTCTGCCCACTGAACTTCCACATTCCGAATTTCGACGCGTCGAATTTTTCACATACCGATTTTCCACGTCCCAAATTCCCACCCGTCGATTTCGCACGCCCCGATTTTCCACAAGCTGATTCTCCGCGCACCGAATTTCCACGCGTCGTCTAACATTTCGACTAACTGACCGCGTCCCTTTGCCACCGGAGCCATTGCTCAATGTGGCGAACGACTAGGAACTTTATATCTCGGATCGCCACCATCGAACACCGCCGTTATCTGTTGCCGTGCAGACACACGACATTTATAGGGGTTTCACGAATTTTCGATGCCACGATATATAGAGAAGAGACGGCCAGGAAGAAGAACATCGTAATCGACGAGTGGTTTACGAGTCCACGACGGTGTAATGCGATTTGTGCCGGTGTGCAATGGTTTCGGTGAGCTTCTACGGTCTCGTAAACAACGGCTGAGCAGTAAAACACCGTGATGAGCGTTTACCTCTAACGATTAACTGCTCGAGACAGAACGTTGAACCCGACAAAGGTATACGTATACGTTACAAACTTACGAAACGACGATTCTCCGCCTCTTAGATTAATATTCTAATATACTAAGAGATTCTACAACTATAATATTCTAAGTGATTCTACTATTCTAATATTCTAAGAGATTGTAATATTCTAATATTCCAAGAGGTTGTAATATTTTGATATTCCAAGACATTTTAATATTTTAATATTCTAAGAGATTGTAATATTCTGGTATTGTAAGAGATTGTAATATTCTAATATTCTAAGTGATTTTACTATTCTAATATTCTAAGAGATTCTACTATTTTAAAAATCTAGGAGGTTGTAATATTATATTATTCTAAGAGATTCTGATATTCTAATATTGAAAGAAATTCTAATATTTGTGAATATTAGTGAGCTAGATTCAAAAGTTCTTCCTGCTGACTTTATTACTCAGTCTCCTGAAAATGACATTATATAAATCTTCTTTATTTCCAGGTATTTAGTATATCCATACCCCAAAGTTAGTCTAGTCCATTAAATCTGACTCATTGAAACAATTCCCGCTGGGATCATATTTTTCCTCCCTTTCTCAGTCGAAAACAACGAACACAGTGATCCTAGAGAGATAGCTATTATAATCAATATACTGAAATCTACGATAGACAAACTGCAGTTGCATCTCGAATAAATAGAGAAACTCTCTTTCAATTCTGACAATTAAAAGTAGTGGAACGAGTAACAAAGCGGTGATATTAGATCTTCCTAAAAGTTTCCACAGTCGATGTTCTTTCGTATGTCTTTTGACATTCACCGGCTGAAATATTTCAAGTTCGCGGCGACGAGTCTTTCATCAGGATGAACGCGAGCATCGAACGAGTGTCTACCGCAAACGAGTACGTTCTCTTAACAGGATTCGCGAACAATTTGCCCGTTCGAGAGCGGAGCATTTGTGCACAAAAGGGAAACCGGAGCGTTTCGCGACGTCGAAAACCGAGCGAATTAAACTTACGTGAAATGAATCCTAAAGTCGTCGGGTACTCACCGGTCGGCCCCGTTCTACCGCCGGATGAATATTGTTGCTCATGTGAATACGCTAAATAAATTACGACGTTTCAGAAACAGCCGTGGAACATAATTTAATCACATTCCGCGGAAGTGAATATGAAGGTAACCTCCGAATAATTTAATTAAACGCTAAACACGCAGATGTAACGCAGCGAAACGCAGAAAGCACGAGCGATTGTGTGAGCGGATGGTTTACTTGTTACCCCAGTTACTTATGTATGCGTGTACACACGTATTCTCTCTGTATATCAGCGTATCTCCGTTCCTCGAGAAATTCATCTTTCGACGACTGAATTTTCACCGCGGGCGTTTAAACCCGCGGACGGCTTTTCCGCCCCTTGTTCTATTCACTCTTTCGTGCATTATGGTCGTTGCATGAACAAGGGACCACCGAGTGGCCATCTGGCTTAATGCGTGTAAGAAATTGTAACTACGAGTAATTAGCACAGTGGTTAAATGACGGGGTAAAGAAGGGCAATGGAATTCTATTGTGATAGGTTTAAAATGTACCGAGTGGTTTGTCCTCTGAGAACAATTAAATGCGGACAGCATTTTTGTTGCTCGATCGACCGCAAGAAATTTCGATAATTCGATCACGCTTAGAATATCGAGCGATCTTCAAGAATTTCTATTCTAAAAGTTTCATTTGTATGCGACAGTGATATCCACATTAATATTTAAGAATGTTGCTATTTACACACACGGTGTGTATACTACAAGTTAGCAAGTTTATTAGTTAACTACATTTAGGTATAGTAAGTGAATCGTTTAGAGTGCCATTTTAATAATTGTGAACCCATACTGCATGTATAAATAGCCAACTGTGTACAAATATTATATGTGTCCACCTATGTCCATGCATGTGTATACGTGCATGTCAAATTGTGTATACATATTGCAAGTATAAAAATCCAATTATGTAAACATACTGTATGTGTCCAACCATGTGCATGTGTGTAGTCAATTGTGTACACATACTCTATGTAAAAATAGCCAATAGTGTATACATACTGTATGTTTAAATAGCCACGTCCTAAATTAAAACTACTTTCGGTAGAATTGCACGATAATTGACTTAAAGCTACTTTGAAAACTGTCTTATCGCCGAACAGAGTAAAGTTCTTTCACGCGCAAGAAGATCGAATAACTAGCATTTAATTTCAAGACCCCGGACAGGGAGGTTAAAAGTATTTAAACAAAAATTCAATGTCCGACGTACCAAAGTGACGTCCAGTCTCACAAAGGGCTCTATCGTCGAAGAAACTTTCCAAGATGAGAGGTTGCAGCTTCGGGAACCTTTGTAATGATACAAAACTTCGAAGAACTTAAACCATCTCTCCTTTCTCGCCGAAGTATCGATGAGGGGTTTCTTTCTTGTTCGTTCAACGCGCGCCCTTTCGACGAGTATGTAGAAGAAAAAGAAAGAAAAGAGAAAACAGAACAGTCGGAGAAACGCGGTGATATTAATTAACGTTGGTCGAACGATACCCGTGGCGGAACAGGTCCACTGGCAATAAGGGGAGTAACGTACTATATATCGCCGCGGAATACATACTGATCGCTTCAATTTCACCGACCCTTTCTAAGCACCGAGTTTCACGCCCCGAACTTTGGCACAAGCCAAATTTCTAAGCACCGAGTTTCCACGACCCGAATTTTGTCACAAGCCGAATTTCCACGCCCAGAATTTTTCACAAGCCGAATTTTGTCAGAAGCCGAATTTCCACGACCCGAATTTTGCCGCAAGCCGAATTTCCACGACCCGAATTTTGTCGCAAGCCGAATTTCCACGATCCGAATTTTGTCACAAGCCAAATTTCTAAGCACCGAGTTTCCACGACCCGAATTTTGTCACGAGCCGAATTTCCACGCCCAGAATTTTTCACAAGCCGAATTTTGTCAGAAGCCGAATTTCCACGACCCGAATTTTGTCGCAAGCCGAATTTCCACGACCCGAATTTTGTCGCAAGCCGAATTTCCACGATCCGAATTTTGTCACAAGCCAAATTTCTAAGCACCGAGTTTCCACGACCCGAATTTTGTCACAAGCCGAATTTCCACGCCCAGAATTTTTCACAAGCCGAATTTTGTCAGAAGCCGAATTTCCACGACCCGAATTTTGTCGCAAGCCGAATTTCCACGACCCGAATTTTGTCGCAAGCCGAATTTCCACGATCCGAATTTTGTCACAAGC
This sequence comes from Coelioxys conoideus, assembly GCA_947623535.1. NCBI lineage: Eukaryota > Metazoa > Arthropoda > Insecta > Hymenoptera > Megachilidae > Coelioxys > Coelioxys conoideus. The sequence goes on along the minus strand of OX392455.1, from coordinate 4,984,084 downwards.
CAAATTTCCACGCCCCGAATTTTTCACAAGCCGAATTACGACGCACCAATTTTCCTAGTGCCGAATTTCTAAGCATCCAATTTCTCCCAAGCCGGATTTCTAAGCATCGAGTTTCCACGCCCAAAATTTGTAAGTACCGACTTTCCACGCATCGAATTTTTCGCAACCTGTATTTCTCACAAGCCGAATTTCCTTGTGAGAGAAGAAAAAGAAAGAAAAGAGAGAAAAGAACAGTCGGAGAAACGCAGTGATATTAATTAACGTTGGTCGAACGATACTCGTGGCGGTACAGGTCCACCGGCAATAAGGGAAGTAACGTACTATATATCGCCGCGGAATACATACCGATCGCTTCAATTTCACCGACCCTTCCCTGAAACTTCAAAAGCTTTTACGTTTTACGTCACGCAGTACGCCGCATCGCATTACGTCTTCCTTTCTGCCGCGTTCACAACGAGATCAAACGGACACAGGAATTCGACCGAGCTACCAGGCAGCGGGAGGTATTTATTTACAAAATGGGATGGCTTCGGGTCCGGAATGGCTTCAGGAATTATTGGAATGTCGCGAATAACGTATTCGCAATATTTCATCCCTTCCGTCCGGGAAATGATGTGCAGGATGAAATGGAAAACTCGTAATCTAATTGAGTTCTTTTTTTTTCATGCATAATGCAGCGGAACGTATCACGATGTTTGTCATGGGTATATTTGAGGCGCACGTATCGTAAAACGAGCACATTTTGTATGCGGCAGCTTCGTGGCTTAATTAACCCTTGCACTAGAAAGCATTTTCACCGTTAATAAATAACGACTGTAAAAATTTCTGGTCAAACAGTTTGATCAATTTTTTTGAAATTATTTTTTTATCATTAATTGCCAATATTGACTGTTTCACTATGTTCAAACATCACGTGCATCGTACTGCAAATGTAGTTAAATGCACATATATCTATATGCAAGTGACATGTATGCGTACATGTATGTGTCATGTATGTACATGCATGTTATATGTATGCATATTATATGTACATTGTGTGTTCATGTACGTGTATATGTGTATAATTTATACACATATGATATGTCTATAATAATGTCTGTGAAATTACTCATTTAAATAATATCTGGACAATTACTTATTTAAATAACGTCGACACAATTATTTATTTAAATAGCGTCCGAACGATTATTTATTTGAATAATCTCTTTACAATTACTTATTCGAATCATGTCGGAACAATTATTTATTTAAATGACGCCCAAACAATTATTTATTTAAATACGTCGAACGTACGTCGGAACGCGTAGAGGCACCGAGTCCCGATAACCCTGGAAATTTGTTCGGGAAAACGACAATTAAAAATCGAGATAAGAGAACAACGGTGCTCGTTTGCGGGAAAGTTGAACGATAAATTCGTGCCGGTCGACAAAACCGGTCCGTGCGAAACGGAACGAACGCGGAATTTGATAGTTAATGCTCGTAATGTAGGGTGCATTTTTCGGTAAAAATGACCGGCACCGGCTTGATATGCAAATGCCGGGAAAAAAATTTCGCGCGAGACCGCGGGCTAACCGCGGTCCCCAACAATGTGAACGCGGCATTATCGTTCGCCGCATCACAGGAACACGTTTTTCCGCACGCACACGCACGTTGCGAGACGAGATCAAAGTTGTGGCAAAATTTTGCCTCGAGGGTCTTTAACTCGACGTTACTCGGGGATCAAAACGTATCCACATTGTACCGGCACCGGGATTTCTCTGTAAATACGGTGCGTGTACACGGAAAGGAACGATCCACGAGTGTTTTGGAGTTGCGCAATAACGCGGCAAAGTATCCCGTGGTACGAGTGATTTAATAGCTTCCTGGAGTTGCGCACCGTTGTCGACGGAGATATCGAAGAATGCCACGAAACGTTTGCGACAATGATGTAAAGCAACCTACGATGCTTCCGAGCGTTTTATAAAGTTTAGGAGTTACTCGATAATACGACAACACGCGATGGACCGGTACTCTTCGAGATCTCTGATATCCGTGAAAACAAGCAGACGTATTCTACGATTGCTTGTACAGTTTGATGTTCGTATCTGTGCGTGGAACACTTTCGTACAAGAAATCGTGATGCACGATTGCAGTTCGCGGAAATTGACAAATTTTTGAGCTGTAGTTTGCATGTTTGGAAATTTGGGAATTCACGAAATTGAGTAGTTGATGGGTTGGAAGTCTTCGTGATTGACGTATCGTGGGTTTTATGAGTTGAGATTTTGGATATTTTCAAATTTTTTAGTTTGGTAAGTTGAACATTTGAAAAAGTGAATGGTTTGTAGATTTGGAATTTTGAGATTTAGGAAATTGGGAAACGGAGAATTGGATAACTGGGAATTCGAAAATTTGGAAAATTAGCAATTTTGGAATTTGGAAATTTCAACATTTGAAAATTTATCAAATGAACAACATATCAATTAAAACATTTTGTAATACGATACATGAAACCTGAAATCTAAAAATTCGACAACTAAACAATTACAAGCTTTTTCAACTTGAAAATTCGGGAGTTCAAAACTTCGATAACACGGTAAATTAAAAAGTAAAAAATTGAAACAAACAAGAACTTATAACGCAGCAACGTTGCAAAGAAGACCACAAAATTCCCAAGAATATCGTATCTGTCCAAAGTAGGACAACGGTATCTGAAGTCTTACGTCGAAACGTCTTTAGAAACAACAATATTCCGCAGCATCCAACAACGTACTTAGACCCAATGTTCCGTGCGTTTCAGAAAAAACTTGCACCACTCTCGAATCCCGCACGAAACTACGAAATCGCATTTATCCGTCGGAAACTTAACATTTTCAATTGGTCTTCGTTGAACGTAGCCAGACCGTGCTAACAACCGTGTGACCAATTTCGAAACTGGTTCATCGTCCAATTTGATTCTCGAATTATTTGCGCACGACAAAAGCCCCTTGCCCGACGATATTCCACGTTAAATGTCGCTTTCGAACTAATTTACATTGAGCCGCCGCGAAACGCGGAACAATGCGTTCTACTGCAAACGACATAAAGCCGAAAGGATCGCGGCGAAAATAATGGTAACAAAAGGCGACTGTTTATGCTGTCCCCGTTGCGTTTGTGGGTTTCAATTTAATTTATTAACGGGAATCCGTGTGCTCTTGACGATCGAACCAAACTTGACCGTGCAATTTTATCCTCGTTCCAACAGAAACGCGAATTTCAACAAAAATGTTCACACTGTCGCGAACAAAATTTCACGAACGACGTCCATTTTCCTTTTACGCGAAAATAAACGCGCTTTAACACGAAAATCAGTCTGATCAATTTCTCTGATCGTTACATCGATGTAACTAACTCCTAAACGAATACATAATTCTCTGTTTATGATTAATCATGAATATATAATTATCCGCATGATTGCTTTAAGTAACTCTAAATGCAAACACGAAAACATCGAGTAATCGCATGAAATAGAAACTCGATATGGTTCGAAACCTTTTGTACGTAACTGTGCTTCATAATAAAATATGTACATATACGTATGCACATATATGTACATATACGTATGCACATATATGTACATACATCCACATGTGTATGTGGATACGTTTGTACTAAAATTACGACAACGCGTGACAGTTTGGGGTCCGAAAGAATTGAACGAATGGTAAATAAACATATCAGAGTGAAAAATAATAAACGATGAGAGAGCAAGGTGCAGCGTGAGGGTTTGAGAACGATATGGATGGTAAATGAGCGACACGGAGAATAGAATTATTAGCGTAATTTATGGGTCACAACGATGCGCGAAATTGAACGTGCCACGGTACCCTGTGCAGGCTATAATTAGCGAGGCAGAAATAGGAGAGGCCATCAATGTTCTTACGGCCATTTGCCGCTAATGCAACGTTACCTATGTATATAAGACGCTGTCAGGAAGTTCGCTGTGATCACTCACGCTCAAGAAAGTAAACTTTTCTGCGATGTAAAGCCGTTGCCTCTTAATGGTCACGGTGCATCGAGCAGGCTTTATCATCGACAGTGTTGTCATAGCCGATCTTCAAAGGCGGCTTCCTATCGATGATACCGACAACGTGTGGCAAGTTATTTCGTCTAGACACCATCTATTAACCAACTTCAACGTCACCGTGTTCGTCGCAGTTGCAGTTTCGTAGAAATCGCTTTAACACTTTGACTTTCACGTCATCCACATATGAATCTTCCATTTGCTTATGAATCAATCATCTATTCGCTAAGAATTTGTTCCTTTACCTAATTGAAAAAGCTCGAGTTAATTATTTGCACCTATCAATGATAAATGAAATAAAATACTGCGAACAGATTTGACAAGATCCATTGATCATGAAAATACTGTTTAGTCAAATTTTCAACCGCGTCAGCGTGGCGATCAACGCGTTAAAGTAAAGTGTTAGCCATTTTAGCCGAATTACTATGGGTCGAATTTTCTACGTGCCGTTTTTTCACGCGTCGAATTTTCCACGCACTGAATTTCCATGCACCGAACTATCGCGCGCTGAATTTCCACGCGTCGAATTTTCCACGTGATGAATTTGCACATGCTGAATTACTACGCATCGAATTTTCCACGTGACAAATTTGCACGCATTGAATTCTCACTCGTCATATTTCCACGCGTCGAAATTCCACACACCGAATTTCCGCGCGTCGAATTTTCCACACACCGAATCCCCACGCGTCGAAATTCCACGTTTCGAATTTCCACGCGCCGTAGTAATTACTACGGCGTCAAATCAACATCTGCCGAATTTCGATGATACAAATTTCCATCGGCCGAATTACTACGCGTCGAATTTTACACTCGCCAGATTACTACACGCTAAATTTCAACGCTTCGAATTACAACGCGTTATATCGCCAGGCAACCCTGATTCCTCGTGAAAAAGCGATGCTCCAACCGGGAAAGTAAGCAATGATTGTGTTCCACCCCCATCTGCCCCGTGTTTCCGGCCTTTCTGTACGGCCTCCCCCCTCAATTTTGCCGTCTTTTAGCGTCTCTTTCGAGCCGATTCAAGAGTGTCTCGGCGAAGTGCGCCATTAAAATAGATCAGCTGCGATCTCGATCGTGAGCGGCGGGAGAAAAAGAAAGAGGGTCTTTTCTTTAACCCCTAGATGGCTGGTAATATAGTCTCCCTATTGTGCGTTCGTCTTATCGTTGTATAAATTGTGTACGTATACCTTGCTCGTTTTGTCGTATCTAACAACGATTTTCTAGAATGCTAAATCGAATGATTTTGGAACTTTTTAATTCGATTCTCGATTTGGACGTGGACAGTCTGGTGTCACTAGAATATTATCCCATACTTTAGTTGTTATTTGTTCGATTGACAGTTATTTTCGAGATAATTAATCTATTAACATGAATATGCAATAAATTTGTTTCCTATGTGATGGAAACACAGAGTTGTACCTTTGTAAATAGAGCTTATCAGGTTAAATATGAGCTGGTTGAGTAATTTCTGAAAATTATATACTCACTATTATTTCGATCACAAAATTGGAAAATATTTGATACTGCTGCTATAGTACTTGCTGATATTAGGTAATAACACGAATTGCACAGGATAAATGTTACAACGATATCTGTTTCCGTATTTTCAATAATTGTCACGATTATGTTGCGCTCGTTTCGAGCACGATACAACATCGCAATCGATACACGTATAATAGTTCCACCGATACAGAAACAAGGGATTCTCATTCGGTATTAGAGAAATAACTCCGTGCAGTCGCAGTTCCGATTTGAATACCTTCTGATGTAAACGGTCTCTCCACTTATAAAACTTGTTAAAGTTAACTACATCTGCCAATCGATGCCGCGAAATCCGAAACTTTCCAGCCGATCGTTCGGTAATTGTAACATAAGTCGCGATAAAAGGAAACGCTTCTTTCGTTCCGACGAAAATTTCTTTTCAGCTCGTACTTCCGCGTTTAACCACAATCTGAATCGGGAAACTCGAAGCCGCCACGAAAACCTTTCCTAACGACATCAGGATTCGAGTTACCAGAGAATCGTGTTCGCCGGCTACAACATTTTCCGCTTCCGGTTGTTCTTCCTACTCGTTAAAATACACTTCCTGGTTTTTGACGAGTTGTAAATCAATGCTGGAGTTATAGATTCTTAAAATCGCGTGTCTTTATAGAGACAGATTTTTATATTGCATATTTTATGCACTTTTTACTGCTGCATCCCCTTTTGTAACTGAGAGACTGATATTGAAAGGTGATTACATAAAGCAACTTTGTTCAGAATTTTTAACTTAACGATGTATCTCGAGCTTTTTCTATATTGTCTATTTCAAGCATTTTTCACTGCTGCATCTCTTTTCGAAACTTGGAAACTAAAATCGAGAGGTGATTATATGAAGCGAAATTATTTACAATTTTTACCTTAACCATATATCTCAAGCTTCTTTTAGATTTGTCTATTTTAATCATTTTTTACAATCACATTCTTTTTCTCATCTTAAAAACTGAGATCGAGAGATGATTATATGAAGCAAAATTATTTACAATTTTTACCTTAACCATATATCTCAAGCTTCTTTTAGACTTGTCTATTTTAATCATTTTTTACAATCACATTCTTTTTCTCATCTTAAAAACTGAGATCGAGAGGTGATTATATGAAGCAAAATTATTTAGAATTTTTACCTTAACGATAGGACTCAAGCTTTTTATATATTTTCTATTTCAATCATTTTTTACTGCTGCATCCTCTTTTAAAACTTAGGAACAGTGATTGAGTGATGACTACATAAAGCAATATTATTTATAATTCTTATATTAAGAACACATCTGGAGGTTACAGAAATTGAAGTACAAATTATAACTACATCAAAACTTTTTGCAAATATCTCTGAAATTAAAGCTGAGCAATAATTGTATCCACAGAGGAAGGTTGTTTATAGTAACCCAGTTAGGAACGTATTATATTTGAAGGTCATTGCATACGGGACTTTTTCATATGAGTACCATATTTCTTCGGACACAATCGTTAACGAAGGCATAGGGTATATGGTAGGTCTAAATGAATTCCTAAAATCTTTTCTGGTCGAGCTGGAAGGGTAAGGGTTGGAAGAGGAGTAAGAGGAGCGATGGTGGTTGCGTGTACACGTCGTCGATGTGCGACGCCCGCGGCAGGCCATTAGACGGCGACAATGCGCACCCTTTTCCCGACTTTTATACGTATTTCCGCCATTACTGCGCATTCTATGTCGCAATAAATTCTTTCTCCGTCGCATTAAAATTCTTGAAGGGCATTCTGAATACTTGGCGCGACGTGGCGCGACGCTGCGATATTGATGTCCCTCTGTTGGGAACAAAACGTTCGTGGCAACCCTTCTTTCTCTTTTTCTATCGTTCGTATTGGCACCGTTGTTTCTCCTCTCTTCGTCGTTGTTTAGCTATTCTTCTTTGTCATTGGTTCGTTGTTCTTCTCTGTCCGTCGTTTTTTTTTCATTTTTCTTCTCTCTTCGACGTTGTTTTATCCTCCTTCTCTCACCGTCGTTGTTTAATTTTTCTTCTAGATTCATCGTTGTTTCATCCTTCTTCTCTCTTCGCCGTTGTTTCATTATTCTCCTTTGTCATTGGGTCAGTGTTCTTCTCTGTCCGTCGCTGTTCCATTTTTCTTCTCTTTTCATCGTTGTTTTATCCTTCTCCTCTCATCGTCGTTGTTTCAACATTCTTCTCACTTCGTCGTTGTTTCATCATTTTTCCCTCTACATCGTCTTTTTATCTTTCATGTTTCTCTATCGTTGTTTCATCTTCCTTCTTTCTCCATCACTGATTCATCTTTTTTCTGTATACATCGTTGTTTCGTCCTTCTCTCTCCATCATCGTTTCACTCTTCTTCCCTCCATGGTTTCATCTCTCTTCTCCGTCGTTGGTTTCGTATCTCTCCACCGCTCTCTCGTTGTTTGAGCCGCGTATGCACACGCGTTTCAAAAACGAGTGCTCGCACGAGGGTGTGCGAATGGAAGGAGCCATTAACAGGCACAGCTTTAACTTTCGCTGTTACCAAGAGAGCGTCTCTCTCTCTTTCTCTCTCTCGGTTGTTTTTGAACGACGATCTTCTGACGGGGAGAACGGCCGCCGATCGCGGCCGAAACTGCGCTCTGAATTTCGAATGCGACACGATGCACGAGCACGTTCAAAGAAGCATTCTTTTGTGCAACGAAGGCTGCGGAGGAGGCGCGCTTTTGTAGCGATGGAACGTGACAAATTTTCGGCAGAGGTTGCTCTATTTGTGTTCCGCACCATACTCGCGGCCGTTCCGTACGAGTATTTCTTCCTACGAGTGGCTGCTAGTCGAACGATTTTTTCACAGGGTGCCTTTATGACGCCTATTTTTGATAGAAATCGGAGAAGAGGGTGATTTCACCACGAAGTACGTTTCATTTCGCCGTGAAAAGGTGCTTTGTATCGTTTAAGCTGGTTTTCGTCGACGTCCTTTGCCTCACGATTTCAAGGTTATCAAACTACTTCTAATACCGATAAGACAAGAGATACAATGATATTACTCAGACAACTTAGACAACGATATTACTCAGACAAGTTAGGCAATGATATTATTCAAACAAGTCTTGCAATGATAGTGGACCGAAAAGTAGTATAATGATATTAGTCAGACAGATTGTACAATGATATTCGTGAAACAACACGTGGCATGATATTAAACACACAAACAATATAATGATATTAGTCTGACAGATAATAGATCAGACAAGTGGAGACGAGGATAGTGGTCAGACAAGTAGTACAAGGATAGTGGTCAGGCAAGAAGTAAAAGGATAGTGGTCAGACAAGTAGTATAATACAATTAGTCAGACAAGTAGTACAATGATAATGACCAGACAAGTAGTATAATCATATTGGTCAGACAAATGATACATCTATGTCAGTTAGACAAGTTGAACAATTATTGAAGTCGGACAAGTAGTTTAATGATAGTGAACAGACAAGAACTATAATGGTAGTGATCAGACAAATAGAACAGTGATATTAGTCGGACAAGTTGAACAATGATGGTGGTCAGATAAGTAGTATGAACAATTTCAGAAGAACTACAATGATGTTCAAATGTTAAACAATTAATTATAAATGGCAAGGAACCTCGTTATTCGAATTTTTCTCGGCATTTCAAGGTTATCAAAACTCCCTACTGCTGTTATCTCGAAGGTATCGCTCCGACTATTTCTCGTTCGTACAACGTCGTCGTTCCTTCTCGAAGCGGGTACACCGTAGACCATTAATGTCGATGCCTGTGGCACTCGTGGCTCGTTTCATTCTTGCAATTTACTTCGGCACTTAATTCGCAAACAAGGACGGTTTACACGGTGGTCGTGTCTTTTGTGCGACGCCATCGACCGCGAACAGATAAAAACGTTCCACCACCGTCGTCGGGCCGGGTGTCTCGAGGATAAATATTGAAGGAAGAGCGACCGACCAGCCAGCCGTAGGACAAAGGATCAAAGGGAAAGAAAATCGTGGAGAAAGGAAGCGGCGACGAACTCCTAGCTCGATTAAGTGGAGCCCTGTTCGTTACTGTCAGCCGTAATTAACAATGTACATCCAGAACGCTTAGAAGATAAATGAGAAAAGATTATCCGAAATTATGCCGCCTCCGGTATCCAACCCACCCCCCACCCCCGCCCGCCGTCGCGTCGCCACCCTTTCTTGCCTCCATGCAAATTCGAGTTTAATTAAATATCGATTGGCGCGACCGGAACCGGTTTCTTCTAATAACGCGGCGAGACAAAGTTTTCCCGGTACCTGGATACCGAACTAATGAGATTCGCGTGCTTCTTTGCCGTTTTCTTTTTTTTATTTCTTTTTTCTCGTTCCTCGCCTTATCCCGCGGCCGACCCGATGTTTGCTTTGAAATCGTTCCTGAACATCGGGGAAAAGGAACACGGTTGCGAGACTAATTGATTAGGGAAAGAGAGAGTTTCGTGTGTAACGAAACGATCGGCCGGGATGAAACGGCGAAAAACTTTGAATGCGCCTCGCTTTTGGAATCCGCGGCGATCTGGATGAGGGGTGGGAGTGGGGGAGTATTCTACGGGAGTATCGAAGGGGATGCTTTCATCTCATAATTACGGCTTCCTTTGTGGGCCCTTCGACCAAAACGTAAATAAGCCGGGTCGAGCCGCCTTCCGGCTACCATTTCATTTCCGAAATAATTACGCCCATTTCGTGCTACGTTTCGCCTGACGCTTCTTCCGCTTCCGTTAATTATTCCTACTTTTCGTTTATGGTTAACGAATGATCGCGACACCGCTGATTCGAACTTATCATTTCACCGATCTTCAGGAATACGTCAAACATCGACCATGCTGACTACTGACAAAATATTTACAGCGCGTAAAATATTGCACCAAATATTTACGACGCGTAGAATATTGTATAAAATATTGACGTGACGTAAAATGTTGTACAAAATATTTATATCGCTTCAAATTGTGTATAAAATATTTACATGACCTAAAATATTGCATCAAGCATTTTCATGATATAAAATGTGGTACAAAATATTTATATCGCTTCAAATTGTGTATAAAATATTTACATGACTTGAAATATTGTATCAAGAATTTTCATGGCATAAAATATTGTATAAAATATTTACACGACATCGAATATTGTATACAATATTAACATGAGATAAAATATTGTGTAACATATCTACATGAGGTAAAATATTGTATAACATTCTTGCATGCCATAAAATATTGTATAAAATGTGTATATTATACAAAATGTTCGTTTGATGAAACATTTTCCACATATTCCATGCCTTTCGTAGTCTTAATATTTCGTTGTATAAACTTTTAATATGCGATACAGTATCAAACAAGTCCTTTGTTCTACTTGCCTGACCATACAGTACACCTACTCTACTTATTCGCCAGTTGCTTCTACTATGTATGATCAGTTAGAAATAATCTGTTCTATAGCATTGTCATAGTATATGTATCATAAGTAGTATTTTGCAGTTTCCTTCGAACATGAATTATAATTATTGTTCATTGATTATGTATGAGAATGTTCCTACAGGTTTCGCAACATATTTTCATAAAATCCACATCGAATATTATTTATCGGATAATAATTTCTTTTCCCACGTGTCTGATATTATCTGCAGCTCTAACACGTTGCACCCGACATAGATTTATACAACAAAATGACCGAACATGTTTATACAGCAAGATCCAAAATGTTTATACAGCAATATCCAAAATGTGTCCACAGCAAGATGCTAAATGTCCATAGAACAAGAACTGGAACGTTTTCGATGGCAGAAGTATATCTCGACGTTAGAACATGATTAAATTATGCGGTTGACAGTTGCATAGAAACACAACGACAATTTTCTGGTTCGTAAATTTTCAACGTTGCAAATTTCACGCGACCATTAAGCAACCTATTACGGATTCCAGCGGGACCCGGAGACGGCATTTTAATTTTCATGAAAAATGTAATTGCTGTCCAAGTGGTTCGTGGGGATCAGCTGAATTTACAGGCGACCGAGTTGCTGGAAAATTGGCCCAGCCATATGCTGTTATTCGCACGCAGCGAAAATATCTGTTGCGGCTTTCCGATAAAAAGCGCGATCGCGCAGAAAAAAAAAGGATGATAAAGGAAGCGGAACGCTCGCCGTCGTATTAAAACACCGGCGAGAAAAGAAAAGAAGAAAACGACAGGCGAAAACGTGGCGTTCGTTTAATTGGCATGAACGATTCGTTGAGCGTCGTGAAATATTAGTCGCGAAGTCTTTTGCTTCATTTACAAAGAATTCAACGCTCGTGCCCCACTTTACGAGCGAATCTGGGTAACGATCGTAAACTTTTGTATCCGGCCCAATTATTGACGTTCTGCCACTGCGATTTAGCGCACTCGAGGTCGCACAAAAATGTGCAGTTTCGTTTAATCATACTGGATAGGTCTATTAGTTGCACGAGTTGCGTGGATTTATGAAAACCCGAGTGAAATATCGTTTGATATCAATTCGGAATACTTCGATGGAAGTTTGAAGGTGGGGGGATCTAAAGATTTAAATACTGGAAAATGCTGAAATTGACACATCTTTTGCAAATTCGAAATTCCAAAAATTGTAACACAAAAATGTATTCTCATATCCTGAAGAACGAAGATAATTTTCCAACCACAATAACAATTCTGGTCCTTCCTCCTCGAGCACTTCGAACAATTGCGAGTTCGAAATTCGAAAAAACAATGCAAAAATATACTCGAACACATGGAAGAGGGAAGATAATCTTTCAACCCAGATTACATGCCCCATTGACCCAGTGTGTAAATGATTTCACCGTGTCCTGATATTCCGTTTCCTTGAACGAACGGTATTGACGATGCATATAAATATTCCGGCAATTTCAATCTGTCCTAACCTATACATTTAATTATCGCTCGATCATACATCGATATTCGCATATTTATCAAAAGCGATTCCGTTCCTTCGCGTACGTTCGAGCCGCGACCCCCAATGCCAATTTGTACAGTTGATTTTCCAAGTCAACGAGCAATCAGGAAGTCGACACACAACTCTCGCCGCATTGTCGCGCGAAGATTGCTTTTTCATTCTATCCGTCGTTTATTTTTTTCCGTCCCTCCTCTCGATCAACGAGCCCGGGGAATGTAAATTAATCCGGTATTGCATATGAGATGCGCGGATGTGCGAACCACGAGGCCGTATTGAATTCCGTGATTGGAAACAGGTATTACTCGACGAGAAGGGGTGGCTAACTGGAAAGGGATGAAAGCTGTATGTGAGAGAGCGAGAGAGTGAAAGTGAGAGAGAAACGATGCTTCGTTTATGCTCGTCCCTTTTTTTTCCTTTCTTCCGGTTTGTTATCGAAGGCGTTTCGTCGAGGAGCGAAAATGGGAGAGCGCTTTTAGCCGCGGTTGATTCGAAAATGTATTCTTTCAGCTGGAAAGTTCTATGCTGTACTATGGCATTTACCTGAATTCCAGTTTTTGGGGGCTTTATTTCTTTCGTCAAGGCACTTTTTGCGGCCAATTAGGGGAAGCGGAGGACGAGTGCGTGGGGTGATTGGGTATGGTAACAGATTTGATTAGATATTATAGAGATTTGGATTTTGACATTTGGGAATTTGGGAACTTGAAAATTGAGGAATTGGAAATTTTTATCTTGGTAACTTAAGGATTTTGAAATTCATTATTTTGAGCGTTTGCAATCTTTGGAAATCTAAAAATTGCCTACATAGAGATGTGGAAATTTCAGAATTTGGGAATTTGGGAATTGGGGATTTGAGAATCTGGGAAATCTGAGATCCAGGATTTGATAATTTAAGAAATCCGAGAACACAGAAAATTAAAAAATTCGCAAATTAGAAGGTCAAACAATTACAAGTTGAAATTGCGAATATTCGAAGAACTCGAGGAGGAAAGACTAGATTTGTACTCGGGGTTGAAAAATTATCTTCTCTCTTCTATATGTATTCGATTACATTACAGTATCACAATTTTTCAAATTTTCAAATATTCAATGTCCTCAAGGAGAAAAGACTAGAATTCGGCGAATTTTTAGAATTCTCCAATTTCCTAAACTTCCAATTCTTACATCTTTGAGTTCCTGGAATTCCACGATTTCGATCCGTCTATAGTGATACGGCAAGCAATCGAAATGCACCGTCATCGCGAAGGCGGAAGAAAGGCCGAAGTACAAAAACGGATTACCATGGATACAATTCATTAGTGCATTAATAGAGAACACAGAGGCACGGAACGCGTAAAATCAATTGCGATCGCATCACGTTCCCTCGTTAACTCGATTGGAAAGATCCCATCCCTCTGCTGGTAATCAGCGACCGTTCGTTTTTAATCGCGGCGCCCGTTCGCCAATTAAACATTAAAATGCCCCGTGATTCCCGACGATTCCTGTTTATCACCTCGTTCCCGTAACTTTATAGTCAATCCGATCCGATTGGTAGATTGTTTTTCGCGGACGATCGATAACGCGAAGAAACCGGAGTCTCGACGAACGCAATATTCTCCAACGACTCGTGAATCCTGCCTCGCATTTTCTCTTTGACAAACGTCCTCGATACAATCGAATTAAGAAGTTAGATTCTCTCAAAGATATTACGAAGTTCGAGACAAACGTTGTTCTTCGAACGGAAGTTTGTCTTCGAATTTTCTTTTCATGAAAATGAACACGTTCTCGAATATTATTTTACAGCAATGTCGAATCAGAACGTGCGAAATATCTGCATTCTGTAAAATCATATTAGTCAAATAGGTTGCTGAATGATAGTAGTCGGACGAGTAGTATAATGATAATGATCAGACAAGCCATACAAAAATATTAGTCAGATAAGTAGTATAATGATATTGATCTGACAAGTGATATAGCGATACTGGTCAGACAAGTAGTATGATGATATTTAATCAGACAAGTCAAACAACGATACTAGATAGACAAGTAGTATAATGATATTGATCGGACAAGTGATATAACGATACTGATCAGACAAGCAGTATGATAATATTTAATCAGGCAAGTCATATAAAGTTACTAGTCAGACAAGTAGTATAATGATATTAATCAGACAAGTGATATAACGATACTGGTCAGACAAATAGTATGATGATATTTAATCAGGCAAGGCATATAAAGCTACTAGTCAGACAAGTAGTATAATGATATTGATCAGACAGGTCATATGTAGATACTAGTCAGACAAGTAGTATAACAGTATTGATCAGAGAAGTCATGTAACGATACTAGTCTGACAAGTAGTATATTGGTATTGACTAGACGAGTGGTATAATGATATTAGTAAGACAAGTTAAACAATGATAGTGACCAGGCAAGTAGTATGTTGATATTAGTCAGACAAGTTGTATAATGATAGTGGTCAGACAAGTAGTATGAATATGTTGGAGGAACAACGACGATGGTCAAACGAGTAGTATGAATAATTTTAAAAGAACGAGTGTGATGAGTCAAAGTAACATCGAACAGTGGCCAGGCAATAGAAATGGTTAAACAATTAATCATAAATTTGGAACGACCTCGTTATTCGATTTCAACCAGTCTGTTATTAAAAACAGCTCATCTAAATTCATCGAACGAACTATCCATCCAATTATACATGCAATTAAAAGCAAATTCCTCCACTTTCAGATACGTTTCCATCATAAACCGCGGAATAATGTCGCGGTGAAATCGCGATACTTAACATAACGGGCGGCGAGTATCCGTAAGAGTCGTTGTCATTTTATTCTCAGTTCGAAGATTTACCGTTGGAGAGACTATTAAGTCGGCGGATAGTGAGTTAAATAACGCGTCGCGAACCCGATCCTCGCCGTAATTTCGAATGCGCTTCGGTTTCTGCATAAAATACAGCCGCAATTAGCGACGGTAGACCCGATAAATAATATCTATTTTCGCGTCGTGTCCCGGCAACACCGAGTGCAACGCGGCATAGTATCGTAAAATTACCTCTCGATCGATGAATTTCATTATTCGTTGCATAATTTCCGACCATACCGGGACACGCCAGAGAGAAAGAAAGCTTATCTGTCTGCGACATTGGCGTAACGAGGAACAGTCCTCTCCCTTCGTTTGCAAGAAATTATGGTACCGGAACATGGCCAGGATGAACGATTATTGGAACAAATCTTAAATAATGATCATATTTTCAACGTAGTTTCATATATTTTATTTCTATTTATTTTTATACATTTTTATATATTTTCACTTATTTATATATTTTTTTTTACATACGTTTATATACATTTTATTTTCATTTGTTTCTATATTTTTCTATATTTATATACATTTTTGTATATTTTATTTTTATTTATATATCTTTTCTTTCTGTACATTTTTATGGTTTCTGAGGCGTTTATTGCAAACCTTCGCTATCCTAACTCGAGCTAAACATAATAAAATCACCCTACGGGTCAATATTACTCATTTTTAGCGATACCAGGGAATGTTGTAACTGCGAGAGACCATAGCTACGCCAATGATCCACAAGGATTGTAAGTAACCGAGGCCAGAATTACATAGCTTGTAATTGCAGAGACAATTATCGTGGCTGAAGAAGCTGTTTCGCTGTGATAAAACCCGGAACGAAGCTTGAACGATGGGAAGTTTCGCGGGTACGCGTCCCCTTCCGATTCTAAAGTCATTATACCGTTTCCAGAGACGACGCTAGGAAATTGTGTTCCGGTTCTTTGTTTCAATAGGAAATATACCGGAAGCTGTACGTACTGCGCCCCTCCGTCTTTTCAGCTCTTCCTCTCCACCGTCCGTCCTCCACTCTTTTGTTTTTCTCCCATCTCTCTCTCTCTCGTTTCCATTTTCTCGTGGAAACACGAAACTGGGTCTTCGTTACGTAACATAAACTACGTTTTCGTTCGTTATTTACACGGGCGTGCAGCTGTTCCTTTCTTCCACTTTGTATTCGCCTAACGTAAGATTCGGTCTGATTAAGAAAATTTTATCGTTTCCGGAAACGTTGCCTCGTCCCGGCAGATCAATTACCGGGAAAAATAAGGAACGGGGTTCTTCGTTGTCGGGAAAATTATACGAGTCAAGTAAAAACAGCGCTCAGCAAGGAGGAAAGGAACGAGTGCCTTCTTGAATGAGCTGAATTTTTCAAAGGATACCAGGTCAAAGTGACCCGGTTTCTGTGGCGGCTCTGTCTCATTACGGGGTCCAAGAAAACTCTTTTGAAAATCCTCGCGGGGATCCTGCGAATAAAGGAATTACGGGGGTTTTTTTGAAATGAATCGATCGGGACCGAGAAAGATCTAGTCCGTTTCTTTTCACTGGCACGAAACCAACGAATAACGCGAATTTCAACGATCGTTAATTATTATTCGGTTGTTCCGTCAAGAGAATTTCGACGAAATTTTAACGCGTCGAACGCAAACCCTTCATCTTTTCACCGCTTTTAAGGTTTAAACGTGGAACTTCGCCAATTAAAATGGAATACTTGCCAAAACATTTTTTTTGTGAATTTCAATCCTTCGCTTCTGTGGTTTATTTCGAAATTGACCTAATTTTATAATGAAATGGTAGGAAAGATTATTTTTATTCGAAACTAGTGACACGAAAAATTTTCGCGTACAGCGATTGCTGTGCCTTATGTTCAATTCGGTGGTCAAAAAAATTTGATAAAATATAATAAAGAAATCTCAAGTCACAATAATTTAATGGAATATAATAATGAAATTTCAAAATCAAAGGGATTTAATAGAACGTGATAAAGAAATTTCAACGTCAAAATAATTTAATAGAAGATGATAATGAAATTTCAAGATCAAAATAATTTATGAATTATAATAAAGGAATGGAAGGTGAACAAGGATAATGTGCATCACTATCGAACACGCGAAGAAGCACAGACACGTATGCTTTCTTCTCTTTCAAAAAGTACATAGTTTATAATGCAGACTTCATATAAAGTATGTTATTTAAGAACAATTTATTGTGAAACGTTTAAACTCAATGACCACAGCGGTAATCGCATATATGTAAAGTTGTTGATTTAATAAAAAATATATAGTAATTGCATTAAAATTTTCATGTATCATTTGCACGATGAGCGAATACTATTGATTGAAATTTTCAATAATCATATAAAACATGATTATATATATTCTATTATACCATAATGAACCGCCTGAAGTCAATGACCCCGACATAAATCCTCATTCTTATTACTGCGATTATATATGTATAACCAGATGACCTTCATGATATACGTCAAGCTCATTGACATCAAGTGGCCCATTACTCTATACAATTATTAAAAAGTTGTATCTCGATCAATACAAAAAAGTTACAAACCCTTTCTACAAATCTCAATGCAATTTATCTCCGAACGAATCCGTATCGCGTAAACTCGCGAAACACGGAATATAGTTCGCATCGGCGGATACACTTTTCCGATGCAACATCCGACGACAAGTCGAAGCTTTCATGGACAAAGGTAGCAGCGTTCGTCGTTGAACGTATCTGGCAGCAACTCGCAGAGGAAGAAACGCGTAAATTCGACGTCCGTTGCAGGCACGACGCAAGACGGTGTTCCGCATGCTCGGCCTGTCACGTCAGACGTTACATCTTCGAATATAATCCCGATTAACTAGAAACTACGCGATTGTCATGAATGCACGTCGGCTACGTACATACGTTCCGCTCGATTCCCGCCAGGTTACGTATATACAGAGAGCACGACGGCCCGTTAACACGCGAACAATCAGGTGTACACGAAATTTACACGCGTGCGCTTAATGCGCGTCCCGAGCAAGAGGAAACCAGCGTGAAAAGCTGTTTGCCGAGCCCCATTGTCGTAGACACGAGGACCAACGCTCCCGTTAAATATTACGTGTGCACATGCACACGATGATGGCACAGGTGTAACGCGCGCGAATCACCGCCACGAGGATAGACGCAGTTTCCGGCCAGATGCTTCCATAACGCGCGAATATCTTACGATCGTTGTTGCATTTTCGGCAATTTTCAAATCTTCCCATGCAACGAGACAGATATTGCCTTCGGAAAGTTAAAAATCCACTTCTCCGGTTTCTATACGCCGGGATTTGGATGTCGGTCCGTGTCGAATTTATTTCGCAGGTGCTCGATGTTGACAAGTACAAATCCTTTATTCGGTATTGTAAAAGAAAATACCAGTATGAAAAAGAAATTATGTACTCTATACAAAATATGTTTGCATAGAGTTACAGTATAATAACATTATATGAAGAGCAATATGATCGTATAGCGAATTGCATAGTAAAATCCGTTGGAATAGTAACATGGCGCAGTGAAATAATGGAATAGGATTAGTGGAATACTAAAATCTTGACGAAGTCGTACAATTAAATATTATTAATCATAGGAGAATAGCAAAATAGTAGAATGGTAGAATGGTAGAATGGTAGAATAGTAGAATGGTAGAATTGTAGAATAGTAGGATGGTAGAACATTAGAGTTGTAGAATAGTAAAGTAGTGGATAGATGAATAGTTAAGTAGTGGAAGTGTGAAATAGTACAATAATGACATACAGAAATAGTGAAACAGTAACATAGGAAAATAGAGAAATAGACTAATAGTGATATAACAAAATAGAAAATAGGAATATAGCAAAGTAGAGTAATAGAGAAATAGTGAAATAGCAGGACAACAAGAGCCCTCAATATTACCTACAACGAAACGATGAATTGCAAGACGCCGAAGTGAAACTCTCCTCAATTCCTAGAATCCGAGACACTCCCATACATCGCCGATGTTACCAGCATCTTACTTTCCATCCAATAAGAAACATAAAATATTCGTGAAATTGTACAGCATCTAAACGAATCGATTAGCATAATTATCGGAAGGTAAAAAACTCGTTTCTTCGTCCGTTTGTTTTAATTAATAAAATTGATCGCGAATCCAATAACCTCCTATTACCTTTTTTACATAACCCAGAAAATGAAAGAAATACTGACGAACGATTGAATTAAATCATAATTGGGTGAAACTTTTTTTTTTTCCATCTGCCGACCACTTCAATCCGTTTCCCTCCGGCGCCGCCCCCCGCAAATTCCGGCTAGTAAATTGCATTAATTAAGGCATATTCGAAACACGGTGGCGCCGTAATGAACTGAATCCAGGTAATTAATCGTAACGACACATTGTTATTCGCGACAGACAGGAGCCGCTGCGTGTAATTCTTACGCGTCTGCGATCGAAATCCAATTGCAGTCTGCTGCATCGGCCATGCCAGATTTAATTAGCGAGAGAAAGCGTTAACGAGAGGTTCTTTGATGCCGCGACCGAAAATCATGGAATTTAAATTACGACGAAACCAACCAACAGCACGGAATTTTCCAAAATCAAACAATAACCTTGCTCTCCCCGATATGATTCGCAATAACGCGTTCCTACAATGATTTCGTAAAATTTGTACAATTCAATTATCCCGTTATCGACGATAACCCTTTTTCGTCGCCCTTCACGACGAAAATCGTTCTTAATTTTTCTCGAACGGTTTCGAACTTCTTTCTTTTTAATAAACACTAAAAGGAGTCAAATGATCCTTTTACAAATTTCCTATTTTCAATGACAATATTAGTTGAAATGATTTTCTTTGAATCTATGCTGATTCTTATTAAGATACAGCATTAATATGTGTATTGATTTATATTACATCGTTTACTCGTTGATTTTTCAACTTCATTTTTAACACTAGATTTACAAACGTTTAATAATTACATGTCTAAATTGCAAATGAACTAGAAAAATAAGTAAATAATGGATATCACATATACCAATTTATAGGAAGATTCTTTATCTCGATGAAGGTGTTTTGACATAAACTAATCAATAACTGATGTAATTAAAAATAGTCAGTAGTTTTAGTGTTAAATTTCTACCCGGGCACATAGACATTAAAAATAATCTTCATGCACTCTCTCATATTTTTATCGAGAGAATTCGAATTACTTTTTCCTTATCGAATACGGAAGATAGAATTTGTATAGAAATAAAGGCCCATAGAAAGTTTCGATGCTAAGAAAAGACGAAGCAGACGAAGATACAAGCAAATAGGTTATGATGAATCCAGAAGAGCTTTATGACCGATATAAAAATTCGATTAAGTTATTCAGAGAAACTCGTATAATCATCCGTGTAGCCGGCGATACAGTTGAAAGTGTTTTAATTCTGGAACGTTTCTTTGCAGGTCCATCGAGCACGCCATTATGATAGTTCAATTACGAGATATTGCCTCTTGGGTTTGAAGTGTTTGAGGAGTGCTGGCCGCGGTGGTGGTTCAATAGGCACTCGAGGAAACCTGAAGACCCATCCACTGTTCGAGTTCTGTCCGATCGTAAGTTATGAAACGCTGAATTTCCTAATTAATTCGTCAGGCCGCAGAATGGAAACAGCGATTCCACTTCCATTCCCTGCCTTCTCGTTCGTATTTCTTTCCAGCAAAGCCTCAGAGTTTCATTTCGATGAAATCAACTGTTACTCGACTGCGATTCATTTTATTACAATTTGCTCGGCACGTCTGTACCACGTACAAATATATATTGAATATACAAATTTATATTAAATATACAAATTTGTATAAGATACAGAAATTTATGTTAGATATAGAAATTTATATGAGACATAGAAAATTATAATAGATATAGAAATTTATATTATATTAATTACAGAAATTTATGAAATATACAAATCTGTATTGAATATACAAATTATTTAGATTTACAAATCTATAAATAATACTATACCGATGTATTATATGTATATCGAGTTTTATTATTTCATATTTATGGGAGGTTTGCGTGTTCAGACGAAGTCTCCGGATTTTATGGTGTAAAAAATTGGAAATTGTTGAAATATGAAAATTTGAATATTTGGGATTTAAAAATTCGGCGAATTGAGAGTGAGGATTTGAGAATTTGGGAATTTGTATGTGTAGAAGTTCAGAAATCTGAGAATTTTATATCATAGCAGTTTAACAAGTGTACAAATTTCGGGGTTTGAGAATCCGAGAGTGTACTAATCTAAAATCTTGAAAACGCAGAACCTTAAAAATAATAATTCGTGAATTGGAACATTTTCAACTTTCACCCCAAAATCGAACATACATGTATTCTCATGTAACCTTGCGCTTGCACGAATCATTAAAACAGCATGACTCGCGTGATCTCAGTACCGTTAATTTTCCAACAGTGTTTAGACGAACGGTCATCGATAATGATCGTGGAGTGCGTGAACCTTTCGGACGAAATTAATTGGATGGCTGATAGGCCAATTAAAATTCTACACTTACGAAGAGGGATGTGCACGTCCCCAACGCTGCGCTCCTCCATCGACAGAATAAATAAAGCAATTACCGTGGTCGTTGGGGGCGCCGTCGACCACGCGTTGTCCAAATAATTGTTAAGTAAAACGTTTATGAATTTTCCAATGCGGCGACGAAGCGAAACGAACATGCACGCACCGGTCTGTCGTGTTTTCCTCTCGTCGACGCTGTTCATCGTTGTTTCCTTTGTGACCGTAATTGAAAAACGTACAGTTACTTTTTTTTTCGCCCGACAGCCATCGCAACATGCGCGACACACCTCTTCGCAATTTTAGATATTCGATGTTACCATATTTGTTATTTGAAAACGTATCAATCGTTTCCGTGTAAATATCCCGTTTTGTTTACGTATCTGTTTATTTCGAATCCTGCAACTTGTTGTGATCGATCGCGTATAAATTACGAAAATATTTTCGCATCGAGAATTGACAACCATTCATTACTTGGATGAACTGAAATTTGGTTGAAGTCCCTCTGAGATCTTCCAAAAATTTGTTTTTTCTTTCCACATAAGATACTTCTTCATAATATTAAACGAGAGTTAAGATTTATTACTAATATATTCTATCTAATTCTTACTAATACATATATAAAATATTATGCTAGTTCTATTATATACCTTATATATTATACCAATTCTATTGTATATCTTATATATTATATTAATTCTATTATATATCTTATCAATGCAATACAGTTTTTACTAATGCTGGTATCATACATATCAATGCCAGTTATTTTTAGTTTAATTTGAACGGGGTAAACAAGAATATGTTTGCGCGCAATTGAAGCATTTACTGACGTCATTCCGTATTAAATATTAATTCGATATTAATTTATGTTTCGGATACCGTTCGACTGCCGTATGGAGGAGAAACAACAGCGGAAATATCGTTACCAGTTAATTTCGTGCGTATGTTTGAAATATTGTTTTCCCTCCTTTGTTCGCGATTACTTGTTCGATCGGAGAGAGGACGAGATTTTCGAACATTTATAACTGCATTATCCAGAGAAGACGAAGAGCACAAGGTTATTCGGAATGATTCAGATTTAGCCCTTTGCACTCTAAATACTTTTGATTATTAATAAATATGCATAAATACTTTTTAATTAAATTTATAATGTTATATATAGTAATTTAATTAAACATAATGTTATTATTAAAGGTATTCAACAATATTATTAAACATAGTTATGTACATGTATAACACTATAAATGTAGTTAGCAAATTTTTATTCAATGTGTTCTGTTTATTGTTTTGTTCTGTTATAGTGTTATCCATGTTATACATGTATATAATGTGTAGAATGCATGCCATATATGTTACACATGTATAACACTATAAACGAACAGAACAACTTGAATAAACATTTATTAGCTATTATATATGTATAACACTATGTTTAATAACATTGCTGAATATATTTCATAACAACACGTGTAACATGTAGTACACAACTATATGTATATGTATACATATACAATATATGTTTATGTAACACTATACTTTACATGTGAAGTTGAAGCGTAGTAAAATGGGCAACAGTGGCAATCAACGATAAAAAATAATAACTTCGAAAAAGTTGATTAAACTTTTTCAAAAGTTTTAAGGGCACCACTCGTCAATAACAAAAATCCTTTCGAGAGCAAAGGGCTCGGACAAAATTTGCAGACTGTATTATTCGTGCGATCGTGCAATGTGGAGGTTCTAATTCAAAGTGATTCTTTAACTAAAATGTAAATTAACGAATGATCACCGATTTATTAACGGTGGTCCGAGCGATTTGTGGAAGGCCGTTAGCAAGCAGCGCCGATTCGGCAAACATCAGACCGTGCGAATGATTAACTAAGCTTGCCGTGGTGGCGGGGGTGTCATGCAAATAGGCATTATGTATTCCTAGTTCATTGGGGACCGATCATTAATATTTGCGTGCCATGGTTACTACCCTTCTCCCCATATGTGGCTTTCAGAGGCACGTATGTTATTAACGATTGTTAATGTGCGCAGTATTATTTATACGCGTGTGCGTTTCTCCGCCGGCGGAGACCGAAATCGATACAGATAAACCCTCTTTCAGCTCGATAGCCTCGGATTAACGTAATCGATTTATCCGTTTGTTGTATCTATCCCACTTTGCCGCGCCGAGATTTCCCGATCATTCGCTCGACTTCCCTCGTTAATTATACTTTTGCGAATTAAGGACCGTTAATGATGCTTAATTAAAGCTACCGCACGTTGAAACATTATTTATACTCCCTGTGGAAATAATCATTTTCAACGATTCTAGTTCCGCCGTGTATTTTATTTCTTCGCAGATGTATTTTGAATATTTTTTTCTTCTATTTTATTATGTTAATTGTATTATAGATTTCATGTCGGAGATATGTTGTTTGTGTAGTCCTAAAGTTTGAATATTCGGAATGAATATTTTGCGAGATAATCGCGTGGAAGATTACAACGAGACATCCTGTGCAACGAATTCTGATCGTGAAGATCAGAAGCAGCGAGGGAATGAAGACGCAGCAAAAGTGGAGCAGCGTATCATTCTACCATAATTCGTGGCGTCGCGATCAACTCCATTACGCTAACACGTCCGCGCTCATCTTTTCCAGACGGCACCTGTTTCACGGCGTATTTGTTCCCGTGGAATATTCAACGGCGGGAACGATCGTGAAAGACGGGAGGGGCTGCAACGAGACCAACGTGTGTTCCTGGATGATCCTCGCAACGAGTAGCGGGCCAAATCAGATTAACCCTTTCGGAACCGAGGCGTTGGCCTTGGCGTGGGACGCGTAAGTTTTCCACGAGAGTGCTTGCACTGTACGGCAACGTTTCGCAGCATTCATAGAAATCTCGAACGTGATTGACACTAAACTTTTCATTCGGACCGCGACAGTTATCGATAGAGGCCAGCAGTAGTACCCACGTAACTTTGAGAATACCGCCAATAAGCGGCGGTAGGACCCAGATAACGTTTCGTGGATGCCGCCATTAGGCGGCGGTGGGACCCAGACAACGTTTTATGGATGCCGCCATTAGGCGGCGGTGGGACCCAGAGTACGTTTCATGGATGCCGCCATAAGACGGCGGTGGTACTGAAAGGGTTAAACCGGGCCGGACTGCGTGTAACTCGGATAGAGGCGTCGTCGACCTTGCCAATAACGTTTCGCGTTCTCGCGAGACGATGTGTATCACGATGTGTATGATATAATATATCACGTACGATGCTCGACGAAAATACAGGAATAACAGTAAGAGGGATAAATTGTCGAAGAATCGAGGCAAGACGATTTCCTCCAGAGAGTGTTAGGATAGTAGTCGTAAGTGGAACGGTAAGTTAGATCGGATACAGCGCAGCATAGAACCGTGCAGATTATTCCGAAACATTTGCGTACAAGTTTCGAACAGCCAGTGTAAATTGCATCAGGTCCCCGTTTTGCATGAACTCGCTTGAGGAATCAGTTTAACAATGTTCTCGTAGTATCGCGTATGTATCGAGGATCTAGTTTTGATGTTAACGGCTTGACCCGCCTGCAGGACGAACTTTAAGCCAATCGAAATAATTGTTGGGACGATAACGCGTTAATATCGTTCCGCAAGTACAAGTTTTATCGAAAACGCGTTTCCGTCAAACACATTTGATTGATCACGTTAATTTGCGGGAGAAATATGGGCGTCCGTTATATGACTATATGTTGCATGACGACACATTATATGGCTATATACTGTATATTCATACATTATATGGCTATATACTGTATATTCATACATTATATGGCTATATCTTGAATGACCACATTCTTATATGTTGCATTTTCGTACATTGTATTATTGTCTCCCTTATATCATTATAATCTTACTAAATTATATACGCGTTGTAATTTCAATGCATTGTAAGTTTGGGAATTATTTCAAATTTTACGTAAATTTAAAATATTTGAAAACTGAGGGTAATTTATTCTTCGAATAAAACTTCGTTCATATACACAAGAAGAAAAATAATGAATGCTACGAAAATTGTAAATGTTATGAAAATAGTGAATGCTATAAAAATATTGAAAGATAATAAATATTTGTAATTAAAAGACATTCTTTGTTGAAGACCATTTCACACAAAACACGATTTCATTTCACGTTCGAATACCGACCCGAAATCTTAATTGTCGAATCAGGTGCCGTAAATCTTAATGCGCTGAAACAGCGACGCGTTGTATTTTCAACGCACAGTAAACTCAACGCGCCGTTATTCCGGCACGCTGTTATTTCAACGCAATGTACTCTTGCAACGATACAACTCTCTGCAATATATAATATCCAGCCATAAAACACGCAATGACGTAACACGTGGCAAGATAATTTCACCGTATGACATGCACTTGCACGATGCGTTACTTTTTAAGTTTCCGAACGTAAAAAATTACAACTGGCGTTTGAGGTCAAGTTCTCAACCGCGGTCTCCAAATTCGGACGTAAAAAGCACGGCAGTATAACGAAGAATTTACATGATTAGTATACTCGGCAGCTGCCGTACATCGACGGAACAAAGATGCCCTTAAGGGAACGATGCGAGTTCCCTGATTAAGCTCGCAATTAAATTCGTATCCGTAATTAAGCCGGTGGACGCGAACCGCGGTGGAAACAATGATTTTATTTGCAGTACACCAGTTGTTTTATTAAGCTGGTAGCTGCCGTAACGTAGCACCGAAATATACACGCGTGTACCCGCAATTTTAGACATCTGGCGGTGGCAATAAGTTAACCGGCATAGCTTATGATAACTGAATTATGTAGCTACAAAACTTCGCGTGCACGTTGAACGCGAGGCCTTGTATAATTCAGGGATTGCGTGCAATTTGTAGGCATTTCCTGGGACCCTGTCTGCCGATATTTTTGATACAATGCCAGATGCGATCGTCCCTCGCTGGCCAAAATGATACCTGGTCGACTCGAGACTATTTCACGAAGCTGTTCTAATATTCTGGGTATCCCACCGTGCAGCTGGTATTATTCCGTTATTTGATCAAATTACTTGCCGTAAGTTCCGGCAACTTTAACTGGGTTAGCATAACGTTTACCCAAAGCTGGAACATGATTTTCGACATTTCCGCTCTAAATTCAATTACGATTATTAATAAGTAAATTGCCAAGCTGGTCGGTACTTTCGGCCAGGTCGTCGCATTGCACCAATTTGTGCGAAAACGAATTCGGTAGCGATCGTTTTCACTGACGAAACCAACATGACCGAAGTGAGCACTAGGTAGAGCACATCTCGAGCTTCGTAGGTGTTTTGTAGGTTTGTGTCTACAAATACAAGCTCTAGGTCGAAGGACCACCCCAATAATTTGTGACTAATGTGTTTAATTGTGTCTACAAATAGGCTTTTATGTTGAAACTTTCACAGGAATTTAATGGAACAAACACCGAAATATATATACAAGATACATAAAATAAAAATATTCAAATCTATATATTGAAACTGTTTTAGGGTGAGACTCAAAGTGTTAACCCCTTGCACTATAATAACAAGTTACACTCGTGTCGCACTTGAAGTTCAAATACAGTAAACTTCGTTTATATTTTTTTTAAATGTTCAATTTCAGTCGAACTTTGATTTGCACAGTTGAGGATCGCTGAATACAAAATAGTCTTGACATTCGAACTTCAGTCGTCTTATCGTTGTAGCACCGAATACTTCATTATGTCTGACGCATTTGCCAGATGAAACATAGTGCAAGGGGTTAAATGAGACACACTGTATACAAAATCTGAAGTTGCGTTAAGCGTTAACACGGTCGACACCGATAATTCGGACGAGAACGCGAGAAAAAGAATTGGATTTACGATCGTGGACCGGCGTTTCGTGAAGCGAGGTAAATCGAGACAAGACTCTGATTCCACGGTATCGCGGTTCGCAAAGGGGTATGCAAACAGATCGATCGGCTCCGCGTTATTTGTCGATTTGCACGGTATACGTTTCCGATAGCGCACAAAGTGGCTTCTAAGCCGTTGCCAAGAATTCCTTTGACGTTTCTTGTTACCTGGCATCGTCACAAGCCGTTTGGTAGACCTAACCCATCCGATCTTCTCGGCTGTCGTCGTCTAGACGTTAGGCAAAACCCAACCCACTCGCCGTCTCGAGACGCCGTATACCGCCGTACACGTATGTATGTATGTACAACTTGTTCCCGCGTTACTAATGTATCCGTTGAGTACACTGTTAATATTTAAGAGGGCGTCCCGGATTCAGCCGGCAGAGATGACTGCTTCCTTCAACCGGCCTCGAAACCCTTCGAGTTTCCTCCCTGTGTTGATCGACACCGCCTTCCAACGTCAGGTGTTCAGCGCCGGAACGCAAACTGCATCCGGTAATTTCCGAAATTTCGATACGACATTCGCTATTAATTAATCACGTAGCTCGCGCACGGTCGCGCGAGAACGTCTGATTGCGACGCTAACCAACACCCCTCTTCGGATTCGCTGACATACCGCGCTACGACGTTTCGCGTCGCTATACGCTCGTATGCAATGCCCAAATTTTTTTCGACGAGGTTAATTTCAGGTATGCTTGTCAATTTTCTATCTTCCCTAGACATTCTTGTACAGTTTTGAATTGCTCGATTTCCTAAATTTCCAAATAGGTAAACATACAAGATAAATGTTACCGCGTGGGCAAAAATGATTAATTGAAAATGTGAAAGTAAGACTTTCTTTGTACAAGTTGAACTACTTTCAAAAGGGTTGGGACTGGTCTTTCAACTAACCCTAATAAATGTCATTCTAGATAGAAAATATTTTTCTTCCTTGTTATGCAGTAACACATCTAAAACGATGCTATTTTGAACAGAAATTATTTTTCTTCTTTGTTACGCAGTAACAATAAACAACAACAAAAAATAAATTTTATAAGATAAATTTTGTAATGTTTTGATTTCCCCTAGATGTCCTTGAAAATTTCCTAATTTCCCCTGGATATCGTTGTAAATTCCCAAATCGCCCGGTTCTCAAAGTTATTGAATTTCTTTAATATGAAATCTTCGAACCTCCGAATTCTCGGATGCTCAAACTGCGGCCATCTTCGTATCTGGCGTTGTTTTCCGGGCGCGGTGCAATATTGTCCCCGCTGCACGAAGAAAAAGCAGAACTCGATCGAGTTCCTTCTGTACCGTCGTTTCTTGTAACTGCCGTCGGTGCAATTCATTTTATCGGATCTATTTCTTCGTTGTTTCAATTTCGTGCTGCAAAACTTTTTGATATTTATCGCCTGCTAGGTTAACGCACGCCACCGTGCGATAATTAACGTTCTCCCGTGGTAGCTTTATCACGACGAGATCGCAATATTATCAAGATCGCCGCTAATTTCCCTGATTTACCGAATAAGCCTAAGGTCGATGCGTCACCATAGTCCCCGTAATGCAACGACGGAGCAATCCAATCATCCTCCCACCGTTGTAAAATAATACATCATAATCCGAATGTCTGTACAACCCCCGCCTGTTTGCATACCGAAGCTCTCGCAAAGAATAATCGAATCAACGCTTCCCAAACAGCATCAAAACTCCATCAGGCTCGAAGTAGTCCTCGTCAGACAACACTGTGCCACCCTTCGAGATCACCCTTTTCATCCCCTGTCGACGACCACCCTCAATGTCTGCGCAGTTTCGGAGGTTCTTCTGTTTCTTACCAAGACAACTTTCATTATCGTACGATAAATATAAGTCATATCGAGTTGCATGCTTTGATGGGGTATTTTCATGTAATGAGTTATTTTGCTATATCGTATACCGTTTTGTATCCATAAAGTTTATACGAATGAATTTTTATTAAATAATTGTCCGAATTATAACCTGAACTATGGTTCGAGAGGCGAAAATAAATACGAGTATTTCAACAAGCTTGAATTTGAATTCTCGAGTGTCTGTACATTGAAGAACATAGAATATAACAAAATAGCGAATGTAGATTACAACAAAATAATGAAATTTCAAAATATAAGAATAGGCAATAAACTACGATCCACACACAAAAAAAAAAAACAGAAAAATGGAACAGCAAGACAGTGAAACAAGAAATTATTGGAATAGTCAAATGGAAAAATGGTCCAGTACTAAAATATTAGAATGGATAAATAGTTCTATAGCATGATAGAGCAATAGTTAAACAACGGTATAACGAAATAAAGTTGTCGTAAAATTTTGGAATAGTGGAACAGTGAATAAGTAAAATAGCAAATTAATAAAAAAGTTAAACAGCAAAATGATAAAACACTAAAATAATAGAATAGTTAATATTATAGCACCACTGCATAACACAACAGTAATGAAACAACAATACAGCAGAATGCAGAAAATAGTGAAACATTAATATAGCGAAGTAGAGCAATAGTGAAACAATAATATAGCAGAATATAGCAGTAGTAAAACAATAATATACAGAATATAGCAGTAGTAAAACAATAATATACAGAATATAGCAGTAGTAAAATTGTAGAATAATAAAATAATAAAATGGCCCAGTAAAACGCGAATACCGCATTACTGACGGTAATCCTGTGGCAGTAAGAAAATCCAGAATAAAAAAGTTGCGTCGGTAATGAGCGACAGTCACCATGGAAAAGTTCCAGTGTCGGAGCTTTTGATGTGGTCTAGTGAATGGGACTTCACATACGTCAGTCGAAGTCTCGTTTAAACGTGAGCGCATCCGACGAGAAACGGGGCTTACCTGACCCGTACTCGTACTTTGATACCATCCGACAAGAAGGGGGTTTGTTAGAACCCAGCCACACGTTTGATGTGGCTAACCATATTTGCCACGAAATTGAACGTGCGAGATGCGAAGCGAGAGACGCGTATTCGCGTTTTTCTTTTTTTTTTTCCGCGACAAATTGCGACCTTCGCGACTCCGTACATCGTTGCTCGGAGTGAACGCGTTTCCAATGGTGGTTAAAGCTGATTTATGGCCGTGGAAAGGGGACGGATTTAGGTTAAGTGTAGTAGAAAACGTTTGGTTATTGTAGCGACGGAAATCGAAGTATCTTGTATAGAAGGGTGAGACTTTGAGTGGTCAGTGTATACTGCGATTATTTAAAGGTTCTCATGATGTCAATAAATACCTTTATTACTATCATAATTCATATAAATTTGAATATCTTTATTGATATTATATTATCAATGCTGATATGATATATTTATTGCTGATTTGATGTTGATATTATATTATCAATTATATTATGCTGGCTGCGAATTTGAGAACTTTAGGATCTGGAAATTTTACTAGGAATCGGGGAATGTTTAAATTTGGAAACTAGAGAATTTGGGGATGTGTGGATTTGAGTATATACGAATTTCGAATTTTTCGAATGGAAAAATGAGAATATGAAAATTATAGAATTTGAAAATTTGGAAATTTGTGAATTTGGACATCTCCGAATTTCGAAATTTCAAAATTTGGAAACATTCGATTTTGGAAATCTGAGAATTTTGGAATTTGGGCAATTTGAAAGTCTCGGAATTTCAAAGTTTCCAAATTTGAGAATTTGGGAATTTGGAAATTTCCAAATTTGGTAATTGGAGAATTTGAAGATTATCGAATTTGGACATCTCCGAATTTTGCAATATAAAAATTTGGAAACCTTCGAATTTGGGAATTTGGGAAATTTAAAAGACTTCAAATTTCAATATTTGTGAATTTGGGAATTTAAAAGACTCCGAATTTCAATATTCGTGAATTTGGAAGTTTTCAATCATTGGTATTTAAAAATACAAAAATCTTCAAATGTACAAATTAAAAAATTGATACTTACGAATTTACTCATAATGTTTATGAATAAAAAAATTTCCGAAATTTTCCAGATGAAAAAACACCCACCGTAACCCATTTACGTTTGATATTTCTTTTCTCGTCGTTGGTTGTTTAGATTACTCCAATGGCCGGCCACGTACAATTCCTTCTCTAGAAAAACGACGATCGGGCTTCATTTTTATATATTTCTCGGCCTCCCTCGAGAAAATTGTGGCTCCCTAAGCAACGAATTCTGGCGGGTCTCGCGCAGCTAAAAGATTTACTTAACCGCACGACGGTTCCACTGTTTCTCGACCTGTTCTTTTTCATGGCCTCTCCTGTTTTCCACCCTTGCTCACCCTTTGTAACGCTCGTTCTTTGTTCCCTTGTCCAGATTACGTCCGCGGACTTAATAATTAGGCGAACCTAGTAGAATTCGTGTATGAATATACTTTTTCTTTCCTTTGCGCCTCGTTTGGGCGCTCGTAGTCTCGGCTAATTTTGCGGTGGCTTGAATAGTTTCTGTGAAAAAGCCCGGGCTACATTAGCGGCCAACATTTTCAATTCGATTATGAATTTAGGTTGGCTTCGTTAAATTATGGGCAAAAATTAAATTCGCACAAACATCGTCATTATAACAGAGACACGTTCAAGACATTAAAATGGAGACATTATATCAAGATGTAGGTACATAGAATACATAAATTTATAGGTACATAATATAGGTATACATGTATGTATATAAGTATATATTTATATTCGGTATGTATGTAAATTTCGAAATTTTCACATACGTAAGTAGATACTTATATGTTTAGAACTCTACATATAAGTACATACATGTAGTTTTCTAAACCTAGACACTATATACATAAATCAATATACTGATAGTACTAATAGATATATACTGATAGATATGTAGTACTGATATACTAATATTACATACACAGTTTCTATATACCTAGATTTTTATGTACTTTCTTCCCTATAGACCTAGATCTCTACACTTACAGATTCCTACATACTAAGTTCCCAACATATCTAAATCCCCTTGAACCTAATATACTTAGACTCCTATTGTTATAACAAACCATTATTATATTTATATTAAACTCTATCTCGTGTATTTTCATCGTAGGTATATCTAGAATATATCTCGATATAACCCTATCCTGAAGATTTATTAAATTTCTATATCTGAACATCCCTATATCTCGATGATAACAAATAAAAACGTATGAAATGTTTAGACGTAATTTCTATCCCGATTTTAGAGAACCGTTTCAATTTCACGCGTCGCCATTTTCCGTAGAATCGAGGCAGCCGGAAGCGAGCTAAAAGGGAAACGACGGAGCCAGCGGAGAATTACAAACGTGATCCACTCCGAGCGAGGATTTTTGAAACGCGAAGCAGCTCGTAACTCGAAAGAAACAATAATCGTTATCGTGCATCCGGCGAGTTTAATGGTGGGCGTTTTTATGCGCCGTAATCGGGCGTCAGTCGCGAAATGAAATACACCTTCAGCCACGATCCAGAAAAGGCGTCACGATCGCGATAAAACGCGGACAGAAGACTCTCGTCGGACATTTTCATTTTCCGTCGCGGCCACTCCGGCACATGGCGAGTCTCTGTCGTCCATTTCGACGACAGACTTGTCGTTGACACGGATTTAAAAAGCGTTTGCTATACGCTCCCCGGCGTTCGATCGAAATTTTATTCGAATCTGTGTCAGCGCTCTGCGACTCCGTTCTCCTACGACGTCGAGGAAACTCGAATACCGAAACTCTTCGAAAATATATCACCGGCGAGTTTATGACCCGGGAAAAATTTCACGTTTCTCGGTTTTCCTGCTTCCTGTATTCAACAAGTTACCAACCTTCAAATTCATAAATGAGGGAATCTTTGTATATCCATCGTGAGTTTCTACATTTTCAAATATTTATTTTCGCAAATTGGTATATTCCCAAATTCCTATATCCCCAAATACCTGTATCCCCAAATTCTCACATTACTAAATTTCTATATCCCCAATACCCTACATTCCCCAATCCCCATAACCCCAAATCCCTATATTCTCCAATTCCTGTAACTCCAAGTTCCCATATCCTCAAATTCCACTTTCTGAAATTCCTAAATCCCCATACTCCAATATCATCAAAACCCTACATCCCCAAATTCCTATGCCCCTAAATCTCCATATCCCCAAATTCTTATGCCCCTACATCTCCATATTCCCAAACTTCTACATGTGCAAATTTCTGTGTCCCCAAATTTCTAAACCTCCAAGTCCAAACTTCCACAAATGTCTACATCTGAAAATCGCTAAATTCTTCAACTTCTCATATCTCCGAATTCCTATATCCCGAACTTCCGATATCCTTAAATTTCTAAACCCCCTGCTCCCAATATCCCCAAAGGCCTACATTTACAAATCCCCATACTTCCACATTCTCAAATTTCAAAAATCAAGAAATTTTAACCCAGTAAAAATGTAGACTCGTATGAACCATTCAATTAGAGAAAATTTTGATCCACGAGAAACCTCGACCCTAGGGGAAAATCCGAACCAACCAGCCCTAAAAATCCAGACATCTATGAAAACGTAGATAGCTCACAGGTACGTGTTACACCACCGAAATTAAATCTCGACGTGCGTGAACGAAAGATAGTGATTTCGTCGTTCGATATCCGTAAAGAAACAACGCATGGAAAACTCGCTGGGTAGACACCGATGTGTATTCTTTTAAAGCAAACTTCCATCATGGGGATCGCGTGTATCGCCGGAAGAGCCGAGCTAATAATAATAGTTATTTTTGCGGATGATATTATTCGATTACGATCCATGATATTGTGTGTGGCGTGCAGGAAAAGCGGCTTTATAAATTCAATAACAACACAGACCGCAAGCTTGTCCTGGGCCGCTATTATTTCTCCGGGAATTCGATATCTCCGTGGTTGCACAGGCAAACGATATTTCGTTACCGTGGCGCGTTGCACGCGATCGACTCACGAATCGTTACTGCCAATTAAAAACCTCCTATCTTCATTCGGGGGCCCTTTTAATGAGAGCTTCGTCGCCGTCAGGAAATGCCCGGACGATAATTCAACGCGATTATCTCGACGATATTTTCGTTCGCTAGGCAGAGAACCGTTCTTCTCGTCCCCCCTGTTTTGCCACGGGGTTGGAAAATAAATGGCCGGTCGTGATTTTCATGAGAAAAACCGTTTAATGGTGTTAGCCGCTTAATGGTTTGCTGTTTCTCGGTCTTGAGCCAACGGCCCGTTTTATCGACCCGCACCAAACAACCGGACATTAAGCCACGTGTGGTGCCATTTCCGAAAACTCCGCGATATACCTGTTCGGCCACTTTCGACTTCGGCTGCAAAGTGACTTACACTCGCCCTTCGATTTAATGTAACGTTTTTAAATAAATAACTTCAAACTGAATATTTAGTATCATACACACTATGATCGAACAGATCGAAACAGACAATACTGACAATTAATAACGCCCAAAAAATTCATCAAACTTTTCAACCAGAGAATTTTGCACTCGCTATTTGCCAACGGTAAAAATGCCGTCGAGTGCAGGGGATTAAGCCTACCCGATGAAACGTTAAATATTTATTACCGCGTAACCAGATACCGTAATAAGCTTCAAGCAACGCGGTCCGCACGAATGAGACGTTCTCTCGAGGGTGTCTCCGCAAACCGGAAACGATTATCTGTCATCGATCGTGCGGACGCAAGTGGTTCCGCTTAATTAAGTCCGGCGAGCCTTTAAGCGTGAATCATTTGGCCTGTAAATGCGTCGAGTCGATGCATTCGGCCATCTGTGGCCACTTTACCGACGGGACTAACCAACCGGTTCAGGTTATTATACCTGTGTCACCGTTTCGCAGCTAGGTTCTCGAAATCGCCCTTCGTCGGTCATTGTCCCTTCGCTTTGGCCCCCCGACAGGTTGGCTTCCGTTTCGTACGAATTGCAGCAGTCGTCCCTCTGCCCCCCCTCATCCCGCCGCGGTTTATGGCTTTTTATTATAAATGTTCCCCTTTTTCGATGGCTAATAGCCCGGAACCCGGCCACCCTGTATCGAAGGCCCTCCGAAATGGTCGCCGCGCCACGTTTTTGTCTATGCTCGAGGGCCATTTCCGTGACTTTCTGCCACTGCGTGTTTCCTGCACACCCGGCCGCTTATCGTGCGTGGAACATGATCATTTCTCTTCACGGTTATTGACATTCTCTCGAAATTGTTATTTTATGTGTGCGACGCTCGCATTGACATTGGTGCTTCAACTTACCCTATTACATTGCCAAGGATTTACGCTCACATATTTTCTACTTCTGAAATGTTCTTCGTTTATATCACGCAAAGGAAAAGTATTAAATTGATTGTTAAACTGTTGTTAAATTGTTGATAAACTTTTGTGTATTAACGTTTTAAATGTGCTTTTTTGTATTACTTTATGTGTATGTCTATACATGTTGAATTATTTCGTGAATTTACATAAAGTGTTTTTAAATTAATCCATCGAAAATATTGCCGTCTCCTGGCGACGTACGATCGCATAGACGTGCGGCCATTAAAGTTTTAACAACCATAATCGCTTATCTCGATGTGAAATGTAAGTGGCGAAAAATTGTCGAATTAAATCGATGACGATTTTATTATATTTTATCGACAACCAGACATGAAAAATCCTTGTATCGTCCATTATGCTACCCGCCATTTTAAGAGCCACATTACATCAAGAAACGAGTTAACGAGTGCGATTACCCAGCATTTATCATCGCGCGTTATCGAATAATATAAATAAAGTACGCGAAACCGCGATGGAAAAGGGATGAAATTTATCTTCCAGCTGTAACGGAAGCGGAGTCGATAAACGAAGAGCGATTAAGGATTATTTACACGAGAATATTGCGCCTGGAACGAGAATATGCAGCCTCGTTATGCAAATCACAACGTGATTCGAGGATTTAATTGTAAACGCGTTATAATGCGTGCGCGTTCAAAACGAGTAGCCATCGGGCACATGCGTTCCCGTACATCCGTTGTTCATACTCGTCCGGCGTTAATTCTAACGAGCATAAACTCTCCCGTAGCCGTGTGTCGATCAATTAAATCGATAAACGACACCCGAATAAACCGGACTCGTTCGCGTTCCGCTCGTAATGAGTTTTTAATCACCGATAAACCGACGGAATCGTTAGCCAAGCGACTTCGCTAACAATCGTGCAGGAAACGCGGAAAGTCCCAGTGGCCGCATTAAAACGAAACTCGTAGCTCGACGGAAAGCTTCGGGATCTCGCAGCTTACGATAAAAGAAGCAAACAACCGTAAAGATGGAGTCGAACGTTGCTCCGCAAACCAGCCCCGGGGTAAAAGGAAAAAAACAAAGAACAAATACCCACAGCCGAGAGAGAACCGAGACTGTGTAACGTTTTAAATAAATATTCATAAGCTCGTGGTTTTCGAATAAATTACTCGTAAACAAGCGAACGTACCGGTAATACCTGATCGATCCCTTGTTCCTGGAATTTTCAGCGAAATTATTCAATTTTGCGTGAACCGCGAGAGAGGCTCGATGTGTATCTTTGATACTCTTTTAGATTGCGCGTAAACATCGAGGTATAGTGCTATTTTATACGAGGAGATTCTACAAATTTGTTTGATAATTTAAAAAATTACGCACCGTGAAAATATTTAGGTTTGAATCTCTGATGTTGGAATTTTCCATTTGCTCGATAAAACTCGTAGGTAATATACGCGATGCATGAACATATCAGGGTGTTAACCCTTTGCATTCGAATGGCGTCTCAATTTCGCGATTTGAACCATTAAAATATTTTTTAACTAAATCGTACATGCGAAGTTTTACCTAGTGAAATGGACAATAGTTGCAATTATTAACATTATCGAAATGACAGATCTTAGATTTCTTATGTCAAAATGTTATACATCGAAATAAAAAAAAAACGAGCGAGTTAGATCACATGTTGCCCATTTACTTATTTTCATACCTTGATTTCAATTTAAATATAAATGGTCATTAATCGTCCGTAAATCTATTGTTAATAGAAAATAATAATTTACAAAAGATTCATTGAATTTTTTAATCAGGAAGTTTTCCAGATAACAAAAATGTTTTCGAGTGCAAAGGGTTGATAAAATAGTTGTTAAGAAAGATTCGGTCGAGCTTACCGCTCTTCGTGGATGTCCCATCCCCCCGTAATGCGATATTTGACCTTCTTTCTGAGGAGAATCGCGACAGGATGATACTTTGTATATTTTTTGAAGGCAAAATATATGCAACCGTTCGAAGGGTAACTGGACCCTCATCGAGACCGAATGGG
Organism: Coelioxys conoideus; assembly: GCA_947623535.1. Lineage (NCBI taxonomy): Eukaryota > Metazoa > Arthropoda > Insecta > Hymenoptera > Megachilidae > Coelioxys > Coelioxys conoideus. The sequence continues at coordinate 4,946,031 of OX392455.1, read as the reverse complement.
AAACGTGAGCGAAATTATAAGACAAGTTGGTACCGGTTTTGAAACCGTTCTGAATCTAAATTGCTCAATTGCTAGAACGTAGGATACGGATTTGAATCTTGATCCAACAGCTGTATCGATGGACCTCTCGTACGAAAATTATATTCACTCTTTCAAGCATAAACCCCGTACCCGAGAGAAAATGTCGACGTTCGAACAATTCTGCCCGGAATATCAAAGAATCGTTGTATATTGAACACGAAATTGTAACTGTTACTTTCTGAACGACAATAATTTACAGATCGCGGCATCCTGACGTAAGTAGAAAAATCCTGAAAATAATTGCCGATCGTCGACGTTCACCGACGATTAGGACGACGTGAAATGGTGACGTTTCCGACGATAATAACCGAACGTGGAAACGCAACTGACCATTTCACATTTTATTTCCACTTATCACGTTATCTCCTCTCCCATTACACGTTCTTCCCGCGACACGTCCTATTGTTATTGTCGCTACTTAACGCCGCATCCACGACAGCCGTTTCCGCTTCCGCTATTTTGCCTCGCCAGTTTCACCACCCCGAAACCCTTTTCCACGGATATTGCGCCCTTATTGGCCGCGAGATTCGATGCCGTTCGTGCTCGATCGAGTGCACCATTTTATTCCCTCTTCGTTAAATTGTCTTTGTCCTTTCGAGCATTTTTACTCGCCATTTTTGTATTACAGAGACAGCGTAATTGCAAAAATGCGAGACTACAGACTCAACGACTGATGAGTACAAGAAATGCACTAATCTACGATGAATTTATTTTTACTTATACGTTGCTATTATAAAACGGGTGCTTATACATATGGAAGTCAATTTTGGTGAATGTTAATGAAAGTCAGTTTTGATGAATATGAATGAAAGTCAATTTTGATGAATATGAAGGAAAATCAATTTTGATGAATATGAAGGAAAATCAATTTTGATGAACATGAATGAAAGTCAATTTTTATGAATATGAAGGTAAATCAATTTTGATGAACATGAATGAAAGTCAATTTTTATGAATATAAAGGTAAATCAATTTTGGTGAACATGAATGAAAGTCAATTTTTATGAATATAAAGGTAAATCAATTTTGGTGAATATTAATAGAAGTCAATTTTGGTGAATATGAATGGAAATGTTATTACAAGTAACAAGTTTGAATGTGACGGTAAATACAAATTTTGTTACACGATAAATATCGTTTGCGTTGAAATATCTGGTGGAAACTGGCAAATGTACGAGGGCAGCGTTTTACAACCCCTGTAACTCGGCCAGCATCTTCCCCATTTATGTCACTGATTCACGTCGCTAAATTGCGGCGATTCGTTCCACACATGTGTCCGCATCCAATGTCCCCTATGTACCGTGAAAGCTACTTAACACGATGATCGATATCCTATCGATTCAATCCGTGAAACGCGATACATCATAGCTGGAGATTCACCACGCAGGACGAAGTTAATCCGTCAGGAACGTTTCACGAAACGTTCTCATAAAACGATGCGGTCCTCTTCATCCTTTAAATTCGGCTGCGGATATGTATTTGTGAATAATTCGAAAGCGGCTTCGATCGATACTCGAACCATCCCCATAGTTAATCGTACCATATTGGACCATCCAACAATTGTATCATCCCTTAAATTTTATAACAAACACTGCAGAATTTTACAAACTTTTTGATTGTCAAGTACGTAGTTTTGATATCGTCTGACGGACATTAATGAAGCAGTATACTTCACAGGATAATATTATTATTAAAAATGAATCGTACAAGGATTTTTGCTCTGGACAAATACAATAAAAGTACAGTTAAGTATTACAAACTTTATACAACTACATTTAAATATTACAAACTACAAGATACGACTGCAGTTAAGTATTTGAACAACTGTTTTATACTGCATGATCCATGAGTTTGGATCAAGACTTGTTGAGAGGATGACAACAGTTTGGGGAACAATTTTCATGATTTTGTCATGTCCTAAGTCACCACTAACAATCATCATTCTACCAACAACAGTTAGTCACTGACAAATACTTCCCCGACAGTTTCACCAATAATTATTAATTAATCATAAATAACCCCTGAATCTTGTTGCATAAATCCTCCATCCGAATGCTCTACATCTACAGATTTAGCATCGTTAGTAAACAGTTTATATGACATTTGTGTCCGGTCTCCGTGACAATTTTGCAAACGTGGCTGAAAATGTACCCGGTAGGGGAAGGAAACGGTTCGTAGATAAAACATCTAACAAATCAGAAAGAATCTGGCCGGTTATCGGGAGACAACGATCCGCTACACGGGAACGCGAGCAGGAATCGTATCACGAGAGGTCTTGCGGGTTGAAAATAATTCACGTCCCGTGGGAGTCGTTGGGTAAAATTACCAGTCTGGCCGAAGTATTAAACTTGTTAAGATATTTAGAGCCCTATGGAGATTCGTCGTGAATTACGACGGTAAACGAGCGAAAGACTGCGTAAAATTTCAAGGCGTCGCCTGGAACTTGGTGGTGAAAAAAAAAGGAAAGCTCGGGTTCGTTTCGTTCGCGAAAAGAAAAAATAAGAAAAAACAACGAAATGGCTGTCGCGAACTACGGAAAGATATCCTGTTTCGTTATTTAGAACGGGGGACTTCCTTCTTTGGGCAAGAACGCTCGGTTGTGCTGAAAAATTCAACGCTCGCCGGTGAAATTGCGTATCGACGGAAGTTCCTTGTCCTGATCAAGGATCACGATGGATCAGGAAGCTACTTGCCTTTCTTCAAGTTTTGTTTCGGGTAGACTCCAGATACTTTGACAATTCTCTATGATACGATACCGTTTGTATGCGTAAGTGTAATAAAATTTGAAATTTTTGAAACTTCAAGATCGAATAACCTTAAGCATTCAAATGTATTTAAAGAAAAATTTAATCAATGAATTTAGAAAATCGAATATCGGTAAATAATATATAACATCTATGTAATTATTAAATATATTATATATTTTTCAATCAATATTATAGACATCATATAAGTATACATATATATATATTTTTTTTCAATCGATATTATACACACACACAAATATATGTATATATATATGTATGTGTGTGTATAATATCGATTGAAAAATTTGAATATCATTAAATTCGTAAATTCATAAATTTAAATATTGATAAATTTGATGTGGTATCTACCCGAACATCTCGTATTTATTAAAGAAAAAGTTTCTGGCCGAATCTGATGTAGAAAAATATACCCCAGATGGTACACGACACAGGGAAAAAAAATTGGATATCCAGATAGGGTTTAAAGGAACGGATGAATAAGTAAAATGCGCGGATCGATTTGGAAGGAGAAAAATGCAAATGAAACGAACACATGGAAATACGAGTGAAATGTTTTCGTCCGTTGGAAATGGAAGTTCCCGTGAAACTTCCACGGGTTTGTTTCATGGACGCGTTAAGAGGTTCGCTGTCGAGAGGGGGATGAAAAACAAAATTTTCGTAATATCGAATCGAGTTTCTCCCGCTTCGAGAGGTGTACCTCTTCGAGATCGCTTTGAGAAACGAGACTTCAAGAAGAAAGAAACGACAAGCGATATATTCACCGCAAGAACTGATTTTTGGACGATCTCACGCGTGAAGATGATTCGAGCAGAAAATAAAAAACATTTGTCCGATGCTCGGCGTTCGATGAGGGTGGAAAGTATATTTATCGACGGACTGTGACTTTACAAGAAAAAGGGGATGTTTTTTTTTACGTCGTTCATAAACGAAAACTTTAATTCCTAATAAAATTGTTGACTGGAGTATAACTTTGTAATTTATTGTAATATTTTTGATTGGAGTAATATGAAGTTTCGAATCGAGTAGTATAAAATGTATATTATATGTTATATAATTATATCGAATAATATAAAATTTTGTACACAAAACAGCGAGTTTCGTGGAATCGCGAGCTCAAGTTTGTGCAAATTTTGTTACCCGACGCTCTCTATGCATTTTATTCTAAAAATAGAACACGCTTCGCGCGTTAATTAAATCGAACGTATTTCGTTTCCGTCGTGGGCCACTAATAAAGGGAAAAATTAAAACACTGGATCGATGAAATGCTCAATTATTGCCGCGATATTTCCAATCGAAACTTACTCGGAAAACTATGCTACGGCGACTTTTATGGAATAATATACAGTTCGCGAAAACACGAAGAGGAAAAGAATTTCCCGGTGTATCGTGATCGAAACGCGAAGATTGTGGTAGTGGTACGAGTAATTTAATAACACACGAATAACGACGCAAATAAAATCCTCACCGTCGACAACTGCATCGCGAGTGTCTTCTCTTTTCCTCCCCCTTTAATTTTTTTTTATCAACACGTGTATCCTTCCTCGCGCTATCTTATGGAAAACTGCATTCGTATAACGGGAACGGGCCAATAAGAGTCGAACGAGTTGGAAGGAGCAAATTGAAAAATTTGATGTTATATCGGAAACGATGCAGTCACCCTCGTTCCTTGTTTCGTGAAATATGTCCGCCGGACGTTTTCTGTCTCTTTCTTTCCTCCACAAATCGAGGCTACTGGTACGAAATTGATCGGTGGAAATCAAAGCCTGACAGAAAATAATGGTGACGAATCGTGATACATTAGATAACTACTTCGATCAAATATTATTCGTTATTAATGTCAAATATCACATTTAATGTAAATACTTCGTTCGATCGGGTCTTAGCGAAAGTGTATAGGTAAGGAAACGAGTTTCAAGAATTATCGAACAATTCGAGTATCTTGATTATACTGTTCATTATCTGACGCGTTGCTGAATACAAAGTTGACGTAGTATATCAACTTTCTTTATTCGGTTTAATATCGTAGCTGTGATTAGTAAGTTTTGACTAACCTGACGAATAATTCAGAAAACAACAGGTTAAAGTATCGTTGCATCGAAAAATTCGATCATTATAACCTTAAAAAAGTCACCCCTCAAGAGCGTATATACTGTACTATATATATACTGTATTATACTATACTGTACTGCATCATTGCTCGTAATATTATATGTTTAGGATAATTATATACATGCAAGATGGTAGTTATTGCAATTATTGTAGACTTACCTCGATAATAGAAACGTAACTAATTAATAAAAATGACTGTAAATCATTGCACGAGTGCGTTTGTCGAAGAGTAATCGGTAACGCTAATATTTGCACCATACACACATTCCCCGAGCGATACGCGGAATCTTTCTGGTGAACGGTTACGTCCCGCAGGACCGGTGAAAAAATCAATGAGTAAACCATCACCGTCGCGACGACCACGAATTCGTTGGTCCCCCGAGGACGTTACAAAAAATCGACGTCTGTCGTCGACATGTACCAAAATCATAGGATATCTTAAATATGTACGCCCAAAATCTTAGAAAGGTATATTGAAATCATAGGAAATTATAGAGATGCATAAAATTCTAGACAGGTACATTGGAATCATACAAATGTACCTACCTTGAAATCACAAATGTGCGTACAATCCCACGAAAGCATATTAAAATCGTGAAAAATCATAGAAATTCTAAAAATCTTAGGAAGGTATACGGTAATCGTATGAAATCGTAAATGTAACTACACTTCTACGAAAATGTATTAAAATTGTAAAAAATCACAGAAAATTCCAAAAATCCCAAGGACGTACATGATATTCATAGAAGATTCTAAAAGCGTCTAAACCCCTACGAAGGCGTACGAAAGTACGTAGAAAAATCCTAGGTCCCGGAAGACCGTTGAAAAAAATCAATGAGTAAGCCATCAGCGTCGCGACGACCGCGAATTCGTCGGTCCCCGGAGGACTCGACGGAAAATCGACGTCGGTCGCCGACGTTGCGGGCGAACGTACCGAACGTACTGAACGAACAAACGGTCGGAAACATACGAAGGTTAATCAATTCCAGACGCGGCGTCGTTTCCGCAGACTTAATTCGTGCTTCTCTGGCGCGGCACGAGGCCCTCGGCAGCCTTTCTCATTATTATCCGACGTACGAAGGGGGGTTGGAAACGCACCACAAGGGAGTCTGACGCCGCGAGCTCTGCCTTCCAAGGACGAGGCAAGACCGCCTCTTGTTTCCTCCTCTTCCTCTTCCTTCGGCTACGGGCTCGCCTCCTTCCTTCTATTTCCGAGTCCGTGCTTCGTTGTAGCAACTTTGTTCTCCGGAGAAATTCCCCGTAGCGCTATCTACATATTTGATGTCGCCTCGTCCACTCCGCTAATGCTTCTCGTTAGAAACTTACCGCTGTACCCGCTACCCGTGTGGTTTCCTCTTCCTTTCTCTCTTTGGTTCCCATTCTCTCTCGTCTTTCTCTCGCTCGTTGTTTTCTGCCGACCTCCGCGCCTCCTTCTTTCCTGTCAGCAAACTACGACCGGCTACCGATGTCCCGTCCTGTCGCGGTTCGACGGTCAAAGCGCGACAATTCAACGCGGAACGGTAAACGTCCGTCGAAACGTGACTGTTTAAACTTCGGAACTACGTCAACAAAGAGGGACGGTGGTCAGAAGGGTACGCGCGAAATATTCGGCACGAGTTCTTAGCGACTCGGAACCGTTCGGGTTACTTCGGCTTCGAATCGCACTGATTCGGTTGCAGGACTCTTAACCCCTTGCGCTATAACGAATTACACTCGTGACGCACTCGAAGTTCAGATACGGTAAACTTCTTCGGTAATTTTCATTTGCACAGATGAGGATCGCTAAATGTAAAATAATCTTCACATTCGAACTTTCATTAGTCGTCTTATAGTTGTAGCACCGAATACTTCGTTATGTCCGACGCATTTGCCGAATGAAACATAGTGCAAGGGGTTAAGGGAGGATCCAATTAGAAATCTGAGAACCCTGAAAATTCCTACTAATCCTGCACATCGAAATTTGAACAGGCTAGTATATCAAAACCTGATTGCACCCAAAACCAGAAATTCCTTGATCAGAGTCAAATATGGCTAGACAAAAATACTTCTATATTCGAAGTCAAGTATGTCCTGATCAAAATATCTCCACATTCGGAGTCGAGTATTTCTAGATCAAAATATCTCTCTATTCAAAGTCGAGTATGTCTAGATCAAAATACTTCTATATTCGAAGTCGAGTTCTAGATCAAATCCGGCGACACCGCAGTGGTGTCGTAATAAGAAAATGTAAATAAAGAATTATATAAAACAAACAAATGTTACAGTTATGTATTTACATTTATGTATATCTTCGAAATTTATCGAAAAGAGGGGGACAGGATCAAAAGCTCACGGGAACTAACGATGAGGTTAGTAAAACTTGACAGTTTACAATCTCCCGATAACCTCAAAAACTGTCGGCGATGAGCGAAATAATCTTAATTAGTGCTGCCGGTGCCAAACGAAGAAATTTTTACAAATCGATGAACTGTTAATATATCCCTAAGCCCGCACATTCGTATATCTCTAGAATAATAATGTTTGAACGCGCGTACCTGGAAAAATCGTCGCATTCTTTCGGTTCATAGTTTTTCACTGAAGTATGCGCCTCAATAATTCCGACGATGCTTTCAGCGATTGTTGCCGCTACAATTTTCAATTCGTTATCATTTTTGTCCCTTTTTTTCTATATCACTGTTCCGGAAATTCCAGCGGACCGTGTTTCGTAACGAGACAACGCGGCGACACAAAAATGATCCGTGTAACGTTATTCGCATGTACGGTCGCGTAAAAAGCGCGGGACCATTTGAATAGCGTCCAATCGAACGTAAAGCGGGCCAGTTTACCGTATCGGCCACGGTTAAATGATTTCCGGCGCGTTACGGGAAAATATTGTAACGTCGTCCGTCACGCGATGACGTTCGTCGCTCGCGTAACACGAATAATGCTTTATGTATATTAACGTGCCAGTTAATCGAGAACGCGGCTTCCAGCACCCTTGAAACGCGAGAGGGTCGGGAGCGTGTTGACCAAGAACAATATTTGTGTTTGTGATATATTAAAACGGGAACCGAAACGAGCGGGACTTATGGTAAAATATGTCGAGAGAGTGTCGCGAATAAATATACAAAAATAATTGCCTCCGACTCTGCACGATCAAATTGTTATATTCACAATTTGTCGATGTTCGAGTTCAAAATAAGCTGCAACGCTACTAAATAAATTACGCTTAACACTAGAACTACCAACCGCTCAAAATGACTGGTTCCGGGTTTGACATTTTATGTCATAAAATCTCTATATCTTGTATAATACTATCAACCTGGTGACTGATCATGGGCCAAACAAACTTCACAATAGACATAGTAATTTTTTAAAAGTTAATCCCGCAACAATGTCTGAACGTGACAAAGTCGCGTATACGCGAATATGTGCGCGAATTTGGCGAAAAAAAAGCGTTCAACGATTTCATGATTTAATGTACAGTTAAATACAGGGTTGTAACGATTGGCCGGGTAACGCGGTTTCATTTTTTAACGACTCGCAGCCGCTTTCGGGAACCGGGAATCGCGTAAAAATGCAAACAAAATCGCAGGAAAAACGGAGACCGTTTAAAACGAACAGCCGGAATCCCAGCGACACGGAATTTCTGGAATTTCCGTCGGTGGCTGCTTTACATATTAACTAATTCCGCTATCCGGCCGGCCAACTTCGGATTAGACGATTCCCCAGTTAGTAATACCACGTAATGCGATGCATCGTTCGAAGCTGATTGCAAGTCCTCCCATGGAAATCGTCATTATCATTCGCTAACCGGTTGACTAATGGAAAAACCGCCTTCGTTCTCTTCCAGCCCGCCCCTCGCCCCTTCTCGCGATTACTTTCCCTTATCGTTCAACTATTCGCGACAAAAATGAGAAGCAACTTTCTTTTTCGTTTTTTTTTTTTCAATCTCTCCCTCTCTCACTCTCTCCCTTCGTCTCTCGTTTATTTAAGCAAGAACGACGTTCAACACCGATGCTATCTTTCAAACTGCTTCTTAAGTTATGGAAAACTTTGCTGAAGACGATAAAAGTGGTTCTCGCTGTTTCGCAATTACGCAGACTTTTATTATGAAATTATCGGGCAACTATATTCAGCGAATTTGCCGTAATTAAAAGATCATTATTTTATCCGGGATTCGGAAATCGGACACTTGGGTATTCGATTCTTGTTCTGTTTTTGGGGTAAATATTTTTCATAATTTATCAGATTGAGCACTCTTTTTGGGTAATTTGTATTTTACACGTTCGTACGTTTAAAAATTGTACATTGCTGGCTTTCCAAATCTTAAACCCTAAAAATACAGAAATTTAGAAACGTAGAAATGTAGAAATGCAGAAATGTAAGAAAGTAGAAATTTAATAACATAAAAATTTGGAAACCCAGATACGTTCAAATTTCCCAACTTCCTCGCAATACACGGAACCCAAAAATCTGAAACCCCGAATTTCCAAATGAAGTCATTGTCCATCGATCGATACCCGCGAACGACCGTCAATAATTCTGCATCGCGTCCAACACGAACCCAGTTACCAACGGGATAAAACGACAGCTCAATGGGAGTAAAAATTGAGAAACACAGCGAGGCAGAACAGAGCCGAAGCGACGGTGGCTCGATTCGCTGACCTTCCGTTTCCGTCTGAATTTGATTCGACGTCTTGGAACCCGTTGACAAATTCCATTCCGCTAAGTGGTGACGCGACTGACGTGTCTGGTTTCGTTCCGAGACTCGGTTCCATTCAGGGAAGTAGCTTGACAACGTGGCAAGATATACCGAAAGTTTCATCCTCACCCTCCGGTCTTGTCTTCGCGTGCGTGCACGTAACCATCTCCTTTAGTCCGTTTTCATCCCCTCGCTTTTGCTCCCCGTCTCTCCGTGGGGAGGACCCGTTGCATCCCTTTTCTGGTCCCCGTGCTTCGTCGACTCGGTGTCTCTTTCCGTGCAACGCCGCTCCGTTCCACTTTATCTTTTTCACCGGTTGCCTTTGCTCTCGTTACACTTCGACCCTCGTGCAACCCCAAAACGTTACGCTTAGTTTGATTCAGCACGTGGTACCAGCCACTTGGCCCCTTTCTCCCCTCGGCCGCTTTTCACCCCTACGACCTGTGTACTCTGCCCTAGCGGCCCGTGTTTCGACACCCTTTCGCCGACACTTTTCACGTTCGCCCGCGTGAATTTGTGCGCTAATTCCGTCGCGCTCTAGGAAATTTTCGCGCTCTAGCCGTCGCTTCGACCGAGTTCTTTTTCGCGGTAGATCGATTTCCGCCTGTTCTCGAACGCTGCAAGGGTGAATTCAAATGGTAGGGAGTCCTAAAGGTACCTAGAATTTTAGAGAGAAAATATTACAGATACCTACAATCCTAGAATGCTATACTGGAATTGTATGGAGTCCTGAAAGTGTCTTCATTTTTAGCGACATGTAGTGAGATCGTAGGAAAAAGATGAAACCTGTTGTGCGTGCAGAAAGGTCCTAGTAACATATTAAATGAAATTTGACGAGAATCTGGAAATAGTCTAAGAGTCCAACATAGTCGTTCTATCTTCTACATCTGAAAATCAACTAAAACCTTCATGATCGTCAACTCCAGTTAATATTTCTCGAAAGTGTATTGGAAATTAAAAATTGTACGAACGAAACGAACGAACCGTCGGGGAAATATTTAATTTTATTTAATTCTTGGTGCGAATGTGCGTGTACCGAAATTCCAAAATCTCGATAAGATTTCAACCGTGGATAATTTTCCAGCGGCGTACCATTGTGCCGTGTTAATTAAAGCGAGAAAGAAGAACCGCGTTTTCCAACGGGCCAAGAAAGTAGAAAAACGTTAATATGGAAATTGCGCGAGTTCCCGCGGAAGTTTTCCCTTTGTATGAGAGAAATCATTTTTCAAGTGAGCATTATTTTTTTATAATTAAATGCTCGACTACGGTAGCGGATTAAAGGCTTTGTGCTTTGTTAGATAATCACTTTGAAAAGGTACGTGGAAGCTTTCAGTTATCTACAGGCTCCTGGCAAGGGTTCTTCTCGGAACAGAAATTTTAATTAGTAGGTAGACGTCTTTACATCCAAGCAACCGAGCGGACTATTAATTTCCCTCTCGCCCCTTCCATCATCGCTGCCATTCTACATCACCTCACAGACGTTCAAATTTTCGTTTCCGATAAACAACCTGTCTTTCCTCAGACCTTATTCTTTCCAACCTGTCGGTGTTGCTCTATACAGTAATTTCTTAATTGCATGTTTAACTTCGGACACTTGGATACGAAAATTCCTATCCCAGTTTCTATTCTTGCGAATTCCCTACAACCTAAATTCCGTATGTCCCGAATTTCCTATGCCCCAAATTTTCAACGTCCCGAATTTCCTACGCCCCAAATTTCCTACGCTCCGAATTCTCCCCAAATTTCTGCGTTCCGAATTCCCTACGTCCTGAAATTTCCTGCGTCCCAAATTCCCTACGTCCCGAATTTCCTACGTCCCAAATTCTCTGCGTACCGAATTCCGTATTCCCCAAAATTTCTACGTCTGGAATTCCCTACGCCCCAAAATTTCGACGTCCCGAACCACTACATCCCGAATTCTCTACATGTAAAAATGTTTACAACCCCGAAATCCCTATATCCCGATAATTTTACACCCCCGAATCCCTACATCCCGAAATCACTAATTCCGAAATACCTATACCCCGACAATTCTATACCCCCAAATCCCTACATCTTGAAATCTCTACTACCGAAATCCCTATATCCAAAAAAGAAAAATCTCTACATCCACAGATCTCCTAAATCTATTTCGCGGTAGCACCAAATCCATCGAAACGTTCGTAGTACAGATTTCCTTCGCGTAAAAACGCTGATAGAATCTCGGCCAGTAGATTGAGCGTACCCGAACAATATTTTTCAGATCATTTTCGACTTTGCCCGTTCCTCGTATATCCAGCGAGGGCACTTCCCTAGCCCCGTAAAAAGATCGATCGGAATATTCTATAGAATTCTCTATATCCGTCGACGGTAAACTACTTTCGACTCTTTTTGCCGCGGTGAAAGAAGAAACTGCCTTTTCTAAGGAGCTGGTCGGAGCAGTCCAGGATGCCGCATTCAAACCATAGAATATATATATATATACCTCCCGGCTCTTTGAACATCGGGAAAACTAACGAGAGGGCATTCCAGAACCCGGCTCTAAGGAAGTTTATTTTCTTAATACCGAACCAACTACCCCCCGGCCGTGAATCCGACCCCAGTCAAGTCGCGGGCCAACATTCGAAAGCTTCATTAAGCGAAACCACGGATTCAGAGACCATTCGCTGAACAGCGCTACCGAAGTCACGCGTACCTGTATAGCACTCTAACGGCTTCGCGAGTATCGGTATCCTTTTTATCGTTCTCTTTAACGAGCCACTCGTCGACCAGCTCTCGTTACCGCGGCCTCTCGTTACAATCCTGTAATCTGCGTTTCAATTAACGACGAGATTTCCTTTCGCGTAAAAGGAAATTCGACATTACTTCTGGTTGAATAGTCGAGCTTCTAGTCGGCCATCATTCGGAAGCACGAATTAGCTTTTAGTCACGGAGGTGACTAAGTATTACCAGTTAGTAGATGTTGGTAGAGTGACAGATATAGTATAGTATATTAGTATAGACAGATATAGTATATTAGTATGTAGAATGTGGTTTATTATACAAGGTCTGTAGAATGTGGTTTATTATAAACTTGGTAGAAAAATGGTAGCGCGTTGATTAAATTTGTACAGATTCATAAATGACGGAGAAAACTAGGAGACACTGGGGCTTGAGGTACGTAAAGTAATAGAAATTTGTTCTTTTCAATGTGGCGTACAAAACTGGGACAATATCAGCCTGTTCGAGTTAGCAATAATTAACTGTACACTCTAATCCAAACTGGTAACATCATAATTGTGTGGCAGAATTCCCTGTTGAGCTTTATAGTACATCGACGGTTGGGTTGATTAAAAATGAGGTTTATATGCAAGGATTTTTTTCTACGTCTCAGATATGTGTCCACCAGCGGACAAGTTGCTATGCTACTCAGTAACTCAATATGATACGAGCACGTTGGAAGGGATGAGACAACCTCGATCGCTGATTAATTAGTCTTATTTTTTATGAAACGCATTCTCACCCTCTACCGTGCTCGTGGAAGAAATGGAATGACATTCAAAGTCGACAAGTGTGATTTATAGTGTGGTTAGTTATCATCGGTACATCAGTCAGATACAAGTCAATCTTGAGTTACAATTAGTCCATCAGTTAGTTACAATCAATGTTAGAGTCACTTAAAATTTCGATCTTTAGCTACCAATTTGTTCTTCAGTAATCAATTATTTAGTCAGAGATCAGAAAAAATCATTTAGCTGCTGCCAAAAAACTGATCTTTAGAAATTTACTAACTTTTCTTGACCACTAACATCAAAAGTAACGACATATATCTTTTTTGTGCTATTTCTAAAAATCATGCAGGAAGGGGTTAAGCGAAAAAGCGATTCCGCATGACCTGCCCTAAAACGCGATTTGTCAACACATCAGAAACACCGATCTAACAAACGTACGCTCAATTTAACTCTCGCCTTATCGAGCCTGCGCTTAATGTTAATGAGACAGTGTGGTCCGTCGAGTGTGTACGAATTCACGTATGTACACGAACACGCGTGTGCAGACGTAACTAGCCGAAGGCTGTTAACCTCCTCATTTGCAATGCTTTGATGTAACCGTACTTTCCAACAATGACTGTACGGATGCATGGTGTACACGTACCGTGTCTGTGCCGATCGTAGCCCGATTGATCGATCCACGAAACGCTTCCCTATTCCGACGTAATCGATGTCACCGACTGAGGTGGACCGCAACGCGATATAAAACGGCCCGGGCCAAACTAGATTGATTTGCATAAATAATTGCGCACATATCATCAAGACACGAGCGAAACCGGTTAATTAGTACGCCGTTCCGCGAGAATATAGCCACGTCAAGGGGATTACCGACGACGTACATAATGCTGGCTTTACATCGATCCGCTCTGAACGGATCAGCTTCTCTGAGAATGGAAATGGAATTACCGTCTGATCGAGCAGGCTTATTTGCTGAATTACACGTGGTAACGTCTTTCCTCTTGCAATTATTTATTAGCCGTGGTATTGTGCGCGAAATTATGTAAAATTACGTGTTGCGGGAGCAAGTACTTTTTCAACGAGAGGTAAATTTCTAATAAACGAACATTGAGGGGTGAACTGTAGCGCTTAGGGGCGTTAATAGTCTGCTGATTGCCGAAGGTTCTGTATTTGCATGGTTAAAAATTAACATAGTTTGACAACTTTCTTAGAGTTTCACATATTACGAGGTAATTTCCAAACACCTACATCTGGGTGTTTGGGACCTACCAAACTTCCGAACTTCCAAGTTTCCAAACACTCAAATTCTGAAACTCGCAAATTCCAAAACTCGCATGTTCCAAAACTCACAATTTCCCAAAACTTGCAAGTTCGAAAATTCACAAATTCCCAAAACTCGCAAATTCCGACACTCGCAAATTCCAAATCTCACAAGTTCTTATATTCGCAAATTCTCAAAACTCGCAAGTTCCCAAATTCGAAAATTCCAAAACTCGCAAGTTCCTATATTCGCAAATTCTTATAACTCCCAAGTTCCCAAATTCGGAAATCCCCAAACTCGAAATATCAAAAATTCGAAAATTCCCAATTATCCAAATTCCAAACTCTCCAAACACCAAAACTTCCTCCGCCCCTGCATCTCCCCTCTCCTCGAACTCCCACCCGCCAAATCCCCAAACTAACGAATTCCACAATAGCATTAATTCGATCAATCTTCGGTCCGAACAAAGATGAGGGACTACCCGAACTCCCAAAGACCGCAAATAAGTGACACAAAGCTTCGTGAACAATATCAGAAGATAATCTCCCGTCTCGAAAAAAATTCAAAGCGAAGGACTTCGTTAGAGTAACGATGCCTGTGAGCTTTCGCCTCGGTCCTTAAGCGCTTCCGTGATAATCGTTTCCCAAACCGGAAACGGAAAATCATCGCGGCCTTCGATTCGTCGAAACGAGCATCGACGTACAAAAAACGGGCGGACAGTTTCATTACTGGGAGCGTATTTCGCGAACAAAGTCGAGCCAGCTTCGTCGGAGATCGAGTGACAATGCAAGCCCCGAACGGAAGTCACAAATCACCCGGTCGGAATGGCGAGCGACCCGATTCATTTTAACGACCGTTAACCGGAGGAATGGAGAACGCGATGTTACACTTGGCGATCGTTAAAACTTAACGAAATCCTCCGCCCCTCGCTGCAACCCCCGTGAACTACAGAATGGGCCGGTAAGCTTGTGACTGGAAAAATCGGGGTCAGAACGTGCAGGGGACACGTTGCGATTCGAGTACACCTACTATTATTTCCGGTTAGAGTTAATTGGTAGCTTACGAAATGGTTGCTTGATACTGTACGAAGCACTGGGGTGTTCATCGCCGATTTAGGGTGAAATTTGATGATTGGATTGCTTCGCGTGATATTACTGTTATATTTTATAACCCTGGTAAAGAAATCTTGGCAGAAAAGTATAATCATTTGCCGAGAGAGCGAACCTGGTCGTATTAAGGGAGATGTTATTGCCTGTTTTTAATTCTAGGCGGCTTTAATAATTACGGCACAAAGAAGAAATATTAAATGTGTTGTGTTTTGTTTCATGTGTATGTATGTCCGCACATGTTGAATTATTTCGTGAATTTACATAAAGTTTCTTTAAATTAATTCTTCAAAAATATTGCTAGCCCCTGGTGAGGTTAGATTGAGACATGTGATCATTCAAGTGTTAATGATCATACAAGGTTTCCTTTACTGTAGTTAATTTCAGAGAGCACATGTGTACAAATGCAGTTATAAGGAGACACATCCATGTATGGCTCGAAAGAGCATGTGCATACATGTTGAAACATGTAACTTGAAAATTATTGGACAGAACATTCCTATAGACCTCATATAATTTTGAATGTACCATTCGATCGATAGAGCCGTCGTTTTCAACAAGGAAAAAAAATTTCGTTTTCCTGAATCGGCGAACTTTACGAACTCCGTTTTGTTGGCGCTCATGGCCCGTAAAAAATATAAACGAAGTCTCAGGGTTCGTTTGCAGCGAAAAAGTGTAGAATACAGCCGCGAACCATCGTTCGACTGGGAATGGTTCCATTTGAGGGTCGGTTGCCACCTAGAACCCCCAATAAATCCTGTAATCCGGCGTGTCACGTTAGGAATACGAATTCCCCGTGGCGTCGCGACGCCGAGCGCACCACGAAACGTCCCGCCCAAGAAAGATTGCATTTTTTTTTTTTATATTAGAGAGGCGGCAGGGCTTGACGGAATCCCAACGTTGCACGTAACGCAACGTAACGCAGACAAATTACACGAATCAACCCCTATGGCGCGCACGTGTGCAGACCGCTCTATAATTGGCTATACGTGTTTGCGATGGGGTGATTCCTCGACGGAGGAATAAAGCGAACAGCGTTTACCTTATTTATGGGGCCATTTTTGGGATTGCTCGTTTAAAGCTGCGGCCCATGATCTCCAGCACGCGTCCGCGAACGTGGAGGAGTACGTTACCGAACGTTGCCACGCATCTCCATGGTTCTCCATCGAGATCGATGCTTTTTCTTAATGTACATCTTCTCTGTTCGTGTTTTACGTTTTACGCGTTGACTGCCATACTGAGGCTATGAACATTGAAAATTTTACTTGATATCTATATTCGATGTCCATACCAGATGTCTATATTTGATATCTTTATTTGATGTCTATACTCGCTGTGTATACTTGATGTCTATATTTGAGATCTGTATTTTAAGTTGCTTTCAATCCTAGACTGTACAAGAACGTTTTGAAAAATGCGTACGTATTCCCATACGAACGTTTCGAGCTCCTACCTTCATATTCACTTTTGACAGTCAACAGGTTAACGAACAGCAACTTCTTAAAGACGAGACAGTAACAAATTCAAGGTCTCCAGTGAAATTCGACCGTGCCATTCTTCTTCCGGCGTTTAAAGTGCACCGTAACAAAACAGTGTTCACTTTATATTTAAATGTCCCTTAGTAGACCCATTCTTGATGCCTACGAGACCTTACGTGTCTACTCGCGGTTCAAGAGATATAGGACACCGGAACATCATTCTTCGAGTCGCACGAAATTTCTGGCCCCATCCGAAACCATTCTCGCTTGCGTTTCATGATATCGCGACATAATACATTATAGAATATAGTATATACACAATCAACATACAAGATACATTATACAATATAGTCTACACAGATCCAACATACAAGATTCATTATATAATACAGCAGTTTAGATACAATTCTCATACAAGATATATTATACAATACAACATTCTCAACAGAACCAACATACAAGATATGTTATAAAATACAGCAGTCTAGACACAATCCTCATAAAAAATACAAGATACGATATACAACACACCACTCTACTTCAAAGACTTATACATTTTATACATTTCTACAGTCCACTTATACGTGTGTCAGAAATCATAATCGTTTATGTGTTATGCAGTAAATACTGTTGACGCAGCGACTCACAAACATTGTCTGTTCCTCGTCATTCACCAATTATGAAACACCCTATAGGCGCGTGCATACACGCGGGGGTGAAACAGTTTCGTTGCTTACCCTCTCGCGATGCTTCTTCTTTCCCGCGACGTGTAATACACTTTTATGTCACCCGCAAGAGGGGTTGCAACTCCCTTTGGTCCCCTTATTTACCACCCGACTCCGATGATTTGATACGCTTCAACCTCTGCAATCGTTTCGGTCGTAAACTTCTTCTTCTGGCCCTCGCCAGATTTTCCCCTGGTCATGTCGCACGGAAATCTCTCCATACCGTAAAGAAAGTTCCGAATTTCGTCTCACGCTAACGTTCGTTGCCAAACAAACCTTGGCCAAAAGTGTCGTGAATCTTCGACGTGATTCCCCTCTTTAACGCGTTCTAATCGCAAGTTTGACTCGCGATGCTTGCGTGTCGGATTCATAGAACGTTGGTCCGGTCTAGTTAACACTAAAACTACCAGACGAGGTTAAATGACCCTTCCACAAATTTCCTACTTCAAATGACAAAATTTGTTAAGCTGGTTTTCTTGACATTTATGCTGATTGTCATCAAGATAAAGAATCTATAAGTGTATTCATTTATGTTTCATCGTTCATCTTCAATTTTAACATCAAAATAATTGTACATTACACGGCGGCAGTTTTAGTGTTGATACGTTTACCAACTTCGCCAGAATAGCGTTGCGAAGGTTATCAGAGGTGGTTAAGTTCGTTTGAACGTGTCATGATCACTATTCCGAGTGCAGAGAGTTTGAACTAGAGAGTTTTGAGCGAAATTAGTTCAACTATCGAGGGCGTTAACCTTGACAACAAAAATCTCGCTGGTGACTACGAATAACATCGAACAACGTTCTTTTGGTGAGCTATACGCCGGTTAATTTTCGGCCGTAAAACGTGATAAATAACGGGAAGGTCGCTCATTAACATGAGTTTTAACCTACTCGAGGAAAATCCGGAATTTAACGCGGCAGAAGGTACCCAACCCGGGACGCTGTCGCGATGACCCAATTACCGCACTCGTAAAGTGCAACGGGGCGGGACGTGAGCCACATGAAAGCGGCGAACAACCGGAAACTTTGTTAGTGCCTCGCAGTCTTTCGACACGTTAAGAGGCTGTGCACGAGCCACGAAGGCCCCGGCCACCGGCTCCGTAATTAGTTAAGCCGTCCTCTTAACGCGTCGGCGAGGCCGCGGGACATTTTGCACGCGAAAACAATTATTTCGGCGAGAATCCGGCCGGAATCGGCAACCGGAAACCGTTCCTCGACGAACGGAAAAGAAGAACTCACCGTCGGCGATAGGCCTGCTCTATGAACCGGAATACCGGACGTCCCGCGTGTATGTACACGTGTGTACACGCTCGGGCGAAAATTTAATTAAATCCGCCGGTTAAGGTTCTGGCGTTCCGGTATTCGAATTTCGATCGGTTTAATCCGATCGGGCAAGCAAATCCGCTTCCTAAGTAATTCCATCGATATCGACCGACGAAACGGCCGTTTATACCGAGCTCACTAAATTTTCAGACTTTCTCGCTCTGTTTTACCGCCTACTTTCCACGCTCCTTCTCCGGGGATATCATCGACCATGAATTTCTGCTGAAATTTCAGGGTGCGAGGATCTTTCGCTTTTGATCGCAATCTAACGGATCGACGGTGAAATTCCGTAAAGATGAGATGTTGGATATTAAACTCGATCATCGTCCATGAGAGGAGACGAAAGAGATAGCAGCTTCTGATGCAAACACATTTTCTTGTCGTAGACGAAAGGAAGTTTGAAACACTCGTTTGCGTATGTGAGTATATGGTAAAATTATTACATACATTGTACAATCTGTAATTTAGTCTAAGCTTCTCTGTATCATTGTATTATATGCTTTGTATATATTTTATATATCTAACTTGTAAATATTTGACTATGTTTTATATGTATATATACATACATGTAAATATATGTACATGCATGTGTATATTCTTCTATGTATCTTTCTTGTATATATTTATATATGTCTATATATGCATATGTGTACGCATCTGTACACATGTATATTCTTAATGTATCTAACTTCCACTAGTCGGCAATTGTATGTCTTGAAAAATAACATTAAGTTCTATCAGAATGAACTCGATTTCCTTTCTGAATCCCGATCATTTTTCATCGGAGGGTTGCGAACGGAGTCGCTCGAAAACGCATTTCCGTGGAAACGATTATTATCGAGGTAACCTGACCGTTCTTGATTCCGTTCCATCTAGTGGTCAGTCTACGTGAATTTCCGGAAGGAGGGTTTCACCGTGGTCGCACGTGGACACGTGTCACGTGGCTCGCGCAGGATATCGGAGAATTCTGCACCGTTTTCCCAAATTACGCCAATAACCTGTCCGATATAATGTCTGACTTCGCCGTATTAATTAGCCGGAGCAACAACGCCTGGGAACGGTAACTCGAGCCCGATAGATACATAGAATCGCGATCGAATTAGCAACGCCGATACCCGCTCGCCTGTTGAATAATGTACGAGCTGACATTCTGTTCAATAACAAACGTCCGTTATTCCGTCGCTATTCACATCGGCTGTTTTCACAGGGAGTGATTTTTTAAGTACCCGCCCGATCGCGCGGACCGACGGACCGTGAGCGTATCGCATAATCAAATTCGAATCGACAAAGGGATCGGGAGAGGAACCACACTTTCGAGGACCACAAGTTTCCATACACCTACGTCTGGGGGTTTGGGACTTACCAAACTTCCGAGTTTCCAAACACTCAGGTTCCGATACTCGCAAATTCCAAAACTCTCAAGTTCCAAAACTCCCAAGTTCTCACACTCGCAAATTCCCAAACTCACAAGTTCCTAAATTCGCAAATTCCCACACTCGCAAATTCCAAAACTTGCAAGTTCTGATACTCGCAAATTCCCAAACTCGCAAGATCCCACACTCGCCAATTCCCAAAACTCACAAGTTCCTAAATTCGCAAATTCCCACACTCGCAAATTCCAAAACTTGCAAGTTCTGATACTCGCAAATTCCCAAACTCGCAAGTCCCCACACTCGCCAATTCCCAAAACTCCCAAGTTTCCACACTCGCAAATTTCCAAAACTCACAAGTTCCCACACTTGCAAATTCCCAAAACTCACAAGTTCCTAAATTCGCAAATTCCCAAACTCGCAAATTCCAAAACTTGCTAGTTAAACGACTTCGTTCATATACATTGACTGATGACACACAATTTGGTATTCAGAACGCTGACTGAGTGTTTTGGGGTTTTGTAATTATAAAGTAAGTATTCGCTGACTTGGCGAATTAATGTAGGCTGCTGAACAGTACAGTTACGTGTTAGGTCCCCACGCGTTAGATCACCGACAATTCGAGTATTTACTATACAACTGAAATGAGAATACTGAACACAATTTTGTGAGGGCGCCACGGTCACAATTTAGAATTTTACATTCGCAAATTAGGAAATTTTAGGGTCTTTAACCCCTTATCCTACAATTTTCCAGGCTAATTATTGCGAAAGGAAACTAAAGAAACATATGATAAAATGTTACGCATATCTTACATTCAGCGATCCTTGATTATGCAGATTATAATTAGAATCGAACTCAAAATTGAATAGCAGTGAAAATACGAGTGTTAGTGTGATATATTCGAACTGTGTTATTCGAACATTGATATTATAGAGTAAGGGGTTAATTTAGCCTTTATTTTACCGTTATTTTTGTTAATCGTTTCGAGGATCCAACCCACGCGAAAAGATACTTAACATCGTGTGCCGTCGCCGTTTTGTATAATGAAATTCAAATCGATGTATCACGGCCACCCCAGTAGACGGGGTTGCAACGACTAACCCCCTTGACTCAGTGTCCTGGATTACTTGGCGAAATTTATGTTTCCCGTGACACGATTCGCAGCGTGCCAGAAACGATAAGTTTCTTAAACGCGTGGCCCTTACGGGCTTATCATATTTGTAGCAATCCCTCGGCTAAGCCTGACAAACGAGACATCATACGCTTCTCGTTTTTATTCCGACTATCATTTTATCGACGCATCTCGTTTGGGAATGGATAAACAAGTCGAGAATATTCTACGATTAGTTTCCATTGCACACGATTACAGTCCCCGTAAGTTTGAAAATACATTTACAAGCTAAATATAGTTTGCAAGTTTTTAATCATTCATGAAAAATACATAGTTCCTCTTTTTTCTAAAAAACGAGTTGGATCCAACAGGAATCTTTGTAAGAAAATTCACAGATTTATGGAGTATTTATCGATTTATCCATCGATTAACGTTACCCATATACATCCTGTCCATAAATGTTTACCCTAATTTCAAGATTAAATATTTAATTATATTTATGACTTGTGGTACAATGCATGTTTCACTTACTGTATCCACAATGTATCCCTTCATATACCGTATGTTATACGAGTTACATTGTTTTTATCAAGGATAACGTTTACGAAAAGTCTGTATATTAGAAAGCATAAGTAAAGAATGTCCTTCTGCAAAGATTGAAAATGTTTCCCATGGGAAGTGTGTCAAGCTAAATGATCGACGCATAGCGGCTACCAGCGCAAACCCGCATAAATAAATAGGACAGAATATTCGCGTCGGTGTACAAATCATCATCACGGTTCAAAGATTAATCAATCAGTCGTTTCGCCGAAGAAGCATTCCCGGCAGGCTAATAGTGACCCTGTTAGTTTGCCGCGCAATGCAATATTAACAACTACGGTGCACGCGTCGGTTCGTTTGGTAAATTATAGATGGATACACCGGGTTAACGCGGGCATCATCGAAATTTTCGCTGCAACGGGAACTGGTAATAAAATGGATTGACATTATGTAACCCCGTAATGAACCGACGGGTTGTTAATTACAGCATGACGCGACCTGGCCGCCAGGAACACGCTAATATCCGTCCACCTGACACGCAACGATTTCATTTTCGTTCATTCACGATTCACGATCCGCGTTACGTCCAATGAGAGATTACGTTTCGGTCCCGTTCAATTGCGCCATTAATTTTCGCGCGAAAATTTCCTTCGCGCCGTTAACTTTCCATCGTGTTCACCGAATAACAATGCGCGATCGATCGAGCGACGTTATCAATCGCCTGCAGCCAACTTATCGATCAAAGATGCTGACGCCAATTTTCCCGCTAATTACCGGCGAACGAGCTATTAAGTTAATTAGTTTACACTTGCTTGTCGATCGGGCGGCCGTCTTTGTGTACGCCAGGTCGAACCGGAACAAAGGCGCATCTTAAGGCCGAGTAGGTACATGCGTTTGGAAGTTAGGACAATCGCGACAGGAAGAATTCGTTCCTCCGTTGTGAACGGTTAACTGTGAATACGGATTTAGTGGCTGAAGGAGACTCTATAGGGAGAATATGTTAACCAACGTGGAGGAAGTCTGACAATCGTGAATTTTTAAGCATGCGGAGATGAATGTTCAAGGGTGAGTTAAGGATTTGGAGAGATGGGAATTTGGGGTTCAAGCAATTTGGGGATTTATAAGATATGGGAATACTGACAGTGTAAGTATACGGAAACCTATAAATTTATAAATATAGATTTGAAGATGTACGAATATTGAAATACAGGTATTTCGAGATATTGGATTTCGAAATTTGAAGACATGGTGAAATCTGTGAAAATATTTTATTTTATTTTCAATCTCAATTTCAAGTTCAAATTCAAGTTCAAGTTCAAGTTCAAGAAGTTCAATAATCACAAAAGTTTAATAATCTAGAAATGTAGGAATTTGAAAAATCAGAAATTTGAAAGTTTGACTATCTGAAAATTTTAATATGTAATAATTAGAAAATTTGAGAATTTAGAAATATAAAATTCGAATACTTGAATATTTGAAATTAGTAATATATAAATTTGGACCCATGAATATTTTAAAATTGCGAAAACTTACGAACTCGAAAGTCTGAAAATTTGAAAACAATGTCGTCCAAAAGTTCTCAACTACATAAATCGTCCGACTTAAAGCAAAGTCCGATTTGCTCCTCGGCGAACATCCTAAGGACATCGTGGGAAATCCCTTTGGCCAACTCAATATGGTAGGGACAAAAATGGCCATTTTTTAATATCCTGCACCGTGGGTAGAGCAAACCCGAGGAAATAGAGCCGCAACGGGGACGGTAAATCCTCTTCTTTGAAGGATCCACCGTGGCAAATGACGTTGGTCGATGACGCCCAACGAACACTCGGATACCAAAAGTTCTCTGTGAAACCTACGAACCTCGAAATTAGCTACTTTCAGCCATCTTTCAGCCGAGACGAATGGCGTACTATAGGGAGCTAGACAGCCGGACTAATACCGTACGCTTTACCGTTTCTGTGGTACTTGTCCTAATGGAAACCTAGGACACCCAGAATCCCGGCTTCGTCTAATTTATTTGTCGATGGTCCGGTGACTCGCGCGGACTCCATGCTTGGACGAGTGTTTGCTCGAACAACGAGAAAACGTAGGAACAAGTTGTTCGTCGCGTTTGTTAAAGATACTGAAACTATTTCTCGTTTTCAAGAAACGTCGCGACGATGGTTACCAATTGTCTTTCGAAACGAAAAATCATTTCTAGACCATGGTTAACACTGAACCTACCGGCGTATAATGCACGTTTATTTTGAAATTAAATATGAAGTTGAAAAATAAATAGATGAACGATGTGACACAAATGAAGGTACTTATACATCGATGCTTTTTATCAATCGAAAGCAACAGAAATATCAAAGAAGCCACCTTAACATACTTTGTAACTTGAAATCAAGAACTCGTAAAATCGCCATTTTGACCGCTTTCGTAGGTGTAGTATTAATGGCAATCAATGATCAAGTATCGAAACAGTGTTCATATTTAGGTAGAAATATGACAATAGGTAGAGAACAGGTAAGAGTAATCTGAAATAAGCCTGGCTGTAATGTCCACAAAATGCTCAGATAACTGAAACGTTTTCCGCTCAAGGTTGAAACTAGAAATGGAGATTTAAGGGTGAGAAATGTACGTCGAGCATAAATGACCAGCCACAGGGACCAGGAGCAATCCACAAATCCTGTCCATAAATTCCTTTACCTACTTAGATCCGTATCCTCAATTGCAGCCCCTAAAACCTAATAAAAGTAAAATAAATCGTTCGTACCTTTATTAATCCACCTATATCTCAGGAATTCCTTTGCAGTTATTATTTTCTATTGCTTGTCACAATTGTCTCGGTATATTCATGTATTACATGAACGTTCATAGATTTAATTATAAAATGCTTAATTCAAATCGTTGCTATGAAGTAAATGGTGTGAGTCGAGTTCGAAGGATTAACAAGGGTCGAGACTGCGAGCCGAAACAAAAATCGACCTCAAAAATAAAAAATTGGTTCCTCAAATAAGAGTCTTATGCCAAAAATAAAAAATTAGTTCCTCCAATAAAAATCTTATGCCAGAAATAAAAAATTGGTTCCTCCAATAAGAGTCTTATGCCAAAAATAAAAATTGGTTCCTCCAAAAACAGTCTTATCTCAAAAATGAAATGTCGTTGCTTCTGTAAGTGTCCGATGCCAAAAATAAAATGTTGATCCATCAAGAGCCATATGCGAAAAATAAAAAGTGGTTGGCTCAATAAAAGTGAGGTGCTAAAAATTGTTGGTGCAATAAAAGTCTGATACCAAAAATAAAAAGTCTGTGGAATCGCTGCACCTAGGAAGTCGATACGTCAATCATTGTGTTTCGTAGCGAGTTATCCTTCGTTCTGGGCGTGAAACTTGACAATGGCTGATTTACTCGTCGCAAACCAACAGATATCCACGATTCCCTTAACACGGTCAACTACGATACGGGATCCTCCTTCTCTCCGTGGAGTTATGGCGGTCAGACGATGACGCCGCTGTATCATTCGCGGTAAACGTGATTGATAAGGGGGCCGAACTGATAAACACGAACGTTAAGCGTGCACCGACGGCCACGATAAATCAAGAAATGTTTTCGAGAGGCGCGGCTAACGCCCTGGATATCGGTGTTTTCGCGTGTTCCTCTTTCTCCGCGGTTTTATTGGACGAACTACGTGGTGCGGTGCTTTCCGACGTATCTGCTGAAAAATGGGGGTGTTTGTCGTGTAATATCGTTGAATCGCGCGGCCCAAGCTTTTTGCTTTTAAAGTCGCCGCTTCGAATATTAAACCTCCCCGAATTGGTATCATTAGTTTCGAGCATTTCCGGTTATGCGGAAAACCCGGGTGTCTGGTGAGCAGAGTTCTGGCGCGTTGGCGATTTGGTGATTCGGGAATTTTAAATTTGAAAATTTGGCGATTTGAGGTTTTGGAATTTTGAAGATTTTGGAATTTCGAGATTTGCGAATATAGGGATTTGTGAAATTCGGGATTTGAGAAATCGAAAATTTGAGAAGTTGGGAATCTGAAAATTTGGGGATTTGTGAAGTTGGGAATTTGAAAATTCGAGGATTTGGGAATTTGGAGATTTAAGAAGTTAGTGATCTGTGAATTCTGAAATTTAAGAATTTGGAGATTTGAAAATTCGAAAATTTGAGAATTTGGAGATTTGGGAAGTTGGAGATTTGAGAATCCGGAAATTTCGGAATTTGAACATGTGGGAACTCAAAGATTTGAGAATTCGGAGA
Source organism: Coelioxys conoideus (assembly GCA_947623535.1). Taxonomy (NCBI): domain Eukaryota; kingdom Metazoa; phylum Arthropoda; class Insecta; order Hymenoptera; family Megachilidae; genus Coelioxys; species Coelioxys conoideus. The sequence goes on along the minus strand of OX392455.1, from coordinate 4,919,762 downwards.
TTTGGAAAATTGGAGATTTGAGAATTCGGAAATTTGAAAATTTAGGGATTTAGAAATATTGTACGAAAGCCCCAATGTCTCTACGTCTTACTATTTCTACGCCCCTATATCCCTATACCCCTAAGTTCGTACACCCCTGTATACATATGTCCCATATCCCTATGTTCCTATATCCTTTCATCTCATTATTCCCACTCCCCTATATCTCCACATCGCTATATTTTTACATCCCTGTATCCCTACAGTCCTGTATTCTCACGTTCCTATATCCCTACATCCCGATATCCACACGTCCCTAAATTCCAACATCCTAGTATCCCTACATCCCTATATCACTACATTTTTGTCTTCCAACGTCTCCATACTCTATGTCCCTATATTTCTATATTTCCACCCCATCTAAAACTTAAAAACGAGATAGAGACAAAATTTTAAATAAAATTTGCATAATTAATAGCGAAGATGAGTTTGCACGGAATGTTACGCGATTGCATGGGTCCTCTGTTCACTTTCGTTCATTCTTCCAGTCAATATCGTCAATTGTATTCGCTTCGATCATTCCATTGTACTCGACTCGTGACACACGTTTGGCATGGCAGGTGACGGGCCAATTGTTTCGTCGCTGAAGGGGTTTTCCAGAGGTAAAAAAGGGTCGCCGGTGTTTTCATTAAATTGTCGCCTGTTCCGGCTCGACAAAAATTGAACTCTCTGGCCAGCTGTTCGGACCGTGTAACACCCGCGAAACATACGCGTTAATCGAAGGGAGACTAAAAAACTGTGCCAGCTACCGTGCTAGAAACAAAATCGTTTTCATTTAACGCGCTAATAAAATCGGTATCATATTTTCGTGGTAACGAATCGTACTACCGCCTGCGGGGAATTGCTATCGACCGTTCGATCGATACCGTTTCGTTAATTAATATCGTTGAATGATTCTTGCGCAGTCCCCGATAAAGTCTTTCGTAGCAGCGACTAACGTAACCAAGAAACGTCGTGGCATTCTAATTGCGTAACAATAATGATGAAAAATATCTCGGGGAACTTCCTGGATACTTACGGAAATGAAATCAAGATCCCCAGGACGTCTTTAATTCAAATTAATGCAAATCGAGGTGAAATACACGGAATACACTCGAAGGCAATTTTTAGGAGGGCTTCGGAACCTTAATCTTTCCTAATGGAACAAGGGATTCCTTTAGCCAATAAGGCAACGGAATCGATGTACCATTTTTGGGGCAACCCACCCTTCGTTTACGCTCCATTGCAGGTTTCTACCTCGAGAGCTTTACATTTTGCGTAGGAGGCCTCCAAACTTTTCTTCCTAACCTGTGGTCATTTCTCACAAGTTTTTATAACATTTTTTAAAGCAACGAAAAAGAGAGCAATTCAATGAGATAAATTTTTTCGCGTTGATACACCTTTATAGCTGTAACAAGGAGAGAGACAAAAGTCAAACTTTCTTCCAAGGAAATAAATGTCAAATCTTTTTCTATGAAACAAAAATGAAATCTTTTTGAATAAAACAAAAACCGAATCTTTTTCTATGAAACAAAAACCGGATCTTTTTCTATAGAACAAAAATTAAATGTTTTTCTGTAAAATAAAAATTAAATCTTTTTCTGTTTCAATCTTTTTCAAGGACACAAAACTCAACTCGTTTTCTAGGAAACAAGAGTCAGATTCTTGGTGTTAAAACCAAATTTTAACACTAGATTTACGGACATTTAATGACCACTTATGTCTGAATTGGAAATGGATTATAAAAATAAGTAAATAATGGATAATACATACTTACATCGGTTTATAGAAAGATTCTTTATCTCGATGAAGGTTAACATGCATTTTGACATGAACTTTTTAATAATTTTCGTAATCAAACACAAAAAATGTAAGATCCGTCATTTTGACGAGTTCCGTAAATCTAGTGTTAATATCATCTAACAATTTCTAATGCTATACTAAATCTATTAGTACTACATGACTTTCCAACAAGAAGTAGCTATAAGTATTTTATAACTTCTTAAATCTGTACAAGCTACGATATCGCAGGTATTAGATGTCCCGTTTTGCACTGTGTACGTAAGTACGCGTATTACGGACCGGTATCACTGCGTATCCTTTCCCCGTAACTATTTGCGTCTGGAAGCAACGTTCCTGTTCGTTTTTTGTTCACCGTGGCCGTCGATAAACGGGACGCGAGCGCAGGAAGCCGGCTGGATCGAAAGCAGGGACCCTCCAGGCATGTAGTTAATCCGGGATAAAGGTGGTACACAGCTACACCGGGAGCACGATACGCTGGTTGAAGATGCACCCGATGCATAACGCGTATCCCACGGATTTATAGACTTACACGGGAACGGAGAATCCATCTCGTTCGTCCGATCGAGACGCGGCTTTATGGCTGAAGGGATAGGGCGTCGAAGAAACGGCACACATGTCGCATAGTATTCGTCCGCATTATATTAATTAAACGTGTCGCTTCGTGTTTGCCAAGTCTTGCAACTTCCAACGTTTCGTACGAACGTACGTAACCCATTATGGTTATTAAATGCAACGCTAATTTTCCCTTTGACAAATAAAATTTCGATTACTGCGATCGTCTGTTGTTTCAATTAACTCACGTTGTGTTACGAAACTTTCCATCGGTATAATGAATCGAATTTTTGACATACGGATTGTTGCAGAAATTTATCTCCATATCTAATGTTTGTACATTCTTCCTCTTTCCTTTTTACGTTTGTAAAATGTAATGATTTTACGTATTTCTTGCTTCGAGACGTTTGATAGATTACGTTTGAATAAATAAAAAAATATTTTCATATCATGCAACATTTTAGATTAGAATCTTCTTTTAGTCTTGATTAATGAAAATTTATTATGAACGTGAAATTATGTGGGAAACTCTTGTCTGTCAAACTTAAAGTTTGAATTGACTTTGACCACTCCCAAATTAACTGAATGACCTATAAATGACTTAAAACGATGAAAAAACTATGAATTTTATCAAAATGAATAATTTTACTGAAATAATTCATGAACATTAACTATTTTTGAAAAGTAATTCATTATTATCATTGTAGATGTTTGTCATTATGAATTTTGAGATTCTTAAAATGTTCATTACAAACTGGAGTTACGTAAACACATCACATCTTTATGTTTTTCTGTATATCTTTGGTCTCTTGTATATAGTACACTGTATATAGCGTTGAAATAACAACCACTATCTAATGGTTGATTTTTAACAACATCGTAAAGATTACATTGAATTAATTTAGTTTAAAATAACGTGGTGTGACCGATAAACTCATTCTTTTTAATTTTTACTTAGATCACTTTCATAATTATGGTCTCAACTGTCAATTTACATATCTAAACGTATCATTGTAAATGTAACTACAAATTTCGAAACAGTGTCCAATATGACAATATACCAAAACAGAGTTCGATGTACGCAATAAGTGAAAATAAAAATATCGAGTCCCAAAAATGAAGAATTCACGCGTGCCCCGTGCGTCGCCGACTCTCCGGACACTTGACATTTACCGGCGAAATGGGACAAGGTAAAAAATGGATCGTAAAATCTTAAACTCCGGCGTGCACTGTCAATAAATTCAGCGGAAAATAGCGTGCATCCTTCGGAGTATTTATTGCGATCCACACAATGGCCGCGATCGTGACCGCGGCGTTGAGGGCGATACGAAAAAAGGACACACTTTCGTGAATAAGAAAAAAGAAGCAAGGACGAATGTGTAGCAGCGAGGATTTGTGGCCCGTGCAACGATATTTATTACAGGCCCGTTGGTCATCTGTAAACATTAAATAACCAGCTGCATCGCGTGCAGCCATACTATTCTATTGCGCAAGCACGGTTGTTGCCTCACGCTCGTGCTTCAATTTCCTTTGAGCGCCGAACGACCGAGAATTTGTCAAAATGAAATATCTAAATCCAGGTGTATATTAAAATGTCCTTCCGGCGGTACCGAAGCGACACCGGTTCTTTGATATCGCGCATCCGACGCTCTCGTGCTTCGCAAATTTGATCGAATCAGAGCAAATAACGGAGGTGCACTTCCATTTAATACTTCAGCGAGAATACGCGGCTTTATAACGCGTAACGAATTTCACGTGCACCGATTTTACACGCGACGCGTGACAATTAACGCGTTCGACGTTTATTTAAACAAAAAAAAAAAGAACACGCTCGACGAATTGAAACTGTTTTTTTCAATTAACGACACGCGAATGAGATATTATAATCTGTTCGAGACTCGACCGGCTAAAATCACTGACGCACGTTATTGTGTTTTAAACATTTTATTCGTCTTTAAATTGCTTGTTTGTTTCGTCGTTGAAAAACAACGACGTTATCCGTTTGTAATGAATCATTTAGAAAGATTGTGCATGACGGGTGTTAAACGATTTATATTTTATCCAAATCAAATACTCGAGCAAATTGCTTCATTCTAGTGAATTCGGAGTTTAAACTGGGTTTCGTAAATGTTGGTATATATGCTTTATTACATATAAATGTTCTTATCTCGATCTTAACAAATAAGATTGCTTACAGTTTATTACGATCTTAATAAAATGCGATTGCTTAATGGTATCGATAAATGTTTGCGTCTCCTTCACGATGGAAACATCATCGTCGTATTAGCAGACACTGTGTCGTTACTGACAAAAATGTGGCACTTCCGGAACAATTAACAATACGCACTCGATACTCCGTATATCGCTTTATCGTGCGTAGAAAATGTTTGCAAAAGCTTTCGATTCAAACGTCGATCGTAATATTTCCATCGTCACGAGTATCGATCTTACTACGAAATGCGTTCGCAATTCTTCGATACATTATCCTGACCTAAATAACGTTCACCGTACATATTTCCAGTGACAATTGTACTCTACATGCTTTTGTACACTACTGTTATTCGCGGTATATAAATACGGGCACATAATATGCGTGTAGATTCGTATGCGATTAAATTATTGCTATTGTTTGTTCCTAAACGATGCGCTATCATGGCACGGTGATACGCGATGTGACAACAATCGATAATTAACACGTTGAATGCCATCACATATACTGATTACCGACAATTCGACGCGGTTGATATCGCAATAAGTTCGTTGAATGGCAAGCAAAAGGCTTAGGAATACAATGAGTCTCGAGTTTCGAATTTACATCGTCGCTATTATTCAAGTTATATACAAGATACTCGTATCCCAAACATATTTGCACTATAAAATTAACATTGTGCTATAAACTAATTTTCTAGAGTACATCGATAATGTCGGGTCTGTAAAGGCCTGATAAAATTCACGACGTCGTGTCCACTCGACGTCATAGTTCTCATCTAGTAAGAAGCAACAGTGTAATTCTAACAAATAACCGCAAGAGCGTGGTTCTCTATAAATTAAATAAAAATTAAATGATTATGAGTGCTTTGTTCGTCGAGACACTGCTGCAATTACTTTTTGAATAATTATAATTACAGTTTAGCGGAGCGACTCAGTACGTGACATTTAACGTGTTAACGTTACCAGGGAGGGAATCTACCAGGACCGATAATCGATTACCGATTGATACGTTTACTGACATGATGCAGCAATACTGTGTAAATACCTGAGCATAATATCGTGTTTTCTCCTAAGTGGAAGAAGAAGATGAAGGAAAGAGGAAGAACAAAGGGAAGCATCATGCGGCAAACTGACTCATCGTGTGTGGACCTCTAGACAGATAATACGGACAGCTTCGAACGATAATTCATAACGAGGAATACCTCGTCAATTAATAAATTGATCGGATTAAAAAATTCATCGAAACGGTCGTCTTATCTGCCGAGCGAGAAAAATGAAGTAACGAGGCGGCAAGTTATCGATAACCTTCATCCTGTCGATTGACCGCTATCGATGAGTCGTTGACTCGTTTCGTGGATTCGATGGCAAATTGCTCGCGATTGAACTGTGTCGATTGCAAAAGGATCACTCGAACGTTAAGCTCGTTTCGTTCTCTTCGCCGTCGCGTCACGATCCCGAGCTCTCAACGGATCAGGATATTGGTATAGTCCTCTTAGCTCGTAGACTTCCGAAAGCCATTATCGCCGCCACTACGTTTTTTCCGCATTTCCGTTTGGTTCTTCGAATCGCGACGGAACGCGCGTCTCTTCCCCTTAAGATGGCGAATCCTGCGTCTCCTGTTTCGCCCGCGCTTTTCCGATGTTCTCCGCCTCCCACACGGTGTCCGGAAGTTTCGTTCCCAGCGTTTCCGGGAAGAACAGAGACAGCAGGCCCGCGGACATTGCCATGCATCCGAACAGAATCAGCGGCAGCTCCGGCATGATTTGGGCCTGCGGATAAGAATGTGTTGACAAAAGGACCGGATTCGATCGATTTATTGAACATGAAAGTTTGAAGAGTCCATTCGAAATGTAACAATTGCAGATTCGAAACAAAGCGACATTATATTTAGATCTTAAAAAATTATGACAGCCATAAAAAAACATTCATATGTACCACAGGTTCGTGTTTTTGGCATGAAAGTACAAAATGTCCGTATCAAAAGTTTGGACGCATTTGCATTTTTTGTTGTTCACAACTTCATGTTATAAATCAGTAACTGTATTTATTATAGGAACAAATTATAGGAATAAAAAGTATGAAGTAAGTTAGCATGAAAATAGCTGACTAGAGTTGAATGTATCAGAAATGACGATCTGGAGAGTGGCTTCCCGTGGTTGTACAAAATATTAGCTGTGCATACTTGTTCAATCCTTATTGACATAATAAATTTGTATTAGTGGCATCCAAACTTACAATGCACTCATCTTTTGCCTTTAGGCTAAAGACACATCCTTGTGATGTTACATGTGATTGTTTTTAATGGTACTTATATTTCAAGGTATCCTAAACGTACCATGAGAAAAAGCAATCAGAGATTCGTAAAATAACAATTATGTCTAAACTTTTGATGCGGGGTGTACAATGTATGCATAACACCGTTGCGATAATCGACTCACCAGAAGAGGAGTTTGCGGTGACAATATTGACCCCATGCGGCCAGTCATGCTGCAGATCCCTAGCAGCGAGTGTCTGAGGTTCGTGGGGAACAGCTCGGCTGTGTAAATGTAAACCGTGGAAAACGACATCGTGATACACCATTTACCTCCCATATACAAAAACAGCGGCAAGAAGCTCCATGAACCTGAAAAGGTATTCGTCGTACACGTTCGTCTTCGCTTCGATCATCGCGAATTGAATGGAAAATTTTCTTCGTGAATATTTTCATCGATAGACGCCGAGACAAAAAGATAAACCGATACTCCCGATGCGTACTTCGCCCAGGAATTGGCGCGTGAGAAAGTTGGCCCAGGCGTTTCGAATTCAACGATACTGACTGGTCGGAATAAAAATATGGACTAAATAAAAATATGACGAGATCTCTAAACACACCAGGTGGCCCAAGAAACACAAACATCGACGGTGATATACACGAAGGTCCTACTACCGTGTACAGTGTGACGTGAGAAACTTAATTAATCAAATTTGGAGGGTTCACAATGGGGATAAGCATAGCGATCGTATTTCACTAACTGTGAACTGATTATGTTTCGGTTCAACCTCCTCACGCGCCAATTCCTGGGTGACGGACTGTAAGAAACCGAGAGAAACGATGTCCGATGGTTAAATCGAGTTTACCTGTAGGAACGAACTGTATCGCGAGACAGAACACGCCACTCAACAGGAACGACGAGGAGAGAGTAGCCTTGCGACCGATATGATCGGTAAGAAACCAGGTGAGAAAGTAGGCCGGAATCTCGACAACGGCGACCAATATGAAATTCGTGTATTTATCGCCGGCGAACGCCACCGAGTTCAATGACAATCCGTAATAGACGAAGGTGTTCGTCAGCCAACAGAACGAGCAGGCCAATAAACGGGTGAGCATCGTCGAGCTGTTCAGAACCTGCATGAACGGCGACTTCTTTTCGTGCGCCATTTGCTCCGTCTGCAAAATAAAGATACCGGTGATCAATCGGGAACAAAACATGGATGAATTAAAAAGAAATGATAATTACGGCAGATACGGGGGGAATAAAACGTACCTTATCGGCCTTCACCATGTTCATATCCTTGAACGCTCCGATCGCCTCCTCGGAGATTTGCAGCCCGTTAATACGCGCCATTTTACGATAAATTCTCTCCACCTTTTCGTGTTTCCCATTCGCCAATAGCCACCTTGAAAATCGGCATCATGTGTTTTGTTTTGTTTACGCGCACGACAGATACATTTCGAGGGGAAACGAGTGTACGGAACACGCATTTATCGATTACCTACGGCGTACACAGAAAAGGCAATATAAGAAATGTATGCATGCGTCGTGTACGCGATTGTCGAGGACCGTAACATTAAACGGTGATACGTTTAATGTGGGCTATTTCCGATCGCGTTAATTAATCGGGTCCCGGTGACGTCGAAGGTCCAGTTAATTGGCCGGATGTCGTGGATGCATAACCGGACGACCACTTCTTGGATCGTTAAGGGAACTCGTCCCGAAGATCGTTAACGAGGATCCACGGGGACAATACGAATTAAACGGTCGCCAAAGGAAATTACCTGACTGATTCCGGGATCAGGAAGGGCAGCAAGATGGCGAGCAAAGCTGGACCGTATACCATTCGAAGGATCAACCGCCACGATCGCAACCACATCGCAATCAATCCTAACAACATCTCACCCACTGCAAACATGCAGCAAATGATGGTGCTTGCCAGGACCCGGCCTTTTACTCCGGCCATCTCCATTCCTGAAAATCAACGGATTTATCGAGTCGTTTCGTTAATTTGACATTCCTCTACTATTAGATATTTAGATATTTATGCGAACGCGGATGTTTGATTTTTAGGACTATACGCGTCGTCGTGTCTGAAAGTTACGGTGATGTTAACCCTTTGAGAGCGACTCTCATTCGCCATTTATGGCAACAATTTTAAATAAATAATTTTTAACTACATTTATAGTATTTTACATGTGACGTTTGAATATAGCGAAACAAATAATATTGGCGATTAGTAATAAATGAATAATAATTTGTTTAGAATTAATTGTTATTGATAATAGTATTAATTATTATTGTCGTTGTTGTTGTTATTATTATTATTATTGTTATTCTCCTTATTATTAATTGATAATATTAGTACTAATTATTCGGAATCATTATTAATTGATAATAATATTATTATTAATTATTCGTAATCATTATTAATTATAATAAAGAGTATAGAATAAATTAATTATAATAAATTCATAAAGAAAATTCGTCAGACTGTTCAGTTAGAAAGTTTCACTTTCTAAATTAATCACAATTAATTGATAATAATATTATTATCAATTATCCCTAATCATTATTAGTTATTACTAATTTATTCATAACGAAAATTCGTCAAACTGTTCAGTTAGAAAGTTTCGCTTTCTAATACCACATTCTGATGGAAGAAACACCGATACGAATTATAAGTGTACCGAATTCAGAAAGTTTCTGACGGAAACGTTCGAATTAACGATAGTTCGAATTCTTGACCGTGGTAACGTAATGTGAATCTACCGTACGAAGAGAACAGATGTTCTATTCGCAACGATAATGGCGCGAGTTAAACTTGTACCATTGTGATTACATCTGTTTCGAATGAGCGTCTGTTTTGCCAGACCATCACACTATGATCGCTAAACTGTGGATACTTATGCAAATACGCCTTTTGTTTCGTATTTTCTCCCTCCGAATGATTGAAACTATTGTCTTAATTCTGCACACTATACTCGTTGCGAACAATTCATTTCGTTTTCTTGGCGCTCCGAAATTGTTCTTTGTTCGAAATTGCTCTTTGAATTTTGAAATTTGTTCATCTTTTAATGAATTGAGACTGTCGAATTTTAAGGATTATAATCTTGATCGAAATCACTGAGAAAAGAATTACGAAAATGACAAAAAATGACTGAAAATTACTGAATGATACAAATGCAAACCTTTCAACTTCAATTTAGTAGAATTAAATTAGAAACAACCTGAGCAAATTTTATTAACAATGTTCTCTATTTGTTCTTATCATTGGACATATTTCATGCAACTCGCTTTACTTTCAATATTCTCGGAGCAGGTGATTCATCGTAATGCTAATTGTGGCAGTCTATGTACCAACAAACATTTAAAGCGTATCAATATATCAATTATAATTTTACATTCTAATCCGACTGTTAGCAAGTCAAATGAACACAATTGGTGAAAAAAAAAGTTGGAATTCAAGGTTTGCAACGGTTATGAGTGCACCTCCGCCGCGTTACTTTTTTTTTGTCGCGATACGGAAAACATTTCTGCATCGAACGGCTCGGAGCGTGTAAAACACGGCCGTTATTTATACCAGCATTATTCACGTCGAACATCTTCCTATACTTTGGCTCGTTATTAACTCACCTAAAATAAATCCAGCGCTGTAGATACCGGCCGCGACAGTCGCGTCGATAAATTCGAACGCTAGAAACATCCAATAATTCACGGAAAAGGAATGTATCAGGCCGCTGATTCCGCTCAGGGACGTGGTGAGCGTCAAAATAGTGCGTCTTCCGTATCTGGAAGCGACAAAAAAAACAATGATCCAATTGGGCATGCATTATTAAACACTTTGAACACCACACTAAAAACACTTGCGCGTGGCAGAACCGTGAAACCGTCGATCGATAATTTGAATAATTTCGCATTACGAATTCTTTGCCCGTTCAATTCGTATTGTTCTAAGTGTATCATCGGGAACGTTTGAATTTCGATTGTATTAACACGCTGTTGACGAGTTAACTCGTGTTTTCATGCCCAAACGTTGTTGATCGATCATGAGTTCGTATTCGCGCTTGCACTTTCTGTTTCAATTATATAGGATATTTCAAAAGCTTTGTTCGTTCTGTTTGGTTATGCACACTCTGTTATGAGAAACTACTTTTCTTGGTTAGGTTTATTTATTTTGATTATTTAGGCTAAAATTGTGATAAATGAAAGCTGGAACGTGTAGAGTGTACTCTTCGAGAGGAAAGCGAAACGTGATATATTTGCAAAACCTGTTGTGTACCATTACGCGTACAGAGGTTCATAAAAGTCTTCGAAGGATGATATACTTCTAACAGAAAGGGGCATAGACTGTACAGTATATAAAACATTTTTAAATTATCGTGTGTATTGTATATTAGGAATATGCGAGGATAACGTGTGTAAATTTCACTGAAATTAAATACTTGATGATTTTGCAAGAAAAGTAAAAAGATAGTAGAAGTAAATTGGGTGAACCAGAAAATTATTGCTTCCATGAGGACAATGACCCGAAGCTTTCGGAAAAATATCGAAATTGTTTCTCAAGATGTGGTTATCGAATTTCCTATTTGAAATGACAAAATTTGTTAAGATGATGTTTTTCAAATCTGTGACTTTCATCGAGATAAAAAGTTAATAATGAAAAAAATGTATAAGTGATAAAGAATTAAAAAAAAAATATATATAGACGATAAAGAATTAAAAGAAAAAATGTATGAATGATAAAGAATTACAACAAAAAATGTATAAGTAATAAAGAATTAAAAGAAAAAAATGTACAAATGATAAAGAATTAAAAGAAAATAATATATGAATGATGAAGAATTAAAAAGAAAAAATGTATGAATGATAAAGAATTAAAAGAAAAAATGTATAAATGATAAAGAATTAAAAGAAAAAATGTATAAGTAATAAGTATTAAGAAGAAAAAATATATAAATGATAAAGAATTAAAAGAAAAAATGTATAAGTAATAAAGTATTAAAAAGAAAAAATCTATAAATGATAAAGCCTTAAAAGAAGAAATGTATGAATGATAAAGAATTAAAAGAAAAAATGTATTAATTTATATTTCGTCGTTCATACATCTTTCAATTTCATTTTTAACTTCGAGGTAATCGTACCTAGTATGTCCGGTAGCCTTAGGATGATTCGATTGCTATTGTTTGGAACTCGAACGACTCGATGTGCGGCATTCATCGCGGGAAATCGTTCGAAAGCGAAGAGGAATCGCGGAACGTCAAGCAAGTTCAAATCGTTCATCGTAAATCCCGGAAAGTTTCCGAAAGTACGAATTCATTTAAATATAATCTCCCGCTTCTTGGTCGATCGTTCCACGAATTCGAATCAGAATTCATGAACCCACGAAAGTCCGAAAGTTAAAATGGTAGAGAACTGCCGGCACGGAGTGTACCGCGAATCTGTGCGGTATTTCGCTCGACAAACGGAACAACAAAGAATAATTACGATACTACGGGTATGTTTTACGCTAACAACGGCTATGAGGTTGCGAAGTTCGTGCGCACGCAATTTCAAAGTAAACACGTATACGTTATGATTGTTGAATCGTTTCTCTTCCACGGTTCTTTTACGATCGTGGTCAGAAACATAGTTCGCTTTAACCAGAATCGATTTAATCGCGAGTATAGTTCGTTTCGGACATATCGTTCCGGCGTGTGTCGAAACACCTTTCCGTAACAAAATTTTCACGTCGTCAAAGTATAATCAATACGGTGTATTCCGTTTAAAGCCAAAACTCGATTCTTCTCGCTTATCACCTATCCCATCAAGATCCGAACACTTTGACCACATTTTACGAGACTCTCGAAATCAACGACCTGTTGATTTCGACCTCTACCCTGTATGGTTGCACCAAAAAAAGAAAAGAGAAAGAAAAAACTTTGGAAAGTCGCTTTTCCCCTGATGGCCCCATCGATTTCGGTTCGAATCCCGGTATCCAGGAAATTGGATTCTTGGTACGAACCGGCTCGTACTAATTAAGGTCCATCGATGTTGATTATTTCTTACCTGTCCGATACGTATCCGGCGAAGATCAATCCGACGAATTGGCCGACATTATTTATCGTCCCCACCAATGTGAGTTTCCATCGATTCGTGTCGCAGGTGAGGCCCCACTGCAACGAAAAACGAAATCAATCCACCGAGTTATCGATCCATTTTTTTTATCTACCTCGTTCCTATTTTATATTCTTCGTTTTTATTTTATTTAATAAATATTGTATTCTTATCCACTTCGTTTTTATTTTATCAAACGAATATTCTATATATTCATATGAATATTGCATATATTTGTTATACGTTAATATAAATATCACATGTATTGTATATATGTATATATTATTTTATCTGCATATTTCATCAAACAAATTTTCTATACATTTATGGGAATGTTCTATAAATTTCTTATATGTCGATATAAATGTTACATGTGTTGTATATATTTATTATTTTATCTTCATATTTCATGAAACAAATATACTATACATATATGTACATGAATAAAATTTCTCATATGTTAATATAAATGTCAAATATATATATTGTCTGTATTTATTATTTTTACTATATTCTTGTTAGAAGCACTGTTATTGATTATTATCAATAGACGATTAATGTTATTCAAATTTAATTGTCTAATTGTCGATTAATATGATTGTGCAAGATGATCTCGTTATCAGTTAATCGATCAATCAAATTATCCACAGCGCGCCGATGGTATCGATAAGAGCAGCGATGTTCGAGAACAGTTTGATCGACTTTACCTCGCTGAGCACGGTGTTCTCTGACGAATCGTAGATCCAGGAATCGCAATTTCGAGTGGTATTACTGAACGTCTCATTTGTACAAGCACCCGTATGGTTTTGAACGACGTATCGAACGCATTTGGACATCTCGGACACGTCCGGAACGGAATTTGCCGCCCATGGCAAATCGAACTCCGTGTTGCTTGGATCTTCGCATTCTGGCACCAAACACCTGTTTTTTCGACGATCTTTTGTTAGCAAATCCAGGACCATGTAGCGTGACATTAAAATTTGTTAAATGACGTGTCATTTCTCTTTGAATACAAAAAGTGCTTCGAATAAAGTGTGTAAGTATCGTTTGGCAGTAGAAAAATTGAAAATTAAGTAAACTTGCACTATCCACGCACTCTTTAGCTAATTAAGTAAATATATCTCTGTCATCTTTATATATTTAGAGAAGAAGGTTGATCTACTGCGTTATAACCAATCAGAACCGATTGCCATCTTCTCGGTTCACAATACAATACTCTATTTGTGAAAATAAACGAAAATAACCGCTGGCACAGTTTTATATTATCAATGAATCATTAAACGCCTACGAGTTTATTGTTAATAATTATACAATTAGTGTATGCAATTTACTTCTACTAGTAATGCTAACACTTACGACATCGTCGAAAGTGAATCGAATAACAAAAATTTCCCAACATGTTCCTATCGTAGGATGCAAATAACTAAAATACATATCTGAGGTGCAAAAATTAAACGTGTACAAAACAAAGAATCTTTTCATTTAGCGTATGTAATCGGAAATTTCAGAATGAACGATGAGTAATCTCCGCTCGAGCGTTTGCTCAAAATAATGGACACGTTAAAAGATTTAATTGCTCGAATCATTAGGGAAACGAGTGGTTTGCTTGGTTCTTGGAACTGATCGTTACTGAACTCTTACAGAAGTTTGCAGCAAGAGCTGTTTACTTATCTTGCATCGTTCGCAAAGACGGAGTACGCTCTCGTTATATTGCCGAGCAATTTTTCGAATTGACAATACATTGTCAATTAAAAGAATCATTTAAAAGAATCACGAACATGGTTTATAACGAAGGTCTGCTGTATGCACGATCAATTATTCGTAATCGAAATTATCACGTTGTTAATAAAAAAATAAATCTCGCGCGTACTTCGCGTTATGGATTGACGAAGTTAATAGACTTCACGATAAAATAATCGATTTATCGTCCCGACGATATTAACCGATTCAATTTGTTCGGGCTCGTACGTTACGATCTTCTTACGAGCTGAATTGTTTCCAACTCGAATAAAATAAACGAGCGTACAATGGAACAAAATCTCGTGAAGCTGCTACAAACTCGGTGAAAGACGGAAAATCTAATATTTTCGTCGGAAAATATCACTCCGCGATACGATATTTTTCTACGAATCTGTTCGAATTTTCTACAACGATACAACCGTACATACATATTATCTCGTGAGAAATCGACGATGTTCAGAGATCGATTTCAAGTTCAAACTGTTACATTAATTTTTTGAACGTATGCTAATTCGCTGGGAACATGGGTTATCGTTGTTTATGAAACGTTCCACGAGATTTTGTCTCCGCTGCGAATCGCGTGTAACAGATAACGAAAATTGCTCGAATAATTAATGTAACATACCTGTACTTAACTTCCCCAGCTGTGAACACGTACGCAAGCGTGAATCCTGCTGACAGGAACAGAGGCAAGCTAATTATCGCGAACATAATCATTTGATAGTATCCGAAGCGATCCACTTCCTGCTCGCTACCTCCCTGTCCTCCTGCGAAAACATTGATTTCCGGCTATCAAATACACAATTCTTCCGGTTAATCACATTTGCATCGTACGTTACACGTAACGAGCGGAAAAATCGACGATTAGCGCTCTGAATGAAGCAAAAAACTGTACAGACTAGGGAAACATCTTCATCTCTCTATACCGCTACATTCTTCAGATTTCTGTTTTTCATATCTCTGTGTGCAATGATCTCTGTAGCTACGAATCATAATATCTTCAGATTCTTGTATCTCCGAATCCCTATATTCGAATATTCCTATATAGCAATATTTCTACATTTCGAGATCCCTACATTTTTAAATTCCTATAATCGAAAATTTCTACAGTCCTAAGTCTCGATATGCTGAAATTTCGATATCCCTAAAGTCCTACATGATGAGATCTGTACATCCCCAGATCCCTAGAATCCCAAATTTATACATTTCCAGATCTCTATATGCCGAAATTTTTGCAACCCCAAAATTCTATTGTCCAAAATTCATACATCCCCAAATTTCCATTTTCCTTGACAGCTACGTTTCCAAATTCCTGTATCCCAAAATCCCTACGTTCTTAGATCTCTACATCACCAGATACCTACATTCCCAAAATTTTACATACCCAAATTCAAATGCTCACATGTCCCTATATTTCAGTGACGCTCAGATATCTATTTCCTACACATTCATATATCCTCAATTCTGAACATCATTAACACGTTGTCTGCCACGCTAACGTAGTTGAACATTTTACTAGATAGTACTTTCACGATTAAAAAATCCTACCAAATATGCTCACAATATTTTGCTTTATTTATTATTCATCGATCCAAGTAATTACTACTAGTGTGTCCAATTAGATAAATGAACAAAATCTTAACAAATATGTGATTAATTCATATGGAAATTTAAGCGTCACCCATATGTGGATGACATGGCGATCAGAGTGTTCAATCCCTATACCCTCAGATTCCTACATCCTCAGATTTCTGCATTCTCAAATCCCTATATTCTGACATTTCTGCATCTCCAGATTCGAACATCATCGTTGAAGGAATGTGGTATTTAAATAGCTAATGCGGACATTGCCGCGTTTCGTTTCGCCTGGTACGCCGTTCTAATTGATTTAACCGTCGTCGTTAATGAATCGCGTCAGTAAACGAGCGGTCGTTCATTTCGTTCGCGGATAGAGAAGAGAAGATGGTGCCTCTCCTCCCAGAAGGAAAAAACGTCCGGCGAAAGGAAAATCGCGCGATATGTTGTTTGCGCCTGTTTCACGAGTCTCTTCTCGTCGGCGAGTGTGCATACGCTCGCCCAGCGATTAACTCGAGTTACGATTAATCAACGAGAAAATAGCATGAACCCTTTGTGGTCGAGATTATTTTCGTCGTTATGGTCGGTCATTTTTCCTGAAATAGATGGACGATGGTAACGACACAATGGGCATTGACGCACAGTTGTACACGCCAAGTGTTTATTAAATTAACGCGATTGTTTGTACTCGTGATTTCGATGTTCGAGTTTCTGTCACATTATGCTTTGCATAAATTATCGCGTAAAAATTAACACGATGTAGAACAGAATTAATCGAGAGCAGGATAAAATCTTATAGATTTTATTGTTATAGATTCATAGCACAGGGTGCGAAATCGAATAAAATTCAATCATCGAATTAAAAAATAATTTCCACAAATTTCATTTTCAGCATGAAATTTTACAGTCGTTTTCTCCGAGCATGAAAAATACCTTCAAGTATTCTTATCTTTGTGATGGATTATTATCGATAAATGTTAACCTTGTGCACTCGAAAGGCGACTTACACTCTACTTTACATAATACAGCAATTTCGAGTAGACATTTTTTAACCAAATCCATAGCGTCGCTACATATAACGTATAACGTATAATGAAACAGCTATAATGGCAATTAATAATGGAGATACAATAACTTCAAAAGGATTCATCATTTAATACAGCAATTTAGAATGGGTACTTTTTAAACTAAATCTCCAGTGTCCCACATATGACGTATGAATATTATGAAGCTAACAGTGGCTATTATTAACAAAGAGATAATAACTTCGAGGGAAACAAACTATCAAACCAGAATCAAATTATCAAACCTTCCAACCACAAATTAGATTTGTTATCTGCGACCGGTAAAAGTACCATCGTGTGGAAAAAGGTTAATCCTTTACAACTAGGAAGTTGTACAGTCCCTATTTAACAGTGAAAACGCTTTCGATTGATAAGAGTTAATAAAGGGTAGAAATAAAGTATGTAAGCGGAAATAAAACGTGTTTACCTGTGACGCCATCGATGGTTTTCGGCGCCGACGAGGAGTCGTCCTTCTTCGAGCAAAACAGCCTCATGTTCTCCTCTTCGTCGCCTCTGAGGCTGCGAACACAGAGATTTCGTGAATTATGTTCACATTTCCTTGGTTGACCCCGCGTCGAGGGTCACGCGATCGCGATTCGATCGTCGTGCATTGAAAAACGCGCGAAACAGCATAATCGCTCGCACGCGCGTTACATAAATCGAGCTTTTACCGAACAAGTCGCCGGAGGGAAAAGAAAACCGGCCAGGAACGGGACTTTCACGACACCTCTTGCTATCCGGCCAGCAACGAGGCGGGAACGAAAACGACCCCGGATCGAGTATCGATTAGACGCGTCGTCGATTTGTCAGAAAAATGTCGAACGAGCTGCGGTCTCGCGATACACCGATCGTGTCTGCGCGATTCGAACGCGTTGGCGATCGCACGCGACGACGGGATCGATAAAAATAATCGATCGATCGCGTACCAACGACCGCTCGCGGCGAATACCGATTTTCTACTGGCACTCCGTGAGCGAACGAAATCGAAGCAAAGAGGAGAAGCTACGCAACCGGTGGCGTCCGTCACGTTACGAGTGTGCATATACTGCCGCTCAAATGTACACCTAATTCTCTTTTTACACGAATTTGATTTAACACGAGTTAAAAAAAAAACAAATTTCTCCTTTTACACAAATTGTTTTGTTTTAACACGAATAAAAAGTGGCAATGCATAAAATTTTGTTATGTTTATATTATTTTAACTTTTTTTTTATATTAATGAATTTCAGATATTATTTTCTTTTTATCAAAGTATAATTTATTTTTTATAATATATGTAATGAATTAAAATGTGTAAGTACGAAATAAATTCAGTGAACTCTAACAAGAATTTTTTAATATTGTTTACACCTAAGTCTCTTTTTACACGAATTTTTTGGGAACGTATCTATCATGTAAAAAGGGAACTTGTAATTTTTTTATATAGTTACAAGAATTAAGGAAGCGTTCACATGTTATTAAGCGGCAGTGTATGTGAAAATTAACGCGTCATGCAAGCACGCCGATTTCAGACCGGAAGTAGCGGTTAGCGACTTCGCGCTCGAACCGAACGCGATTCGGTACCAATCGACGATATTGATCGTGCGATCGAATTCCGTAGTCGTTTCGTTAGCGACACATCGTGCGATTATGTGGTCCCGATTAAGATGGCCCCGATAATCGAGGTAGAATCTAGAAGTGGCTTAATTTCCCGTTGCATAAATGTTACATAAAATACACCGTGCGATTCCAGTATCTTGACAGACACAAATGGACTACATATTTTCCTAAGGTAATTGTCTTTTCTAATTACCCGTAATTTTTTTCCTTCGTATTGATATAACGTTGGTAAGTGTTTCGGGACTGGGGGGAACGAATTTTTTGTATCGCGAGGAAACTTATTTCGTCAAAAATTGGGAACAATTAATCAAATATGGTTTTTGCAAATATTACAAAATATGGACCTGAGCTTCGATGTTTTTAATATCATAAATCTTCACGAATATTGATAGATGCATCTTAACAAATCTTGATCAATTTTAATAAATTTTAATAAATCTTGATCAATCTTGATATATATTGATAAATCTTGATAAATATCGATAAATCTTGATAAATATATCTTATCTATAAATCTTGATAAACCTTGATAAACCTTGATAAATATTGATAAATATTGATAAATATTGATAAATATTGATAAATATTGATAAATATATCTTAAATATATCTTATCTATAAATCTTGGTCAATTTTCATAAATTTTCATGAATCTTGATAAACCTTGATAAACCGTGATAAACCTTGTTTAAACCTCGATAAACCTTGGCAAATTTTAATAAACCTTGATAAACTTGATAAATCTTAATAAATCTAGATCAATCTTGAGAAACTTTGATAAATTTTAATAAATCTTGATCACTCTTGGTAAATGTTGATAAATCTCAATAAATTTTCGTAAACCTTGATAAACCTCAATAAACCGTGATAAATGTTGATAAGTTTTGACAAGTGTCGATAAATCTTGATACATATTGAATTTTAAAAAATTTTTAATAATTCGAACCGAATGGAGTGTGAATTAGTTAAAAACTTGGAGTTCCATGCATACGTCGATATCGATAATGGATGCCACAAGTTGGATGGCCTTCCGTTCGGAATTTCATTGACTTTCTAGTATGAAAGAGCGTGTATGAAAGTGTTACACGCGTTGAATGATGAGCATATACAATTACATTGCCTTGACAATTCCTGAGCGTAACTCCATGGACGATTTAATGTTCCACGAAGAAGATGACGAGTCGTTGTCGTTACCCTTCACTCTCGTTGCCGGATAAATATGAACGGAGATGTTGCAAAAAATGAGCACGTTCGCGTTGTCGTCGTAAATCATCAGTTTATTATTATTTATCGTCGCGTTGCCGCCTACAATTCGCTTGCCCTCCTTTTTTTCTTTTTTCGTTCATCAAATGATTCAGGATAGGCGGATAGATAAACGGTTCACGTTACGTTATCGCCGAAGCGTCGATTTAATTTAATATTTGACACAAATTTTATACTTTACGGTGATTAATACTCGGCTCGAACGTTTCGTGCGTGAGATATCGCGAAAGATTGCCCTTCGGAAGAGTTTGATATGCTACGCGTGTTCAGAATATCTTTAACCTTTCAATCTTTCTAAATTCGTGAAATATAATGATGTAGCTGATTCTAATCGATTCAGAAACCCGCAAACAAGTTCGATTTCGTAATCGAAGAAAATTAAAAACTATATCATGGACAGAAATACACGAAAAACGTCAAATGACACAATTAAGACCGAAATATGATGGCAAAATGTAATTTTATAATCTCTCTTACTTCTTAGAAGTTGTGTCTTCAACCACGAACGTGGATTAAATGAAAATATTGCGGTATAGTAATCAGATCATTATGACCGTTCGGTAATTATCATTTATTTGGACTTTGAACCATGAAACCGAAGATACGCATAAAAGGAAAACTTGTTTTATCACAAAATACATAGTTGCGTTTTTACGAACCTATAACGAGAATTTTTCGATTTCTTCAAATTATATACGATTCTCAAAAATCCTTCAAATTCGTAAAAATAATTCGTCTTGGCGTCATTCGCGTCGAAAAGATGATTGCTTGAATGGCATATGTGGTTCAAATTCTTCCACGATTTTCTTTCAAAGACACGAGGAAAGAACTCGTAAACCGTTAAAATTATAGCACGATATTGCAAACGAACAACGGATACGTAAAATATAAGTTTGTCGTAAATCGTACTGTACGTACAGTCAGTCACGAAAATTGCCGCAGTTTCCGCACGAAAACTACTTTAACTGTAACGACTAAGCTGATAATTTCGCACGTGGCTTTTGCTCCTCGAATTTTCTCAAATTCGATAAAACATACAAATACTATTGTTTCTTTTCATACAGAAATCTACCGTACTGTATCTGTTTCAAAATTGGTACTTTGTGTATTTCACAGTTGGTACTGTAGATGTTTCAAAATCGGTACTGTATGTATTTTACAATCGGTACTGTTTGTATTTCAAAATCGGTACTGTGTATATTTCACAATCGGTACTGTTTATATTTCAAAGTTGATAATGTGTATATTTCAAAATCGGTACAATACATATTTCAGAATCGATAATTCACATATTTCAAAGTTGGTGCTATATATTTCAAAATCGGTATTATATATATTTGAAAGTTGTTATATTGCAAAATCAGTACTATATATATATCTCAAAGTTGATAGTGTATATATTTGAAAATCGGTACTGCATAGATTTCACGTTGGTATGTATATACATATATCAAAATCGGTACTGTATATATTTCAGAGTTGGTACTGTATATCTTTGAAAATCGGTCATATATATATTTCAAAGTTCGTAGTGTATATATTTAACAATGGGTACTATATATATTTCAAAGTATTGTGTATACATATATTCCAAAATCAATACTGAATATATTTTAAAGTTGGTACTGTACATATTTCAAAATCGGTACTATACATATATTTTAAAGTTGATAGTGTATACATATATTTAAAAATCGGTATTGCATATATTTCAAAGTTGGTGTGTATATAAGTATATGAAAATCGGTACTGTATATTTCAAAGTTGGTACTATCTGTATTTCAAAGTCGGTGCCTATTTGAAACTGAACAGTTGATACATCGGAAGTTCGGGTCCATCTCGAGTGCTACCGGGTTACGCCAATGCGCTGACATTTAGGTTGATATTCCGTGACGATTTCGCTACGTCGGCTGGAGGCGGGCGATAAATTTCGCGATACGAAATGTTGTTTGGCATTGTCACGCGTAATGAGCATCGTGAAAAGAGAACGCGAGAAACGGAATGGCCGTCGTTGTCGTTGAATTGGCAGAAGAGATATTGGATCACGGCTGCACAGGTTCCGTCCTTCGCGCGCAATTTCGCGGTTACTCCGTTCTCATTGAAACAGTCGCGCGATTAACATACATTAACGTTTAAACGATCTGTCCGCTGGAGAATCCTAATTCTTCAATAAAGACGCCACAGCGTGAGGCCAGCCGGTGTCGCGTTACCATCCTACGGAACCCCGTCTCCAACGACGTCCTCGTCGCTTTGTCCCGACGAAATTTAAGCGAAAGAGATAATTAACAAGCAGCCAAGAATGGCCACTTTGTAATATCGAGTCGCACCGGTGGCCCAATTCCTCCACGACTTTGTATCGTCGTCAATTTACGAGGTACGCTGCAATTTCTCGGCTCGTTCTCAATGGAATTCTTTCCTCGGCCACCTGAATCGGATTAATTCGCAACAAACGCTGCGCAATTCCGATGAAACGTTCTTTTGTTAAACGAAACAGTTGCCCAACTAATTTGCGTACGATATCGATTTCATTCAACTCTTTCGGATGGAACTCGCGAAGAATTCTATTGTTACGAGATTTCCAGCTAACGGCGTAACTGGGTGAAAATCTGAAACCGGGTTGGAATCTCCCTGGCACCTACGTGTAATTTCCATTTTTACATTAAAGCTAGAATAAAATAATAAATAAAAAATGATGCGTGGACTGGCTCCTTTATCTTGACAAAAGTTAATATACATTTATATAAAAGCCTCTTAATAGGTTTTGTAATTTAAATAAGTTCTTAATAGTTTTTGTAAATAATAAGAAATGCATCATGAATAATTGTAGCTCGTTCCGTAAATCTGGTGTTAACAGTGGATCCACCTGTCGTAATGGACGCTATGCAATTTATGTCACAACGCGAGACTAGAACGCTTTAATTTAACTTTTAAATTGAAATTAAAGCGGGAAAATAAATAAAAAGCTAGATAACAAAATTCTTGAATATTGAATTTCATTTAATATAAAACTTTGAAAGCGGTCTTGATCGATCGACATAACGTTAATTTCTTTATCATTAAATTAGTCCAATCAAATTTGAAGATGAAAATGTAAAATAAACAACGGTGTCCAATATTTTCCAATTATCGTAATTAAAAACTACTTTTTAGGAAATACATATAATGAAACTTGTATGAGGCTACGTTGAATATAAGTTTTAACAACGAGGAAAAATTAAGATTAAAGTATAATGCAAACAAATTAAACAAAATTAAAATTAAATTGTGTTGATTGTATATATTATATACAAACAATATAATGAATTATATACGTATGTTTGTATACGTACAATACTTTATATTCATTTAATAGAATACGTCATTATTAATGAACGTTACGATTATTACTAATACTTGCAAGCTACCTTAACAGTCTGTTTTATGTGAACATAATTTTGTCCAATCCTGATAGGTACATAAATCTCGTCGTAAGTGAGGAGAATCGTGCAGAATCGACAAATTGCAATTAACAGGCGATACAATACACGGAAATAAAACGATACCGGCTCACAAAGCGCGAAGAAACGACGGGTTCGCGAGTTCAGCTGATCGCTCGGCGTACTCGAGCACAAATATTTCAATTTGCAATTAAAAACATGCACAACCGTATCGCGCGGGAGTCGTTCGTAAGCAAAGATTAACACTGACACGATCGAAGTCGCATCGGGACTATATCCCAATCGAGGCGGAAACGAACGTGTATTGGCTACCCTAAAACGCGCACCAATTAAACAATCAATTTGAACGATCAACTTAAACCTATCCTATCTGAACTCCATTGTTCTTAATTTGCCGTGCAATTGGTGTGTCGAATGGGTCTCGATCAAACGGGTCGCAATTCCTGTATGTCATTTAGAACGAAAGGAATAATTACCTCCGTGCAAACGACTAGATCTTCTCTAAACGATCGTCGGGTTCTGAATAGCCCGTTTGCAGCTATCCCTTCGAACCTTATAGTTGTTCACCGGGTGGATTCGTTATTCGACGAACGAGATCGTCTCGTGGCGGCGAAAGTGTCGAGAAAACAACCGGACGTTTCCAAAGCGTGGAAAAATGGTAAATCCCGTGGATCACTGTGTACAGTATCACGTGTGAAACAGGTGTCCAGATCGACGGTGTCCTTTCACGAATCGCTCACGCCATCTTCTGAGCTCGTTGCCGGCGTGAAAACTTGTTAATTTCGCGACGGGCAACACCACCGTTACGGAAAATCGCGAACACGAGCTGCGAGACACGCGCAACTACATGCTAGGTGAGCAGAGTCGCCTCGTTGCTGCAGCAACTGTCTTTTGAAGGTAAACGTATACCACGCTCTGCTGGGTCCCCGATGACCATATGGGGGGTGGGGGAAGGCATATGGTCACGGAGAGGGGAAAAAGGATCGGTCCTTCTTAAGTTCTGCTCTTTACGACCGGATGACCACTCGATTCCACCTACCGGTCACGGCATCCACGCTTTAGCACGTTTAATGACTCGGACGTACGGTGCAACAATAAAATCACTGTTATTCGAAAACGCTTTGTCGCGTTTTGCAATTTCGATGTCTCCTCGCGTGATACTTTGCGATAATATTAGTTTGTTCGGAAGGTAATTTCGTTTTTATGAAAGTGAGAGGCTATTTTCGTCGGATATTATTTTTCTTGCTTGAACAGCATTTTTAAAGAAGTAAAATATTCCGGAAATGCTGTTTATACTCGTTATTGGTTGTTTTTCATGATTTGAATAAATTTATTCCAGAAACTAAATTCCGCAGTAAACTGGTTGAATATAGCGAAACGGGCAACAGTGGCCCAAATCATAACAGAAAATAATAATTTCCGAGAAATTAATTAAGTTTTTCAGTTAGATAGTTTTCGGCATAGTACTTGCCAATAATAAAAATGCTTTCAAGTATAAAGGGTTAACCGTGGTCGACATATATACTCGCCAGTCGAAAACTTCATGTGATTCTGTTAACATTGATTGATTATTAATTGTTTATCGAACAAAAGTGTAACTTTTCCCTATTTTTTTTTACTTTTGTCGGTATAATTTATAATACGAGCATTTTTCCTGTATTCGTTGCGTATACGCGTCATTCGTTGATATTAACACTAGATTTACAGACAATGATCATTTATATTGAAATTGACACTAATTCATTTAAAAAAGAACTCAAATGAAACTAACTCAATTACAAAATAATTCAAGTTAAACATTCAAGTATAAAAGTAAGTAAATAATTGCCAGAAGCTCCTTACTAATTTTTCTAATATAAAATAAGAAATCTAAGATCCGTCATTTTGACGGGTTCCGCGAACCTGGTGTTAATAATTTTAATAAATTTATTTTTTAAACTAAATACCGCAGTTAAATGGTTAATACCGAACTTGCTGCAGTCAACGACGACACAGTTAACAAATTTCCTATTTTAAATTGCAAATTTTGTAATGACATTTTTTTTTAAATCTATGCTAATGCTCGCCCAGATAAATAATTAATATGTATATCCATTTACGTTTCGTCGTTTATTCATTTATTTTTCAACGTCATTTTTAACTCTAAAGTAAATGTGCTTAATACGTCGTTTTTAGTGTTAAAAGTCTTCATCGGACTTTCATTGCGAAATACCGATTATCGTTTATTGTCCTATCTAGGCAAATATCTGTCCGTATGTTTACACACACTTTTAAGAATACACGCGTTATTCGTACGCTATATATTATTTTTGCACTATACACGATGTATGTATGATGTTTACTATTATTTCACCGTTCCGCCGTTATTGTAAATGCAAATGCCGTTCGGAATAAAGATACGGAAGAGTATCAAGAATTTTAGCATGTTATACGAAATGTTTATTTTTACTATTGTTTCACTGTTCTACTGTTATGTAAATGGAAATACCAAATGCATACGGAATAAAGATACGAAGGACTATCCAGAATTTTAGCATGTTATCCCGAATGTTAGAGCTCTCGTAAACTCGGAGATACTTTACGAATCTCGTAAAAGAATGACGAACAGGAATTCGAATCCGGATTAAAAGATTGAAATTTAGCAAAACGTTGACCCCGTATGATATTAGAATCGAGCGAATAATAAAACGCGAACAATGCACACCGGATACTTATGAGTCGGTCCCTGTTCGATCGGGCAAAGGAAAAAAAAATGAAACGGAAAGTATAATTTATGTGTCCAGCCTTAGCGATTAACCGGGCGTACAGAGTTTAGCGACATTTTCATTGCAGAGATTTTATTGGCCTTGACGATTATGTTGAAATATCACCGTGGCGTATTTCATGCTTCTTCCGGATTATCTACGATATTTAGGAAAATTCAATCGTGTCGAGCGTAACTTTTAAACTGTTTAATGGCCGATCGTATCAGGGAATCGCGCAAACCTTCGCGACGAATATTGTGCGCCGTAAAACTTCATAAACTTGCGGTTAACGCGTTGAATTTCATTCTCCTCGCTATTTCGTTTAACCTTCAATTTTTGTCGCGTAAAAGGTTTTTGCAAATATCGTCGCAAAAACGCGAAAACGTATAATAACACGCTCGATGTACGTTGTTAGTACTTTGTGATTGTCAACGATCAATAAATTTTCAATTTACCAACGGAATATATCGACTCGGTGCCAATATGCAGATATCGGGATAAATTGTAAAAATCGAAATGTTCAGAAATTGTTGCTCTATTATTTTATTTTTATATTCTTTTTTATTACACGATTCTTTTTCATAAAAGAAATTTTTAATAAATGATTCAACTGTTTGACACTAGAACTACCAACCAGTCACTTTGACTGGTTTTACTTTTAGCATTTTATATTGCAAAATTATGTTGCAGTACTTTTGTCGAAATGTTGCCATATTTTATTGAGATTAAGAACGATTCTATTAAATTAGTTGACACTCTACTATTCACTTATTTATTTTTCCACTGAACTTTCAATTTAAAAGTAAGTCTGCTTTTAATGCTGGTAGTTCTAGTGTTAATAAATACTGAATATTTTCAGGTAAATCTATCGCGAACCGTAATTATCGACAGAATTTTGGTTCGAGAGTTCCAAAACGTTGAAAGTATATGTTAATCGTTCGAGATCCACGAAACGATAAACTACAGGAATCTTGTTCTTCTGCGTAAAAATGTGTGTACGAGGTACATTATGCGAAATTAACTATAAATCCGTTGTTAAATCGTAACGGTACCAGGACACCGAGATACCATCGGTTTTTCTTAAAATGCGGACATAATATCGCGATAAACATTCCATAAAGTTCCCGATGTGACGTAAACCCATGCGATGTAATAGTGGCTATTAAAAAGCTGCAAGAATGTAATGTGAAATTCTTCCTGTTCTCGTTCACCTCGCGATGGTTACGTTCGAAAATTATTATCCGTTTACAAATCAGACGTTTCGAGGAACTGAAGCGGTCGCAAACTCCTGCGCTCTGTATTCTACCGAGATTAATTATTTATCGCAACTTATAAGGCTGTAACTCTAATAGAAGGCTGTAAAGCAAGGATCAAGCAAAATTCCTCTCAAAAAGTCCTACACCATTCTTAACGCTAAAAGTATTGGCATTAACTGCATGCTTACTTCAAAACTGAAAATAAAGTAGCAAAATAAATAAATGAATATTGCAGCATCACCTAACATATACAACCATTCATTAGCTCAATAAAACATGACAGACATTTTGACAAAAGGACGGCAATCAAATTTTGTAATAAAAAATGCCAAACACGAAACCGGTCATTTTGACTGGTTGATAGTTCTAGTGTTAAATCGATAACAAGATTCTCGACATGTGTATGTCTCAACATATGAGCGACAAGAGATTGTACAACTAAGTCACGTCGCATCTTCGTGACAGCGAACGATTATCACGAAGATCGTGATTTCCTTGAAACCGATTCGAAGTCGTCGCGACGTTCGCATGATTTTTGGGAAATTGGAAGTTTCAGAATTTAAGGAATCAGGAATTTCGGAATTTGGGGGGTTGGAGAGTGGGGAATTTGGGAATTGAAAATATCAGAATGTAGGAACTCGGCAATTTCGGCATTTAGAGGCTTGAAGGTTTGGAGATTGGGGAATATGGAATTTGGAATTAGGGAATTTGGGAATGGGGAAATTGGAAGTTTCAGAATTTAAGAAATCGGGAAATTCGGAATTTGAAGGTTTCAGGATTGGGGGATGTGGAATTCGGAAATTTGGAATTGGGGTATTTGGGAATTGGAAGTTTCGTGATTTCCTTGAAACCGATTCGAAATCGTCGCGACGTTCGCAAGATTTTTGATTTCTCGTAGCAAAGACGGTTTCCGTTCGATCGCGCGGAAAATCGGAGCGTGTGATTTCCCGCGTGTAAATGCGAACAGATAACGCTAACAGATAAGGGAGAACCGGGTGAACGTTACTCGAGCGAGTATTTTTGTCTTATTCAGCTCGTCGAAAACAACCGAGGAAAAATCGAATGAAACTGGTTTACGCCGGTTTACACCGGATGCAACAACTTGGTTACAACTATCGAGAGCTGGTTTATTGTTACATCGAACTGTTGGGTGTAGCAGGCTGACACGAAAATCGGTTGCGAGAGATACGATCGCGCGGACGAGACGGAAAACCGATCCACAGCCAGCGATCTGTTTTCACCGATGCAACGACACAGTTTTTTTTTTCCCGCGCTCCGTTTCATTATATGCGCGAGCAACGAATCAGAGGAAGGTTAAATTGAACGGAAAAAGGTTCGACGCAACTTGTAATCGAATCGGAATAAAAACAGGATTGATCGCATTCCCCGACACACCTTGTGCATCCTGCATTATTTGTGAGTTATTGCGAGCGACGCACCCTGTGCGTCCTATATTCGACACATAGTGCCAGACACCTGATGCGTCGCATGTTATTTATGCGACATAAAGAATGACGCACCTTATGCGTCCTATACTAGGTACATAACGCGACACACCCTGTGCGTCATACATTATGTAAACAGCTTAATGATATTTTATTTAAGAGACATAATAGGGTGCGTTCACCCTATGCATCCTATATTCGATACATAATGTGACACAAACTGTGTGTCATACATTATTTGAACAACAAAAGAGCGACACACTTTGTACGTCATACATAGATTGTGTTTACGATATACACCATGATTGTACATTGTATATCTTACATTTTTTACTGAATACAAATTGTAACACTTTGTGAGCCCTACATTATCTACTCTACATAAACCGCAACACACGTGCGCTCTACATTACCGACATATGAATCGTGACTCACTTGGTGCGTCTTGTATTACCTATTCTGACATAAAATACCATTGGGTATTATTTATTTGAATCTACTGATTTGATATAACAGTCTATGACGTAATGTAAACAATGACGTACCTTGTGCGTCTTGTAAAGAGATTCATATCATGGTTTAAGTTATTTAAAGGATAAAATCGTATAGAAACGTGAGAATTAATGTGACGCAGAGATCAAATTAGGAACGATATAAATGTAATCTCGCGACGAGGAATATCAAATCATTGAATCGAATAATCTTCCCTTTTCTCATGTCGAAATTGCACTTATTCCAAGCGCATTGTACGTATGTATTTTGAATCGCGAACAAAATCGATCGAGTTCGACCTCGTTCGATTTTCATGTCGGAAAAAACGGGATCGCACTAAGTTAACAATCGAAAGGAATAAATACATAGCGTACGGAAAGTGTTCAATTCGTTTGAATGAAATTGATTTGCGTGTTACTCGTTGAATTTTACGGCCGATGTTTACGACTCGTCCGATGTACAATGCACCGACGTTTCAATTAGATAGGTGCAATCTATCGTTCCGATCGCGTGGTCGATATCGGTGCACAATTACATCCGCGTGCTTTTCCTTTTTTTTCGAAAACGTGTTGCTGAAGATTGATCGAGGGATCTCGTAACGGATCGAAACACAATAAATAAAAAGAAAATAAAAAAACGAGACCATCACGTAACGACGGTGACGTCGAAACTATCGATTAGCTCATTTCGTTCGCGACGCAAGCCGCGTTTTTTTTTTTAATTATTTCCAACGACGCGTATCCTGTAGAAACGAAACAAAAGCAGCAATTGACATTCTCGTATCGATTCAAGATGTTTAATATGTTGGGCGAAATCGTGTTATGTAAATATCGTCATAGGAAAGCGATAACGCAAAGAGCACAAGAACACGATTTGTCTGCCGTATCAATCGGTAGCCTTGTTTCCCTTTCAACGATTCGTCACTGTGTCAATAAGAATCGTGTTGACAATCCAGATTTTTAACGCTTGTCAAGGTCAATTAGCTCTTTAAAGAATTTTATTTAATTTAGAATTTTTGTTAATGTGTATCGCAGATATGAAATTATAAAAGTTCGGCATATAAAGATGTGTCGATTTGAATGAACGTGAATTTTATTCAGTTTATCATTTTTGTAAGTAGATATCGTAAATGTAAAGTTATAAGAGGTGTACGGATGAAGATCGGTCGGTGAGAGATTAAAAATGTTGCAAGGTGTTTAAAAGCGATCGAATCAACTAACAAGCGAAGTATCAGCAACTTCAAAACCGTGTCAACGTAGTTGACAGATCGTCAACCAAAATCGCTTTATCACCCGATAAGATATCAAACACTTGAAAAAAGTATGTTACGAAAGTTAGCTTTCCGTATATCTTCTATCGTGTTAAGATGCGATTATGATGTTTCCGAGATCCAGATCTTAGTACATCGATTAAAATGTAATGTGAGCTGTTATCGATCGAGAGCAAATGTGAAAGAGGACCCTTTCGCCGCTTGTTTTTGACCTTAAAGGAATCTAGAATGATCTAGTGGAAAACTTACTCAAATGTGTACCTTGACTCGTTGAAGTAAATAACCAAACCTGGAGAAAGCTTTCTGGTCATCCTGATCCATCGATCGTATCAATTTTTTGTTCCACTGTTAAAAAGGTCAATGTCGCAACGATCTCGCAAACACTGACCGACATTTAAACTCGATCGCACGACCATCCGCCAATCGTGGAAATTTTAGGTCGAGATCGGCCTATTTGTCTGCGGTGAATTTGCGTTATTATCGAAGATCGACGATCGTCAAGATTCCTCGAACGCTCGACAGGCTCTCGCGAAATCTTAAACAAATCGAAATTTAGGTACTCGGGAATTTAGGAATTCGGGAATTTAGAGATTCGACAATTTGTAATTTGGGAATGTAGGAATTCGGAAATTTAAGTACTTGCGAATTTAGGAACTCGGAAATTTGGAATTTGGCAATTTAGGAATTCGGAAATTTAGGTACTCGGGAATTTGGAAATTTGGGAATTTAGGAATTCGGAAATTTAGGTACTCGGCAATTTGGAATTTGGGAATTTAGGTACTCGGGAATATATAAACTCAGAACTTTAGGTACTCGGGAATTTACGCAGTCGAGAATTTAGGTATTCGGACATTCACGAATTCGGGAATGCAGGGACTCGGAAATTTAGGTACTTGTGAATTAAGGTACTCACAAAAGGTATTCGGAAATTTACGAATTCGGGAATTTGGAATTTGGGAATTTAGGAATTCGGAAATTTAGGTAATCCAGTATTTACGAATTCGGAAATGCAGAAATTAGAAAATTTAGGTACTTGGGAATATAGATACTGAGAAATTTAGGTATTCGGAAATTTTATGTCGAGATCGGCCTATTTGTCTGCGATGAATTTGCGTTATTATCGAAGATCGACGATCGTCAAGATTGCTCGAACGATCGACGGGCTCCCGCAAAATCTTAAACAAATCGCGGGTTATCGTCGTGCAAACAGACCTCCGTTGGCACAATGAACGCATCTTCCTCTTCGATGGCCGCGATAAAAGTCTATTATCGTCCGTTTTATTTCCCCGCAACTATCTCCAGCTTTCCGATTTATTTTTTCTCCCTCTTTCGAACGGTATCGCGGGAACGTTATTTACCTCGACGAACTAGAGTAGCCCACAAACATTTGTACGACGAACAATCGTCGACCCTATTGCAGATCTCCCGTTGTTTGCCTTTTTCGTTATCGCTCGGTGAGCAGTAAATATCTAAACGGTTACGCGAGTTTAATGACCGAAATCGAAAGTGTCGCCGCGTGCTTTTTCTTTGAATCACGGATCGATTACGCGAGGCTCGTTTACGCGAGTCGATCGCGATTCACGACTTTCCGTTGCAGTCATCGAAACGCGATCGCGCGAAGAAACAACCTCCGAGTAATTCCTATAATTACGAAAATCATCAAACGCGTAGCCACGAAGGCGTTAACGATCGTAACGAACGCGATTAAAAACACCGTTGTTCCTAAGCGTTCCGCAAACAGGAGTTACGTTCGGCAAACATTCCGAAGGTCGGGTTTAACGCGATTCCGAAACGATTGCCCGTGTTAATTAGTCAGCCGGGGATAATGACAAGGTAAATGGGCCCTGGCCAAACCCTGGACCGTCCTCGTTCGTGACCCGACGGCTCCGCCGTGAAACACTCGGGGAAAAATCACTCGAGGAAAATGCGAATCACGAACGCGTTAAGTTCGCGACCTCGTGGAAACGTGACTAACACGCAAGCGTACGAGACAAAGTCAAACGTTCGCCTTCGAATAAATCGAGCCGTAAACAGTTCTCGAATCCGTAAGTAGTGCTCGTCTCGGTGCTCACGAATTACGGGGCGATCGTGTCGTATTTGCGCGTTCTTTGCAACATGGCCGTTGATGGATCCTTGAAAAGACCATTTATGGCGATATTTTTAATCGCGACGCTTCGAATTTTAGGTACCTTGTACGGGGATATTGGGAAATGGTCGATCGCGTTAATGACATTTTTATTGTGTGGTAGAAGCTGTCGGTAGAATATGTAGGTGGATAGGTTTGCTGTTATTTAGACAATTTTGTTGGTCAGGGATTTGGAATTTTACAAATTGAGGGCTTGAGCGTTTAGGATTTTTGGGATTTTTGAAGATGAAATGTTGGGAATCTGGAAATTGGGAATTTAGGAATACGAAAAATTGGAAATTGGGGAATTGATGAATTTGAGAATTTGGGAAGTTGGGAATTACGAAATTGGAAATATCAGAATTTAGGAACTCGGGAATTTCTGAATTTGGAGGCTTGAAGGTTTGGAGATTGGGGAATGTGGAATTTGGAATTAGGGAATTTGGGAATTGGGAAATTGGAAGTTTCAGAATTTACGAATTCGGGAATTTTTGGATTTGGGGGGTTGGGGATTGGGGAATATGGAATTTGGAAATTTGGAATTAGGGAATTGGAAGTTTCAGAATTTAGGAATTCGGGAATTTCGGAATTTGGGGGGTGAGGGATTGGGGAATATAGAATTTAGAAATTTTGTGATTGAGAAATTTGGAATTTGGAAATGTAACAATTTCGGAATTTTGGAACTCGGGAGTTTGGATATTGAGGAATTTGGAGTTTGGGAATTTCGGAATTCGAACATTTACAAATTCAAATATTTTGGAATTCGAAAATTTTGGAATTCGTAAATTTAGTATTTCTAGAAAATGAAATTTCGAAATTCAGGATTTTGAAAACTTAGAACCATGAGAATTAAAAATTTGTAAATTCAGGAAACTAAAGATGCACAAATCGTGACAAAGTTGCAATTGCACTAACAACATCGTCGGTATCGTAAGCTCCTCGCCGCTAATCTTTCTTTCTTAAAATGAAATGATAAGAGAAAGCATGCAGCTGAATCACTCGTTCCCGATGTCAGCTCCCTGTTTCGACCCGTGACAACCCAATAACTGTATACACACATAATGATCGTCTAGAAACTACCGTGACTCGAGACAAACAACGTTGTAACGATCAATTTACCGCGAATCAATCGCCGACTTGGCGGATCGTTCTCGAGGAAATCGACTCCGATCGTGGAACTCTTCGAGGTAAACATCGAGCGTCGCGGCAGTCGATGTGCTCATTTTGCCCGTATCGAAAGCATGGTGCATCGTGGTATTTTGAAAAAGAGAAAATCGACGGACAGATAAAAACAGTCGAGCGAGATCAGCGGACGTCTGCGACAGTCTGATAAATATGTACACGCTCTACCCGACGATGATTCCGCTCGAATCACAAAGAGCACAATGGCCAACATTATTTTTAGACTATTAATAACTAAAAACTTGTTTGCCGTAAAATGTCTCCGCGATCTGTCGCCGAGCTGGTCGATGAAAATCGAACGATCGATATCGGGGTCCCGAACGTAAAACGAAACTCGAAACACGCCCAAAGTCCTCGAAACTCGCAGCGTTTTATCACTTTCGTATAAGAGTGCGTTTCCACCGGACGCTTTAACGAGTTCACTGCCACATGAGAGCAATCGAGAATTGCATTAGTTAGTAGTTTCATTTTGAACAAACCTTACCACATATGTTGATGGTACATTGTTATATTTGTTCTTCACAGTTCCGTGTAACTAATGCGAGTATTTAGAGTTAGAAAGGTGAACAAGTTTTGAATATGGCTATTAAATCTGTATAGTATTTTCATTTGAACAAACCTTACCACATATGTTGACGATACATTGTTATATTTGTTCTTTACTGTTTCAAGTAACTAATTCAAGTATTTACAGTTAGAAAGGTGAACAAATTTTGGACAATATAGCTATTAAATCTGTACAGAAATTCGAGTGTCACCCATATATAGATGACATGGCAGTCAAAGTGTTAACGCGTTTACGGCCACACTGAAGCAACCGAAAATTGCATTAGGCAGTCTTTTCATTTTTAACAAATCTTACTCTAAATATTTTCACAACAATTTCTTATATTTATTTTGCATATTTCCAAGTAACGCGAGTATATTCAGTTAGAAAACTGATCAAATTGTTGATAATACGGCTGTTAAATTTGTATAGAAATTCGAGTGTCACCCATGTATGGATGACACGGCTGTCAAAGTGTTAATCGCGAGTCGCCTCGTTAGAAATTTCCCTCGATTCTCCGTCGGATCGAAATTTTCCGAGAATCCGCAATAACCAAAGCGTGAAAAGTTGCGCGAAAACGCGTCGAATCGGATTACCGACGAGTCGAACCGCGTCGAATAAAATCGAATCGTGTCAAATCGAGTCGAATAAACCGGCACGTTTTTCGATCGCGAGCGAGTCCGGTTCCTCGATCCTATTAAAAATCGATTTTCGTTCGAAATTCGGAAACGAGAGTTCGCTCGTTGTAAACGGTACTTAAGATCGGGCGTAGTTACACGCGCTGCTGGCGTGAACAACGTCGGATAAAGAAGAAGGGTGAACTCCGTAGAACCGCGTGAAAAACACGTGTCCGTATGAATTACTTACATTCTAGACCCCATCCTGGAGCCCATGATGCTGCCACGTAGAAACTCGTCTAATGCACTTGGTCCGAGAACGGAGTGGCTGCCGTTAAAGCGGAAAAATGCTTCCCCTCCGCGTTAGGTCGCGGGGCGAGGAAACCGTCGAAACCGCTCGACTTAACGCCGCGGCCGTCGAGGCACTCTCCTTTGTCCTATATTTCACAGCTCGCGGAGCTTCAGACACTCGAAAGTTTGTCAGTGTTTAATCATACGGAGCGACGGCAACGGCACAACTTTGTGCTCTGTAATAAGTAATAGGAGGAGAAAAAGGAGGAGGAGGAGGAGGAGGAGGAACGATGCAGCCACACGACGAAAAAAGGACGGGGGAGAGGAACGAGAGAGGCAGTCGTGGGCAGCGCAGCATTTTTCCAACGTTCTCTTATCGGGATAATTGTCGAAGTTAGGTCAACAACACGTCTGTTCACGGGACACGAGAAGACGCTCCATGAAACTGATTGGACTTCCCTATCTCCTCTGTTCACCGGGGATATCTCGCTTGTTGACATCATTGGCGTAACTTAAATTCGTGTTTGGCTTCGCCTAGGTTCTCTACCATTACTGACAGTGTCGACGCACCGAGCACGACGGTACCAACTGCCATTCGCGAATTCGAACATTCGCCAGTTCGAGAGTCATCGAATTTTCCGCGCGCGGACGTTTCGTGGAAATTCTGCGATCGAGTGTGTGGAGATTGCGGTGATCCGTGAACTTAGGGATTTAGAAATTTGGGAACGTGAAAATTCGGGATGTTAGGGATTCGATAATTTGGAGTTTGGAAATGTAGGAATTTGGAGATTTAGCTACTTGAGAATTTAGGTACTCGGAAATTTTCGAATTCGGGAATTTTGAATTTGGGAATTTAGGAATTTAGGAATTTGCAAATTTAGGCACTCGAGAATTCAGGAATTCGGGAATTTTGGTAGTCGGAAATTTACGAATTCGGGAATTTAGGTACTCGGGAATTTGGGAATTCGGGAATTTAGAATTTGGGAATTTAGGAATTAGCAAAATTTACGAACTCGGGAATTTGGAATTTGGAAATTTAGAAATTCGGAAACTTAGGAATTCGGGAATTAAGAATTTGGGAATTTAGGAATTTGGAAACTTAGGAATTCGAGAATTTGGAAATACTGATATTTAGAAATTTCGAATAATTTAGAAACTGAGAATGCAGAAGTTTGGGTGATGTTAGAATTTACAAACTTAGAAATTTGGAAATGTCGCAAAGTGAAAACAAGATTTACAAATTGTGAACTGAATGTTTGGAATAAAAAAAATTAGAAAATTTCTATCCCGATTCTACATCCCCTACGCAACATGAATTCATTTTCCATGATGCAATCCACTCCCAAGCTAATTACGCCAATGATTATCACGTTTCATTCTCCCAAACTTTACTTTTACGTAAAACAACGCACAATCTCTGGAGTATCGGTCATGGCCACGTTCTTTTCGCGCACCGTCAAAAATGGTAACGGATAATGCAGACGCTGTCCCGAGCGTACTGATAATCATTTTCGAGCACGCTCGAATAATTATTCTTGCAGGCACTGAAGATCTTTGAACAACGATTAAACACAGACAACGCGTTTGTCGCATCCATCGATGCTCGATCACGCTTACACGAAACTGATTGCTGACTAAGGTACCACGATTCCCGATGAATCGTCGTGGAAATCCTTTCAGAGGGAGATAGCGGCTTCGTGCCACTCTGCCGGGAAGGTCGATATGTAATTTCACCGAGCTAGATATAACCATTCATGTAGAAGCTGATAACAAAGATTCTTGGCTACCGCGCGATAAATATCGAACGTTAAACGATCTTGGAAACTGGAAATTATCGATGTCGCGGAACGAATATCTGTTCGTGATTGTCCAAATATGCCGATGATTCCAAAAGCTGCGTTTGCAAGTCGGACACCAAGAAAATGCAGTTTTATTCTACCTGGGACAATGGAAAATTTTAAAATATTGTTACGTGTTTAAAAATACGAATTATAAATTATAATTTATTGATCTTCTTCCTTCACGAGTTATAAATACTGATCCTGTTTATATAATTTATTCGCAAAAACAGGAAAAATATTTTCGATGAAGTGCACCGTTTTAATTAAACCGGTCGAGTTTATTTTAAACCGGAGTTAGACATCGTACGGAATGACCTTTAAATTAAAATAGTAACGAATTAAAATTTGATTACTTTTGGAATAACCTTTTTACTTTGTCCTTGAAATTAATGTTCTTAAAAAATTGATATGTTATCCTTGAACATTGTTCATAATGCCAATTCTGTTCGATTGTATTTCAAACTTCGCACTCAGACTGCATCTTTATCCTAATTTACAGACTCATCGTCAGATGACGTTCACATCGTCCGCACTTGAATGCTCGTTGTTCCGTTCTACCGATACATGTTTATCGTTATAGTTCATGACACAAATTATGTTCATTGTGTTATGTGTCAATGCCGTTGGTTAATTTTTAAAAACATAATTGGAAGTGAGACGATTACGTTCGATTCCAGATGAATGCGTTAAATACGTAATTTTGCAACGATTCTTTCCCAAATATATTGTACACGATGCCTTGACAAAAGGAACTTCATTCCTGAATTCGCCGCGTTTATTTAATAAACGAGTTGACTTCCGTTTGCCAAAGCTGGTTTAAACAAAAAGTGTCAAATAAACCTTTTATGATGTCAGTCACAGAAACTACAGTTATTTTTGCAAAACTGGAGGCGTTGAAAGATATCAAGTACTTAAATGTGTTTGCTTCTGAACACTTTTCTTTAAAATTCGATAAAATGTTCGAAAGATATACAAATTGAAAATCACTTTTATATAATACTGTATACATCGGTCTGCGTTAGAGTAGAATATATACTTGTGAAATATTTTTGTGAATTAAAATGTGATTTGTATATTTTATTAGAACAAAGACCCTGCAATTGGAGAAAATGAAACAAAGGATATTGCAAGAGGTTGAGCAAACCGAACAAGAAGAGAAATGTTTATTAGAATATAAACAAGAAATGGACCTCCTTATGCAAGAGAAAATGGCACATGTTGAGGAACTGCGGCAAATACATGCAGATATTAATGCGGTATAATGAAACAGATTTCTAATGTTATAGGTTTAATAAACACTGTTGTTTATATGATTTTTTCAGATGGAAGCTGTTATTAAGCAAGCAGAAGAAGCTAGGAATAAAGCAAGGGAAACTGCAAAGTTGATTCATAATAACGAGTATCAACCTTTGAAACATGATGTTGATCGTATGCGCAGAGAATTTTTGGGTTTGGAGAGATTGCCAGAATTATATGAAACAGAATCTGATCTTATTTCGCCAGAGTTTGTTTCTTTTCTTAAATTAATTACAGGAAAGTATAAGCAATTTTTAAGTTTTTGGTAAATGTATAAATTGTTTATTTATAGTTATTTTGAACGTCCAATGCAAAAAGCAGAATGGAGGGTAGAAGTACGAGGAGATGATTTATTACCTCCGCTTTCTTTACACCATCCTGGTCATCCAGGTGGTTCCACTCCTTTTCTTGCACCACAGCCACTTCAGGGTCCAAGTAAGCCAGAACCAAGACCATTACCACCAGCCCCGGGTCCACCAGCTCCAACATTCAGGTACCACTGGTATATCGCGATTTTATATTACATACATATATTTATATATAAAACAATGCATGTAAACCTAATGATATTTATCAAATTAATTATATCAGCCACTAGAGTACAGAACTCATTTTTGAAACATGAGCAATGTCATTAGAAATTCATTAAAGTAGTTTTAATTCGCATTATATAATGTTTTATTATTATATAGAATTATAATTTTATATTGAAATTCAGAAACAATGAATTTTCGAGAGCTTAAAATATCTTGCTGTACTCTAAAGGTAAGATATACTTGATTTTATAAAATTGTCCTCAAAACAATATTAATCCATTTGCATCACGATTCTACATATACTACCGCCTTCAGGCATCAGCGGTGATCAATGAAAGTCACGGCTCGCGAAATAATCCGTGCTTGGTGATACGTACCAAACATCATGCGCGGAAGATTTTATTTACGGATG
Organism: Coelioxys conoideus; assembly: GCA_947623535.1. Classification (NCBI taxonomy): domain Eukaryota; kingdom Metazoa; phylum Arthropoda; class Insecta; order Hymenoptera; family Megachilidae; genus Coelioxys; species Coelioxys conoideus. The sequence goes on along the minus strand of OX392455.1, from coordinate 4,880,098 downwards.
CAAATGGGTTAAGACACAAAACATGTAATTACATATTACTATTCTACTGTGTTTCTTTGTTTTTAGGCAACAACCACCACCTATGAAATCATGTTTATCGTGTCATCAACAAATTCATAGAAACGCACCGATATGTCCTCTTTGTAAAGCTAAATCCCGATCGCGTAATCCTAAAAAGCCAAAGAAAAAAGACTAATTGTAATTGTAAATGTTATTTATATGAAACGTGAAGCAATTTCGACGTTTATTTCTGACATGTTTTAATGATTTTTTATAACTTATAATAGTACTACAATATACTGTAAGAACATACATTCGGGAAAAATGTATGTATTTATAGTAATTCGTTTCATTTTACAAAAAAGAATTATTATTGACCCGTATTAAGAGTAACATCATAGGTAAATATAATAGATAATAATTCTAAAATAGATACAAATACAATTGAATGTTTTGCGTAAAAAGAAAATGTAATAATTATTATTTACATAATCAAAGGACAATTTGATTACAATTGTTTCCATTAAATAAATTTTTATATTAATTTCTATGAAATGGAATTAAAGCAAATTTAATTTCAACAAATATACAAGTATATCATTTTTATTTTATCCAAATCCTTAATTATACATAATAATTAATAATATAACATTTTTGATAAAACGTTTCAATAATTAAAATCAATATAAAGAAATTATAATATTTTTAAAATTCATTATCTTACGGGTATATTTCCATTAACATAATTCGTCAATATATCTCGGTTAAAATTATTTAGCATCTTATTTAATTGTGCTAAGTACCTTCAAATTTAATTTGTTTGATGAAAGATCATTTTGTCACTATAAATATAATCATATTTTAATTTTAACCCTTAAAATTTATATAATATCAGTCTTTACATTCTGATATAAGTACTTATTGAAACTCAAAATATATAAACAATTTCCCGTTTATAATAGTCAAAAATTGTAAAAAATTGCATTTTTCAAATATCAATCTGTGTCCATAACCTAACTTAACATTGATGTTTTTATTATTAGTAGATGTTATATTTAATATCATAAAATATTTTTATTTTTTCGAACTGGTAAACTAATTGTATATTGAGCAAGTTACTTCCTATAAAGATTTGCTTCATTGTTCGTAAGCACATTCATTCATAATTTGTATATTTATACGTATAAAATATGTATTAAAAGTCTGTAAATATTCATCAAAAATATACATTCGCAATTTTCTGATATAGTTCTGTCACATTCAATGGCAATCTGGATACTTATATATGTATATATGTATATACATATATTCCTACACATAATTATAAAAGTAAAATTGCACTTCGAGTGGAGTGATTGTTACATTTTATCGCGTTCCTCTATTTTGCTATTTTGTTGAGTATCACTTAATTCTTGGACATCATTAGGTTTTAAACAAACCAATGGAATTTCAACATCAATGTCTTTGGCAACCTTTGCAATAGATCCATCAGGCGGAATCAATCGTTTATTTATAATTTGTAGCCATAACATACATAATATTAAAATTAAACCGGTAATACCAGCTGTATGATATGGCCCAAAACGAGTATAAATCACGCTAACAAATATTGGACCTAAGACACGAGATGCACATCCGGCACCTGTCATCAATCCCATCCAAACGCCTTGCGGCCGCGGTCCTAATACTTTACTAAAAATAGTTTGTATTAAAGTAACACCTAAGGGATAGCCTATAGTAGTGAATCCAAACCCGATAAGGCACTGAGTAATCGTGAGTCGCGGTGTATAAAGACACCATTTTTGAGTACTTGGACATCCTAAGATTTCTGTCTTATTGAAACCCTCTGTCATATTGCTATACTCTATAAAATATAAAGTTGAAGAAAATAATACATCTAAAACAGATTTTCAGGTTTACTTACGTTCTACATAAGCAATTTGTGGTGGATCAGGTCCCCATGGGATATAAAGCACTCTACCTATTATCATAAACATGAATCCACCCCACAACATTATTTTACGTTCATTAAATCTGGAAGAAATATATTAGAAATAAATAAAACAAGTTTTTACAACATATTTATCTAACAAATACATACCTTTTACATAAAGGTTCAATCATAACAAATGTAATGCACGATGCAATAGCTCCAACACTCATTACTATACCAATATAGTATAAAGCTTCTGATTTTGACCAAGCAAATTGATCCATGGTTAAAGAAGTACTCAGTCTATGAAGGAACAAAAGAATATAAAATTCAATGTATACAAAATAAACTATATCCATCAAAATGAATGTACTAACGTTTCAATCAGAACAAAATTAAATACTAAGACAAAAAAGGCACATATCAATGTCCAAGTAGCCACGTAGTCAGGTTTAATACTCTTCAACGTTTCTTCTTCTGTAGATTATAGGCAAATTGCTTAGAAAAATCATTAAAATCTATTTCTTTTTATCATTAATGTACTTTTTACCTGTTTTCTTTCCTTCATTTCGCATAGCTTCACGAATAGCTATCCTATATTCGGTGAAATTCCATGGAAGAAATAAAGCAAAATTAAGAACTCCCATAACAACATTTATCCAACCAGTCATAGTATACATATTAATAGGTAAATTTATAAAATATGAACCATTCTCTCCAAGAGGTGTAACTGCAGCCTGTAAGCCAGGTCCTACCACAAATCCTAATACCTGACAAGTTTTGAAGCAGATCGTATGACAAGCATCATTAATTTAAATTCAAGGGAAAAATCAAGTTACATTACCTGTGCAAGAGACACCATAGACACAGCATGCGTTCTTTCTGAAAATTTTGTAGCTGCAGAAAGATAGGACCTTGCTACTGCAATATTAGCTAAAAGTAAAATATCAATGCATTACAGAAATGCAGATGGTATTTCATAACAGTAACATTGCAAAAATTATTAACCAGAGCTAACTCCAACCAAAAATCTAGCAGCTACCATATACATTTTTCTATTGTCCGGAAGAATTTCAAGAATGCTATACATTCCTGATGCAAATATAAAAAGAGCTAACGTTGTTAAAAGCGGAGCTCTTATTGACTTTCTTTTATCTCCCCACCATCCTACAAGAGGAGAAAACAGCATTTGTCCTAGAGGATTAGCTGCAACCACGTATCCCATAAATTCTTTACCCGCTGTTTTATCTAACTGTAATTTCATGACATTATTATACACTGTGATGCATTCTTACAATTCCTCACTGTATTTACCTTATCCAAATATGGCCATACTCCGGTAAGAATGATACTAAAGCCAAGAGACATAAGAAACATAGTAAAATAGATGACATAGATACTTCTCCATCGTTTGTTTCTTTCACTAACAGTTTCCAGGTCATCGTCCACAGGAATAGTGTTCCTATATTAAGGGAACATTAATGTTTAAATAATACAAAAAAATTAAATATCCTCACATATTGTATTTTATTTTACCTTCTATGAAGTAACTTCCGGCACCAATCCATTAAAAGTAAAAGTATAAAATTGATACAATTATAAATTTTTTATTTTAAATATTTGAGTATCAGATTTAATTTCTTTAATTTAAAAAATGAAGTATCATTTGATAATGAAACATGGATTTAGAATGTTTCACTGCCTGTACATTTTATAGAATATTCAAAATATGTGTATATTTATAAAATATACAAAATATGTGCACATATTCTACAATTTCGAATTTTATAAACAGGAAAGAAAAGTTCATTCACCTTTATAAAAGAAAACAAAAAAAAAAGGTTACATAAAAATACAATCTACTACAATATGCATAGTACGTCACACTTGATAATTTTCATTAAAAATGTATGCACATACACGTTTAAGAGCCAGAATAAATCCATTACTACAAACTGATAAAGCTTCGATCTATACGTCATCGCAGATGTTTACTGAATGTGCACCTATCAGATACTTGTATACATTAATTATGCCAGTAATTTAAAATTAAGAATTAAATATTGTTCTAAGATTTAGCGTGAGTTCGTTTACTGGCAATCTTCTTCACTTGAAAGGATATATTTAAACATACAACGATAGCATATTATTGTCTTCCTTTGTTCAATCAATTTCAATGATGTAGTGAAAACAAGAGAAACACGTGTTTCGCAGTTACACAGTAACAGCTGATCAGAATCTTAATACATACAAACATTATATACATGCACAGTATGGTATTTTAAATCTTATAAGTGTTCCCAGTGCCGTCACTAGAATTATAGGGCCGTCATCAGAAAGATTATTGAGAAATAAAATTTGATTGAATAAACCTAATATTTTATTCATTAAATTTTTAATAAGCCATTAAGAGTTAGATAATTTGTTTTTGTACAACATTTGTATATTTTCATTGTCAATGAACAATGATTATATAACTTAAGTTTAATTATACAGTTCAGATTGAATGTAAATAACCTATAATAGAAGTTGTTTTAATATTAAAAGGTATTAATACATCAGTTGCTTAGAAAATTGATGAGATAATGTTTATTCATACAAATACAAATATCATTGTCTTGAATCTTGGTATCTCCTCTTGTGCGAATTTTGATGATATGAAATCCGATTAAATGATCTGTTGCGGTCTCTGCTATGCCATGGATCAGCAATCGGTGGTACTCTTAAGCCCGTAGTTTTCATCTTCATATAATCATTATCTTTTGCAGTATAACGGTCTTTGAATTCTTCCTCGCATTCTTCTAAAAACGTTTGCTGTGCCTCCGTTAATTCTACGGATCCCATTTCTGTTACATATATCATTGCAATATAAATAATATGCATCTATAATATATAAATTACAAACTTATAATATAAGAACTTAAGGCATAAGGTTCTACATTAAAGCTCAACAAAATGCACATCAACACAATTATCATTGATGCATATTTACACTTCTTCATATAAAAGCACATATGAGAGTTTCTGCTATTAATATGTTACTTCTAATCCAAAACAAATCTAAATATAAAACATTTACGTACATAGATATCTAAATACTCACCTTTGTTTAATTACATACATAGGTTATACTGATTTATCAGAGGTATAATTTCAGTATACATCCTATTATTAATAATATAGTTGTAGAACAATATTGAGTACAAAATATTACTATTTATATCAATGTTAATCGTATTAATTAAATAACATACAAAGTAAATAAATACATTCGTATAACCATAGAAGATATATAAAATAGATCTAACCAGATCAAACGATGTTAGGTCAACATCATGGACGAGATATAGAATAAACTTATCATGGAATGTAAATTTCTGCTTCACGATTCAGGAGACATCTTTACCATTTCAATATCACAACCTACTATATCAACTGCGGTTGAAATTGTACAACAACGCTACCGGTGGCAAAACTTAAAATTAAAGATAATCATTGAATTATAATTTCTACTATTTCAGTAGCACTGTCATCTTGTTCTAGTCTTAATCGATAATGACGGTATCTCGTTTGTGGTTTTACAATCATTTGCATTTACAGCTACCGATAAAATTAGTGTTAACCGGTAATTCATAAGATAGTGAATGATAAAAGCTGCAGTCAATAAGAAGTCAGGAGTGCGTGATACTTTATCATTGTACGATACATGCTACATTGCATGGACAATGATTTGTAATTATATTTTTTGGTATTAAACCGTAAAAATCATTCAATTTTTCAATCGTTCAGTTTCAATCCTTAGAAAATTGAACAGGTTTTCTTACTAATAAATCTTCAATATTTTATCCAGAATTACTATATTGATAGTAGAAGTGTCATTAAAAAATACGTCATTAAATTATAAAAGGAAACTGAATGGATGAACAGCTTCCAACGAACTTACGTGTCTATTGTTACAATGTACTATGTTATTATGATTATATTATGTACGCCTAATTTTCTTTTTACACGATAGATACGTTCCCAAAAAATTCGTGAAAAAAGAGAATTAGGTGTAAACAATATTAAAAAATTCTTGTTAGAGTTCACTTAAGTTATTTCGTGCTTACACATTTTAATTCATTAAATATATTATAAAAAATAAATTATACGTTCAGAAAAAGAAAATAATATCTGAAATTCATTAATATAAAAAAAATTAAAATAATATAAACATAACAAAATTGTATCCATTGTCACTTTTTATTCGTGTTAAAACAAAACAATTCGTGTAAAAAGAGAAATTTTTTTCTTTTTAACTCGTGTTAAATCACATTTGTGTACAAAGTGAATTAGGTATACTAAAAAGAGAGAAGTCCAAGTTGAACTCGATTTATTATTAATTTTTGTTTTTCCCTCGCATTTGAAACAAACAACACGACATTCGAGCTTCGAGTTACAGGCCGAATATTGTTTCTAGTACGGAGTAATTAACTGGAGGTTTGATATGTAAGGCATGCAAGAACCGGAACCAGAAACCGAGTCAAAAAGCATAAAAACTTTACGAGAAGATTCCGTGCCGTAACGAGCACATACTTTATTCTCGCAACGGTAAACGCGCGTAATCGTTGGAAGGTTCATCCCTATATTCCCTGTATCATGGTTTTGTTACGAGCCTAACATTAACCGGTAAACGATCTATCAAAGGATCCTAGTAGGTATATGTACACTCGTATTTCCGTGCTTCGCTGGAAACGCTCGCGTATCCAGTTTTCTGAAACGACTAATAAACGGTGCGTTCCATGAATCTCTGCTCTTTAATGTTCGCGTAAATTTTCAAAAGCTCGCGAATTACTAAGAATTCTTCCAACTACTGGCGCGTACAGTTTGAGCACACAAAGTTCTAATATCGACGTTATGTACATCGTGTACGGGACCAAACATAAGCTTCTCGAGGGAAAATGGCGATACAGGATTATGGTTATTCAACGTTCGAGAGACCATAACTCTAGAGTAAGATCTAACTGGTGCTAGATCCGCGCTATTTATGCCTAATTACGTGGTCACATAAACTCTACATCATAGAATTAATTTGAAAGACCGATGCAATTTTATGCGTTTAACTTCGTACAATGTTCCATTTAAACAAGAAATTAAATTATCGCGCGATGGCAATGTGTCATTCTATTATCCTAATTGCAAATTATGGAGGCAATAAACTGCTTCGTTGGTTTGCAAATCAGAATCATCGTATGCTCGTGTTGAAACACTGAGTGACTCTTGAATATTAATGCCAGCAAAGTGATATTAAAGACAGCCATACCTCGCCAGTATTTGCTCATTAGTAAGCGTCGCAAGAAGTTGATCGCCTTCGGCGTCTTGAATGCGTTTTCTAATAGTCCGGAAAAATTCGTATTTTTACGCGAAATAATCATCAGCGAGCATGTTTCATCGTCTCAAGCAATACGTTAAAAGTTCACATGTTTTTAACATGTTCACACGTACACATGCCAAAGTTTACATGTTTTTAACACGGACATTTTTCTTGATTTTTTGACACTTTTGCAGAAAATTATGTACAATTCGAAAACGTACTTTGACTAAATCAACAGTATCTTTGATAAAATTTAGCAATGTTATTTAAATGCCCATTCGTTAAGAGCAAGATACATAATAAAACATTCATCCTTTATGGACGTTTAATGACCACTTACGTCCAAATTGAAAATGAACTACGAAAATAAGTAAACAATGGGTAATACATAAATCAGTCTATAGAAAGATTCTTTGTCTCGATGAAGGTTAACATGAGTCTTGACACAAGCTTCTTCATAATTTTCGTAATTAAAAATAAGAAATCTAAGATCCGTCATTTTGACGTGTTCCCTAAAAATCTGGTGTAAAAAAAACTATTTAAAAATAAATGGTCTTTACACATCCGTAAATCCAGTGTTAAGCGTCGAAGACATTAACACTATAAATATCAACCAGTCAAAATGACCAGTTTCACGTTTGACATTTTCTATTACAAAATTTTGCTGCTGCCATTTTGTCAAAATATCTGTCTATGTTTTATCGAGCTAATAAATGATTGTACATGTTAGGTGATACTGTGGTATTTATTTATTTATCTTTCTACTTTATTTTCAATTTTAAAATAAGTATGCATTTAATGCCGGTACTTCTAGCGATAAGACCCGGGGGTCATGGAAAGTCCGTGTTTTTTGTCAATAGGCCGAATAAACAAATATAATTAAGCGTGTTTTGCGTGCATCGTCGAGGTCTTTGCACGCTTGTTCACAAGATGGCTCGCGTTAGAGTGTGCGTGGCCGGTCTCCGAGGTTGATGCGAGTTAGCCACACGCCGAGCAAATCAATCACGTCGCACGCACTCGGCACACATGCCGTTAATGTGCACGCGGGACCACCAGCTATCGGGAGAGAAGGGCCCAAAGATTAGGGTGCGTTTCCGTTTCGAGGATAATTACTCGGCGTGTCGGCCGCGTCTCTGATCTCCGGCGTAGGAACGATCGTGCTCTAAATAGTCGCTCGTTTCTGCCCGGTAATCAACGGTGACGACGAGAGAACGAAAACGAACGAGTCCATTCGTGAATACTTTCGGCATGTCTGGTCGTTAGATCGGTATTCGTTTGATTTTTAAATTAGACCTCTATTAATACGGGAGCACCGGAGATTGCCTCCGAAAGTGAATGTAATTGGCTGAGTGGAACAACCTCCGTAAATTATCGGCCTTACGACTAATTCCATTACTATCCGTTTGATTTTGAAATTGTTACTCTGTTATTACGCCGCTACTCCGAGTTCAGGGTGGTTTCCCGGAAATTCATCGAAATTTCTTTTGTTTTCGTTCATTTCTACGAATAATATCTTTTAATTTCTATTAACACTTTTGACTGCCTCGTCATCCACACACGGGTGACGCTTATATTTTCCCTATGAATCAATCGTCTATTTAGTAAGAATTTGTCCATTTACCTAACTGGCCACACTCGCATTAATTACTTTGATGTATGAGTAATACAGCAAACAAAATATTGCGAACATATTTGTTCGGATCTGTTAACCTCTTCGGGAATGAATTTTTAATTTCGGCGACGACAAAAAAAATTCCTTTCATTTCTTTTCAAAATTGCTTTTACTTCTCTTATGGCAATTAGGATTTATTTTCTGGTTATCAAATTTCGAAAAGGTTATAAATTTGTTTTTTTAACTGCTTATCTTTATATAGGTTATAAACTAACTGTCCACATATGTGGCCAAGGGTGTGAACAGGTTAATCAGGAAAAAAGAATCAACCTATTAAACGAAACAGTGTGAGAACATCATAGGAAGGAATATGCCAACATGAATATAGAAGTTTTACCTCAATTTTAAAACTAAAACTACCAAAGGGGTCAAATGATACTTCTACAAATTTCGTACATCAAATGACGAAATTTGTTAAGATGGTTTTCTTGACATTTATGCTGATTGTCATCAAGATAAAGAATCTATAAATGTATTTATTTATGTTTCATCGTTTGTTCATTTATTTTTCGACTTCACTTTTAACATCAAAATAATTGTGATTTATATGTCGGTAGTTTTAGTATTAAGTTACAATTGTGTCAACTCATGGACATAAGTGAGATACAAATGCTTCTAAGGATGTAGGATGACCATTGTTCAACTGACCCACAAAGATGTTCCTCCCTATTTATTGTACATACGTGATTCGTATATGTATTACCTGGTATTTTCTAATTGCACCCCAACGAGGCACAGGCGTGATGACTCTTTCGGGACCGCTGGCAGCTATCGTGGAACCGTGTCAGGGTAACTCGTAGATGAACATAATGAGACGGTGTCCAGCGGCCAGAACGAGTTAATTAATCTTGGCCAGAACCGGAGCTGTGCACGCGTCGTTCGATAATTACCGGTGCAACCGCGTTCCTTCGCACTTGCACTCGTCGAGCTTTCTGTTCCGTCGGACGATTTTCTCGACCGGTGTAGCAACCACCTGGCGCACCGACGAACGAGAAAAGAGAATCGATACGCTCCATTGTCGCGACCCGAGCCTGGATGGCCGCCGAGAAGGGAAAAAAAGGAGACCGTAGCTAGTCTGAACTTTATCAGAAATGTTAACGTTCACGGCTGACGGCGCTGGAAAATTGCCGCGTACCTCTGGAGAATCTCTTTGCTATGGCCTCAGAGACGCGTTGAGCTTTCTGATGGGAAGGGAAATTACACCGCGTACGTACGCCATTTGTCGAAGATTACAATTACAACGCGGTCGTTTAGGTGTTCGTGATTACGAGTTCAATGTATTTATGAACTCGTTGCATCATAAATACATTGAGCTCGTAAAAAAATGTATTATGATATGATATTATGTATTTATGATACATTGAACTCATTGTATCGTAAATACATTGAGCTCCTAAGAAAATGTATTATGATATGAAATTATGTATTTTTGACACATTGAACTCATTGTATCATAAATACATTGAGCTCCTAAGAAAATATATTATGATATGATATTATGTATTTTTGACACATTGAACTCATTGTATCACAAATACATTGAGCTCCTAAAAAAATGTATTATGATATGATATTATGTATTTATGATACAATGAGTTCAATGTATCATGTATCAACGAATGCTATAATAGTAGACTAGTAATGTTTCGGTCGCGGAATTAGAAATTTAATAAAGCGACATAAAAAGAAAAATATTTAAGAGAAATATTTCAATTACGATGTCCCCGCACATCCACTTTTTCCCGTTCGTAATTGCTTAGCAATTCGAGCACGTTCGAAGGCGGAGCCGGTAGGCGTGAACCTCTTATTCGCGTCACTGAGGTGGCTCGATTGTCGTACGAGTTAATTAGAATGTATTTCAAGGATCTTAACTCGCATTCGTTGTACGGAGATGGACGCTACCAGACAATTATACCATGGGACACCGTGAAACCAATTACCAATCCCTTGACGTCCTGAATCGCGTCGAAAAAGTTAAAATATTTCGCGCGTATCGTTCGAGAGGATCCCCGAGACGGAAGCAATTTTCCCGCGCCATCATGCGTAACGCTAACATTTCTGTTAAAGTTCTTCTTCGGCCGGAGTGGCCCTTTTTTCTCCTCTCTTTTTACGTGAATTCACACCGTGAAATAAGGTTTCCTTCTGTTCGTACGCGGCACCGCTCTGCTTTAATCGTACGCTATACAGGCTGTCCCACAAACACTGTCGGAATCGGAAAGGGGTGGTAGGTGGGGCTGTTCTGAACAACTTTTTCCTTTGCCAAAATATCAAACGGGGCTTCGTTTTTGAGTTATTAAGGAAAAGCACATCGCGGTGCCCATAGGCTTGTTCACGACCACGGTTAAGTCGTGCCTGCACTACCACCGCTGAGCGCGCGCAATTCTCGCGTTCTTATTGGTCAGTGTTTTTCCTTAATAATTTAAAAACGAAGCCTCGTCCGATATTTTGGCAAAGGAAAAAGTTGTTCAGAATAGCACCACCTATCATCCCTCTCCGGCTCCGACAGTATTTGTGAGACACCCTGTATATCCATTCTGGCGCAGTCAAGGAACTCGATTAAGCAGCCTCGATTTTATGCTTCTTCAATTATATTCGAACTTCTATTACACGGTACCTTCGTTATCCGATGGATCGGACACGTTCGAGGTGTCCGCGATCGTGGTAGAACGTGTTAATTAATTCGCTGATGGTGTTCGTTAAACGGAACGGCGAACGTTTTAATTTCGAATGTTCTCGAAACGTGATCTTTTTGCGCGCAAGCATCCCCTACTTGTTACGCCGCGATTTCATGCTGCTAATTGCGGAGCGTTGATTGAAACTTTGCGCGTCGCTAATTTTCGAGCGTGTAATAATCTTCTGCTTGAAACATGAATTACTCATTATTTTCATTGCCAAATTAATATAAACGATATTGACATTGTGTCATGTGCACCCACATCCTCTTTAAGATTCGCGTGTCCAGTGTTATCCGATCGAACACTACGCTTCCAGTTTCATTATTTTATTTACACAGCATGTAGGTTCGCGAGCAATAGTTTCTATCAAATTCGTGTCCGATCCCCGTTCGTCGAACAAATCTAAATCCGTCAAAGTTCCCTAAATGCTCACTGCTTCCCCTATCCGTCACACACGCGTTCTTTTTTCCCCTATACTCGATGAAACGCGTACGTACCGTGCGCGTAAATTTCAATTTTAAATACGTTGGCGGCTCGCGTGTCCGCAGAAAGGATACGATGGCACAGGTAGCACCGGAGGAAGGAACAAAAAAAAAACACACACACACACACGAGGGGACGAGTAGGCCGCGATTACGGTTTCTGGTTTGATTAAAGGGCCATCCCGTCCAGGCGATATTGATTTTGGCCGATGCTTTTAAAGTGACTACCTGGCCCAGGAATTAATGTAAAAGGGTTCGCGAGAGGGGGAGGGGGTAGGTCGCGTCGGATTTTTCATGAAAATTAGCCGTCCAATGTCATTTGCCGTCGATGGCAATTTCATTTTTGCAACGTCTCGTAATGTTATTTCACCCGACGCTCTGTCGGGACCCTGATCGATCACTATCGTTTTTAACTCGACTCGTGGTAACCTTCTCGAGATACGTGGTATGAATTTTGGAGAATTATGTAAATGTTTTAAAGATTGTATACGACCAGTCACAAATAAGACTGTGGAGCATAAGTGTTCAAAGCTCCTGTTGTACATTAGAAGTAGATTGATAAACGTTTTTCTAAATGGGACTTATAAGTTACAATTTAAGGGTTGTTTCAATTTAGGGAATGAATATGTATATTATTTTATTTGAATTCATTTGTGCGTTTTGTGATAGGTTCAACACGCTCATTTGCTCAACGAAACAATAACATTGAGACCATGTTTCAAAATGTCTAGACAAACATTTTTATGTTCGCCAAATATAAGTTTTATTGAAATTCATACCAATGAATAGCTATAAATAGCCACCTTCAATAGCAATGAAAATAATGTAATTGTTTGATTCGAACAATAGACCAGGTATGATCACACAATTTTCCTTCTCCCCATTTTTTTATTTCTATATTTGTATCATGTACCCCCGATTTTTGTATTATCTACCTCTACCCCGAAGCATCGAAGCCCTATTCGGTCCTCAAAATGCAGGTGTTCCATGGCGACAAGTCATCGAGGGAATTGGTATTGTCAATCTGTGAGTACTGTATTCGCGAATAAAAAGATCCGCTCCAGTTGCTAGGCGCAGTTGTGCGTAGCGCGGCGTTAAAGGGGATGAAACTAGGCGCGTGACACAGATTTAGATAAAACTGTCGTAGTCGAAACCCGTGTCCGGGCTTAAGCACGGAATTATAGAATTAGAATCGAGGATCGCGATATCCGTTTATCGTGCACGAGCACTGGCCCCCGTGTGCGAGGGGTCGATACATTTTTTTTCTCTTTCTCTGTGTCGTCGAATCGTCGAGAAAGAAACGAGGGTGAACAGAGAGCACGGGGTTAGGTGACCGAAAAGGGGTACAGTCGGCGAGGGGGCTGGTTTCGAGAAATAAATCCGCTCGGCGTACACGCGCCGCCAGCAACGACGTCCGCTAGTGTACGTACACCCGCGGGATTTCCATAATTTGAATTGTAAAAGTATTCGGGCGCCAATTGCAGCCTCCGAATTTATGCAGTCCGCCCCCGTGCCGGCTATCCGTTCGCCACCGCCCCTTGAGGGAGACTTCACACGGTACGGAATATCGACGTGCACGCGTGTACCCTCGTCTTGCGGCCTTTTAAACGGAGCCTCGTTTCACGCTTCGGATCGTCAGGTGGAATGTTTCAACCCTCGAGGTCGTAGATCGTTCGATTTCGCGAAGGATATCGATCGAGTAATTGGAAAACCGGAATTGATAGATTTTACTTCATGAAGATCGCATAATTACACTAATAAACTTTAACGAAGATTCTTATTATAATATAATAATAATTGTCAGTATAATTATAATAATAATCATTATAATAATTATAATAATCATTATTATAATGATTATTATAATTATATTATGTATTATATTATCTTATAGAAAGTTTAGAATATTATTATAATAAATAATCTTTATTTAACAAGATTATAATAATAATAATTTAATCTATCTATAAAATAATTATTATTACAACAATGTATTATAAATGATCGCTACACGTATGCAGTGTATTCACATTCACACACGAACTGGAAGATAATGAAAAAAGAACAACGGGAAAATCATCGTCGACCACGTCACATAACAAAGAGCTATAAGAACACGTATCGATAAATTCTAACAGGCATAAATGAGATAATGTTCATTCTACGGAACGGAACCGTGAAATTTAAATGAATCGTACGAGACTACGTTGCAAACGGAAAGCAAGAAGTACCGGGAGCTTTTTATGTCTTCCCTAATCGAGGAACTTTTCTCGTTTGGTCTTCTAATTTGAGTCGATAAACTCTTGGTTAATGCAATTATCTTCCCTCTTCCACGGGAACGCTGCAGTAATCGAATAATTCCTCCCCTTTTCGACTAATACGCGGACTATAATAAGTGTCTTCATCGTCGCGACAAGGGGGTGTTTATCGTGAGCGGATCTCTGACTGGAGTCGACCAAGAGTGACACGTGTTTCGTAGAACAGTGATGAACAACATTGCGGATGGACACTTGATCCGCTGAACAATGCGTCCAGGGATATATGTACACATATACGCGTGATATACGATTTCAAGATACATTTGGGAGGCTGGAAGCCGAAGACAGAAGTTTTTGCACGATACGGTCGGAAGTAGACATTCCGAACACGTTCCCGGTCTCGTTGACAAATCATAGACAGAGGTCGGGGTCGAAGACGTTTTCGGCGATAATAATTCTTCGGGTTTCCGTGCTATTGCCACGTTATCGATAAAAACCCGCTGCGAAAGAAGCTCAGACAAATATTCCGGGAGAAAAACGACGAAACTACGCACCTCGACGAGGACGCAGTTTGCATTTCTCAACGTCGAAACTTCACCCTCCTGCGGTCCCTCGGGATGACATACGCGAGAATCGTAAAGAAAATGGAGGAAAGACGAAGATTGCGTCCCTTCGCGTCGTCTTGCGAGCGCGTCCCGAATCGCTCGCAATCTGTAATACCCGAGACGATTCTGAAAATGATTAAGTCGCTGCAAGAGCGGTGATCGAAGAAAAACGAGAGACAGCTCGTGCTCGAAATTAAAACTATCGATTGGTTTCGTCTTCTTTTCGGTTTTTCCTGGTTGTACGAATTATCGTGTTCTTCTTCGTCGCGTTCTTTTGTGCGAATTTATTGTTGATCGAATCTATTCAGATTGGTGATCTTATTCTAATCAAAGATTTGTATCCGTGCGGAGATGTGCGCAGCATGTTGTCACTGACTGGACGGATCAGGATTGGTCAAAGATGTAGTGGGTTCTGGATTTTTGGGTCCTGGGATGTTTGGGGGAGAATGGATGGCGAGAGTGTTTGAGAAATTGAAGTCCCGAAATTCTCGAATCTCAAATTTCCTGAATCTCCAAATTCTCGAATCCCTAAAATCCCATACTTCCCAAAAACTCCAAAAACCTTGAATCCCCAAATTCTCGACCCTCCAAAATCTTCAGTGTCCAAATTCTCAAAACCCCAAAATGCAATTCAATTCAAATCGAAGTACACAGAGCGAAGATATACGCGATCTGACAAAACCTAGTAACAATGCCGCTGCGTTCGTCTTCCGTTTAAGCGACGGTAATACGATTTCCCGGAGAAAATGGAGTCGTTAGCGGCTCGAGTCGAAGAGGATGGTATTCCCATTCTACACCAGGTCGTCGGTGGAACGCGTTGTCTTACATCGCGAGGATGCGCGTCTTAGGTCGCGAAGCAAAAAGCAACGTCAGATAAGCTCGACAACTTAGCCGCTAAGCCCTTCTTCCTCGGGATTATCAGCTCAACCTCGGCTACCCCGTTTCCTCTTCTTCACCACCCTCGTTCTATTTCCTGCGGACAATACCTACACCCCGGTTTCGTCCTCGTTCGTTCCTATCCGGCGTCCCTTTTTCCTTTCTCTTTCCACGCGTGTCCGTTGTTTGACATCCCCGAGGTCTGCAGTGACTGACAGCTTCGAGGGGTGGACGAATCCCAGGAACGTAACTTGCTTGGTCGATCCAGCGAAAAGGATCCGATTTCGAGTTCGTGAGAAGCTATTTCTCGATCAGAGTGCTCGTTATCGGGTCGCAGAAATTCTGTAATCGGCGCAGCTTGTTTTATTTTCAAAGGAATCGGGCGGAGAATTAATTTTTGCTGTTTGGATGATAAGATCGAGTAGGCTTGGAAAACGTGTTTGGATTAACAACGACACGCTAGAACGAAATGTGTAAAAAATGAAACGGGTAGCTCGTTTTTTTTACGGCAACGTGCGAGGGTCGAGGGTTGATGGCGTCCCTTTAATTCCGCGCGCAGGGGCATCAGGTTGTGACACCGAAGAGAAGGACAAGCCTGGAGGAAGACACCGTGACATTTGTCGTAGAATATTGATTAAATAAACATGAAGAAAGCGGTTCGTGCCGAGTCTGCGGGAGACTAGACCCATTGACACGGAAGAATCGCTGCCATCCTTGTTTTGCGGAGTGGGTTCGGGTATAGGCATTGCGGGTATAATTATGACTGAATATTTTATGTACCGAAGGGTTGCTGCAATCTTGATGAGTATTATCGATGATGCGTAACCATTGCAATTCTCAACATCCATACATTCTCAAATTCCTGAATTCTTGAACTTCCCAAATTTCTTAAATTTCTTAAATTTTTTCAATTTTGTTCAATTTCTTAAATTCCTCAAATTTCTCAAATTACTCAAATTTCCCATGGTTGATAAGAGAATTGCCGTCGAATTTCTCGTATGAATCCTTAAATTTCGATCTCCCGGAACTCCGAAATTGTCAAATTTCCCGAATCTTGCATGGTTGAAAGGCGAATTGTCATTGTCTCTCGCTTCATTGATTCGGCGACAGGGTGAACGCGCGTTTAGTCGTTCAATGTTTCTTCGGACCACTCTGGTCCAACGTATCGTCTTATCGGGATGATTTAGAGTAGGATACAGTGTATATCGCGCGGAAGAAATGCATCAGACCGCGTACAAGTACGTTCTCCAGGATTTACGAGAATCGTCCTGGAGCATCTCTAACCGGGGTTTCCTTAAAACCCGCCAGGAATTCACAGTCTCATCCTTGTTTCCGCTCTTTACTCCCCAACATTGTCGTTTACCACTCCCGACAGCGAATCAATTTACGGACCAACGAAACGTCGCACGGTAGTTCACATTTAGAAAAATCTAATCGTAGTTACATTTTCCAATTCCCCCCCTTCATTTATAAATCAGACATTTTATCTTCAGTAACAATGTTCATTTTTAAAATTAATCAATAATGGTTTTAAGTGTTTCCGATTAAAAATGATTTTTAGAGATGCTAATTAATAACGATTTTAAAAGATGCTAATAAATAATAATTTTAAGTGATGCTAATAAATAATGATTTTAAAGGGTGCAAATAAATAATGATTTTAAGAAATACCAATAAATAATGATTTTGGTAAGAACTAACAAATTTTAGCGAGAACAAATGAAGAATGATATTATAAAAAATAGACAGCGGTTTAATAATTTAGTCCAAAAAATAATCATATTAATTTAATTAACCAAAAAGGAGATTACGTAGGAAACTTACGAACAAAAATTATTAAAAGGAGAATTTTAAAGGGATACATTTACCGAAGGATTCCGGATTAGAGTAAATTAATTACGCAGTTCTGGTGAGCGTCGCATCGAACGATATCGCCGTAAGAAGCGAGCTCGAGGTCGTTCGTAACCGCAGACTAGAGAGTTGCGTCTAATTCCCTGCAACATAATCAAAGATGTACAAAACGTCGAGACAGCACGGGGTCCCGACGATCTCCGCCCCCCGCTGTTTTTGCACAGACGATTCAATTTCATCGACGGCCGACATTACACGGAATCTCATCTTCCCCGGTAACGGGCCGTAGCATGAATCCCGAACAATACAACAACGAGCACTAATAACAACCCGACGCATGTTCTATCAGCGGGCGTCGACCGCGCCCTCGCCGGTGGTGGATGAAGAACGAGAAGAAGACGATGGAGAAACACGGGACGAAAGAGGCGCGGAGAAACAGCGAAGCGAGACAGAAACACGGCATAAATCACAATTATAATCAACGTGCACGAAAGTTACACCGGCTACGGCCCCTTTGGCCCCCGCGACTCCTGGCTGCCGGCGTCGCATGAAAATTTATCGCCTAACTTCGGTTTCCTTCAAGGTCGCCCCACGGCTGCTTTGCATACGTCGCTTCTTCTTCTTCTTCTTCTTCTTTCACCTTTTTCGCGAGTTTTCCCGGGGAAAAACGGATCCGCTCGCGTCACGCCGGAAGCGCGTCGGGGGTGGACGCTTCGCGAACTTCGCGTATAAGTGTTTCTTCTTGCATTAACGACCGCGACGAAGAGTGACTCCTTCGTGGAGGGATCATAAATCCTCGAATCGGAAGTTGTTCGGGACGAAGGAGTTCCTGATAAGGAAACGAAGACGTATATCGCGGCGGTGGACGGAAAAGGGTGAATTTACAGCGCGACGCGTTTCAAGTGATTCGAACGAATTAATTCGGTAATATCGAATCGAGTCGTTTCGGAAGTTAGCAACGTTTGCTATAGAGGATCACACGAGAAATACAAATGCAGCATGAAAGATTTGTAGATACATGTATTTTCAGATATATTTGTAGACATGTATTCTCAAACATGTATTTGTAAACATGTGTTCTCAAAGATGTATTTGTAAACACGTGTTCTCAAAGATGTATATGTAAACATGCATTCTCAAACAGGTATTTGTAAAAATATATATCCCCGAACGTATATATGTGTGAACATGTATATGTATGGTTTATATTTAAAATAATAATGGAAGTTTATATAAACTAAAATAATAATATAACGTGATAAAAAAATCGGTATGAAATAAACTTACAGTCTGAACAATCTGGTTAATTCACGAGAAACAAGATTAGGTTGGGTAGGATCGATCATGAGCTTGTATGACAAAATCACTCGCCTTTGCAAACATAGTTAACCCTTTGTACTCGAAATCATTTTTATTGGCAGTAGTCTATTGAAAACTTTCTAACAGTGAAGTTTAATACATTTTTTCATTATATCTTAAATTAATATTTTCTCTTATCAATTTCCACTATGTATAAACGTCGCTCGTATAACACTATAAATTAAGCTACAAAATTTTTATTATAAATCGTTCTATTAGGTTACATGGCAACGTGTCTACGAAACCACATTTTCTGTAACACTATCCCAATTTCTGCCCCCAAAAACGGAAGAAGGGGCCAGTAATAATGTTAATTTTTCAGGGGTTCACTGGAGCAGCCGCCCCCGGCGTCGCAGCCAAGGGTATTTCAATTGTCCGCCATTATCCGCGGAATAATTCATCTCCGCTTCCTGGCATCGACGTGACGAGGAATTACGTCGCTACGGAACACGATGCATACCGTCGTCGTTACGAGCGGGGTGCATGGAATATCAACGGAACGAGGACGGCGCAGAAGGGATGGAACGGAACGATGCAAACTTCCGGGCATCTGGTGAAAAACGATTATCATTCGTCTTGCGCTATTCCAAGGGGTTCGGGTCAGTCATCCGTTAAGCCGGAGGCGTGCGGTAATTGATTCCACGGAAATTACCTGAGGTACATTCTGTTCGCTATGAGAAATCGTCAATGTGGCGAACGCCCGGTTTCGGTCAAGCTACGGAGAGCAAAAGGCGAACGGAGCCGAGAGTCGGCGAATTAATTCTATGGAACTTGTTACATCGTTAAGCAGCGTAACAAGTAGTCTGGCCTGAAATTAAATTTACCGTCGACAATTGTACGTATCCCCCCCGAGCTAATTGTCGACGATTAATTCGTGATCTGTCATCGCTCTAATTGCCTCTTTCGCTCGCCCCTTCCTCGAATCGCGTTCGCCTCTTTCGAACTAGATTTCTCCTTTTTCCTTACGACTGCTTCGCTCCTGGTTTATGGACCGTACATTGATCGAAGATATTGGGAAAAGGACAGCAATTGTCTCGGTTGTCTTTTCGTTTCCTGACATGTCGATGAGGAGTTTCTTTCATCCTCGTTCTAGTTTCACTCCTCGTGCGTTACTTGATACGTAGCATATTATAAATGAATATAAATGAAAATGGAATATTAAATGAATGGAAATTATAAATTAATATAAATGAAAATAAAAATTTAATATATTGAAATTGTAAATGAATATAAGTGAAAATAGAAATTTAATGTTTAGAAATTATAAACGGATATAAGTGAAGGTAGAAATTTAGTGAATAAAAATTATAAATAAACATAAATGAAAATAGAATGTAATGAAAAGAAATTATAAACAAATATAAGTGAAAATAGAAATGTAATGCGGAAAATCAAAAAACTGGAAGACTATCTGAAAGATTCGATGTAACAAATTTTTAAAACCTATTACCCGTGAAATGGATTATCTGTCTCAGTGCACGCTCTTGGACATCATTCACCCTCTCAGGAACGTCAATGTTCACGACCGTTTTAACCAGTCAACTGCTTTCGACGTGCATACACACCATTTCAACGCCATTAATAAATAATTAAACGTTTATCCAACAAAAGAGCAACTTTTCCACACCATTCTTTACTTTCTTCGTACAATTTATTGCAATTTATACAATTTATACAATTCTAATAACTTTATCTTCGAAACTAAATGCCGTAATTAACAGGTGAACACTAAAACTACCGACGTGTAACGCACAATTATTTTCAAGTTAAAAATGAGGCTGAAAAATGAATGAACAAACGATGAAACATAAATGAATCCACTTATTGATTCTTTATGTCGGCGGCAATCAGTACAGATGTTAACCCCTTGTGCTACGATTTGTTCAGTAAGTGCGTCAGACATAACGAACTATTAATTGCTATAACATTAAAGCGGTTAAATAAAGTTTGAATGTCAAGACTGGTTCCCATTTAGTGATCCTCGGATGCGCAAATTACAATTAGACCAAAGTTGAACATTCAACCTTATTAAAAATATTAATGTCTACTACCATATTTGAACATCGAATGCGTCATGAGTGTAGCTCGTAGTTGCAGGGCATGGGGTTAAGGAAACCATCTTGACAAATTTTGGCATTTGAAGTTGGAAATTTGTAAAAGGGTCATTCAATCACTTTGGTAGTTTTACTGTTAAAACACAATCCCGATCGAGGAAGATATAATTTCGAAAGAATAAATGTCGATGAAACAGCATCGACATAAACAACCTCGGAGCAACAGACTTTTTCGTAATCCTCCACGGGACCTCTAATCCGGCGATTTCAATCGATCGTTCCCGTTCAGGAAAAGGGCAAGGTGAATCACTACATCCCAAGAGTATCCCGCTATCCGTGTCTCTGTTCTCTCCTTCGTTTAAAGAGATTCGTAACGAAGAAACTAGATTTCCAAGGATCCCCAGCCACTTTGTACGCGGCCGCCGTTGATCGGGACTTCGTGCCTGCACTTTGAATTACGACGATGCTCCCGATTGATTCGATTCGATTCGATTCGCAATTCGATACCGTTCGGTGGCAACAGCCACTTTGTACCGACGTTGACGATCGTCACGTTCACGCGATTACCGAGCGGAGAAAAAGCTTCTCTCCTCCGTTCTCTCGATCGTACGAAACTCGTGACTCATTCGTCATTTCGCGACCGTTCTGTTCCCCTTCGCCATCTTCCGCCGTTGTCATCGTCATCGCTACGTCTTCGCGGGACCCCATCCTCGTGGCCGGATATTCTTTCTTAACGACTTCTTCCTCCCGGACAACTTTTGTTCGACCGTAACACCGATACAGCCTGTCAGCTCGTAACTATCAATAACTTTTTCCAGGGACATTGTTTCGTAACCGATAATGGATATTGGGGTAAGGATTCTGTACGGCAGGAGCTGCTATACTGTATCTCTTTTCCATTCGTTCATGTTAACTAACAATTTTGTCGGTCGAATTTATTTATTTTTATTCGTGCTTGACACGTAATGTAACCAAACACACGATTTTATTATTCAAGTTTATTTATTGCTGTTTAACACATTGAATTTGGCTAATCAAGGTTAACAAATAAGTGCGGTAATTTCAATGACATTCGTTGAAACAATCTAAACAAAAAATGGTATGCTCTTACATGTATTATAAAACGTGACGAATTTTTTAGTCAAAGTTCTGGCTGTCTTGAATTTTTGTCGTAACATCCCGAACAGTATCTACGGATTTCGTGAACGTCTCTTTTTTTCGTAATTGCTGTAGATGTATCGACCAATTGTCCTTGAAATGACGTGACTGATATTTTTAACTCGGTTACTTCTTCAAACATGAACAGACATGTATAATGACAGTATTTACACACTATCGGTACCTAGTGCTAACCCTTACTGTACAATGTATTTGTCACATGCGTCAGTCGAAAGTATTCATAAAAAATGAAACTATTCATAGCCATAAAATTGTAACTGAACTTAAACTCGAAGTTGAAAATTATAAATTTTAGTATGGTTTATCACGTTTCAACTGTGAGTCCGTCATGAGTCAGACTAGTCAAAATACGATACAGTGTTAAGTTCGAAATTTGACTTGATCTAACTTTTATCTATTAGTCTTTATCTAAACTTCATCGTTCGTATGTACTTACTTCTGACCAAACATCACAGTAAAAGGCAAAATGCAGATATATCGGCGGATAAAAACGTAGCATTGGCAATCGGTATAATCTGAAAACGATATAGACGCTGATCAAAGGCCACAGCCATAAGTCACGGTGAAACGAATCTCTGTGCATGTGTGTGCACGCGAGTGTGTGGGTGTATAGGCAATTGCGCGGAGCACAAGTCGAATCGCATTATCGTTGGACGGAAGCATCGTGTGCCGGCTTCTCAAAGAGTCAACTTGCCCTCGAACGTAGGGGAAGCGGAGGAAGGCGTAGCTGCACACAGTAGAACGGTTAAAGGCGACGAGAAGGATGGAAAAGAAAAGGAGAATGGAGAAGGGTGTAGGAAGAGGAGACGCATAGATACGAACCGATAGAGGTAGTTGGTACGCGAGTGAGCCTCCGTTTACTGGATCTTCCTGTCGGTAATCAAAGATTTATATCTGCGAGGAGGCTGCACGGGATGCTGTTACGTTCGCGAAGGCACGATCGACGATAGGGCAGCCTGATGTTCGCTACCGAGTTCCGTTCGTACACTGGACGGACCAGGGATGGACAAAGATTGGATGCAGAGGGTGCTGGACTACGGGGCCATGGGGTGTTCGGGGGAGAGGGTGTTTGAAAATTGTAACTCCTGACATTATTAGGTTTCTTAATTATCGGAATCCATGAAGTCTACAATCTCCAAATCATTGAATTTCCAAATTCTCAAATGTCCGGAACATTGAATTCCCAAATTCTCAAATTCTTAAAATCTGAAATTCGCAATTATCCAAATCCCTAAAATCTTGAATTCCTGAAAACTCAAATCTGTACAATTTTGAATCCGCAAATTCTTAAATCTGTAAAATTTTGAATTGTCAAATTCTCAATTCCCTAAAATCTTGAATTTCCAAAATCTCAAATCCTCATAACCTTGTATTTCCAAAATCTCAAATCCTCATAATTTTGAATTTCGAAATTTTCAAAATATCTATTCCCCAAATCATTGAATCCCCAAATTCTCAAATCTCCGAAATCGGTAATTTTCAAAATCTCCAATCCCCAAATTCTCAAATCCCCGAAGTCGGTAATCTCGAATCCCTAAAATCTCCAACCTTCGTAATTCCGAAAGTATGAATCCCTAAATATCGAAATTTCCGAATTCCCAATTCCCTAGATACTTCTCAAATTTCCAAGTATCCCCAAATTTGCCCAAAAATTTCCCTAAAACCCTGCTAAACTAAATTTGCTTAACGTAAAAAGACTAAACTCTCCCATCATCCACAAATGGTTCCGTTCGCGAACACACATGTTACGTCCATGGTCCATATACGGAGATGGTCGTCCCTGAAATGGACGATCCACGATCGGCAGATATCGCTGGTCTGCCTATGCAAAACCGAATAGTAGGATGAATTAATGTCACGGCCACGATACGATATGCTGCTTTTATGTTAATAGCCGTGCGTCCGTAAAGTTACGTGCTGCATATTCGCGAAACGCTGATGGATGTTTCGCGGTCGCGGTGCGAGATAAGTCGTCCTGCTGCCATTGGCGTAACGATTTCGATGGCATCGCGATAACATTCGTGTTCGAGATAGACGGAGAAAAGGAGCGGAGAAAACGTGGCACGACCGTCGTAAATAGAAATCCGTTCGCGTTTATTTTGTCTCGGGCAAATATATAACGCTGTCCGACGATAGGCAGCAATTTCGAATAATTTGGACAGCTCTTATCTTTCCCGATAACTTATGGTTCCAGGGAGATATTTTGCTTCGATTGTAACGGTGTTTTATGCACTGGAAAATCGGGTATTCGTCTTGGTTCTTCAAGTGGAACTGTTCGCGTTCGAGCTTCGTAGATTTCTAGATTTTTAGATTTTCAAACTTCTAGATTTCTACATTTTTAGATTCTTAAATTCTAAAATACACATTCACAATTACCCAAATTCTAAATCTCAAAGTCACCACAGTCCCACATGTCCAAATTTCTAAATCTCGAAATTCCGAAATTTTCAAACTAAAATCTTCCCAATTAAATTTGCAAAAAATCAGTTCCAAAGAGTTAATTCACTCGGGGGGGGGGTTAACTCGAACGAGGTTACCGGTTTCTCCGGCACGGGTTTCCATGTCGCGAGTAGGGTTAAACCGGGTTCGTAACCGGGTTAGGAAGCGGTTAGAATCCCCGACTGGTGTCTTTGGAGAGTGCTTTCAGAATTCACACTCAAGTTGGCCACGAGCAGGGCGACGGACTCGTCTGGACGAGCATTAGCATACTTAATGGGCCTTTGTTTGGCCAACTTGAACTACGAATGTTGCGAGCGACACGGTTCGTTAAGTTGACCGAATCAAATTACATGAATTTACTGTCCCAACGCCTCCGTGGTATTTCATCGTGGATCTACGATATAGACACACGGTCCGTTTTCGCTGTGGTCCGGTTGAATCAATTCCGGCAGGACCTTTGCCCCTTTTCCCGTCATGTTCGTTAAAGCTCTATGACGCGTTTAGTCGTCATAATAATTGCACGCAAACTTGGAAACATCCGAATTCAAAGGGGGAACTCCATGGACCGAAATTAAATCAATTTTCAATAATTATTTTAAAGGATAAGGAGCGAATAAACATTTTGATGTTTTTGAGGGCTATTCAATTAATACTTTGACTTCGTAGCGCAATTTCTTTGTTGAAATAAAATACAGAATGGCGGAGGTACAGCCTGTTAGAAGCATCATGAAGTCACTTCTAAAACGGTGTACACTTTTGTGTCGATTTTTATATAGGATCGCAAAGTGTTGAAGTAACATTTTAAAGAGAAAAAAATGACTTTTTTGACTCCATCTACATAGAGGTCCCCACTTAACGGCCGCGCTCGTGTCCCGGTAATATCGTTTTAGTGCAACAATATTTAATTTGCATTAATTCGCGGCTCGTCACCTCTCGCGGGGGGTCATTATTAAATTTCCTACGCGAACTAATAGTCGAATCACCGTTGGCTTCTAATGAACCCGGCTAACGACCGGAGCTTCGCTCGCAAACTTTCCGAGTTCCGGACTCCAAAGGCTGCGTCGATTCTACGTGTCTTCAGAATGCTAACGAACGAGCGATTAAGCATTCTGCAAGTTAGCGCGAACGCTCGATCGACTGAATGGGATCGTTATTAAATTTGAATACAACATCGCTCGATGTGCCAGCAGTTAATTCGCGTTTGTTCCCTGATGCTTAGCGAACTTATTCCTTCATTTTCCTGATAACACCTTACACGTCTCTATTTATACATACCCGAATTAGCAGTAGATGCGGACATATTCATTCAAGAAGGAAGAAACGTTTATGGTCAAGTTTCAACGAACCGATGTTTATGATCCAGATCAGCAAAGAAATATTTGTAATAAATATCAACGAATAACGATCATCAACGAAGAAACAGCCACGATGAAGATCAACGAAGAAATGGACATGATGAAGATCACAAAGGAACAAACATGATCAGGAGTAACAAGGGAACAGACATAATCAAGATCAACGAACAAATATTTATAATTATGAGTAACAAAGAAATAGATATGATCAAGATCAATAAAGAAGCATTTATAATTATGATCAACAAAGAAACAGACACGATCAAAATAAGACAAAGGACATTCATGATTAAGATCAACAAAGAAAATGGTATGATCTAGATCAACAGAGAAATAGTTGTAATCAAGATGAACAAAGAAGCAGACATGATTAAGATCGATGAAGACACATTTATAATCATGATCAACAAAGAAACAGGTATGATCAAGATCGACAAAGGAACATTCATAATCAAGGTCAACAAAGAAACATGCATAATCAAGACGAACAAAGAAACAGACATGTTCGAGATCAACAAAGACACATACATTATCAAAATGGACGAAGGAGCAGACATGATCAAAATGGACAGAGAAGCATGTATAGTATCAACAAAGAAATATCGGTGATCAAGATCGATAGAGAAACGAACATGATCAATAGCGGCCTAACATGGCATAGCGGAGGGATCACGGCACATATACGTATAAATGGACTATCGTACAATGTGGATGCGAAAGGTTATGGTCGGCGAACATTTTAAACGGTGGTGCGACTCCAGTGTCACGTAAAATTCGTAAGGACAAAAAGGAAACTTAGAAAACTTGTACACTTGGTTCCTCTCCTTAACACTTTATTATAAATTACAATTGGTTTATGCGAATATGTAGCTTTTTCGGGACTCTGGTCAAGACTGCTCGCTAAAAGGGTCGAGTGACTTTTATATTTCTTATTTTGTAAGTATCGAGGAGCGAAGAGTGGATAGACTAACAAAGTATGATTGATGTTATTGTACAACTTCAACGCTTAAGGTATTTTGATAACGTGTTCTTAGATGTGGTCGTTGTCACAAATAGAGTGTCTAACAGAGTATGACTAGTGTTGTGTACATCTTCAAAGTTTGAAGGATTCGGATGGCGTGTTCTAAGATGTGACCGTCGTTACACCGGCGTCGCCGCACGATCCGCATTCGGGAGGTTACGTCGATGACCTTGGTGTCCCGAGTAATTTCATGTATGCATAAAAGGACGAAGTGGAGGCTACTCTACATAATTACCCAATTTGTGTCGGTACAAGTAAAACGAATGGCAAAGAGGGTACGCGTGCGGCCGCCTTAACAGGCAACATTGTCAAACGCCGCGGATACGGTATTTTGTACGTCGTGCGAGCCTAACGAGCGATCGATTGGCGGAGAGGAGGAAGAAGAAAGTAAAAGAAAAAAAAATGGCGATTTAATGAACGCATCAACGGTCCGATCGCACGGCAGATGAGAGATAAAAGCATCGGGTCTGAGGCCACCGCGATAAGGGGCGAACATCGATGTAACGCGGCAGTAATTTGCTGCATAATTTCTGCGCTTCCGGCTAGGATTAAATCACCAATTAGTAGTAATGTTACACAGGGCCGGTAGGCAAAGCGAGCGAGCCAACAGAAGCGCTATCGGCGAAGTGACCGATGACTCATTGTCATTAGGCGAACGCGAACTGGAAACTGTTCGCGAGGGGGGGTTTCCGTTGACGTTAACGGATCGTCCCCGTGTAAACGGGCCGAGCCGGACCCGTGGTGCGCGATTCGTCATTGTAATAATTTGCGTTGCTCCTTCGTGGATCGTCCGTTAGGATTGCCGTGTGCGAAACACGCAGCCATTGAATCTTGCGAATTCAGTTCGATGCTCTGAATTCTTCTGTCCATCGGACCCTAGCCCTCGGCTCGTTTTATAGCTTCATTAGGAGTCGGGCTCCTCGTTTAATAATTCATCGAGGCTGTCTGTCGCTGGATATCCGAGATACCTGTTCTTTCGCGATCATGAACTCGCTGTTTTCTGCTCTTCGTACTTATACGTTGTTTTGCAACGAAACTTTCGTTACGAGATCGACATGGTACTTTTTGGAATGTTTGTATGTTGCATTTGGAACGGAGGCGATCTACAATGCCGTTTTTAAAGGAAATGTTAATTTTTATTTGCACGGCTATGGTCTGCACTCTCACAGTGATTACTGCATTCTGTTGTTCTTGTGTTCCTCGAGTTTTTGTATTACTTTTCTGTGGGCGAACAGTGGCTACGATTATGCTTAAGGGAGAGTGTGACTGAGGAAGGGTACGGTGTACACAGTACTGAATCGAGATTGGGATGTTTGGGGAGGATGAGCCTATAATCTTTGTTGTGTTAGTATTGGAATATGAGTTGATCGTTGAATTAAATTGAACTTTGTATCTCGAAATATACTTATGTAACAGTACGAAATGCATACAAACGTAAACGGCTATTTACGTATAATCGTACGAACGTGGACAGTTTCGTAATAATGTTACACCAACACGGACAGTCACGTAATTAGAAGATAAATTATTACACCGCCTTATGTAGAGTTGTTCGACTGTTTTTTTCGAATTTTCCATTTGAATGGGCCAGTATTGTAACGCACGTCCACGGCAGCGAGCAAGCACGAGCGAAATTCAATGGTACACTGATTTTAATTTAACGCCGATGTCTTCGAACCGTACACGAGCCACGTTAAATCAGGGGAAGTGCACCTCGAACGGCCGTAGCCGACCCCCCTCGGTTGCTTTGTTCTCCTTTATAAATAATTGTTACACCGCATTGTTAGCCCCGCCATGGCAAGACGAATTTCGCGATTGTTATGGGCCGTGTTATTATGACGTCGTACACGGTGACCATAAACGAACGTAACGCAATAAATTACGTATGTGCCTGTCGGACGAACAACACGAGGGGGCGGGGGCGTGTTTTAAGCCGAGGTGTTCTATTCAGGAACACGAAAGTACAAGGTGGACGACGCTTTAAAGGACCTTGAACATTCGGGGATAGGGGCATTTTGGAATTTCGGGATTCGAGAAGTTGGAATGCTTAGAATCTGGAAATTTGGAAATTTTGAGAATAAAGGAACTTAATAATTCGGGAGTATGGGGATTCGGAAATTTAAGAATACAGGAATCTAGAAACTGGGATATTTAAGAATATTGGAATGTAGAAATTGGGAAATGTCAGAATGTAAGAATCAAGAAATTTAGAAATTTTATGACGTGGAAATCCAGAAATCTTGTAATTTAACAGTTTTGAAATCTACAAATCTTAGAATCGTGGAATCTTGGAATCCAAAAATGTAAGAATTTACGGATCTTTAAATCAGGGAATTTCGGAAACTAGGAATCTTGGAATTTAAGAATGTAGCAACTCGAGGATTTAGAGACCCAGAAAACTAGAATCCAGGAACTTAGAAATTTGGGAAATTATAAATTCGGGAATCAAAGAACTTACAAATCTAGTAATCTAATAATCTAGGTAAATTAGGAATTCTAAAATCTCAGAATTCGAAAATTCGGATCTTTGAGAATTTTCAGCTTTCAAAAACTTTAAAATTCAGAAATTCAAATACGCGGATACCAGAAAAAGGTAGCATATTCGATGTCTCGGACTCTAGAATTTCTCCTCCGAGACCGAAACGTTGTCAGTCGATAAAAAGAAAATAACGCGAACTCACTCGACAACTTAATAATTACGTCGCGTGATCAAAAAGAAAACGAGCCGAGACTGTCCATGGTTTTACCGTGGACCCATATGTTCCCGCTGCAACGTTGTCTCGTAAAGTGCGAAAGAAATATCGCCGGGCTATTTATCGAATCATTACTGTCCATAGAAATCCAATGACGCGAAGAACCGCGGGAAAGGAGGGGCCGCGAGTACGTGGCCGTAACACGTGGCACGCTCGAAGGAAGTCGTGTTTCTTCGTTCTTCGCTTTAGATGCCAACGAAATAATTATTGGCTCACGTGTCTCGATAAATATCCCTGGTTCGAGTTGGTAAACGTCGTGCTAACGACACGCTTCGTTATGCAACGGCTACCGAGCAAAGAATTCAGTGACACTCGGTGAATGACTGGTCGAATCGAAAACGGTCTCTCGCGGTTTCTTATTGCTACTTGTCAGTGTTGCTGGATTTGTTGAGACCGGGAATGTCGAGGAAGCACCGTTCCACGGCTTTAATTTCGCATCGTTTACGTCGCTACCATAACTTTGCAACTGCTTCGCGATGTTTCGGAGAGCGAGATTCAGATACTTTCATTCGCTGTTACGTAACCCTTTACACTCGAGAGGCGACTTACGTTTGACTTAATGCAAAAATTTTAAATAAATGACTTCGAATTAAGCGTATGGTATTATACCTACGATGTTTGAACATAATGAAACAGACAATAGCCACTGTTTCGAGCTCTTTGGAAAATGTGCATTTAAAGAACTTTTCGTTTGACCGTAATCAGACCGAACGTAACCGAGCCAAGCGAGCTGAGTAGAGCGTAACCCTGACGAGTCAAGTCGAATCGAACCGAACCAAACCAAACCGAATTCAGCCGAACCGTACCGAACCAAACTGAACGAAACCGAACCAAAACCGAGCCGATCCGTGTCTAGTCAGACCGAGGCGAGCCGAGCAGAGCGAAACCGAGTCAACCCGAACCGAGCCGAGCCGAATCTCGCCGAACCGAACCGAACCAAACCGTGCCGATCCGTATCTAGCCAAACCGACCCAAGCGTAGCAGAGCGAACCCGAGTCAACCCGAACCGCGCCGAGCCGAGCCGAGCCGAGCCGAACTCAGCCGAACCGAAGCAAACCAATCCGATCCGTGTCCAGCTAAACTAACCCGAACCGAACCGAATCCAGCCGAACTGAACCGAGCCGAGTCTGTCAGAACTAACCGTACACAGCTATAATGTTGGTACAAAAAACAAAAGTTAAAATCGCTTGTGTATTTTATATTCAATGATCCTCAATTACGTAGACTATAATTGTACACGAAGTATACATAAGAGCGAATACAAAATTTCGGTAAGATTTATTGCATTCAAACTGCGAGTGCGTCACGAGTCGGACTCGTCAAAGTATGGGATTAAAAGAAGCGTACACTCTGTTATAATCCGTGCACACGAACGCAACGAGGGGTCAGGAACGTTTCGTTTCATTCTCGTTATGGTGGCAATCTCGTGCAGCAGAGTCGTTCACGGTAATCGTGGCCATATACAAGGCGTGCGCGTGCGAAATCCTGTCGTGATTCAGATTACGCGGTGCTGTTATGGGTCGTTCATCGCGAGACAATGGATTCGCTGGATCGAATGGAATCTGACTACACGGAAGATAGATAGTATTGTCGCCCGATCCCAGAGACTTTCTGCGGTTCCGCGTTTATCGCGGAATTTATTTCGGCCCGCTATTGAATTTCGCAGCGCCGCAGCCACCGAGTTTCAGGGTTGAACCAGCGGTAACACTGGAAGCACGCGGGGTGGACACAATGCCGGGGCACACGTGTGGTTGACTCTTTTTGTCACGAAACCGTGAATCGATCGGGTTCCTTCACCCGGTATTCATCGATTATTTTGCTACAGCGAATATCCATGGGATATCGTTACCTATACGGTTTCACGATATGCTTCGTTCTTCTTCGCGTGTTATTTTTTATGCGGTTTCCTGCCTCGCGATTCTGGTTCGGCGCAAACTTTGTTGTATTTTACGGGTATACCGAAAGCAATGATTTTTCAGAATTGTGGTATTGGGATAAAAATTTTGATCATGGACAGATCACTCCCCTGTACCGCGAATAATATGTTCGAACAAATATTCGATAACACATTTAACAAAATATTCGAATCAAAATTCCACGAAGTATTCAACAAAATATTTGAACAAAAATTCAACCAAATATTCAATAAGGTATTCAACAAAATATTCGAACAAAAATTCAATTAAATATTCAACAAAGTATTCAACAAAATATTCGAACAAAAATTCAACAAAATATTTGAACAAAAATTCAACAAAGTATTCAATAAAATATTCAGCGATCAATACAATATTCAGATCATATTAAATCGTTCAACAAAATATTCAGAAGTGCATGAACACTCGATAAGAGTCTACTCTATCCATTAAACAAGTGGTTTTAAAAATGAGTATTTTAAAGATCACTCGAAAGCAGCCACTTCATTTATCTCCCGGTACAGTTCTCACGTTGATGGTATCCCAGTTTATATCGTCCCGATATTATCGGATCTCTGACACTCGGTTGAGCATCATTTTCCCCACGTCATTCTCCTAAGTTCATCTTCCTGTGGGATGATTAAGATCATAATGCAGTGGTTCGAGTCGCTGTTCAAAGTGGAACGTGTACGAATATTCCCCAGGAGAATAGAGAAGGTACAACAACGGGAAATAACTAGCGGGACAGAGACACGTAGCTCGTGTATATACATATACCTCGGATCCTGAAGGGAACATAATTGAGTTAGTCGCGTGACACGTCGTTGCCGCTATCCCGTTGCTACCTGATTTTGAGCCGGTGCCTGTACAGGGTGTCCGAAAATTGTTGCAATCCCGCAGCCGTGAAATGCAAGGTCAAAGCTACACGTCACCAAATAGTATAGCAATCATTGAATCAAAATTCGAGTTGAAACTCGTTCGTTTTCTTGAGAAACAATATTAACCCATTTTCTGTCGTGATCCTCATATGGGACTCGAACATATTCTTTTACATATTACGAACCAGAAAATATAAATTAGTGTACACGTTAATTCTTAACACGAATTTCAAAAAAGTCACCTCATATACTTTGCAACTTAAAATTGTAAACTTCTTCAATGGTCATTTTGACCGTTTTGGTAGGTTCAGTTTTAAACATCACCCACAGCACCCCACACCTCCGTGTGGGGTGGTATTGAGGATGCAAGAAAGGTCTTATTTAATAGTATAATAAAATGAATCTCACATAAATGCTATTACTCATTTCAATTTCATGATCAAGTTTCTCAGAAGGACGTAAGTTCATGCATGATCATAAGAATAACAGTACTGCTGTCGTGACTTTTCCAAACACCCAGTACAGATAGAGGGTACTATAAAGGGTGGGATGTGCAACGATAGGGTTGACGTTTGTTCCAGGACGAGGCTGAAAGTTCGGCCGGTATCGGTGCGACTCGTTGCACCCAGGTCGGATGTGCCGATAAAACGCAAACATTTAATTAAAAGATAATCAACCGGATTGGCTGTGGTGGTCGCTAATGTTGCAGAACGGCAGATAGGACGGAACAATCGGTTCTTTATGCATATGAGTCGTGCCGTGTCGGTGGGTCCGTGCATTGGCTGGCCGTTTTCATCCTGTATATGGCCACGCGGACCGCCTATGTGATTTAATTTTACACGAATATAAATTCGTATCGCGCCGCCTGATACGCCACCTCTCCCTTCGCAACCCTATCGCTTCATCCCGGTCCGTGAATTCGACAGGCGCGGTTCCCGACGCGGGTGAGGCAGTCATGACGGCGATATCGGGGGTTGGTCGAGCTGCCGGCGGATATCGGTTCGATTTCGTGGTCCTTCGAGCGTGTCGCCGGATATTTTCAACGTTTTTCCGCGGCGAAAAAGAGAAAGGATTGATAAGGGTATTCCTCGGACGCGGGAGACGAAGAAAAGGAGAAGGAAAACGGAAAAGTAGAAAGCGAGGCGAAAGACGGAGGAGGCACGAACGTTCTCGGATATTAAGCTCGCGGTCACGTACGCCATTACCGAAGCTAATGCAAAGCTGCCAGTCGTTTTATGCCATCTGTAACCGGATCTCCCTTCGACGAGGAGGCGCTACTTCAACCCACCCCTCCCAACCCTCTTCGACAACTGGCTCCGCCGATCGATTCGACGTGGCTTCGATTAAAGACCTCGCTTCCCCCCTTGCCTGGCTCCTCTTTCTTCTTCGTTGATTCCCCCGTACGTTTCGCTCTCTTTCGTCGGTCGGTGAAGAAAAGTGTCCCGAGATTTTTTTCTTCCCCCTCGTTCCGCCCGCTGACAGGCCACCGCCGATATCACGACGTTCCTCGCCGATCGGTATTCAACGGGCACGATCGCGTTCTCGCATTCAACGTGATAAAGCCCGTGGTTTATGGACAAAATTCCTTTCCACGGGAATCGCGGACTACCGGGTTTCGCTCGTCGGAAACGATGCACTTATTAACTCCTGGATATTCGTGGCTGACGCGTTTAACCCTTTCCCTTCGGCGGACTGGACCGTCACATCGCCTATATGTCTATACGCTTCCCTAAGTCTTAGATAACGACTGTGCTGAATGAGACAATCGTTGATCAAAATAAAACGAAACAAAATAAAATTCCAATTAAAAGTCCAATTATAATTTGTATAGTCCAGGATTACTGAATACGATATTGACACAAGTCTAACTTTCTTCATCCGCTTTAACATTGTACCTGCGATTCTGATTGACGCACCTGACAAATCGATCATAAGGCCAAATGTCAAATCGTCAGGAGTAAATCGCTTCGTACCAACGATCACTGAAAATAAGTTCGGTTCGCGTGTGAGTTGAAAGCTCAGTATCACTGTCAAAGCGGTATATACAATTTAGCAGAAGTAATTAAATAAATATTTTACGCGGGAACAACTTGTCCGGTTCATTAATTTCAATGCAATTCCAGCTCGGCGAGTTGAAGGTTTACACATGTTGATTTCTAAAGCGCGGCGATATTTTATAAGACAGGAGTGTCCAACCGCACGAGTAGACGGGAAACGAAGTTTCCTTGATGAGTCTGGTTATGCGAGTAATTCGCGCTCGACGCGAGCTAATAAAATCTGTAACGCAGGTGGCGGAGGATTCTACCGAGGATATGTCGGAGTCCTCGAATTAAGAAAAAGGAGAACGACGCTTTTCGATTTATGCTCCGCGATACGATAGATCGTCGGACGGGCGTTTCTGGACGAGGAAAATCTAGAATAAACACGGGAAAAGTTTTACACGGAACGCCGCTCGACGACGGCTAATTAAAGCGGAGGTTTATTCTGAAAAAGGCACATCGTGCACGAAGCTCGATCGATCTTTGCGTTCATGCTCGAACGAACCGGTGCGTCCGGTTCTCATGCTCGCGCACCAGAAGAATATTCTGACAAACGGCGGCGAAATATCGTAAAACCGTCGATCGTCGATAATTAATAGCGGCAAGGAGCGGCCCCGACCATTATCAATGGGAAGCAATAAATAATGATTCTCCTTCACGGCGACTGTTTATTAGAGGCTACCACTCTTTATTGTCAGTGCCACTTCATTGCACTCGACGATATCCCACCCCCATTGTCTCTGTGATCGTCTCTCCTCCGAGCGTTTTTCCTCGAGACGGTACAATAAATTTATTCCGCTCGTTACCTATCCTCGTTCGAGGAGAAACGGCTCTCCGTTCCGCGCATCGGTAAATGATACGCAAACGATGCTCCCCAAACGATGTACAGACACTTCTTTCGATTGATACTCTTCGACGTTGCCCGGATCCACGTTGCACTCGGGCGCACGACCGAAAACAGAAGTCGGACGCGAATATCGGCGTGGAGCATCTGAAAATTTCGGTGAAAAATGACCCGTATGCGATGAAAACACGATACGGGGTCTATGAGTCCCGCATCGTGGCGAATTGGTTGAAATCGTCAGGTGCGACATTCAACGAGAACGTTATATGTATAACGATCGAACTTGGTACCAGCGGTTAATCGTAGCCGACATACAGCGAGGGACGAACACGTTCGTACATTTGGAATTTTAGAAATAGAAATAACAAATTTAAAAAAATATTTAAACATGTATAGCTGTATATTATACATAACGCTTACAACAACAAATGAACATGAAAATTTCATTCAAATAAAAAAAATTATAATTAGAAATGATATTGAAGAAATTAATTTATTGATGAAAATACATTCAAATAAACAAAATTTGTCCAAATAAGAAGTAAAAATTATAAATAATATTAAATAAATTAATTTATAAGAAAATTTAATAAAGTAGTTTGCGATGAAAAATTTTGTAAGGGAAGGTAAAAGATTTGGAAAAAATAAATTGTATACAGCAAATTTGATAAAATTGTTCTCAATGAAAACAATGATGTTATTGTCTTCATTCTTCGTTCCTTTGTTGCTGTAAATGTACAATATACAGCCATATACGTACAAATATAATTAATAACATACAAAATATTGTTTCTATTTCAACATTTCAACATGTACGAATAACTTGGTCCCTCACTGTACATAATTGATCCTTTCGTTCGAAGAATGCTCTCATCGGTGTTGATTAATATCGATTATGTAAAATCAATACGTTCGACCGCGTTGTTCGAACTTCCGTTGCCGAGACGCCATTTTTCCCGTCGATCTTCGCGAGTTCATTAAACGAAGCGTCGAAGATTGTTCATCGTCGTGCAAGAACGTCGGCGACAAATTGCTCGCGTGAAAGCGCCACTTAAACCGGGACGTGAAACTTAAACGGATTACCTTGGACTACCTCTGTCTGGCGGGATCGTCTCGCGAGTGCCCGTCTCGTAGTCGATAATCCGTGAGATAAGAAATATCAAAGTACAAAGGCGAAGAACCACTACGGGAATCCAAGATCATATTCCTCCCTTTCGTCGGCGTGCCTAAGTACTCGCTCATTAAAAATAACGAAGGACGTCGACGAGTCCGATAATTGAATTTCCAATATCTATTTACCTTTGCAGGACGCCGAACAAGGGGCTACGAATCGATCACTTATCGGCTAGGATAAATGCACAAGCGGGAACGGTATAAATCTAGAAGATGGAACATTTAGCGTTTTTAATCTTAGAATTATCGACGTTCTGCATTTATTTCTATATCGAATATGAAGCAGAAAGATGAGCAAATAAAAGATGACATAAAATGACATAATGTACTTGTTATTTATCTTCACAAGAATCGATATATATCTCGCTGAAATGTAAGAGAAAGGGGTGATAAAGGTGGGGGTGTAAGAAATAAAATTATTTTAGATATTACTCTTTGTACAGTTCGTTAACGGATGATCTTTTACCATATGTCCTTTTCAATGCAATGTTTGAACCTTCAGGATGTACCCTTACTAGAGTGAAAGAATAAAGCAGAAACACATGCAGCTGGACACATCATTTGTTTCGATTTTTCTAACAAAAAGCAACATTCCTACAATACTGACAAATTTTCTAATTTCCTACAACAAAGATTTTACAATATAATTTAAAGTGAGACACCAGCTGCCAGTTATTTTGACCCATATGGTAAGTTCTAAGTCAAAATATCCAAGAATATTTCAATAAGGGCAAATATATTTCGGAGATCTGTCAGCGAGGACCTTGATCTCTTCAATCTTCTCGATATCTTCACACATGTTACTCATACGTTGTCCTTCGAGGTTACCCTTCCGAATTCAAATCCTGGGATTTCAATCATCGTAGTTGAAAAGTTGTAATAACCTCGCTTAACATATGGATAATAAAATCAACGAGTTACAACCAACCCACCAGTGAAACTTTAACTTCGTCGATATATTTGGATATCAGTAGCCGGTCCCTTTCGCCCGGAATTACTTTATTCTCCGTACGATCGTTCGCCAGCATCGCAACCGAAACTAGCACCGGAAAGGAAGTGAAGTAGAGTAACGAAGGGGCCATTCTCCGGCACGAGGCGATAACGAAAACACCGGGAAACCGTACGAGCCACATAGTGTACACGTTCGCGAACCGTACACACGCTCTGCGGCCTCTACACCGACGTTAGTTTCGGTATTTTCGGCGGGGACCACTTAATGGAAAACTCTTCGGCTTGCACGAGCCACCGGGTGAAACGAAACCATGGTCCATTCGGTCGCCCATATATTTTTCTTCGTCGACGCGGCGAAGGAAAAAGCGAAGTCGTGGCGGAACCGCCCCTCGTTTAAGAGGTAAAGAAAGAAACGGGGCCAGGGACGGGGGGCAAGAAAATAAGGGCGGATCGAGAATTGTGGGAAATAAGTAACGCGGAACACGACGGCAGCTCACTGCTATAAGGGTGGACCTTAAAACCCGTGAGCGTCCCTCTGCTGGTGGAATTTAATTTCGACGTTTTAAGAGTACCCTACCCCTCGGACGTCGTCTCCTCTCCCTCTTTATCCGCCTCTCTCTATATATCCCTTGTCTGCCGATAGATGAAAGGGGTTTATTGAACTGTTCGCAGTAAACTCCGCGAAAAGTAGCTTCCTCCCCTTTCGATCGAAACGGTCGCCGCTTAGAAGTCAGTCCATCTTCGATACCATACTTTGATAACACGTTGACTGCCACGTGGAAGCAATTGAAAATTGCATTAGGTAGTATTTTCATCTTGAACAAACCTCACCGAACATTTTCGCGATACATTGTCATATTTATTTTCCACAGTTCAAAGTACGTGATGCCATTTTGCAGTTTGGAGAGTGAACTTTCGGACAATAAAACTGTTAAATCAGTATAGAAATTTGAGTGTCAACCGTATATGGGTGACATGACAGTCAAAGTGTTAATCTCTGCGCTACGTAAATTGTTTATACCATATTGTAACTTATGGACGTACACTGCCGCTCAAGAGTATGTGGACACCTGTCATGTTCGTGTAATTCGTGATGTATAATGTATATTTTTATTAATAAACAATATCACTAATTCATGAAATAACTTCACATTTATGCACGACGACTTGAAGTATACCACCAAAATATATCTACACTCTTGTACATCCGAAGAAGTATCTGGACGTTTATCATTCGATCGTCTCTAACAGTGATATTTACTGCACCAGCATGACAGGGTGTTTTGATGTCTTCGTTTACGAGAGAAATAACTTCATTCGAGATACGGCGGTTGATTTATAAAGGCATCAAAACACAAGTAACGTTACATCAAAATGTTACGGGCGATATTGTTAAAGCGCTTTTGCGAAGATAAACGAAGATGAAGAATAAAACAATGAGACTCGAATTCAGAGGAGGTAAACAGTGAAGAGACCTGTTGGATACAAAAAGCTACGGATGCAAAAGGAGTAATTCGTTTGAGGAGGAAAGTTCCGTGGTGAAATATACGATTAAAATTTAAATTTCAACCGGGACCCTTTCACGGTAACCCCCTACTCTCTCTTCCGCTTTGTAACGCTGCCGATTCTTTCCGAGCGTCGTTCAGTCAGTTGCGGCCACCAAAGGCCAATCAATTAATAAAGGTGAATTAACTCGTCCCCTCCATTAGCATTCGTTATCGTCAATCGACGAGCTGGCCCGTGCGTCTTTCCGTTCCGTTCGTCGGCCCGCATGCGTGTAACCCGAGATCGTTGGGAACGTTCAGCAACGAGCCCCGCGATTCTTCTTCGCTCGTGTGTACACGACGAGTGTGTTGCACACGTACGATCCGCGTTCTCAATGGCCGGGACCTTTCACGAGGGTGGAACGACGCCATTCTTTGATCCTGGCGCATTATCGTGCCTCTGGAATCGAAGCTGCCCATTGTGCGAGGCGGTCAACCGCCTTCGTTCCGTGATGCCCGGTTTGTTTCGATATCGAATCTAAGAAATAGAGGGATCATTTGGTATATTTACTAAGGGCCTTTAATATTTGAATAAAAAGTACTCAATCGCTTACAGCGAAAAAGATGTGTTTATTAATAAAATGAATATAAGCACGGAGGCGAAACCTTGAGTGTAAACCGTTACACAGCTTGGTTTTTGCCCTTTCGAGCGAAAAGGGTTAATCAAAGATCGACAATTCGTGGAATTTCTACACCTTTATTTTTCACTCGGAGTGACGTTACAGAAGAACGCGAAAATACACTGGTGTTTTAACTACAACTGACTCGAGAATCGTGCAACTGAGGACTTTTATGCATTTTTCGGATAAGATGGTCTATGTTGTATTTATATTACTTTATATATCGTAATCTATGTCAAAATATTTTTTATATTAGATTTAATTGTTAACACTCCGTTAATTAGCTTATTATGCGAAATCACGTGCTATCACGAGCAATCGTACCGCGCGGTGAACCCTGGCAGGATGCTGATAAACCCGACATCTAACCCTTTGCACTAAGCGTTGATGGATTCCGAGTAATGAGAATCGGGTTCAATGCTTGTTAACCCTTTATGACGGACTACGCTCGTGTCGCATTCGCTATTCAGATGTGGTAAACCTTGTTCATATTTCTAATACGTTTGAATGTGCAATTTGAGTCTAATTGAACAGTCGATGATTACTAAATGCAAAACGGTCTTGACATTCAAACATTCTTTAGTCGATTTAACCCTGCATTCACGAACGATGAATGGCCACTGATATTTAAAGTGAAATCAAACAGTACAAATGAACAAATAATGAGTAATAGGTAAGTTATTCCGTTAGAAGAAAGTAAACAGCAACTGCCCTCCGATATCCATAGATGTTTGCTCACTTTGAGGTAACCTTTCTAGTTGAAGAGTTTGATGAACTTTTAGGAAATTATTATTTTTTGCCATTGATCGTCAATATTGTCTGTCCCCCCGTGTTTAAACATCGTGCGTATATTATAAAGATGGTCGAAATTTATTTAAAATTGTTGCACTAAATCAAATAACGAACGTGAGTCGTTCGATCGTAAAGTGCTAAAAACGAAAAACATAGTTTCTGCAAGAGCGAGCAATTGGTTACAGCTGTCAGGGTAATCAGATCGAAAAACAAGGAAAGCGGACTTACCCCTCTGAACTATACACATGCATAATATTATCACGCGCGTATATCCCGTATGTACACATATGATTTTTCTGATCGCGCGTGTACTCCGATGCTCGATTACTCTTATCTCCGAAGTCCGATACAATATAAAGGTTTCGAAGAGCCATCATTTTTCCGTCAGGGTATGTGTATTCCTCAGGAGGCAAACAGGATGCTCGGATGCGTTCGAGCGTGGTAAGACCGATAGCGATGTACTTCATCGTGTGGCGGTTTTTCAAGAAGACTCGACTGGGCGTTTCACGGTCGCGCGACGCCAGACTTTGAGGCTGCCCTGGTCTGGTCTATCGGCCCATTACCAACCTGGAACGTTGAACGTCCTCGTAAATCACCCAAGTGGTTGGTCGCGTTCGTTGCCATGATTTCTTGCGAGCGTAGATCGCTAGGCTTCTCCTTGCCGATCTACGGCGGCGAATCAACTCCGATGTACATATATATGTTTGCGGCTAAACTCACGGGGTTGTAATCAAGATATATACGGACTCGATCTTCGATGTTTTATTCGTCCGACTTCTCCTGCCACCATTAAGTAGCTCGTTAATCTATTTTCTAATGTTGGAACAGCCGAATCAGTCTCAAGGTCGTGCAGACGCGCTTCAACGTCAAGATCGAAGTTCATCGTACCAAATTATATTTCTATTTTTTATCTTTTATTTTTGAAATCTACTGCAAAGAGTAGATGGACACAAAGTCAACTCTTATAATGTTATCATTATTATCGTTCTAACTCATTCAAAGAGTGCAGACATCAAATTTTTCGCATTTCTTTTGGCTCGTACAAATAATTCAAATAAATAGGTTGGTTCAATATATATTAATTTCTTTGCCAGATATAATAAATTAAAAATATATTTGTTACACACCCTCTACCACAGCAATACATTTTATTGAAAAACCCTTTCTCGATGAATTTTGTAAATTGACCAAAGAGCTGTAAGGAACGTAAAGAGTTAAAAATTTCCTTTCTAGCCCCAAACTATGTAGCATCGCGAATATTTATGCGTCGCCTGCAAGAATCGGTACGGATTTCTGAATTCGCATCGGCGGATTCGTATTACGTCCGTTGCCGGTATAGACCCGGCTTTAGATCGAACAGCTCGAGGAATACTATCGTTCGCTTGTTTATTCATAAGCGTTCCACGCTGCACGATTCACCCCCGACGGAGTTACATACGAGCTCACCGGGGTTAGAGAAGATCTCTTTACTTACTTATGAGTTCCAGGGGGCGGTTGGCTGTTCCGGAAACGGTCGCGAAATATGGAAGAACGATATATCCTTAGGAGGGACGTTTCTTCGGGCGAATCTGAGCGTGCACAGCTGACTCGCGAATAACTCGACCGGTCGGAATTGCAAATGAAATTGAACGGTGAATGTTTGATGGGAATCGCGTCCGACGAAGACGTAGTTCGATTTTAGGGTACCTGCGCCTTGATTAGAACGACACGATGTCGATGAGGGTGCATGAATCATAGCGTTCCTTTCTCGAAGACGGTACACATTTTACTGATGATAGGCTCTACGACTCTCGAAAGGATCGATTCTTCCGTTTTCTGTGATACACAACTCGCATAATGCGAACGGTATCTGTAAAAGTAGAGAAGTTTATATTTACTCGTTCTTTCTGGATGTTCAAGTATAACAAGACCAGTTGAATAATAAGTAAGCTGTGTTAGTATTACTTTGACTGTTTTATAACGACAAATGGTAAAAATGATTGGTACTAGACTCGATGCACCTGAGTGACTAACTGTTAGGTTTCGTTATGATTATACGTATGTATTTTCGTACACGGTCTCAAAATTTTTGAAGGTCTTTTGATGTTAGTGGTCAAGAAAAGTTAGCAAATTTAAAAAAATCATTTCAGGTAGCAGGGATAGCATGTCGGGAAAAGTTCATTTCTGGCCTAACATGCACGAAAAGGTAGTGCACATTGAAACCAAGAAATAACGGCTGTTTTCGTGGTTTGGCTCAGATACGAACCATCATGCAGTGAAGGGTAGGAGTTCGTGAAATTAGGAGAAGGTAACGATGATTGAAAGAGAGGTGAGGTTCGACGCGATAATAATGTATGTAAACTCGCGGTGTCGAGAGATGGCTATCTTGGTACGCGGTTAGTGTTTCTCTCTTCCGTTCCCCGAAACCATAGATCAGCAGCGACGCGAGATCCTCTTCTCCTCAGGTATATTGTCCGTATGGCGCTAAAAATACCGAAAGACCGAAAACCGGGCGTTGAGATAGCGCTGGGCGTGACCGAGTCTGAGGGTCTGCGGGCGAAACTCGCTCTTAAAGAAGGGTTACGGCTAAGTAATGGCCCGTGCAACCCGGGGGTAGGGAAACAGAACGGGGGAGAGAGAGCACAGGGGGTGCTGTCGAGCAAAGGTTCTCTTTTTTCTTCGCAGCACGCACGGACGATAGACTACCTCTACAATGGCCTAGGCCTAAGAAATGGAAAATCAATATCGGCCACTTTCGAGACCCTCGCGAGACTCGATCCACGAGACACTCTGTCCTCTCCTGACTTCCTCTTCCTTGAAATTAAAGCGATTCTTTATGTGACGCTTCCGCGATTCGCATAAACTTGTTTCTGTTTCATT
Organism: Coelioxys conoideus; assembly: GCA_947623535.1. NCBI lineage: Eukaryota > Metazoa > Arthropoda > Insecta > Hymenoptera > Megachilidae > Coelioxys > Coelioxys conoideus. The sequence continues at coordinate 4,836,617 of OX392455.1, read as the reverse complement.
TCCCTTTTTTTATGTACTGTATGAGCAAGGTACCCTTTGTACCTGTATGAGCAACATAGTACTTTGATATAAAATTACCTTGTTGGATACACTATACGATGCACTATATGATGCATGTTTTGTAACTGAAGAAGGAGTGAGAGATTTATAAAAGATACGATAAGAGCAAATCGCAATGAAGAAGGGTTGCAATGTCTGAAATATTTACATAACTGTAAGTCTACCTCTGATACATTGAACTAGTCAGTTCTATTATAGTAGCATGTATTCCTTGTTTTAAACCTTGATACAAAATTATGCACTTCTATGGAGAAGACAATGTCTCACACATACATGGCTGTAAATGTTCTTTTGATACGTTGCAGTAGTATGTTCTATTATAGCAGTATATATTAGCTGCTTTAATCTTGTGATCAAAAAATCATGCACTGCTATGAAGAAAGATTACAATGTCTGAAACACGTACATAGCTCTAAATGTCCTTCTTGTACATTGCAGTAGTATGTCCCATAATAGGAGTATATTGTTATTGCTTTAAATTTTGATACAATAATCAAGCACTGGTAGGAAGAAGGGTTGTAATGTCTGAAACATGTACATAACTCTAAATGTTCTTCTGATACATTCCAGTAGTATGTCCTATTATAGAAATATACACATGTACATAGTATGTATGCATTGTTTGAAACTTACAAGGTAGAAATCGTACATTACATACGACGTAAAAATTGTTGTGAAATAAACAAGAAACAGTATGGACCAGGAGTATGAAGAGAAAAATGAAGTTGTACACATGGATATCGGGCGTGGTGCCAGAAACGTTTCCGTAATTCGATCGCGATCCTGTTCGATAGACTGGCCACCATCGGTGGGCCGTTAGAAAACTTCTGGCCGACTCGATTTCAATCGTTCCCGTGCGAGTCAACTATTAACACCATCTCGGAGACGGGGGTCCGTTCGATTCCACCCGGCCACGATGGAGTAACTTTTCCGATAATGAGTTCTTTAGAAAATATTCTATCGGCGTCGGGCGGGCCGCGCGCGAATAATTCAGAGATGTCTGGAAAAATATTTTTCGATCGGGGGTCCTCCGGCCGGAAACGGCTCGTTCTCTCTATCCCTTATTATTCCCCGTGGCTTTCTTCCGCGAAATACTACCCTTCGTTTCTTTCGCGCGCCACTTTGAATCCCGACGATAACAGCCAGCCTTGTTTTTTTCGTTCGCCCTTCGCCGACCAAGTGGCGTCTACCGGTGACACCCTCGACAACGGGGAAACACTATCGACACCATCTCCAAGCTACTTTTTACAATGTTACCAACATGCAGGAATCTTTCACCCTGCTGTTTTTCTCGCGTTTGTGATTTCTGGTGTCATAACTACTTGCCGAACGAAAATGTTACACTTCGGGCACAGATTTTGTACTATTCATATTGTTTGAAGGTAATTCATCATTCAATACAAAACGGACATATTGCGGATTCTGTACGATTATGATTATTGAAAAGTAATTCATCGACTGACACAAAATGGTAAAAGTACGTAGATTTCTTAATAAGTGTGCACAATTTTGTTTTACGATTAGTATAAGTATATGGAATATTATTTTTGAGGTACTTTGAGTATATGTATAGTAGGCAAAAGAAATAAAATATACTGTAGTTCACGTTACCTTTATATATACAAGCATTCATGGTGCTCGAAATAGATTGAAAAGTTTGACGAATTTTGTTGAAATTATTATTTTTTTTATTGTTAATCTCCAATATTGTCTGTTTCGCTATGTTTAAACATCGCGTGCATAGTATTATAAACTTTATTTATTTAAAATCGTTCCATAAAATCAAAGGGGCCTGTCGAGTGCAAAGGGTTAACATACATGTTTCATTTTTAAAAAACGAATAGTAATAAACGTAAGAAATATTGGAACAATAATAGACGCAAGGATTATTTAAAAAATAATTATCTATGCAAAATGCAATCTTCATGGTGCATTTTCAGTGGAAATTATTTTTCAAACAGCATATATTCGCAAACGAAACAGCGAGGTTATATAATATTAATAAAGCATGTACTCCTCTCGGGTGTCGACATCCATCTTTGTATTATTTCAGTGAACGCGGTCGACAATTCGGTCGACGTTCATGGTTTCTAACGGCCACTCTAATTCCGTTGAGTAACACCTTCGTTAACGGTGGTAACTGTCGTCGAGGGCCATTACCGCGATCACGAGGGTCGTTCGCCGAAATTTTTCACCACCGTTCGACGTTCCTCTCGAAAATTTATGCGAGCCATAGGGAGAACAATCCGTGGCAGCAGCCCCAAGCTTAACCTCCGAAGGACTCCCGTTGCGTGCACGGGAGTGTATTTCTGGGTCAGGATGCTGAAACCCCGTTGAAATATATACCGCGGTCCAAGGGTGACGAGAGGGTGCGACGAAACGAGCCAAGCAGAGGGAAACGAAGCAAAAGAAAGAGGGAAAGAAAGGAATCAACTAGGATGCGTGTGCTTTTCACGGATGAGGGCTGCCCTGGAGTGACGAGGGGATAAATAGCTTTGTGCACAGTTATGCTCCGAATCGCCATCTCGTACGCACATACATGAAAATATTCTCGAATCGTTTCGAATTTTATTTCGCATTTAAACCTTTGCAGTCGAACGATGACTCACGCTCGCCATTTGATCTAATAGAACAATTTGAATACATATTTTTTAGCCTAGATAGGTATGTCTATAGTGTTATACATGCGATGCTTAAACATAGTGAAATGGGCAACAGTTGCAATTGTAAAATATTAATTTTACAGACATGATATGTGAAAATACTAATCTCCAGACTAAAAGAAATAAGTTAAAATAATAATCACAAAAATAAATGAAACGAGTAAAAATAATAATTTCTAAAGTAAATGAAACGAGTGAAAATAATAATTTCTAAAATAAATGAAAAAGAGCGTAAATAATAATTTCAAAAATAAATAGAATAAGCGAAAGTACTAATCGCCAAAATAAATGAAGTAAACGGAAGTAATATTATAATTTCCAAAAAATTTATTAAACCTTTCATTCATAATCTTAGAGACACAGCTTGTCAGTAACAAAATTCTCTCGAGCAGAATTAAATTTTCCGTGATTTCGAAATTCTCGTTCGAATAAAGCGATTCGAATCTCGGGCCATTCTCGAATCGCGAGAGGGAGTTTTTAACCACCGTCGGCCGTTACGTGTACGCGTATACGTCCGCTTCTTCTTCTCGTTCGTGAAGACCATCAATTCCGGGGCTCCCCCATAAAACGGAGAAGCCCGGTTCCGCGGGATTCATGCGGGCTATTCGCCGCGAAAAGAAAAAAAAGAAAGAGAGACCCGCGCGTTTGTGTCCCACATTTTTGACGGGTCGTTGGCTACCACTGTTACGTGCGTCCATCTTTGTCCCCCGGGGTTGCTATCGTTTGTTCGTGGACCCACGTTCACGGTCTTGTACGTGGGACTCGCGTTGACTGCGATTCGCGTTCAATAGGCTGAATTTTTGGAACACGTTCAGGTTAGGCGTACGGTCGGTCGAGATTTTTGAATTTAAATTCGAACCACCTTTGCCGGGTGCGTAAACATCGGGCACAAGAGAGGTTAGGAGAATGTAGAGCATGCGTGCGTGATGTTCGACGTGTTTATTCGGGGGTTGCGTTCGCGCACGAACAATTTTGTAGTGCGTGATCGCGAAACAGCTGCTAATAGCTTCAATTATCGTTTCGACTCGGATCGACTTTAATTCGATTTTATCGCTTCGACTTGTTGAAAATTAACGATATACGGTAATAGACGATAATCGTCGCGGACCGATCAATTTTCGACGTTCGCTTGAAATTATTCGCTGGCTCCGTTAAGAAATCGTATGCGACAATATTTCGCTGCGGTGAATCGCACGAAACTCGAAGTTATCCTTCGGATAGCGCGGTTACGATCATTAAAGGCCGGATTATCTTGCATTATGGCCGAGCGAAGTGGTCGTCGTCCCTTTGATACGGCTGCAGATTTAACGGCCGACAGGTAGAGGCAAAACGGTCCCTGTAATCACGTTAAATTTAAATATTCATCGCGCTGCAGCGGTGCACGCGCGTTAACTGCGAAGAACCGACCAACGCCAATCACGCGTTCAATGTTCCTACATTGAGTTACGCAACGACACTACAATGTCGCACGATTATGAACTAATGCCATAGTGGGACCGTGGCTAATGTAAACCGCAGGTATTCCGGCTTCCTAGTAACTGCGATAACTTCATCAATGATTTTGCGCCAACCCTGTTCATTTATGGGACAGCTGGATGGACAAGTATCGAAGTTTCTCCACGCGCTCGAACAATATACTTCTAATGGTTCAACAATTCAACAATTCAACAATCCAATAATTCAATAAGCATCAATAATGCAATTGATAATTGATTCAGCATTTACAACAATTAAATAATTATTAATACTCCACTTGATAATTGGATTAATATTTCCAATAATACAATAATTACCAATAATTCAATTGATAATGGAATCACCATGTCCAACAGTTTAATAACTATTAATAATGAAATCGATAATTAAATCCACATTTCCAACAATTCAATAATTATTAATAATTCAATTCATAATTGGATCAACATTTCTGACCATTCAATAATAACCAATAATTCAATTGATGACTGAATTAATATTTCCAATAATTCAAGTAAATAAGAAATTAAGGTTAAATTCATAGAGATTTCAGTTAATGAAAACGGGGATGTTGGCTAGATACGTTGATTATGTTCAATAATTAAAATCGTATGTGACTATAGCAATTGACGCTCGTTAAACAATCGATCAATTAATATCGTGTCAATTACTCGTGCATGGATATAGATCACTGGTCCGCTAAGAGTTAATTTCATAATTATGAACAAAAGATATACAAATTCCATTGTCAACATTTCTGTCTGGATGAGAATTACTTTCTTCTATCTGCACAAGAAATGATCAAATCGATGATTTCAATAATTGCGGGAAAATATGATATCACAATTATGAACGTGCAATAATATATCAATTGTGAATATAATATAATATCATACATATGAATGTATATATAATACCACAATTTTGAACATACTATAATATCAGAGTTATAAACGTATTATAATATCACAATTACGAATGTACTATAATATCACAATTTTGAACATACTACGAAATTATGAGATATTCAAAAAAAGAGATCGCAGACACCGGAGTACGCAACTACTAGTGAGAAGTCGGATTTTGAAATCGATCGCTGGTAGACTAGAGGAGGACAAAGCGGTCGAAGAGTAGAAAGTGGTCGAAGTGTAGAAAGTGGTCGAAGAGTAGGAAGCGGTTGAAGCGTAGGAAGCGTAAGAAGAATAAACAAGCGGTCGAAGAGTAGGAAGCAGTCGAAGAATAGATAAGGGGTCGAAGAGTAGGATGCTGTCGAATACTAAAGAGCGGTCGAAGAGTAGGAAACAGTCGAAGAGTAGAGAAGCGGTCGAAGAGTAAGAAAGCGGTAGAAGAGTAAGAAAGCGGTAGAAGAGTAAGAAAGCGGTCGAAGAGTAGGAAACGATCGAAGAGTAGGAAGCGGTTGTAGAAGTTTTGAGCGGAGTCGCGAGGCGGAAAATCTTCGTCGAGCGTGGCGACAGAAGATCGAGAAGGAACTGGTTCAGAGGGTTGCGGTGACGACCTCGATCACCCGTTAATTTCCTTCTCGCGGTCTGCTTACCGTGCAATCGGGTCGGTCAAAGGCGATGCCCATCGGCCGCCAATATAATTACGCGTCTATCGCGCGCTTGCATACGCGCGGCCTGTAACGTTGCGTTTGAAGTCCAGCCGGGATTGCCATTAGCCTCCGACCGACACAAGGGGTCTCACCCTGTCAGAGACGCCTGCCCGTCGAACAGCCTCGCCGGTTATTGAAACTTTAAAATGATTTTATACCGAGCGACAGGTAATAACCTACGCTTCACGGCTGACCTGCGCCGCCTACGAATATTCGATCATCGACCGTTTAACCTTCGAGTTAGCTGAATTGCTCCGGTGTTTTAATTCTCGGATTAACCTCCTTCGATCGACGAGCCACTATACTGGCTTTCGTCGATGTCATTTTATAGTAGGATGCGCCACTATACCGGCTCACGCCGATGTGTACACAATACATTTATCTATTAATCTTACGATTGAGGAAATTAGATAATGAATTACAGCAGGATTTGTATTAGAATGATTTAATATTCTAAGAAAAATTTTGTTTAAATTAATCAAAAATAATAATTCAAACAAAAATATTGACAATTTCTAGGAATTTACAACAATTTTCTACAATTGATCATGCAATAAATTTTGATTCAATAAAAAAGCTAAGGATTATTGATAAAGTGAATAAGGATATTATGGTAATGTCAAAAAAATAAAATTTATTTTATGAATATTAATTGATAAATAATTTAATTACATATTTAAGTGTAAGAACATTTAAAATTTTCAATTTTTATGTATCAAGAAAACGAATAAATATAATTTGTCAGAATTGTGCAAATATGACGACGGGTTAATCGAAACGTGGTCGGATTAGCCAGCAAGGAAGACGAAGTTGCCTCGCGGTTCATCTATCGGTGATCGATCGATTCTCGATTCGCGGGACCAAAAGATACTAGTCGACCACGAGGACACTCGCGTATCATCCCTGGTCCCTTTTATCTCCCCCGCGCGACGGAAACAATTTTTCGAAATTTATGCACCCCGGTTTGTACGGTGGCCGTGGCCGACGATGCAGTAGACCTCCTGATATTTTCACGGAGGAGGAAACAAAAAAATACAGGACGAGCGTGAAGGTGGAGGAGGATGGAAAAAAGGAGAAAATAAGAGGCAGGAAAAATAACAAAGCGGAGCAACGTCACAGAGAACGAGCAACGAGACGCCTTCCGCTTTTCTGACGTTGTCGGGCTTCCAGCGCAGGGAAACGTGTCTCTGATATTGCAGCCAGAAATTGACAGAGGGGATAAACCATGTTAATGTCGATAAACACGGTCGACCGTCGATTTTCCTGGACCGACCCTTTCCGTGCTACTCTCTGTCCGCCCCTGTGTCTCGTTCCACTTTTGCCCTTTCATGACGCGTCGCCGATCTCCCCGCACGAAGACGGGACGGAAAACTGACACGTTGCAATTAGAATTTTCGATTTTCGCTTGAAAGTCGAGAATTTGCATGGCACAGGCTCGGTTCTGGCCTTCCACCGACATTTTTTTTTTTTTTCTATGCGAGCGCTTCCTTTTTTCGGCTTTGCTCGAACGTTTTGTCATCGCGCGACGACGAATCGACGCCATTTAACTGTGACTATTTGTTGGAGACTTGTTCACTGAACTGCGTCGAGCGGCTTCACAAACTTTCTCGCTCGACAACGAGCTTGCGGTTCATGATTTCGATGGAACGAGAGAACGATAACTGCGTATCTCGGTTGGGGTGTTGAAGTATTATTGCACTAGAAGAATCAACATTAAATGAATACTACTTTAAAATTCAAAATAAAATGGAAGAATAAATAAATATATACTGTAGCATCACCTAATATGTATAACCATCCGTTAGCTCAATAAAACGTGACAGACATTTTGATAAAAGAGAGGCAACGAAATGTTGTAATGTAAAATGTCAAATGCGAAATTGGTCATTTTGACCGATTGGTAGTTATAGTGTCAATTAACGGAGTTTTTTATTTTCAACTTTTTAACACAGAGAATGAACCTAACTTATTGCACTCGAAAGTATGTTTATTGTTGACAAATACGAATGGCAAACTTTTTAGTTGAAAAGGTTGACAAATTTGTTTGAAATTATTATTTTTCTGTTATTAGCCCCTTGTGCTATAATGATGAGCTATACTCGTGACTCGCAGTTCAAATATGGTGAAGTTTGTTTAAATTTTTAATACGGTTGAATGTTCAATTTCATTCGAATTGTAATTTGCACAGTCGAGGATCGCTAAATGAAAAACTCGAACGTATCAATCTCGCAATAACAATTTTAAACTACATAAAAAAAATTGAAAAAAAAGCAATAATTTGCAATTCACAGGAAATTTTATTCGAAGTAAAATTCGTATTCATTTCCCGATACCCCTCGGCCGTACAAAAGTCGCGACACATTCTAAAACCCTTCGGTCCTCGTTAAAGGTACGCACCTTTTTCAACGTCATCGTAGCGTACAAAATACTTCAATCAATAACAGTCAGACTCCCCATAGAATTTGCTACACCCCCATAACGAAATCACCGTATCAACAGCGATATAATCAGAATCCCCCATTTACCGGATCGGTCGGTTATACGCGTATCCAGTAGGAGTTCAAACACGGTTACACCTCGATAACTCGAATCAGACGAATTTCACGTTCGTCGTACATATGGCGGACAGCTGTTCGCATAACGCTGTGCCGGCAGCGCGTTCGTCGTAATTTGCAGTCCGTGGACACGTATCGAACCCCGAAAAATGAACGTGGACGGTTTAAAACGATCGACAGTCAATCGTAGTAGCTGGTGGCGTGCGAATGCACGAGGACCACACCGCGGACACCGCAAACCCATAACACGACACCGTATAAAATACAGTATTATGTCGCCGCAGGCCGTCATCTGGCTATGACGGCAACAACCTCTTCAGCCCCGCCACCCTGAACCTGATTAATCGTTACACGTGTTCGCCGCGTTTGTTTTCTGGATCGCGTCGCCACCCCTCGCGCCACCTTTTTTCGACCGAGTCTGCGGTCTTCGATCTGCTGTTGCGCCTCGATAAACGCACCCGAACGATATTTCCTAGGAAAATGACACTATGGCACCGGTCACATCTCCTCGGGAGATCGTCGAATCAGTAGATCGAAGAATTGGTGATATTGTTATGCAGCTTGCTTTAACACTTTAGTATATTTTCACGAGTTTTATTATTTTCTTGCTACATTTTGTACACGGAATCTTGACATAACATTTGAATTTTTTTTATCCATTTTAAGCAACTTGCTTGAATCCCTTGCCATATATTCATGACACGTGACTCGAACTTACTAGATTTACCAGCTAGTTGAGTGTACATATTTCTACCAAAACCAGTCATTCTGTCTGGTGTTTAGAAAAAGTGCTTGGTGGGATTTCCAGTCTTTATGTACTTTTAAGTAAAAAGTAAGTCTTTATTTACTTTAAAAAAACGTCACATGCAACAGGAATTTTGAATTGCAATTGCAAGACCAGTCATTTTGAGTAGTATTTTATAATATTTAAAATGAAGAATGAAAGAATCTAGAACCAATGTAAGGAGAATTTAAGAAGGATGCAGAAAGAGGCAACAAAAAATCCTTGTCATTTGATGACACAAATGTGAAGCTCGAGACAAAGCGTCAGCTCGACCCGATCGATTGAACGCGAATCAATTCTTACTTTCGATTCAATTCACGTGCGTGTTTCAGTTACTGCGTGACTCGATTCGAACGAACCCGATTCAATTTCTGGTCCAGTGTAAACGCGCTGTTAAAAGCTTAATCGACCGGGCGTTCCTCCAAAGAACACACGAACGCTTAGGTTCTTTCGCGTCTTTCAATATTTAATTAACCGGTCCCTTTCGAATCCAAACAAAGGGAGACTCCTCCATCAGGAGATTCAGCTTTTTCCCCATCGAAGTAATACGAGAAACAATCGGGCAGAATCTCAGGTGTAAGGTCGGTACCTGTCCGCGTGAGCGGCAGAAGACCGAGCGAGAAGAAAGGACATGACACAAGGAAGAAAAGCATCTTCGAGGTAAGAAAGGATGCGATATCGTGTTACACGAGATACAACTATGGTACAATGGAGCTTTGTCGAGGGTAGCTCGGGCCTTTTATTAGAGTCCTATTGGTTCCGTGTGACCCTTCGCGGACCTCGCCGGAACAGCCTGACCTATTTTCTTCGTCTATTCATTACTTCCTCCTGGAAACACGAGCTTTCTCGAGCCTTTCTGTCCGCGTACAACACGCACGGGAGACGGACGACGCCGATCGACGCTGATATAATCCGATTCCACGGACAGAACTAGATATTTCTTCGTCTCCTTGGCTTCTGCGTGAGATACGACTATGGTCACTCGCCAATGGCGTAACTGGACTAGGCGCAATGCTTGCGTTCGTCGAGCGGTGATGTGTATGGGGATCAGGTGTCCGGGACTTATTACAATCGCAAATTCAGG